>OY998253.1:14292291-16692291 GCA_963922045.1 Persicaria maculosa
AAAAATATTAAATTTTTTCGGGTTTTCAAAATCGTCAAAAGAAGGATAATTGATCGAATTATCCTTCGGAAATTAATTAAATCTTAATTAATCATAATTAAAATTTTCGGTCTTTACAATCATCCACCTCTAAAAGCAAGTCTCGTCCCCGAGACCAAAAAGATTCAAACCGGTGGAGAAGGTGTTAAACCTTGAGTCCTTGGATCGCAACAAAAGGCACGCGATCATCTCGGATGCGTCGTCCAAGAATCTCATGATGCTTTTGTCACGACCGTAATAGTCTCGAACGGCGTCGTCGAGCATGTGAATGGGCACCCCCATCACATCTCGCCTCAACCCCCAAGAGTATCACAACTCGAGATATATCATCATCCTACCGCTAGGTCTTAGCGGAAATTCCACGATGGCCATCGCGGAAGGTCCGTATCCACTTTGCGAAGCACAATGAGCTTACCCGGATCATGGAAGCTTAAACTCAATCATTTTCGAATCAATTCCAATTAAAAGGTGTTGGCGTCCCGACACGACTTGGCCTAGACTCCTCTAGACTCCGCTCGACCTTCTCTCTCGGGAGGTGGTCGTTCACCTCTAAAGTTCAAACCCGATTCTCGACATTCTATTCTCCCAACAGGAGGGTGGATCAAAAATCCACCTCTAAGGATCAAACATATGATTTCATTACGACCTAATCAAAATAGAGGGTGGATTAACATCCACCTCTAAGGCTAAGCCTTATTCCTTTTCCTAGGTTCAACATTCCGACATACCATCATTTATCAACCATACTCACAACAATCACATAATCATAGCGATATCATATCAGTCATATATCATAAAGTATCACATATCAATGATAATCACGTCATGTAGGACCGCTCATGGGCCCCACCACGCATATCAATCACAGAAAACGCGCACTCAGTCACAGAGGTAAATACCCAATCACACATAGTACGGCTAAGGGTCCCCCTCCCAGGTACTCACCGGCCACTCACGCAGTCAAAGCTGTATCTGCCTGTGGCTGTACAAACGATGCTAGCAACTCATCTAATACATCTCCATAGCTCGCCCGTAGACTCTCCTCTGTCTCCCAAGTAGCCTCCTCGGGGCTCCTCCTAGCCCACTGTATAAGTACCAACGGTACCTCTCTGCGCCTCAGCTTCTTGACCCGACGGTCAAGAACAGCAATCGGATGCTCCACGAAGGTATGGTCAGGTGCTATCTCTAATCCGGAGTAGTCCAATCTGTGACTCGGATCTGGCTCGTACTTCCTCAGCTGTGACACGTGGAAGACATCGTGTATACCAGCCAAACGGGGCGGTAAGGCAACTCCGTAAGCAACCTCTCCTACTCGCTCGAGGATCTCAAAGGGGCCCACATATCTAGGGCTCAGTTTGCCCTTCATCCCGAATCGTCGGATCCCTCTCGTCGGTGACACTCGCAACCAGACATGATCTCCAACCTCAAAGGCCAACTCAGTCCTGCGCCTATCAGCATACTTCTTCTGTCGGTCGTGCGCAACCCTTAGATGCTCTCGGATCCGTCTGACCTGGTCTGTCGCCTCCTGCACGTACTGTGGTAGTGTCCCCACTCGGTCTGCAGGCTCATCCCAGCAGATAGGCGACTTGCATCGCCTCCCGTACAACGCCTCAAAAGGAGCCATCCTGATCGATGAATGATAGCTGTTGTTGTACGAGAACTCTACTAGGGGAAGATGCCGAACCCAAAGGTTCCCCCACTCCAAAACACAAGCCCTCAGCATATCCTCCAGCGTCTGAATCGTCCTCTCGCTCTGCCCGTCCGTCTGCGGATGATAGGTCGTGCTGAAATGCAACTTGCTCCCTAGAGCCTCGTGCACCTGCCTCCAGAATCTCGAAGTGAAGCGGCCATCTCTATCAGATACTATCCTCTCGGGAACCCCATGCAACCTCACTATATGCTGTATAAAAGCTCGGACTAAATCAGACTCAGGCCACGTCTCCTGGATCGGAATGAAATGAGCGGTCTTGGTCAACCTGTCGACCACCACCCAAATCGCATCAAAGCCTCGTACATCTTGTTGTTGCAAGAGGATGGTCAAGTATGAAATAAATATGAAATATAGATCAGACTGACTTCCCTGTCTCAGCAAATAAATACAAGACTTCCTCCCGTCGTAGTAAGAGAAAGTCAGGATCGAATCCACGAGGAAGCACGTCAGCGGTTCTCAGGTAGCTGTAATTCTCACAGACACAGCAGAAGAAAAGACAGAAACGCAGAAACAAAGGCAGAAACAGAAATAAAAGCAGAAAATAACAAACAAAAGCAAAGAACAAATAAAGACAGAAAAGACAAAGCAAAGCAGAAACGAAAAGTAAAGGCAAAGGCTGGTCGATCTCGACAACAGCTCCTCGAGATCGACAAAGGCAGTCGACAACAAAGAACTCAGAATCGAAAACAACACAACTCGACAGACAAAAGTGTACTCGATCTCGACTACTACTACTCGAGATCGACAAAAGTAACTCGACAGAGAACTCAGAAAGTAGAAATCGACGAAAACAGAAGAACAACAGTACTCGACCTAGACCAGTCCTACTCGATCTCGACCACGGCTTACTCGAGATCGACAAAGGTCTCCTCTATGTCGACAACAGTAAAAGACAGAAACTTTAAATTTGCAGATTTCGAATCAAAACTCAGATTTTTGACAGAAATAAATTCAATATATTAAAAGACTCCCAAGGCCAGGGTTTCGACACCACAACGATAACCATGCAAAGTAACACATAAAGGCACAACAGATCATGCTTTCCATCAAATAACTTTCGTCATTAACAAATAGGCAAATAGAGGCTTTCGCATAAACCCTAATTGTTACTAACCCTTTTCACATAATTAATCCAAGTTGCATTAAGATCACTTTCACTTCAATAACACAAACAAGGATCACCTTCAACTCTCGCAAAAGAATCATGCTCATAGGGATAGAAGACAAATCGCATAACAAAATCTGACCTTTATCGCACCGCCTCACATGGCCACCGTCGGGCTCACCCCAGCCCCAGAAGTGGGTGGACTACTCACGCCTCATCGCAATAACAGACATCATTGATTGAAAAGAAATAACTTGCATTAACTAAATTCAAAGCCTTTACAATCTCGACAATCAACTTTCGCAGAAAGCCAAAACCTTAAAAACCTTAGAACTCCTAAACTCTATGTGTAATTGTATCTCTGAACTGGAATGAATGAAAAACCAGCCCCATGGGCTTTATTTATAGTGATCTATTCCTTGCTAGTCAAGGATAGAATCTTCTATCTCTATCTAAAATTATATCTAAAACTTTAAAGGATAAATAAATTGTTTTAAGGAAATAAATCAACAAGGAAAGGATAATTCTAACTAAGGTAAGTCTTCATGATGTTGATAGATCTTGTCTCCTTGGATAGAACTTGATGTATTTGGATAGAATCTTCCTCCTTTGGCCCCAAGGAATCCCAAGTCTACTCGGACAGGTCATCGACGACGCGTTTCTGGAAACTGCTCTACTCGACCTCGACAAGGACTCGTCGACCTCGAGTAGGATTCGTCGGCGACTGGACCTCCCGGCTAGCTCTGCTCGATGTGGCTCGGACTGGGCTCACTGTGCTCGTCGACCTCGACAAAGCCTTGTCGATCTCGAGTAGGATGACTCTGTCGACTAAGTCTCCTCGGGTGGCTCTACTCGGCAAGCTCGGATCTGGACTCAGGGCGTCGTCGATCTCGACTAGGACTCCTCGAGATCGACTAGGGTTGGCCTCTGGGGTGGTGTCGAGGACTCCTCCTCGGACTGCTCTGGATGGCTTGTCGATCTCGACTACTGCTTGTCGAGATCGAGTAAGGTTGCTCGGCTTCTCGTCCTCGTCTTCTCTCCTTGTCGACTCTGGGTGTGGTGTCTAGGCTTCGTCGATCTCGACTAGGGCTTGTCGAGATCGAGGAGACTTCCGGAGCCAGGTTGGTCTGGCTCTCTCGATCAGGCTCTATCGACAAGGCTGTGCTCGGACATGCTCGTCTAGGTCGAGTAAGGTCTACTCAAGATCGAGTAGTCTGGTTCCTCGGCTCGATTCGACTGGTTCCGTTGCTGGTTTGACCTTGGACTCCTGTAGTGGTTTTCCGAGCTTTTCCGACCTTCTGTAGAATTGCTGTAAAATGCCTCGATTTCTGCGAATTAAACAGAAACTGGTGTAGATTCCATAATTTGGCAAATAAACATAAACTACATAGATTATGTACTATCTTAGCCCAAATGAATGAAATGTATACAGAATTCGATATAAAAGTTACTGTAAAACATGGTAGATTCAGCTCACAACACATCTCTCCTCAATCCTGTCACGAAGTCCATCGTGATATCCGTCCACTTCCACACAGGGTCGGGAAGTGATCGTGTCATCCCTCCGGGCTTCTGGTGCTCTATCCGCACCTGCTGGCAGACCTGACATCGCGCTACAAACAAAGCGACGTCAGTCTTCATCCTGCGCCACCAGAACGTCCTCCTCAAGTCCTGGTACATCTTATTCGATCCCGGATGGACCGAATAAGGAGTGGAATGTGCCTCTATCATGATCTTCTGCTTCAGGTTGTGCACATCAGGCACAGCAACTCGTCCTTGCAACATCAGCATCCCATCATCTCGGACGGTAAAAGACCTACAGTGGCCCTGGGCCATGCGCTGTCAGATATCGGTAATCCGCGGACACTCTGCCTGCGCTCGTCGGATCTCATCCATCAACTCTGACTGAACCTCCAGAAAACTCAGCTGTCCACTCTCTCGCTGTGACCAGATCTCTATCCCACAACTGATCAGATCCCGCTGCAACTCAGGTCGAGCCGTCAATCTGGACAAAACAATCTCCTGACGAGTTTTCCGACTCAAGGCGCCGGCCACCACATTGGCCTTCCCCGGGTGATACTCAATCTCCAACTCGTAGTCCTTGATCAACTCCAGCCACCTCCTCTGACGCATATTCAGCTCCTTCTGCGTGAAAATGTACTTCAGATTTTTGTGATCGGTCATGATCCTCACTGACGTGCCATACAGATAGTGCCTCCAGATCTTGAGCGCATGTACCACTGCGGCTAGCTCAAGATCGTGCGTGGGGTATGACTCCTCCCCTGGCTTCAGTTGGCGTGAAGCGTAAGCGATGACCCGATCCCTCTGCTGTAGCACACAACCTAAACCTGAACTCGAAGCATCTGTGTAGACCACGAAGTCCTCCGTCCCCTCTGGTAGTGCTAACACTGGCGCGGATGTCAACTTCTACTTCAGCAGATCAAAACTGGCCTGGCACGCCGGGCTCCACTCGAAAGGTACTCCCTTCTTCGTCAGTTGCGTCATCGGCCTAGCTATGCTGGAGAAGCCCTCGACGAACCGTCGGTAATAAATAGCCAAACCTAGAAAAGACCTAATGTCTCTGACGTTCTTGGGGACCTCCCAAGCAACGATAGCATCAACCTTCGATGCGTCTACTGATATCCTTGTTGCGGATATAACATGACCAAGAAACATCATCTCGGAGAGCCAGAACTCACACTTGCTAAACTTCCCGAACAGTTTATGCTTCTGCAGAATCCTCAGCACAATCCTCAGGTGCTCAGCATGCTCCTCTCTGCTCCTCGAGTAGATCAAGATGTCGTCGATAAATACCACCACAAATCTGTCAAAAAAATCGATGAACATCCTGTTCATCAACTCCATGAAGGCGGCTGGCGCGTTGGTTAGCCCGAACGGCATAACCACAAACTCGTAGTGTCCGTATCTAGTCCTAAAGGCCGTCTTCGGGATGTCCTCTGCCTTCACCCTCACCTGGTGATAACCCGAACGCAAATCTATCTTCGAGAAGACGACAGCTCCCTGCAGCTGATCCATCAAATCGTCTATTCTCGGCAACGGGTAACGGTTCTTCACCGTAGCCCGATTCAACTCTTTGTAATCTATGCATAGCCTCAATGACCCATCCTTCTTCTTCACGAACAACACTGGTCCTCCCCACGGTGAAGCACTCGGCCTGATGTAGCCCTTCCCAGCTAGCTCCTCCAATTGTGCCTTCAGCTCGGCCATTTCTGTCGGCGCCATCCTGTACGGGACCCTCGAAATCGGCCGGGTGCCCGGCTCCAACTGTATAGCGAAATCAACATCTCGCTGTGGCGGAAGTCCTGGTAGCTCATCTGGGAAAACGTCAGCAAACTCACTAACAACGGGGACATCTGTTAGGCTGGGTCGCTCGCGATCCACCTCTAAAGCATAACACCAGTAGCTCGTGCATCCCTGGTCTAGAAGTCTCGCCGCTCGAACGGCGCTGATCTGGGCTCCGTTCCGTTTGGGGTCGCCCCCCCACACCTCGTGCTCAGTCACATCCTCCGCGAGGATGGAAACTGTACGGGTCCTCAGGTTGAGGATCGCCCCGTAGAAGTTCATAAAATCCATCCCCAGGATCATCTCGTCTGTCCGTAGTGGCATGACTATCAAGTTAGTGAGCCACTCTCGCTCTCCTATCCGAATGGGGCATCCTAGGATCTCACGCCCCGTCCTAACCCTAGCCCCATCCGCCATATGCACTACTAACGCGGGACATATCGAACATACAAGTTTAAATCTAGCTACGCATGAATCTGCTATAAAGCAGTGGGTTGCCCCGGTATCGAACAAAATGCGAAGAGTAGAGCCACAAAACGATATCGTACCTATGGAAGTCGGAGCTGTCGAATCGCTGTTCCGCATCGGGAACACGCGGGGCGGCGGAGGTGGTAAGAAATCAGTGTCTACAGCTATTGCTGCCAGCTGTGCAGAACCTCTGCCCTGGCCTGGTCCTGTCGACCCTGCCGACGACTGTGCCTGCTGATGCTGGTAAGATCCTCGGCCGCCTCGACCTCCTCCTCTACCTCTACCTCCACCTCCACCTCGGCCTCGTCCTCCTCTAAAGCTGTTGTCTCCTCGGCCACCTCCGTAGTTACCATCTCCTCGGCCAGCTCCCGAGGGAGTCCCCCTCCCCTGACCCTGTGCATAAGAAATCTGAGCGGGTCTCGGTGCCTCTGGAAGGCGTAAAGCTGAAGCTGCAGGAGTGACTGAAGATCTCTCGCCCTGCGGGCACATGATAGCACGATGTCCTACCCCTCCACACGTGTAGCAGGAAATGAACTTCCTAGGGCAGTCTGTCTGGTAGTGGCCCTCCTCGCGGCAGCTGTGGCAGATAATAGCTCTCACTCTAGCCTCGCGGTATGATGATACAGGTACAGCTGGAATGGCCCAAGTGGTCCTGCTAGTCGATCCTCCTCTCGCTGGCACCTTCCCTGGGCCCCTATCAAATCTGTGCTCCGCGGGTCGTGGTCTCTTTTCGCCAGATGGAGTGCGGAAAGCTGAAGACGTGGCAACTGTCAGACGTAGCTGCTGGTCATAGCGAAGGATCATCTCTAGAAATCTGTCATATGTCATTCCCTCCATGCTGGTAGAGATCAGAAGAACGTCTGGCGGAAGCCTCATAGAAAGCATGCGGATGCGCATCTCGTCGGTGTTACAGACCTTTCCACAGTAGACGAGCTCCTTCTTGAACTGGCAGACGATCTCGGAGATAGATAGTTGTGGGTCATAGTGGGTGCTGAAGAACGCAACCTCTCGTGCTGCTTGTGTCCTAGATGGACAGTACTCTCTCAGCATCAACTTCCTGAACTCCTCGTAGGTCCATGCAGTACGATCATCACAGTAGACAAGCCATCTGTCATAAGCATCTCCTCGAAGATGCCCAACCGCAAGCCTCTGTCTCTCCGCATCGGGTACTCCAATCAAGCTGAAAACTCCCTCGAGTCCTCTGAAGAACTGCTCGATATCCTCTCCGGGTCTGGCCTCAAAGATAGGCGGGCTACTCTGTGATAGTCTCTTCATCCAGTCGGTGACGCCGGCCGATCTCTCTCGCTCTAGCAACGCGAGTAATGCCCACTCTATCGCTGATCCCTGCTGCTCCCTATCAGCCTCTCCCTCGTGCTGTCTAGGGATCTCGACCTCAACATCGGTCTCAGTCTCAGTCTCAGTCTCGAGAATGCGGCCACGACCTCGGCCACGTGGTCTCCCGCGTCCTCTACTAATCTGGGTGTCGACCATGCTGACAACTGGACATTTAAGTGTACTCAATATACAATAAAACGTCTTCTTCAAGGAAGACGGCCCTCAGGCACATTCATTTCACATAATTACATCCCTTCAAGGGGATGGCCCGCAGGCACAGTTTATATCACACGGAAGCTAACTAGATAGCTATCCTTCGAGGGATAGCTTGGCGAGCCCGCCTCTAAACCCTATCCTACTCCAAACACCATGGTTGCTCCCTTGGAGTCTTCCAGGCCCGTCTGTAAGGAAAAGCTAGGCAGTCTACCCGAACCCTTCTACATCTCTAAGGATGCCTATCGCCTTGTCTCTACCCGTCAATCCTATCTCTCGTCTATAAAGATCCTAACCATTTTCATTTTCCAAAGAGTTTTCATCCTTGCCCTTTAAACACTTCGAAATCCTTGAAAATTTCCAAAACGGTGGGCGGGTTTTGAATTTTTTTTTTTAACTCGTGCGTACTCAGGTCGAACAACCTGGCTCTGATACCAACTTTGTAACGACCCGAATTTTAAGTACCCGAATTAACCTCCATAAACCTACTTAGAAGGTAAATAAGGTTCGGAATACTAGATTATCGGGGAACGTTATAGAAGAAGTTTGATCTTCTCCCGTGAGCTTTGGATCTTACGACCGAGTACGAGTTATTATTAGGTTCATTTAAGCGGAAGATTTAGTTGTCAAAAGATGGGGATTGAGAACCCCGAAAGGATCGTAGGCCCGTTGGAGGCTTTACCTGTCCTAGACTATCGCGAAAACATTTCGAATAGAAATAAAAGCGGAAATCATAAATACAACAAAACGCCACGGCCACGCCGGGTCAAAACGATAAAACGTATGAGCAAAAGAGTACGAATGTCAAGTGCCTCCCTCACTCTAATCGTCCAAAAGGACTGTCCCGACAACCATCCACATAAGTAAGTCATAGCGGGTAAGGGGTACCTGAATCTAAAAACAAGAAATAAATCGGGGTCAATCATCGGAAATATGCACACTCAATGCCATATAAAGAGGCATGCTTAAACTACATGAATGTTAAAATGCAACACATAAGCAAGTGCGTAGATATATATGATTGCGAAATAAACACACAAGGGCCCGTATCATCATCATAATCATCATCATCGTCACCATCATATCATAATATCTTCTCAAACGTACTCATCCTTCTCAAACATACTCATCCTTCTCATCATAAGTCTTTCATCATTTCATTCTTGTTCCATCGAGTATAAGTCATTTACTCGGATTTTGACGGCCGTCCTACCATAGACACATAGCATACATATGGATTGTTGGATTTACTAAGTTCATCCTACGTCATATTACCGGTTTATATTCCTAAACATGTTGCTAGGTCGCATGATGCATGAAGACTCTCGATAAGACAAAGAGTATCACATAAATCCATCATGAGTAAGTCCAGGGGACTTACCTGGAGTCCGGAGAATAAGCAAGCAATAAAGTGCACAACCAAGGATCCAATCAACAAGAGCCTATTAATTTCATTAAGCTTTCATTAGGTGGTATTCTAGTGCATGGTACCCAACCTAATAATCAACATTCATCCACATGAGGTTCACAATTCTATAGATTATGCACTTCGGTTAAGTGACCCGGACTTAACCAGTTATAATCTATATCGTATTATCACATAATCGATTTTCTTCTTATCGGATCATAAGCCAAGTTATGGGTATACTTCATTTCTGTATTTTATATGCTCTAAGTTTCGGTTATGCCATCATATATATAACC
Organism: Persicaria maculosa; assembly: GCA_963922045.1. Lineage (NCBI taxonomy): Eukaryota > Viridiplantae > Streptophyta > Magnoliopsida > Caryophyllales > Polygonaceae > Persicaria > Persicaria maculosa. The sequence continues at coordinate 14,302,170 of OY998253.1, forward strand.
ATATTCTTAGCATTCCCTTAAACATGTTTTTAAATCGAGTCATTATAAACACTGGTTACTAAAATTATAATAGATCTTGATCCAACCGTTGGATCGCCCTAATTTTTGAAGAGAAGGTAGATAACATTTCCATGAACATCATATTAAGATTTCAGCCAAATCAGACCGTTGGATTGGAAATAAAGTCCAAATTACAGAGGCACATATATCCATTTTGTTTCTTGACGTTTGCTACAAAACGCAACCAAAACACATAGAGGCTCCACTTCCTAAGCCCTTTCCAAGCACACAAGATCTATTCCTAGATAGGGGTAAGGCGGATGAGGGATTATCTAGCGAGGATGCCAAGAACGGACTTGAGACAACTTTCGAGACCTTTGGGACCTTCCAAACACCTTGTACATATTTGTCAAAAAAAAACCCCATACAAATGGGTTAGGACTTTGCTTGAAAATGAAGTAGAGGAGCCATAAAAGAAGTTAGAACTCAGTTTTGAAAGAAAAGGATGGAGCTTACCAAGAAAACAAGTCAAGAACTCAAGATCTCTCAAGGAACACTTTCTGCAGCCTTAAAGATGCACGTTTTTGGCTGGGTAAACGAGCTCGGATTCTTGTTTTTGAGAGATGTATGGAAAGCTGGGTTCAAGACGAAGCCATAGCCACTGACTTTGCTCCAATTGGATAAATATTGAGGGAGATATGCAAGTTTTGGTGCAAGGTGTCCAAAAAGGACCTACAATGGAGGAGGGGGGTTTTTCTTTGGGTTTTCAAGGGGAGTGTCGGCTAGGGTTTGTGTGGATGGGTTCCTTGAGCTGCTGGGATCAGTTTATAAAGAGAAGGAGGAGGCAAGGGGATCATTTAATCAAGCCATCAAGTGGCTAGCCATAGGAAACACAAGGGGAACAAGGTTAGCTAGGCCTAGCTAGGCTAGATGTGGTCATTTTAGTCAAATGGAGTGGTTGGGCTTTTATGGCTCTCCTTGAAGATGTGGTCAAGATTGTCGGCTTAGTGTGTGTTGGTCGAAGAATAGTGCTGTTCCTCACCTATCTCTCACAGTTGAGCAAAACATTGGCATCCATTTCCCTCGTGTGATTGATAACATCTTCAAATAGTGGTAAGATCGTCACTGTATTAGTGAAGGAAAGGGAGTTGAGGTAGAACAATTGGTTGATCTTCGAGTGTATAATTGCGAGGAGCTCATAGGTGGAGTCCAATTTGTCATTTAAGTCTTCCCTAAGATCAATCACATCCCTTCTCAGTGCATCCAAGCCAAATTTCAAGTCCTTCAAGTGTTGCTCTAGTAGTGAGGTTGTTGAAGCTACTGGAGATTTGCCTTTGAGATTGGGTAGAGCAGCAATGTCCTCTTGAGTTAGATCAACTCTCAGCTTACAGACATTGTCCAATGTCTTGAAAATACCAAGCCTTTGGAAGCAGGCTTAATTAATTATGCAGCGGACAACTGTTCTCAAGGGTGGGGTTGATTTTAAAGTGTTTGAAGATCTTGGGGAGAAGGTTTGCGTAAGGAAGATGCATGGCTCGAGTGGAAGTGATTGTGTGGACCATGTGGTTTAAAATGATGTTGGACATATCAAGTTCGTACCCATTCATGACCAAAAAGAGATTCTCAAGGGTTTGGTCAGTGATAAGCTCTCGGGAATGAGAACGTGGGACAATGCAACGAGCTATGATGGTGAAGATGATCTTGGCCTCAAGGGTGAGAGCGTTATGAGTGAGTTGTTTGGCTGATAAAGTTGAGGGGGTAAATATTTTTTTTTGGCCAATTGGACACACTCGCTCCGGGATGGATGTGAGGTAGTGGAGATATCTTGAGGGAGGTGGAAGATTTTGGCAAGAAGAGCTGAGTTCAGGGTTATTTTTGTCCCCTTGACTATTGATTCCAGAGTCAAGCTTCCCTGATCTCTTTTAGCCACCAAATTAACAAAGAAAAGTCGGGTAAGACTAGGAACTTTAACTCTGGAATCGAAGATGGTCGAAGTAATGCAAGGAAGGTTTCCAAGGGGAGAACGATACTAATAAAAACAAACTTAACAACTACCTAAATGAAGCGAAGATGGCCGAAGCGTGTAGGGTGCCCGAAGACGAGGTAGAGCGGTCGAAGCCGAGTTAATCGTGATCGAAGCCAAGTTCAAACTTCCTCTCTCTAGAAAAACTAGAGAGAAGAGAGAGTTTTTTCTTTTTTAGATTGGAGCTTTTATCTTAAAAAAATCTTCCTTTCATTTGCTTTTCCAATTTTCAAAAAATTGTTTTCTTTATTTTTTTTTTGTTTTTTTTATTAGGAAAAAATTCGGGTGAGCACGCTCTACCCGAAAGCATCCTTTCGGATGAGGTCTGTAAAACCGAAATTGTTACAAATATCAATACCCCTGGCAGAATGGCTAAGGTGTGCAACCTTATCAGCCACTCTATTGCCAAGACGGGGTACATGAATGAAAGAAATTTCTTTCATAGTCGATAAAAGAAATTGTACGTCAGACAAGATGAGTTCGATTTCCCATGGGCATCTGGACTTGTTGTTGAGATAGTTGATGATTATGCTGGAATCTCCTTCAATATGGATTTTGTAAATATGTAGTTGTAGGGCCAGTTGTACACCAAATTTGAGTGCTAAGGCTTCAGCTTGAAGCGCGCTTTTAATACCTAATTGTTTATAGCCTATGTGTATTGGGTTTCCATTCCAGTCCCTATTAACCACACCAGCGGTACTACGGTTATCAGCGATAGTCGACCCGTCAAAGTTGAGTTTGAATGTACCTATTGGTGGTTTGCGCCACTTGATATGACGGGCTTTGTTCCTTTTTACGGGCTGCTTGACGGTTCGTGAATGAGGGGTGATGTTATCATCTAACATACTATCATATTGGTGAGTGTTACTCCAATTTATCTCGTGTGTAGTAATAAGTTTCAATGTGGCATCCCTAGAAGGGGCTGGTACCTGCCTAAACACATGTTGGTTTCGAATATACCACGTCGTCCACCAAGCGAAAGCAAGTTTACTTAGAGCAGCCTTTGGAAGGCTATTACCAATTAATGACATGATTGTGTTTATATCTCTTGATAGTGTGATTTGGCTGACTATAGTGGAGTTTATGTGCCCCGGGAATTGAACGAGAGAACTAGAATATTGACATTCGAACAGTAGATGAACATCATCTTCCATAGAGCAATTACAGAAGTTACATGTAGGGGGGATAGGGACCCCCCGTTGGGCGAGCCTAGCGGCTGTGGGAAGACCATTTTGACAGATTTTCCATAAGAAATTCTTGATCTTAGGTGGGATGTCGAGACGCCAGATCCAGGCGTTGTTGTCTAAGGGAGTCGAGGCTTCTGCGGAAACCAATTTATACTCACTTGACGTAGTGAACCAGCCCTCTCGGTCCGGCCCCTAGTATAATCTATCCACAAATTTTGAGACTGGGAGCGGGATGTCAAGGATTTCCTCCACAATGTTGTGTGGGAGAACAATAGACTCCACCCACCATTTACCACCCAAGATATAGTCACTGACTTTATCATCGATGTTATCAATTCTAGGGCAATCATCCCTTGACTGAATAGAAGAAGTTGTAATCCAGTTATCAGACCAGAATTTGATAGCGGTCCCGGTGCCAACTGAGCAAATAAGCCCCTTTTTGAACTTATCAATTAGAGTTGTAAGTTTCGCCCATTGCCAAGAGGCGGCACCACTTTTCTTATAACGGAGAATATCATCCGCACGAAGATATTTATATTTGATTATTTGCACCCAAGCATTATCCGGCTCAGCCAGCGTTTTCCATAGTAGTTTCATTTGTAGTGCTTCATTCATTTCTCTAGATTTTATAATCCCCATGCCCCCGCATTTCTTTGTTCTACAAACTCTATCCCAGCTAATCAACGGGCGGTGTTGCAGATCTTTATTCCAGAAAAATGTTCTATTAATCTGATCAAGTTCTTTATGAATTGAAGACGGCAGTAAGAAACTCTGCATCATATATAGAGGTTTGGCTGATAGGTTGGAGTTTATAAGGATAGCTCGACCTTGTTGAGATAGAGAGTTAGCACGCCATTTACTTAGCTGTTCTCTAGATTTACAGACAATATCTTCGAAGGTTTCTTTGGTTACTCTGCTGTTGATAATTGGACATCCAAGATATTTTTCCAGGGAGTTGACATTGGAAATAGTTAGGCAACTATTGAGTTCCAGAAGTCTAGACTGTGTGATTCCTTTAGTAGCTTGGAAGCATGATTTTTGGTAGTTTACTTTTTGGCCCGAGACTTTGCAATAGGAGTCAATAATTGTTTTGACTCTTCTACAGGCATCCAAGCTGCCTTTTGAGAAGATGATAATGTCATCAGCAAATGATAGAAAGGGAATTATTGGTCCATTCCTCCCAAATGTGAAACCAATTGGGCTTCTATCACTATTTGCCTCAGCAGACAAGTGGCGTGCCAATATTTCTGCACCTAGGATGAATAGAAACGGGGAAAGGGGATCCCCTTGACGAAGGCCCCTAGAAGGGAAGAACATATCTGTAGGGCCGTTATTCACAAGTATAGAATACGAGACTGTTGTTACACATTCCATAACCCAGGAAATGAACGTAGGGTGGAACCCAAATTTGCCAAGAATCTTTTTGGTGAAGTTCCAATCAACCCTGTCATATGCTTTTTCCATGTCCAATTTGATTGCCAGCCATCCTTCACAACCCAAACGCGATCGAAAGGAATGGAAGATTTCGTGAGCTATTAGGACATTATCTTGGATTGACCTATCTGACACAAACGCCCCCTGTAATGGGTGAATGAGCTTACCAATTACTACTTTAAGTCTTTCTGTTAGAATTTTTGAAATGATTTTATATAGGTTGGAACACAAGCTTATAGGCCGGTAATGGTTAGTAGTCGAGGGGTTATCTTGCTTTGGTAGTAGGGAAATAAATGTATGATTTATTTGTTTAAGGATTTTCCCGGAGTTGAAGAAACCTTTGATGGCTTTGATAATCGAATTCCCTAAAATATCCCAATAATGCTTGTAGAATTCGGTCGTCATCCCATCGGGACCTGGTGATTTATTTTTCCCAAGGCTGAAAACAGCGGACTTAATTTCACCATTTGTTGGGACTCGTATAAGGAATTCATTTTCAGCAGGGGAGATTGAAGGGTGAATTATGTTAGTCATTTCATTAAGAAGTCTATCGTCAATCGTTTCCTTGTTAAAGCGTTTTTTAAAATCATTTTTAATTTCATGCCTAACATTTTCTTCTCCAATTATCAGGGTACCTTCTGTAGTAGTAATGTTACAAATTTGTTTTCTGTGTCTTCGGCCAGAAGCGACGCGATGGAAGTAGGATGTGTTAGAATCTGTAAGCTTAAGATGTTTTGTGTTAGCTCTTTGATTCCAAAATGTTTTTTGAAAAAGTAACAGTTTGTCCCCTTTCTGTAAAAGGCAACTTTCTTTACTGATGTTAGCATGATAGTTACTAACAGGAACAACCAATTGGATTTGTAGCAAGTCGTTCTCCACCTCCTGAAGTTGACGAAAGATGTTCTCGAATGAGTTCTTGTTCCAAACTTTAGCTTTTCGCTTTAGGATTTTTTGTTTGAACATTAGTTGAAACATAGCAGAACCTGGACAAGAAGCGCGCCAGGATTGTTTAACAATATTACGGAAGTCCTTGCGTTGAAGCCAAGAGTTCTCAAATTTGAAGGGATGTGCTTTAAAGGTGGCGCTACAGTCCAGTGTAATTGTTATAGTGCAATGGTCTGAAGAAGAAAACGCACCGTTTTTAGTGATGAGATTGGGTAGTTTGTGAAGAATTTGGTGATGAACAAGTACACGATCCAGTTTTTCGTGGATGTTATCCGTGGCCTCATGAGACTTTCTCCATGTGAAAGGGTTTCCGAAGGTTGGCAAATCCAATAGAGAACAGGTATTCTTGAAATGAAGTAGACGTGTGAACCTGGCGGGAAGAGTGTTAGCGCCGCCAAGTTTATTCTCTCTACACAGGATTTCATTTAGATCCCCCATGATGATGCATGGTATGGGAGAATCGTTTACAATTGTGTTAACTCGGTCCAGAACGGGTCCTTATCCCGAGGATCAGGAGGAGCGTATACGAACAAAAGAAGAATCAAGACATTGTCACTAATATTTTCATAACGCATTCCAATGATTCTAGGAAAATGAAACGAAATTGATAAGGTTTCATTTGAGAGTTGGTGGGTTTTCCATAAAACACCCAGGCCACCCGGACGGCCAATGCTAGGAGACCAAATAGCCATATCGAATCCTACATTTTTCCATAATTTTTCATCAGGCAAGGATTCCGATTTTGTTTCGGCAAGGGCTAACAATTGTATGTGTTCATTTCTACACAAAGCATCGACTTCAGTCCAGAAAGTTTTCTTTCGAATGCCTCTACAATTCCAATAACTTATTTTCATGAGAAACCAAATAAGATATGAGGAGAAAAGGTAAAACTCCTCATATCAAAAAGTTTTTCGGAATGTATTTGGAGGGGAAGGTACCCAAGGTAAGAGATCGACAATACTAAATAACCATGGTGAATGCAAACCAACATCAGAGATGGGGAGTTGTGGGGGGCGGCAAGCCTTAGTCCAGCAACCCCAACTTGCATTATCAAATCGACTTTGGGAATAAGACTTTTTTGTGAAATATTTTCCAAATGTGTTGTAAAATTCACTTAATATTTTTTCCAACCATACGATGAGTTCATTTATGCTTAAAAAGGTGAGAGTTTTTTCATTAGAAAGTCCAAATGACAAGACACTACTAGAATACTGCAATTAGACATCATGTAATTTAAGTCTGTTAAACAATTGACAGATGTTAAATTATTCAATTAAATCAATTTTTTTATTATGATGTGTAAAACAGTTTACACAATGGTCAACTATAGGGACAGATGTTAAATTCCATGTTATGAAAAAAGCAAGATGCGCGCAATTAGGGAAATATGGGCGCGGGATGAAAAAAGTTGGAAAAAAATTGAACCGGGCTTTGGAGGCAAGGTTATCTCTTGAAAACAAATTTGAACTTCCCCTTTTTCAAAGCACTCTCAACACTTGAATAAAATTCCAACCCACTTTTCAGCATTTTAAAATTTCTATCTTTATCCTCTCTCTAATTTCTTTCACCTCTCACATTCATCCTCGTTCTCTCTTCTCTCCAGACCAGAGCCCCCAAATCCCCAATCCAATCTTTACCTTTCTCCATATCCGACCGTGCTCTAGCTAGCTCCGGCGACCCTCCTCCTTGGGTCAGTGCTTTCTTCTTCCTCCAGCCGTCAGCTCTCTGAAGCCCATTCTGACGACCCGACCGCTATGAATATGGATTGGAGCTGAAGAACCCTAAATCGTCGACTCTCTTGGTATCTTGCCTCCTTCTCAGCACTCCTTCTCAGCACTCTATTCTTTCGACAATGGATTCCTTCCTCCTAGTCCGACCTCCTTCTCTTGGCTTTGGTCTCGTTCTCCCTTCGCCGCCTCCATGCTTCTGTCACTATTTTCAACCCTAACAGACCGACATTCTCTCTTGTGAAAACCCAATCCATGCTCTTTTTTTGTTTTGCCTTCAATTTTTGTACAGATCTTGTTGGGACACTTGTGAAAATCCCACATCAGAAGTGGGAGAAATCTGAACCCAACATATAAGTGGATGGGCTACTCCACCTAATGCCAATTGGTTTTGGGATGGTGCCCCGGTCTGACTTATATGTTGGGCTTTCTGGTCGGGCCCAACAAGACTTCCCCTAACAAACTGGTATCAGAGCCGGGTTCGGCGGGTGGGCCGGTTGCACCGATGATTGAGATGGACCCCACATCTGAATCGATGACGGGTTAGTCGAACCCGTTGCGTGGAGGTCTCAATTCCAACCGGGCTAGACTTGTGATGGATTCACAAGTGAGAGGGGGATTTGTTGGGACACATGTGAATCCCACATCGGAAGTGGGAGAAATCTGAACCCAACATATAAGTGGATGGACTACTCCACCTAATGCCAATTGGTTTTGGGATGGTGCCCCGGTCCGGCTTATATGTTGGGCTTTCTGGTCGGGCCCAACAAGACTTCCCCCCTAACAAACTGGTATCAGAGCCGAGTTCGACAGGTGGGCCGGTTGCACCCGATGATTGAGATGGACTTCACATCTGTATCGATGACGGGTTAGTCGAACTCGTTGCGTGGAGGTCTCAATTCCAACCGAGCTAGACTTGTGATAGATTCGCAAGTGAGAGGGGGATTTGTTGGGACACTTGTGAATCCCACATCGGAAGTGGGAGGATTCTGAACCCAACATATAAGTGGATGGGCTACTCCACCTAATGCCAATTGGTTTTGGGATGGTGCCCCGGTCCGGCTTATATGTTGGGCTTTCTGGTCGGGCCCAACAAGACTTTCCCCCTAACATTAAGTGTTGAGAACGAGCATATCAATAATTTAAAAAGCATTGAACTTAAACATAGTGTCCCCTTCTTGCTCAAGAACTACGAACTAGCAAGCCCTTGAAATGAGAAGGGTAGAAATATGTGAATGCCATACAAATACCCAGAAAAACCTTATAAGAATCCATGACAAAATGTTGCCTAAATAGAACTGAAAAATTCTAAATGATCAAGAAAAAATCACTAAGGAATTTGGGCTACTTAGAGGAGAATCTGAACACTAGAAACTGGGAGAATTTTTAGTGTTATAAGTTCTGGTTACTTGGAGGAGAGGAGCTACTAATGTATTTGGCAAGTCCTTATGTATTGTCCCACTTGACCCTTTGTGATATTTATACACATTTGCCTATCCTACAAAAAATTTGACCTTAAACTGATTCCAACAAGAGTGCTTGTTGATCTAGACCTAACAACTCCCCAACTTATCATAACAAATCAATGCAATACTCATCAAAACCATTATATATGCATATATATATATATATATATATATATATATATATATATATATATATATATATATATATATATATATATATAAAGGGTAAACTTTCTACCCTAGAAAAGGTTGATCAATGCAGATCCAATCTGATTGAGTGATTAGGAATCAAATAAACGCATTGCCCAAAGCCAATTATATCTCGTACAAATTTATAAAAAATAAAGGTAAACTTTCAAACCATTAAGCAAAGCCAATTATAAACTTGAAAATTGATTGAGAAGATACTGAAAATGATATATCTCGTACAAATTTATTATAATGAAGATGAGAGGGAGAAAATTCAACCTTGATGAAGCCAATCTCCTTGGCGTTGCTGTGGAAGCATTGCCTGCAGCACATGAGCCCGTACCTGTGAATCAAATCGTGGGAGTTACCGCACACACGTCTGTCAGTTGATCAGATAATCAGTTTTCCAAACTCAATAGAATCAATGTTCAATTTCAAAATTACAGACGATCAACAATGAACAAAGATGATGAAGAAATAGACAAATTACCAAGTGCGATAGCCCAAACCATAACTCTTGGGGTACAAGTTCTAGACGTTGGAGTGTCCAATTTTCTCTGCGTTGATGACGGTCGATTGAAGAATCTCTTAGGTTTAGCCCTTCAAAGCACAATGTCGCTTCGATGGTAGAGAAAACCCTATGAGCAACTGAGAAAGGTTTATGTATATTTTCCAAATCAGAGCTTTTCTTTTCTCCTAAATCTAGCATTGTTGGATAAAAAAAGGGTCTCGATTTTGTTGGAGCTTCACCAGGATCTGATTCTTGATATCCATGGTAGAACCCCTAAATTCAGAGACAAAAATGAAAGACAAAGAAACCCTGAGAACATTATATATAGATCAGAAAGCCAATTGGTTTTGGGATGGTGCCCCGGTCCGGCTTATATGTTGGGCTTTCTGGTCGGGCCCAACAAGACTTTCCCCCTAACAAACTGGTATCAGAGCCGAGTTCGGCAGGTGGGCCGGTTGCACCCGATGATTGAGATGGACTTCACATCTGTATCGATGACGGGTTAGTCGAACTCGTTGCGTGGAGGTCTCAATTCGAACCGGGCTAGACTTGTGATAGATTCGCAAGTGAGAGGGGGATTTGTTGGGACACTTGTGAATCCCACATCGGAAGTGGGAGGATTCTGAACCTAACATATAAGTGGATGGGCTACTCCACCTAACGCCAATTGGTTTTGGGATGGTGCCCCGGTCCGGCTTATATGTTGGGCTTTCTGGTCGGGCCCAACAAGACTTTCCCCCTAACACTTAAATTACAGAGATTTTTTTTATCATGCATTGCAATTTGGATAACTACAACAAAAGCATGAAATAACTGATTTTTTTTCCATGTATTGCAGTGCACAGAGATTGCATGCTCTAGGTAATGAATCTAAACTACTTCCACTTTGGAGACAAGTGAGCTGAATCTAATTTTGAATCTAATTCATTCAATAAAAAAAAGTTTATTTTCATAAGCATTTATCCCTCTCCCTCCAAAAACTGCTATTGATGTCAGTGGAATAATGACACTTCTTAGTCGTGTTTTTTATATAATTCTCAATATTATAATGTATTTCTCCCTTAATGGGAAATGAAATTAGGTGTCAGGTAGTGGTTTTCTAGCAACCATACAATGGAAAAAAACCTAGCAAATGGATAAGTTAAGAACCAATAAGTTCATTGACTAGTGAAACTTTTATAATTTTTCTATTTTTCCTATACTACTAGTTGATATCAGTCAACTGCTATTAAAATTTGGATCTATAATATCTTGTCTTTAAGAAAATAAATTAAAATGTTGGCTTTATTATATGTTCCATCTACTTCTCTTAGTTCAAAATTTTAAGGTTGGCATTTGCAATTCAGCGTGAAAATATTGGGAGCTAATTCTATCTTTTCATCAACCTTATCTCTGCAGGTGTTACCTATATTATGGAGATCTAGATCGTGGAGTTCAAGTTTTTGAAAATTATATGAATAATAGGAACACACCAACCGTTGAGCTTTATGTGGTAGGCACTTTTAAAGAGTTATCTTTATATCATTATCTTGTCTTTGATTAATCTTATGACTATACTTCCAAAGGAAGCCGTAAATATTCTTATTTTCTCTGAATTTTGCAATTAATTTAGTTATGAAAAAGCATCATTTCCTAATTAGGATTTTCCAGGAGTTGAGCATCCACATTGATCCTAAATCTTAGGAATGTTACTTGAGTTTCATGTTGTTTGAAGCCGTGAATTAATATTCTTATTTTCTCTAAATTTTGCGGACTGTTTTCCTCTTTCGATTCTTTCAGTGATTTAGGGTTTTAACTTAGGGTATTGTTTACAGATACAGAAACTTACCCTGGGCCATTTTTCAGTGTTGATATTTCAAGGAATGTTGAAGTATTGTTTCTCTTTTAATGTCTTCTTATAAATTTGAATGAATGTTCAAGTTACATGAATTTATTGCTGAAATCTTTCTGTTCAAGAGGTTAAATCTTCACCCTACAAAATCCTTAAAATTTGTTGCTGAATCCTTCTGTTCCTCAATCTCACTGCTGCATAAATGATTAACTTTTGTCTAAAGTTCTTATCCCCCGTTCCATGACATTTTAAGGTAAAAAATGCTCACATAAATATGATGGTGGTTAAAATGTGTTCGAGTTTTATGAATGCAACCAAAGAAGCATGTTAGTTAACTAATTTTGACTATTTAAGGCTTTTTTTTAGTCTTATTAAGACATAAAGAGCACTCTTAGAAACTGTTAATGTACAAGGACATGTTTTTTATGATTGTTATCTCATATCATTAATTTGTTTACAATAAAATCCAAATGGTCCAAATGTCTCATAAACAACCATGCTTTTTTATCACAGGTTCTATCCTTACTATTATGCTCCATTTGCTTATGATATCAAGGATCTGGACGAGTTAACTATCAAATTTGAGATGAGCACTCCGTTCAAATTATTTGATCAATTATTGGGAGTTGTTACAGCTACAAGGTATAATTTCTACAGTGTTCCTTTATGTATGTTTCTGTTTACCATCAAGTTGAATAACATTCATTCAGTATCTCAAGTATATCTATAAATCGCAGTCTTTGATAAAGAATGTATATTCGTCTCTATTCCATCTTTTGTTGTGGCTTAGACCCTCAACAACTTATTTAATTCCTCATTGCCTTATTGGACAGGAAAATTACAAGACTCCACTTTAGACTTTTCATGTTTCCAACTATTTAATTTGTGTTTTTTTTTATTCCTGCTAAGATGCTCTTATACCTACATGTGTTGTAGATTTTGACGTAGACATGAATGGAAAACATGATGGGGATTGGTGGGGCTGCTTGAAGGTACAAAGCCTGCTCAGTTTATATATCCATCTGCTGGACTGATTTGCTTCTCAAAGTTGAACATGATGGGGACTGGTGGTATTGTTGTAGCTGGAGTTTTTGCATAGATTGGGGATGTTGTGAGGCTGAGTTTTTTACGTTTCGATGTCTTCAAATGCTGCTGAGTTTGTTGAATTGGTATTGGTTTTGCAGCTGAGGTTAGAGGCCTCATTGAGACTTATTTATGGGTACTTTCAGCTCCTATTTCTGCAGATTTATGCCCCTCTTGAACTGATCTGTAAATGAGTTTTTGGTGGGGTTATGGAGCTGTTTCGAAGCCTCGTCGAGGGCTATCTATTTGGCTATCACTGATGCGTCTTCATGTGAGTTTTTGGAGCTGAATGGGGCTGCATTCATGCTTGAGCTGGAGGGAGGTTTTGGCCAAAGCAGTTGCAAGCATTGTTATCCGGGTCTGAAATGATGTGAATAAGATGGATGAATAAGTACTTTTCATTTATTTTTTGTCAGTTCGTGTAGCTGTTGCACAAGAATCTCTTTTTTATTCAATTTAACTTTCAACATGGCCTTTGTAGGTTGTTAATGTATGTATATTGTACTTTAAGTTAATCAAAGAATCAATCCTTTCATTTCTATATGAACAATTGTATTCTATCGAGCAAATGGTGTTACGTATCAAATTAAAAAGCATCGGATTATAAAATCGAACCATTGCATAAACACAGATGCTAGTATCATTATAGGCATCATCTAAATAATCTCAATAAATCAATGTGTAACATATATTTTTACATCACAATGTTAATATAGATTGATATCTATTGCTAACAACAACATCTTTATAAAAATCTAAAATGATGTTCATATCATATTAATACATCAATTATATACATATTTAATATGATAGATTATTCTAAAACAATAAAAAATAAAAAAATTATATATATGAAATTAATATACACAATCAATATAATAAAAAAAAGATGTCTATTTTGTTTTAATTCATTGATTATTTTAAAAATAGTGATGTAAATGTAAAATTTCGGCTTGGTGTGGATATCTTTGAAAGCTTATGAATGAAAAATAATGAGGCTATAACAACACATGAACATATCAAAAATAAATTTGAAGGGTTGATTTATATCTAGATTCAAAATAAAAACAGATGTTTTATCCAAGAAAACACATCTGCTTAAAACAGATGTGGAAAAGTTGATCTTTTACTACACGCACAAAGAGATCGGAATTTTTTTTGAATGACATCTGTTGACAACAGATGTCTAATTGAAGTTTTCTAGTAGTGAGATAATGTAGCAAGCAAGACAATTTCCATGTGGCCTCCTACTGTTTTGCCCATCAAACCACCCGGGAGAATCCAAAACCACTTTATAGACACCACTCTCACACTTATCAGGGGCGAAGGTCAGTAGACCAACTGTGTGTACAGCAAGTAGATGAATTTTAGTCATAAAACTGAAAACGATAACAGCTATGGAGAAGGCCGATTTGACAAAACCACCAATTTCTTTAAGGATGAGGTCAAACAAAGGTGCATCCGACTTGGGATACACCTGCTCGACATCATGTTTGAAGGAGTATTCAACCTCACCAAAGCCGCAAGGCCTTAAGGAGTCTAGTTTTCCCCCATACTGGGTGTGAATTGAGGACCCATGACCAACAAAATCAATAATACATAAAACCACATGTCCCAAAAGCTGGAGAACATTCAAGAGAACAAAGACCCAAGAAGTGAGATAGGGGTGATAAGTTTTAAGAATGGGCAGCAGAAAAATGAAGTTAGTTCTAGCAACTAACACTTGTTTTACGGGCTAGACATAAACTGCAATTCTTAGGCAGACAAAAACTACCCTTTGTAAGCGCTTTTTATTGATTAATGAACGGATGTTATTCAATATGCGGGGTGTGAAAATGTTCCTCAAACACTTAGCCCACCACTTTTTACATCTGTAATTCGAGTAGAGGTTCTGTGATATTAGCAAACCAACACTAGCAAGCCAGATATAATTTATCAATAGCAAAACTATTATGAAAAGAATTAGGTGTAGAGTAAGATTCTTATCAGCAAATCCAAGCCATTCATGGATAATGGGGCAAAACTTAACCCAGAAGACTACAACCCAATTTGTCACACGCGCCCCCAATTTTGAGATTCCAACCCCAAATCCTAACTCTATGCGGGAATCCGGCGAGTTTCAATCGTCTTCAAGCCTTACAATCCATCTCGATGTGGAATCGAGTCTCAATCCTGTCGTCCCCACGCTTCTGAAACCACATTCATCTCCCCTCACCTCTGTCTTTCGGGTGCCTCTCATAGAATGCGAGTATGGTGGTCGTCGTCCTGAATGTCAGGATCTCGGCTGTTGTCGAATTGTGAAGGTGGGTAAAAACTTCAGAAAAAGGAAAAAAGATACTCGCCGGTTGGGGTGGTGGTGTTGCGCAGTGACGTTGTGTGCTCCGAAGTGGCCTGTCATCGCCGACGCTTTGTACTGCCCTGGTAGAAGGTATGGTGCGACACCTTCTCTAAATTTTCCTCTTCCTCTCTTCTATTCTTGGTTTCTGTCATGGGTTGGGTTGGCAGGGCTGAGTTTCCGTTCCTCTCTTCCCTTTCTTTCTCTTCCCCTTCTTTCTTTCATCATAAAATCTAACAAAGTATTGTGGCTTTGGTCTGAGTTGAGCTCGGCCGGTGACGACAAAGGTAAACAAACCATGGATTCTGCGACCTTCGCTAATCCATCAAACACCCCCCGAAAGGGCCCCAAATCCCGTTCTAGCGGGTTGCACTGCTCTGAGGGGAGTTTTATCCTCTTGGTCGGTGCTGTTCTTTCTCTGCAGCGCAAGGCTGGTTGGAAAGATTGGCGACGATTCATTGATACAGATGAACTCAAGACTCCCCTTGATGTGGTCCAAGTGTTCACAGTTGTTCCATGTCTCTTCTGTCTCATCTGTTACTTTATATATGAAAATCCTATTTTTTAAAAAATTTTGAAATTTCATTTTTTTTAAATAGAGTACTATTAGTCCTGTATATTCTATTGGTGGATACACCACAAGACACAATTGAATACAATTACATATTCTCCTGCTTATCCACAAGAACATTGATTCTAATTTACAACAATATCCTATTTTTTCCAATTTTTTAAAATCTGTTTTTTTTTTCAATTTCCGGAAATCCTATTTTCATACATTTATATTAATTAAAAAAAATCTAGCTTCACAATACTTTTATTAGCCATCCCTATTAGCTATTACTACTATAAAAGTGGCGGCAACTTGTTAAATCTGTCGTCCATCCTACTAGTTATCTACGGCCAAAAGGGTTGCCCATCTCCTCTACCGCTTTTGGTAAAACCTTTGATAGAATATGGGCCATTGGATTGCATTTTTGTTAAAAATTTGACGTCCCGAATCGTTTCCTATCTACTTTACTAATATACCCATCGGAGTTTCAATTTAAAAATATTAATTTTTTCTGTTTAAAGGGGCTTTTCGGTCCTTTCAGCCTCTGGATCTCTTCTCCGCCCGCCTCTGGTTCTCCTTCCCCACCAACGTGCTTTCTATTTCTCTTTCCTCTGGTGTCGGAGTTTACGCTAACTCCATCTCCATCCTTCTCCTCATCGCCTTCCTAATCCCTTTTCTATCAATTTCATCAAGGCGCTTATTACCGGGCAAGAGGTTTTACTCCTCAATTCGAGGGGTCCTTCTGTTTTGCCGTTTGTCGATGAGTTACATTGTCGGCTCCTTCGGCTCCACCAAGCCGCCGAGAATCAGGTCGACTTTTTTCTATTTTGCTGATTTTGATTTGGTAGGAGGATTTCAATTTTCAGTTGAGTTGACTCGGGATTTATGGCGCGATTGATCAATTTAGGGTTTTGAGAGCTGTTTTAAGTAACGAAGAAATTAGTATGTTATTTGTTATATTGTTTCTTATTCATTCTATTGAATTGATTCTGAAATTGTGCGTTTGTGGAGAAATCAATTGTAGTATGTTGTTTGTTATATTTATCAGTGATCCGAGCAGTCCTTATCAACTACCTTGATTTAGTGTCACCTTAGTTACCAAACACACCCTTAGTTAATGCGGTGCAATGGATCCCCAAAATGTTGAAGACAGTGTTACTTGACTATGATCAGATGAATAGAATCATGGAAGTACTTTGTGTTAGTCTACATATTATAGGTAAACAATGCTCTTTGCTGAATGTTGATTACACTGATTGCTCGGGGTAAGGCCGTAAGGGTGCTTACATCTTACCCTCCAAACCCTCTCTTAAGCAGGATTACACTAGGGTGATAAGTGGTTCTTTGAGCTGGTTTTGCTATTGCATGATTGGTGATTTTGATTTTCTAAGATTAAGGGCTTTTTTGAAATGGGTATATAGATATAGGCTATGGGTATAGAAAGTCCTATATCTATATACCTTGTTTGATATATTTATCCAGATTAGTATATGGGTATCAATCCTATATCTCGATATACTAATTCTATGGCCTTTTTAGCTTTTGGATATCTGTAGAAATTGGGGGATATAGGAGAAATACAGTCTGAGCGAAATTCTTCTCCTCCTCCTTCCACCGCCTTTCAACCAGTCACCCCCCATGGATCTCTTTCCTCCCTAAACCCTAACAACCCCATGTTTGTGCTCCAGATTTACCGGCCTAATCCCGTGTTATCAAGGCAGCAAGGGCTCTCTCGCCCCCTCTCTTCAACCAGTCACCCCCATGGAACAATTTCCAGTTCCCAGCACCTCTCGGGCCGTTCAACGGTCACAGTGATGATGGCTCTACCATGCCCAGACTGATTTTCGATTCGAAAATGCATCTGTCCAGATTTTCCAGATTCGAAACCTAATGCATCTCTCCAGACTGACACCATTGTCCATTGCTATTGAATTGAAATAGGGTTCTGTTAGAAAGTTATTAGGTTTTTGGTTTATTTTTATTATATTTTCTCTTTGTTTTTAATTCTGATATCTATATATACCCTTTCCAAACAGCAGATATAAGATATAGATATCAATCTCATACCCATACCCAATATTCATAGCTTGATATCTATATCTCATACCCATAGCCTATATCTTATATCTATATAACATTTCCAAACGGGCCCTAACTTTCTTATCGGCGTATTTTTTTTCTCTTTTCACATGGGAAATTCCTTGATCTACATGCACTTACTTATTTGTGAGGTTAGATATCTAGGCCTTGATTAATTGCTCACTTTTTGATTTCATTCGAGTGTTTGGTCTTAAGTTGATCCGTAGACATACCTTGCTTTAAAGCTTGGTTATAACGGGGAAACTTTAATTATAAGCATCAAAGTATGCTTTGGTATCAACTAAAATAGCTTGTTAGCTTAATTCATCTTTCTTTGTTCCCCTTCGCCTTAGATCCTCTAAAATTGAGTTATCCCTGTATGCGCCAGACATCAGTTCATTTCTTTGGAATTTTTTTACTGCGAGTCGTATAGTTTTAGGTATGTAGTTTGCTCGGAGTCGTTTAGTTTTAGGTCCCTACTTTGTAAGTAAGTACTCATTTATGCCCGAGTCTGCTCATTATCATTTGACAGGTTCTAAGTCGCAAGCAGCAGAATCCTCAGCTGCAAATGCCCGTCAACTTGCAGCTCCAAAATCAGATGTTCCTCGAGCACTAGCAACCTTGCCGTGGGAGGGAAAGCGTCTCTTCAGCCAAAACGAAAACCTGTCACAGAGGATGAGATAGAGTCAATCATGGTAAGCTGTCATCCTTCCATTAAATCCATCCTTGTAGATTCGTCCTTCCGCCCTTGAATCCGCAAGTGCCGGCGGACACTGGGGAAACTCTTAATCCTTATGAGCAAGCAATATCTATTACAGGGAAGACATTAGCAGCTTTTGATGAGGATGATTTGATCCCTTGTTATGGATTTGGAGACGGTATGTATGGCATTCATGCCTTTCATTTTTGAATACTGATGGACTTCCATATTTTGGGCTGAAATTGATAGTCTTTATCCTTCTGGCAGCATCTACTCATGACCAGGATGTCTTCAGTTTCTACCCTGATGAAAGACATTGCAATGGCTTTGAGGAAGTTTTGGGTCGTTACAGGGAGATCGTCCCTCATTTACGGCTTGCAGGTTCCTAATTTGTTACTCAGTTGCTTCGTGTTTTCCTTTAGGGGTATTTTATTAGCAGAACATTTAATGTTAAGCATCATCTTCTCACAGGACCTACACCATCTCCTGTTAATTATTGCTGATGCCCAGGTACTTCCTTGTGAGATAGCGGTAGTTACTTTCTTCCCTTTTTTTTTTTTTTGGGTATAAAAGGTCCTTGGGACTGCCATATCCCCATCACAAGTCATAACTATCATAAACCATAGCCTGAGTTAAGATGACACGATCAATGAATCATAGCAACAATTCTACCTTTCCCAAATCATTGTGACTATGTTTTACTGAAATAAAGGCCACAGTTTTAGTGACTAGACTAGATGTTGTTTCACATTAACCAGATGAATATCCTAAGCTTCTATTTCTTTCTGGGTCGATTGAGTGATGAACATAAATGGGAATTTTATATAAAAAATAATAATCATATTTATTTCAAACCACTTGATTAAACTTTACTCACATGCAAGAGGTTGCCTCTAGAATTGAAAAAGAACGAGTTTCATCTTAAAATGGCATTGAATCCAAGTACCCAAGATTTCTAGCAAATCACAGGGATTTTCTCATTCTGGACGTAGTTGGGTTTGGCTAAAATCTGGTTGTGATAGGACCACTTGCTCTTACAGGTTACACTTTGTAATGGATCTTTGCATTCTGGATGGTGATCATCCTGGGTGTAGCTGGGTTACGTAAGGTTGGTTTTAATGGACCTTTTCATTTTGGATGGTGATCATCCTGGATGTAGTTGGGTTTATGTGAATTTGATATAATTGGATGGATTCTTCTCCGTCATATGCCATGCAAAACCATGTATATTTTTTTTATGAATGAAATGATAGTGATCTGAACTTTACTTTGGAGAGATTATCTTGAGTTTGGTTTTAATAAAATAAAATAGCTCACTTTTATAGGTTAGCAGAAGTGTTGATACTGAAGGTGGGCATCCAAGTCCCCAGGAGCAGCGGTCTGTTGATGCAATCGTGGAGGCAAGGTAAAGTGGTTGTTGCTTTTGCTTAGTTTGTGTGCAGTTAGTTATCAAAGTCTAACTTGATGTCTTTATCTCTTCATATCAACAAATATCCTCTTTCAATTGTGTTAGTTGGGGTTGGTGATGGGCCATGGGACACGATGAAAGAATTTGATGACAATATCCCTGCACGTGACTTTGATAATTTCCAGGTAAGATATCCTCATATTTTAATGAGTCAAACAGATCTACCTTCATTTAACTTTTCTGTTGTTAAGTGATAATGGAGACTTGTGTTTTTTTGTTTCTTTAGTTTGTGAATTTCACTGAAATCATGTCGAAGAATGTCAATCCAACACGGAAAGAGACAGAGTTTGCTCTCAATGCATTGATGGAAATTCCATCCCAGTACAAAGCCACTTTAGACCTCAAAATATTGGGGTAAGAGATGAGTTGGAAGTTTGCTTATTCTTTAATAAATCGTGTGCACTAGCCACTAATAATACAAGTTTTGCTCCCCACTTATTTTACCATTCTAATTGAGTGCAGTAGGCGTAGAGGAAACTCCAATGCGAGGGTGGCACTTCCCCCGCCAGTGTACAGTGCACCATCTTTCAAAAACTCACGCCCCCCAAGCTTTTCAGCTACACCATGTTTTTCAAGCACACCAAGCTATCGGGAGTATCAGCAGAGCCCATTACCTTATCATCCTAACCCTGAACCTGTAACAGCTCCACCTGCTCCAAGTTCGTCAACTTATGAGCACCAGGTAATTTATCTTTACTGTTCTGCATTGATCTAACCATTCATTGTTTTCTTCATAGTCTCTCCTTGCATTTGCCTTTTCTTAAAATTGTTTTACTAGGATAAATATACTTAACAACATAATTTTTCATTATCAATTACCTTCCCACGATAAATTACCTACTTTAAAGTAATAACATTTTTATCCAAAGGCACTTGGCTTTTCTGAGAGGTGAGAACCAAAAGAAGAAAGCATATTACTACTATGAAGCTTTTTAATGTAGAGCCTAGAAATAAATCATGTTGTAATAATGGGTTGGACTTGTAGTTCGAATTGTTTATGATTGATTTGAGAGGCTTGGTCTTTAAATTAAGGATTGAAGGCCTTTAAATTGATGATGAGGGCGATTCATCAAGTAATGATAGGTTCGCTTTCTCGAATCTTTATCAAGTAATGATAGGTTCGCTTTCTCTCAATTATGCCCTTCAAATTGAGAATTGCGATCTTGAAATTTAGTGTTATGGCCTTCAAATTGAGGATCAAGGCCTTTAAATTGATGATGACGATTATTCATCCAAAAAATCCTCCAAGTTCTCGGATTTTAAGAAATCTGATTGAAACTTTATCCTTCAGTTAGTTAGTACTCCAACAAAAATAACTGGTGTACACTTTGTTCAGGTGAAGCTAGCTTGTACTTTGTGTCAATATAGGGCGTTGTTATCTTCCATGACGTGTTTGACAATGAAGAGCGAGCCAGTGTTGCTCAAATTTGTGTGAAGGTGTATATGTATGGCCATTCAGGCAACTTCGGATGCTGGCTTATGCATCAGGAGGAGAGCCGTTTCAGCGGATATGCAATGCGGGCAGATTTGGTGAGGATGAGGTTGGCATTTGTTTTGATTGCTGTTTCTCTCTTCCTTAATTTTATATTAGCCTCTGATGCTTTTTTTTTTCAGGCGCGTTTTTTCGTTCAACAACTTATATCAGGTGTTAGTTACTGGAACCATGCAATGGTATGCAATCTAGGCACCTAGTCATGTCTTAAAATTCTAGAATTACATTTTGCTTTGTTGTTAGTAATATTTGGCATCATAGACAGTTTGGGTTTTTACATTCCTTCTCAAAAAAGAAAGAAAGAAAGAAGGTATTTTCATTTTGATTATTTTGGTGAAGGAAGTATGCCATCGAGACTTGAAGCTGGAAAATACTTTGCTGGATGGAAGTCCTGCACCTCGGTTGAAGATTTGTGACTCTTGGTATTCCAAGGTTTGGATACATCTGCGTAAACATTTCTTTTAAAATGTTTTGAGTATATCGTCAATAAGCACCCATGTATACCATTTTCCTCAATTAGGATTTTGTACCATATATCTGGACAATACATATTGCACATTTTAAATCTTGTTTCAGTCGGCGTTATATCATTCAAAACCCAAATCAACTGTGGGAACTCCTGCTTATATTGCCCCAGAAGTTCTCCTTAAGAAAGAATATGATGGAAAGGTAATCTTATCTATTTGGCATGAGTTAAGTTCCCAGAGTGTTTTTTTCTGGCTTCTTGATCAAGTTTATGTATTAAATGTGTGCTTGACTTGCTTATCACTTGGCGTGTTTGTCCGGCACTTTCTGATAATGATTCCTAGACTTCAGTTCATGAATTTTGTTATCATTTCTGCCAGCCGTTAATAAACTGGGTTTTAAGCCTTGCAAACTACCTGTATAAATTGATTGCACGGTGATGAACTTCAATTATCATGCTTTTAAAAATAAAAAAATTTTGCCCTCGCACCATTCTGTGTTTACCATAATCCCCTTGCAATCAGGGTCCATCTTAATTTATTGCATTGGGCTTTCAGTGGTGGTTAACACGATAGATGCCTTTAATGAGTCATTGGATGCGTCTGCAATTGTTAACGAGATAGATGGTTAACAAGATGAGGTTCCATCTTAATTTATTGCATTGGGCTTTCAGCGATGGTTAACAAGATAGATGCCTTTAATGAGTGATTGGATGCATCTGCAACATGTTAACGAGATAGATGCATCCAATGACTCATTGGATGCTTTTTTGAGAAGTTGTTCTTTAGTGATGAACCTTTTATTTAATGCAGTATTTGGCTTTCGGTGATTGTTTGATTGATGAGGTTCCATCATTACATTGCCATTTCAATTCTCTACAATCTTGAATAGTTTGGATTCGCTTGTTACCATTATGTACTCGGCATTTTACACACAAACTGATTAATTTTTCTCACTGTGAAATTTATAGATAGCTCATGTGTGGTCATGCGGTGTCACCTTATACGTCATGTTGGTAGGGGGCTATCCCTTTGAGGATCCACATGAACCAAAGGACTTTAGGAAGATGATACTGGTACTCTTCTTTTACTTGATGTGTTTATCTTCTCAATCTCATCCCCTGGAAATCTCATTTCGGCCAAATGTCACCTTACATGTCCTTTCCTCCCCTTCCACAGAGAATATTAAGCGTCCAATATTCCATGCTCGATAATATCAACTTATCTCAAGAGTGTCGGCACCTGATTTCCAGGATTTTCGTTGTGGACCCTGCTGCTGTAAGTGTATTTCTTCCTTCCTAGCAAATGACTTTGCCAGTAGTTAATTGCTGTGATTTTCTCATTTGAATTTGTTGCTTGCTTTCTCATATCGATATCATTTGGTGCCTTACACCAGCTGAAGCATATGCTCTATAGCTATTGACCTATTTCATCTGAATAGCTTTCATTGCTCTTATCTAGGGTTGGGTGTAGGAGTACTTGTGTACAAATACGAACCAAACCGAAACCTAGTTTTAGGAGTAGGGTTGTTTGAGCAACTTTTGTCCTATAACCCTATAGATACAACCTGGATGTTTGGTCTCCTGCAAATAGAACTAAGTGAAGCACGAGTGTTTTGTATGCTACACTCATGTCGTATCAGAATTAATGAACTCATGCTTGAAACCCTTCATTAAAACCTGTTTTACTTCATCTTGACATCTGCTGCTGACCACAGAGGATTACCATCCCCGAGATGAAGAAGCATGAGTGGTTGTTGAAGAAACTGCCAGCAGACCTCATGGATGAGAACACAATGGGGAATCAGTTCGAAGAACCTGACCAGCCGATGCAGAGCCTCGACGAAATCATGCAGATCATCTCAGAGGCCACCATTCCTCCTCCTGGCACCAGCATTGACCGGTTCATAACAGACAGCCTGGAGGACATTTGTCCGACTATGAGCTTGACATTGATAGCAGTGGACATATCGTCTATGCCATATGACAAGCCTGTGCTCGAAGCAGCTGGACCCGACAGGGCAAGATAGCGCCAGCCAACTCGGGTCTTAGCTAACACAAGGCCCGGTGTGAGCAACTGCTATAGCATGTTGGGACATCTTGTTTAAGCCATTTGGGATATTTGACCGTGTGCCATCTGTCTTTCCTTTTTCAAAAGCAATCTTCACTTGGGAAGGTATTCAATCAATACATAATAATTCCATCTCATATATTTTCCGCAAAGGCTTTACATATATTAATGTTGTGCAAACTAATTAAGTGAGATGTGTTTGTCGTAATTTGTACATGCAAGTATGATGGGTGCAGCTGTAGGAGGAATCAGATATCACACAATGCTCTGGGGAGTGATAGAAAAAGAAGAAGAGAAAAGAAGAATGCGGGTGAATCAAACAAGCGGGATTCCGGTTATGAGGATGATCAGTTGAAAGCCCCTCCTCTGCAACAAGGAGAAACCTAGGCTTTCGCAGAAAGATGATTCTGAAGGGACTGCCAGAAAAATCATCTTCACACCAGCAACTGGCCTGGGGCTCCTTGAAGGCGCTTTCATTGCCATAACATCTTCTCACAGCACCCTTGGCATATTAGAGTAAGCACCCTTGTCCTTTTTATATGATCAACTTGCTATGAATTGAATCATTGATCGACATGATTTTTGATGGTTCTATTTCTATATGTGATCATTTACAAACCTGTATCCCTTTGGTCAGGGGGTTTGAGGTTCATGTGTTGTTTCCGATTCAAGCTATTGTGGATGATCCGCTATGGTAAGGCTAGCTTAAACAAGATACTGTTGTCAACATTGGTTCAGGGCCACTCATCCACCTTTGATGGATGATTCTATCGAATTGTTGTGATTTTCATCCACCTTTGATGGATGATTCTATCGAATTCTTTGGATTTCTGATTTCTGTTTGCAACCTCTTAATGCTACAAGATATCTATCTTAATTGATTTTGTTATCCTCATATCCAAATTCATGGTGCCAAATCCAGTGAGATAAAGCGACAAAGGATGTGCTATAGCATTGCATCTAGGTAACCCTTATGTGTCTTCAATTCAGTTTTAGTTCAATTCCGTACTACACTTTCATTTAACTTAATAACATTTCAACCACTTTCTTCACTCTAGGGTTTGACCCGTATGTATTCAAAGGGAGAAGGTGGACCAAATGCTGCAGGAAGGAAGTTTAAATCCAGCCATAATTTGTGACAATTTAGCTAAAGTTTTTATCCAGGAAGGAATGGGAAAAGCTGCAATTACAGGGTTGTCTCTGGCTTTGCCTTGTGGTGAATGCTTTGGCATGCTTGGTCCTAATGGTGTCGGGAAAACATCCTTTATAAGCATGGTTGGTAAAAGTAACTTTCATAAAGTTCTAATAAGGATCGAGTCCTTCCTGCCATATTTGACAAATTTATATTCTTATAGGTAGATGATACGGCTGTCAACGCCAACCTCAAGCAGAGCATTTGTTGACGGTAAAGACTTACTGAGTCAAATGGACGATATATACACCAACATGGGAGTTTATCCACAGCATGAGTATGTGTAAATAACTAAATTAGCTTCTGTGTACATATTTTCCTACAAAAAGGTCAAGAAATAATCTCAAATTCTCATATCTCATAAATCTAATTGTCCATGCCCATTCCGACTTGCACAGTTTGCTATGGGAATCATTAACAGGAAGGGAGCACCTTCTATTCTATGGTAGGCTTAAGAACCTAAAAGCTGATGCTTTAAAGCAGGTAATCCTCTTTCGTCAATATTTGGAGAAGTTATTTCTTAGGAAATATAGTTGCTATCTTGGACGTCAATGTGCAGCGAGTCTAAAATATGAAGTCCACAATGAAATTTTCATTTGCTTTTTATAGGCTGTGGAGGAATCTCTTAAGAGTGAATTTATTTCATGGTGGTGCTGCAGACAAATTTGCTTGCAAATACAGTGGAGGAATAAAAAGGAGGCTTAGTGTGGCTATCTCATTGATTGGGGATCCAAAGGTTTGTTTTACCACCTGCATTCCACCCCAGCCTCTATGACATATCTATTAGTTTAGCTCAGCTTTAACACATAATATTCAAAGCATTCTAATTGCAAGACAAATAACCTGTTAATATGAAGGCTGTTTACATGGACGAGCCAGGTACTGGACTGGAACCAGCTTCAAGAAATAACTTGTGGAACGTTGTGAGGCGGCCAAAGCAAGACCGAGCTATCATTCTCACCAGTATGTAGTAACTATCTCTTCCTCCTTGCACATGGTTGCTCTCTGTAAATAATTACTTAACCTTAAATTTTATTTTTCTGTCAGCTCATTCTATGGAAGAATCCGAGGTGCTTTATGATAAATCGGGCATTTTTGTTGATGGAAGCTTGCAGTGCATAGAAAACCCAAAAGAGGCAACATTTTTGATGTGTTGTGGCATTTCGGTCACGTAAGTTTTAATCCATGATCCTTTCCTACCATTTCAAGCACATGCATTCATCGCAACGGCAACTTGTATGTGCTAGGATTCCCTGAGAAATGTCATTACTGGATTGTTAGCAAACATTTGGCACTACGATAATTGATAGGAACTTGGCTTATCTTCATTTGGTTGGTGAGCACTGGAGATTTTTACTTCCTACTAGGGTCAGAAAAGGTTTCCCTACTATCCACTGAAAACTTCACATTCATGTCTTTCCATGTCTCATACTCCGTATTACTTTGGTATAGTATTATGAAATATTTTTTTTACAATCATTGAGGGTGGAAAAAATAAAATTTTCTCTGGATTGTCTGCGTTTGGACAAATGCTTGTCTTAAACTGATGCTATAAATCTCCGGTCAGAAACAAGGGGCACACCTGGTCATCAAGAACATGATTACTGGAACCTCTCAGGCTGACTGTGCTGTTCTTATCATTGACTCTACTACTGGAGGTTTTGAAGCTGGTATCTCCAAGGATGGTCAGACCCGTGAACATGCCCTTCTTGCGTTCACCCTTGGTGTGAGGCAAATGAGTTGCTGTTGTAACAAGGCATAATCCTTATCCTTCTCATGCTCGCCTTATGTTGTCCTTTCTAAATATTGGTTGGTTCATGCTCATCCTACTTGTGGTAATGACACTATTGTAATTGTACAGATGGATGCCACAACCCCCAAGTACTCGAAGCCCAGGTACGAAGAAATTGTGAAGGAAGTTACATCTTACATGAAGATCCCCTTTGTCCCCATCTCCGGGTTTGAGGGTGACAACATGATTGAGAGGTCCACAAACCTCGACTGGTACAAAGGGTGCAACCCTTCTTGAGGCTCTTGATCAAGATCCATGAGCCCAAGAGGCCCTCACACAAGCCCCTCCGTCTCCCGCTCCAGGACGTTTACAAGATTGGTGGTATTGCGTTCGTAGAGTGGAGACTGGTGTCCTTAAACCTGGAACTGTTATCACCTTTGGCCCTACTGGATTAACCACTGAAATGAAGTCTGTTGAGATGCACTGAGGCTTTACCTGGTGACAATGTGGGCTTCAACGTCAAGAACGTTGCTGTCAAGGTTATGAAGCGTGGTTTTGTGGCCTCTGACTCCAACATCAAGTCTTACGGTACAATTTTGGATTGGTTTTGGATTCTTAGGATGCATTGCAACATTTATTTTCAAGTTATCTTCAATCCTCCAAAAGCAATATGTGATCTTAAAAAACATCAATAATACAATGAGCAAGCCGAGCACCACCTTTCCAAGCCAAATTGAAAACCAAAGTCAAAGCGCTTAAACCCGAGGCGGCGCACCCTTCATACCTAGTAAAGTATTGTGGAAATCTGGATCCCAATTTGAGGAAGAAAACTGAATTTTATTGAAGAGAGTAAAATGTAATCGGTTACAAGGATTGAGGTGCTATCCTCTATTTATAGACAAAGCAACATGAAATTGAGATCTAGAAACTTCTAATTCTGTTACAATTGGCGGGAAATAACAACCAAGTTGAACCAATTTGCAAGAGCCGCTCTCCATTGATCGTCGAGCACCATCACCTTTCGTCTTCTTCCTTTGAACAAAAGGCGAGCGAATTTTAGATCGAATTCACCATCTCTCTACAAGTATGTCTAAATAGAAATAGTCATCACTTACAATTTGGGAGAAGTAGCCCGTACATTATCCACCGATTGCATCACCTTTCGTGCTGGGCCTAAGTTTGAAAAATCAGCCTAGTAAGGCCCATCCATCACGACACAGCCCAAATAAATGTAAGGCCCATCCATCAGAGTTGTACTTGTACGTATATAAATCGAAGCAAAGTACAGGGCATCTGACACAGGCTCCCATTCATGAACTCATAAAATCTAGCATATGTTCGGCGGCTCCCAATTTCGGATGTTCCCCCTCATCCAATTGTATCGGTGGATCTATCCTTTCTGTTGATTTCTGTTTCTTTGTTTTATAATTCTCTTTCGATAGGGATAGATTCAAATCGTCTTTTTTTTTTTTTTTTTGAACTTCGATTCATTCTTAATCGTCCCAATTTCACTTCTGATTCACGCTGTCCTCATGGGCGTAGCTGCACAAATGATTGTATTCGGTTTTCGATCTGGATAATTGCCGAAAGTTGGGTTTTTTTTTTCAGATCTAAAACTCATCTATGATGTGCGGCCTTTGTTTTTTGTTTTTAATTTGATTCGTGCTTAATTGTCGCAGTTTCAGTTTCGATTCATGCTTGTCTCAGTTGTCCCCGTGGACCTATGTGCTGAAATCGGTTTTCGATCCATGTAATTGCTGAAATCGGTTTTTTTTTTTTTTTTTTTGCCCCTTTTGGAAGAAGATACCAACTATGCTCCATCAACCAAAAATAATACCAACTTCAAAAATTACCACCAATGATACCAACTATTCACTTATTTACCAATAATGATACCACCTAATTTCCGGTGAAAAATCCGACATATATGATGACATGGCCGTCGGAATTCAATGACTAGGATTATGAAAGATAAAAAAAAAAACAAATTAGAAAAAAAAATCCAGAGTCGTCTTCTACCTTTTCCAATCCATCACCACCGTACTCTAGCCAAAATCCATCACCACAAAGTGCGTGCTCGGTGTCTCTATCTCTTTTTATATACGAACACATCGGGCCTGGTTAATGATTCACGATCTTACGAACCGAGGGTAGCTTCTTGTTCATCTTTGTCGAAGCTCTATCTACTCGAGTATTTCTAGGTTGTGTTTGTGAGTTTTAATTGAAGGTTGGCTCGATTCGTCCTTTGACACCTTCCTTAATCCAATAGAGCTAAATTGACGAGATGGTGGACTGATTTGGTTGCAAGTTTTTTAAAATTTTCCATAGGAGATTCTTCGATGAAATGGGAGTGAATTGGGATCTCGAGTGTGTATGATTGGATGATGAAATTAGTTGAGGGGTTTTGATTAATAGACAATTTCAGGTTTTCAACCGAACGAATCGAGTCTATCTATTATCGAATTCGATTTAATTTTCTAACCCTAGCTTTTCTAGATCTTTTTATGCTGTAATGTTGGACCAAATTGGGTGGTAGGAGAGATGGGAGTTCTGTTTGAGTGTTTCCCCCTCAACTGAGCACACGATTGGTGATGGTGGTGGCCGGATTTCGGTCGGAGTGCGGTGATTGTGGTGGTTGGAGGGTGGGGCGACGAAGGATCATACTCCGACGATTGGAAAAGGTAGAAGACGACTCTTGAATTTTTTTTTTCTAATTTGTTTTTTTTTTCTTTCATAATCCTAGTCATTAATTACTATTATGCTTAGTCATTGAATTCCGACAGCCATGTCACCATAGATGTCGGATTTTTTCACCGGAAATTAGGTGGTATTGTTATTGGTAAATAAGTGAATAGTTGGTATCATTGGTGGTAATTTTTGAAGTTGGTATTATTTTTGGTTGATGGAGCATAGTTGGTATTATTTTAGGTAGTTTTTCCAAATATCTATACTACTGAACCTTGCTGAACATATGCAAGCCAAACTCGTCGCATGAATCGTTGCATTTATAAACATACCACGAGCCACATCACTAGTTATGAGCAACACCCAGATTGTCTAGTATATATCTATCTCGGGTTCACTGATTAGTTAGTAGATTTAGTAGCTAGTACAGTCCAACACACACATATATCTAAGTTCAAGTCTTCCATGTCATTAGTCGAAAGCAACTTGCCTTGATTTGAATCTTCCTGACAAAAGCAAACCCTTGGATTAAGAGTTTTCTACTCACCCATGCTGTAAGTCATCTTCAGTCCAACAGCGTCTTCAATGTCCTCGTCGGAAACTGGTTCACCAGCAGCCTAACATTGTCAATGAAATCAGAACCTCACATCACGTATAGAAAGAAACATAACAAGATTGGCAGTAACTTAATTGTCAGGTTTAAAGAATGATGAATTCCAGAAGCAAAGTAAGTTCCTCAAGCAATGCCTTATCTATTCTTTACCTCTTTCATGTCATAATAAACACGACGGTTGTTAGTATACTCCGCCACCTTTTTCTGGAAGTCTTCCATGATGTAAGTCATCTTCAGTCCAACAGCGTCTTCAATGTCCTCGTCGGAAACTGGTTCACCAGCAGCCTAACATTGTCAATGAAATCAGAACCTCACATCACGTATAGAAAGAAACATAACAAGATTGGCAGTAACTTAATTGTCAGGTTTAAAGAATGATGAATTCCAGAAGCAAAGTAAGTTCCTCAAGCAATGCCTTATCTATTCTTTACCTCTTTCATGTCATAATAAACACGACGGTTGTTAGTATACTCCGCCAACTTTTTCTGGAAGTCTTCCATGTTCTTCTTGTATTCTTTTACCCTCTTCTCATGTTCTTCCACATAAGGAGCTTTGTCCTAATCCATTTTCAAAATTTACATGATAATCAATGAATATATAGAAACAATCATCAACTAAACTTATAATTATTATAAGGATATTTCAGGAGTTGCTACTTACAGCATCACTCATTGCTTCCCACTCTGCAATGGCAGCTTTCCGCTCTGCTTTGGCAGCTTCACACCACTGCATCGTTGGAAACAAAAAATAATAATAAAGGGAATAATCAAAGATATAGATAGGCCACAGAAGAATCTGATGAGTGAAATTAAGAATAATCATATTAAATCTGAAGAATAATTATGAACAGAGCAGTATATACCTCAACCCTTGATTTGAAGTTGGAAAGTTTTACTCTTCTGTCCATTTTTCTCCTGGTGACGAAGAAAACATTAGAGAACAAACTTAATTACAAACTGTAGCAGGAATTTGAAATGCAGATCTTATAAACTAAATCGGACAGAAACAGCTAGTCAACAATAAATATACCAGAAAAGCGAGAAAGCACTGGCCGGGCTTTCATGCCCCTCAGGCATCTTCGGCTTTTTCAGCGACATTCTAAAAACAACAAACACAGCCTAATAAGAGATCGATAAACAAAGAAGCTCAAACCCTTGCTGAATTGAAATCGAAAGAACTCACTTTCTACCAGTTTTCTTTTTATATTCTTCCATCATCTCCCTATATTCGTCCAACCTCTTCCGATCAGCTTCCACGTAAGGAGCTATGTCCTAATCCAGTTTCAAATTTTACATGATAATGGATAAATATATAGAAACAATCATCAATTAAAACTACAATTATAAGGAAATTTCAGGAGTTGCTACTTACAGCAGCACTCATAGTTTTCCACTCTGCATCTGCAGCTTCATGCATCTGCAACGTTACAGAAATGACAAGTAAGAATAATCTAAAGAATAATTATGAACAAAAGCAATGTATATATATACCTCCATATATGATTTGTCAGGATGATTTTCCATGAATCTCTTCTCGAAGCCCGATTGTTCCCTAGTGAAGAATTAGGGAAACGTTAGAGACCAAACTTAATCACAAATTAACTGTAGCAGAAATTTGAAATCCAGATCTCAAAAACTCAATCGAACAGAAACAACAGCGAATCGATCAACACAACAAATAAACATACATGAAATTCATGAAATACGACCAAATCCGAGGCCCTTGCGGTTTCACCGACATACTATAGACAACAAACACATCATAAGTTTGGTCAGCTGAAGTAGATTTACAAACCAACAAAAAATTAGAATCGAAAAACTCACCAGTAATCGGTTTCATTAGCAGCGGAGTTGGAACTCGAACCATTCATCACAAAATCCTGCAAAATTAGACAAAACGGCACCGGGATCGGTCAGAACCACCGAAAGAACGCACGAATCGTCCCCGTGTAAGCGCGAAGGCAAGTAGAGAAAGCAAGAGATGAAGGCGTGTTTACCTTCTAGGGTTAGGGTTCACCTTCTTCGCGGACAGGAAGAGAGAAACTGAACCATATGTAAAATAGAGAAAAATAAAAAGGGGTTTTTATATCCCAACCTTAGGGTTCGTTTGGATCTCATTTAATTATGAACTAGTTTTACTACCCGTCCGTTGTGCGGCTTCTTTATAATCATTTTATGTATTTTTTATATTATGTTTTTTTATTAAAGTGTGAAGGTTAAAATAGTTTTCTTAAAATATTTACGTAATGATAATATTATAATATATATAATTCACATGTAAGTACATACGGTTCTCCCGTCTGCTGGTTTGGCCGGCCTTCGAGTTTCAGATATGTCTGAACTCGAAGTCTTATCTAATAAAAAAAATAAAAGTACAATTATATTCAAATATACTTTTATAAATATAGAATTCATTCGTAATTCTATTCTTTATTATATTAATCATATGCGATATCTATTTAACAAACCAAACTTAATCGGACATACAAAATCAATTTGGTATATTTATATTTAAATATATTATATTTAATTTTATCTAAAAGGCTTAATTGACTAAATATTAGATAGTTTATTTGATCTAAAAAGATAAGTTTTCTAACTAATTAAGATATAAGGTTGAATATTTATAAAAATATGTGAGATTATTTTATCTAAAAAGATAAGTTTTTTATCTAACTATATTGACCTTATAGTTGACGTGGCTAAAAAAGATAATAATATTTTAATCGCATATCTCAATCACTTAAATTGAAGATCTTTTTAACAAAAAAATATATAAAATTGATTGAAATTACACGTATATAATTGATTAGACAGTTGTATGAAATGGATTAAATTGATTGGACATTCATTAATTGACGTGTCAAAAACACCCGGTCAGAATACACCAGAAAAAGACACGTAAGCAAATCGCACCATAACCCGCCACATAGGATTTCCACGCCTCTGTTTTAGTATTATATATTGATATATTGATATTGATGATTGATATTGATTGATTGATTGATATATTGATTATAATGCCTTACGGTAAGGACTCGTTTGGATTCTTTTTTTCTTTTCAAGCAAAATGTTATACAGTATGTCCCTAGAAGCTTCCACTTCCTCTTTTCACAATCACAGCACCTCTCCTGATCTCCTCCCAAAACAGTGCCCTTTACTCCACCACTATTCATCTTCTCTTTCAAACATGTGTTATTCTAATGATAAATCCTCAAAGGAATAAAACCTAAAAATCTCTCAATTACATCATTCAATGATCAATTTCATGAGATTCAACCAAATAATTTCAATTTTTAACTAAACAAAATAGGGTTATGATTTTGAATAATCAATTTGGGGCTTTTCCCCATATCCACGCCCCGCCGGTGCCCGACTGGTGTCGCCACCTCCAGATCTGGTCAGCCCATTTCTAGATCTACCAAACCCTCAAGGTTTCCATCCAGATCCGGTACCCCATTAGCTCAGATCTCGTCTTGTCCCCTTCGTATTCTGCACTGAGTTGTCTTCTTCATTAGTTTTAGTCCCCTGCTCCCCTCCGGTTTTTTCGTACGCTTTGCAAGCTTCCTTCCTAAAGATGAGAGTCGGTGACAACGACGACTTCAAAGCTTTAATGGATCCATCGATGGCGACAACGAGGACCACATGGAGAAGGGGAGGTGTTGCTCTGCAGAAGTTTCATCCTTTGACCTGTAGAAATAAAAAGAGGGAAATAGAGACGATGAAAGAGGGGACAGAAACAGGGAGGATGAAAGAGGAGAGTACCAAACAACACTTACTCCATAATGCATAATAAGTCATTATAAAACATAATGCTTGGCTATGCAAAATTGAGTTGTTTGCAAAAATGATACCTTCAGCCAAATTTTGCAAAAATAACACATTGACTCATTTTTTGGCAAAAATAACAGGTAGCCTTAACCTCCTCTGTCCGGTTAAATCTCAACAACCCTAGACTCCCTCGAATGGAGGCTATGACGATTCCGTTTGAATACTCAAGACGAACATTCTATTCTTCGTCATTGGCACCTTGGCGATCACATTCTGATGATCATCTTGAAGCAAGAGACTACGATTCTTCATGTGCACCTCGTAGTTCTTCTCCAAAAGTTGTCTCAAACTCAAAATGTTGCTCTTCATGTTAGGAACAAAATAAACATTGCTTATGAAACCATCATTCTTCATACGGATCAAAATTGTACCTTTTCCCTTGATGGAAACTTTTGGGTTGTCTCCGAACGTAACACATCCGGTGATCGACTCATCAAGCTCTACAATTTTCTTCTTGTCACCGCACATATGATTGCTCGCCGCATTGTCAAGGTACCATACATCCTTCTTGTCTTTGTCCTTGCCTTGGTAGGCTAGCAACAAAGTGGCATCGTTCACTTTCGAATCCTCCGCATAGTTGGCATTCTCCTCAGCATTGCTAGGAGCACTCCAACAATCTCGAGCATAGTACCCAAACTTTTGGCAATTATAACATCGAACTTTTGGTACAACCTAGAAGAACTTTCATTCTTCTAATACTTTGTAGCCTAACCCGCTACTATCTAGTCAACCCAGATCCTAGTGAAACAATACCCTGATACACTGTAGTGTAGATACGTTTGAGTACACGAATACTCTAAGTATAAATTCTTATGATTTATCCTATATCGCTCTTGTGTCTTTCTTCCTCTCTCAACTTAATGTAAACACAAATACAATAGATAACGAAAGAAAGAAAATGCTAAAGCAAACAGCAAGAAGTTTGATTGTAGTGGAGAATGCTCTGCTTGTAAATTGATTGCTTGAGGATTGTTCTTCACCACTTGCACCTTCTTCTTTTTGTAGGCTATAGAGACTGAACTTCTTTTTGTAGGCTATAGAGCTTCGTTTGGTATCTATTAGTCATCCTATTTATTTGCATGCAATTCAACATCGTCTGAAGAAAACGCTTAAAGTTTTACATATATGACAGAATAAACATTGCTTATGAATCACATATATGACAGAATAAACTAGGGGTGGGCGCGGGACGGGACGGGATGGGGTCGTCCCGCGTCCCGTCCCACGTAATTTTTTCGGGACGGGACCGGGACGGGATTCACTTTTTTTTTTTTTCCGAATCCCGCACGGGCCTTGTCCCTCAAATAAAAACAATATAAAAAGTTCAAAATAAAAAAATGTTTCTAATACAATTTTCTCTTTTGATTTCCAAATAAATCTAGATTTTTTTCAGTTTATAAATTCTTTCAAGAAAAAAACTATTGAAGAATCAAATAAATTGGTGCAGCTGCACCCACACCATCCCAGAAAACCCAGGGTTCCATTCAAATTTTAATTAACAATCAATCCAGTAGCCCTATGTTTCTCTATTAACTTAAGGATACCATGGCGCGCAGAACATTACAGAAGCTCAGCAAACTCAATTGCTCAACCAAATATTCAGATCTTGAATCAATCAACAAAACAAATTACCATGCTAACCAACTTGAATCAATCCAGTAGCCCTATGAGATTGTATTCAATTGATCTCTCTTGGTGTTACACTGGTACAATATATAGAGATAAACTCATTGGGCTCCAAGCAATAGTCAATCTATCTATAGACAAAACTCTATATAAGTAAAGTGTATATTTTTGTACATCCATCCATATAATAATATTATAACAGATTGATATATATTGAAAATAATTATTATTATTATCAATAATGGGTTAAATATAAATAAATAAATATATATTAATATATGTGCTGGACGGGACGGGATTATCGGGATTTGGAAGTCTCGTCCCGCGTCCCGTCCCGCATGATTTTTGCAGGACGGGATCGGGACGGGATTTACTTTTTTTCCTCAAATCCCACCGAGATCGGGACGGGCCCGTGATTTGCGGGATTTGTGCCCACCCCTAGAATAAACATTGCTTATGAATTGCATGCAAATAAACATTGCTTATGAATGGCAACGAACGAAGTATCTTCTCAACAATTCGAGCATCCTTGACGCTTTCTCCATATCGCTTCATTTGGTTGACCATAGCTAACAATCTTACAAAGAAATCCGCAAACGATTCGGACTCTTGCATTCGGAGACCTTCAAATTCTCCTCGCAAAGATTGCAAGCGCACCTTCTTCACCTTGTCAGTCCCTTGGTTAGAGGTTTTCAAGATTTCCCATGCTTGCTTGGCAGTCGTCTCATTGGCCACCCTTCGAACATGGACTCATCCAGACACTGGTGGATGAGAGTGAGAGCTTGTTGATCCTCCTTCTGGGTCTTTTGAAAGACCTTCTTCTCGGTGGGAGTCAACAAATCTTAGTCTTGAGGCATCTCATGTAACGGCCCAGGATTATGATTTCCGGGTTACGTTTCGATGGATAAAACCCCTCGTTGGGATCTAGCGTCCCGAATACGGGCTGAAGGTTTGAAATCAACAATTGCGCTTTCTAAGTGTATCCCTTATAAGACCAAAAATATCTCACAAGGACAAATTTTTGTTGAATATCAAGCATGCTCACAAATTTAGATCATACATGCTCAATTACCTATGCCTAATCATATTTCACATAAAAAGCAATTTTAAAG
Organism: Persicaria maculosa; assembly: GCA_963922045.1. NCBI lineage: Eukaryota > Viridiplantae > Streptophyta > Magnoliopsida > Caryophyllales > Polygonaceae > Persicaria > Persicaria maculosa. The sequence continues at coordinate 14,338,517 of OY998253.1, forward strand.
ACAATGTCAAATCATTCCAGAATTCCATAGGATTTATAAGATCATGCCCGTATAAAGTTAAATAGGACAAACTCAAACTAGATAGATATATTTGATAACACAATATGCAATGCATGAGACCAAACTTTTTTTTTTGTTTGGAATTTTTGACATTTTCTATTTTTTTAATTTTTTGACATTTTATATAACAAATAACCTAAACATGATGCATGAATTAAATAATAATAATTGAAAATAACATAAAATAAAATAACTAAAAAACGAAACATGAAATAAAAAATTAAACATGAACTAATCTAACTAACTAATTCACTTCACCCCCCCCCCCCCCCACACTTACATGTTGCATTGTCCTCAATAAATAAACATACACAAAAAGAAACAAAGAAAAATAAAATAAAGGGTTTGAAGGAAGCAAATTAACTAACCAATTACTGTGAAGGTGGGGACTGAGATCCAAACCGCTGATGAATCATATCCATCAACACGAGACAAACATCTTGTAGTTGTTCGATCTTCCCAACCAAAATCGCATGTGACTTGGTTAACTTCATCAATTCAAAATTAATGACTAACCAACTACTACTTCATTACGTGGGTTCGAAGTTTGAAAATTGAAACTATTTTAGCCACATACAATACAACATACAAGAAAAATAATAGCATCCCGTACAAAGTAGGATATTTCATTTGGTCAAGATGTACGTGCTTGTCCTTCCCTTGAGAGCGAGAGAATGTTTCATGAGTGACCTAGACATGGGAGATATATGTAATTAGGAGCATATGCAAATATATTTTTATGCTAAATTATTTCGGATTCCATAGTACAATACTATCGCACACGAATCACGGTAATTGGTTCCAACATTGTAGTCTTGTATATGTCTCGCCTAACCAACTGAGATCTTCGGAGTCCAATTGAATATTTGATATCATGAACGCGGGTTGCATAGGAAGTGGAAGAGCAAGAGATTCCTGGAATGGTTCAACTGGAAAGGACTTGTGGGTAGTACCCAAAGGTCCCTGGTTCGAATCCCGGATGGCCGCTCTTTATTTACCAAATTCAAGGAAGAGCAAGAGATTTGTTGCTCATTGACGGAGGGAAAACATATCGTTGATCCGTCAAAGTAAACTCAAACTTATAACTAGTATAGCAATAAGCAAGAGGTCGATCCCACAGGGAAATTCGCTATTCAAGTGTGATTTAGATGCCAATCAAGTAAGCAAAAGGGTTTTTTTTTAATGAGTGAAAACTGATATGCCTTTTATCAAAGCGGATTGAAGCAAACAAAAGTAAATGATTGTAATTCAGACAATTAGGAGAAGCAATTCTACCTACAATTTTCCAATTTATTTGGTTGAAGCGATCCTTGTAACTTCTTCTCGTCCTATTAAGTTTCCTATGAATGTCCTTGACCCAACCTAATATAGTTACTAGTCCAACCAGTCCTAGAAACCCTTATCAATCGAACAGTCCCTAAAGAAGGATTTAACCCAATTGATAGCTTTAAGTCCAGAGATTAACCAAGGTATTTGCAGTCCCTAAAGAGGGATTTAACAACACATTCAACTTCCTACTCATTCAATTAGTTCAACCAGCCCTAAAGTAATGTTGTGAGCTGAATCTGCCATGTTTTACAGTAACTTTTATATCGATTTCTGCATACATTGCATTCATTTGGGCTTAGATAGTACAGAATCTATGTAGTTTATGTTTATTTGCCAAATTATGGAATCTACACCAGTTTCTGCTTAATTCGCAGAAATCGAGGCATTTTACAGCAATTCTACAGAAGGTCAGAAAAGCTCGGAAAACGACTACAGAAGTCCAAGGTCAAGGAAGCATCGGAACCAGTCGAATCAATCTAAGAGTCAAGGTTACTCGATCTCGAGTAGACCTTACTCGACCTAGACGAGCATGTCCGAGCAACCTTGGTCGAGCAAGCCTGATCGAGAAAGCCAGACAACCCGACTTCCGGACCCAACTCGATCTCGACAAACCCTAGTCGAGATCGACTACGTCTTAGCGCCACACCCGGAGTCGACGAGGAGAGAAGCTGACCGAGAAGCCGAGGACGAGAAGCCGAGCACACCTCTACTCGATCTCGACAAAGCCTTGTCGAGATCGACAAGCGCCACCACGCCAGTCCGAGTCCGTGCTGAGGAGAAGCTGCCCGACCTGGGGAGACCACCACTCTACTCGATCTCGACAAGCCCTAGTCGAGATCGACGAGCCCCTGAGTCCAGATCCGGGCCAGTCGAGTAGAGCCACCCGAGGAGACCTAGTCGATGACCCATTCCTACTCGACATCGACAAGAGGTACTCGAGGTCGACAAGCACCAGGAGCCAAGACCGAGCCACATCGAGCACCAGTTAGCCGAGACAACGAGTCCTAGTCGAGGTCGACAAGGCTTTGTCGAGGTCGAGTAGCCCAGTGTCCAGAAACGCGTCGACGAGTGCCTGTCCGAGTAGAGTTGGGATTCCTTGGGGCCGAAGGAGGAAGATTCTATCCAAATCCATTAAGTTCTATCCATGGAGGGAAATCTATCAACATCATGAAGACTTACCTAGTTTAGAATATCTTTTCCATATAGATTTATTTCCATTATGGCTTTTATTTATCTTTTAAAGCTTTAGATATAATTTTAGATAAAGATAGGAGATTCTATCCTTGACTAGCAAGGAATAGATCACTATAAATAAAGCCCATGGGGCTGGTTTTTCATTCATTCCAATTCAGAGACACAATTACACATAGAGTTTAGGAGTTCTAAGGTTTTTAGAGTTTTGGCTTTCTGCGAAAGTTGATTGCCGGGATTGTAAAGGCTTTTGAATATAGTTAATGCAAGTTTCTTTTTATACATCAATGTCTGCGATTGCAATGAGGCGTGAGTAGTCCACCCACTTCTGGGGCTGGGGTGAGCCCGACGGTGGCCATGTGAGGCAATGCGATAAAGGTCAGATCTTTTTGTGCAATTCATCTTCTATCCCTATGAGCATGATTCTTTTGCGAGAGTTGAAGGTGATCCTTGTTTGTGTTATTGAAGCGAAAGTGATCTTAATGCAACTTGGATTAATTATGTGAAAAGGGTTAGTAACAATTAGGGTTTATGCGAAAGCCTCTATATGCCTATTTGTTAATGACGAAAGTTATTTGATGGAAAGCATGATCTTTTGTGCCTTTATATGTTACTTTGCATGGTTATTGTTGTGGTGTTGAAACCCTAGCTTTGGAAGTCTTTTATTATATTGATTTATTTCTGTCGAAATTCTGAGTTTTGTTCGAGATTCTGCAAATTTAAGTTTCTGTTTCCAGTCAACATAGAGTAGACCTTTGTCGAGATCGAGTACTGTTCTTGTCGATCTCGAGTAGGACTGGTCTAGGTCGAGTTGAGTTTTCTTCTGTTCTTGTCGATTTTCAGTTTCTGTTTTGCTGTTTCTTGTCGATCTCGAGGAGCTGTTTGTCGAGATCGAGTAGCCCTTTGCTTTGCTTTACTTTACTTTCTGCTTTGCTTTGCTTTGTTTCCTGTTTTGCTTTGTTCTTTGCTTTTGTTTGTTCTTTTCTGCTTTTATTTCTGTTTCTTTTCTGTGTTTCTGTCTTTTCTGCTGCTTTGCCTGTGAGAATTTACAGCTACCTGAGAACTGCTGACATGCTTCCTCGTGGATTAGATCCTGACTATTCTCTTACTACAACGGGAGGAAGTCTTGTATTTATTTGCTGAGACAGGGAAGTCAGTCTGATCTATACTTTATATTTATTTCATACTTGACCATCCTCCTGCAACAACAAGTAACAAGTTTGCCACTTAGGTTAAGGTTCACAACCAGGAATCTACAAAACCTTGGCGATTGAATTGATCTAACAAGTTGGTTAGACAAGATAGAACAAAACAATTAACAATCAAGCACAAAGAAGTTGAAGCATTCAAATAAAGGAAACAAGGAACGAGAATTAGAAACTCACAATCAATCCAAATAAATCTTCAAATTGCAGGCAGAATAGATGAGTTTAGTTCCTCATGGAAGACATCGCTCAAATCTCTAATTGTCTAATGAACGTAGAATAGAATAGAAGTTATGAGAAATAACATAATATTCGGCCTTATAAAAGTCTAGGCGGCCACACAAAAGGAAAACACAAAACTAGGGTTTTTAATTAAAACCGTATCGCGTTGGCAACAAGTGTTGCGGCCGCGGCATATGCTGCGGCCGCGGTTTCATCCATCCCCCCCCCCTGCAAATTGATTGGTCGCGGCCGCGGCATGGTTGTTGCGGCCGCAACCAGGGGCCTTTCACTGAAAATCTATTCTGAATTTGCTCTTTTTGTCAACAGGAAAGTTGTAGTTCTCTGAAAGAGCTTTCCAACGCATGGTCATAATAGTCAATCGGACAACCGATGCCTCCAGAAAGTGCAAAACAAGTTCAGCATGTCTGGCGACAACTTCTGCAGACTTTTTCTTCGTTTAGGTTCGCTTCTTCTTCTCAGGACCTCTTGAGATCTTCATGTAAGTTTCTCCGATCAACTAGACATTCTCATATAATGCGTTATCAACTCCTGTCTCATCATCGGATCCACCATTACCCAAAATAATCAATAAAAACGTGTAGATTCCGACTCCTTTCAGAATACTCACAAGATGCAAATTAGCTACAGATTGTGAACGAAGTGCAACCTAACTAGCCTAAAAATGCCTATAATGTCTACCTAAGATATGAATTATCACTCATCATCCCTAAGACGGAAGACATGGTTGGTCTATCAACCATGTTGTTTTAAACACACAACAACCCTATGTTGATGCATCTTATATATGATTTACGGTTCTGAAGCATCTAATATTGTAGAATCAACAACATCTAATGGAGCGCCTTTGTTCCATTTTTTCCATACATGTGATATAAGAAAGAGTTTTTTTGCTATCCGGGTGATATATATTATATACATGAACGACAATTTACATGGAAAAGGTACCCTTGAACATGTTTTACTTAGTAGGCCTATAATATTTTCTAAAATCTCTCTAAAGAATAACGTGTTGCATCTTTTACCCCCGCTATAGTATAGAAGAGTCAGGTTCGATCCACGAGGAAGTGTGTCAGCGCCCGCCTTTTCAGTTCCAAAAGCTCTTCGATTTCGACCAGGACCGTACTCGATCTCGAGCAAGTTACTTGATTTCGACCAAGCTGTCGACTAAAACAGAAACAGAAACGAGCAGAAACGAAAACCGAAGCAGAAAACTAGTCGATCTCGACCAAACAACTCGACGTCTACCAAATGTGGTCGATCTCGAGTAAGCCTTATCGATTTCGAGTAAACACAGAAACACCAATTTGCGACTTTTCGAACGAAAACGAATGTAAACAAGAAATTTGGGAATAAAATCAATAAACTAAAGGATTTTCAAGATCAGGGTTTCAACACCACAACGATAACCATGCAAAGTAACACATAAAGGCATAAAAGATCGTGCTTTTCATCAAATAACTTTTGTTATTAACAAATAGGAATATAGAGGCTTTCGCATAAACCCTAATTGTTACTAACCCTTTTTCACATAATTAATCCAAGTTGTATTAAGATCACTTTCGCTTCAATAATACAAACGAGGATCACCTTTAACTTTCGCAAAAGAATCATGCTTATAGGGATAGAAGACGAATTCGCATCAAAAGATTTTACCTTTTCCGCTTTACCTTACATGGCTATCGTCGGGCTCACCCCGACCCTAGAAGTTAGGTGACTACTCGCTCTTCATCATGAATAAACACATTAAAGATTTCAAGAAAATAAATTGCATTAAATAAACTAAACAAGACTTACAACCAATCGAAGCCAAATCCAGCTCTCGCTAACTTCACTCTAATCGGCATCTCTCTCTCCCACCTCTCTATGTAACTAATTGTCTCTGAAATTGAATTGGAATAAGATACCTAAAACTCAGCCCCTAGGGCTTTATCTATAGGCTTCCTTCCCTAGCTAATCTAGGAAAGAAAACTATATCTATATCTAAATCTATCTATCTAATTGTATAAGATAAAACAAGGAAATAAAATAATTATATCTAAAAGGAAACTATACTAATGTGGATAAATCCTCTTAGGCTTGATAGATCTTGATGTATTTGGATAGAATTGTCGTGCCTTGGCTTGCAAGTAATTCACATATCTCGGATTTCTCCTCGATCTCGAACTCAACTGCTTCTAGAATCTCCTCGACATCGACCAACTTCCTCGATGTCGAGTAGAATTCTTCGTCTCGAGTGGTCCTAAGCTCAGCTCATGTTCGATCTCGTCCTGTGGAGCAGTTGTCGAGTAGAAGTTGGTCGACTTCGACCGGTTTGGTCGACTTCGAGTAACTCTGTCGCTTTCAACATTCTGCTCCGTTTTTGTAACGCACTTTCTCGAGTCCTCGTTCGTCGGATTGACGCATATGAGCATGCGTTGGAAAGCTCTTTTTGAGGGATACAACTCTCATGAAGACATCAAAGCTTGATTCAGAATGATGAATGTCGAAAAGTGGGCTTTCCTCCAGCTGCACCATCCTTAGCTTCTTCATGACTTTCTTTTAAGCTCCAAAGTGCGTCCGATTTCTGCGAAATATAACAAAAACTTGTGCAGACCTCCATATATTGCAAATAAACACAACTTACACAAATCATGTATTATTCTAACCCAAATGTATGAAATGCATGCAGAAATCGATATAAAAGTAAGTATAAAACATGGCAAATTAATTAGGCTCACAACAAACACCCCATACTTAAGCTTGCTTGTCCTCAAGCAATACTTTTAATGGTCATTCAGGAGAAGAAAATAAACTCTCAACATCTTAGATTCATTGCCATATATCCCTGCAATCAATTACCATCCTCGAAAAGGTACTAATGTCACAAATCCATGCATGTGCAATTAAAAGCAACATCTACGGAACTAAAGGTGAGATATTTTTGGCCATGTGGTGCTAAATAATCCGGGGAAATGGAGTACTTTCCAAACTTTCATACCACATTCCTTCTTCTTTTGATTTCTCACCTTTCTCTCAATCGCTCATTGCTTTTTTCAACATAATGCTTTTACCTCTCTAACCTCAGCACTGCCTTCTCGCGAGTCGCAAACACGGGTGTCATGAATGGCCCTGGATACTTAGTGCTTTGGACTCCTCACCTTAGTGTCCCATCCTGCGGAACTATTATCTCACGCAGGCAGGGTCGATCTTTGATCGGATTTTCTTTCACTCATTAAATTTTCCATATATTTTTTTCATTCCTGCCAAACTCCAAATATGATATATAACAACACAAAAACCATATAATAATCTCCATAATGTAACATCATTCTCAACATAATCCCCGGATGGAAATAAGGTAAAGAATGAGCATTATTTAGGTCATGTGGAGCAATATATGAAATAAGGCATATTATGGCTTTTGTGATGCATAAACATAGGTAAGGCTAGGATATAACAATATGAGCATATATGGAAATATAAAGTCCTCCATCCTCTTATCATGCAACATGTCAAAAACAATTTCAAAATTTACCTCCTTTCATGGTTTTTCCAGAAAATATGCACTTCATTGTGACTTTCCTTTACTAGGCAATTTCATGCTATATCTCTAATTAATCCAATTTTGCATCGTCGAGTTCAATTAAAGCTTCCATGACACTTATAAAAAAAATTCAATGGGGGTTCATTTTTCAAACTTTGGAAAACATGCATATAAACACATAAACATGAATAATGAATTCCAAAGTAGCCATGTATAAGCAATTCAAGCCATAAACTTTTTGTATGCACACATAATGTCAAATATATCAAATATGCATAAAGTAAGCCCTTCCCCCACCCCATACTTAAATATTACAGTGTCCTCACTGTATAAAAAACAAGGGTAAAGAAAGAAACTCACTAGACGGGTGTGCAGATCGTCGAAAATCGAGTGCAAGGTTGCTGTAGTGCTGGTCGACATCGACAAGGGTTGGTCGATTTCGAGGAGGCTGGTCGATGTCGACCAAGGCTACTCGAGATCGAGTACACTATTGCCTTCAGGGTGGTCTTCTCGACCAGGGGCTTCTTCTGCTCGATATTTTTGGTCGATGTTGAGTACTTTACTCGACGTCGAGTAAGTCTGCAGCTTCTTCGTACCTGCAAAAACCGTTAGGAAAGAAATACCCACAATAGCAAAACCCTAAAAACAATGTTCAAAACAAAAACCAAAAGCAACAATGTCCAAAAAAAATCCCAAAAAACTAAATATCTATTTACAAGCTCTAGACTTTATAGTCGCTAGGTCGACTTTCTCCGTTTGAGCTCAAGGTGACATTTGCAGGGCCCATGTAGCTTGGGCTTCAAACAAGACTCCATTCTTGTCCATCAGTTGTAGTCCTCCTGAATGGATCTTGTTCACCGTGAATGGTCCCATCTTCTTCTTCGTGAATTTGTTCGGAAACCAATGATCCTTTGATTTGGAGACATAGACCATGTCTCCTACTTCGTATTTCTTAGGATCATCATCAGAAATCCTGCATAAACGCACATACCAAGGCAAACCTCTCCCATGTATAGATAAATCATTTATAGAAATAGGAGAAGAGATGTCAGTACCTTGGCTTACCTTCGCAGAATCGGATTCGGGAACCTCCTGTTCTGGTCAATTTCGAGTAAGATTACTTGACATCGAGCACTTTTCTTCGTCTGGTGGACTGCTGGTCGAGGAGGGAGAAGTCGAGGAAATAGGGTTTTGGTCGATGTCGAGTTGATATCGGCTTCGAGTGGGTTGCTCAACGCTGCTTCTGTAGGTGGAAGGCTCTGATTTTTGTTGACGTCGACCAAGTTACTCGACGTCGAGTAGCTTTGGTCGATTTCGACCTCATACTTGCATCCTGTCAAGGCATCCGAAAAGAATTTAGTCGACGTCGACTTACCTTGAACGATGTCGAGCAGATCCTTTGTGTCGTCGTTCAGGATGGTCATGATCTCCTCCACTTGAGCTTCCATATCCCTCTTTTCCAGCTCTTCGGGGGTCATATTTCTTACCTTTGGCTCCCCGCAAGTAATGTACCGGGCTGATATAGATTTTACATCTTCCATTGGACCTGTATGCCTTTCAGTTTTATTAAAAGAATACTCAATTACCTCATCGCTGATGTTGAAAGTGAGCACTCCCTTTCTTACGCTTATGTTGGCATCCACTGTTGCTAAGAAAGGCCTTCCTAAAATGATTGGACAAGCAGGGTCCTCTTCCATATCAATAACTAAGAAATCAGCAGGGACAAAGAACTTGCCTACTTACACCGGTACATTATCCACCATGCCTGTTGGGATGACCACCGTGTTGTTTGCCATATATAGCTTAGCATCCACATGCTCTAAGGCACCTATCTTAATCTTGGACCATATTGATAGAGGCATTATACTTACACTGGCTCCAAGATCACATAAAGCATTAAATTTGTATTGACCAAATCCAATGGTTATAGCAAACTTACCTGGATCTGACCTTTTCTCTAGTATGTCCATTTGACTGCATTCCTCTGCGATATCAGCCATTGATCGCTTCTTGCTTAGAATCTCCTTGAGGAACTTGACGTAGGATGGCATTTCATTAAGAGCTTCTGTGAAAGGTATTGTGACGTTGAGCCTTTGAAACATCTTGACGAACCGCTGAAACTTTTTCTCCGTTGGATCCTTTGGAGATTTTGTCGGGAAAAGATACTTCTTTTTCGTCGGAGGTGCTGAAGACTGGTCGACAAGGGCAGAAGGTTGGTCGAAATCGACTACAGGTTGCTCGACGTCGAGTACAGTGGTCGACTTCGGAGCAGACTTTTCGTTTTGGTCGATGTCGAGTTCCTGCTGGTCGATGTCGAGTTGATTTTGGTCGACGTCGAGTGGCTTGCTCGATGTCGAGTACTCCTCAGCAGCTTCTCTGTCTGTATTTTGCTCGAGCGTATGTGTCTGTCGCCCACTTCTTAGATTCATGGCAGCCACCTGTCTTGTCGAGTTACCTTTGGGATTAGGTTCAGAGGATCCAGGGAGCTTACCTGATTGTTTGGGGACGGATGTTGCCAACTGGCCAATCTGTATGTCAATCGATTTCCTCCATATATCGATTTCCCCAATCCTAGAGTTGACACCCTGCAGTTGAGTGTGAATGGAATTGATTGATTGCTTTGTGTCTGAATGATTCCTCCGCAACTCTTCAAGAATAACCCGCATTTCATCTTTCTTACCTTCTCTGTTAGGGTGACCAGGAGCTCTGTAAGGCGGGGGATTCTGATGCTGGGTGGGGCTGGCAATAGTAGCTCCAGTTCTGATTCTGATGTGGCCCTCAGTAGTGTCCCCCTGCATACCTTACTTCTTCGTGGGTCTCTTCTTGTTGTACTTGATCGACGTGTGGGCACGCGGCCACATTCCAACACAAGGTTTATCTTTAGAGAGGAATTTAACTTGTTTGGTAAGATGACGTACCTGGTCATTATGAAACTGGTCCCTGACGTCTGGATCAACCTCCTTTGATGGCACATACAACGGCATAGAAGGGGCAGGCCTTTCATACCTTTCGTCAGAAGCGGCCGCAGAAGTCCCATAAGTGTTGTCGTAGTTTGCCAATGTCTCAAATACCTCCCATGCTCGGCGTGGAGTGTATCCAAGATTCTGCTGATGTTCCGCCTCTCGTCGGGCGATTTCAGCTTCTCTGGTGGTGAAGGCCTCAATCTGCTGTCGGAGTTGCTCAAGCTGCTGTGCTTGTGTTAGCTTGACCGCATTCTCATCGGATGTTGACATGAGTCTCTTCCTTAGCCTTTGCTGAAGATGGAAAAAGCGTTCCGGCTCGAGAATTGGGTCTATAGGTGTGCGATCAGTTCTTCGCATACACCTGGAAAACAAAAAAAAGAAAAAAGAAAAAGCGCGTAAAAAGAAACTAAAAGGACAAAAGAACTAAAAAGGGTGCGATTGATTACTTCCCTGACAACGGCGCCAATTTGACGAGAGGGTTTTCCGACCAAATAAATTTATAGTCAAGACCCCCGCTATAATATAGAGGAGTCAGGTTCGATCCACAAGGAAGTGTGTCAGCACCCGCCTTTTCAGTTCCAAAAGCTCTTCGATTTCGACCAGGACCGTACTCGATCTCGAGCAAGTTACTCGATTTCGACCAAGGTGTTGACTAAAACAGAAACAGAAACGAGCAGAAATGAAAACCAAAGCAGAAAACTAGTCGATCTCGACTAAACAACTCGACGTCGACCAAATCTGGTCGATCTCGAGTAAGCCTTGTCGATTTCGAGTAAACACAGAAACACCAATTTGCGACTTTTCGAACGGAAAGGAATGTAAACACGAAATTTGGGAATAAAATCAATAAACTAAAGGACTTCCAAGATCAGGGTTTCAACACCACAACGATAACCATGCAAAGTAACACATAAAGGCATAAAAGATCATGCTTTTCATCAAATAACTTTCGTTATTAACAAATAGGAATATAGAGGCTTTCGCATAAACCCTAATTGTTACTAACCCTTTTTCACATAATTAATCAAAGTTGTGTTAAGATCACTTTCGCTTCAATAATACAAACAAGGATCACCTTTAACTTTCGCAAAAGAATCATGCTCATAGGGATAAAAGACGAATCCGCATCAAAAGATTGTACCTTTTCCGCTTTACCTTACATGGCTATCGTCGGGCTCACCCCAACCCTAGAATTTGGATGACTACTCGCTCTTCATCATGAATAAACACATTGAAGATTTCAAGAAATTAAATTGCATTAAATAAACTAAACAAGACTTACAACCAATCGAAGCCAAATCCCAATCTCGCTAACTTCACTCCAATCGGCCTCTCTCTCTCTCTCCCACCTCTCTATGTAACTAATTGTCTCTGAAATCGAATTGGAATAAGATACCTAAAACTCAACCCCTAGGGCTTTATTTATAGGCTTCCTTCCCTAGCTAATCTAGGATAGAAAACTGTAACGACCCGAAATTTTAGTACCCGAATTAACCTCCATAAACCTACTTAGAAGGTAAATAAGGTTCGGAATACTAGATTATCGGGGAACGTTATAGAAGAAGTTTGATCTTCTCCCGTGAGCTTTGGATCTTACGACCGAGTACGAGTTATTATTAGGTTCATTTAAGCGGAAGATTTAGTTGTCAAAAGATGGGGATTGAGAACCCCGAAAGGATCGTAGGCCCGTTGGAGGCTTTACCTGTCCTAGACTATCGCGAAAACGTTTCAAATAGAAATAAAAGCGGAAATCATAAATACAACAAAACGCCACGGCCACGCCGGGTCAAAACGATAAAACGTATGAGCAAAAGAGTACGAATGTCAAGTGCCTCCCTCACTCTAATCGTCCAAAAGGTCTGTCCCGACAACCATCCACATAAGTAAGTCATAGCGGGTAAGGGGTACCTGAATCTAAAAACAAGAAATAAATCGGGGTCAATCATCGGAAATATGCACACTCAATGCCATATAAAGAGGCATGCTTAAACTACATGAATGTTAAAATGCAACACATAAGCAAGTGCGTAGATATATATGATTGCGAAATAAACACACAAGGGCCCGTATCATCATCATAATCATCATCATCGTCACCATCATATCATAATATCTTCTCAAACGTACTCATCCTTCTCAAACATACTCATCCTTCTCATCATAAGTCTTTCATCATTTCATTCTTGTTCCATCGAGTATAAGTCATTTACTTGGATTTTGACGGCCGTCCTACCATAGACACATAGCATAAATATGGATTGTTGGATTTACTAAGTTCATCCTACGTCATATTACCGGTTTATATTTCTAAACATGTTGCTAGGTCGCGTGATGCATGAAGATTCTCGATAAGACAAAGAGTATCACATAAATCCATCATGAGTAAGTCCAGGGGACTTACCTGGAGTCCGGAGAATAAGCAAGCAATAAAGTGCACAACCAAGGATCCAATCAACAAGAGCCTATTAATTTCATTAAGCTTTCATTAGGTGGTATTCTAGTGCATGGTACCCAACCTAATAATCAACATTCATCCACATGAGGTTCACAATTCTATAGATTATGCACTTCGGTTAAGTGACCCGGACTTAACCAGTTATAATCTATATCGTATTATCACATAATCGATTTTCTTCTTATCGGATCATAAGCCAAGTTATGGGTATACTTCATTTTTGTATTTTATATGCTCTAAGTTTCGGTTATGCCATCATATATATAACCATATTCTTAGCATTCCCTTAACCAAGTTTTTAAATCGAGTCATTATAAACACTGGTTACTAAAATTATAATAACTCTTGATCCAACCGTTGGATCGCCCTAATTTTTGAAGAGAAGGTAGATAACATTTCCATGAACATCATATTAAGATTTCAGCCAAATCAGGCCGTTGGATTGGAATTAAAGTCCAAATTACAGAGGCACATATATCCATTTTGTTTCTTGACGTTTGCTACAAAACGCAACCAAAACACATAGAGGCTCCACTTCCTAAGCCCTTTCCAAGCACACAAGATCTATTCCTAGAGAGGGGTAAGGCGGATGAGGGATTATCTAGCGAGGATGCCAAGAACGGACTTGAGACAACTTTCGAGACCTTTGGGACCTTCCAAACACCTTGTACATATTTGTCAAAAAAAACCCATACAAATGGGTTAGGACTTTGCTTGAAAATGAAGGAGAGGGGCCATAAAAGAAGTTAGAACTCAGTTTTGAAAGAAAAGGATGGAGCTTACCAAGAAAACAAGTCAAGAACTCAAGATCTCTCAAGGAACACTTTCTGCAGCCTTAAAGATGCACGTTTTTGGCTGGGCAAACGAGCTCGGATTCTTGTTTTTGAGAGATGTATGGAAAGCTGGGTTCAATACGAAGCCATAGCCACCGACTATGCTCCAATTGGATAAATATTGAGGGAGATATGCAAGTTTTGGTGCAAGGTGTCCAAAAAGGACCTACAATGGAGGAGGGGGGTTTTTCTTTGGGTTTTCAAGGGGAGTGTCGGCTATGGTTTGTGTCGATGGGTTCCTTGAGCTGCTGGGATCAGTTTATAAAGAGAAGGAGGAGGCAAGGGGATCATTTAATCAAGCCATCAAGTGGCTAGCCATAGGAAACACAAGGGGAACAAGGTTAGCTAGGCCTAGCTAGGCTAGATGTGGTCATTTTAGTCAAATGGAGTGGTTGGGCTTTTATGGCTCTCGTTGAAGCTGGAAGCATTGGGTTTAATAAGGGGGATTTGGTGTTAAAATTACGTAAAGAAAAGTCGTGACATGTTATGAAAATTACCGAAGTAAACGGATGACAAGGCCTTTGCCTTACTAATATTTCTCGGAATTTTATCATACGAATTCCAATAGATTGGAATTGTAATCCTCTTTCGATATAAAATATGTCATCCAAAAATATTAAATTTTTTCGGGTTTTCAAAATCGTCAAAAGAAGGATAATTGATCGAATTATCCTTCGGAAATTAATTAAATCTTAATTAATCATAATTAAAATTTTCGGTCTTTACAATCATCCACCTCTAAAAGCAAGTCTCGTCCCCGAGACCAAAAAGATTCAAACCGGTGGAGAAGGTGTTAAACCTTGAGTCCTTGGATCGCAACAAAAGGCACGCGATCATCTCGGATGCGTCGTCCAAGAATCTCATGATGCTTTTGTCACGACCGTAATAGTCTCGAACGGCGTCGTCGAGCATGTGAATGGGCACCCCCATCACATCTCGCCTCAACCCCCAAGAGTATCACAACTCGAGATATATCATCATCCTACCGCTAGGTCTTAGCGGAAATTCCACGATGGCCATCGCGGAAGGTCCGTATCCACTTTGCGAAGCACAATGAGCTTACCCGGATCATGGAAGCTTAAACTCAATCATTTTCGAATCAATTCCAATTAAAAGGTGTTGGCGTCCCGACACGACTTGGCCTAGACTCCTCTAGACTCCGCTCGACCTTCTCTCTCGGGAGGTGGTCGTTCACCTCTAAAGTTCAAACCCGATTCTCGACATTCTATTCTCCCAACAGGAGGGTGGATCAAAAATCCACCTCTAAGGATCAAACATATGATTTCATTACGACCTAATCAAAATAGAGGGTGGATTAACATCCACCTCTAAGGCTAAGCCTTATTCCTTTTCCTAGGTTCAACATTCCGACATACCATCATTTATCAACCATACTCACAACAATCACATAATCATAGCGATATCATATCAGTCATATATCATAAAGTATCACATATCAATGATAATCACGTCATGTAGGACCGCTCATGGGCCCCACCACGCATATCAATCACAGAAAACGCGCACTCAGTCACAGAGGTAAATACCCAATCACACATAGTACGGCTAAGGGTCCCCCTCCCAGGTACTCACCGGCCACTCACGCAGTCAAAGCTGTATCTGCCTGTGGCTGTACAAACGATGCTAGCAACTCATCTAATACATCTCCATAGCTCGCCCGTAGACTCTCCTCTGTCTCCCAAGTAGCCTCCTCGGGGCTCCTCCTAGCCCACTGTATAAGTACCAACGGTACCTCTCTGCGCCTCAGCTTCTTGACCCGACGGTCAAGAACAGCAATCGGATGCTCCACGAAGGTATGGTCAGGTGCTATCTCTAATCCGGAGTAGTCCAATCTGTGACTCGGATCTGGCTCGTACTTCCTCAGCTGTGACACGTGGAAGACATCGTGTATACCAGCCAAACGGGGCGGTAAGGCAACTCCGTAAGCAACCTCTCCTACTCGCTCGAGGATCTCAAAGGGGCCCACATATCTAGGGCTCAGTTTGCCCTTCATCCCGAATCGTCGGATCCCTCTCGTCGGTGACACTCGCAACCAGACATGATCTCCAACCTCAAAGGCCAACTCAGTCCTGCGCCTATCAGCATACTTCTTCTGTCGGTCGTGCGCAACCCTTAGATGCTCTCGGATCCGTCTGACCTGGTCTGTCGCCTCCTGCACGTACTGTGGTAGTGTCCCCACTCGGTCTGCAGGCTCATCCCAGCAGATAGGCGACTTGCATCGCCTCCCGTACAACGCCTCAAAAGGAGCCATCCTGATCGATGAATGATAGCTGTTGTTGTACGAGAACTCTACTAGGGGAAGATGCCGAACCCAAAGGTTCCCCCACTCCAAAACACAAGCCCTCAGCATATCCTCCAGCGTCTGAATCGTCCTCTCGCTCTGCCCGTCCGTCTGCGGATGATAGGTCGTGCTGAAATGCAACTTGCTCCCTAGAGCCTCGTGCACCTGCCTCCAGAATCTCGAAGTGAAGCGGCCATCTCTATCAGATACTATCCTCTCGGGAACCCCATGCAACCTCACTATATGCTGTATAAAAGCTCGGACTAAATCAGACTCAGGCCACGTCTCCTGGATCGGAATGAAATGAGCGGTCTTGGTCAACCTGTCGACCACCACCCAAATCGCATCAAAGCCTCGTACATCTTGTTGTTGCAAGAGGATGGTCAAGTATGAAATAAATATGAAATATAGATCAGACTGACTTCCCTGTCTCAGCAAATAAATACAAGACTTCCTCCCGTCGTAGTAAGAGAAAGTCAGGATCGAATCCACGAGGAAGCACGTCAGCGGTTCTCAGGTAGCTGTAATTCTCACAGACACAGCAGAAGAAAAGACAGAAACGCAGAAACAAAGGCAGAAACAGAAATAAAAGCAGAAAATAACAAACAAAAGCAAAGAACAAATAAAGACAGAAAAGACAAAGCAAAGCAGAAACGAAAAGTAAAGGCAAAGGCTGGTCGATCTCGACAACAGCTCCTCGAGATCGACAAAGGCAGTCGACAACAAAGAACTCAGAATCGAAAACAACACAACTCGACAGACAAAAGTGTACTCGATCTCGACTACTACTACTCGAGATCGACAAAAGTAACTCGACAGAGAACTCAGAAAGTAGAAATCGACGAAAACAGAAGAACAACAGTACTCGACCTAGACCAGTCCTACTCGATCTCGACCACGGCTTACTCGAGATCGACAAAGGTCTCCTCTATGTCGACAACAGTAAAAGACAGAAACTTTAAATTTGCAGATTTCGAATCAAAACTCAGATTTTTGACAGAAATAAATTCAATATATTAAAAGACTCCCAAGGCCAGGGTTTCGACACCACAACGATAACCATGCAAAGTAACACATAAAGGCACAACAGATCATGCTTTCCATCAAATAACTTTCGTCATTAACAAATAGGCAAATAGAGGCTTTCGCATAAACCCTAATTGTTACTAACCCTTTTCACATAATTAATCCAAGTTGCATTAAGATCACTTTCACTTCAATAACACAAACAAGGATCACCTTCAACTCTCGCAAAAGAATCATGCTCATAGGGATAGAAGACAAATCGCATAACAAAATCTGACCTTTATCGCACCGCCTCACATGGCCACCGTCGGGCTCACCCCAGCCCCAGAAGTGGGTGGACTACTCACGCCTCATCGCAATAACAGACATCATTGATTGAAAAGAAATAACTTGCATTAACTAAATTCAAAGCCTTTACAATCTCGACAATCAACTTTCGCAGAAAGCCAAAACCTTAAAAACCTTAGAACTCCTAAACTCTATGTGTAATTGTATCTCTGAACTGGAATGAATGAAAAACCAGCCCCATGGGCTTTATTTATAGTGATCTATTCCTTGCTAGTCAAGGATAGAATCTTCTATCTCTATCTAAAATTATATCTAAAACTTTAAAGGATAAATAAATTGTTTTAAGGAAATAAATCAACAAGGAAAGGATAATTCTAACTAAGGTAAGTCTTCATGATGTTGATAGATCTTGTCTCCTTGGATAGAACTTGATGTATTTGGATAGAATCTTCCTCCTTTGGCCCCAAGGAATCCCAAGTCTACTCGGACAGGTCATCGACGACGCGTTTCTGGAAACTGCTCTACTCGACCTCGACAAGGACTCGTCGACCTCGAGTAGGATTCGTCGGCGACTGGACCTCCCGGCTAGCTCTGCTCGATGTGGCTCGGACTGGGCTCACTGTGCTCGTCGACCTCGACAAAGCCTTGTCGATCTCGAGTAGGATGACTCTGTCGACTAAGTCTCCTCGGGTGGCTCTACTCGGCAAGCTCGGATCTGGACTCAGGGCGTCGTCGATCTCGACTAGGACTCCTCGAGATCGACTAGGGTTGGCCTCTGGGGTGGTGTCGAGGACTCCTCCTCGGACTGCTCTGGATGGCTTGTCGATCTCGACTACTGCTTGTCGAGATCGAGTAAGGTTGCTCGGCTTCTCGTCCTCGTCTTCTCTCCTTGTCGACTCTGGGTGTGGTGTCTAGGCTTCGTCGATCTCGACTAGGGCTTGTCGAGATCGAGGAGACTTCCGGAGCCAGGTTGGTCTGGCTCTCTCGATCAGGCTCTGTCGACAAGGCTGTGCTCGGACATGCTCGTCTAGGTCGAGTAAGGTCTACTCAAGATCGAGTAGTCTGGTTCCTCGGCTCGATTCGACTGGTTCCGTTGCTGGTTTGACCTTGGACTCCTGTAGTGGTTTTCCGAGCTTTTCCGACCTTCTGTAGAATTGCTGTAAAATGCCTCGATTTCTGCGAATTAAACAGAAACTGGTGTAGATTCCATAATTTGGCAAATAAACATAAACTACATAGATTATGTACTATCTTAGCCCAAATGAATGAAATGTATACAGAATTCGATATAAAAGTTACTGTAAAACATGGTAGATTCAGCTCACAACACATCTCTCCTCAATCCTGTCACGAAGTCCATCGTGATATCCGTCCACTTCCACACAGGGTCGGGAAGTGATCGTGTCATCCCTCCGGGCTTCTGGTGCTCTATCCGCACCTGCTGGCAGACCTGACATCGCGCTACAAACAAAGCGACGTCAGTCTTCATCCTGCGCCACCAGAACGTCCTCCTCAAGTCCTGGTACATCTTATTCGATCCCGGATGGACCGAATAAGGAGTGGAATGTGCCTCTATCATGATCTTCTGCTTCAGGTTGTGCACATCAGGCACAGCAACTCGTCCTTGCAACATCAGCATCCCATCATCTCGGACGGTAAAAGACCTACAGTGGCCCTGGGCCATGCGCTGTCAGATATCGGTAATCCGCGGACACTCTGCCTGCGCTCGTCGGATCTCATCCATCAACTCTGACTGAACCTCCAGAAAACTCAGCTGTCCACTCTCTCGCTGTGACCAGATCTCTATCCCACAACTGATCAGATCCCGCTGCAACTCAGGTCGAGCCGTCAATCTGGACAAAACAATCTCCTGACGAGTTTTCCGACTCAAGGCGCCGGCCACCACATTGGCCTTCCCCGGGTGATACTCAATCTCCAACTCGTAGTCCTTGATCAACTCCAGCCACCTCCTCTGACGCATATTCAGCTCCTTCTGCGTGAAAATGTACTTCAGATTTTTGTGATCGGTCATGATCCTCACTGACGTGCCATACAGATAGTGCCTCCAGATCTTGAGCGCATGTACCACTGCGGCTAGCTCAAGATCGTGCGTGGGGTATGACTCCTCCCCTGGCTTCAGTTGGCGTGAAGCGTAAGCGATGACCCGATCCCTCTGCTGTAGCACACAACCTAAACCTGAACTCGAAGCATCTGTGTAGACCACGAAGTCCTCCGTCCCCTCTGGTAGTGCTAACACTGGCGCGGATGTCAACTTCTACTTCAGCAGATCAAAACTGGCCTGGCACGCCGGGCTCCACTCGAAAGGTACTCCCTTCTTCGTCAGTTGCGTCATCGGCCTAGCTATGCTGGAGAAGCCCTCGACGAACCGTCGGTAATAAATAGCCAAACCTAGAAAAGACCTAATGTCTCTGACGTTCTTGGGGACCTCCCAAGCAACGATAGCATCAACCTTCGATGCGTCTACTGATATCCTTGTTGCGGATATAACATGACCAAGAAACATCATCTCGGAGAGCCAGAACTCACACTTGCTAAACTTCCCGAACAGTTTATGCTTCTGCAGAATCCTCAGCACAATCCTCAGGTGCTCAGCATGCTCCTCTCTGCTCCTCGAGTAGATCAAGATGTCGTCGATAAATACCACCACAAATCTGTCAAAAAAATCGATGAACATCCTGTTCATCAACTCCATGAAGGCGGCTGGCGCGTTGGTTAGCCCGAACGGCATAACCACAAACTCGTAGTGTCCGTATCTAGTCCTAAAGGCCGTCTTCGGGATGTCCTCTGCCTTCACCCTCACCTGGTGATAACCCGAACGCAAATCTATCTTCGAGAAGACGACAGCTCCCTGCAGCTGATCCATCAAATCGTCTATTCTCGGCAACGGGTAACGGTTCTTCACCGTAGCCCGATTCAACTCTTTGTAATCTATGCATAGCCTCAATGACCCATCCTTCTTCTTCACGAACAACACTGGTCCTCCCCACGGTGAAGCACTCGGCCTGATGTAGCCCTTCCCAGCTAGCTCCTCCAATTGTGCCTTCAGCTCGGCCATTTCTGTCGGCGCCATCCTGTACGGGACCCTCGAAATCGGCCGGGTGCCCGGCTCCAACTGTATAGCGAAATCAACATCTCGCTGTGGCGGAAGTCCTGGTAGCTCATCTGGGAAAACGTCAGCAAACTCACTAACAACGGGGACATCTGTTAGGCTGGGTCGCTCGCGATCCACCTCTAAAGCATAACACCAGTAGCTCGTGCATCCCTGGTCTAGAAGTCTCGCCGCTCGAACGGCGCTGATCTGGGCTCCGTTCCGTTTGGGGTCGCCCCCCCACACCTCGTGCTCAGTCACATCCTCCGCGAGGATGGAAACTGTACGGGTCCTCAGGTTGAGGATCGCCCCGTAGAAGTTCATAAAATCCATCCCCAGGATCATCTCGTCTGTCCGTAGTGGCATGACTATCAAGTTAGTGAGCCACTCTCGCTCTCCTATCCGAATGGGGCATCCTAGGATCTCACGCCCCGTCCTAACCCTAGCCCCATCCGCCATATGCACTACTAACGCGGGACATATCGAACATACAAGTTTAAATCTAGCTACGCATGAATCTGCTATAAAGCAGTGGGTTGCCCCGGTATCGAACAAAATGCGAAGAGTAGAGCCACAAAACGATATCGTACCTATGGAAGTCGGAGCTGTCGAATCGCTGTTCCGCATCGGGAACACGCGGGGCGGCGGAGGTGGTAAGAAATCAGTGTCTACAGCTATTGCTGCCAGCTGTGCAGAACCTCTGCCCTGGCCTGGTCCTGTCGACCCTGCCGACGACTGTGCCTGCTGATGCTGGTAAGATCCTCGGCCGCCTCGACCTCCTCCTCTACCTCTACCTCCACCTCCACCTCGGCCTCGTCCTCCTCTAAAGCTGTTGTCTCCTCGGCCACCTCCGTAGTTACCATCTCCTCGGCCAGCTCCCGAGGGAGTCCCCCTCCCCTGACCCTGTGCATAAGAAATCTGAGCGGGTCTCGGTGCCTCTGGAAGGCGTAAAGCTGAAGCTGCAGGAGTGACTGAAGATCTCTCGCCCTGCGGGCACATGATAGCACGATGTCCTACCCCTCCACACGTGTAGCAGGAAATGAACTTCCTAGGGCAGTCTGTCTGGTAGTGGCCCTCCTCGCGGCAGCTGTGGCAGATAATAGCTCTCACTCTAGCCTCGCGGTATGATGATACAGGTACAGCTGGAATGGCCCAAGTGGTCCTGCTAGTCGATCCTCCTCTCGCTGGCACCTTCCCTGGGCCCCTATCAAATCTGTGCTCCGCGGGTCGTGGTCTCTTTTCGCCAGATGGAGTGCGGAAAGCTGAAGACGTGGCAACTGTCAGACGTAGCTGCTGGTCATAGCGAAGGATCATCTCTAGAAATCTGTCATATGTCATTCCCTCCATGCTGGTAGAGATCAGAAGAACGTCTGGCGGAAGCCTCATAGAAAGCATGCGGATGCGCATCTCGTCGGTGTTACAGACCTTTCCACAGTAGACGAGCTCCTTCTTGAACTGGCAGACGATCTCGGAGATAGATAGTTGTGGGTCATAGTGGGTGCTGAAGAACGCAACCTCTCGTGCTGCTTGTGTCCTAGATGGACAGTACTCTCTCAGCATCAACTTCCTGAACTCCTCGTAGGTCCATGCAGTACGATCATCACAGTAGACAAGCCATCTGTCATAAGCATCTCCTCGAAGATGCCCAACCGCAAGCCTCTGTCTCTCCGCATCGGGTACTCCAATCAAGCTGAAAACTCCCTCGAGTCCTCTGAAGAACTGCTCGATATCCTCTCCGGGTCTGGCCTCAAAGATAGGCGGGCTACTCTGTGATAGTCTCTTCATCCAGTCGGTGACGCCGGCCGATCTCTCTCGCTCTAGCAACGCGAGTAATGCCCACTCTATCGCTGATCCCTGCTGCTCCCTATCAGCCTCTCCCTCGTGCTGTCTAGGGATCTCGACCTCAACATCGGTCTCAGTCTCAGTCTCAGTCTCGAGAATGCGGCCACGACCTCGGCCACGTGGTCTCCCGCGTCCTCTACTAATCTGGGTGTCGACCATGCTGACAACTGGACATTTAAGTGTACTCAATATACAATAAAACGTCTTCTTCAAGGAAGACGGCCCTCAGGCACATTCATTTCACATAATTACATCCCTTCAAGGGGATGGCCCGCAGGCACAGTTTATATCACACGGAAGCTAACTAGATAGCTATCCTTCGAGGGATAGCTTGGCGAGCCCGCCTCTAAACCCTATCCTACTCCAAACACCATGGTTGCTCCCTTGGAGTCTTCCAGGCCCGTCTGTAAGGAAAAGCTAGGCAGTCTACCCGAACCCTTCTACATCTCTAAGGATGCCTATCGCCTTGTCTCTACCCGTCAATCCTATCTCTCGTCTATAAAGATCCTAACCATTTTCATTTTCCAAAGAGTTTTCATCCTTGCCCTTTAAACACTTCGAAATCCTTGAAAATTTCCAAAACGGTGGGCGGGTTTTGAATTTTTTTTTTTAACTCGTGCGTACTCAGGTCGAACAACCTGGCTCTGATACCAACTTTGTAACGACCCGAATTTTAAGTACCCGAATTAACCTCCATAAACCTACTTAGAAGGTAAATAAGGTTCGGAATACTAGATTATCGGGGAACGTTATAGAAGAAGTTTGATCTTCTCCCGTGAGCTTTGGATCTTACGACCGAGTACGAGTTATTATTAGGTTCATTTAAGCGGAAGATTTAGTTGTCAAAAGATGGGGATTGAGAACCCCGAAAGGATCGTAGGCCCGTTGGAGGCTTTACCTGTCCTAGACTATCGCGAAAACATTTCGAATAGAAATAAAAGCGGAAATCATAAATACAACAAAACGCCACGGCCACGCCGGGTCAAAACGATAAAACGTATGAGCAAAAGAGTACGAATGTCAAGTGCCTCCCTCACTCTAATCGTCCAAAAGGACTGTCCCGACAACCATCCACATAAGTAAGTCATAGCGGGTAAGGGGTACCTGAATCTAAAAACAAGAAATAAATCGGGGTCAATCATCGGAAATATGCACACTCAATGCCATATAAAGAGGCATGCTTAAACTACATGAATGTTAAAATGCAACACATAAGCAAGTGCGTAGATATATATGATTGCGAAATAAACACACAAGGGCCCGTATCATCATCATAATCATCATCATCGTCACCATCATATCATAATATCTTCTCAAACGTACTCATCCTTCTCAAACATACTCATCCTTCTCATCATAAGTCTTTCATCATTTCATTCTTGTTCCATCGAGTATAAGTCATTTACTCGGATTTTGACGGCCGTCCTACCATAGACACATAGCATACATATGGATTGTTGGATTTACTAAGTTCATCCTACGTCATATTACCGGTTTATATTCCTAAACATGTTGCTAGGTCGCATGATGCATGAAGACTCTCGATAAGACAAAGAGTATCACATAAATCCATCATGAGTAAGTCCAGGGGACTTACCTGGAGTCCGGAGAATAAGCAAGCAATAAAGTGCACAACCAAGGATCCAATCAACAAGAGCCTATTAATTTCATTAAGCTTTCATTAGGTGGTATTCTAGTGCATGGTACCCAACCTAATAATCAACATTCATCCACATGAGGTTCACAATTCTATAGATTATGCACTTCGGTTAAGTGACCCGGACTTAACCAGTTATAATCTATATCGTATTATCACATAATCGATTTTCTTCTTATCGGATCATAAGCCAAGTTATGGGTATACTTCATTTCTGTATTTTATATGCTCTAAGTTTCGGTTATGCCATCATATATATAACCATATTCTTAGCATTCCCTTAAACATGTTTTTAAATCGAGTCATTATAAACACTGGTTACTAAAATTATAATAGATCTTGATCCAACCGTTGGATCGCCCTAATTTTTGAAGAGAAGGTAGATAACATTTCCATGAACATCATATTAAGATTTCAGCCAAATCAGACCGTTGGATTGGAAATAAAGTCCAAATTACAGAGGCACATATATCCATTTTGTTTCTTGACGTTTGCTACAAAACGCAACCAAAACACATAGAGGCTCCACTTCCTAAGCCCTTTCCAAGCACACAAGATCTATTCCTAGATAGGGGTAAGGCGGATGAGGGATTATCTAGCGAGGATGCCAAGAACGGACTTGAGACAACTTTCGAGACCTTTGGGACCTTCCAAACACCTTGTACATATTTGTCAAAAAAAAACCCCATACAAATGGGTTAGGACTTTGCTTGAAAATGAAGTAGAGGAGCCATAAAAGAAGTTAGAACTCAGTTTTGAAAGAAAAGGATGGAGCTTACCAAGAAAACAAGTCAAGAACTCAAGATCTCTCAAGGAACACTTTCTGCAGCCTTAAAGATGCACGTTTTTGGCTGGGTAAACGAGCTCGGATTCTTGTTTTTGAGAGATGTATGGAAAGCTGGGTTCAAGACGAAGCCATAGCCACTGACTTTGCTCCAATTGGATAAATATTGAGGGAGATATGCAAGTTTTGGTGCAAGGTGTCCAAAAAGGACCTACAATGGAGGAGGGGGGTTTTTCTTTGGGTTTTCAAGGGGAGTGTCGGCTAGGGTTTGTGTGGATGGGTTCCTTGAGCTGCTGGGATCAGTTTATAAAGAGAAGGAGGAGGCAAGGGGATCATTTAATCAAGCCATCAAGTGGCTAGCCATAGGAAACACAAGGGGAACAAGGTTAGCTAGGCCTAGCTAGGCTAGATGTGGTCATTTTAGTCAAATGGAGTGGTTGGGCTTTTATGGCTCTCCTTGAAGATGTGGTCAAGATTGTCGGCTTAGTGTGTGTTGGTCGAAGAATAGTGCTGTTCCTCACCTATCTCTCACAGTTGAGCAAAACATTGGCATCCATTTCCCTCGTGTGATTGATAACATCTTCAAATAGTGGTAAGATCGTCACTGTATTAGTGAAGGAAAGGGAGTTGAGGTAGAACAATTGGTTGATCTTCGAGTGTATAATTGCGAGGAGCTCATAGGTGGAGTCCAATTTGTCATTTAAGTCTTCCCTAAGATCAATCACATCCCTTCTCAGTGCATCCAAGCCAAATTTCAAGTCCTTCAAGTGTTGCTCTAGTAGTGAGGTTGTTGAAGCTACTGGAGATTTGCCTTTGAGATTGGGTAGAGCAGCAATGTCCTCTTGAGTTAGATCAACTCTCAGCTTACAGACATTGTCCAATGTCTTGAAAATACCAAGCCTTTGGAAGCAGGCTTAATTAATTATGCAGCGGACAACTGTTCTCAAGGGTGGGGTTGATTTTAAAGTGTTTGAAGATCTTGGGGAGAAGGTTTGCGTAAGGAAGATGCATGGCTCGAGTGGAAGTGATTGTGTGGACCATGTGGTTTAAAATGATGTTGGACATATCAAGTTCGTACCCATTCATGACCAAAAAGAGATTCTCAAGGGTTTGGTCAGTGATAAGCTCTCGGGAATGAGAACGTGGGACAATGCAACGAGCTATGATGGTGAAGATGATCTTGGCCTCAAGGGTGAGAGCGTTATGAGTGAGTTGTTTGGCTGATAAAGTTGAGGGGGTAAATATTTTTTTTTGGCCAATTGGACACACTCGCTCCGGGATGGATGTGAGGTAGTGGAGATATCTTGAGGGAGGTGGAAGATTTTGGCAAGAAGAGCTGAGTTCAGGGTTATTTTTGTCCCCTTGACTATTGATTCCAGAGTCAAGCTTCCCTGATCTCTTTTAGCCACCAAATTAACAAAGAAAAGTCGGGTAAGACTAGGAACTTTAACTCTGGAATCGAAGATGGTCGAAGTAATGCAAGGAAGGTTTCCAAGGGGAGAACGATACTAATAAAAACAAACTTAACAACTACCTAAATGAAGCGAAGATGGCCGAAGCGTGTAGGGTGCCCGAAGACGAGGTAGAGCGGTCGAAGCCGAGTTAATCGTGATCGAAGCCAAGTTCAAACTTCCTCTCTCTAGAAAAACTAGAGAGAAGAGAGAGTTTTTTCTTTTTTAGATTGGAGCTTTTATCTTAAAAAAATCTTCCTTTCATTTGCTTTTCCAATTTTCAAAAAATTGTTTTCTTTATTTTTTTTTTGTTTTTTTTATTAGGAAAAAATTCGGGTGAGCACGCTCTACCCGAAAGCATCCTTTCGGATGAGGTCTGTAAAACCGAAATTGTTACAAATATCAATACCCCTGGCAGAATGGCTAAGGTGTGCAACCTTATCAGCCACTCTATTGCCAAGACGGGGTACATGAATGAAAGAAATTTCTTTCATAGTCGATAAAAGAAATTGTACGTCAGACAAGATGAGTTCGATTTCCCATGGGCATCTGGACTTGTTGTTGAGATAGTTGATGATTATGCTGGAATCTCCTTCAATATGGATTTTGTAAATATGTAGTTGTAGGGCCAGTTGTACACCAAATTTGAGTGCTAAGGCTTCAGCTTGAAGCGCGCTTTTAATACCTAATTGTTTATAGCCTATGTGTATTGGGTTTCCATTCCAGTCCCTATTAACCACACCAGCGGTACTACGGTTATCAGCGATAGTCGACCCGTCAAAGTTGAGTTTGAATGTACCTATTGGTGGTTTGCGCCACTTGATATGACGGGCTTTGTTCCTTTTTACGGGCTGCTTGACGGTTCGTGAATGAGGGGTGATGTTATCATCTAACATACTATCATATTGGTGAGTGTTACTCCAATTTATCTCGTGTGTAGTAATAAGTTTCAATGTGGCATCCCTAGAAGGGGCTGGTACCTGCCTAAACACATGTTGGTTTCGAATATACCACGTCGTCCACCAAGCGAAAGCAAGTTTACTTAGAGCAGCCTTTGGAAGGCTATTACCAATTAATGACATGATTGTGTTTATATCTCTTGATAGTGTGATTTGGCTGACTATAGTGGAGTTTATGTGCCCCGGGAATTGAACGAGAGAACTAGAATATTGACATTCGAACAGTAGATGAACATCATCTTCCATAGAGCAATTACAGAAGTTACATGTAGGGGGGATAGGGACCCCCCGTTGGGCGAGCCTAGCGGCTGTGGGAAGACCATTTTGACAGATTTTCCATAAGAAATTCTTGATCTTAGGTGGGATGTCGAGACGCCAGATCCAGGCGTTGTTGTCTAAGGGAGTCGAGGCTTCTGCGGAAACCAATTTATACTCACTTGACGTAGTGAACCAGCCCTCTCGGTCCGGCCCCTAGTATAATCTATCCACAAATTTTGAGACTGGGAGCGGGATGTCAAGGATTTCCTCCACAATGTTGTGTGGGAGAACAATAGACTCCACCCACCATTTACCACCCAAGATATAGTCACTGACTTTATCATCGATGTTATCAATTCTAGGGCAATCATCCCTTGACTGAATAGAAGAAGTTGTAATCCAGTTATCAGACCAGAATTTGATAGCGGTCCCGGTGCCAACTGAGCAAATAAGCCCCTTTTTGAACTTATCAATTAGAGTTGTAAGTTTCGCCCATTGCCAAGAGGCGGCACCACTTTTCTTATAACGGAGAATATCATCCGCACGAAGATATTTATATTTGATTATTTGCACCCAAGCATTATCCGGCTCAGCCAGCGTTTTCCATAGTAGTTTCATTTGTAGTGCTTCATTCATTTCTCTAGATTTTATAATCCCCATGCCCCCGCATTTCTTTGTTCTACAAACTCTATCCCAGCTAATCAACGGGCGGTGTTGCAGATCTTTATTCCAGAAAAATGTTCTATTAATCTGATCAAGTTCTTTATGAATTGAAGACGGCAGTAAGAAACTCTGCATCATATATAGAGGTTTGGCTGATAGGTTGGAGTTTATAAGGATAGCTCGACCTTGTTGAGATAGAGAGTTAGCACGCCATTTACTTAGCTGTTCTCTAGATTTACAGACAATATCTTCGAAGGTTTCTTTGGTTACTCTGCTGTTGATAATTGGACATCCAAGATATTTTTCCAGGGAGTTGACATTGGAAATAGTTAGGCAACTATTGAGTTCCAGAAGTCTAGACTGTGTGATTCCTTTAGTAGCTTGGAAGCATGATTTTTGGTAGTTTACTTTTTGGCCCGAGACTTTGCAATAGGAGTCAATAATTGTTTTGACTCTTCTACAGGCATCCAAGCTGCCTTTTGAGAAGATGATAATGTCATCAGCAAATGATAGAAAGGGAATTATTGGTCCATTCCTCCCAAATGTGAAACCAATTGGGCTTCTATCACTATTTGCCTCAGCAGACAAGTGGCGTGCCAATATTTCTGCACCTAGGATGAATAGAAACGGGGAAAGGGGATCCCCTTGACGAAGGCCCCTAGAAGGGAAGAACATATCTGTAGGGCCGTTATTCACAAGTATAGAATACGAGACTGTTGTTACACATTCCATAACCCAGGAAATGAACGTAGGGTGGAACCCAAATTTGCCAAGAATCTTTTTGGTGAAGTTCCAATCAACCCTGTCATATGCTTTTTCCATGTCCAATTTGATTGCCAGCCATCCTTCACAACCCAAACGCGATCGAAAGGAATGGAAGATTTCGTGAGCTATTAGGACATTATCTTGGATTGACCTATCTGACACAAACGCCCCCTGTAATGGGTGAATGAGCTTACCAATTACTACTTTAAGTCTTTCTGTTAGAATTTTTGAAATGATTTTATATAGGTTGGAACACAAGCTTATAGGCCGGTAATGGTTAGTAGTCGAGGGGTTATCTTGCTTTGGTAGTAGGGAAATAAATGTATGATTTATTTGTTTAAGGATTTTCCCGGAGTTGAAGAAACCTTTGATGGCTTTGATAATCGAATTCCCTAAAATATCCCAATAATGCTTGTAGAATTCGGTCGTCATCCCATCGGGACCTGGTGATTTATTTTTCCCAAGGCTGAAAACAGCGGACTTAATTTCACCATTTGTTGGGACTCGTATAAGGAATTCATTTTCAGCAGGGGAGATTGAAGGGTGAATTATGTTAGTCATTTCATTAAGAAGTCTATCGTCAATCGTTTCCTTGTTAAAGCGTTTTTTAAAATCATTTTTAATTTCATGCCTAACATTTTCTTCTCCAATTATCAGGGTACCTTCTGTAGTAGTAATGTTACAAATTTGTTTTCTGTGTCTTCGGCCAGAAGCGACGCGATGGAAGTAGGATGTGTTAGAATCTGTAAGCTTAAGATGTTTTGTGTTAGCTCTTTGATTCCAAAATGTTTTTTGAAAAAGTAACAGTTTGTCCCCTTTCTGTAAAAGGCAACTTTCTTTACTGATGTTAGCATGATAGTTACTAACAGGAACAACCAATTGGATTTGTAGCAAGTCGTTCTCCACCTCCTGAAGTTGACGAAAGATGTTCTCGAATGAGTTCTTGTTCCAAACTTTAGCTTTTCGCTTTAGGATTTTTTGTTTGAACATTAGTTGAAACATAGCAGAACCTGGACAAGAAGCGCGCCAGGATTGTTTAACAATATTACGGAAGTCCTTGCGTTGAAGCCAAGAGTTCTCAAATTTGAAGGGATGTGCTTTAAAGGTGGCGCTACAGTCCAGTGTAATTGTTATAGTGCAATGGTCTGAAGAAGAAAACGCACCGTTTTTAGTGATGAGATTGGGTAGTTTGTGAAGAATTTGGTGATGAACAAGTACACGATCCAGTTTTTCGTGGATGTTATCCGTGGCCTCATGAGACTTTCTCCATGTGAAAGGGTTTCCGAAGGTTGGCAAATCCAATAGAGAACAGGTATTCTTGAAATGAAGTAGACGTGTGAACCTGGCGGGAAGAGTGTTAGCGCCGCCAAGTTTATTCTCTCTACACAGGATTTCATTTAGATCCCCCATGATGATGCATGGTATGGGAGAATCGTTTACAATTGTGTTAACTCGGTCCAGAACGGGTCCTTATCCCGAGGATCAGGAGGAGCGTATACGAACAAAAGAAGAATCAAGACATTGTCACTAATATTTTCATAACGCATTCCAATGATTCTAGGAAAATGAAACGAAATTGATAAGGTTTCATTTGAGAGTTGGTGGGTTTTCCATAAAACACCCAGGCCACCCGGACGGCCAATGCTAGGAGACCAAATAGCCATATCGAATCCTACATTTTTCCATAATTTTTCATCAGGCAAGGATTCCGATTTTGTTTCGGCAAGGGCTAACAATTGTATGTGTTCATTTCTACACAAAGCATCGACTTCAGTCCAGAAAGTTTTCTTTCGAATGCCTCTACAATTCCAATAACTTATTTTCATGAGAAACCAAATAAGATATGAGGAGAAAAGGTAAAACTCCTCATATCAAAAAGTTTTTCGGAATGTATTTGGAGGGGAAGGTACCCAAGGTAAGAGATCGACAATACTAAATAACCATGGTGAATGCAAACCAACATCAGAGATGGGGAGTTGTGGGGGGCGGCAAGCCTTAGTCCAGCAACCCCAACTTGCATTATCAAATCGACTTTGGGAATAAGACTTTTTTGTGAAATATTTTCCAAATGTGTTGTAAAATTCACTTAATATTTTTTCCAACCATACGATGAGTTCATTTATGCTTAAAAAGGTGAGAGTTTTTTCATTAGAAAGTCCAAATGACAAGACACTACTAGAATACTGCAATTAGACATCATGTAATTTAAGTCTGTTAAACAATTGACAGATGTTAAATTATTCAATTAAATCAATTTTTTTATTATGATGTGTAAAACAGTTTACACAATGGTCAACTATAGGGACAGATGTTAAATTCCATGTTATGAAAAAAGCAAGATGCGCGCAATTAGGGAAATATGGGCGCGGGATGAAAAAAGTTGGAAAAAAATTGAACCGGGCTTTGGAGGCAAGGTTATCTCTTGAAAACAAATTTGAACTTCCCCTTTTTCAAAGCACTCTCAACACTTGAATAAAATTCCAACCCACTTTTCAGCATTTTAAAATTTCTATCTTTATCCTCTCTCTAATTTCTTTCACCTCTCACATTCATCCTCGTTCTCTCTTCTCTCCAGACCAGAGCCCCCAAATCCCCAATCCAATCTTTACCTTTCTCCATATCCGACCGTGCTCTAGCTAGCTCCGGCGACCCTCCTCCTTGGGTCAGTGCTTTCTTCTTCCTCCAGCCGTCAGCTCTCTGAAGCCCATTCTGACGACCCGACCGCTATGAATATGGATTGGAGCTGAAGAACCCTAAATCGTCGACTCTCTTGGTATCTTGCCTCCTTCTCAGCACTCCTTCTCAGCACTCTATTCTTTCGACAATGGATTCCTTCCTCCTAGTCCGACCTCCTTCTCTTGGCTTTGGTCTCGTTCTCCCTTCGCCGCCTCCATGCTTCTGTCACTATTTTCAACCCTAACAGACCGACATTCTCTCTTGTGAAAACCCAATCCATGCTCTTTTTTTGTTTTGCCTTCAATTTTTGTACAGATCTTGTTGGGACACTTGTGAAAATCCCACATCAGAAGTGGGAGAAATCTGAACCCAACATATAAGTGGATGGGCTACTCCACCTAATGCCAATTGGTTTTGGGATGGTGCCCCGGTCTGACTTATATGTTGGGCTTTCTGGTCGGGCCCAACAAGACTTCCCCTAACAAACTGGTATCAGAGCCGGGTTCGGCGGGTGGGCCGGTTGCACCGATGATTGAGATGGACCCCACATCTGAATCGATGACGGGTTAGTCGAACCCGTTGCGTGGAGGTCTCAATTCCAACCGGGCTAGACTTGTGATGGATTCACAAGTGAGAGGGGGATTTGTTGGGACACATGTGAATCCCACATCGGAAGTGGGAGAAATCTGAACCCAACATATAAGTGGATGGACTACTCCACCTAATGCCAATTGGTTTTGGGATGGTGCCCCGGTCCGGCTTATATGTTGGGCTTTCTGGTCGGGCCCAACAAGACTTCCCCCCTAACAAACTGGTATCAGAGCCGAGTTCGACAGGTGGGCCGGTTGCACCCGATGATTGAGATGGACTTCACATCTGTATCGATGACGGGTTAGTCGAACTCGTTGCGTGGAGGTCTCAATTCCAACCGGGCTAGACTTGTGATAGATTCGCAAGTGAGAGGGGGATTTGTTGGGACACTTGTGAATCCCACATCGGAAGTGGGAGGATTCTGAACCCAACATATAAGTGGATGGGCTACTCCACCTAATGCCAATTGGTTTTGGGATGGTGCCCCGGTCCGGCTTATATGTTGGGCTTTCTGGTCGGGCCCAACAAGACTTTCCCCCTAACATTAAGTGTTGAGAACGAGCATATCAATAATTTAAAAAGCATTGAACTTAAACATAGTGTCCCCTTCTTGCTCAAGAACTACGAACTAGCAAGCCCTTGAAATGAGAAGGGTAGAAATATGTGAATGCCATACAAATACCCAGAAAAACCTTATAAGAATCCATGACAAAATGTTGCCTAAATAGAACTGAAAAATTCTAAATGATCAAGAAAAAATCACTAAGGAATTTGGGCTACTTAGAGGAGAATCTGAACACTAGAAACTGGGAGAATTTTTAGTGTTATAAGTTCTGGTTACTTGGAGGAGAGGAGCTACTAATGTATTTGGCAAGTCCTTATGTATTGTCCCACTTGACCCTTTGTGATATTTATACACATTTGCCTATCCTACAAAAAATTTGACCTTAAACTGATTCCAACAAGAGTGCTTGTTGATCTAGACCTAACAACTCCCCAACTTATCATAACAAATCAATGCAATACTCATCAAAACCATTATATATGCATATATATATATATATATATATATATATATATATATATATATATATATATATATAAAGGGTAAACTTTCTACCCTAGAAAAGGTTGATCAATGCAGATCCAATCTGATTGAGTGATTAGGAATCAAATAAACGCATTGCCCAAAGCCAATTATATCTCGTACAAATTTATAAAAAATAAAGGTAAACTTTCAAACCATTAAGCAAAGCCAATTATAAACTTGAAAATTGATTGAGAAGATACTGAAAATGATATATCTCGTACAAATTTATTATAATGAAGATGAGAGGGAGAAAATTCAACCTTGATGAAGCCAATCTCCTTGGCGTTGCTGTGGAAGCATTGCCTGCAGCACATGAGCCCGTACCTGTGAATCAAATCGTGGGAGTTACCGCACACACGTCTGTCAGTTGATCAGATAATCAGTTTTCCAAACTCAATAGAATCAATGTTCAATTTCAAAATTACAGACGATCAACAATGAACAAAGATGATGAAGAAATAGACAAATTACCAAGTGCGATAGCCCAAACCATAACTCTTGGGGTACAAGTTCTAGACGTTGGAGTGTCCAATTTTCTCTGCGTTGATGACGGTCGATTGAAGAATCTCTTAGGTTTAGCCCTTCAAAGCACAATGTCGCTTCGATGGTAGAGAAAACCCTATGAGCAACTGAGAAAGGTTTATGTATATTTTCCAAATCAGAGCTTTTCTTTTCTCCTAAATCTAGCATTGTTGGATAAAAAAAGGGTCTCGATTTTGTTGGAGCTTCACCAGGATCTGATTCTTGATATCCATGGTAGAACCCCTAAATTCAGAGACAAAAATGAAAGACAAAGAAACCCTGAGAACATTATATATAGATCAGAAAGCCAATTGGTTTTGGGATGGTGCCCCGGTCCGGCTTATATGTTGGGCTTTCTGGTCGGGCCCAACAAGACTTTCCCCCTAACAAACTGGTATCAGAGCCGAGTTCGGCAGGTGGGCCGGTTGCACCCGATGATTGAGATGGACTTCACATCTGTATCGATGACGGGTTAGTCGAACTCGTTGCGTGGAGGTCTCAATTCGAACCGGGCTAGACTTGTGATAGATTCGCAAGTGAGAGGGGGATTTGTTGGGACACTTGTGAATCCCACATCGGAAGTGGGAGGATTCTGAACCTAACATATAAGTGGATGGGCTACTCCACCTAACGCCAATTGGTTTTGGGATGGTGCCCCGGTCCGGCTTATATGTTGGGCTTTCTGGTCGGGCCCAACAAGACTTTCCCCCTAACACTTAAATTACAGAGATTTTTTTTATCATGCATTGCAATTTGGATAACTACAACAAAAGCATGAAATAACTGATTTTTTTTCCATGTATTGCAGTGCACAGAGATTGCATGCTCTAGGTAATGAATCTAAACTACTTCCACTTTGGAGACAAGTGAGCTGAATCTAATTTTGAATCTAATTCATTCAATAAAAAAAAGTTTATTTTCATAAGCATTTATCCCTCTCCCTCCAAAAACTGCTATTGATGTCAGTGGAATAATGACACTTCTTAGTCGTGTTTTTTATATAATTCTCAATATTATAATGTATTTCTCCCTTAATGGGAAATGAAATTAGGTGTCAGGTAGTGGTTTTCTAGCAACCATACAATGGAAAAAAACCTAGCAAATGGATAAGTTAAGAACCAATAAGTTCATTGACTAGTGAAACTTTTATAATTTTTCTATTTTTCCTATACTACTAGTTGATATCAGTCAACTGCTATTAAAATTTGGATCTATAATATCTTGTCTTTAAGAAAATAAATTAAAATGTTGGCTTTATTATATGTTCCATCTACTTCTCTTAGTTCAAAATTTTAAGGTTGGCATTTGCAATTCAGCGTGAAAATATTGGGAGCTAATTCTATCTTTTCATCAACCTTATCTCTGCAGGTGTTACCTATATTATGGAGATCTAGATCGTGGAGTTCAAGTTTTTGAAAATTATATGAATAATAGGAACACACCAACCGTTGAGCTTTATGTGGTAGGCACTTTTAAAGAGTTATCTTTATATCATTATCTTGTCTTTGATTAATCTTATGACTATACTTCCAAAGGAAGCCGTAAATATTCTTATTTTCTCTGAATTTTGCAATTAATTTAGTTATGAAAAAGCATCATTTCCTAATTAGGATTTTCCAGGAGTTGAGCATCCACATTGATCCTAAATCTTAGGAATGTTACTTGAGTTTCATGTTGTTTGAAGCCGTGAATTAATATTCTTATTTTCTCTAAATTTTGCGGACTGTTTTCCTCTTTCGATTCTTTCAGTGATTTAGGGTTTTAACTTAGGGTATTGTTTACAGATACAGAAACTTACCCTGGGCCATTTTTCAGTGTTGATATTTCAAGGAATGTTGAAGTATTGTTTCTCTTTTAATGTCTTCTTATAAATTTGAATGAATGTTCAAGTTACATGAATTTATTGCTGAAATCTTTCTGTTCAAGAGGTTAAATCTTCACCCTACAAAATCCTTAAAATTTGTTGCTGAATCCTTCTGTTCCTCAATCTCACTGCTGCATAAATGATTAACTTTTGTCTAAAGTTCTTATCCCCCGTTCCATGACATTTTAAGGTAAAAAATGCTCACATAAATATGATGGTGGTTAAAATGTGTTCGAGTTTTATGAATGCAACCAAAGAAGCATGTTAGTTAACTAATTTTGACTATTTAAGGCTTTTTTTTAGTCTTATTAAGACATAAAGAGCACTCTTAGAAACTGTTAATGTACAAGGACATGTTTTTTATGATTGTTATCTCATATCATTAATTTGTTTACAATAAAATCCAAATGGTCCAAATGTCTCATAAACAACCATGCTTTTTTATCACAGGTTCTATCCTTACTATTATGCTCCATTTGCTTATGATATCAAGGATCTGGACGAGTTAACTATCAAATTTGAGATGAGCACTCCGTTCAAATTATTTGATCAATTATTGGGAGTTGTTACAGCTACAAGGTATAATTTCTACAGTGTTCCTTTATGTATGTTTCTGTTTACCATCAAGTTGAATAACATTCATTCAGTATCTCAAGTATATCTATAAATCGCAGTCTTTGATAAAGAATGTATATTCGTCTCTATTCCATCTTTTGTTGTGGCTTAGACCCTCAACAACTTATTTAATTCCTCATTGCCTTATTGGACAGGAAAATTACAAGACTCCACTTTAGACTTTTCATGTTTCCAACTATTTAATTTGTGTTTTTTTTTATTCCTGCTAAGATGCTCTTATACCTACATGTGTTGTAGATTTTGACGTAGACATGAATGGAAAACATGATGGGGATTGGTGGGGCTGCTTGAAGGTACAAAGCCTGCTCAGTTTATATATCCATCTGCTGGACTGATTTGCTTCTCAAAGTTGAACATGATGGGGACTGGTGGTATTGTTGTAGCTGGAGTTTTTGCATAGATTGGGGATGTTGTGAGGCTGAGTTTTTTACGTTTCGATGTCTTCAAATGCTGCTGAGTTTGTTGAATTGGTATTGGTTTTGCAGCTGAGGTTAGAGGCCTCATTGAGACTTATTTATGGGTACTTTCAGCTCCTATTTCTGCAGATTTATGCCCCTCTTGAACTGATCTGTAAATGAGTTTTTGGTGGGGTTATGGAGCTGTTTCGAAGCCTCGTCGAGGGCTATCTATTTGGCTATCACTGATGCGTCTTCATGTGAGTTTTTGGAGCTGAATGGGGCTGCATTCATGCTTGAGCTGGAGGGAGGTTTTGGCCAAAGCAGTTGCAAGCATTGTTATCCGGGTCTGAAATGATGTGAATAAGATGGATGAATAAGTACTTTTCATTTATTTTTTGTCAGTTCGTGTAGCTGTTGCACAAGAATCTCTTTTTTATTCAATTTAACTTTCAACATGGCCTTTGTAGGTTGTTAATGTATGTATATTGTACTTTAAGTTAATCAAAGAATCAATCCTTTCATTTCTATATGAACAATTGTATTCTATCGAGCAAATGGTGTTACGTATCAAATTAAAAAGCATCGGATTATAAAATCGAACCATTGCATAAACACAGATGCTAGTATCATTATAGGCATCATCTAAATAATCTCAATAAATCAATGTGTAACATATATTTTTACATCACAATGTTAATATAGATTGATATCTATTGCTAACAACAACATCTTTATAAAAATCTAAAATGATGTTCATATCATATTAATACATCAATTATATACATATTTAATATGATAGATTATTCTAAAACAATAAAAAATAAAAAAATTATATATATGAAATTAATATACACAATCAATATAATAAAAAAAAGATGTCTATTTTGTTTTAATTCATTGATTATTTTAAAAATAGTGATGTAAATGTAAAATTTCGGCTTGGTGTGGATATCTTTGAAAGCTTATGAATGAAAAATAATGAGGCTATAACAACACATGAACATATCAAAAATAAATTTGAAGGGTTGATTTATATCTAGATTCAAAATAAAAACAGATGTTTTATCCAAGAAAACACATCTGCTTAAAACAGATGTGGAAAAGTTGATCTTTTACTACACGCACAAAGAGATCGGAATTTTTTTTGAATGACATCTGTTGACAACAGATGTCTAATTGAAGTTTTCTAGTAGTGAGATAATGTAGCAAGCAAGACAATTTCCATGTGGCCTCCTACTGTTTTGCCCATCAAACCACCCGGGAGAATCCAAAACCACTTTATAGACACCACTCTCACACTTATCAGGGGCGAAGGTCAGTAGACCAACTGTGTGTACAGCAAGTAGATGAATTTTAGTCATAAAACTGAAAACGATAACAGCTATGGAGAAGGCCGATTTGACAAAACCACCAATTTCTTTAAGGATGAGGTCAAACAAAGGTGCATCCGACTTGGGATACACCTGCTCGACATCATGTTTGAAGGAGTATTCAACCTCACCAAAGCCGCAAGGCCTTAAGGAGTCTAGTTTTCCCCCATACTGGGTGTGAATTGAGGACCCATGACCAACAAAATCAATAATACATAAAACCACATGTCCCAAAAGCTGGAGAACATTCAAGAGAACAAAGACCCAAGAAGTGAGATAGGGGTGATAAGTTTTAAGAATGGGCAGCAGAAAAATGAAGTTAGTTCTAGCAACTAACACTTGTTTTACGGGCTAGACATAAACTGCAATTCTTAGGCAGACAAAAACTACCCTTTGTAAGCGCTTTTTATTGATTAATGAACGGATGTTATTCAATATGCGGGGTGTGAAAATGTTCCTCAAACACTTAGCCCACCACTTTTTACATCTGTAATTCGAGTAGAGGTTCTGTGATATTAGCAAACCAACACTAGCAAGCCAGATATAATTTATCAATAGCAAAACTATTATGAAAAGAATTAGGTGTAGAGTAAGATTCTTATCAGCAAATCCAAGCCATTCATGGATAATGGGGCAAAACTTAACCCAGAAGACTACAACCCAATTTGTCACACGCGCCCCCAATTTTGAGATTCCAACCCCAAATCCTAACTCTATGCGGGAATCCGGCGAGTTTCAATCGTCTTCAAGCCTTACAATCCATCTCGATGTGGAATCGAGTCTCAATCCTGTCGTCCCCA
This sequence comes from Persicaria maculosa, assembly GCA_963922045.1. Lineage (NCBI taxonomy): Eukaryota > Viridiplantae > Streptophyta > Magnoliopsida > Caryophyllales > Polygonaceae > Persicaria > Persicaria maculosa. The sequence continues at coordinate 14,377,370 of OY998253.1, forward strand.
CGCTTCTGAAACCACATTCATCTCCCCTCACCTCTGTCTTTCGGGTGCCTCTCATAGAATGCGAGTATGGTGGTCGTCGTCCTGAATGTCAGGATCTCGGCTGTTGTCGAATTGTGAAGGTGGGTAAAAACTTCAGAAAAAGGAAAAAAGATACTCGCCGGTTGGGGTGGTGGTGTTGCGCAGTGACGTTGTGTGCTCCGAAGTGGCCTGTCATCGCCGACGCTTTGTACTGCCCTGGTAGAAGGTATGGTGCGACACCTTCTCTAAATTTTCCTCTTCCTCTCTTCTATTCTTGGTTTCTGTCATGGGTTGGGTTGGCAGGGCTGAGTTTCCGTTCCTCTCTTCCCTTTCTTTCTCTTCCCCTTCTTTCTTTCATCATAAAATCTAACAAAGTATTGTGGCTTTGGTCTGAGTTGAGCTCGGCCGGTGACGACAAAGGTAAACAAACCATGGATTCTGCGACCTTCGCTAATCCATCAAACACCCCCCGAAAGGGCCCCAAATCCCGTTCTAGCGGGTTGCACTGCTCTGAGGGGAGTTTTATCCTCTTGGTCGGTGCTGTTCTTTCTCTGCAGCGCAAGGCTGGTTGGAAAGATTGGCGACGATTCATTGATACAGATGAACTCAAGACTCCCCTTGATGTGGTCCAAGTGTTCACAGTTGTTCCATGTCTCTTCTGTCTCATCTGTTACTTTATATATGAAAATCCTATTTTTTAAAAAATTTTGAAATTTCATTTTTTTTAAATAGAGTACTATTAGTCCTGTATATTCTATTGGTGGATACACCACAAGACACAATTGAATACAATTACATATTCTCCTGCTTATCCACAAGAACATTGATTCTAATTTACAACAATATCCTATTTTTTCCAATTTTTTAAAATCTGTTTTTTTTTTCAATTTCCGGAAATCCTATTTTCATACATTTATATTAATTAAAAAAAATCTAGCTTCACAATACTTTTATTAGCCATCCCTATTAGCTATTACTACTATAAAAGTGGCGGCAACTTGTTAAATCTGTCGTCCATCCTACTAGTTATCTACGGCCAAAAGGGTTGCCCATCTCCTCTACCGCTTTTGGTAAAACCTTTGATAGAATATGGGCCATTGGATTGCATTTTTGTTAAAAATTTGACGTCCCGAATCGTTTCCTATCTACTTTACTAATATACCCATCGGAGTTTCAATTTAAAAATATTAATTTTTTCTGTTTAAAGGGGCTTTTCGGTCCTTTCAGCCTCTGGATCTCTTCTCCGCCCGCCTCTGGTTCTCCTTCCCCACCAACGTGCTTTCTATTTCTCTTTCCTCTGGTGTCGGAGTTTACGCTAACTCCATCTCCATCCTTCTCCTCATCGCCTTCCTAATCCCTTTTCTATCAATTTCATCAAGGCGCTTATTACCGGGCAAGAGGTTTTACTCCTCAATTCGAGGGGTCCTTCTGTTTTGCCGTTTGTCGATGAGTTACATTGTCGGCTCCTTCGGCTCCACCAAGCCGCCGAGAATCAGGTCGACTTTTTTCTATTTTGCTGATTTTGATTTGGTAGGAGGATTTCAATTTTCAGTTGAGTTGACTCGGGATTTATGGCGCGATTGATCAATTTAGGGTTTTGAGAGCTGTTTTAAGTAACGAAGAAATTAGTATGTTATTTGTTATATTGTTTCTTATTCATTCTATTGAATTGATTCTGAAATTGTGCGTTTGTGGAGAAATCAATTGTAGTATGTTGTTTGTTATATTTATCAGTGATCCGAGCAGTCCTTATCAACTACCTTGATTTAGTGTCACCTTAGTTACCAAACACACCCTTAGTTAATGCGGTGCAATGGATCCCCAAAATGTTGAAGACAGTGTTACTTGACTATGATCAGATGAATAGAATCATGGAAGTACTTTGTGTTAGTCTACATATTATAGGTAAACAATGCTCTTTGCTGAATGTTGATTACACTGATTGCTCGGGGTAAGGCCGTAAGGGTGCTTACATCTTACCCTCCAAACCCTCTCTTAAGCAGGATTACACTAGGGTGATAAGTGGTTCTTTGAGCTGGTTTTGCTATTGCATGATTGGTGATTTTGATTTTCTAAGATTAAGGGCTTTTTTGAAATGGGTATATAGATATAGGCTATGGGTATAGAAAGTCCTATATCTATATACCTTGTTTGATATATTTATCCAGATTAGTATATGGGTATCAATCCTATATCTCGATATACTAATTCTATGGCCTTTTTAGCTTTTGGATATCTGTAGAAATTGGGGGATATAGGAGAAATACAGTCTGAGCGAAATTCTTCTCCTCCTCCTTCCACCGCCTTTCAACCAGTCACCCCCCATGGATCTCTTTCCTCCCTAAACCCTAACAACCCCATGTTTGTGCTCCAGATTTACCGGCCTAATCCCGTGTTATCAAGGCAGCAAGGGCTCTCTCGCCCCCTCTCTTCAACCAGTCACCCCCATGGAACAATTTCCAGTTCCCAGCACCTCTCGGGCCGTTCAACGGTCACAGTGATGATGGCTCTACCATGCCCAGACTGATTTTCGATTCGAAAATGCATCTGTCCAGATTTTCCAGATTCGAAACCTAATGCATCTCTCCAGACTGACACCATTGTCCATTGCTATTGAATTGAAATAGGGTTCTGTTAGAAAGTTATTAGGTTTTTGGTTTATTTTTATTATATTTTCTCTTTGTTTTTAATTCTGATATCTATATATACCCTTTCCAAACAGCAGATATAAGATATAGATATCAATCTCATACCCATACCCAATATTCATAGCTTGATATCTATATCTCATACCCATAGCCTATATCTTATATCTATATAACATTTCCAAACGGGCCCTAACTTTCTTATCGGCGTATTTTTTTTCTCTTTTCACATGGGAAATTCCTTGATCTACATGCACTTACTTATTTGTGAGGTTAGATATCTAGGCCTTGATTAATTGCTCACTTTTTGATTTCATTCGAGTGTTTGGTCTTAAGTTGATCCGTAGACATACCTTGCTTTAAAGCTTGGTTATAACGGGGAAACTTTAATTATAAGCATCAAAGTATGCTTTGGTATCAACTAAAATAGCTTGTTAGCTTAATTCATCTTTCTTTGTTCCCCTTCGCCTTAGATCCTCTAAAATTGAGTTATCCCTGTATGCGCCAGACATCAGTTCATTTCTTTGGAATTTTTTTACTGCGAGTCGTATAGTTTTAGGTATGTAGTTTGCTCGGAGTCGTTTAGTTTTAGGTCCCTACTTTGTAAGTAAGTACTCATTTATGCCCGAGTCTGCTCATTATCATTTGACAGGTTCTAAGTCGCAAGCAGCAGAATCCTCAGCTGCAAATGCCCGTCAACTTGCAGCTCCAAAATCAGATGTTCCTCGAGCACTAGCAACCTTGCCGTGGGAGGGAAAGCGTCTCTTCAGCCAAAACGAAAACCTGTCACAGAGGATGAGATAGAGTCAATCATGGTAAGCTGTCATCCTTCCATTAAATCCATCCTTGTAGATTCGTCCTTCCGCCCTTGAATCCGCAAGTGCCGGCGGACACTGGGGAAACTCTTAATCCTTATGAGCAAGCAATATCTATTATAGGGAAGACATTAGCAGCTTTTGATGAGGATGATTTGATCCCTTGTTATGGATTTGGAGACGGTATGTATGGCATTCATGCCTTTCATTTTTGAATACTGATGGACTTCCATATTTTGGGCTGAAATTGATAGTCTTTATCCTTCTGGCAGCATCTACTCATGACCAGGATGTCTTCAGTTTCTACCCTGATGAAAGACATTGCAATGGCTTTGAGGAAGTTTTGGGTCGTTACAGGGAGATCGTCCCTCATTTACGGCTTGCAGGTTCCTAATTTGTTACTCAGTTGCTTCGTGTTTTCCTTTAGGGGTATTTTATTAGCAGAACATTTAATGTTAAGCATCATCTTCTCACAGGACCTACACCATCTCCTGTTAATTATTGCTGATGCCCAGGTACTTCCTTGTGAGATAGCGGTAGTTACTTTCTTCCCTTTTTTTTTTTTTTGGGTATAAAAGGTCCTTGGGACTGCCATATCCCCATCACAAGTCATAACTATCATAAACCATAGCCTGAGTTAAGATGACACGATCAATGAATCATAGCAACAATTCTACCTTTCCCAAATCATTGTGACTATGTTTTACTGAAATAAAGGCCACAGTTTTAGTGACTAGACTAGATGTTGTTTCACATTAACCAGATGAATATCCTAAGCTTCTATTTCTTTCTGGGTCGATTGAGTGATGAACATAAATGGGAATTTTATATAAAAAATAATAATCATATTTATTTCAAACCACTTGATTAAACTTTACTCACATGCAAGAGGTTGCCTCTAGAATTGAAAAAGAACGAGTTTCATCTTAAAATGGCATTGAATCCAAGTACCCAAGATTTCTAGCAAATCACAGGGATTTTCTCATTCTGGACGTAGTTGGGTTTGGCTAAAATCTGGTTGTGATAGGACCACTTGCTCTTACAGGTTACACTTTGTAATGGATCTTTGCATTCTGGATGGTGATCATCCTGGGTGTAGCTGGGTTACGTAAGGTTGGTTTTAATGGACCTTTTCATTTTGGATGGTGATCATCCTGGATGTAGTTGGGTTTATGTGAATTTGATATAATTGGATGGATTCTTCTCCGTCATATGCCATGCAAAACCATGTATATTTTTTTTATGAATGAAATGATAGTGATCTGAACTTTACTTTGGAGAGATTATCTTGAGTTTGGTTTTAATAAAATAAAATAGCTCACTTTTATAGGTTAGCAGAAGTGTTGATACTGAAGGTGGGCATCCAAGTCCCCAGGAGCAGCGGTCTGTTGATGCAATCGTGGAGGCAAGGTAAAGTGGTTGTTGCTTTTGCTTAGTTTGTGTGCAGTTAGTTATCAAAGTCTAACTTGATGTCTTTATCTCTTCATATCAACAAATATCCTCTTTCAATTGTGTTAGTTGGGGTTGGTGATGGGCCATGGGACACGATGAAAGAATTTGATGACAATATCCCTGCACGTGACTTTGATAATTTCCAGGTAAGATATCCTCATATTTTAATGAGTCAAACAGATCTACCTTCATTTAACTTTTCTGTTGTTAAGTGATAATGGAGACTTGTGTTTTTTTGTTTCTTTAGTTTGTGAATTTCACTGAAATCATGTCGAAGAATGTCAATCCAACACGGAAAGAGACAGAGTTTGCTCTCAATGCATTGATGGAAATTCCATCCCAGTACAAAGCCACTTTAGACCTCAAAATATTGGGGTAAGAGATGAGTTGGAAGTTTGCTTATTCTTTAATAAATCGTGTGCACTAGCCACTAATAATACAAGTTTTGCTCCCCACTTATTTTACCATTCTAATTGAGTGCAGTAGGCGTAGAGGAAACTCCAATGCGAGGGTGGCACTTCCCCCGCCAGTGTACAGTGCACCATCTTTCAAAAACTCACGCCCCCCAAGCTTTTCAGCTACACCATGTTTTTCAAGCACACCAAGCTATCGGGAGTATCAGCAGAGCCCATTACCTTATCATCCTAACCCTGAACCTGTAACAGCTCCACCTGCTCCAAGTTCGTCAACTTATGAGCACCAGGTAATTTATCTTTACTGTTCTGCATTGATCTAACCATTCATTGTTTTCTTCATAGTCTCTCCTTGCATTTGCCTTTTCTTAAAATTGTTTTACTAGGATAAATATACTTAACAACATAATTTTTCATTATCAATTACCTTCCCACGATAAATTACCTACTTTAAAGTAATAACATTTTTATCCAAAGGCACTTGGCTTTTCTGAGAGGTGAGAACCAAAAGAAGAAAGCATATTACTACTATGAAGCTTTTTAATGTAGAGCCTAGAAATAAATCATGTTGTAATAATGGGTTGGACTTGTAGTTCGAATTGTTTATGATTGATTTGAGAGGCTTGGTCTTTAAATTAAGGATTGAAGGCCTTTAAATTGATGATGAGGGCGATTCATCAAGTAATGATAGGTTCGCTTTCTCGAATCTTTATCAAGTAATGATAGGTTCGCTTTCTCTCAATTATGCCCTTCAAATTGAGAATTGCGATCTTGAAATTTAGTGTTATGGCCTTCAAATTGAGGATCAAGGCCTTTAAATTGATGATGACGATTATTCATCCAAAAAATCCTCCAAGTTCTCGGATTTTAAGAAATCTGATTGAAACTTTATCCTTCAGTTAGTTAGTACTCCAACAAAAATAACTGGTGTACACTTTGTTCAGGTGAAGCTAGCTTGTACTTTGTGTCAATATAGGGCGTTGTTATCTTCCATGACGTGTTTGACAATGAAGAGCGAGCCAGTGTTGCTCAAATTTGTGTGAAGGTGTATATGTATGGCCATTCAGGCAACTTCGGATGCTGGCTTATGCATCAGGAGGAGAGCCGTTTCAGCGGATATGCAATGCGGGCAGATTTGGTGAGGATGAGGTTGGCATTTGTTTTGATTGCTGTTTCTCTCTTCCTTAATTTTATATTAGCCTCTGATGCTTTTTTTTTTCAGGCGCGTTTTTTCGTTCAACAACTTATATCAGGTGTTAGTTACTGGAACCATGCAATGGTATGCAATCTAGGCACCTAGTCATGTCTTAAAATTCTAGAATTACATTTTGCTTTGTTGTTAGTAATATTTGGCATCATAGACAGTTTGGGTTTTTACATTCCTTCTCAAAAAAGAAAGAAAGAAAGAAGGTATTTTCATTTTGATTATTTTGGTGAAGGAAGTATGCCATCGAGACTTGAAGCTGGAAAATACTTTGCTGGATGGAAGTCCTGCACCTCGGTTGAAGATTTGTGACTCTTGGTATTCCAAGGTTTGGATACATCTGCGTAAACATTTCTTTTAAAATGTTTTGAGTATATCGTCAATAAGCACCCATGTATACCATTTTCCTCAATTAGGATTTTGTACCATATATCTGGACAATACATATTGCACATTTTAAATCTTGTTTCAGTCGGCGTTATATCATTCAAAACCCAAATCAACTGTGGGAACTCCTGCTTATATTGCCCCAGAAGTTCTCCTTAAGAAAGAATATGATGGAAAGGTAATCTTATCTATTTGGCATGAGTTAAGTTCCCAGAGTGTTTTTTTCTGGCTTCTTGATCAAGTTTATGTATTAAATGTGTGCTTGACTTGCTTATCACTTGGCGTGTTTGTCCGGCACTTTCTGATAATGATTCCTAGACTTCAGTTCATGAATTTTGTTATCATTTCTGCCAGCCGTTAATAAACTGGGTTTTAAGCCTTGCAAACTACCTGTATAAATTGATTGCACGGTGATGAACTTCAATTATCATGCTTTTAAAAATAAAAAAATTTTGCCCTCGCACCATTCTGTGTTTACCATAATCCCCTTGCAATCAGGGTCCATCTTAATTTATTGCATTGGGCTTTCAGTGGTGGTTAACACGATAGATGCCTTTAATGAGTCATTGGATGCGTCTGCAATTGTTAACGAGATAGATGGTTAACAAGATGAGGTTCCATCTTAATTTATTGCATTGGGCTTTCAGCGATGGTTAACAAGATAGATGCCTTTAATGAGTGATTGGATGCATCTGCAACATGTTAACGAGATAGATGCATCCAATGACTCATTGGATGCTTTTTTGAGAAGTTGTTCTTTAGTGATGAACCTTTTATTTAATGCAGTATTTGGCTTTCGGTGATTGTTTGATTGATGAGGTTCCATCATTACATTGCCATTTCAATTCTCTACAATCTTGAATAGTTTGGATTCGCTTGTTACCATTATGTACTCGGCATTTTACACACAAACTGATTAATTTTTCTCACTGTGAAATTTATAGATAGCTCATGTGTGGTCATGCGGTGTCACCTTATACGTCATGTTGGTAGGGGGCTATCCCTTTGAGGATCCACATGAACCAAAGGACTTTAGGAAGATGATACTGGTACTCTTCTTTTACTTGATGTGTTTATCTTCTCAATCTCATCCCCTGGAAATCTCATTTCGGCCAAATGTCACCTTACATGTCCTTTCCTCCCCTTCCACAGAGAATATTAAGCGTCCAATATTCCATGCTCGATAATATCAACTTATCTCAAGAGTGTCGGCACCTGATTTCCAGGATTTTCGTTGTGGACCCTGCTGCTGTAAGTGTATTTCTTCCTTCCTAGCAAATGACTTTGCCAGTAGTTAATTGCTGTGATTTTCTCATTTGAATTTGTTGCTTGCTTTCTCATATCGATATCATTTGGTGCCTTACACCAGCTGAAGCATATGCTCTATAGCTATTGACCTATTTCATCTGAATAGCTTTCATTGCTCTTATCTAGGGTTGGGTGTAGGAGTACTTGTGTACAAATACGAACCAAACCGAAACCTAGTTTTAGGAGTAGGGTTGTTTGAGCAACTTTTGTCCTATAACCCTATAGATACAACCTGGATGTTTGGTCTCCTGCAAATAGAACTAAGTGAAGCACGAGTGTTTTGTATGCTACACTCATGTCGTATCAGAATTAATGAACTCATGCTTGAAACCCTTCATTAAAACCTGTTTTACTTCATCTTGACATCTGCTGCTGACCACAGAGGATTACCATCCCCGAGATGAAGAAGCATGAGTGGTTGTTGAAGAAACTGCCAGCAGACCTCATGGATGAGAACACAATGGGGAATCAGTTCGAAGAACCTGACCAGCCGATGCAGAGCCTCGACGAAATCATGCAGATCATCTCAGAGGCCACCATTCCTCCTCCTGGCACCAGCATTGACCGGTTCATAACAGACAGCCTGGAGGACATTTGTCCGACTATGAGCTTGACATTGATAGCAGTGGACATATCGTCTATGCCATATGACAAGCCTGTGCTCGAAGCAGCTGGACCCGACAGGGCAAGATAGCGCCAGCCAACTCGGGTCTTAGCTAACACAAGGCCCGGTGTGAGCAACTGCTATAGCATGTTGGGACATCTTGTTTAAGCCATTTGGGATATTTGACCGTGTGCCATCTGTCTTTCCTTTTTCAAAAGCAATCTTCACTTGGGAAGGTATTCAATCAATACATAATAATTCCATCTCATATATTTTCCGCAAAGGCTTTACATATATTAATGTTGTGCAAACTAATTAAGTGAGATGTGTTTGTCGTAATTTGTACATGCAAGTATGATGGGTGCAGCTGTAGGAGGAATCAGATATCACACAATGCTCTGGGGAGTGATAGAAAAAGAAGAAGAGAAAAGAAGAATGCGGGTGAATCAAACAAGCGGGATTCCGGTTATGAGGATGATCAGTTGAAAGCCCCTCCTCTGCAACAAGGAGAAACCTAGGCTTTCGCAGAAAGATGATTCTGAAGGGACTGCCAGAAAAATCATCTTCACACCAGCAACTGGCCTGGGGCTCCTTGAAGGCGCTTTCATTGCCATAACATCTTCTCACAGCACCCTTGGCATATTAGAGTAAGCACCCTTGTCCTTTTTATATGATCAACTTGCTATGAATTGAATCATTGATCGACATGATTTTTGATGGTTCTATTTCTATATGTGATCATTTACAAACCTGTATCCCTTTGGTCAGGGGGTTTGAGGTTCATGTGTTGTTTCCGATTCAAGCTATTGTGGATGATCCGCTATGGTAAGGCTAGCTTAAACAAGATACTGTTGTCAACATTGGTTCAGGGCCACTCATCCACCTTTGATGGATGATTCTATCGAATTGTTGTGATTTTCATCCACCTTTGATGGATGATTCTATCGAATTCTTTGGATTTCTGATTTCTGTTTGCAACCTCTTAATGCTACAAGATATCTATCTTAATTGATTTTGTTATCCTCATATCCAAATTCATGGTGCCAAATCCAGTGAGATAAAGCGACAAAGGATGTGCTATAGCATTGCATCTAGGTAACCCTTATGTGTCTTCAATTCAGTTTTAGTTCAATTCCGTACTACACTTTCATTTAACTTAATAACATTTCAACCACTTTCTTCACTCTAGGGTTTGACCCGTATGTATTCAAAGGGAGAAGGTGGACCAAATGCTGCAGGAAGGAAGTTTAAATCCAGCCATAATTTGTGACAATTTAGCTAAAGTTTTTATCCAGGAAGGAATGGGAAAAGCTGCAATTACAGGGTTGTCTCTGGCTTTGCCTTGTGGTGAATGCTTTGGCATGCTTGGTCCTAATGGTGTCGGGAAAACATCCTTTATAAGCATGGTTGGTAAAAGTAACTTTCATAAAGTTCTAATAAGGATCGAGTCCTTCCTGCCATATTTGACAAATTTATATTCTTATAGGTAGATGATACGGCTGTCAACGCCAACCTCAAGCAGAGCATTTGTTGACGGTAAAGACTTACTGAGTCAAATGGACGATATATACACCAACATGGGAGTTTATCCACAGCATGAGTATGTGTAAATAACTAAATTAGCTTCTGTGTACATATTTTCCTACAAAAAGGTCAAGAAATAATCTCAAATTCTCATATCTCATAAATCTAATTGTCCATGCCCATTCCGACTTGCACAGTTTGCTATGGGAATCATTAACAGGAAGGGAGCACCTTCTATTCTATGGTAGGCTTAAGAACCTAAAAGCTGATGCTTTAAAGCAGGTAATCCTCTTTCGTCAATATTTGGAGAAGTTATTTCTTAGGAAATATAGTTGCTATCTTGGACGTCAATGTGCAGCGAGTCTAAAATATGAAGTCCACAATGAAATTTTCATTTGCTTTTTATAGGCTGTGGAGGAATCTCTTAAGAGTGAATTTATTTCATGGTGGTGCTGCAGACAAATTTGCTTGCAAATACAGTGGAGGAATAAAAAGGAGGCTTAGTGTGGCTATCTCATTGATTGGGGATCCAAAGGTTTGTTTTACCACCTGCATTCCACCCCAGCCTCTATGACATATCTATTAGTTTAGCTCAGCTTTAACACATAATATTCAAAGCATTCTAATTGCAAGACAAATAACCTGTTAATATGAAGGCTGTTTACATGGACGAGCCAGGTACTGGACTGGAACCAGCTTCAAGAAATAACTTGTGGAACGTTGTGAGGCGGCCAAAGCAAGACCGAGCTATCATTCTCACCAGTATGTAGTAACTATCTCTTCCTCCTTGCACATGGTTGCTCTCTGTAAATAATTACTTAACCTTAAATTTTATTTTTCTGTCAGCTCATTCTATGGAAGAATCCGAGGTGCTTTATGATAAATCGGGCATTTTTGTTGATGGAAGCTTGCAGTGCATAGAAAACCCAAAAGAGGCAACATTTTTGATGTGTTGTGGCATTTCGGTCACGTAAGTTTTAATCCATGATCCTTTCCTACCATTTCAAGCACATGCATTCATCGCAACGGCAACTTGTATGTGCTAGGATTCCCTGAGAAATGTCATTACTGGATTGTTAGCAAACATTTGGCACTACGATAATTGATAGGAACTTGGCTTATCTTCATTTGGTTGGTGAGCACTGGAGATTTTTACTTCCTACTAGGGTCAGAAAAGGTTTCCCTACTATCCACTGAAAACTTCACATTCATGTCTTTCCATGTCTCATACTCCGTATTACTTTGGTATAGTATTATGAAATATTTTTTTTACAATCATTGAGGGTGGAAAAAATAAAATTTTCTCTGGATTGTCTGCGTTTGGACAAATGCTTGTCTTAAACTGATGCTATAAATCTCCGGTCAGAAACAAGGGGCACACCTGGTCATCAAGAACATGATTACTGGAACCTCTCAGGCTGACTGTGCTGTTCTTATCATTGACTCTACTACTGGAGGTTTTGAAGCTGGTATCTCCAAGGATGGTCAGACCCGTGAACATGCCCTTCTTGCGTTCACCCTTGGTGTGAGGCAAATGAGTTGCTGTTGTAACAAGGCATAATCCTTATCCTTCTCATGCTCGCCTTATGTTGTCCTTTCTAAATATTGGTTGGTTCATGCTCATCCTACTTGTGGTAATGACACTATTGTAATTGTACAGATGGATGCCACAACCCCCAAGTACTCGAAGCCCAGGTACGAAGAAATTGTGAAGGAAGTTACATCTTACATGAAGATCCCCTTTGTCCCCATCTCCGGGTTTGAGGGTGACAACATGATTGAGAGGTCCACAAACCTCGACTGGTACAAAGGGTGCAACCCTTCTTGAGGCTCTTGATCAAGATCCATGAGCCCAAGAGGCCCTCACACAAGCCCCTCCGTCTCCCGCTCCAGGACGTTTACAAGATTGGTGGTATTGCGTTCGTAGAGTGGAGACTGGTGTCCTTAAACCTGGAACTGTTATCACCTTTGGCCCTACTGGATTAACCACTGAAATGAAGTCTGTTGAGATGCACTGAGGCTTTACCTGGTGACAATGTGGGCTTCAACGTCAAGAACGTTGCTGTCAAGGTTATGAAGCGTGGTTTTGTGGCCTCTGACTCCAACATCAAGTCTTACGGTACAATTTTGGATTGGTTTTGGATTCTTAGGATGCATTGCAACATTTATTTTCAAGTTATCTTCAATCCTCCAAAAGCAATATGTGATCTTAAAAAACATCAATAATACAATGAGCAAGCCGAGCACCACCTTTCCAAGCCAAATTGAAAACCAAAGTCAAAGCGCTTAAACCCGAGGCGGCGCACCCTTCATACCTAGTAAAGTATTGTGGAAATCTGGATCCCAATTTGAGGAAGAAAACTGAATTTTATTGAAGAGAGTAAAATGTAATCGGTTACAAGGATTGAGGTGCTATCCTCTATTTATAGACAAAGCAACATGAAATTGAGATCTAGAAACTTCTAATTCTGTTACAATTGGCGGGAAATAACAACCAAGTTGAACCAATTTGCAAGAGCCGCTCTCCATTGATCGTCGAGCACCATCACCTTTCGTCTTCTTCCTTTGAACAAAAGGCGAGCGAATTTTAGATCGAATTCACCATCTCTCTACAAGTATGTCTAAATAGAAATAGTCATCACTTACAATTTGGGAGAAGTAGCCCGTACATTATCCACCGATTGCATCACCTTTCGTGCTGGGCCTAAGTTTGAAAAATCAGCCTAGTAAGGCCCATCCATCACGACACAGCCCAAATAAATGTAAGGCCCATCCATCAGAGTTGTACTTGTACGTATATAAATCGAAGCAAAGTACAGGGCATCTGACACAGGCTCCCATTCATGAACTCATAAAATCTAGCATATGTTCGGCGGCTCCCAATTTCGGATGTTCCCCCTCATCCAATTGTATCGGTGGATCTATCCTTTCTGTTGATTTCTGTTTCTTTGTTTTATAATTCTCTTTCGATAGGGATAGATTCAAATCGTCTTTTTTTTTTTTTTTTTGAACTTCGATTCATTCTTAATCGTCCCAATTTCACTTCTGATTCACGCTGTCCTCATGGGCGTAGCTGCACAAATGATTGTATTCGGTTTTCGATCTGGATAATTGCCGAAAGTTGGGTTTTTTTTTTCAGATCTAAAACTCATCTATGATGTGCGGCCTTTGTTTTTTGTTTTTAATTTGATTCGTGCTTAATTGTCGCAGTTTCAGTTTCGATTCATGCTTGTCTCAGTTGTCCCCGTGGACCTATGTGCTGAAATCGGTTTTCGATCCATGTAATTGCTGAAATCGGTTTTTTTTTTTTTTTTGCCCCTTTTTTTTTTGCCCGATCTAAAATTTTTGACTGCACAAATGCTTCTATCCGGTTTTCGATCTGGGTAATTGCCGAAATCCGTTTTTTTTTTTTTTTTGCCCGATCTAAATTTTTTAGTTTGATAAGTGCTTAGTGGTTTCACTTTTCATTCATGTTTGTCTAAGTTGTCCTTTGATTCTAGGTCCTTGTGGGCTTGGCTGCACACATGATTCTATCCGGTTTTCGATCCGGTAATTGTCGAGAATGGTTTTGTTGCTCGATGTAAATTCAACTATGATGTGCTTTTTTTTTTTTCTTTTTTTTCTTTTTTTTAACTTTGATTCGTGCTTAATTGTCGCAGTTTCACTCTTGATTCATGTGTGCCTTGGTTGTCTTTAGATTCCTCCTGGACTTAGGCTTTTTTAAAAAGATGATACATGTAATAATGGAAATGGATCTATTCTGTAACTATTTTGAGCAGTCACTTTTGATTCATTTTTGTTATTGTTCATTATATTGGTCACTCAAATTGGTTTTGGAATTCTGTAACTATGAGTATGTGATGGGAATTTATTGTAATTTGAATTCCGTATTCTGTAAATACGGAACTGAATTTTGATTCATTGGGTTTGTTTTTTTGTGGATTATTATTATTGTTGTTGATTGTGATGGGATTTTTTTTTTTATAATTTCACACAAATCTGGGTTCAAATATTTATCTAAAACCCTCCAACTGAATTTTGATTCATTGGGTTTTAGTGGATTATTTTTATTATTGTTGATTATGATGGGTTTTTTTTTGTAATTTCACATAAATCTGGGTTCAAATATTTATCTAAAACCCTCCAAGGCCCAAACCCTTCTTCTTGAGAATCATTTGTGCGGAGTCCCCAAATTGCGCCGCTTATTACGTTCCCCAAATTGCGCCGCTTATTACGTTCCCCAAATCGTGGAGTCCTTGTTCCTGCCTCGGTAAGTGTTCTTGAGATTTACTCCGTATTTAGAATGAAATTGAAATACTAGTGCGCGTTTGAACTGAAATGTAGTGTAGTGCGTTTGGATCTTTAATTTCTTGGGATGATCTAGGGTTTAGGTTTAGCTCTTTTTGATTGATTTAATTGAGGGCTAATTTTCTATATTGGTGCGCACATGTTTTTAATTGAAGATCGAGTGATGATTTTTCTGTATTGATGCACATGTTTCCAATTGAAGATCGAGAGTGATGATGTTTAATTTCTTGAATTGCATCTAGGTTTGGCTGTTTTTGATTGAGAGGGCCAATTTACTGTACTCCGTATTATTGATGCACATGTTTCTAATTGAAGATCGAGTGATGATGGTTTAATTTATTGGGAATTGCATCTATCCTTAGGGTTTGGCTGTTTTTGATTGATTTGATTGAGAGGGCCAATTTTCTGTATTGATGCACATGTTTCTATGAAGCTGTTTGAAATAGGATAATCTCTTACTTTGGGGTTGAACTGATTAAAAACCTTTTTACTTCCTGTTACTCCTTTTGGCTGACTGGCAATTTGTTCTTCAAGGGGTAATTACTGTACAAAATGAATATTTTCTTGATTGATGTGTTATTTTTTAATTAACAGATGCCTCTTCCTCCGAGAACTCCAAGTGAAACATTGTACCAGCTTCATGAACGATCCGCTGACTTTCAGTTACATTTGTCCAACGAGGCCAACCTTGTGATCAATCTAGACTATGTCAGTCAGGTCTACCCTCTGCTGCGTAGGTTTTCTAGGGCTCATTTCGACGTGGTTCAGTGCTGCCCATACATGATTCCAGATCTGACATATTACCATGAACATGGTTTTAGAGCTCTCTGCCTCGCATATGTCGATGCTGCAAGTCACCCCCCTCCCCTCCATGAGGGGATGTCCACATTAACGTACGGTGTGTTTGTGTTGATGATCTGTATCGTCGGACGTTTTTTGGATCGGGCTTCTTCGGCTACAGATTCAGGATCAGTGTTGTTTGGCTCTATCATCTCGTCCGCGATTGAGTCTTTCTATGAGCTGCTGTCTCACCACAGGCCAGGGATGCTGTTTGCTGGCTGGCTCGTTCAAAGGGATGAGTCTATTGCTGCTTTATATGCTGGTGATGATGATATCTAGGATTCGTGATAGCTAGATTTACTTCTCCATACGTTACGTGGTTTTGAGTGTTGTAAAACCTTTTCCTCTTTTCTTCCTGTTCTTAGATTTCTTCCTGTTCCTCCAACGAATGCACTTTGTGTTTCACATCATCAAAGACCATTTTATTTTACACACTTTTCGAGTTGTTTAATCACAACTAAATAATTTTGTAGATGATATTACAAATGCTAACGGGTGAAAATCTCTAAATTCTTTTGGAAGAAGATACCAACTATGCTCTAATGATACCACCTAATTTCCGGTGAAAAATCCGACATATATGATGACATGGCCGTCGGAATTCAATGACTAGGATTATGAAAGATAAAAAAAAAACAAATTAGAAAAAAAAATCCAGAGTCGTCTTCTACCTTTTCCAATCCATCACCACCGTACTCTAGCCAAAATCCATCACCACAAAGTGCGTGCTCGGTGTCTCTATCTCTTTTTATATACGAACACATCGGGCCTGGTTAATGATTCACGATCTTACGAACCGAGGGTAGCTTCTTGTTCATCTTTGTCGAAGCTCTATCTACTCGAGTATTTCTAGGTTGTGTTTGTGAGTTTTAATTGAAGGTTGGCTCGATTCGTCCTTTGACACCTTCCTTAATCCAATAGAGCTAAATTGACGAGATGGTGGACTGATTTGGTTGCAAGTTTTTTAAAATCTTCCATAGGAGATTCTTCGATGAAATGGGAGTGAATTGGGATCTCGAGTGTGTATGATTGGATGATGAAATTAGTTGAGGGGTTTTGATTAATAGACAATTTCAGGTTTTCAACCGAACGAATCGAGTCTATCTATTATCGAATTCGATTTAATTTTCTAACCCTAGCTTTTCTAGATCTTTTTATGCTGTAATGTTGGACCAAATTGGGTGGTAGGAGAGATGGGAGTTCTGTTTGAGTGTTTCCCCTCAACTGAGCACACGATTGGTGATGGTGGTGGCCGGATTTCGGTCGGAGTGCGGTGATTGTGGTGGTTGGAGGGTGGGGCGACGAAGGATCATACTCCGACGATTGGAAAAGGTAGAAGACGACTCTTGAATTTTTTTTTTCTAATTTGTTTTTTTTTTCTTTCATAATCCTAGTCATTAATTACTATTATGCTTAGTCATTGAATTCCGACAGCCATGTCACCATAGATGTCGGATTTTTGGTTGATGGAGCATAGTTGGTATTATTTTAGGTAGTTTTTCCAAATATATATACTACTGAACCTCGCTGAACATATGCAAGCCAAACTCGTCGCATGAATCGTTGCATTTATAAACATACCACGAGCCTCATCACTAGTTATGAGCAACACCCAGATTGTCTAGTATATATCTATCTCGGGTTCACTGATTAGTTAGTAGATTTAGTAGCTAGTACAGTCCAACACACACATATATCTAAGTTCAAGTCTTCCATGTCATTAGTCGAAAGCAACTTGCCTTGATTTGAATCTTCCTGACAAAAGCAAACCCTTGGATTAAGAGTTTTCTAAGTTCAAGACTCACCCATGCTGTAAGTCATCTTCAGTCCAACAGCGTCTTCAATGTCCTCGTCGGAAACTGGTTCACCAGCAGCCTAACATTGTCAATGAAATCAGAACCTCACATCACGTATAGAAAGAAACATAACAAGATTGGCAGTAACTTAATTGTCAGGTTTAAAGAATGATGAATTCCAGAAGCAAAGTAAGTTCCTCAAGCAATGCCTTATCTATTCTTTACCTCTTTCATGTCATAATAAACACGACGGTTGTTAGTATACTCCGCCACCTTTTTCTGGAAGTCTTCCATGCTGTAAGTCATCTTCAGTCCAACAGCGTCTTCAATGTCCTCGTCGGAAACTGGTTCACCAGCAGCCTAACATTGTCAATGAAATCAGAACCTCACATCACGTATAGAAAGAAACATAACAAGATTGGCAGTAACTTAATTGTCAGGTTTAAAGAATGATGAATTCCAGAAGCAAAGTAAGTTCCTCAAGCAATGCCTTATCTATTCTTTACCTCTTTCATGTCATAATAAACACGACGGTTGTTAGTATACTCCGCCAACTTTTTCTGGAAGTCTTCCATGTTCTTCTTGTATTCTTTTACCCTCTTCTCATGTTCTTCCACATAAGGAGCTTTGTCCTAATCCATTTTCAAAATTTACATGATAATCAATGAATATATAGAAACAATCATCAACTAAACTTATAATTATTATAAGGATATTTCAGGAGTTGCTACTTACAGCATCACTCATTGCTTCCCACTCTGCAATGGCAGCTTTCCGCTCTGCTTTGGCAGCTTCACACCACTGCATCGTTGGAAACAAAAAATAATAATAAAGGGAATAATCAAAGATATAGATAGGCCACAGAAGAATCTGATGAGTGAAATTAAGAATAATCATATTAAATCTGAAGAATAATTATGAACAGAGCAGTATATACCTCAACCCTTGATTGGAAGTTGGAAAGTTTTACTCTTCTGTCCGTTTTTCTCCTGGTGACGAAGAAAACATTAGAGAACAAACTTAATTACAAACTGTAGCAGGAATTTGAAATGCAGATCTTATAAACTAAATCGGACAGAAACAGCTAGTCAACAATAAATATACCAGAAAAGCGAGAAAGCACTGGCCGGGCTTTCATGCCCCTCAGGCATCTTCGGCCTTTTCAGCGACATTCTAAAAACAACAAACACAGCCTAATAAGAGATCGATAAACAAAGAAGCTCAAACCCTTGTTGAATTGAAATCGAAAGAACTCACTTTCTACCAGTTTTCTTTTTATGTTCTTCCATCATCTCCCTATATTCGTCCAACCTCTTCCGATCAGCTTCCACGTAAGGAGCTATGTCCTAATCCAGTTTCAAATTTTACATGATAATGGATAAATATATAGAAACAATCATCAATTAAAACTACAATTATAAGGAAATTTCAGGAGTTGCTACTTACAGCAGCACTCATAGTTTTCCACTTTGCATCTGCAGCTTTAAGCATCTGCAACGTTACAGAAATGACAAGTAAGAATAATCTAAAGAATAATTATGAACAAAAGCAATGTATATATATACCTCCATATATGATTTGTCAGGATGATTTTCCATGAATCTCTTCTCGAAGCCCGATTGTTCCCTAGTGAAGAATTAGGGAAACGTTAGAGACCAAACTTAATCACAAATTAACTGTAGCAGAAATTTGAAATCCAGATCTCAAAAACTCAATCGAACAGAAACAACAGCGAATCGATCAACACAACAAATAAACATACATGAAATTCATGAAATACGACCAAATCCGAGGCCCTTGCGGTTTCACCGACATACTATAGACAACAAACACATCATAAGTTTGGTCAGCTGAAGTAGATTTACAAACCAACAAAAAATTAGAATCGAAAAACTCACCAGTAATCGGTTTCATTAGCAGCGGAGTTGGAACTCGAACCATTCATCACAAAATCCTGCAAAATTAGACAAAACGGCACCGGGATCGGTCAGAACCACCGAAAGAACGCACGAATCGTCCCCGTGTAAGCGCGAAGGCAAGTAGAGAAAGCAAGAGATGAAGGCGTGTTTACCTTCTAGGGTTAGGGTTCACCTTCTTCGCGGACAGGAAGAGAGAAACTGAACCATATGTAAAATAGAGAAAAATAAAAAGGGGTTTTTATATCCCAACCTTAGGGTTCGTTTGGATCTCATTTAATTATGAACTAGTTTTACTACCCGCCCGTTGTGCGGCTTCTTTATAATCATTTTATGTATTTTTTATATTATGTTTTTTTTTATGTTTTTTATTAAAGTGTGAAGGTTAAAATAGTTTTCTTAAAATATTTACGTAGTGATAATATTATAATATATATAATTCACATGTAAGTACATACGGTTCTCCCGTCTGTTGGTTTGGCCGGCCTTCGAGTTTCAGATATGTCTGAACTCGAAGTCTTATCTAATAAAAAAAATAAAAGTACAATTACACTTATACACTATACACGTATCGAAGTGCACCAGATGCCGTTTTTTATTATAAATTCTTCTTAATTAAAAAAATAAATAACTATTTTAAGTGTATCGATATAATATTTTTTTTGGTGGAAACGTATCGATATAATATAAAAATAAATAAAATTTGACTATGATTCTTAATTAAAAAATAGATATATAAATACACTTTTCCTCAAAAAGTGACAATTAATTGCTGACTTAAACATATGGATTACTATTATCAATATTTAATTTGAGATTAATTAAATGGGATCCAAGGTGGATTTGATTTTTAAATACATGAATTTTTCGAGATGGGTTGATTCAAATATACTTTTATAAATATAGAATTCATTCGTAATTCTATTCTTTATTATATTAATCATATGCGATATCTATTTAACAAACCAAACTTAATCGGACATACAAAATCAATTTGGTATATTTATATTTAAATATATTATATTTAATTTTATCTAAAAGGCTTAATTGACTAAATATTAGATAGTTTATTTGATCTAAAAAGATAAGTTTTCTAACTAATTAAGATATAAGGTTGAATATTTATAAAAATATGTGAGATTATTTTATCTAAAAAGATAAGTTTTTTATCTAACTATATTGACCTTATAGTTGACGTGGCTAAAAAAGATAATAATATTTTAATCGCATATCTCAATCACTTAAATTGAAGATCTTTTTAACAAAAAAGTATATAAAATTGATTGAAATTACACGTATATAATTGATTAGACGGTTGTATGAAATGGATTAAATTGATTGGACATTCATTAATTGACGTGTCAAAAACACCCGGTCAGAATACACCAGAAAAAGACACGTAAGCAAATCGCACCATAACCCGCCACATAGGATTTCCACGCCTCTGTTTTAGTATTATATATTGAATTGATTGATATATTGATTATAATGCCTTATGGTAAGGACTCGTTTGGATTCTTTTTTTCTTTTCAAGCAAAATGTTATACAGTATGTCCCTAGAAGCTTCCACTTCCCCTTTTCACAATCACAGCACCTCTCCTGATCTCCTCCCAAAACAGTGCCCTTTACTCCACCACTATTCATCTTCTCTTTCAAACATGTGTTATTCTAATGATAAATCCTCAAAGGAATAAAACCTAAAAATCTCTCAATTACATCATTCAATGATCAATTTCATGAGATTCAACCAAATAATTTCAATTTTTAACTAAACAAAATAGGGTTATGATTTTGAATAATCAATTTGGGGCTTTTCCCCATATCCACGCCCCGCCGGTGCCCGACTGGTGTCGCCACCTCCAGATCTGGTCAGCCCATTTCTAGATCTACCAAACCCTCAAGGTTTCCATCCAGATCCGGTACCCCATTAGCTCAGATCTCGTCTTGTCCCCTTCGTATTCTGCACTGAGTTGTCTTCTTCATTAGTTTTAGTCCCCTGCTCCCCTCCGGTTTTTTCGTACGCTTTGCAAGCTTCCTTCCTGAAGATGAGAGTTGGTGACAACGACGACTTCAAAGATGTAATGGATCCATCGATGGCGACAACGAGGACCACATGGAGAAGGGGAGGTGTTGCTCTGCAGAAGTTTCATCCTTTGACCTGTAGAAATAAAAAGAGGGAAATAGAGACGATGAAAGAGGGGACAGAAACAGGGAGGATGAAAGAGGAGAGTGCCAAACAACACTTACTCCATAATGCATAATAAGTCATTATAAAACATAATGCTTGGCTATGCAAAATTGAGTTGTTTGCAAAAATGACACCTTCAGCCAAATTTTGCAAAAATAACACATTGACTCATTTTTTGGCAAAAATAACAAGTAGCCTTAACCTCCTCTGTCCGGTTAAATCTCAACAGCCCTAGACTCCCTCGAATGGAGGCTATGACGATTCCGTTTGAATACTCAAGACGAACATTCTATTCTTCGTCATTGGCACCTTGGCGATCACATTCTGATGATCATCTTGAAGCAAGAGACTACGATTCTTCATGTGCACCTCGTAGTTCTTCTCCAAAAGTTGTCTCAAACTCAAAATGTTGCTCTTCATGTTAGGAACAAAATAAACATTGCTTATGAAACCATCATTCTTCATACGGATCAGAATTGTACCTTTTCCCTTGATGGAAACTTTTGGGTTGTCTCCGAACGTAACACATCCGGTGATCGACTCATCAAGCTCTACAATTTTCTTCTTGTCACCGCACATATGATTGCTCGCCGTATTGTCAAGGTACCATACATCCTTCTTGTCTTTGTCCTTGCCTTGGTAGGCTAGCAACAAAGTGGCATCGTTCACTTTCGAATCCTCCGCATAGTTGGCATTCTCCTTAGCATTGCTAGGAGCACTCCAACAATCTCGAGCATAGTACCCAAACTTTTGGCAATTATAACATCGAACTTTTGGTACAACCTAGAAGAACTTTCATTCTTCTAATACTTTGTAGCCTAACCCGCTACTATCTAGTCAACCCAGATCTTAGTGAAACAATACCCTGATACACTGTAGTGTAGATACGTTTGAGTACACGAATACTCTAAGTATAAATTCTTATGATTTATCCTATATCGCTCTTGTGTTTTTCATCCTCTCTCAACTTAATGTAAACACAAATACAATAGATAACAAAAGAAAGAAAATGCTAAAGCAAACAGCAAGAAGATTGATTGTAGTGGAGAATGCTCTGCTTGTAAATTGATTGCTTGAGGATTGTTCTTCACCACTTGCACCTTCTTCTTTTTGTAGGCTATAGAGACTGAACTTCTTTTTGTAGGCTATAGAGCTTCGTTTGGTATCTATTAGTCATCCTATTTATTTGCATGCAATTCAACATTGTCTGAAGAAAACGCTTAAAGTTTTACATATATGACAGAATAAACATTGCTTATGAATCACATATATGACAGAATAAACTAGGGGTGGGCGCGGGACGGGACGGGATGGGGTCGTCCTGCGTCCCGTCCCACGTAATTTTTTCGGGACGGGATTCACTTTTTTTTTTCGAATCCCGCACGGGCCTTGTCCCTCAAATAAAAACAATATAAAAAGTTCAAAATAAAAAAATGTTTCTAATACAATTTTCTCTTTTGATTTCCAAATAAATCTAGATTTTTTTCAGTTTATAAATTCTTTCAAGAAAAAAACTATTGAAGAATCAAATAAATTGGTGCAGCTGCACCCACACCATCCCAGAAAACCCAGGGATCCATTCAAGTTTTAATTAACAATCAATCCAGTAGCCCTATGTTTCTCTATTAACTTAAGGATACCATGGCGCGCAGAACATTACAGAAGCTCAGCAAACTCAATTGCTCAACCAAATATTCAGATCTTGAATCAATCAACAAAACAAATTACCATGCTAACCAACTTGAATCAATCCAGTAGCCCTATGAGATTGTATTCAATTGATCTCTCTTGGTGTTACACTGGTACAATATATAGAGATAAACTCCTTGGGCTCCAAGCAATAGTCAATCTATCTATAAACAAAACTCTATATAAGTAAAGTGTATATTTTGTACATCCATCCATATAATAATATTATAACAGATTGATATATATTGAAAATAATAATTATTATTATCAATAATGGGTTAAATATAAATAAATAAATATATATTAATATATGTGCTGGACGGGACGGGATTATCGGGATTTGGAAGTCTCGTCCCGCGTCCCGTCCCGCATGATTTTTGCAGGACGGGACCGGGACGGGATTTACTTTTTTTCCTCAAATCCCACCGAGATCGGGACGGGCCCGCGATTTGCGGGATTTGTGCCCACCCCTAGAATAAACATTGCTTATGAATTTCATGCAAATAAACATTGCTTATGAATGGCAACGAACGAAGTATCTTCTCAACAATTCGAGCATCCTTGACGCTTTCTCCATATCGCTTCATTTGGTTGACCATAGCTAACAATCTTACAAAGAAATCCGCAAACGATTCGGACTCTTGCATTCGGAGACCTTCAAATTCTCCTCGCAAAGATTGCAAGCGCACCTTCTTCACCTTGTCAGTCCCTTGATTAGAGGTTTTCAAGATTTCCCATGCTTGCTTGGCAGTCGTCTCATTGGCCACCCTTTCGAACATGGACTCATCCAGACATTGGTGGATGAGAGTGAGAGCTTGTTGATCCTCCTTCTGGGTCTTTTGAAAGACCTTCTTCTCGGTGGGAGTCAACAAATCTTAGTCTTGAGGCATCTCATGTAACGGCCCAGGATTATGATTCCCGGGTTACGTTTCGAGGGATAAAACCCCTCAATGGGATCTTGCGCCCCGAATACGGGCTGAAGGTTTGAAATCAACAATTGCGCTTTCTAAGTGTATCCCTTATAAGGCCAAAAATATCTCACAAGGACAAATTTTTGTTGAATATCAAGCATGCTCACAAATTTAGATCATACATGCTCAATTACCTATGCCTAATCATATTTCACATAAAAAGCAATTTTAAAGACAATGTCAAATCATTCCAGAATTTCATGGGATTTATAAGATCATGCCCGTATAAAGTTAAATAGGACAAACTCAAACTAGATAGATATATTTGATAACACAATATGCAATGCATGAGACCAAACTTTTTTTTTTGTTTGGAATTTTCGACATTTTCTATTTTTTTTTATTTTTTGACATTTTATATAACAAATAACCTAAACATGATGCATGAATTAAATAATAATAATTGAAAATAACATAAAATAAAATAACTAAAAAACGAAACATGAAATAAAAAATTAAACATGAACTAATCTAACTAACTAATTCACTTCACTCCCCCCCCCCCCACACTCTTACATGTTGCATTGTCCTCAATAAATAAACATACACAAAAATAAACAAAGAAAAATAAAATAAAGGGTTTGAAGGAAGCAAATTAACTAACCAATTACTGTGAAGATGGGGACTGAGATCCAAACCGCTGATGAATCATATCCATCAACAAGAGACAAGCATCTTGTAGTTGTTCGATCTTCCCAACCAAAATCGCATGTGACTTGGTTAACTTCATCAATTCAAAATTAATGACTAACCAACTACTACTTCATTATGTGGGTTCGAAGTTTGAAAATTGAAACTATTTTAGCCACATACAATACAACATACAAGAAAAATAATAGCATCCCGTACAAAGTAGGATATTTCATTTGGTCAAGATGTACGTGCTTGTCCTTCCCTTGAGAGCGAGAGAATGTTTCATGAGTGACCTAGACATGGGAGATATATGTAATTAGGAGCATATGCAAATATATTATTATGCTAAATTATTTCGGATTCCATAGTACAATACTATCGCACACGAATCACGGTAATTGGTTCCAACATTGTAGTCTTGTATATGTCTCGCCTAACCAACTGAGATCTTCGGAGTCCAATTGAATATTCGATATCATGAACGCGGGTTGCATAGGAAGTGGAAGAGCAAGAGATTCCTGGAATGGTTCAACTGGAAAGGACTTGTGGGTAGTACCCAAAGGTCCCTGGTTCGAATCCCGGATGGCCGCTCTTTATTTACCAAATTCAAGGAAGAGCAAGAGATTTGTTGCTCATTGACGGAGGGAAAACATATCGTTGATCCGTCAAAGTAAACTCAAACTTATAACTAGTATAGCAATAAGCAAGAGGTCGATCCCACAGGGAAATTCGCTATTCAAGTGTGATTTAGATGCCAATCAAGTAAGCAAAAGGGTTTTTTTTTAATGAGTGAAAACTGATATGCCTTTTATCAAAGCGGATTGAAGCAAACAAAAGTAAATGATTGTAATTCAGACAATTAGGAGAAGCAATTCTACCTACAATTTTCCAATTTATTTGGTTGAAGCGATCCTTGTAACTTCTTCTCGTCCTATTAAGTTTCCTATGAATGTCCTTGACCCAACCTAATATAGTTACTAGTCCAACCAGTCCTAGCAACCCTTATCAATCGAACAGTCCCTGAAGAAGGATTTAACCCAATTGATAGCTTTAAGTCCAGAGATTAACCAAGGTATTTGCAGTCCCTAAAGAGAGATTTAACAACACATTCAACTTCCTACTCATTCAATTAGTTCAACCAGCCCTAAAGTAACAAGTTTGACACTTAGGTTAAGGTTCACAACCAGTAATCTACAAAACCTTGGCGATTGAATTGATCTAACAAGTTGGTCAGACAAGATAGAACAAAACAATAAACAATCAAGCACAAAGAAGTTGAAGCATTCAAATAAAGGAAACAAGGAACGAGAATTAGAAACTCACAATCAATCCAAATAAATCTTCAAATTGCAGGCAGAATAGATGAGTTTAGTTCCTCATGGAAGACATCGCTCAAATCTCTAATTGTCTAATGAACGTAGAATAGAATAGAAGTTATGAGAAATAACATAATATTCGGCCTTATAAAAGTCTAGGCGGCCACACAAAAGGAAAACACAAAACTAGGGTTTTTAATTAAAACCGTATCGCGTTGGCAACAAGTGCTGTGGCCGCGGCATATGCTGCGGCCGCGGTTTCATCCATCCCCCCCCTGCAAATTGATTGGTCGCGGCCGCGGCATGGTTGTTGCGGCCGCAACCAGGGGCCTTTCACTGAAAATCTATTCTGAATTTGCTCTTTTTGTCAACAGGAAAGTTGTAGTTCTCTGAAAGAGCTTTCCAACGCATGGTCATAATAGTCAATCGGACAACCGATGCCTCCAGAAAGTGCAAAACAAGTTCAGCATGTCTGGCGACAACTTCTGCAGACTTTTTCTTCGTTTAGGTTCGCTTCTTCTTCTCAGGACCTCTTGAGATCTTCATGTAAGCTTCTCCGATCAACTAGACATTCTCATATAATGCGTTATCAACTCCTGTCTCATCATCGGATCCACCATTACCCAAAATAATCAATAAAAACGTGTAGATTCTGACTCCTTCCAGAATACTCACAAGATGCAAATTAGCTACAGATTGTGAACGAAGTGCAACCTAACTAGCCTAAAAATGCCTATAATGTCTACCTAAGATATGAATTATCACTCATCATCCCTAAGACGGAAGACATGGTTGGTCTATCAACCATGTTGTTTTAAACACACAACAACCCTATGTTGATGCATCTTATATATGATTTACGGTTCTGAAGCATCTAATATTGTAGAATCAACAACATCTAATGGAGCGCCTTTGTTCCATTTTTTCCATACATGTGATATAAGAAAGAGTTTTTTGCTATCCGGGTGATATATATTATATACATGAACGACAATTTACATGGAAAAGGTACCCCTGAACATGTTTTACTTAGTAGGCCTATAATATTTTCTAAAATCTCTCTAAAGAATAACGTGTTGCATCTTTTACCCCCGCTATAGTATAGAAGAGTCAGGTTCGATCCACGAGGAAGTGTGTCAGCGCCCGCCTTTTCAGTTCCAAAAGCTCTTCGATTTCGACCAGGACTGTACTCGATCTCGAGCAAGTTACTCGATTTCGACCAAGCTGTCGACTAAAACAGAAACAGAAACGAGCAGAAACGAAAACCGAAGCAGAAAACTAGTCGATCTCGACCAAACAACTCGACGTCGACCAAATGTGGTCGATCTCGAGTAAGCCTTATCGATTTCGAGTAAACACAGAAACACCAATTTGTGACTTTTCGAACGAAAACGAATGTAAACAAGAAATTTGGGAATAAAATCAATAAACTAAAGGACTTCCAAGATCAGGGTTTCAACACCACAACGATAACCATGCAAAGTAACACATAAAGGCATAAAAGATCGTGCTTTTCATCAAATAACTTTTGTTATTAACAAATAGGAATATAGAGGCTTTCGCATAAACCCTAATTGTTACTAACCCTTTTTCACATAATTAATCCAAGTTGTATTAAGATCACTTTCGCTTCAATAATACAAACGAGGATCACCTTTAACTTTCGCAAAAGAATCATGCTTATAGGGATAGAAGACGAATTCGCATCAAAAGATTTTACCTTTTCCGCTTTACCTTACATGGCTATCGTCGGGCTCACCCCGACCCTAGAAGTTAGGTGACTACTCGCTCTTCATCATGAATAAACACATTAAAGATTTCAAGAAAATAAATTGCATTAAATAAACTAAACAAGACTTACAACCAATCGAAGCCAAATCCAGCTCTCGCTAACTTCACTCTAATCGGCCTCTCTCTCTCCCACCTCTCTATGTAACTAATTGTCTCTGAAATTGAATTGGAATAAGATACCTAAAACTCAGCCCCTAGGGCTTTATCTATAGGCTTCCTTCCCTAGCTAATCTAGGAAAGAAAACTATATCTATATCTAAATCTATCTATCTAATTGTATAAGATAAAACAAGGAAATAAAATAATTATATCTAAAAGGAAACTATACTAATGTGGATAAATCCTCTTAGGCTTGATAGATCTTGATGTATTTGGATAGAATTGTCGTGCCTTGGCTTGCAAGTAACTCACATATCTCGGATTTCTCCTTGATCTCGAACTCAACTGCTTCTAGAATCTCCTCGACATCGACCAACTTCCTCGATGTCGAGTAGAATTCTTCGTCTCGAGTGGTCCTAAGCTCAGCTCGTGTTCGATCTCATCCTGTGGAGCAGTTGTCGGGTAGAAGTTGGTCGACTTCGACCGGTTTGGTCGACTTCGAGTAACTCTGTCGCTTTCAACATTCTGCTCCGTTTTTGTAACGCACTTTCTCGAGTCCTCGTTCGTCGGATTGACGCATATGAGCATGCGTTGGAAAGCTCTTTTTGAGGGATACAACTCTCATGAAGACATCAAAGCTTGATTCAGAATGATGAATGTCGAAAAGTGGGCTTTCCTCCAGCTGCACCATCCTTAGCTTCTTCATGACTTTCTTTTAAGCTCCAAAGTGCGTCCGATTTCTGTGAAATATAACAAAAACTTGTGCAGGCCTCCATATATTGCAAATAAACATAACTTACACAAATCATGTATTATTCTAACCCAAATGTATGAAATGCATGCAGAAATCGATATAAAAGTAAGTATAAAACATGGCAAATTAATTAGGCTCACAACAAACACCCCATACTTAAGCTTGCTTGTCCTCAAGCAATACTTTTAATGGTCATTCAGGAGAAGAAAATAAACTCTCAACATCTTAGATTCATTGCCATATATCCCTGCAATCAATTACCATCCTCGAAAAGGTACTAATGTCACAAATCCATGCATGTGCAATTAAAAGCAACATCTACGGAACTAAAGGTGAGATATTTTTGGCCATGTGGTGCTAAATAATCCGGGGAAATGGAGTACTTTCCAAACTTTCATACCACATTCCTTCTTCTTTTGATTTCTCACCTTTCTCTCAATCGCTCATTGCTTTTTTCAACATAATGCTTTTACCTCTCTAACCTCAGCACTGCCTTCTCGCGAGTCGCAAACACGGGTGTCATGAATGGCCCTGGATACTTAGTGCTTTGGACTCCTCATCTTAGTGTCCCATCCTGCGGAACTATTATCTCACGCAGGCAGGGTCGATCTTTGATCGGATTTTCTTTCACTCATTAAATTTTCCATATATTTTTTTCATTCCTGCCAAACTCCAAATATGATATATAACAACACAAAAACCATATAATAATCTCCATAATGTAACATCATTCTCAACGTAATCCCCGGATGGAAATAAGGTAAAGAATGAGCATTATTTAGGTCATGTGGAGCAATATATGAAATAAGGCATATTATGGCTTTTGTGATGCATAAACATAGGTAAGGCTAGGATATAACAATATGAGCATATATGGAAATATAAAGTCTTCCATCCTCTTATCATGCAACATGTCAAAAACAATTTCAAAATTTACCTCCTTTCATGGTTTTTCCAGAAAATATGCACTTCATTGTGACTTTCCTTTACTAGGCAATTTCATGCTATATCTCTAATTAATCCAATTTTGCATCGTCGAGTTCAATTAAAGCTTCCATGACACTTATAAAAAAAATTCAATGGGGGGTCATTTTTCAAACTTTGGAAAACATGCATATAAACACATAAACATGAATAATGAATTGCAAAGTAGCCATGTATAAGCAATTCAAGCCATAAACTTTTTGTATGCACACATAATGTCAAATATATCAAATATGCATAAAGTAAGCCCTTCCCCCACCCCATACTTAAATATTACAGTGTCCTCACTGTATAAAAAACAAGGGTAAAGAAAGAAACTCACTAGACGGGTGTGCAGATCGTCGAAAATCGAGTGCAAGGTTGCTGCAGTGCTGGTCGACATCGACAAGGGTTGGTCGATTTCGAGGAGGCTGGTCGATGTCGACCAAGGCTACTGTTGTGAGCTGAATCTGCCATGTTTTACAGTAACTTTTATATTGATTTCTGCATACATTGCATACATTTGGGTTAGAATAATACAGAATCTGTGTAGTTTACACTTATTTGCAATATATGGAGGTCTACACAAGTTTTTGTTATATTTCGCAGAAATCGGACGCACTTTGGAGCATAAAGGAAACTCATGGAGAAGCTAAGAATGGTGCAGCTAGAGAAAAGGCCATTTTTCACTATTCTTCGTTCTGAATCAAGCTTTGATGTCTTCATGAGAGTTGTATCCCTCGTAAAGAGCTTTCCAACGCATGGTCATATGCGTCAATCCGACGAACGAGGACTCGGGAAAGTGCGTTTCAAGAACAGAGCAGAAAGCTGAAGCCAAGTGTACTCGATATCGAGTACATCTTACTCGATATCGACCAACCTGGTCGAGCACACCTGGTCGAGCAGAGCTGATCGAGGACACCGAGTCAGAGACAACCCGACTCCCGGAACCCTACTCGAGATCGACTAGCTCTAGTCGAGATCGACCACACTTCGGAGCCATGTCCGGAGTCGACGAGCTGTGCCAAGCCGAGAAGCCGAGGACGAAGACGCAGACCACCTCTACTCGATCTCGAGGAGGCTTGGTCGAGATCGACGACGCCCAGGAGCCCAGATCCGAGCCTGTCGAGCAAATCTACCCGACCAAGCCAGCCAGACGACGAAGCCTACTCGATACAGAGTAGGGCTACTCGAGATCGACTAGACCTCCGAGCCATGTCGGAGCCTTGTCGAGCACCAGTCACTCGAGACAGACGAGGCCTACTCGAGACAGACGAGGCCTACTCGAGACAGAGGAGGGCTACTCGAGATCAACAAGACCCTGGTCGAGATCGAGTAGACTTCTAAAAGACGCGTTACTCGGTTTTGACGAATCCTACTCGGTATAGGGTTGCTTGGGCTGGAAGATTACCGATTCTATCCAAAATCATCAAGATACATCATGAAGGAGAAGATTTATCCATTGAAGACATTTTAGATATAATTCCTTATTTTAGATTTAATTCCTTTATTGTTTTTATTTATCTTTAAAGCCTTTTAGATATAATTTTAGATATAGATAGATATTTCTTTCCTAGAATAGCTAGGGAATGAAGCCTATAAATAAAGCCCATGGGGCTCAGTTTGATTCATTCAATTTCAGAGACAGTTAGTTAGTTCCACAGAGACGGTTTAGGAGATTCGAAGGTTTTAGGGTTTTGGCGTTAAGGAGAGTTGATTGCCGGGATTGTAAAATCGTTGAATTTAGTGTTATGCAAGTTGTTTTCTTTCAATCAATGATGTCTGTGATTGCGATGAGGAGCGAGTAGTCAACCCACTTCTAGGGTTGGGGCGAGCCCGACGATAGCCATGCATATTTGAGGTAAAGATCCGACCTTTATCATGTTTTGAGCATTTTCCTGCTTGTTGATGTGTTTATTACCCATCTAATGGAGATCCATGCTAACAACTTGGATTATAAACATAAAATCGGTAGAGACAATTAGGGTTTCTTGAGAGAGTTGTCTAATTGTTGGAAAAGGCGAAAGCTTAGTCCTTTAATGCAAATTACATGATAATCTGTTTGGTTCTACCTTATACATGCTTGGTTATTGTCGTTGCAAACCCCAATCTTGGAAGTCCTTTTACATTAAAGTTCAGTCAAAGTCCGAAAGCATTTGTTCTTTACTTTCTTTATTTTCCCTTTATTTTTATTCGCTTTTATTTCCCTGCCCTTCGTCGATCTCGACCACCATCTGGTCGACCTCGACCACTGATTCTCGACCCAGAGTCGCTGTTGCTTAAGTGTGCAGGAATCGACGAAGAACAACTCGACCCAGACCAGGCCGTACTCGATCTCGAGTAAGGCTAGTCGAGATCGACCACCCTTGTCGACCTGTGCTGCCCTGTTCGACTGTCCGAGCTTCTGTCGACAAGCCCTTTGTCGAGCTCGAGGACCCCTGTGGTCGACTTCTGTTCGTGAGATTATTCTGCTGCCTAGGATCCGCTGACACGCTTCCTCGTGGATTCGATCCTGACTTCCGCTGCTGCATCAGGAGGAGGTCTTGTATTTATTTTGCGTAGGCATAGTCTGGTTTGAATTATTTTATTATATTTTAAACTCGATTTCCTCCTACAACAGCTACTCGAGATCGAGTACACTATTGCCTTCAGGGTGGTCTTCTCGACCAGGGGCTTCTTCTGCTCGATATTTTTGGTCGATGTTGAGTACTTTACTCGACGTCGAGTAAGTCTGCAGCTTCTTCGTACCTGTAAAAACCGTTAGGAAAGAAATACCCACAATAGCAAAACCCTAAAAACAATGTTCAAAACAAAAACCAAAAGCAACAATGTCCAAAAAAAATCCCAAAAAACTAAATATCTATTTACAAGCTCTAGACTTTATAGTCGTTAGGCCGACTTTCTCCGTTTGAGCTCAAGGTGACATTTGCAGGGCCCATGTAGCTTGGGCTTCAAACAAGACTCCATTCTTGTCCATCAGTTGTAGTCCTCCTGAATGGATCTTGTTCACCGTGAATGGTCCCATCTTCTTCTTCGTGAATTTGTTCGGGAACCAATGATCCTTTGATTTGGAGACATAGACCATGTCTCCTACTTCGTATTTCTTAGGATCATCATCAGAAATCCTACATAAACGCACATACCAAGGCAAACCTCTCCCATGTATAGATAAATCATTTATAGAAATAGGAGAAGAGATGTCAGTACCTTGGCTTACCTTGGCAGAATCGGATTCAGGAACCTCCTGTTCTGGTCAATTTCGAGTAAGATTACTTGACATCGAGCACTTTTCTTCGTCTGGTGGACTGCTGGTCGAGGAGGGAGAAGTCTAGGAAATAGGGTTTTGGTCGATGTCGAGTTGATATCGGCTTCGAGTGGGTTGCTCGACGCTGCTTCTGTAGGTGGAAGGCTCTGATTTTGGTCGACGTCGACCAAGTTACTCGACGTCGAGTAGCTTTGGTCGATTTCGACCTCATACTTGCATCCTGTCAAGGCATCCGAAAAGAATTTAGTCGACGTCGACTTACCTTGATCGATGTCGAGCAGATCCTTTGTGTCGTCGTTCAGGATGGTCATGATCTCCTCCACTTGAGCTTCCATATCCCTCTTTTCCAGCTCTTCGGGGGTCATATTTCTTACCTTTGGCTCCCCGCAAGTAATGTACCGGGCTGATATAGATTTTACCTCTTCCATTGGACCTGTATGCCTTTCAGTTTTATCAAAAGAATACTCAATTACCTCATCGCTGATGTTGAAAGTGAGCACTCCCTTTCTTACGCTTATGTTGGCATCCACTGTTGCTAAGAAAGGCCTTCCTAAAATGATTGGACAAGCAGGGTCCTCTTCCATATCAATAACTAAGAAATCAGCAGGGACAAAGAACTTACCTACTTACACCGGTACATTATCCACCATGCCTGTTGGGATGACCACCGTGTTGTTTGCCATATATAGCTTAGCATCCACATGCTCTAAGGCACCTATCTTAATTTTGGACCATATTGATAGAGGCATTATACTTACACTGGCTCCAAGATCACATAAAGCATTAAATTTGTATTGACCAAATCCAATGGTTATAGCAAACTTACCTGGATCTGACCTTTTCTCTAGTATGTCCATTTGACTGCATTCCTCTGCGATATAAGCCATTGATCGCTTCTTGCTTAGAATCTCCTTGAGGAACTTGACGTAGGATGGCATTTCATTAAGAGCTTCTGTGAAAGGTATTGTGACGTTGAGCCTTTGAAACATCTTGACGAACCGCTGAAACTTTTTCTCCGTTGGATCCTTTGGAGATTTTGTCGGGAAAAGCTACTTCTTTTTCGTCGGAGGTGCTGAAGACTGGTCGACATGGGCAGAAGGTTGGTCGACATCGACTACAGGTTGCTCGATGTCGAGTACAGTGGTCGACTTCGGAGCAGACTTTTCGTTTTGGTCGATGTCGAGTTCCTGCTGGTCGATGTCGAGTTGATTTTGGTCGACGTCGAGTGGCTTGCTCGATGTCGAGTACTCCTCAGCAGCTTCTCTGTCTGTATTTTGCTCGGGCGTATGTGTCTGTCGCCCACTTCTTAGATTCATGGCAGCCACCTGTCTTGTCGAGTTACCTTTGGGATTAGGTTCAGAGGATCCAGAAAGCTTACCTGATTGTTTGGGGACGGATGTTGCCAACTGGCCAATCTGTATGTCAATCGATTTCCTCCACATATCGATTTCCCCAATCCTAGAGTTGACACCCTGCAGTTGAGTGTGAATGGAATTGATTGATTGCTTTGTGTCTGAATGATTCCTTCGCAACTCTTCAAGAATAGCCTGCATTTCATCTTTCTTACCTTCTCTGTCAGGGTGACCAGGAGCTCTGTAAGGCGAGGGATTCTGATGCTGGGTGGGGCTGGCGATAGTAGCTCCAGTTCTGATTCTGATGTGGCCCTCAGTAGTGTCCCCCTGCATACCTTACTTCTTCGTGGGTCTCTTCTTGTTGTACTTGATTGACGTGTGGGCACGCGGCCACATTCCAAACAAGGTTTATCTTTAGAGAGGAATTTAACTTGTTTGGTAAGATGACGTACCTGGTCATTATGAAACTAGTCCCTGACGTCTGGATCAACCTCCTTTGATGGCACATACAACGACATAGAAGGGGCATGCCTTTCATACCTTTCGTCAGAAGCGGCCGCAGAAGTCCCATAAGTGTTGTCGTAGTTTGCCAATGTCTCAAATACCTCCCGTGCTCGGCGTGGAGTGTATCCAAGATTCTGCTGATGTTCCGCCTCTCGTCGGGCGATTTCAGCTTCTCTGGTGGTGAAGGCCTCAATCTGCTGTCGGAGTTGCTCAAGCTGCTGTGCTTGTGTTAGCTTGACCGCATTCTCATCGGATGTTGACATGAGTCTCTTCCTTAGCCTTTGCTGAAGATGGAAAAAGCGTTCCGGCTCGAGAATTGGGTCTATAGGTGTGCGATCAGTTCTTCGCATACACCTGAAAAACAAAAAAAAAAGAAAAAAGAAAAAGCGCGTAAAAAGAAACTAAAAGGCAAAAAGAACTAAAAAGGGCGCGATTGATTACTTCCCCGGCAACGGCGCCAATTTGACGAGAGGGTTTTCCGACCAAATAAATTTATAGTCAAGACCCCCGCTATAATATAGAGGAGTCAGGTTCGATCCACAAGGAAGTGTGTCAGCGCCCGCCTTTTCAGTTCCAAAAGCTCTTCGATTTCGACCAGGACCGTACTCGATCTCGAGCAAGTTACTCGATTTCGACCAAGGTGTCGACTAAAACAGAAACAGAAACGAGCAGAAATGAAAACCAAAGCAGAAAACTAGTCGATCTCGACTAAACAACTCGACGTCGACCAAATCTGGTCGATCTCGAGTAAGCCTTGTCGATTTCGAGTAAACACAGAAACACCAATTTGCGACTTTTCGAACGGAAAGGAATGTAAACACGAAATTTGGGAATAAAATCAATAAACTAAAGGACTTCCAAGATCAGGGTTTCAACACCACAACGATAAACATGCAAAGTAACACATAAAGGCATAAAAGATCATGTTTTTCATCAAATAACTTTCGTTATTAACAAATAGGAATATAGAGGCTTTCGCATAAACCCTTATTGTTACTAACCCTTTTTCACATAATTAATCCAAGTTGTATTAAGATCACTTTCGCTTCAATAATACAAACAAGGATCACCTTTAACTTTCGCAAAAGAATCATGCTCATAGGGATAGAAGACGAATCCGCATCAAAAGATTGTACCTTTTCCGCTTTACCTTACATGGCTATCGTCCGGCTCACCCCAACCCTAGAATTTGGATGACTACTCGCTCTTCATCATGAATAAACACATTGAAGATTTCAAGAAAATAAATTGCATTAAATAAACTAAACAAGACTTACAATCAATCGAAGCCAAATCCCACTCTCGCTAACTTCACTCCAATCGGCCTCTCTCTCTCTCTCTCTCTCTCTCTCCCACCTCTCTATGTAACTAATTGTCTCTGAAATCGAATTGGAATAAGATACCTAAAACTCAGCCCCTAGGGCTTTATTTATAGGCTTCCTTCCCTAGCTAATCTAGGATAGAAAACTGTAACGACCCAAAATTTAAGTACCCGAATTAACCTCCATAAACCTACTTAGAAGGTAAATAAGGTTCGGAATACTAGATTATCGGGGAACGTTATAGAAGAAGTTTGATCTTCTCCCGTGAGCTTTGGATCTTACGACCGAGTACGAGTTATTATTAGGTTCATTTAAGCGGAAGATTTAGTTGTCAAAAGATGGGGATTGAGAACCCCGAAAGGATCGTAGGCCCGTTGGAGGCTTTACCTGTCCTAGACTATCGCGAAAACGTTTCGAATAGAAATAAAAGCGGAAATCATAAATACAACAAAACGCCACGGCCACACCGGGTCAAAACGATAAAACGTATGAGCAAAAGAGTACGAATGTCAAGTGCCTCCCTCACTCTAATCGTCCAAAAGGACTGTCCCGACAACCATCCATATAAGTAAGTCATAGCGGGTAAGGGGTACCTGAATCTAAAAACAAGAAATAAATCGGGGTCAATCATCGGAAATATGCACACTCTATGCCATATAAAGAGGCATGTTTAAACTACATGAATGTTAAAATGCAACACATAAGCAAGTGCGTAGATATATATGATTGCGAAATAAACACACAAGGGCCCGTATCATCATCATAATCATCATCATCGTCACCATCATATCATAATATCTTCTCAAACGTACTCATCCTTCTCAAACATACTCATCCTTCTCATCATAAGTCTTTCATCATTTCATTCTTGTTCCATCGAGTATAAGTCATTTACTCGGATTTTGACGGCCGTCCTACCATAGACACATAGCATACATATGGATTGTTGGATTTACTAAGTTCATCCTACGTCATATTACCGGTTTATATTCCTAAACATGTTGCTAGGTCGCATGATGCATGAAGATTCTCGATAAGACAAAGAGTATCACATAAATCCATCATGAGTAAGTCCAGGGGACTTACCTGGAGTCCGGAGAATAAGCAAGCAATAAAGTGCACAACCAAGGATCCAATCAACAAGAGCCTATTAATTTCATTAAGCTTTCATTAGGTGGTATTCTAGTGCATGGTACCCAACCTAATAATCAACATTCATCCACGTGAGGTTCACAATTCTATAGATTATGCACTTCGGTTAAGTGACCCGGACTTAACCAGTTATAATCTATATCGTATTATCACATAATCGATTTTCTTCTTATCGGATCATAAGCCAAGTTATGGGTATACTTCATTTTTGTATTTTATATGCTCTAAGTTTCGGTTATGCCATCATATATATAACCATATTCTTAGCATTCCCTTAACCATGTTTTTAAATCGAGTCATTATAAACACTGGTTACTAAAATTATGATAACTCTTGATCCAACCGTTGGATCGCCCTAATTTTTGAAGAGAAGGTAGATAACATTTCCATGAACATCATATTAAGATTTCAGCCAAATCAGACCGTTGGATTGGAAATAAAGTCCAAATTACAGAGGCACATATATCCATTTTGTTTCTTGACGTTTGCTACAAAACGCAACCAAAACACATAGAGGCTCCACTTCCTAAGCCCTTTCCAAGCACACAAGATCTATTCCTAGAGAGGGGTAAGGCGGATGAGGGATTATCTAGCGAGGATGCCAAGAACGGACTTGAGACAACTTTCGAGACCTTTGGGACCTTCCAAACACCTTGTACATATTTGTCAAAAAAAAAACCCATACAAATGGGTTAGGACTTTGCTTGAAAATGAAGGAGAGGAGCCATAAAAGAAGTTAGAACTCAGTTTTGAAAGAAAAGGATGGAGCTTACCAAGAAAACAAGTCAAGAACTCAAGATCTCTCAAGGAACACTTTCTGCAGCCTTAAAGATGCACGTTTTTGGCTGGGAAAACGAGCTCGGATTCTTGTTTTTGAGAGATGTATGGAAAGCTGGGTTCAAGACGAAGCCATAGCCACCGACTTTGCTCCAATTGGATAAATATTGAGGGAGATATGCAAGTTTTGGTGCAAGGTGTCCAAAAAGGACCTACAATGGAGGAGGGGGGTTTTTCTTTGGGTTTTCAAGGGGAGTGTCGGCTAGGGTTTGTGTGGATGGGTTCCTTGAGCTGCTGGGATCAGTTTATAAAGAGAAGGAGGAGGCAAGGGGATCATTTAATCAAGCCATCAAGTGGCTAGCCATAGGAAACACAAGGGGAACAAGGTTAGCTAGGCCTAGCTAGGCTAGATGTGGTCATTTTAGTCAAATGGAGTGGTTGGGCTTTTATGGCTCTCCTTGAAGCTGGAAGCATTGGGTTTAATAAGGGGGATTTGGTGTTAAAATTACGTAAAGAAAAGTCGTGACATGTTATGAAAATTACCGAAGTAAACGGATGACAAGGCCTTTGCCTCACTAATATTTCTCGGAATTTTATCATACGAATTCCAATAGATTGGAATTGCCTCACTAATATTTCTCCACCTTTTTGTCTTTCAACAAGAAAGGGAATAAATAAAATGTTTGGAAATGCCATTACAAATCAAAATCCAGACTACCAAAAATTTTAAAGTGCTAAAAATCCAGGACAACAGAAATCAAGACCTTGAAATAGAAAAGAGGAAGTCTAGTGAAAAAACCAATGTTAAGACCTTGAACTCGGGCAGGGTACCATTGTCCATTCTAGCGTCCACGAATGCCAGCTCACGCCTTCTTCTTCCAGCGTTTGTGAGCATCAGCGAACGTCTTGTCCTTCATCATTTCGTCCAGCCTGCAATGCTCTTCATCTTTACGATATTTCTTGACCACTCCATATTCCTCAATGATCAAGATTGTCGGCTTAGTGTGTGTTGGTCGAAGAATAGTGCGGTTCCTCACCTATCTCTCACAGTTGAGCAAAACATTGGCATCCCTTTCCCTCGTGTGATTGATAACATCTTCAAATAGTGGTAAGATCGTCACTGTATTAGTGAAGGAAAGGGAGTTGAGGTAGAACAATTGGTTGATCTTCGAGTGTATAATTGTGAGGAGCTCATAGGCGGAGTCCAATTTGTCATTTAGGTCTTCCCTAAGATCAATCACATCCCTTCTCAGTGCATCCAAGCCAAATTTCAAGTCCTTCAAGTGTTGCTCTAGCAGTGAGGTTGTTGAAGCTACTGGAGATTTGCCTTTGAGATTGGGTAGAGCAGCAATGTCCTCTTGAGTTAGATCAACTCTCAGCTTACAGACATTGTCCAATGTCTTGAAAATACCAAGCCTTTGGAAGCAGGCTTAATTAATTATGCAGCGGACAACTGTTCTAAAGGGTGGGGTTGATTTTAAACTGTTTGAAGATCTTGGGGAGAAGGTTTGCGTAAGGAAGATGCATGGCTCGAGTGGAAGTGATTGTGTGGACCATGTGGTTTAAAATGATGTTGGACATATCAAGTTCGTACCCATTCATGACCAAAAAGAGATTCTCAAGGGTTTGGTCAGTGATAAGCTCTCGGGAATGAGAACGTGGGACAATGCAACGAGCTATGATGGTGAAGATGATCTTGGCCTCAAGGGTGAGAGCGTTATGAGTGAGTTGTTTGGCTGATAAAGTTGAGGGGGTAAATATTTTTTTTTTGGCCAATTGGACACACTCGCTCCGGGATGGATGTGAGGTAGTGGAGATATCTTGAGGGAGGTGGAAGATTTTGGCAAGAAGAGCTGAGTTCAGGGTTATTTTTGTCCCCTTGACTATTGATTCCAGAGTCAAGCTTCCCTGATCTCTTTTAGCCACCAAATTAACAAAGAAAAGTCGGGTAAGACTAGGAACTTTAACTCTGGAATCGAAGATGGTCGAAGTAATGCAAGGAAGGTTTCCAAGGGGAGAACGATACTAATAAAAACAAACTTAACAACTACCTAAATGAAGCGAAGATGGCCGAAGCATGTAGGGTGCCCGAAGACGAGGTAGAGCGGTCGAAGCCGAGTTAATCGTGATCGAAGCCAAGTTCAAACTTCCTCTCTCTAGAAAAACTAGAGAGAAGAGAGAGTTTTTTCTTTTTTAGATTGGAGCTTTTATCTTAAAAAAATCTTCCTTTCATTTGCTTTTCCAATTTTCAAAAAATTGTTTTCTTTATTTTTTTTTTGTTTTTTTTATTAGGAAAAAATTCGGGTGAGCACGCTCTACCCGAAAGCATCCTTTCGGATGAGGTCTGTAAAACCGAAATTGTTACAAATATCAATACCCCTGGCAGAATGGCTAAGGTGTGCAACCTTATCAGCCACTCTATTGCCAAGACGGGGTACATGAATGAAAGAAATTTCTTTCATAGTCGATAAAAGAAATTGTACGTCAGACAAGATGAGTTCGATTTCCCATGGGCATCTGGACTTGTTGTTGAGATAGTTGATGATTATGTTGGAATCTCCTTCAATATGGATTTTGTAAATATGTAGTTGTAGGGCCAGTTGTACACCAAGTTTGAGTGCTAAGGCTTCAGCTTGAAGCGCGCTTTTAATACCTAATTGTTTATAGCCTATGTGTATTGGGTTTCCATTCAAGTCCCTATTAACCACACCAGCGGTACTACGGTTATCAGCGATAGTCGACCCGTCAAAGTTGAGTTTGAATGTACCTATTGGTGGTTTGCGCCACTTGATATGACGGGCTTTGTTCCTTTTTACGGGCTGCTTGACGGTTCGTGGATGAGGGGTGATGTTATCATCTAACATACTATCATATTGGTGAGTGTTACTCCAATTTATCTCGTGTGTAGTAATAAGTTTCAATGTGGCATCCCTAGAAGGGACTGGTACCTGCCTAAACACATGTTGGTTTCGAATATACCACGTCGTCCACCAAGCGAAATCAAGTTTACTTAGAGCAGCCTTTGGAAGGCTATTACCAATTAATGACATGATTGTGTTTATATCTCTTGATAGTGTGATTTGGCTGACTATAGTGGAGTTTATGTGCCCCGGGAATTGAACGATAGATCTAGAATATTGACATTCGAACAGTAGATGAACATCATCTTCCATAGAGCAATTATAGAAGTTACATGTAGGGGGGATAGGGACCCCCCGTTGGGCGAGCCTAGCGGCTGTGGGAAGACCATTTTGACAGATTTTCCATAAGAAATTCTTGATCTTAGGTGGGATGTCGAGACGCCAGATCCAGGCGTTGTCGTCTAAGGGAGTCGAGGATTCTGCGGAAACCAATTTATACTCACTTGACGTAGTGAACCAGCCCTCTCGGTCCGGCCCCTAGTATAATCTATCCACAAATTTTGAGACTGGGAGCGGGATGTCAAGGATTTCCTCCACAATGTTGTGTGGGAGAACAATAGACTCCACCCACCATTTACCACCCAAGATATAGTCACTGACTTTATCATCGATGTTATCAATTCTAGGGCAATCATCCCTTGACTGAATAGAAGAAGTTGTAATCCAGTTATCAGACCAGAATTTGATAGCGGTCCCGGTGCCAACTGAGCAAATAAGCCCCCTTTTGAACTTATCAATTAGAGTTGTAAGTTTCGCCCATTGCCAAGAGGCGGCACCACTTTTCTTATAACGGAGAATATCATCCGCACGAAGATATTTATATTTGATTATTTGCACCCAAGCATTATCCGGCTCAGCCAGTGTTTTCCATAGTAGTTTCATTTGTAGTGCTTCATTCATTTCTCTAGATTTTATAATCCCCATGCCCCCGCATTTCTTTGTTCTACAAACTCTATCCCAGCTAATCAACGGGCGGTGTTGCAGATCTTTATTCCAGAAAAATGTTCTATTAATCTGATCAAGTTCTTTATGAATTGAAGACGGCGGTAAGAAACTCTGCATCATATATAGGGGTTTGGCTGATAGGTTGGAGTTTATAAGGATAGATCGACCTTGTTGAGATAGAGAGTTAGCACGCCATTTACTTAGCTGTTCTCTAGATTTACAGACAATATCTTCGAAGGTTTCTTTGGTTACTCTGCTGTTGATAATTGGACATCCAAGATATTTTTCCAGGGAGTTGACATTGGAAATAGTTAGGCAACTATTGAGTTCCAGAAGTCTAGACTGTGTGATTCCTTTAGTAGCTTGGAAGCGTGATTTTTGGTAGTTTACTTTTTGGCCCGAGATTTTACAATAGGAGTCAATAATTGTTTTGACTCTTCTACAAGCATCCAAGCTGCCTTTTGAGAAGATGATAATGTCATCAGCAAATGATAGAAAGGGAATTATTGATCCATTCCTCCCAAATGTGAAACCAATTGGGCTTCTATCACTATTTGCCTCAGCAGACAAGTGGCGTGCCAATATTTCTGCACCCAGGATAAATAGAAACGGGGAAAGGGGATCCCCTTGACGAAGGCCCCTAAAAGGGAAGAACATATCTGTAGGGCCGTTATTCACAAGTATAGAATACGAGACTGTTGTTACACATTCCATAACCCAGGAAATGAACGTAGGGTGGAACCCAAATTTGCCAAGAATCTTTTTGGTGAAGTTCCAATCAACCCTGTCATATGTTTTTTCCATGTCCAATTTGATTGCCAGCCATCCTTCACAACCCAAACGCGATCGAAAGGAATGGAAGATTTCGTGAGCTATTAGGACGTTATCTTGGATTGACCTATCTGACACAAACGCCCCCTGTAATGGGTGAATGAGCTTACCAATTACTACTTTAAGTCTTTCTGTTAGAATTTTTGAAATGATTTTATATAGGTTGGAACACAAGCTTATAGGCCGGTAATGGTTAGTAGTCGAGGGGTTATCTTGCTTTGGTAGTAAGGAAATAAATGTATGATTTATTTGTTTAAGGATTTTCCCGGAGTTGAAGAAACCTTTGATGGCTTTGATAATCGAATTCCCTAAAATATCCCAATAATGCTTGTAGAATTCGATCGTCATCCCATCGGGACCTGGTGATTTATTTTTCCCAAGGCTGAAAACAGCGGACTTAATTTCACCATTTGTTGGGACTCGTATAAGGAATTCATTTTCAGCAGGGGAGATTGAAGGGTGAATTATGTTAGTCATTTCATTAAGAAGTCTATCGTCAATCGTTTCCTTGTTAAAGCGTTTTTTAAAATCATTTTTAATTTCATGCCTAACATTTTCTTCTCCAATTATCAGGGTACCTTCTGTAGTAGTAATGTTACAAATTTGTTTTGTGTCTTCGACCAGAAGCGACGCGATGGAAGTAGGATGTGTTAGAATCTGTAAGCTTAAGATGTTTTGTTTTAGCTCTTTGATTCCAAAATGTTTTTTGAAAAAGTAACAGTTTGTCCCTTTTCTGTAAAAGGCAACTTTCTTTACTAATGTTAGCATGATAGTTACTAACAGGAACAACCAATTGGATTTGTAGCAAGTCGTTCTCCACCTCCTGAAGTTGACGAAAGATGTTCTCGAATGAGTTCTTGTTCCAAACTTTAGCTTTTCGCTTTAGGATTTTTTGTTTGAACATTAGTTGAAACATAGCAGAACCTGGACAAGAAGCGCGCCAGGATTGTTTAACAATATTACGGAAGTCCTTGCGTTGAAGCCAAGAGTTCTCAAATTTGAAGGGAGGTGCTTTAAAGGTGGCGCTACAGTCCAGTGTAATTGTTATAGTGCAATGGTCTGAAGAAGAAAACGCACCGTTTTTAGTGATGAGATTGGGTAGTTTGTGAAGAATTTGGTGATGAACAAGTACACGATCCAGTTTTTCGTGGATGTTATCCGTGGCCTCATGAGACTTTCTCCATGTGAAAGGGTTTCCGAAGGTTGGCAAATCCAATAGAGAACGGGTATTCTTGAAATGAAGTAGACGTGTGAACCTGGCGGGAAGAGTGTTAGCGCCGCCAAGTTTATTCTCTCTACACAGGATTTCATTTAGATCCCCCATGATGATGCATGGTATGGGAGAATCTTTACAATTGTTGTTAACTCGGTCCAGAACGGGTCCTTATCCCGAGGATCAGGAGGAGCGTATACGAACAAAAGAAGAATCAAGACATTGTCACTAATATTTTCATAACGCATTCCAATGATTCTAGGCAAATGAAACGAAATTGATAAGGTTTCATTTGAGAGTTGGTGGGTTTTCCATAAAACACCCAGGCCACCCGAACGGCCAATGCTAGGAGACCAAATAGCCATATCGAATCCTACATTTTTCCATAATTTTTCATCAGGCAAGGATTCCGATTTTGTTTCGGCAAGGGCTAACAATTGTATGTGTTCATTTCTACACAAAGCATCGACTTCAGTCCAGAAAGTTTTCTTTCGAATGCCTCTACAATTCCAATAACTTATTTTCATGAGAAACCAAATAAGATATGAGGAGAAAAGGTAAAACTCCTCATATCAAAAAGTTTTTCGGAATGTATTTGGAGGGGAAGGTACCCAAGGTAAGAGATCGACAATACTAAATAACCATGGTGAATGCAAACCAACATCAGAGATGGGGAGTTGTGGGGGGCGGCAAGCCTTAG
Organism: Persicaria maculosa; assembly: GCA_963922045.1. Taxonomy (NCBI): domain Eukaryota; kingdom Viridiplantae; phylum Streptophyta; class Magnoliopsida; order Caryophyllales; family Polygonaceae; genus Persicaria; species Persicaria maculosa. Next base: position 14,421,986 of record OY998253.1, read on the forward strand.
TCCAGCAACCCCAACTTGCATTATCAAATCGACTTTGGGAATAAGACTTTTTTGTGAAATATTTTCCAAATGTGTTGTAAAATTCACTTAATATTTTTTCCAACCATACGATGAGTTCATTTATGCTTAAAAAGGTGAGAGTTTTTTCATTAGAAAGTCCAAATGACAAGACACTACTAGAATACTGCAATTAGACATCATGTAATTTAAGTCTGTTAAACAATTGACAGATGTTAAATTATTCAATTAAATCAATTTTTTTATTATGATGTGTAAAACAGTTTACACAATGGTCAACTATAGGGACAGATGTTAAATTCCATGTTATGAAAAAAGCAAGATGCGCGCAATTAGGGAAATATGGGCGCGGGATGAAAAAAGTTGGAAAAAAATTGAACCGGGCTTTGGAGGCAAGGTTATCTCTTGAAAACAAATTTGAACTTCCCCTTTTTCAAAGCACTCTCAACACTTGAATAAAATTCCAACCCACTTTTCAGCATTTTAAAATTTCTATCTTTATCCTCTCTCTAATTTCTTTCACCTCTCACATTCATCCTCGTTCTCTCTTCTCTCCAGACCAGAGCCCCCAAATCCCCAATCCAATCTTTACCTTTCTCCATATCCGACCGTGCTCTAGCTAGCTCCGGCGACCCTCCTCCTTGGGTCAGTGCTTTCTTCTTCCTCCAGCCGTCAGCTCTCTGAAGCCCATTCTGACGACCCGACCGCTATGAATATGGATTGGAGCTGAAGAACCCTAAATCGTCGACTCTCTTGGTATCTTGCCTCCTTCTCAGCACTCCTTCTCAGCACTCTATTCTTTCGACAATGGATTCCTTCCTCCTAGTCCGACCTCCTTCTCTTGGCTTTGGTCTCGTTCTCCCTTCGCCGCCTCCATGCTTCTGTCACTATTTTCAACCCTAACAGACCGACATTCTCTCTTGTGAAAACCCAATCCATGCTCTTTTTTTGTTTTGCCTTCAATTTTTGTACAGATCTATATATATAATGTTCTCAGGGTTTCTTTGTCTTTCATTTTTGTCTCTGAATTTAGCGGTTCCACCATGGATATCAAGCATCAGATCCTGGTGAAGCTCCAACAAAATCGAGACCCTTTTTTTATCCAACAAGACTAGATCTAGGAGAAAAGAAAAGCTCTGATTTGGAAAATATACATAAACCTTGCTCAGTTGCTCATAGGGTTTTCTCTACCATCGAAGCGACATTGTGCTTTGAAGGGCTAAACCTAAGAGATTCTTCAATCGACCGTCATCAACGCAGAGAAAATGGGACACTCCAACGTCTAGAACTTGTACCCCAAGAGTTATGGTCTGGGCTATCGCACTTGGTAATTTGTCTATTTCTTCATCATCTTTGTTCATTGTTGATCGTCTGTAATTTTGAAATTGAACATTGATTCTATTGAGTTTGGAAAACTGATTATCTGATCGATTGACAGACGTGTGTGCGGTAACTCCCACGATTTGATTCACAGGTACGGGCTCATGTGCTGCAGGCAATGCTTCCACAGCAACGCCAAGGAGATTGGCTTCATCAAGGTTGAATTTTCTCCCTCTCATCTTCACTATAATAAATTTGTACGAGATATATCATTTTCAGTATCTTCTCAATCAATTTTCAAGTTTATAATTGGCTTTGCTTAATGGTTTGAAAGTTTACATTTTTTTTTATAAATTTGTACGAGATATAATTGGCTTTGGGCAATGCGTTTATTTGATTCCTAATCACTCAATCAGATTGGATCTGCATTGATCAACCTTTTCTAGGGTAGAAAGTTTACCCTTTATATATATATATATGCATATATAATGGTTTTGATGAGTATTGCATTGATTTGTTATGATAAGTTGGGGAGTTGTTAGGTCTAGATCAACAAGCACTCTTGTTGGAATCAGTTTAAGGTCAAATTTTTTGTAGGATAGGCAAATGTGTATAAATATCACAAAGGGTCAAGTGGGACAATACATAAGGACTTGCCAAATACATTAGTAGCTCCTCTCCTCCAAGTAACCAGAACTTATAACACTAAAAATTCTCCCAGTTTCTAGTGTTCAGATTCTCCTCTAAGTAGCCCAAATTCCTTAGTGATTTTTTCTTGATCATTTAGAATTTTTCAGTTCTATTTAGGCAACATTTTGTCATGGATTCTTATAAGGTTTTTCTGGGTATTTGTATGGCATTCACATATTTCTACCCTTTTCATTTCAAGGGCTTGCTAGTTCGTAGTTCTTGAGCAAGAAGGGGACACTATGTTTAAGTTCAATGCTTTTTAAATTATTGATATGCTCGTTCTCAACACTTAAATTACAGAGATTTTTTTTATCATGCATTGCAATTTGGATAACTACAACAAAAGCATGAAATAACTGATTTTTTTTCCATGTATTGCAGTGCACAGAGATTGCATGCTCTAGGTAATGAATCTAAACTACTTCCACTTTGGAGACAAGTGAGCTGAATCTAATTATGAATCTAATTCATTCAATAAAAAAAAGTTTATTTTCATAAGCATTTATCCCTCTCCCTCCAAAAACTGCTATTGATGTCAGTGGAATAATGACACTTCTTAGCCGTGTTTTTTATATAATTCTCAATATTATAATGTATTTCTCCCTTAATGGGAAATGAAATTAGGTGTCAGGTAGTGGTTTTCTAGCAACCATACAATGGAAAAAAACCTAGCAAATGGATAAGTTAAGAACCAATAAGTTCATTGACTAGTGAAACTTTTATAATTTTTCTATTTTTCCTATACTACTAGTTGATATCAGTCAACTGCTATTAAAATTTGGATCTATAATATCTTGTCTTTAAGAAAATAAATTAAAATGTTGGCTTTATTATATGTTCCATCTACTTCTCTTAGTTCAAAATTTTAAGGTTGGCATTTGCAATTCAGCGTGAAAATATTGGGAGCTAATTCTATCTTTTCATCAACCTTATCTCTGCAGGTGTTACCTATATTATGGAGATCTAGATCGTGGAGTTCAAGTTTTTGAAAATTATATGAATAATAGGAACACACCAACCGTTGAGCTTTATGTGGTAGGCACTTTTAAAGAGTTATCTTTATATCATTATCTTGTCTTTGATTAATCTTATGACTATACTTCCAAAGGAAGCCGTAAATATTCTTATTTTCTCTGAATTTTGCAATTAATTTAGTTATGAAGAAGCATCATTTCCCAATTAGGATTTTCCAGGAGTTGAGCATCCACATTGATCCTAAATCTTAGGAATGTTACTTGAGTTTCATGTTGTTTGAAGCCGTGAATTAATATTCTTATTTTCTTTGAATTTTGCGGACTGTTTTCCTCTTTCGATTCTTTCAGTGATTTAGGGTTTTAACTTAGGGTATTGTTTACAGATACAGAAACTTACCCTGGGCCATTTTTCAGTGTTGATATTTCAAGGAATGTTGAAGTATTGTTTCTCTTTTAATGTCTTCTTATAAATTTGAATGAATGTTCAAGTTACATGAATTTATTGCTGAAATCTTTCTGTTCAAGAGGTTAAATGTTCACCCTACAAAATCCTTAAAATTTGTTGCTGAATCCTTCTATTCCTCAATCTCACTGCTGCATAAATGATTAACTTTTGTCTAAAGTTCTTATCCCCCGTTCCATGACATTTTAAGGTAAAAAATGCTCACATAAATATGATGGTGGTTAAAATGTGTTCGAGTTTTATGAATGCAACCAAAGAAGCATGTTAGTTAACTAATTTTGACTATTTAAGGCTTTTTTTTAGTCTTATTAAGACATAAAGAGCACTCTTAGAAACTGTTAATGCACAAGGACATGTTTTTTATGATTGTTATCTCATATCATTAATTTGTTTACAATAAAATCCAAATGGTCCAAATGTCTCATAAACAACCATGCTTTTTTATCACAGGTTCTATCCTTACTATTATGCTCCATTTGCTTATGATATCAAGGATCTGGACGAGTTAACTATCAAATTTGAGATGAGCACTCCGTTCAAATTATTTGATCAATTATTGGGAGTTGTTACAGCTACAAGGTATAATTTCTACAGTGTTCCTTTATGTATGTTTCTGTTTACCATCAAGTTGAATAACATTCATTCAGTATCTCAAGTATATCTATAAATCGCAGTCTTTGATAAAGAATGTATATTCGTCTCTATTCCATCTTTTGTTGTGGCTTAGACCCTCAACAACTTATTTAATTCCTCATTGCCTTATTGGACAGGAAAATTACAAGACTCCACTTTAGACTTTTCATGTTTCCAACTATTTAATTTGTGTTTTTTTATTCCTGCTAAGATGCTCTTATACCTACATGTGTTGTAGATTTTGACGTAGACATGAATGGAAAACATGATGGGGATTGGTGGGGCTGCTTGAAGGTACAAAGCCTGCTCAGTTTATATATCCATCTGTTGGACTGATTTGCTTCTCAAAGTTGAACATGATGGGGACTGGTGGTATTGTTGTAGCTGGAGTTTTTGCATAGATTGGGGATGTTGTGAGGCTGAGTTTTTTACGTTTTGATGTCTTCAAATGCTGCTGAGTTTGTTGAATTGGTATTGGTTTTGCAGCTGAGGTTAGAGGCCTCATTGAGACTTATTTATGGGTACTTTCAGCTCCTATTTCTGCAGATTTATGCCCCTCTTGAACTGATCTGTAAATGAGTTTTTGGTGGGGTTATGGAGCTGTTTCGAAGCCTCGTCGAGGGCTATCTATTTGGCTATCACTGATGCGTCTTCATGTGAGTTTTTGGAGCTGAATGGGGCTGCATTCATGCTTGAGCTGGAGGGAGGTTTTGGCCAAAGCAGTTGCAAGCATTGTTATCCGGGTCTGAAATGATGTGAATAAGATGGATGAATAAGTACTTTTCATTTATTTTTTGTCAGTTCGTGTAGCTGTTGCACAAGAATCTCTTTTTTATTCAATTTAACTTTCAACATGGCCTTTGTAGGTTGTTAATGTATGTATATTGTACTTTAAGTTAATCAAAGAATCAATCCTTTCATTTCTATATGAACAATTGTATTCTATCGAGCAAATGGTGTTACGTATCAAATTAAAAAGCATCGGATTATAAAATCGAACCATTGCATAAACACAGATGCTAGTATCATTATAGGCATCATCTAAATAATCTCAATAAATCAATGTGTAACATATATTTTTACATCACAATGTTAATATAGATTGATATCTATTGCTAACAACAACATCTTTATAAAAATCTAAAATGATGTTCATATCATATTAATACATCAATTATATACATATTTAATATGATAGATTATTCTAAAACAATAAAAAAAATAAAAAAAATTATATATATGAAATTAATATACACAATCAATATAATAAAAAAAAGATGTCTATTTTGTTTTAATACATTGATTATTTTAAAAATAGTGATGTAAATGTAAAATTTCGGCTTGGTGTGGATATCTTTGAAAGCTTATGAATGAAAAATAATGAGGCTATAACAACACGTGAACATATCAAAAATAAATTTGAAGGGTTGATTTATATCTAGATTCAAAATAAAAACAGATGTTTTATCCAAGAAAACACATCTGCTTAAAACAGATGTGGAAAAGTTGATCTTTTACTACACGCACAAAGAGATCGGAATTTTTTTTGAATGACATCTGTTGACAACAGATGTCTAATTGAAGTTTTCTAGTAGTGAGATAATGTAGCAAGCAAGACAATTTCCATGTGGCCTCCTACTGTTTTGCCCATCAAACCACCCGGGAGAATCCAAAACCACTTTATAGACACCACTCTCACACTTATCAGGGACGAAGGTCGGTAGACCAACTATGTGTACAGCAAGTAGATGAATTTTAGTCATAAAACTGAAAACGATAACAGCTATGGAGAAGGCCGATTTGACAAAACCACCAATTTCTTTAAGGATGAGGTCAAACAAAGGTGCATCCGACTTGGGATACACCTGCTCGACATCATGTTTGAAGGAGTATTCAACCTCACCAAAGCCGCAAGGCCTTAAGGAGTCTAGTTTTCCCCCATACTGGGTGTGAATTGAGGACCCATGACCAACAAAATCAATAATACATAAAACCACATGTCCCAAAAGCTGGAGAACAAAGACCCAAGAAGAGAGATAGGGGTGATAAGTTTTAAGAATGGGCAGCAGAAAAATGAAGTTAGTTCTAGCAACTAACACTTGTTTTACTGGCTAGACATAAATTGCAATTCTTAGGCAGGAAAAAACTACCCTTTGTAAGCGCTTTTTATTGATTAATGAACGGATGTTATTCAATATGCGGGGTGTGAAAATGTTCCTCAAACACTTAGCCCACCACTTTTTACATCTGTAATTCGAGTAGAGGTTATGTGATATTAGCAAACCAACACTAGCAAGCCAGATATAATTTATCAGTAGCAAAACTATTATGAAAAGAATTAGGTGTAGAGTAAGATTCTTATCAGCAAATCCAAGCCATTCATGGATAATGGGGCAAAACTTAACCCAGAAGACTACAACCCAATTTGTCACACGCGCCCCCAATTTTGAGATTCCAACCCCAAATCCTAACTCTATGCGGGAATCCGGCGAGTTTCAATCGTCTTCAAGCCTTACAATCCATCTCGACGTGGAATCGAGTCTCAATCCTGTCGTCCCCACGCTTCTGAAACCACATTCATCTCCCCTCACCTCTGTCTTTCGGGTGCCTCTCATAGAATGCGAGTATGGTGGTCGTCGTCCTGAATGTCAGGATCTCGGCTGTTGTCGAATTGTGAAGGTGGGGAAAAACTTCAGAAAAAGGAAAAAAGATACTCGCCGGTTGGGGTGGTGGTGTTGCGCAGTGACGTTGTGTGCTCCGAAGTGGCCTGTCGTCGCCGACGCTTTGTACTGCCCTGGTAGAAGGTATGGTGCGACACCTTCTCTAAATTTTCCTCTTCCTCTCTTCTATTCTTGGTTTCTGTCATGGGTTGGGTTGGCAGGGCTGAGTTTCCGTTCCTCTCTTCCCTTTCTTTCTCTTCCCCTTCTTTCTTTCATCATAAAATCTAACAAAGTATTGTGGCTTTGGTCTGAGTTGAGCTCGGCCGGTGACGACAAAGGTAAACAAACCATGGATTCTGCGACCTTCGCTAATCCATCAAACACCCCCCGAAAGGGCCCCAAATCCCGTTCTAGCGGGTTGCACTGCTCTGAGGGGAGTTTTATCCTCTTGGTCGGTGCTGTTCTTTCTCTGCAGCGCAAGGATGGTTGGAAAGATTGGCGACTATTCATTGATACAGATGAACTCAAGACTCCCCTTGATGTGGTCCAGGTGTTCACAGTTGTTCTATGTCTCTTCTGTCTCATCTGTTACTTTATATATGAAAATCCTATTTTTTAAAAAAATTTGAAATTTCATTTTTTTTTAAATAGAGTATTAGTCCTGTATATTCTATTGGTGGATACACCACAAGACACAATTGAATCATGGAAGTACTTTGTGTTAGTCTACATATTATAGGTAAACAATGCTCTTTGCTTAATGTTGATTACACTGATTGCTCGGGGTAAGGCCGTAAGGGTGCTTACATCTTACCCTCCAAACCCTCTCTTAAGCAGGATTACACTAGGGTGATAAGTGGTTCTATGAGCTGGTTTTGCTATTGCCTGATTGGTGATTTTGATTTTCTAAGATTAAGGGCTTTTTTGAAATGGGTATATAGATATAGGCTATGGGTATAGAAAGTCCTATATCTATATACCTTGTTTGATATATTTATCCAAATTAGTATATGGGTATCAATCCTATATCTCCATATACTAATTCTATGGCCTTTTTAGCTTTTGGATATCTGTAGAAATTGGGGGATATAGGAGAAATACAGTCTGAGCGAAATTCTTCTCCTCCTCCTTCCACCGCCTTTCAACCAGTCACCCCCCATGGATCTCTTTCCTCCCTAAACCCTAACAACCCCATGTTTGTGCTCCAGATTTACCGGCCTAATCCCGTGTTATCAAGGCAGCAAGGGCTCTCTCGCCCCCTCTCTTCAACCAGTCACCCCCATGGAACAATTTCCAGTTCCCAGCACCTCCCGGGCCGTTCAACGGTCACAGTGATGATGGCTCTACCATGCCCAGACTGATTTTCGATTCGAAAATGCATCTGTCCAGATTTTCCAGATTCGAAACCTAATGCATCTCTCCAGACTGACACCATTGTCCATTGCTATTGAATTGAAATAGGGTTCTGTTAGAAAGTTATTAGGTTTTTGGTTTATTTTTATTATATTTTCTCTTTGTTTTTAATTCTGATATCTATATACCCTTTCCAAACAGCAGATATAAGATATAGATATCAATCTCATACCCATACCCAATATTCATAGCTTGATATCTATATCTCATACCCATAGCCTATATCTTATATCTATATAACATTTCCAAACGGGCCCTAACTTTCTTATCGGCGTATTTTTTTTCTCTTTTCACATGGGAAATTCCTTGATCTACATGCACTTACTTATTTGTGAGGTTAGATATCTAGGCCTTGATTAATTGCTCACTTTTTGGATTCATTCGAGTGTTTGGTCTTAAGTTGATCCGTAGACATACCTTGCTTTAAAGCTTGGTTATAACGGGGAAACTTTAATTATAAGCTTCAAAGTATGCTTTGGTATCAACTAAAATAGCTTGTTAGCTTAATTCATCTTTCTTTGTTCCCCTTCGCCTTAGATCCTCTAAAATTGAGTTATCCCTGTATGCGCCAGACATCAGTTCATTTCTTTGGAATTTTTTTACTGCGAGTCGTATAGTTTTAGGTATGTAGTTTGCTCGGAGTCGTTTAGTTTTAGGTCCCTACTTTGTAAGTAAGTACTCATTTATGCCCGAGTCTGCTCATTATCATTTAACAGGTTCTAAGTCGCAAGTTTTGCTCCCCACTTATTTTACCATTCTAATTGAATGCAGTAGGCGTAGAGGAAACTCCAATGCGAGGGTGGCACTTCCCCCGCCAGTGTACAGTGCACCATCTTTCAAAAACTCACGCCCCCCAAGCTTTTCAGCTACACCATGTTTTTCAAGCACACCAAGCTATCGGGAGTATCAGCAGAGCCCATTACCTTATCATCCTAACCCTGAACCTGTAACAGCTCCACCTGCTCCAAGTTCGTCAACTTATGAGCACCAGGTAATTTATCTTTACTGTTCTGCATTGATCTAACCATTCATTGTTTTCTTCATAGTCTCTCCTTGCATTTGCCTTTTCTTAAAATTGTTTTACTAGGATAAATATACTTAACAACATAATTTTTCATTATCAATTACCTTCCCACGATAAATTACCTACTTTAAAGTAATAACAGTTTTATCCAAAGGCACTTGGCTTTTCTGAGAGGTGAGAACCAAAAGAAGAAAGCATATTACTACTATGAAGCTTTTTAATGTAGAGCCTAGAAATAAATCATGTTGTAGTTCGAATTGTTTATGATTGATTTGAGAGGCTTGGTCTTTAAATTAAGGATTGAAGGCCTTTAAATTGATGATGAGGGCGATTCATCAAGTAATGATAGGTTCGCTTTCTCGAATCTTTATCAAGTAATGATAGGCTCGCTTTCTCTCAATTATGCCCTTCAAATTGAGAATTGCGATCTTGAAATTTAGTGTTATGGCCTTCAAATTGAGGATCAAGGCCTTTAAATTGATGATGACGATTATTCATCCAAAAAATCCTCCAAGTTCTCGGATTTTAAGAAATCTGATTGAAACTTTATCCTTCAGTTAGTTAGTACTCCAACAAAAATAACTGGTGTACACTTTGTTCAGGTGAAGCTAGCTTGTACTTTGTGTCAATATAGGGCGTTGTTATCTTCCATGACGTGTTTGACAATGAAGAGCGAGCCAGTGTTGCTCAAATTTGTGTGAAGGTGTATATGTATGGCCATTCAGGCAACTTCGGATGCTGGCTTATGCATCAGGAGGAGAGCCGTTTCAGCGGATATGCAATGCGGGCAGATTTGGTGAGGATGAGGTTGGCATTTGTTTTGATTGCTGTTTCTCTCTTCCTTAATTTTATATTAACCTCTGATGCTTTTTTTTTTCAAAAAAAAAAAACAGCTCTTTGACTTCTATTTATGACTTGCAGGCGCGTTTTTTCGTTCAACAACTTATATCAGGTGTTAGTTACTGGAACCATGCAATGGTATGCAATCTAGGCATCTAGTCATGTCTTAAAATTCTAGAATTACATTTTGCTTTGTTGTTGGTAATATTTGGCATCATAGACAGTTTGGGTTTTTACATTCCTTCTCAAAAAAGAAAGAAAGAAGGTATTTTCATTTTGATTATTTTGGACTGATTATTTTGTGACTCTTGGTTGATGGAGCATAGTTGGTATTATTTTAGGTAGTTTTTCCAAATATCTATACTACTGAACCTCGCTGAACATATGCAAGCCAAACTCGTCGCATGAATCGTTGCATTTATAAACATACCACGAGCCTCATCACTAGTTATGAGCAACACCCAGATTGTCTAGTATATATCTATCTCGGGTTCACTGATTAGTTAGTAGATTTAGTAGCTAGTACAGTCCAACACACACATATATCTAAGTTCAAGTCTTCCATGTCATTAGTCGAAAGCAACTTGCCTTGATTTGAATCTTCCTGACAAAAGCAAACCCTTGGATTAAGAGTTTTCTACTCACCCATGCTGTAAGTCATCTTCAGTCCAACAGCGTCTTCAATGTCCTCGTCGGAAACTGGTTCACCAGCAGCCTAACATTGTCAATGAAATCAGAACCTCACATCACGTATAGAAAGAAACATAACAAGATTGGCAGTAACTTAATTGTCAGGTTTAAAGAATGATGAATTCCAGAAGCAAAGTAAGTTCCTCAAGCAATGCCTTATCTATTCTTTACCTCTTTCATGTCATAATAAACACGACGGTTGTTAGTATACTCCGCCACCTTTTTCTGGAAGTCTTCCATGATGTAAGTCATCTTCAGTCCAACAGCGTCTTCAATGTCCTCGTCGGAAACTGGTTCACCAGCAGCCTAACATTGTCAATGAAATCAGAACCTCACATCACGTATAGAAAGAAACATAACAAGATTGGCAGTAACTTAATTGTCAGGTTTAAAGAATGATGAATTCCAGAAGCAAAGTAAGTTCCTCAAGCAATGCCTTATCTATTCTTTACCTCTTTCATGTCATAATAAACACGACGGTTGTTAGTATACTCCGCCAACTTTTTCTGGAAGTCTTCCATGTTCTTCTTGTATTCTTTTACCCTCTTCTCATGTTCTTCCACATAAGGAGCTTTGTCCTAATCCATTTTCAAAATTTACATGATAATCAATGAATATATAGAAACAATCATCAACTTATAATTATTATAAGGATATTTCAGGAGTTGCTACTTACAGCATCACTCATTGCTTCCCACTCTGCAATGGCAGCTTTCCGCTCTGCTTTGGCAGCTTCACACCACTGCATCGTTGGAAACAAAAAATAATAATAAAGGGAATAATCAGAGATATAGATAGGCCACAGAAGAATCTGATGAGTGAAATTAAGAATAATCATATTAAATCTGAAGAATAATTATGAACAGAGCAGTATATACCTCAACCCTTGATTGGAAGTTGGAAAGTTTTACTCTTCTGTCCATTTTTCTCCTGGTGACGAAGAAAACATTAGAGAACAAACTTAATTACAAACTGTAGCAGGAATTTGAAATGCAGATCTTATAAACTAAATCGGACAGAAACAGCTAGTCAACAATAAATATACCAGAAAAGCGAGAAAGCACTGGCCGGGCTTTCATGCCCCTCAGGCATCTTCGGCCTTTTCAGCGACATTCTAAAAACAACAAACACAGCCTAATAAGAGATCGATAAACAAAGAAGCTCAAACCCTTGCTGAATTGAAATCGAAAGAACTCACTTTCTACCAGTTTTCTTTTTATATTCTTCCATCATCTCCCTATATTCGTCCAACCTCTTCCGATCAGCTTCCACGTAAGGAGCTATGTCCTAATCCAGTTTCAAATTTTACATGATAATGGATAAATATATAGAAACAATCATCAATTAAAACTACAATTATAAGGAAATTTCAGGAGTTGCTACTTACAGCAGCACTCATAGTTTTCCACTCTGCATCTGCAGCTTCATGCATCTGCAACGTTACAGAAATGACAAGTAAGAATAATCTAAAGAATAATTATGAACAAAAGCAATGTATATATATACCTCCATATCTGATTTGTCAGGATGATTTTCCATGAATCTCTTCTCGAAGCCCGATTGTTCCCTAGTGAAGAATTAGGGAAACGTTAGAGACCAAACTTAATCACAAATTAACTGTAGCAGAAATTTGAAATCCAGATCTCAAAAACTCAATCGAACAGAAACAACAGCGAATCGATCAACACAACAAATAAACATACATGAAATTCATGAAATACGACCAAATCCGAGGCCCTTGCGGTTTCACCGACATACTATAGACAACAAACACATCATAAGTTTGGTCAGCTGAAGTCGATTTACAAACCAACAAAAAATTAGAATCGAAAAACTCACCAGTAATCGGTTTCATTAGCAGCGGAGTTGGAACTCGAACCATTCATCACAAAATCCTGCAAAATTAGACAAAACGGCACCGGGATCGGTCAGAACCACCGAAAGAACGCACGAATCGTCCCCGTGTAAGCGCGAAGGCAAGTAGAGAAAGCAAGAGATGAAGGCGTGTTTACCTTCTAGGGTTAGGGTTCACCTTCTTCGCGGACAGGAAGAGAGAAACTGAACCATATGTAAAATAGAGAAAAATAAAAAGGGGTTTTTATATCCCAACCTTAGGGTTCGTTTGGATCTCATTTAATTATGAACTAGTTTTACTACCCGTCCGTTGTGCGGCTTCTTTATAATCATTTTATGTATTTTTTATATTATGTTTTTTTATTAAAGTGTGAAGGTTAAAATAGTTTTCTTAAAATATTTACGTAATGATAATATTATAATATATATAATTCACATGTAAGTACATACGGTTCTCCCGTCTGCTGGTTTGGCCGGCCTTCGAGTTTCAGATATGTCTGAACTCGAAGTCTTATCTAATAAAAAAAATAAAAGTACAATTATATTCAAATGTACTTTTATAAATATAGAATTCATTCGTAATTCTATTCTTTATTATATTAATCATATGCGATATCTATTTAACAAACCAAACTTAATCGGACATACAAAATCAATTTGGTATATTTATATTTAAATATATTATATTTAATTTTATCTAAAAGGCTTAATTGACTAAATATTAGATAGTTTATTTGATCTAAAAAGATAAGTTTTCTAACTAATTAAGATATAAGGTTGAATATTTATAAAAATATGTGAGATTATTTTATCTAAAAAGATAAGTTTTTTATCTAACTATATTGACCTTATAGTTGACGTGGCTAAAAAAGATAATAATATTTTAATCGCATATCTCAATCACTTAAATTGAAGATCTTTTTAACAAAAAAATATATAAAATTGATTGAAATTACACGTATATAATTGATTAGACAGTTGTATGAAATGGATTAAATTGATTGGACATTCATTAATTGACGTGTCAAAAACACCCGGTCAGAATACACCAGAAAAAGACACGTGTTGTTGCAGGAGGTAATCGAGTAATGAAATAAATATAAAATATAGAACAGTCTGACTCCCCTGTCTCAGCAAATAAATACAAGACTTCCTCCCGTTGTAGTAAGAGCAAAATCAGGATCGAATCCACGAGGAAGCACGTCAGCGGTTCTTAGGTAGCTGTAAATTCTCACAGGCAACACCAGAAAGACAGAAACGACAGAAACAAAGACAGAAATAGAAACAAATAAACCCGGCAAGGGCAACTAAAACAATAAAGCAAAGAAACAAGTAAAGACAGAAATAAAGCAAAACAAGTAAGGAACAAAAGCAGAACAGAAAAGACAAAGCAAGCAGAAACTAAAAGCAAAGGCAGAAGCTCGTCGATCTCGACAAACAGCTCCTCGAGATCGACCACAGCAGTCGACAACAAAGAACTCAGAATCGAAAACGAACAACTCGACAGACAAGGGCGTACTCGATCTCGACTACCCCTTCCTCGAGATCGACCAAGGCAAAGACAGAAACTTGAAATCGACAAAAGCAGAAGACAACTCAACTCGACCTAGACCAGCCCCTACTCGATCTCGACCACAGTTACTCGAGATCGACAAACAGCTACTCTATGTCGAACAGAAACAGAATGCAGAAAACTTAAAATTGCAGAATTAAACACAGAACTCAGAAATTTAATGAGAGAAATCAATATATTAAAAGACTCCCAAGGCTAGGGTTTCAACACCACAACGATAACCATGCAAAACAACACATAAAGGCATAAAAGATCATGCTTTCTATCAAATAACTTTCGTTATTAACAAATAGGCATATAGAGGCTTTCGCATAAACCCTAATTGTTACTAACCCTTTTTCACATAATTAATCCAAGTTGCATTAAGATCACTTTCGCTTCAATAATACAAACAAGGATCACCTTCAACTCTCGCAAAAGAATCATGCTCTTAGGGATAGAAGACAAATCGCATAAAAATCTGACCTTTATTGCATCGCCTCACATGGCCACCGTCGGGCTCACCCCAGCCCCAGAAGTGGGTGGACTACTCACGCCTCATCGCAATTGTAGACATTGAATTGATGAAAGAAACTTGCATAAAACTATATTCAAAGCTTTTACAATCCTGGCAATCAACTTTCGTTGTAAGCCAAAACCCTAAAAACCTTAAACTGCTAAACTACTCTACTCTACTGGAATTGAATTGTGTGTGAATTGTAATGAATGAAAAACCAGCCCCATGGGCTTTATTTATAGCCTTCATTCCCTAGCTATTCTAGGAAAGAAGATATCTATCTATATCTAAATTTCTATCTAAAAGCCTTGATGATAAATAAATTGATAAAAGGAAATAAATTTATAAGGAAAGGATAAAACTAAATAAGGTAGTATGTCTTCATCTTGATATATCTTGTCTTCCTTGGATAAAACTTGATAGATCGGGATAGAATCTTCCGCCTTCGCGCCCAAGCAACGCCAATTCTACTCGGACAGGACAAGTCGAGAAGTTCCTGGAAGCGTGGTCTACTCGACCTCGACAAGGTCTTGTCGACCTCGAGTAAGGTTCGTCGTCTCGGCTTGCTGGTGCTCGATGTGGCTCGTCTTGGTTCACTGGTTCTCGTCGACCTCGAGTAAGACTAGTCGATGTCGAGTAGATTAGGTCATCGACAAAGCTTCCTCGGGTTGGTGTGATCGACTGGCTCGGACAAGGACTCAGGCGCTCGTCGATCTCAACAAGCCCTAGTCGACTTCGAGTAAGGTGGCTTGCCGACTAGGTCTCCTCGAGTGACTCTCCTCGATGGGCTCCGGATCTGGACTCAGGGTCTTGTCGATCTCGACCACCCTTTGTCGAGATCGAGTACGGATGGTGCTCGGCTTCTCGTCCTCGGCTTCTCGGGCAGCTTCCCTCCTCGTCGACTCCGGGTGTGGCGCTGAGGCTTCGTCGACCTCGACCAGTGCTTGTCGAGGTCGAGTAGGGTCCGGAGTCAGGTTGGCTTGGCTTGCTCGATCAGGCTGTGCTCGACCAAGGTTGCTCGGACAGGCTCGTCTATGTCGAGTAGGCCCACTCGAGATCGAGTAGCCTTGACTCTCAGACTTGTTCCACTGCTTTGACCTTGGACTTCTGTAGTGGTTTTCCGAGCTTTTCCGACCTTCTATAGAATTGCTGTAAAATGCCTCGATTTCTGCGAATTAAACAGAAACTGGTGTAGATTCCATAATTTGGCAAATAAACATAAACTACATAGATTCTGTACTAATCTAGCCCAAATGCATGCAATGTATACAGAAATCGATATAAAAGTTACTGTAAAACATGGCAGATTCAGCTCACAACAAACACCCCATACTTAAGCTTGCTTGTCCTCAAGCAATACTTTTATTTGTCATTCAGGGGAAGAAATCAAAACTCTCAACATATTAGATTCATTGCCATATGACCCTGCAATCAATTACCATCCTCGAAAAGGTACTAGTGTCACAGATCCATGCATGTGCAGATATGTAAAAGCAACATCTACTCACAAAAGGAGGGTTATGCACAAATAATTTTTATGTGACAAAGCATTGATAATCAAGAAGACTTTAATTTAAGCTCATGAAGGAGTAGATTGGTAAAAGGCTAAAAGGTGGGCAATTTTTGGCAATGTGGTGCTTATGATCCGGGGAAATGGAGTATTTCCAAACTTGAGTTTCATACCACATTCTTTCTCCATAACATTCATCACCTTTCATATTGCTTTTTCTAAATAATAATGCTTTTACCTCTCTAACCTCAGCACTGCCTTCTCGCGAGTCGCAAACATGGGTGTCATGAATGGCCCCGGATACTTAGTGCTTTGGACTCCTCACAATGTGTCCCATCTCTCCAAACTATTATCTCAGAGAGCAGGGTCAATCTACCTTTATCTCCTGAGGTGATTGGATTTTCTTTCACTCATTAAATTTTCCATATATTTCAAACAATTTCCTTCCAAACTCCAAATATGATAACAACACAAACACCATATAACATCTCCATAATATAACATCATTCTCAACATAATCCCCGGATAAGGTAAAGAATGGTAATTATTAGATCATGTGGAGCAAAAATTGAAATAAGGCATATTATGGCTTTTGTGATGCATAAGCATAGGTATGGCTAGGATTATAAACATATGAGCATTATATGGAAATATAAAGTCCTCCATCATCTTATCATGCAACATGTCAAAAGCAATTTCAAATTTTACCTCCTTTCATGGTTTTCATAAAAATATGCACTTCATTGTGACTTCCCTTTACTAGGCAATTTCATGCTATATCTCTAATGAATCTAATTTTGCATCGTCGAGTTCAATATAAGCTTCCATGACATTATTTCAAAATTTTCAATGGGGGTCATTTTTCTCAAATTTTGGAAATCATGCATATAAGCATATAAATCAATAATGAATTCCAAAATAGCCATGCATAAGCAATTCAAAGTAATAAATTCTAAATATGCACAAATAATGTCAAATAAAGAAAATATGCATAAAGTAAGCCCTTCCCCTACCCCATACTTAAACATTACAGTGTTCTCACTGTATAAAAACAAGGGTAAAGAAAGAAACTCACTAGACATGTGTGCAGAGCTGCATAAATTTCGAATAGAACACCTCCTAGTCCGAGTAAGCTTTGGTTCTATCCATGGACCTGAAAAGTAGAAGACATATACCCACAAAAACAAAAACCAAAAACAATGTTCAAAACCAAAAACAAAAACAAAGTCCCAAATGTCCTAAAAAGTCTATGTACAAGCTCTAGATTTTATAGTCGCTAGGCCGACTTTCCATTTATGCTCAAGGTGGCATTTGCAGGGCCCATGTAGCTTGGGCCTCAAATAGTACTCCATTCTTGTCCATCAGCTGTAATCCTCCAGAATGGATCTTGTTCACCACGAACGGTCCCATCCGCTTCTTGTTGAACTTGTTTGGAAACCAATGATCCTTTGACTTAGAGACATAGAGCTTGTCTCCAACTTCATACTCCTTGGGCTCATCATTGGAAATCCTGCACAATCGCACATACCAAGGCAGACCTCTCCCATGTATAGATAAATCATTAATGGAAATAGGAGAGGAAAGATCCATACCTTGGCTTACCTTCGCGGAGAAGGAATCGGGCACCACGGTATTTGGTCGATCTCGACTAGGGCTCCTCGAAATCGACGGGTCTGCTGGTTCTGGTGGTGGTCGGCTCGCAGAGGCAGAAGTCGATGAAGACAGGGACTGGTCGACCTCGACAAGCCTACTCGATCTCGAGTAGGGTTCTCGCACTGGTGGCTGCATCGTCGAGGAAGGTGGCGTCGAGGAAGATGTGATCTTGTCGACCTCGAGTAAGGTGGTCGAGATCGACAACGGTTCTGCTCCTGGTGGTTTGCTCCTCGAGAAAACAGGTTCTGGTGGCGCCGAGTGGTGGTCGACATCGAGTAGCTTACTTGAGATCGACAAGGGCTCTGGTTCTGGAGTCGGCAGCGTCGACGAAGGCTGAGTCGACTTAGGGTTTTGGTGGTCGACCTCGACGAGCCTACTCGAGATCGAGTAGGGCTGCTCCTCTGGTTTGCTGCTCGACGAAGCCGGCTCTGGTGGAGTCCCCTTGGTCTGGTCGAGATCGACTAGGGTTCTACTCGATGTCGAGGAGCCCTGGTCGATCTTGACCCCATACTTAGCTCCTGTGTTCTCCTTGAGGATTGCCATGATCTCCTCCACTTGGGCCTCCATGTCCCTCTTTTCC
Source organism: Persicaria maculosa (assembly GCA_963922045.1). Lineage (NCBI taxonomy): Eukaryota > Viridiplantae > Streptophyta > Magnoliopsida > Caryophyllales > Polygonaceae > Persicaria > Persicaria maculosa. The sequence continues at coordinate 14,440,377 of OY998253.1, forward strand.
AGCTCCTCAGGGGTCATATTTCTGACTTTGGGTTCCCCGCAGGTGATGTAGCCAGCTGAGATAGATTTGACCTCTTCCATCGGACCCGTATGCCTTTCAGTTTTGTTGAAGGAATACTCAATTACTTCATCGCTGATGTTGAAGGTGAGCACTCCTTTCCGTACGCTTATATTGGCATCCACTATCGCCAAGAATGGTCTCCCTAGAATAATTGGACAAGCAGGATCTTCTTGCATATCAATAATTAAGAAATCAGCAGGGACGAAGAATTTACCTACTTGTACTGGGACATTTTCCACCATGCCTGTTGGAATGACCACCGTGTTGTTGGCCATGTAAAGTCTAGCATCCACAGGCTCCAGGGCACCTATCTTAATCTTGGACCAAATCGTTAACGGCATAATACTAACACTAGCTCCAAGATCACATAGGGCATTAATTTTGTAAGGACCAAATCCAATAGTTATAGCAAACTTACCTGGATCCGGCCTCTTCTCCAGTATGTCCAGATGGCTGCACTCCTCTGTGATTTCTGCCATCGATCGCTTTTTGCTCAGGATCTCCTTAAGGAACTTGACATAGGATGGCATTTCATTGAGAGCTTCTGTGAAGGGGATGGTGATGTTGAGCTTCTGAAGCATCTTAATGAAGCGTTGAAACTTTTTCTTCGCTGGGTCCTTGAGAGATTTTGTTGGGAAAGGCAGCTTCTTTTTCTGAGTCGGAGCCAGAACAGACGTCGGAGGTGCTGCAGACTTCTCTTTGTCGACCAGGGGCTCCTCGAGATCGACTACCCTCTTGTCGAGATCGACCAGTTTGGGCCCAGTCGAGTTGCTGTGTGGTGCAGACGAAGATCCTGGCAATTTCTCCTCGAGGTCGACAAGTCCTTTGTCGAGGTCAACCACGGCTTTGTCGAGATCGACTACTGTGTTGTCGAGATCGATTTGCTGTTCCTCGTCATTCTGCTGCTTTCCGACCTCTGGCTCTTGTAGTTGATGGCCGCTTCTGAGTTTGACAGCAGCGATGTGCCCAGTTTTTCCCTTAGGGTTTGGTTCTGAAGATCCAGGGAGCGCGCCTGACTGTCTGGGGATTCCTGCTGCTAGCTGACCAATCTGTGTATCAACTGATTTTCGCCAGATATCAATCTCCCCAAGCCTAGAGTTGACACCTTGCATCTGAGTATAGACGGAGTTGAAAGATTGCCTAGTTTCTGAGTGGTTTCTCCGTATCTCCTCTAGGACTGTCTGTATATCATCCTTTTTCTGTTCCCTTTCTGGATGTCCTGGAGCTCTGTAGGGCGGGGGGTTCCTAGGGACACCTTGGTTCCACTGTGGTTGCTGAAACCGTTGGTCCCCCATATAGCGATTTGGACCCCCTGCGTAAGCTGCATCCTCATGATGCTCTGCCATCCTGACTTGCTCGGCGTGTGGGCACTCAGTAGTGGTGTGCCGCTGCGATCCGCATTCAATGCAAGGCCGGTCGACAGAGAGATATTTCACTTGCTTGATCAGCTTCTTATTCTGATCTCTGTAGAATTGCTCCCTAACGTCTAGATCGATCTCCTTAGGGGGATCATATAGGGGCATGGATGGTGCTGGCCTGGCGTATGGGTTCTCTTCATAGGTTGCAGTAGACCCATACTTGTTGTCGTAGGTAGTGAGCTTCTCTAGCACTCCCCATGCGTCACTCGGCGGCATTGTCAGATACTCATAACGAGTATAATGGTTGATTCTGTCCTTAGTGACTTGATCAAGAGAGTTGAAGAAGATCTCCTGAATGACATAGGGTGGCTGTCCATGAGTAGGGCAAGATCGCAGAAGATCCTTGTAGCGTTCCCATGCCTTTGCCAGCGGTTCCCCTTGCTTCTGTTTGAAGGCGGTGATTTTCTGGTGGAGATGTGCTGTTTTGGCAGGTGGGAAGAATTTGTTCAGAAACTCTTGCTCTACTTGGGCCCAGGTTGTCAGTGATCTTGGTGTCAGCCCTTCCAGCCATTTCAGTGCAGGCCCAGCGAGAGACCAGCGAAAAGCTTTCATCTTGACATATTCCAAGGTTGTACCTTCAGCAAGAGTACGACACATGTCAGCAAAGTTTGTAATATGTTCAAGAGGACACTCATTAAATCTACCATAAAAGGCATTATTTTTAAGCTCTATAAGAAACTGAGTGCGAATTTCAAAAGAGTTATCAGGGATTAGAATCGCCGATTCAGGCACGACGAGCGTTGGATGCATATAGTCCTCTGCAGTAGTTGGGTATTGGGCAAGCTCAGCCTGTGCTTGCTCCCTTGCTGCTCTCTCAGTGGCGAGAGCAGCATCCCTGGTGGCTAGATCCCTTGTAAGCCTCTGTATCAGCTGCTCCTGTGTTTCAGCTTCCGCCATGGCTCTCTGAAGTCTAGTCCTGACGTGTAGAAGGCGCTCTGCTTCGTCTAAGCCGTAATACTCAGGTGGGATACCAGAACGACGCATACACCTGCGAATTCACTCAAAGAAACAGTGAGAACTAACTACCTAAGGCGCGATTGATTGCCTCCCCGGCAACGGCGCCAAATTGTTGTTGCAGGAGGTAATCGAGTAATGAAATAAATATAAAATATAGAACAGTCTGACTCCCCTGTCTCAGCAAATAAATACAAGACTTCCTCCCGTTGTAGTAAGAGCAAAGTCAGGATCGAATCCACGAGGAAGCACGTCAGCGGTTCTTAGGTAGCTGTAAATTCTCACAGGCAACACCAGAAAGACAGAAACGACAGAAACAAAGACAGAAATAGAAAAAAATAAACCCGGCAAGGGCAACTAAAACAATAAAGCAAAGAAACAAGTAAAGACAGAAATAAAGCAAAACAAGTAAGGAACAAAAGCAGAACAGAAAAGACAAAGCAAGCAGAAACTAAAAGCAAAGGCAGAAGCTCGTCGATCTCGACAAACAGCTCCTCGAGATCGACCACAGCAGTCGACAACAAAGAACTCAGAATCGAAAACGAACAACTCGACAGACAAGGGCGTACTCGATCTCGACTACCCCTTCCTCGAGATCGACCAAGGCAAAGACAGAAACTTGAAATCGACAAAAGCAGAAGACAACTCAACTCGACCTAGACCAGCCCCTACTCGATCTCGACCACAGTTACTCGAGATCGACAAACAGCTACTCTATGTCGAACAGAAACAGAATGCAGAAAACTTAAAATTGCAGAATTAAACACAGAACTCAGAAATTTAATGAGAGAAATCAATATATTAAAAGACTCCCAAGGCTAGGGTTTCAACACCACAACGATAACCATGCAAAACAACACATAAAGGCATAAAAGATCATGCTTTCTATCAAATAACTTTCGTTATTAACAAATAGGCATATAGAGGCTTTCGCATAAACCCTAATTGTTACTAACCCTTTTTCACATAATTAATCCAAGTTGCATTAAGATCACTTTCGCTTCAATAATACAAACAAGGATCACCTTCAACTCTCGCAAAAGAATCATGCTCTTAGGGATAGAAGACAAATCGCATAAAAATCTGACCTTTATTGCATCGCCTCACATGGCCACCGTCGGGCTCACCCCAGCCCCAGAAGTGGGTGGACTACTCACGCCTCATCGCAATTGTAGACATTGAATTGATGAAAGAAACTTGCATAAAACTATATTCAAAGCTTTTACAATCCTGGCAATCAACTTTCGTTGTAAGCCAAAACCCTAAAAACCTTAAACTGCTAAACTACTCTACTCTACTGGAATTGAATTGTGTGTGAATTGTAATGAATGAAAAACCAGCCCCATGGGCTTTATTTATAGCCTTCATTCCCTAGCTATTCTAGGAAAGAAGATATCTATCTATATCTAAATTTCTATCTAAAAGCCTTGATGATAAATAAATTGATAAAAGGAAATAAATTTATAAGGAAAGGATAAAACTAAATAAGGTAGTATGTCTTCATCTTGATATATCTTGTCTTCCTTGGATAAAACTTGATAGATCGGGATAGAATCTTCCGCCTTCGCGCCCAAGCAACGCCAATTCTACTCGGACAGGACAAGTCGAGAAGTTCCTGGAAGCGTGGTCTACTCGACCTCGACAAGGTCTTGTCGACCTCGAGTAAGGTTCGTCGTCTCGGCTTGCTGGTGCTCGATGTGGCTCGTCTTGGCTCACTGGTTCTCGTCGACCTCGAGTAAGACTAGTCGATGTCGAGTAGATTAGGTCATCGACAAAGCTTCCTCGGGTTGGTGTGATCGACTGGCTCGGACAAGGACTCAGGCGCTCGTCGATCTCAACAAGCCCTAGTCGACTTCGAGTAAGGTGGCTTGCCGACTAGGTCTCCTCGAGTGACTCTCCTCGATGGGCTCCGGATCTGGACTCAGGGTCTTGTCGATCTCGACCACCCTTTGTCGAGATCGAGTACGGATGGTGCTCGGCTTCTCGTCCTCGGCTTCTCGGGCAGCTTCCCTCCTCGTCGACTCCGGGTGTGGCGCTGAGGCTTCGTCGACCTCGACCAGTGCTTGTCGAGGTCGAGTAGGGTCTGGAGTCAGGTTGGCTTGGCTTGCTCGATCAGGCTGTGCTCGACCAAGGTTGCTCGGACAGACTCGTCTATGTCGAGTAAGCCCACTCGAGATCGAGTAGCCTTGACTCTCAGACTTGTTCCGCTGCTTTGACCTTGGACTTCTGTAGTGGTTTTTCGAGCTTTTTCGACCTTCTGTAGAATTGCTGTAAAATGCCTCGATTTCTGCGAATTAAACAGAAACTGGTGTAGATTCCATAATTTGGCAAATAAACATAAACTACATAGATTCTGTACTAATCTAGCCCAAATGCATGCAATGTATACAGAAATCGATATAAAAGTTACTGTAAAACATGGCAGATTCAGCTCACAACAACACGTAAGCAAATCGCACCATAACCCGCCACATAGGATTTCCACGCCTCTGTTTTAGTATTATATATTGATTGATATTGATTGATTGATTGATATATTGATTATAATGCCTTACGGTAAGGACTCGTTTGGATTCTTTTTTTCTTTTCAAGCAAAATGTTATACAGTATGTCCCTAGAAGCTTCCACTTCCCCTTTTCACAATCACAGCACCTCTCCTGATCTCCTCCCAAAACAGTGCCCTTTACTCCACCACTATTCATCTTCTCTTTCAAACATGTGTTATTCTAATGATAAATCCTCAAAGGAATAAAACCTAAAAATCTCTCAATTACATCATTCAATGATCAATTTCATGAGATTCAACCAAATAATTTCAATTTTTAACTAAACAAAATAGGGTTATGATTTTGAATAATCAATTTGGGGCTTTTCCCCATATCCACGCCCCGCCGGTGCCCGACTGGTGTCGCCACCTCCAGATCTGGTCAGCCCATTTCTAGATCTACCAAACCCTCAAGGTTTCCATCCAGATCCGGTACCCCATTAGCTCAGATCTCGTCTTGTCCCCTTCGTATTCTGCACTGAGTTGTCTTCTTCATTAGTTTTAGTCCCCTGCTCTCCTCCGGTTTTTTCGTACGCTTTGCAAGCTTCCTTCCTAAAGATGAGAGTCGGTGACAACGACGACTTCAAAGCTTTAATGGATCCATCGATGGCGACAACGAGGACCACATGGAGAAGGGGAGGTGTTGCTCTGCAGAAGTTTCATCCTTTGACCTGTAGAAATAAAAAGAGGGAAATAGAGACGATGAAAGAGGGGACAGAAACAGGGAGGATGAAAGAGGAGAGTACCAAACAACACTTACTCCATAATGCATAATAAGTCATTATAAAACATAATGCTTAGCTATGCAAAATTGAGTTGTTTGCAAAAATGACACCTTCAGCCAAATTTTGCAAAAATAACACATTGACTCATTTTTTGGCAAAAATAACAGGTAGCCTTAACCTCCTCTGTCCGGTTAAATCTCAACAGCCCTAGACTCCCTCGAATGGAGGCTATGACGATTCCGTTTGAATACTCAAGACGAACATTCTATTCTTCGTCATTGGCACCTTGGCGATCACATTCTGATGATCATCTTGAAGCAAGAGACTACGATTCTTCATGTGCACCTCGTAGTTCTTCTCCAAAAGTTGTCTCAAACTCAAAATGTTGCTCTTCATGTTAGGAACAAAATAAACATTGCTTATGAAACCATCATTCTTCATACGGATCAGAATTGTACCTTTTCCCTTGATGGAAACTTTTGGGTTGTCTCCGAACGTAACACATCCGGTGATCGACTCATCAAGCTCTACAATTTTCTTCTTGTCACCGCACATATGATTGCTCGCCGCATTGTCAAGGTACTATACATCCTTCTTGTCTTTGTCCTTGCCTTGGTAGGCTAGCAACAAAGTGGCATCGTTCACTTTCGAATCCTCCGCATAGTTGGCATTCTCCTCAGCATTGCTAGGAGCACTCCAACAATCTCGAGCATAGTACCCAAACTTTTGGCAATTATAACATCGAACTTTTGGTACAACCTAGAAGAACTTTCATTCTTCTAATACTTTGTAGCCTAACCCGCTACTATCTAGTCAACCCAGATCCTAGTGAAACAATACCCTGATACACTGTAGTGTAGATACGTTTGAGTACACGAATACTCTAAGTATAAATTCTTATGATTTATCCTATATCGCTCTTGTGTCTTTCTTCCTCTCTCAACTTAATGTAAACACAAATACAATAGATAACGAAAGAAAGAAAATGCTAAAGCAAACAGCAAGAAGATTGATTGTAGTGGAGAATGCTCTGCTTGTAAATTGATTGCTTGAGGATTGTTCTTCACCACTTGCACCTTCTTCTTTTTGTAGGCTATAGAGACTGAACTTCTTTTTGTAGGCTATAGAGCTTCGTTTGGTATCTATTAGTCATCCTATTTATTTGCATGCAATTCAACATCGTCTGAAGAAAACGCTTAAAGTTTTACATATATGACAGAATAAACATTGCTTATGAATCACATATATGACAGAATAAACTAGGGGTGGGCGCGGGACGGGACGGGATGGGGTCGTCCCGCGTCCCGTCCCACGTAATTTTTTCGGGACGGGACCGGGACGGGATTCACTTTTTTTTTTCCGAATCCCGCACGGGCCTTGTCCCTCAAATAAAAACAATATAAAAAGTTCAAAATAAAAAAATGTTTCTAATACAATTTTCTCTTTTGATTTCCAAATAAATCTAGATTTTTTTCAGTTTATAAATTCTTTCAAGAAAAAAACTATTGAAGAATCAAATAAATTGGTGCAGCTGCACCCACACCATCCCAGAAAACCCAGGGATCCATTCAAGTTTTAATTAACAATCAATCCAGTAGCCCTATGTTTCTCTATTAACTTAAGGATACCATGGCGCGCAGAACATTACAGAAGCTCTGCAAACTCAATTGCTCAACCAAATATTCAGATCTTGAATCAATCAACAAAACAAATTACCATGCTAACCAACTTGAATCAATCCAGTAGCCCTATGAGATTGTATTCAATTGATCTCTCTTGGTGTTACACTGGTACAATATATAGAGATAAACTCATTGGGCTCCAAGCAATAGTCAATCTATCTATAGACAAAACTCTATATAAGTAAAGTGTATATTTTTGTACATCCATCCATATAATAATATTATAACAGATTGATATATATTGAAAATAATAATTATTATTATCAATAATGGGTTAAATATAAATAAATAAATATATATTAATATATGTGCTGGACGGGACGGGATTATCGGGATTTGGAAGTCTCGTCCCGCGTCCCGCCCCGCATGATTTTTGCAGGACGGGACCGGGACGGGATTTACTTTTTTTCCTCAAATCCCACCGAGATCGGGACGGGCCCGTGATTTGCGGGATTTGTGCCCACCCCTAGAATAAACATTGCTTATGAATTGCATGCAAATAAACATTGCTTATGAATGGCAACGAACGAAGTATCTTCTCAACAATTCGAGCATCCTTGACGCTTTCTCCATATCGCTTCATTTGGTTGACCATAGCTAACAATCTTACAAAGAAATCCGCAAACGATTCGGACTCTTGCATTCGGAGACCTTCAAATTCTCCTCGCAAAGATTGCAAGCGCACCTTCTTCACCTTGTCAGTCCCTTGGTTAGAGGTTTTCAAGATTTCCCATGCTTGCTTGGCAGTCGTCTCATTGGCCACCCTTTCGAACATGGACTCATCCAGACACTGGTGGATGAGAGTGAGAGCTTGTTGATCCTCCTTCTGGGTCTTTTGAAAGACCTTCTTCTCGGTGGGAGTCAACAAATCTTATTCTTGAGGCATCTCATGTAACGGCCCAGGATTATGATTTCCGGGTTACGTTTCGATGGATAAAACCCCTCGTTGGGATCTAGCGTCCCGAATACGGGCTGAAGGTTTGAAATCAACAATTGCGCTTTCTAAGTGTATCCCTTATAAGACCAAAAATATCTCACAAGGACAAATTTTTGTTGAATATCAAGCATGCTCACAAATTTAGATCATACATGCTCAATTACCTATGCCTAATCATATTTCACATAAAAAGCAATTTTAAAGACAATGTCAAATCATTCCAGAATTCCATAGGATTTATAAGATCATGCCCGTATAAAGTTAAATAGGACAAACTCAAACTAGATAGATATATTTGATAAAACAATATGCAATGCATGAGACCAAACTTTTTTTTTTGTTTGGAATTTTTGACATTTTCTATTTTTTTAATTTTTTGACATTTTATATAACAAATAACCTAAACATGATGCATGAATTAAATAATAATAATTGAAAATAACATAAAATAAAATAACTAAAAAACGAAACATGAAAAAAAAAATTAAACATGAACTAATCTAACTAACTAATTCACTTCACCCCCCCCCCCCACACACTTACATGTTGCATTGTCCTCAATAAATAAACATACACAAAAAGAAACAAAGAAAAATAAAATAAAGGGTTTGAAGGAAGCAAATTAACTAACCAATTACTGTGAAGGTGGGGACTGAGATCCAAACCGCTGATGAATCATATCCATCAACAAGAGACAAACATCTTGTAGTTGTTCGATCTTCCCAACCAAAATCGCATGTGACTTGGTTAACTTCATCAATTCAAAATTAATGACTAACCAACTACTACTTCATTACGTGGGTTCGAAGTTTGAAAATTGAAACTATTTTAGCCACATACAATACAACATACAAGAAAAATAATAGCATCCCGTACAAAGTAGGATATTTCATTTGGTCAAGATGTACGTGCTTGTCCTTCCCTTGAGAGCGAGAGAATGTTTCATGAGTGACCTAGACATGGGAGATATATGTAATTAGGAGCATATGCAAATATATTTTTATGCTAAATTATTTCGGATTCCATAGTACAATACTATCGCACACGAATCACGGTAATTGGTTCCAACATTGTAGTCTTGTATATGTCTCGCCTAACCAACTGAGATCTTCGGAGTCCAATTGAATATTTGATATCATGAACGCGGGTTGCATAGGAAGTGGAAGAGCAAGAGATTCCTGGAATGGTTCAACTGGAAAGGACTTGTGGGTAGTACCCAAAGGTCCCTGGTTCGAATCCCGGATGGCCGCTCTTTATTTACCAAATTCAAGGAAGAGCAAGAGATTTGTTGCTCATTGACGGAGGGAAAACATATCGTTGATCCGTCAAAGTAAACTCAAACTTATAACTAGTATAGCAATAAGCAAGAGGTCGATCCCACAGGGAAATTCGCTATTCAAGTGTGATTTAGATGCCAATCAAGTAAGCAAAAGGGTTTTTTTTTAATGAGTGAAAACTGATATGCCTTTTATCAAAGCGGATTGAAGCAAACAAAAGTAAATGATTGTAATTCAGACAATTAGGAGAAGCAATTCTACCTACAATTTTCCAATTTATTTGGTTGAAGCGATCCTTGTAACTTCTTCTCGTCCTATTAAGTTTCCTATGAATGTCCTTGACCCAACCTAATATAGTTACTAGTCCAACCAGTCCTAGCAACCCTTATCAATCGAACAGTCCCTAAAGAAGGATTTAACCCAATTGATAGCTTTAAGTCCAGAGATTAACCAAGGTATTTGCAGTCCCTAAAGAGGGATTTAACAACACATTCAACTTCCTACTCATTCAATTAGTTCAACCAGCCCTAAAGTAATGTTGTGAGCTGAATCTGCCATGTTTTACAGTAACTTTTATATCGATTTCTGCATACATTGCATTCATTTGGGCTTAGATAGTACAGAATCTATGTAGTTTATGTTTATTTGCCAAATTATGGAATCTACACCAGTTTCTGCTTAATTCGCAGAAATCGAGGCATTTTACAGCAATTCTACAGAAGGTCAGAAAAGCTCGAAAAACGACTACAGAAGTCCAAGGTCAAGGAAGCATCGGAACCAGTCGAATCAATCTAAGAGTCAAGGTTACTCGATCTCGAGTAGACCTTACTCGACCTAGACGAGCATGTCCGAGCAACCTTGGTCGAGCAAGCCTGATCGAGAAAGCCAGACAACCCGACTTCCGGACCCAACTCGATCTCGACAAACCCTAGTCGAGATCGACTACGTCTTAGCGCCACACCCGGAGTCGACGAGGAGAGAAGCTGACCGAGAAGCCGAGGACGAGAAGCCGAGCACACCTCTACTCGATCTCGACAAAGCCTTGTCGAGATCGACAAGCGCCACCACGCCAGTCCGAGTCCGTGCTGAGGAGAAGCTGCCCGACCTGGGGAGACCACCACTCTACTCGATCTCGACAAGCCCTAGTCGAGATCGACGAGCCCCTGAGTCCAGATCCGGGCCAGTCGAGTAGAGCCACCCGAGGAGACCTAGTCGATGACCCATTCCTACTCGACATCGACAAGAGGTACTCGAGGTCGACAAGCACCAGGAGCCAAGACCGAGCCACATCGAGCACCAGTTAGCCGAGACAACGAGTCCTAGTCGAGGTCGACAAGGCTTTGTCGAGGTCGAGTAGCCCAGTGTCCAGAAACGCGTCGACGAGTGCCTGTCCGAGTAGAGTTGGGATTCCTTGGGGCCGAAGGAGGAAGATTCTATCCAAATCCATTAAGTTCTATCCATGGAGGGAAATCTATCAACATCATGAAGACTTACCTAGTTTAGAATATCTTTTCCATATAGATTTATTTCCATTATGGCTTTTATTTATCTTTTAAAGCTTTAGATATAATTTTAGATAAAGATAGGAGATTCTATCCTTGACTAGCAAGGAATAGATCACTATAAATAAAGCCCATGGGGCTGGTTTTTCATTCATTCCAATTCAGAGACACAATTACACATAGAGTTTAGGAGTTCTAAGGTTTTTAGAGTTTTGGCTTTCTGCGAAAGTTGATTGCCGGGATTGTAAAGGCTTTTGAATATAGTTAATGCAAGTTTCTTTTTATACATCAATGTCTGCGATTGCAATGAGGCGTGAGTAGTCCACCCACTTCTGGGGCTGGGGTGAGCCCGACGGTGGCCATGTGAGGCAATGCGATAAAGGTCAGATCTTTTTGTGCAATTCATCTTCTATCCCTATGAGCATGATTCTTTTGCGAGAGTTGAAGGTGATCCTTGTTTGTGTTATTGAAGCGAAAGTGATCTTAATGCAACTTGGATTAATTATGTGAAAAGGGTTAGTAACAATTAGGGTTTATGCGAAAGCCTCTATATGCCTATTTGTTAATGACGAAAGTTATTTGATGGAAAGCATGATCTTTTGTGCCTTTATATGTTACTTTGCATGGTTATCGTTGTGGTGTTGAAACCCTAGCTTTGGAAGTCTTTTATTATATTGATTTATTTTTGTCGAAATTCTGAGTTTTGTTCGAGATTCTGCAAATTTAAGTTTCTGTTTCCAGTCGACATAGAGTAGACCTTTGTCGAGATCGAGTACTGTTCTTGTCGATCTCGAGTAGGACTGGTCTAGGTCGAGTTGAGTTTTCTTCTGTTCTTGTCGATTTTCAGTTTCTGTTTTGCTGTTTCTTGTCGATCTCGAGGAGCTGTTTGTCGAGATCGAGTAGCCCTTTGCTTTGCTTTACTTTCTGCTTTGCTTTGCTTTGTTTCCTGTTTTGCTTTGTTCTTTGCTTTTGTTTGTTCTTTTCTGCTTTTATTTCTGTTTCTTTTCTGTGTTTCTGTCTTTTCTGCTGCTTTGCCTGTGAGAATTTACAGCTACCTGAGAACTGCTGACGTGCTTCCTCGTGGATTCGATCCTGACTATTCTCTTACTACAACGGGAGGAAGTCTTGTATTTATTTGCTGAGACAGGGAAGTCAGTCTGATCTATACTTTATATTTATTTCATACTTGACCATCCTCCTGCAACAACAAGTAACAAGTTTGCCACTTAGGTTAAGGTTCACAACCAGGAATCTACAAAACCTTGGCGATTGAATTGATCTAACAAGTTGGTTAGACAAGATAGAACAAAACAATTAACAATCAAGCACAAAGAAGTTGAAGCATTCAAATAAAGGAAACAAGGAACGAGAATTAGAAACTCACAATCAATCCAAATAAATCTTCAAATTGCAGGCAGAATAGACGAGTTTAGTTCCTCATGGAAGACATCGCTCAAATCTCTAATTGTCTAATGAACGTAGAATAGAATAGAAGTTATGAGAAATAACATAATATTCGGCCTTATAAAAGTCTAGGCGGCCACACAAAAGGAAAACACAAAACTAGGGTTTTTAATTAAAACCGTATCGCGTTGGCAACAAGTGTTGCGGCCGCGGCATATGCTGCGGCCGCGGTTTCATCCATCCCCCCCTGCAAATTGATTGGTCGCGGCCGCGGCATGGTTGTTGCGGCCGCAACCAGGGGCCTTTCACTGAAAATCTATTCTGAATTTGCTCTTTTTGTCAACAGGAAAGTTGTAGTTCTCTGAAAGAGCTTTCCAACGCATGGTCATAATAGTCAATCGGACAACCGATGCCTCCAGAAAGTGCAAAACAAGTTCAGCATGTCTGGCGACAACTTCTGCATACTTTTTCTTCGTTTAGGTTCGCTTCTTCTTCTCAGGACCTCTTGAGATCTTCATGTAAGCTTCTCCGATCAACTAGACATTCTCATATAATGCGTTATCAACTCCTGTCTCATCATCGGATCCACCATTACCCAAAATAATCAATAAAAACGTGTAGATTCCGACTCCTTCCAGAATACTCACAAGATGCAAATTAGCTACAGATTGTGAACGAAGTGCAACCTAACTAGCCTAAAAATGCCTATAATGTATACCTAAGATATGAATTATCACTCATCATCCCTAAGACGGAAGACATGGTTGGTCTATCAACCATGTTGTTTTAAACACACAACAACCCTATGTTGATGCATCTTATATATGATTTACGGTTCTGAAGCATCTAATATTGTAGAATCAACAACATCTAATGGAGCGCCTTTGTTCCATTTTTTCCATACATGTGATATAAGAAAGAGTTTTTTGCTATCCGGGTGATATATATTATATACATGAACGACAATTTACATGGAAAAGGTACCCTTGAACATGTTTTACTTAGTAGGCCTATAATATTTTCTAAAATCTCTCTAAAGAATAACGTGTTGCATCTTTTACCCCTGCTATAGTATAGAAGAGTCAGGTTCGATCCACGAGGAAGTGTGTCAGCGCCCGCCTTTTCAGTTCCAAAAGCTCTTCGATTTCGACCAGGACCGTACTCGATCTCGAGCAAGTTACTCGATTTCGACCAAGCTGTCGACTAAAACAGAAACAGAAACGAGCAGAAACGAAAACCGAAGCAGAAAACTAGTCGATCTCGACCAAACAACTCGACGTCTACCAAATGTGGTCGATCTCGAGTAAGCCTTATCGATTTCGAGTAAACACAGAAACACCAATTTGCGACTTTTCGAACGAAAACGAATGTAAACAAGAAATTTGGGAATAAAATCAATAAACTAAAGGATTTCCAAGATCAGGGTTTCAACACCACAACGATAACCATGCAAAGTAACACATAAAGGCATAAAAGATCGTGCTTTTCATCAAATAACTTTTGTTATTAACAAATAGGAATATAGAGGCTTTCGCATAAACCCTAATTGTTACTAACCCTTTTTCACATAATTAATCCAAGTTGTATTAAGATCACTTTCGCTTCAATAATACAAACGAGGATCACCTTTAACTTTCGCAAAAGAATCATGCTTATAGGGATAGAAGACGAATTCGCATCAAAAGATTTTACCTTTTCCGCTTTACCTTACATGGCTATCGTCGGGCTCACCCCGACCCTAGAAGTTAGGTGACTACTCGCTCTTCATCATGAATAAACACATTAAAGATTTCAAGAAAATAAATTGCATTAAATAAACTAAACAAGACTTACAACCAATCGAAGCCAAATCCAGCTCTCGCTAACTTCACTCTAATCGGCCTCTCTCTCTCCCACCTCTCTATGTAACTAATTGTCTCTGAAATTGAATTGGAATAAGATACCTAAAACTCAGCCCCTAGGGCTTTATCTATAGGCTTCCTTCCCTAGCTAATCTAGGAAAGAAAACTATATCTATATCTAAATCTATCTATCTAATTGTATAAGATAAAACAAGGAAATAAAATAATTATATCTAAAAGGAAACTATACTAATGTGGATAAATCCTCTTAGGCTTGATAGATCTTGATGTATTTGGATAGAATTGTCGTGCCTTGGCTTGCAAGTAATTCACATATCTCGGATTTCTCCTCGATCTCGAACTCAACTGCTTCTAGAATCTCCTCGACATCGACCAACTTCCTCGATGTCGAGTAGAATTCTTCGTCTCGAGTGGTCCTAAGCTCAGCTCGTGTTCGATCTCGTCCTGTGGAGCAGTTGTCGAGTAGAAGTTGGTCGACTTCGACCGGTTTGGTCGACTTCGAGTAACTCTGTCGCTTTCAACATTCTGCTCCGTTTTTGTAACGCACTTTCTCGAGTCCTCGTTCGTCGGATTGACGCATATGAGCATGCGTTGGAAAGATATTTTTGAGGGATACAACTCTCATGAAGACATAAAAGCTTGATTCAGAATGATGAATGTCGAAAAGTGGGCTTTCCTCCGGCTGCACCATCCTTAGCTTCTTCATGACTTTCTTTTAAGCTCCAAAGTGCGTCCGATTTCTGCGAAATATAACAAAAACTTGTGCAGACCTCCATATATTGCAAATAAACATAACTTACACAAATCATGTATTATTCTAACCCAAATGTATGAAATGCATGCAGAAATCGATATAAAAGTAAGTATAAAACATGGCAAATTAAATAGGCTCACAACAAACACCCCATACTTAAGCTTGCTTGTCCTCAAGCAATACTTTTAATGGTCATTCAGGAGAAGAAAATAAACTCTCAAAATCTTAGATTCATTGCCATATATCCCTGCAATCAATTACCATCCTCGAAAAGGTACTAATGTCACAAATCCATGCATGTGCAATTAAAAGCAACATCTACGGAACTAAAGGTGAGATATTTTTGGCCATGTGGTGCTAAATAATCCGGGGAAATGGAGTACTTTCCAAACTTTCATACCACATTCCTTCTTCTTTTGATTTCTCACCTTTCTCTCAATCGCTCATTGCTTTTTTCAACATAATGCTTTTACCTCTCTAACCTCAGCACTGCCTTCTCGCGAGTCGCAAACACGGGTGTCATGAATGGCCCTGGATACTTAGTGCTTTGGACTCCTCACCTTAGTGTCCCATCCTGCGGAACTATTATCTCACGCAGGCAGGGTCGATCTTTGATCGGATTTTCTTTCACTCATTAAATTTTCCATATATTTTTTTCATTCCTGCCAAACTCCAAATATGATATATAACAACACAAAAACCATATAATAATCTCCATAATGTAACATCATTCTCAACATAATCCCCGGATGGAAATAAGGTAAAGAATGAGCATTATTTAGGTCATGTGGAGCAATATATGAAATAAGGCATATTATGGCTTTTGTGATGCATAAACATAGGTAAGGCTAGGATATAACAATATGAGCATATATGGAAATATAAAGTCCTCCATCCTCTTATCATGCAACATGTCAAAAACAATTTCAAAATTTACCTCCTTTCATGGTTTTTCCAGAAAATATACACTTCATTGTGACTTTCCTTTACTAGGCAATTTCATGCTATATCTCTAATTAATCCAATTTTGCATCGTCGAGTTCAATTAAAGCTTCCATGACACTTATAAAAAAAATTCAATGGGGGGTCATTTTTCAAACTTTGGAAAACATGCATATAAACACATAAACATGAATAATGAATTCCAAAGTAGCCATGTATAAGCAATTCAAGCCATAAACTTTTTGTATGCACACATAATGTCAAATATATCAAATATGCATAAAGTAAGCCCTTCCCCCACCCCATACTTAAATATTACAGTGTCCTCACTGTATAAAAAACAAGGGTAAAGAAAGAAACTCACTAGACGGGTGTGCAGATCGTCGAAAATCGAGTGCAAGGTTGCTGCAGTGCTGGTCGACATCGACAAGGGTTGGTCGATTTCGAGGAGGCTGGTCGATGTCGACCAAGGCTACTCGAGATCGAGTACACTATTGCCTTCAGGGTGGTCTTCTCGACCAGGGGCTTCTTCTGCTCGATATTTTTGGTCGATGTTGAGTACTTTACTCGACGTCGAGTAAGTCTGCAGCTTCTTCGTACCTGCAAAAACCGTTAGGAAAGAAATACCCACAATAGCAAAACCCTAAAAACAATGTTCAAAACAAAACCAAAAGCAACAATGTCCAAAAAAAATCCCAAAAAACTAAATATCTATTTACAAGCTCTAGACTTTATAGTCGCTAGGCCGACTTTCTCCGTTTGAGCTCAAGGTGACATTTGCAGGGCCCATGTAGCTTGGGCTTCAAACAAGACTCCATTCTTGTCCATCAGTTGTAGTCCTCCTGAATGGATCTTGTTCACCGTGAATGGTCCCATCTTCTTCTTCGTGAATTTGTTCGGAAACCAATGATCCTTTGATTTGGAGACATAGACCATGTCTCCTACTTCGTATTTCTTAGGATCATCATCAGAAATCCTGCATAAACGCACATACCAAGGCAAACCTCTCCCATGTATAGATAAATCATTTATAGAAATAGGAGAAGAGATGTCAGTACCTTGGCTTACCTTCGCAGAATCGGATTCGGGAACCTCCTGTTCTGGTCAATTTCGAGTAAGATTACTTGACATCGAGCACTTTTCTTCGTCTGGTGGACTGCTGGTCGAGGAGGGAGAAGTCGAGGAAATAGGGTTTTGGTCGATGTCGAGTTGATATCGGCTTCGAGTGGGTTGCTCGACGCTGCTTCTGTAGGTGGAAGGCTCTGATTTTTGTTGACGTCGACCAAGTTACTCGACGTCGAGTAGCTTTGGTCGATTTCGACCTCATACTTGCATCCTGTCAAGGCATCCGAAAAGAATTTAGTCGACGTCGACTTACCTTGATCGATGTCGAGCAGATCCTTTGTGTCGTCGTTCAGGATGGTCATGATCTCCTCCACTTGAGCTTCCATATCCCTCTTTTCCAGCTCTTCGGGGGTCATATTTCTTACCTTTGGCTCCCCGCAAGTAATGTACCGGGCTGATATAGATTTTACATCTTCCATTGGACCTGTATGCCTTTCAGTTTTATTAAAAGAATACTCAATTACCTCATCGCTGATGTTGAAAGTGAGCACTCCCTTTCTTACGCTTATGTTGGCATCCACTGTTGCTAAGAAAGGCCTTCCTAAAATGATTGGACAAGCAGGGTCCTCTTCCATATCAATAACTAAGAAATCAGCAGGGACAAAGAACTTGCCTACTTACACCGGTACATTATCCACCATGCCTGTTGGGATGACCACCGTGTTATTTGCCATATATAGCTTAGCATCCACATGCTCTAAGGCACCTATCTTAATCTTGGACCATATTGATAGAGGCATTATACTTACACTGGCTCCAAGATCACATAAAGCATTAAATTTGTATTGACCAAATCCAATGGTTATAGCAAACTTACCTGGATCTGACCTTTTCTCTAGTATGTCCATTTGACTGCATTCCTCTGCGATATCAGCCATTGATCGCTTCTTGCTTAGAATCTCCTTGAGGAACTTGACGTAGGATGGCATTTCATTAAGATCTTCTGTGAAAGGTATTGTGACGTTGAGCCTTTGAAACATCTTGACGAACCGCTGAAACTTTTTCTCCGTTGGATCCTTTGGAGATTTTGTCGGGAAAAGCTACTTCTTTTTCGTCGGAGGTGCTGAAGACTGGTCGACAGGGGTAGAAGGTTGGTCGACATCGACTACAGGTTGCTCGACGTCGAGTACAGTGGTCGACTTCGGAGCAGACTTTTCGTTTTGGTCGATGTCGAGTTCCTGCTGGTCGATGTCGAGTTGATTTTGGTCGACGTCGAGTGGCTTGCTCGATGTCGAGTACTCCTCAGCAGCTTCTCTGTCTGTATTTTGCTCGAGCGTATGTGTCTGTCGCCCACTTCTTAGATTCATGGCAGCCACCTGTCTTGTCGAGTTACCTTTGGGATTAGGTTCAGAGGATCTAGGGAGCTTACCTGATTGTTTGGGGACGGATGTTGCCAACTGGCCAATCTGTATGTCAATCGATTTCCTCCATATATCGATTTCCCCAATCCTAGAGTTGACACCCTGCAGTTGAGTGTGAATGGAATTGATTGATTGCTTTGTGTCTGAATGATTCCTCCGCAACTCTTCAAGAATAACCCGCATTTCATCTTTCTTACCTTCTCTGTCAGGGTGACCAGGAGCTCTGTAAGGCGGGGGATTCTGATGCTGGGTGGGGCTGGCAATAGTAGCTCCAGTTCTGATTCTGATGTGGCCCTCAGTAGTGTCCCCCTGCATACCTTACTTCTTCGTGGGTCTCTTCTTGTTGTACTTGATCGACGTGTGGGCACGCGGCCACATTCCAAACAAGGTTTATCTTTAGAGAGGAATTTAACTTGTTTGGTAAGATGACGTACCTGGTCATTATGAAACTGGTCCCTGACGTCTGGATCAACCTCCTTTGATGGCACATACAACGGCATAGAAGGGGCAGGCCTTTCATACCTTTCGTCAGAAGCGGCCGCAGAAGTCCCATAAGTGTTGTCGTAGTTTGCCAATGTCTCAAATACCTCCCATGCTCGGCGTGGAGTGTATCCAAGATTCTGCTGATGTTCCGCCTCTCGTCGGGCGATTTCAGCTTCTCTGGTGGTGAAGGCCTCAATCTGCTGTCGGAGTTGCTCAAGCTGCTGTGGTTGTGTTAGCTTGACCGCATTCTCATCGGATGTTGACATGAGTCTCTTCCTTAGCCTTTGCTGAAGATGGAAAAAGCGTTCCGGCTCGAGAATTGGGTCTATAGGTGTGCGATCAGTTCTTCGCATACACTTGGAAAACAAAAAAAAAGAAAAAAGAAAAAGCGCGTAAAAAGAAACTAAAAGGACAAAAGAACTAAAAAGGGCGCGATTGATTACTTCCCCAACAACAGCGCCAATTTGACGAGAGGGTTTTCCGACCAAATAAATTTATAGTCAAGACCCCCGCTATAATATAGAGGAGCCAGGTTCGATCCACAAGGAAGTGTGTCAGCGCCCGCCTTTTCAGTTCCAAAAGCTCTTCGATTTCGACCAGGACCGTACTCGATCTCGAGCAAGTTACTCGATTTCGACCAAGGTGTCGACTAAAACAGAAACAGAAACGAGCAGAAATGAAAACCAAAGCAGAAAACTAGTCGATCTCGACTAAACAACTCGACGTCGACCAAATCTGGTCGATCTCGAGTAAGCCTTGTCGATTTCGAGTAAACACAGAAACACCAATTTGCGACTTTTCGAACGGAAAGGAATGTAAACACGAAATTTGGGAATAAAATCAATAAACTAAAGGACTTCCAAGATTAGGGTTTCAACACCACAACGATAACCATGCAAAGTAACACATAAAGGCATAAAAGATCATGCTTTTCATCAAATAACTTTCGTTATTAACAAATAGGAATATAGAGGCTTTCGCATAAACCCTAATTGTTACTAACCCTTTTTCACATAATTAATCAAAGTTGTATTAAGATCACTTTCGCTTCAATAATACAAACAAGGATCACCTTTAACTTTCGCAAAAGAATCATGCTCATAGGGATAGAAGACGAATCCGGATCAAAAGATTGTACCTTTTCCGCTTTACCTTACATGGCTATCGTCGGACTCACCCCAACCCTAGAATTTGGATGACTACTCGCTCTTCATCATGAATAAACACATTGAAGATTTCAAGAAATTAAATTGCATTAAATAAACTAAACAAGACTTACAACCAATCGAAGCCAAATCCCAATCTCGCTAACTTCACTCCAATCGGCCTCTCTCTCTCTCTCTCTCCCACCTCTCTATGTAACTAATTGTCTCTGAAATCGAATTGGAATAAGATACCTAAAACCCAACCCCTAGGGCTTTATTTATAGGCTTCCTTCCCTAGCTAATCTAGGATAGAAAACTGTAACGACCCGAAATTTTAGTACCCGAATTAACCTCCATAAACCTACTTAGAAGGTAAATAAGGTTCGGAATACTAGATTATCGGGGAACGTTATAGAAGAAGTTTGATCTTCTCCCGTGAGCTTTGGATCTTACGACCGAGTACGAGTTATTATTAGGTTCATTTAAGCGGAAGATTTAGTTGTCAAAAGATGGGGATTGAGAACCCCGAAAGGATCGTAGGCCCGTTGGAGGCTTTACCTGTCCTAGACTATCGCGAAAACATTTCAAATAGAAATAAAAGCTGAAATCATAAATACAACAAAACGCCACGGCCACGCCGGGTCAAAACGATAAAACGTATGAGCAAAAAAGTACGAATGTCAAGTGCCTCCCTCACTCTAATCGTCCAAAAGGTCTGTCCCGACAACCATCCACATAAGTAAGTCATAGCGGGTAAGGGGTACCTGAATCTAAAAACAAGAAATAAATCGGGGTCAATCATCGGAAATATGCACACTCAATGCCATATAAAGAGGCATGCTTAAACTACATGAATGTTAAAATGCAACACATAAGCAAGTGCGTAGATATATATGATTGCGAAATAAACACACAAGGGCCCGTATCATCATCATAATCATCATCATCGTCACCATCATATCATAATATCTTCTCAAACGTACTCATCCTTCTCAAACATACTCATCCTTCTCATCATAAGTCTTTCATCATTTCATTCTTGTTCCATTGAGTATACGTCATTTACTTGGATTTTGACGGCCGTCCTACCATAGACACATAGCATAAATATGGATTGTTGGATTTACTAAGTTCATCCTACGTCATATTACCGGTTTATATTCCTAAACATGTTGCTAGGTCGCGTGATGCATGAAGATTCTCGATAAGACAAAGAGTATCACATAAATCCATCATGAGTAAGTCCAGGGGACTTACCTGGAGTCCGGAGAATAAGCAAGCAATAAAGTGCACAACCAAGGATCCAATCAACAAGAGCCTATTAATTTCATTAAGCTTTCATTAGGTGGTATTCTAGTGCATGGTACCCAACCTAATAATCAACATTCATCCACATGAGGTTCACAATTCTATAGATTATGCACTTCGGTTAAGTGACCCGGACTTAACCAGTTATAATCTATATCGTATTATCACATAATCGATTTTCTTCTTATCGGATCATAAGCCAAGTTATGGGTATACTTCATTTTTGTATTTTATATGCTCTAAGTTTCGGTTATGCCATCATATATATAACCATATTCTTAGCATTCCCTTAACCAAGTTTTTAAATCGAGTCATTATAAACACTGGTTACTAAAATTATAATAGCTCTTGATCCAACCGTTGGATCGCCCTAATTTTTGAAGAGAAGGTAGATAACATTTCCATGAACATCATATTAAGATTTCAGCCAAATCAGGCCGTTGGATTGGAATTAAAGTCCAAATTACAGAGGCACATATATCCATTTTGTTTCTTGACGTTTGCTACAAAACGCAACCAAAACACATAGAGGCTCCACTTCCTAAGCCCTTTCCAAGCACACAAGATCTATTCCTAGAGAGGGGTAAGGCGGATGAGGGATTATCTAGCGAGGATGCCAAGAACGGACTTGAGACAACTTTCGAGACCTTTGGGACCTTCCAAACACCTTGTACATATTTGTCAAAAAAAAACCCATACAAATGGGTTAGGACTTTGCTTGAAAATGAAGGAGAGGGGCCATAAAAGAAGTTAGAACTCAGTTTTGAAAGAAAAGGATGGAGCTTACCAAGAAAACAAGTCAAGAACTCAAGATCTCTCAAGGAACACTTTCTGCAGCCTTAAAGATGCATGTTTTTGGCTGGGCAAACGAGCTCGGATTCTTGTTTTTGAGAGATGTATGGAAAGCCGGGTTCAAGACGAAGCCATAGCCACCGACGTTGCTCCAATTGGATAAATATTGAGGGAGATATGCAAGTTTTGGTGCAAGGTGTCCAAAAAGGACCTACAATGGAGGAGGGGGGTTTTTCTTTGGGTTTTCAAGGGGAGTGTCGGCTATGGTTTGTGTCGATGGGTTCCTTGAGCTGCTGGGATCAGTTTATAAAGAGAAGGAGGAGGCAAGGGGATCATTTAATCAAGCCATCAAGTGGCTAGCCATAGGAAACACAAGGGGAACAAGGTTAGCTAGGCCTAGCTAGGCTAGATGTGGTCATTTTAGTCAAATGGAGTGGTTGGGCTTTTATGGCTCTCGTTGAAGCTGGAAGCATTGGGTTTAATAAGGGGGATTTGGTGTTAAAATTACGTAAAGAAAAGTCGTGACATGTTATGTAAATTACCGAAGTAAACGGATGACAAGGCCTTTGCCTCACTAATATTTCTCGGAATTTTATCATACGAATTCCAATAGATTGGAATTGTAATCCTCTTTCGATATAAAATATGTCATCCAAAAATATTAAATTTTTTCGGGTTTTCAAAATCGTCAAAAGAAGGATAATTGATCGAATTATCCTTCGGAAATTAATTAAATCTTAATTAATCATAATTAAAATTTTCGGTCTTTACAATCATCCACCTCTAAAAGCAAGTCTCGTCCCCGAGACCAAAAAGATTCAAACCGGTGGAGAAGGTGTTAAACCTTGAGTCCTTGGATCGCAACAAAAGGCACGCGATCATCTCGGATGCGTCGTCCAAGAATCTCATGATGCTTTTGTCACGACCGTAATAGTCTCGAACGGCGTCGTCGAGCATGTGAATGGGCGCCCCCATCACATCTCGCCTCAACCCCCAAGAGTATCACAACTCGAGAGATATCATCATCCTACCGCTAGGTCTTAGCGGAAATTCCACGATAGCCGTCGCGGAAGGTCCGTATCCACTTTGCGAAGCACAATGAGCTTACCCGGATCATGGAAGCTTAAACTCAATCATTTTCGAATCAATTCCAATTAAAAGGTGTTGGCGTCCCGACACGACTTGGCCTAGACTCCTCTAGACTCCGCTCGACCTTCTCTCTCGGGAGGTGGTCGTTCACCTCTAAAGTTCAAACCCGATTCTCGACATTCTATTCTCCCAACAGGAGGGTGGATCAAAAATCCACCTCTAAGGATCAAACATATGATTTCATTACGACCTAATCAAAATAGAGGGTGGATTAACATCCACCTCTAAGGCTAAGCCTTATTCCTTTTCCTAGGTTCAACATTCCGACATACCATCATTTATCAACCATACTCACAACAATCACATAATCATAGCGATATCATATCAGTCATATATCATAAAGTATCACATATCAATGATAATCACGTCATGTAGGACCGCTCATGGGCCCCACCACGCATATCAATCACAGAAAACGCGCACTCAGTCACAGAGGTAAATACCCAATCACACATAGTACGGCTAAGGGTCCCCCTCCCAGGTACTCACCGGCCACTCACGCAGTCAAAGCTGTATCTGCCTGTGGCTGTACAAACGATGCTAGCAACTCATCTAATACATCTCCATAGCTCGCCCGTAGACTCTCCTCTGTCTCCCAAGTAGCCTCCTCGGGGCTCCTCCTAGCCCACTGTATAAGTACCAACGGTACCTCTCTGCGCCTCAGCTTCTTGACCCGACGGTCAAGAACAGCAATCGGATGCTCCACGAAGGTATGGTCAGGTGCTATCTCTAATCCGGAGTAGTCCAATCTGTGACTCGGATCTGGCTCGTACTTCCTCAGCTGTGACACGTGGAAGACATCGTGTATACCAGCCAAACGGGGCGGTAAGGCAACTCCGTAAGCAACCTCTCCTACTCGCTCGAGGATCTCAAAGGGGCCCACATATCTAGGGCTCAGTTTGCCCTTCATCCCGAATCGTCGGATCCCTCTCGTCGGTGACACTCGCAACCAGACATGATCTCCAACCTCAAAGGCCAACTCAGTCCTGCGCCTATCAGCATACTTCTTCTGTCGGTCGTGCGCAACCCTTAGATGCTCTCGGATCCGTCTGACCTGGTCTGTCGCCTCCTGCACGTACTGTGGTAGTGTCCCCACTCGGTCTGCAGGCTCATCCCAGCAGATAGGCGACTTGCATCGCCTCCCGTACAACGCCTCAAAAGGAGCCATCCTGATCGATGAATGATAGCTGTTGTTGTACGAGAACTCTACTAGGGGAAGATGCCGAACCCAAAGGTTCCCCCACTCCAAAACACAAGCCCTCAGCATATCCTCCAGCGTCTGAATCGTCCTCTCGCTCTGCCCGTCCGTCTGCGGATGATAGGTCGTGCTGAAATGCAACTTGCTCCCTAGAGCCTCGTGCACCTGCCTCCAGAATCTCGAAGTGATGCGGCCATCTCTATCAGATACTATCCTCTCGGGAACCCCATGCAACCTCACTATATGCTGTATAAAAGCTCGGACTAAATCAGACTCAGGCCACGTCTCCTGGATCGGAATGAAATGAGCGGTCTTGGTCAACCTGTCGACCACCACCCAAATCGCATCAAAGCCTCGTACATCTTGTTGTTGCAAGAGGATGGTCAAGTATGAAATAAATATGAAATATAGATCAGACTGACTTCCCTGTCTCAGCAAATAAATACAAGACTTCCTCCCGTCGTAGTAAGAGAAAGTCAGGATCGAATCCACGAGGAAGCACGTCAGCGGTTCTCAGGTAGCTGTAATTCTCACAGACACAGCAGCAGAAAAGACAGAAACGCAGAAACAAAGGCAGAAACAGAAATAAAAGCAGAAAATAACAAACAAAAGCAAAGAACAAATAAAGACAGAAAAGACAAAGCAAAGCAGAAACGAAAAGTAAAGGCAAAGGCTGATCGATCTCGACAACAGCTCCTCGAGATCGACAAAGGCAGTCGACAACAAAGAACTCAGAATCGAAAACAACACAACTCGACAGACAAAAGTGTACTCGATCTCGACTACTACTACTCTCGATCGACAAAAGTAACTCGACAGAGAACTCAGAAAGTAGAAATCGACGAAAACAGAAGAACAACAGTACTCGACCTAGACCAGTCCTACTCGATCTCGACCACGGCTTACTCGAGATCGACAAAGGTCTCCTCTATGTCGACAACAGTAAAAGACAGAAACTTTAAATTTGCAGATTTCGAATCAAAACTCAGATTTTTGACAGAAATAAATTCAATATATTAAAAGACTCCCAAGGCCAGGGTTTCGACACCACAACGATAACCATGCAAAGTAACACATAAAGGCACAACAGATCATGCTTTCCATCAAATAACTTTCGTCATTAACAAATAGGCAAATAGAGGCATTCGCATAAACCCTAATTGTTACTAACCCTTTTCACATAATTAATCCAAGTTGCATTAAGATCACTTTCGCTTCAATAACACAAACAAGGATCACCTTCAACTCTCGCAAAAGAATCATGCTCATAGGGATAGAAGACAAATCGCATAACAAAATCTGACCTTTATCGCACCGCCTCACATGGCCACCGTCGGGCTCACCCCAGCCCCAGAAGTGGGTGGACTACTCACGCCTTATCGCAATAACAGACATCATTGATTGAAAAGAAATAACTTGCATTAACTAAATTCAAAGCCTTTACAATCTCGGCAATCAACTTTCGCAGAAAGCCAAAACCTTAAAAACCTTAGAACTCCTAAACTCTATGTGTAATTGTATCTCTGAACTGGAATGAATGAAAAACCAGCCCCATGGGCTTTATTTATAGTGATCTATTCCTTGCTAGTCAAGGATAGAATCTTCTATCTCTATCTAAAATTATATCTAAAACTTTAAAGGATAAATAAATTGTTTTAAGGAAATAAATCAACAAGGAAAGGATAATTCTAACTAAGGTAAGTCTTCATGATGTTGATAGATCTTGTCTCCTTGGATAGAACTTGATGTATTTGGATAGAATCTTCCTCCTTTGGCCCCAAGGAATCCCAAGTCTACTCGGACAGGTCATCGACGACGCGTTTCTGGAAACTGCTCTACTCGACCTCGACAAGGACTCGTCGACCTCGAGTAGGATTCGTCGGCGACTGGACCTCCCGGCTAGCTCTGCTCGATGTGGCTCGGACTGGGCTCACTGTGCTCGTCGACCTCGACAAAGCCTTGTCGATCTCGAGTAGGATGACTCTGTCGACTAAGTCTCCTCGGGTGGCTCTACTCGGCAAGCTCGGATCTGGACTCAGGGCGTCGTCGATCTCGACTAGGACTCCTCAAGATCGACTAGGGTTGGCCTCTGGGGTGGTGTCGAGGACTCCTCCTCGGACTGCTCTGGATGGCTTGTCGATCTCGACTACTGCTTGTCGAGATCGAGTAAGGTTGCTCGGCTTCTCGTCCTCGTCTTCTCTCCTTGTCGACTCTGGGTGTGGTGTCTAGGCTTCGTCGATCTCGACTAGGGCTTGTTGAGATCGAGGAGACTTCCGGAGCCAGGTTGGTCTGGCTCTCTCGATCAGGCTCTGTCGACAAGGCTGTGCTCGGACATGCTCGTCTAGGTCGAGTAAGGTCTACTCAAGATCGAGTAGTCTGGTTCCTCGGCTCGATTCGACTGGTTCCGTTGATGGTTTGACCTTGGACTCCTGTAGTGGTTTTCCGAGCTTTTCCGACCTTCTGTAGAATTGCTGTAAAATGCCTCGATTTCTGCGAATTAAACAGAAACTGGTGTAGATTCCATAATTTGGCAAATAAACATAAACTACATAGATTATGTACTATCTTAGCCCAAATGAATGAAATGTATACAGAATTCGATATAAAAGTTACTGTAAAACATGGCAGATTCAGCTCACAACACATCTCTCCTCAATCCTATCACGAAGTCCATCGTGATATCCGTCCACTTCCACACAGGGTCGGGAAGTGATCGTGTCATCCCTCCGGGCTTCTGGTGCTCTATCCGCACTTGCTGGCAGACCTGACATCGCGCTACAAACAAAGCGACGTCAGTCTTCATCCTGCGCCACCAGAACGTCCTCCTCAAGTCCTGGTACATCTTATTCGATCCCGGATGGACCGAATAAGGAGTGGAATGTGCCTCTATCATGATCTTCTGCTTCAGGTTGTGCACATCAGGCACAACAACTCGTCCCTGCAACATCAGCATCCCATCATCTCGGACGGTAAAAGACCTACAGTGGCCCTGGGCCATGCGCTGTCAGATATCGGTAATCCGCGGACACTCTGCCTGCGCTCGTCGGATCTCATCCATCAACTCTGACTGAACCTCCAGAAAACTCAGCTGTCCACTCTCTCGCTGTGACCAGACCTCTATCCCACAACTGATCAGATCCCGCTGCAACTCAGGTCGAGCCGTCAATCTGGACAAAACAATCTCCTGACGAGTCTTCCGACTCAAGGCGTCGGCCACCACATTGGCCTTCCCCGGGTGATACTCAATCTCCAACTCGTAGTCCTTGATCAACTCCAGCCACCTCCTCTGACGCATATTCAGCTCCTTCTGCGTGAAAATGTACTTCAGATTTTTGTGATCGGTCATGATCCTCACTGACGTGCCATACAGATAGTGCCTCCAGATCTTGAGCGCATGTACCACTGCGGCTAGCTCAAGATCGTGCGTGGGGTATGACTCCTCCCCTGGCTTCAGTTGGCGTGAAGCGTAAGCGATGACCCGATCCCTCTGCTGTAGCACACAACCTAAACCTGAACTCGAAGCATCTGTGTAGACCACGAAGTCCTCCGTCCCCTCTGGTAGTGCTAACACTGGCGCGGATGTCAACTTCTACTTCAGCAGATCAAAACTGGCCTGGCACGCCGGGCTCCACTCGAAAGGTACTCCCTTCTTCGTCAGTTGCGTCATCGGCCTAGCTATGCTGGAGAAGCCCTCGACGAACCGTCGGTAATAGATAGCCAAACCTAGAAAAGACATAATGTCTCTGACGTTCTTGGGGACCTCCCAAGCAACGATAGCATCAACCTTCGATGCGTCTACTGATATCCCTGTTGCGGATATAACATGACCAAGAAACATCATCTCGGAGAGCCAGAACTCACACTTGCTAAACTTCCCGAACAGTTTATGCTTCTGCAGAATCCTCAGCACAATCCTCAGGTGCTCAGCATGCTCCTCTCTGCTCCTCGAGTAGATCAAGATGTCGTCGATAAATACCACCACAAATCTGTCAAAAAAATCGATGAACATCCTGTTCATCAACTCCATGAAGGCGGCTGGCGCGTTGGTTAGCCCGAACGGCATAACCACAAACTCGTAGTGTCCGTATCTAGTCCTAAAGGCCGTCTTTGGGATGTCCTCTGCCTTCACCCTCACCTGGTGATAACCCGAACGCAAATCTATCTTCGAGAAGACGACAGCTCCCTGCAGCTGATCCATCAAATCGTCTATTCTCGGCAACGGGTAACGGTTCTTCACCGTAGCCCGATTCAACTCTTTGTAATCTATGCATAGCCTCAATGACCCATCCTTCTTCTTCACGAACAACACTGGTGCTCCCCACGGTGAAGCACTCGGCCTGATGTAGCCCTTCCCAGCTAGCTCCTCCAATTGTGCCTTCAGCTCGGCCATTTCTTTCGGCGCCATCTTGTACGGGACCCTCGAAATCGGCCGGGTGCCCGGCTCCAACTGTATAGCGAAATCAACATCTCGCTGTGGCGGAAGTCCTGGTAGCTCGTCTGGGAAAACGTCAGCAAACTCACTAACAACGGGGACATCTGTTAGGCTGGGTCGCTCGCGATCCACCTCTAAAGCATAACACCAGTAGCTCGTACATCCCTGGTCTAGAAGTCTCGCCGCTCGAACGGCGCTGATCTGGGCTCCGTTCCGTTTGGGGTCGCCCCCCCACACCTCGTGCTCAGTCCCATCCTCCGCGAGGATGGAAACTGTACGGGTCCTCAGGTTGAGGATCGCCCCGTAGAAGTTCATAAAATCCATCCCCAGGATCATCTCGTCTGTCCGTAGTGGCATGACTATCAAGTTAGTGGGCCACTCTCGCTCTCCTATCCGAATGGGGCATCCTAGGATCTCACGCCCCGTCCTAACCCTAGCCCCATCCGCCATACGCACTACTAACGTGGGACATATCGAACATACAAGTTTAAATCTAGCTACGCATGAATCTGCTATAAAGCAGTGGGTTGCCCCGGTATCGAACAAAATGCGAAGAGTAGAGCCACAAAACGATATCGTACCTATGGAAGTCGGAGCTGTCGAATCGCTGTTCCGCATCGGGAACACGCGGGGCAGCAGAGGTGGTAAGAAATCAGTGTCTACAGCTATTGCTGCCAGCTGTGCAGAACCTCTGCCCTGGCCTGGTCCTGTCGACCCTGCCGACGACTGTGCCTGCTGATGCTGGTAAGATCCTCGGCCGCCTCGACCTCCTCCTCTACCTCTACCTCCACCTCCACCTCGGCCTCGTCCTCCTCTAAAGCTGTTGTCTCCTCGGCCACCTCCGTAGTTACCATCTCCTCGGCCAGCTCCCGAGGGAGTCCCCCTCCCCTGACCCTGTGCATAAGAAATCTGAGCGGGTCTCGGTGCCTCTGGAAGGCGTAAAGCTGAAGCTGCAGGAGTGACTGAAGATCTCTCGCCCTGCGGGCACATGATAGCACGATGTCCTACCCCTCCACACGTGTAGCAGGAAATGAACTTCCTAGGGCAGTCTGTCTGGTAGTGGCCCTCCTCGCGGCAGCTGTGGCAGATAATAGCTCTCACTCTAGCCTCGCGGTATGATGATACAGGTACAACTGGAATGGCCCAAGTGGTCCCGCTAGTCGATCCTCCTCTCGCTGGCACCTTCCCTGGGCCCCTATCAAATCTGTGCTCCGCGGGTCGTGGTCTCTTTCCGCCAGATGGAGTGCGGAAAGCTGAAGACGTGGCAACTGTCAGACGTAGCTGCTGATCATAGCGGAGGATCATCTCTAGAAATCTGTCATATGTCATTCCCTCCATGCTGGTAGAGATCAGAAGAACGTCTGGCGGAAGCCTCATAGAAAGCATGCGGATGCGCATCTCGTCGGTGTTACAGACCTTTCCACAGTAGACGAGCTCCTTCTTGAACTGGCAGACGATCTCGGAGATAGATAGTTGTGGGTCATAGTGGGTGCTGAAGAACGCAACCTCTCGTGCTGCTTGTGTCCTAGATGGACAGTACTCTCTCAGCATCAACTTCCTGAACTCCTCGTAGGTCCATGCAGTACGATCATCACAGTAGACAAGCCATCTGTCATAAGCATCTCCTCGAAGATGCCCAACCGCAAGCCTCTGTCTCTCCGCATCGGGTACTCCAATCAAGCTGAAAACTCCCTCGAGTCCTCTGAAGAACTGCTCGATATCCTCTCCGGGTCTGGCCTCGAAGATAGGCGGGCTACTCTGTGATAGTCTCTTCACCCAGTCGGTGACGCCAGCCGATCTCTCTCGCTCTAGCAACGCGAGTAATGCCCACTCTATCGCTGATCCCTGCTGCTCCCTATCAGCCTCTCCCTCGTGCTGTCTAGGGATCTCGACCTCAACATCGGTCTCAGTCTCAGTCTCTGTCTCGAGAATGCGGCCACGACCTCGGCCACGTGGTCTCCCGCGTCCTCTACTAATCTGGGTGTCGACCATGCTGACAACTGGACATTTAAGTGTACTCAATATACAATAAAACGTCTTCTTCAAGGAAGACGGCCCTCAGGCACATTCATTTCACATAATTACATCCCTTCAAGGGGATGGCCCGCAGGCACAGTTTATATCACACGGAAGCTAACTAGATAGCTATCCTTCGAGGGATAGCTTGGCGAGCCCGCCTCTAAACCCTATCCTACTCCAAACACCATGGTTGCTCCCTTGGAGTCTTCCAGGCCCGTCTGTAAGGAAAAGCTAGGCAGTCTACCCGAACCCTTCTACATCTCTAAGGATGCCTATCGCCTTGTCTCTACCCGTCAATCCTATCTCTCGTCTATAAAGATCCCAACCATTTTCATTTTCCAAAGAGTTTTCATCCTTGCCCTTTAAACACTTCGAAATCCTTGAAAATTTCCAAAACGGTGGGCGGGTTTTGAAATTTTTTTTTTAACTCGTGCGTACTCAGGTCGAACAACCTGGCTCTGATACCAACTTTGTAACGACCCGAAATTTAAGTACCCGAATTAACCTCCATAAACCTACTTAGAAGGTAAATAAGGTTCGGAATACTAGATTATCGGGGAACGTTATAGAAGAAGTTTGATCTTCTCCCGTGAGCTTTGGATCTTACGACCGAGTACGAGTTATTATTAGGTTCATTTAAGCGGACGATTTAGTTGTCAAAAGATGGGGATTGAGAACCCCGAAAGGATCGTAGGCCCGTTGGAGGCTTTACCTGTCCTAGACTATCGCGAAAACGTTTCGAATAGAAATAAAAGCGGAAATCATAAATACAACAAAACGCCACGGCCACGCCGGGTCAAAACAATAAAACGTATGAGCAAAAGAGTACGAATGTCAAGTGCCTCCCTCACTCTAATCGTCCAAAAGGACTGTCCCGACAACCATCCACATAAGTAAGTCATAGCGGGTAAGGGGTACCTGAATCTAAAAACAAGAAATAAATTGGGGTCAATCATCGGAAATATGCACACTCAGTGCCATATGAAGAGGCATGCTTAAACTACATGAATGTTAAAATGCAACACATAAGCAAGTGCGTAGATATATATGATTGCGAAATAAACACACAAGGGCCCGTATCATCATCATAATCATCATCATCGTCACCATCATATCATAATATCTTCTCAAACGTACTCATCCTTCTCAAACATACTCATCCTTCTCATCATAAGTCTTTCATCATTTCATTCTTGTTCCATCGAGTATAAGTCATTTACTCGGATTTTGACGGCCGTCCTACCATAGACACATAGCATACATATGGATTGTTGGATTTACTAAGTTCATCCTACGTCATATTACCGGTTTATATTCCTAAACATGTTGCTAGGTCGCATGATGCATGAAGACTCTCGATAAGACAAAGAGTATCACATAAATCCATCATGAGTAAGTCCAGGGGACTTACTTGGAGTCCGGAGAATAAGCAAGCAATAAAGTGCACAACCAAGGATCCA
Organism: Persicaria maculosa; assembly: GCA_963922045.1. Classification (NCBI taxonomy): domain Eukaryota; kingdom Viridiplantae; phylum Streptophyta; class Magnoliopsida; order Caryophyllales; family Polygonaceae; genus Persicaria; species Persicaria maculosa. Next base: position 14,472,911 of record OY998253.1, read on the forward strand.
ATCAACAAGAGCCTATTAATTTCATTAAGCTTTCATTAGGTGGTATTCTAGTGCATGGTACCCAACCTAATAATCAACATACATCCACATGAGGTTCACAATTCTATAGATTATGCACTTCGGTTAAGTGACCCGGACTTAACCAGTTATAATCTATATCGTATTATCACATAATCGATTTTCTTCTTATCGGATCATAAGCCAAGTTATGGGTATACTTCATTTCTGTATTTTATATGCTCTAAGTTTCGGTTATGCCATCATATATATAACCATATTCTTAGCATTCCCTTAACCAAGTTTTTAAATCGAGTCATTATAAACACTGGTTACTAAAATTATAATAGCTCTTGATCCAACCGTTGGATCGCCCTAATTTTTGAAGAGAAGGTAGATAACATTTCCATGAACATCATATTAAGATTTCAGCCAAATCAGACCGTTGGATTGGAAATAAAGTCCAAATTACAGAGGCACATATATCCATTTTGTTTCTTGACGTTATAGAGTAGTTTTAGGTTCATTTAGATGTATATATTGCATTTTATTGGGTTAGTTTACTTGTTTGCTCATTTGGTGTTTAAGCTCAGAATCTACACAAGTTTAGTGTTTATTTGTAGATTGAGGATCCGAAGTAGTAAGGAGGTCAATCATGAGAAGTCTATGGACCATATGGAGGCAAGGAACAAGCTAGACAAGCAAGTGGGAATGCACAAGGAAGAAGCAAAGTGCGTACAAGAGGTGAAACCGCACCCGCGGCAAGAGGAACAAGAGAACACCAAAAACCGCACCCGCGGCTTTCCGGGCAGCACCCGCTGCCAGAATTCCAAGGGTCGTCTGCAGTGGCCGCGCCCGCGGCTTTGGGGGCAGCGCCCGCGGCTTTTCTGGGCCGGGTTCAGCGCCGATTTTCTTTGCTTCTTAAGTTGGGCCTATCTTTGGGAAACACTTTCTAGGGTTTTATGACGGTACTTAGGCCTATTTAAAGGTTTGTTTTAGGTTGTTTTAGGGATATCATCTAATCTTTTGACAATCGTTTGACAATGGAGTGCTAAACTATTTTGGTTTGCCTACGATTTGAGACTCCGTTTGGTTGAATTGTGAGTTTTCTATTCTTGTTCTAATTTCTATCATATGTTTCATCTTCTTTGTGCTTGAATGCTTTATGGTGTTTGATGCTATCTTGATTGATCACCTTGCTAGGATCTCATCATCGCTAGGGTTTTGAATTGTTCGTTATGATTCTAAATCTTCCGTAGCAAACATGTTCTAGTGGACTTCGTTAGAAAGCTTGAATGTGTAGGAAGTTGACTATAGGTTAAATATTAGTTCTTTAGGGGATTGATATTGCTTATAAGCTTTATACATCTTGAGACTTATTGCTATTCCTAGGATTAAACCTTAATCCGTGTTAAGATTGCTTAGGAGTAAGGGATTATTAGAACTCATAGGGCTAATAATCTATTTAAATCAAGATAAGAACATTTGATTGGAAAAGGAAGAGAACTTTAGTAGGAAACAAGGATCGAATTCACCAAATAGGGTTGAGAATTGTAGGTGAAACTATCTCTTAATTATTGATTCTCCTAATTTGTTAATATTTATCATTCTCAAACACTCAAAACCCCTCTTTTCTATAAATTGGTAAATACACAATACATAGGAATACTTGATTCTCTGTGGGATCGACCTCTTACTTGCTCACTATACTAGTTTGTAGGTTTGAGTTTTATTTTGATAGGAAACACAACGATTTTGTCCTGTCAAATTTTGGCGCCGTTGCCGGGGAATCAAAGTTTATTTCTTTGTTTTGTGTATTTATTGATTTTTGTTTATATCTCTAACTTTGTTGTGAACCTATCTTACGGTTCACGACACCCTTGCTACTAATTTTTTATGATGTTGAGATTAGCGCAGTTTGAAGGTGAGAACTTTCACCAATATTTCACTAGGTTGCAAAAGTATGTTTACGACCTTGGTTCATTGGGTTATCAATATGAATTGCGGGAAATGTGTTTGTGCATATTTGATGGGATGACTGTTGAAACACGAAGCTTTGTTGAGCATATGAGTAATGGAGGCCTATTGGATATGGGACTCTCTGAGATTTGGGAATTTTTCTGTTATATGGATTGCCATGTTGCTCAGGAAGAATGGCTCGCCACGTTTGAAAACAACGATAGTTTCTTCGGCGACGGAGGAAAGGATCTAGTGCTTTCTGACTTGGAATCTCATGAGTCAACGCATGAGGTTACATGTGATGTGTCTCCTACTCCATCTGCATCATCCATTCTCAACTCCCCCGTTGATGAACCATGTCTAGAGCCACTTGTTGAGGCTCGAGAGGTAAAAACGGTAAACTTTTGCAATTTGGAAGGTAACGGTGATTATGTTGATCCTTTTAATTGTTATTTTGAAAAGCTACCAACGGAACTGAGTTGGTGGTCTTATATACCCTTCACTGAAAGTCAGTCTCAAGAGTATGATGAGTTGGTAATATTTTTTAACATCATACAATTTTTTATCAACTTTTTCATATTTTGTATCCATTTATCTTTTGGATGGGCGCGAGAGTTTGATTTACTTTTGAGGGCGCTAACAATGTCCGAGTAAGTCTTGAATGCGCGGACGAATAAACCGTCGAGTCTATGACGTTAACCAAGGCGCTTCTTGGGAGGCAACCCGAGGTAAGTAAACTATAAGTTTTCTTTTCTTTATTAATTTTTTTTATTTTTCTTAGCATAATTAGAACCATCGTAGATTTTAGGAAGTTGTTTTCCGCCATGTTAGACTAACCTTTCAGGGGGAGAATGAAGAAGGTAGGAAAGGCAACACTTTGGAAAGGCAACGGCCGCGGCAAATCTGGGCAACAACATTGAAACCGCACCCGCGGCCCAGGGGGCAGCACCCGCGGCCAATATTGGGGAGGGTTCTGGAATGGCAGCACCCGCGGCCCAGGGGGCAGCACGTGCGGCCTCAGCCCTGCAACCTCCTTTTCACTTGTTTTCGACGCTCTTTCTTTCGTGCTTCACCTCCACCTCCGCCATACCAATGAGCTTGTGAGTTTTACTTTTCTCCTCCCTTGTTCTTTCTAATTTTTGTTGTTTTGATTTCATTGAGACAATGAAAACTTCAAGTGTGGGGGAGGGGATTAGTGTACATAGTAGGTTGCATTGCATATCGAGCATGTTTCAATTATTCTGCATAATATTCATATCTTAATACTTTGCATCTTAGTTTTATTTTAAGAAAAATAAAAAATGAAAAAAAATGAAAAAAATGAAAAAGAAAAAAAATATCATGCATTTGCATATAATATGCCATTGTTTAAACAACCACCAAGCCAAGTGAGTTCTCAAAATTTTATTGAAATTATGATCATATAAGTCCCATGACATGTTTGAATTGCCCTAGCCTTATCCCACTTATAGTTTGTTTTATGTGAAACATAGCTAGGTAAACATAATTGAGCTTGTATGATCTAAGTTCCTAGCATGACTGAAATCCAACAAAAACTTAACCTTGTGAGATTGATTTTTGGTCTTATTGGGACTACACTTCATTGAGTCCTTTTTCCTCTTGTTTCATGTGTGTGAATACTCTCCAATGCCTCTACCTCTTGGAATTGATTTTGTTATCTATATCAAGGCTGTACTTATATGTTTGTTATTGGTGAATTTCACATGATTGAGGCACCTTTATTAGCCCTCTTTGACTCTATTCCACCTTACATATGATCCTCTGCTTTAAGCCAATTTGAGCCTAATTGCCTAGTCTTTTGTAGCTCCACAAGATTTTTCATTAGCCAATTATAGCCTGACCCAATCCGGGAATTAGGAATAGTTGGTGAATATTTATATTGTGGATGATGGTTTTTAGTGGTGGATTGTATGGTTGATGTACTCTAATGAGATGTTTGATTATTGCTAGTATATTCATTACTTGGGACCTAAGGAGGATAAAATTCACTTAGGGGTAAAAGTCAAGGAAAATCATTTGATATAGCATGAAAACAATAGAGAGGAAAAGGAAAAAGAAAGGAAAAGAAAAAAAAAAGAATAAAGGAATGAGTTGAGTATGGTTTGTAAAGTTGTATGCTTGAGATTGGAGTTGTATTACATTGTGGAGTTATGGTATGAGTTTATGAGTGGTATGATGATTTGGTTGCTTCCTTAGTTCCCGGATTATGAGCACCACATGGCCTAAATTGTTCCATACCTTATGTTTTCCACCTTGGCCCCATTACAACCCATAAAAAGACCTCATGATGATTTTTGCCGGTAATGACATCCACGGTGGAGATTGTGATTCAATTTCAATTCTTATGTAGCTTAGTTGCATTTTGGATAGAGTTTGAGTGTTCATTGATAAACCTAAACACTTGAGTGAGAGCGAAAACACTTTATTCCCGGTGAGGTTGGATGGATAAGCAGGCGGGTTACTTGATCACATAAATACTTGCTAGGACATTTATTTGCCTTGTCTATGTTTGCACTTGGATGGGATGTTGCTTTTGATGAGGCTACTGCATGAAGGATTGTGTTTGTGGGATGAATGATTCATAAATGTTTTGTTTTGCTCGAGGACAAGCAAAAGGCTAAGTGTGGGAGAGTTTGATAATGCATATTTAGATAGGCATTATAGAGTAGTTTTAGGTTCATTTAGATGTATATATTGCATTTTATTGGGTTAGTTTACTTGTTTGCGCATTTGGTGTTTAAGCTCGGAATCTACACAAGTTTAGTGTTTATTTGTAGATTGAGGATCCGAAGTAGTAAGGAGGTCAATCATGAGAAGTCTATGGACCATATGGAGGCAAGGAACAAGCTAGACAAGCAAGTGGGAATGCACAAGGAAGAAGCAAAGTGCGTACAAGAGGTGAAACCGCACCCGCGGCAAGAGGAACAAGAGAACACCAAAAACCGCACCCGCGGCTTTCCGGGCAGCACCCGCTGCCAGAATTCCAAGGGTCGTCTGCAGTGGCCGCGCCCGCGGCTTTGGGGGCAGCGCCCGCGGCTTTTCTGGGCCGGGTTCAGCGCCGATTTTCTTTGCTTCTTAAGTTGGGCCTATCTTTGGGAAACACTTTCTAGGGTTTTATGACGGTACTTAGGCCTATTTAAAGGTTTGTTTTAGGTTGTTTTAGGGATATCATCTAATCTTTTGACAATCGTTTGACAATGGAGTGCTAAACTATTTTGGTTTGCCTACGATTTGAGACTCCGTTTGGTTGAATTGTGAGTTTTCTATTCTTGTTCTAATTTCTATCATATGTTTCATCTTCTTTGTGCTTGAATGCTTTATGGTGTTTGATGCTATCTTGATTGATCACCTTGCTAGGATCTCATCATCGCTAGGGTTTTGAATTGTTCGTTATGATTCTAAATCTTCCGTAGCAAACATGTTCTAGTGGACTTCGTTAGAAAGCTTGAATGTGTAGGAAGTTGACTATAGGTTAAATATTAGTTCTTTAGGGGATTGATATTGCTTATAAGTTTTATACATCTTGAGACTTATTGCTATTCCTAGGATTAAACCTTAATCCGTGTTAAGATTGCTTAGGAGTAAGGGATTATTAGAACTCATAGGGCTAATAATCTATTTAAATCAAGATAAGAACATTTGATTGGAAAAGGAAGAGAACTTTAGTAGGAAACAAGGATCGAATTCACCAAATAGGGTTGAGAATTGTAGGTGAAACTATCTCTTAATTATTGATTCTCCTAATTTGTTAATATTTATCATTCTCAAACACTCAAAACCCCTCTTTTCTATAAATTGGTAAATACACAATACATAGGAATACTTGATTCTCTGTGGGATCGACCTCCTACTTGCTCACTATACTAGTTTGTAGGTTTGAGTTTTATTTTGATAGGAAACACAACGATTTTGTCCTGTCACTTACCAAGAAAACAAGTCAAGAACTCAAGATCTCTCAAGGAACACTTTCTGCAGCCTTAAAGATGCACGTTTTTGGCTGGGTAAACGAGCTCGGATTCTTGTTTTTGAGAGATGTATGGAAAGCTGGGTTCAAGACGAAGCCATAGCTACTGACTTTGCTCCAATTGGATAAATATTGAGGGAGATATGCAAGTTTTGGTGCAAGGTGTCCAAAAAGGACCTACAATGGAGGAGGGGGGTTTTTCTTTGGGTTTTCAAGGGGAGTGTCGGCTAGGGTTTGTGTGGATGGGTTCCTTGAGCTGCTGGGATCAGTTTATAAAGAGAAGGAGGAGGCAAGGGGATCATTTAATCAAGCCATCAAGTGGCTAGCCATAGGAAACACAAGGGGAACAAGGTTAGCTAGGCCTAGCTAGGCTAGATGTGGTCATTTTAGTCAAATGGAGTGGTTGGGCTTTTATGGCTCTCCTTGAAGATGTGGTCAAGATTGTCGGCTTAGTGTGTGTTGGTCGAAGAATAGTGCTGTTCCTCACCTATCTCTCACAGTTGAGCAAAACATTGGCATCCATTTCCCTCGTGTGATTGATAACATCTTCAAATAGTGGTAAGATCGTCACTGTATTAGTGAAGGAAAGGGAGTTGAGGTAGAACAATTGGTTGATCTTCGAGTGTATAATTGCGAGGAGCTCATAGGTGGAGTCCAATTTGTCATTTAAGTCTTCCCTAAGATCAATCACATCCCTTCTCAGTGCATCCAAGCCAAATTTCAAGTCCTTCAAGTGTTGCTCTAGTAGTGAGGTTGTTGAAGCTACTGGAGATTTGCCTTTGAGATTGGGTAGAGCAGCAATGTCCTCTTGAGTTAGATCAACTCTCAGCTTACAGACATTGTCCAATGTCTTGAAAATACCAAGCCTTTGGAAGCAGGCTTAATTAATTATGCAGCGGACAACTGTTCTCAAGGGTGGGGTTGATTTTAAAGTGTTTGAAGATCTTGGGGAGAAGGTTTGCGTAAGGAAGATGCATGGCTCGAGTGGAAGTGATTGTGTGGACCATGTGGTTTAAAATGATGTTGGACATATCAAGTTCGTACCCATTCATGACCAAAAAGAGATTCTCAAGGGTTTGGTCAGTGATAAGCTCTCGGGAATGAGAACGTGGGACAATGCAACGAGCTATGATGGTGAAGATGATCTTGGCCTCAAGGGTGAGAGCGTTATGAGTGAGTTGTTTGGCTGATAAAGTTGAGGGGGTAAATATTTTTTTTTGGCCAATTGGACACACTCGCTCCGGGATGGATGTGAGGTAGTGGAGATATCTTGAGGGAGGTGGAAGATTTTGGCAAGAAGAGCTGAGTTCAGGGTTATTTTTGTCCCCTTGACTATTGATTCCAGAGTCAAGCTTCCCTGATCTCTTTTAGCCACCAAATTAACAAAGAAAAGTCGGGTAAGACTAGGAACTTTAACTCTGGAATCGAAGATGGTCGAAGTAATGCAAGGAAGGTTTCCAAGGGGAGAACGATACTAATAAAAACAAACTTAACAACTACCTAAATGAAGCGAAGATGGCCGAAGCGTGTAGGGTGCCCGAAGACGAGGTAGAGCGGTCGAAGCCGAGTTAATCGTGATCGAAGCCAAGTTCAAACTTCCTCTCTCTAGAAAAACTAGAGAGAAGAGAGAGTTTTTTCTTTTTTAGATTGGAGCTTTTATCTTAAAAAAATCTTCCTTTCATTTGCTTTTCCAATTTTCAAAAAATTGTTTTCTTTATTTTTTTTTTGTTTTTTTATTAGGAAAAAATTCGGGTGAGCACGCTCTACCCGAAAGCATCCTTTCGGATGAGGTCTGTAAAACCGAAATTGTTACAAATATCAATACCCCTGGCAGAATGGCTAAGGTGTGCAACCTTATCAGCCACTCTATTGCCAAGACGGGGTACATGAATGAAAGAAATTTCTTTCATAGTCGATAAAAGAAATTGTACGTCAGACAAGATGAGTTCGATTTCCCATGGGCATCTGGACTTGTTGTTGAGATAGTTGATGATTATGCTGGAATCTCCTTCAATATGGATTTTGTAAATATGTAGTTGTAGGGCCAGTTGTACACCAAATTTGAGTGCTAAGGCTTCAGCTTGAAGCGCGCTTTTAATACCTAATTGTTTATAGCCTATGTGTATTGGGTTTCCATTCCAGTCCCTATTAACCACACCAGCGGTACTACGGTTATCAGCGATAGTCGACCCGTCAAAGTTGAGTTTGAATGTACCTATTGGTGGTTTGCGCCACTTGATATGACGGGCTTTGTTCCTTTTTACGGGCTGCTTGACGGTTCGTGAATGAGGGGTGATGTTATCATCTAACATACTATCATATTGGTGAGTGTTACTCCAATTTATCTCGTGTGTAGTAATAAGTTTCAATGTGGCATCCCTAGAAGGGGCTGGTACCTGCCTAAACACATGTTGGTTTCGAATATACCACGTCGTCCACCAAGCGAAAGCAAGTTTACTTAGAGCAGCCTTTGGAAGGCTATTACCAATTAATGACATGATTGTGTTTATATCTCTTGATAGTGTGATTTGGCTGACTATAGTGGAGTTTATGTGCCCCGGGAATTGAACGAGAGAACTAGAATATTGACATTCGAACAGTAGATGAACATCATCTTCCATAGAGCAATTACAGAAGTTACATGTAGGGGGGATAGGGACCCCCCGTTGGGCGAGCCTAGCGGCTGTGGGAAGACCATTTTGACAGATTTTCCATAAGAAATTCTTGATCTTAGGTGGGATGTCGAGACGCCAGATCCAGGCGTTGTTGTCTAAGGGAGTCGAGGCTTCTGCGGAAACCAATTTATACTCACTTGACGTAGTGAACCAGCCCTCTCGGTCCGGCCCCTAGTATAATCTATCCACAAATTTTGAGACTGGGAGCGGGATGTCAAGGATTTCCTCCACAATGTTGTGTGGGAGAACAATAGACTCCACCCACCATTTACCACCCAAGATATAGTCACTGACTTTATCATCGATGTTATCAATTCTAGGGCAATCATCCCTTGACTGAATAGAAGAAGTTGTAATCCAGTTATCAGACCAGAATTTGATAGCGGTCCCGGTGCCAACTGAGCAAATAAGCCCCTTTTTGAACTTATCAATTAGAGTTGTAAGTTTCGCCCATATCCAAGAGGCGGCACCACTTTTCTTATAACGGAGAATATCATCCGCACGAAGATATTTATATTTGATTATTTGCACCCAAGCATTATCCGGCTCAGCCAGCGTTTTCCATAGTAGTTTCATTTGTAGTGCTTCATTCATTTCTCTAGATTTTATAATCCCCATGCCCCCGCATTTCTTTGTTCTACAAACTCTATCCCAGCTAATCAACGGGCGGTGTTGCAGATCTTTATTCCAGAAAAATGTTATATTAATCTGATCAAGTTCTTTATGAATTAAAGACGGCAGTAAGAAACTCTGCATCATATATAGGGGTTTGGCTGATAGGTTGGAGTTTATAAGGATAGCTCGACCTTGTTGAGATAGAGAGTTAGCACGCCATTTACTTAGCTGTTCTCTAGATTTACAGACAATATCTTCGAAGGTTTCTTTGGTTACTCTGCTGTTGATAATTGGACATCCAAGATATTTTTCCAGGGAGTTGACATTGGAAATAGTTAGGCAACTATTGAGTTCCAGAAGTCTAGACTGTGTGATTCCTTTAGTAGCTTGGAAGCATGATTTTTGGTAGTTTACTTTTTGGCCCGAGACTTTACAATAGGAGTCAATAATTGTTTTGACTTTTCTACAGGCATCCAAGCTGCCTTTTGAGAAGATGATAATGTCATCAGCAAATGATAGAAAGGGAATTATTGGTCCATTCCTCCCAAATGTGAAACCAATTGGGCTTCTATCACTATTTGCCTCAGCAGACAAGTGGCGTGCCAATATTTCTGCACCTAGGATGAATAGAAACGGGGAAAGGGGATCCCCTTGACGAAGGCCCCTATAAGGGAAGAACATATCTGTAGGGCCGTTATTCACAAGTATAGAATACGAGACTGTTGTTACACATTCCATAACCCAGGAAATGAACGTAGGGTGGAACCCAAATTTGCCAAGAATCTTTTTGGTGAAGTTCCAATCAACCCTGTCATATGCTTTTTCCATGTCCAATTTGATTGCCAGCCATCCTTCACAACCCAAACGCGATCGAAAGGAATGGAAGATTTCGTGAGCTATTAGGACATTATCTTGGATTGACCTATCTGACACAAACGCCCCCTGTAATGGGTGAATGAGCTTACCAATTACTACTTTAAGTCTTTCTGTTAGAATTTTTGAAATGATTTTATATAGGTTGGAACACAAGCTTATAGGCCGGTAATGGTTAGTAGTCGAGGGGTTATCTTGCTTTGGTAGTAGGGAAATAAATGTATGATTTATTTGTTTAAGGATTTTCCCGGAGTTGAAGAAACCTTTGATGACTTTGATAATCGAATTCCCTAAAATATCCCAATAATGCTTGTAGAATTCGGCCGTCATCCCATCGGGACCTGGTGATTTATTTTTCCCAAGGCTGAAAACAGCGGACTTAATTTCACCATTTGTTGGGACTCGTATAAGGAATTCATTTTCAGCAGGGGAGATTGAAGGGTGAATTATGTTAGTCATTTCATTAAGAAGTCTATCGTCAATCGTTTCCTTGTTAAAGCGTTTTTTAAAATCATTTTTAATTTCATGCCTAACATTTTCTTCTCCAATTATCAGGGTACCTTCTGTAGTAGTAATGTTACAAATTTGTTTTCTGTGTCTTCGGCCAGAAGCGACGCGATGGAAGTAGGATGTGTTAGAATCTGTAAGCTTAAGATGTTTTGTTTTAGCTCTTTGATTCCAAAATGTTTTTTGAAAAAGTAACAGTTTGTCCCTTTTCTGTAAAAGGCAACTTTCTTTACTGATGTTAGCATGATAGTTACTAACAGGAACAACCAATTGGATTTGTAGCAAGTCGTTCTCCACCTCCTGAAGTTGACGAAAGATGTTCTCGAATGAGTTCTTGTTCCAAACTTTAGCTTTTCGCTTTAGGATTTTTTGTTTGAACATTAATTGAAACATAGCAGAACCTGGACAAGAAGCGCGCCAGGATTGTTTAACAATATTACGGAAGTCCTTGCGTTGAAGCCAAGAGTTCTCAAATTTGAAGGGAGGTGCTTTAAAGGTGGCGCTACAGTCCAGTGTAATTGTTATAGTGCAATGGTCTGAAGAAGAAAACGCACCGTTTTTAGTGATGAGATTGGGTAGTTTGTGAAGAATTTGGTGATGAACAAGTACACGATCCAGTTTTTCGTGGATGTTATCCGTGGCCTCATGAGACTTTCTCCATGTGAAAGGGTTTCCGAAGGTTGGCAAATCCAATAGAGAACAGGTATTCTTGAAATGAAGTAGACGTGTGAACCTGGCGGGAAGAGTGTTAGCGCCGCCAAGTTTATTCTCTCTACACAGGATTTCATTTAGATCCCCCATGATGATGCATGGTATGGGAGAATCGTTTACAATTGTGTTAACTCGGTCCAGAACGGGTCCTTATCCCGAGGATCAGGAGGAGCGTATACGAACAAAAGAAGAATCAAGACATTGTCACTAATATTTTCATAACGCATTCCAATGATTCTAGGCAAATGAAACGAAATTGATAAGGTTTCATTTGAGAGTTGGTGGGTTTTCCATAAAACACCTAGGCCACCCGGACGGCCAATGCTAGGAGACCAAATAGCCATATCGAATCCTACATTTTTCCATAATTTTTCATCAGGCAAGGATTCCGATTTTGTTTCGGCAAGGGCTAACAATTGTATGTGTTCATTTCTACACAAAGCATCGACTTCAGTCCAGAAAGTTTTCTTTCGAATGCCTCTACAATTCCAATAACTTATTTTCATGAGAAACCAAATAAGATATGAGGAGAAAAGGTAAAACTCCTCATATCAAAAAGTTTTTCGGAATGTATTTGGAGGGGAAGGTACCCAAGGTAAGAGATCGACAATACTAAATAACCATGGTGAATGCAAACCAACATCAGAGATGGGGAGTTGTGGGGGGCGGCAAGCCTTAGTCCAGCAACCCCAACTTGCATTATCAAATCGACAATGGGAATAAGACTTTTTTGTGAAATATTTTCCAAATGTGTTGTAAAATTCACTTAATATTTTTTCCAACCATACGATGAGTTCATTTATGCTTAAAAAGGTGAGAGTTTTTTCATTAGAAAGTCCAAATGACAAGACACTACTAGAATACTGCAATTAGACATCATGTAATTTAAGTCTGTTAAACAATTGACAGATGTTAAATTATTCAATTACATCAATTTTTTTATTATGATGTGTAAAACAATTTACACAATGGTCAACTATAGGGACAGATGTTAAATTCCATGTTATGAAAAAAGCAAGATGCGCGCAATTAGGGAAATATGGGCGCGGGATGAAAAAAGTTGGAAAAAAATTGAACCGGGCTTTGGAGGCAAGGTTATCTCTTGAAAACAAATTTAAACTTCCCCTTTTTCAAAGCACTCTCAACACTTGAATAAAATTCCAACCCACTTTTCAGCATTTTAAAATTTCTATCTTTATCCTCTCTCTAATTTCTTTCACCTCTCACATTCATCCTCGTTCTCTCTTCTCTCCAGACCAGAGCCCCCAAATCCCCAATCCAATCTTTACCTTTCTCCATATCCGATCGTGCTCTAGCTAGCTCCGGCGACCCTCCTCCTTGGGTTAGTGCTTTCTTCTTCCTCCAGCCGTCAGCTCTCTGAAGCCCATTCTGACGACCCGACCGCTATGAATATGGATTGGAGCTGAAGAACCCTAAATCGTCGACTCTCTTGGTATCTTGCCTCCTTCTCAGCACTCCTTCTCAGCACTCTATTCTTTCGACAATGGATTCCTTCCTCCTAGTCCGATCTCCTTCTCTTGGCTTTGGTCTCGTTCTCCCTTCGCCGCCTCCATGCTTCTGTCACTATTTTCAACCCTAACAGACCGACATTCTCTCTTGTGAAAACCCAATCCATGCTCTTTTTTTGTTTTGCCTTCAATTTTTGTACAGATCTATATATAATGTTCTCAGGGTTTCTTTGTCTTTCATTTTTGTCTCTGAATTTAGGGGTTCTACCATGGATATCAAGAATCAGATCCTAGTGAAGCTCCAACAAAATCGAGACCCTTTTTTTATCCAACAATGCTAGATCTAGGAGAAAAGAAAAGCTCTGATTTGGAAAATATACATAAACCTTGCTCAGTTGCTCATAGGGTTTTCTCTACCATCGAAGCGACATTGTGCTTTGAAGGGCTAAACCTAAGAGATTCTTCAATCGACCGTCATCAACGCAGAGAAAATTGGACACTCCAATGTCTAGAACTTGTACCCCAAGAGTTATGGTCTGGGCTATCGCACTTGGTAATTTGTCTATTTCTTCATCATCTTTGTTCATTGTTGATCGTCTGTAATTTTGAAATTGAACATTGATTCTATTGAGTTTGGAAAACTGATTATCTGATCGATTGACAGACGTGTGTGCGGTAACTCCCACGATTTGATTCACAGGTACGGGCTCATGTGCTGCAGGCAATGCTTCCACAGCAACGCCAAGGAGATTGGCTTCATCAAGGTTGAATTTTCTCCCTCTCATCTTCATTATAATAAATTTGTACGAGATATATCATTTTCAGTATCTTCTCAATCAATTTTCAAGTTTATAATTGGCTTTGCTTAATGGTTTGAAAGTTTACCTTTATTTTTTATAAATTTGTACGAGATATAATTGGCTTTGGGCAATGCGTTTATTTGATTCCTAATCACTCAATCAGATTGGATCTGCATTGATCAACCTTTTCTAGGGAAGAAAGTTTACCCTTTATATATATATATATATGCATATATAATGGTTTTGATGAGTATTGCATTGATTTGTTATGATAAGTTGGGGAGTTGTTAGGTCTAGATCAACAAGCACTCTTGTTGGAATCAGTTTAAGGTCAAATTTTTTGTAGGATAGGCAAATGTGTATAAATATCACAAAGGGTCAAGTGGGACAATACATAAGGACTTGCCAAATACATTAGTAGCTCCTCTCCTCCAAGTAACCAGAACTTATAACACTAAAAATTCTCCCAGTTTCTAGTGTTCAGATTCTCCTCTAAGTAGCCCAAATTCCTTAGTGATTTTTTCTTGATCATTTAGAATTTTTCAGTTCTATTTAGGCAACATTTTGTCATGGATTCTTATAAGGTTTTTCTGGGTATTTGTATGGCATTCACATATTTCTACCCTTCTCATTTCAAGGGCTTGCTAGTTCGTAGTTCTTGAGCAAGAAGGGGACACTATGTTTAAGTTCAATGCTTTTTAAATTATTGATATGCTCGTTCTCAACACTTAAATTACAGAGATTTTTTTTTATCATGCATTGCAATTTGGATAACTACAACCAAAGCATGAAATAACTGATTTTTTTTCCATGTATTGCAGTGCACAGAGATTGCATGCTCTAGGTAATGAATCTAAACTACTTCCACTTTGGAGACAAGTGAGCTGAATCTAATTATGAATCTAATTCATTCAATAAAAAAAAGTTTATTTTCATAAGCATTTATCCCTCTCCCTCCAAAAACTGCTATTGATGTCAGTGGAATAATGACACTTCTTAGTCGTGTTTTTTATATAATTCTCAATATTATAATGTATTTCTCCCTTAATGGGAAATGAAATTAGGTGTCAGGTAGTGGTTTTCTAGCAACCATACAATGGAAAAAAACCTAGCAAATGGATAAGTTAAGAACCAATAAGTTCATTGACTAGTGAAACTTTTATAATTTTTCTATTTTTCCTATACTACTAGTTGATATCAGTCAACTGCTATTAAAATTTGGATCTATAATATCTTGTCTTTAAGAAAATAAATTAAAATGTTGGCTTTATTATATGTTCCATCTACTTCTCTTAGTTCAAAATTTTAAGGCTGGCATTTGCAATTCAGCGTGAAAATATTGGGAGCTAATTCTATCTTTTCATCAACCTTATCTCTGCAGGTGTTACCTATATTATGAAGATCTAGATCGTGGAGTTCAAGTTTTTGAAAATTATATGAATAATAGGAACACACCAACCGTTGAGCTTTATGTGGTAGGCACTTTTAAAGAGTTATCTTTATATCATTATCTTGTCTTTGATTAATCTTATGACTATACTTCCAAAGGAAGCCGTAAATATTCTTATTTTCTCTGAATTTTGCAATTAATTTAGTTATGAAGAAGCATCATTTCCCAATTAGGATTTTCCAGGAGTTGAGCATCCACATTGATCCTAAATCTTAGGAATGTTACTTGAGTTTCATGTTGTTTGAAGCCGTGAATTAATATTCTTATTTTCTCTGAATTTTGCGGATTGTTTTCCTCTTTCGATTCTTTCAGTGATTTAGGGTTTTAACTTAGGGTATTGTTTACA
Source organism: Persicaria maculosa (assembly GCA_963922045.1). NCBI lineage: Eukaryota > Viridiplantae > Streptophyta > Magnoliopsida > Caryophyllales > Polygonaceae > Persicaria > Persicaria maculosa. The sequence continues at coordinate 14,488,298 of OY998253.1, forward strand.
GATACAGAAACTTACCCTGGGCCATTTTTCAGTGTTGATATTTCAAGGAATGTTGAAGTATTGTTTCTCTTTTAATGTCTTCTTATAAATTTGAATGAATGTTCAAGTTACATGAATTTATTGCTGAAATCTTTCTGTTCAAGAGGTTAAATGTTCACCCTACAAAATCCTTAAAATTTGTTGCTGAATCCTTCTGTTCCTCAATCTCACTGCTGCATAAATGATTAACTTTTGTCTAAAGTTCTTATCCCCCGTTCCATGACATTTTAAGGTAAAAAATGCTCACATAAATATGATGGTGGTTAAAATGTGTTCGAGTTTTATGAATGCAACCAAAGAAGCATGTTAGTTAACTAATTTTGACTATTTAAGGCTTTTTTTTAGTCTTATTAAGACATAAAGAGCACTCTTAGAAACTGTTAATGCACAAGGACATGTTTTTTATGATTGTTATCTCATATCATTAATTTGTTTACAATAAAATCCAAATGGTCCAAATGTCTCATAAACAACCATGCTTTTTTATCACAGGTTCTATCCTTACTATTATGCTCCATTTGCTTATGATATCAAGGATCTGGACGAGTTAACTATCAAATTTGAGATGAGCACTCCGTTCAAATTATTTGATCAATTATTGGGAGTTGTTACAGCTACAAGGTATAATTTCTACAGTGTTCCTTTATGTATGTTTCTGTTTACCATCAAGTTGAATAACATTCATTCAGTATCTCAAGTATATCTATAAATCGCAGTCTTTGATAAAGAATGTATATTCGTCTCTATTCCATCTTTTGTTGTGGCTTAGACCCTCAACAACTTATTTAATTCCTCATTGCCTTATTGGACAGGAAAATTACAAGACTCCACTTTAGACTTTTCATGTTTCCAACTATTTAATTTGTGTTTTTTTATTCCTGCTAAGATGCTCTTATACCTACATGTGTTGTAGATTTTGACGTAGACATGAATGGAAAACATGATGGGGATTGGTGGGGCTGCTTGAAGGTACAAAGCCTGCTCAGTTTATATATCCATCTGTTGGACTGATTTGCTTCTCAAAGTTGAACATGATGGGGACTGGTGGTATTGTTGTAGCTGGAGTTTTTGCATAGATTGGGGATGTTGTGAGGCTGAGTTTTTTACGTTTTGATGTCTTCAAATGCTGCTGAGTTTGTTGAATTGGTATTGGTTTTGCAGCTGAGGTTAGAGGCCTCATTGAGACTTATTTATGGGTACTTTCAGCTCCTATTTCTGCAGATTTATGCCCCTCTTGAACTGATCTGTAAATGAGTTTTTGGTGGGGTTATGGAGCTGTTTCGAAGCCTCGTCGAGGGCAATCTATTTGGCTATCACTGATGCGTCTTCATGTGAGTTTTTGGAGCTGAATGGGGCTGCATTCATGCTTGAGCTGGAGGGAGGTTTTGGCCAAAGCAGTTGCAAGCATTGTTATCCGGGTCTGAAATGATGTGAATAAGATGGATGAATAAGTACTTTTCATTTATTTTTTGTCAGTTCGTGTAGCTGTTGCACAAGAATCTCTTTTTTATTCAATTTAACTTTCAACATGGCCTTTGTAGGTTGTTAATGTATGTATATTGTACTTTAAGTTAATCAAAGAATCAATCCTTTCATTTCAATATGAACAATTGTATTCTATCGAGCAAATGGTGTTACGTATCAAATTAAAAAGCATCGGATTATAAAATCGAACCATTGCATAAACACAGATGCTAGTATCATTATAGGCATCATCTAAATAATCTCAATAAATCAATGTGTAACATATATTTTTACATCACAATGTTAATATAGATTGATATCTATTGCTAACAACAACATCTTTATAAAAATCTAAAATGATGTTCATATCATATTAATACATCAATTATATACATATTTAATATGATAGATTATTCTAAAACAATAAAAAATAAAAAAAATTATATATATGAAATTAATATACACAATCAATATAATAAAAAAAAGATGTCTATTTTGTTTTAATACATTGATTATTTTAAAAATAGTGATGTAAATGTAAAATTTCGGCTTGGTGTGGATATCTTTGAAAGCTTATGAATGAAAAATAATGAGGCTATAACAACACGTGAACATATCAAAAATAAATTTGAAGGGTTGATTTATATCTAGATTCAAAATAAAAACAGATGTTTTATCCAAGAAAACACATCTGCTTAAAACAGATGTGGAAAAGTTGATCTTTTACTACACGCACAAAGAGATCGGAATTTTTTTTGAATGACATCTGTTGACAACAGATGTCTAATTGAAGTTTTCTAGTAGTGAGATAATGTAGCAAGCAAGACAATTTCCATGTGGCCTCCTACTGTTTTGCCCATCAAACCACCCGGGAGAATCCAAAACCACTTTATAGACACCACTCTCACACTTATCAGGGACGAAGGTCGGTAGACCAACTATGTGTACAGCAAGTAGATGAATTTTAGTCATAAAACTGAAAACGATAACAGCTATGGAGAAGGCCGATTTGACAAAACCACCAATTTCTTTAAGGATGAGGTCAAACAAAGGTGCATCCGACTTGGGATACACCTGCTCGACATCATGTTTGAAGGAGTATTCAACCTCACCAAAGCCGCAAGGCCTTAAGGAGTCTAGTTTTCCCCCATACTGGGTGTGAATTGAGGACCCATGACCAACAAAATCAATAATACATAAAACCACATGTCCCAAAAGCTGGAGAACAAAGACCCAAGAAGAGAGATAGGGGTGATAAGTTTTAAGAATGGGCAGCAGAAAAATGAAGTTAGTTCTAGCAACTAACACTTGTTTTACTGGCTAGACATAAATTGCAATTCTTAGGCAGGAAAAAACTACCCTTTGTAAGCGCTTTTTATTGATTAATGAACGGATGTTATTCAATATGCGGGGTGTGAAAATGTTCCTCAAACACTTAGCCCACCACTTTTTACATCTGTAATTCGAGTAGAGGTTATGTGATATTAGCAAACCAACACTAGCAAGCCAGATATAATTTATCAGTAGCAAAACTATTATGAAAAGAATTAGGTGTAGAGTAAGATTCTTATCAGCAAATCCAAGCCATTCATGGATAATGGGGCAAAACTTAACCCAGAAGACTACAACCCAATTTGTCACACGCGCCCCCAATTTTGAGATTCCAACCCCAAATCCTAACTCTATGCGGGAATCCGGCGAGTTTCAATCGTCTTCAAGCCTTACAATCCATCTCGACGTGGAATCGAGTCTCAATCCTGTCGTCCCCACGCTTCTGAAACCACATTCATCTCCCCTCACCTCTGTCTTTCGGGTGCCTCTCATAGAATGCGAGTATGGTGGTCGTCGTCCTGAATGTCAGGATCTCGGCTGTTGTCGAATTGTGAAGGTGGGGAAAAACTTCAGAAAAAGGAAAAAAGATACTCGCCGGTTGGGGTGGTGGTGTTGCGCAGTGACGTTGTGTGCTCCGAAGTGGCCTGTCGTCGCCGACGCTTTGTACTGCCCTGGTAGAAGGTATGGTGCGACACCTTCTCTAAATTTTCCTCTTCCTCTCTTCTATTCTTGGTTTCTGTCATGGGTTGGGTTGGCAGGGCTGAGTTTCCGTTCCTCTCTTCCCTTTCTTTCTCTTCCCCTTCTTTCTTTCATCATAAAATCTAACAAAGTATTGTGGCTTTGGTCTGAGTTGAGCTCGGCCGGTGACGACAAAGGTAAACAAACCATGGATTCTGCGACCTTCGCTAATCCATCAAACACCCCCCGAAAGGGCCCCAAATCCCGTTCTAGCGGGTTGCACTGCTCTGAGGGGAGTTTTATCCTCTTGGTCGGTGCTGTTCTTTCTCTGCATCGCAAGGATGGTTGGAAAGATTGGCGACGATTCATTGATACAGATGAACTCAAGACTCCCCTTGATGTGGTCCAGGTGTTCACAGTTGTTCTATGTCTCTTCTGTCTCATCTGTTACTTTATATATGAAAATCCTATTTTTTAAAAAAATTTGAAATTTCATTTTTTTTTAAATAGAGTATTAGTCCTGTATATTCTATTGGTGGATACACCACAAGACACAATTGAATCATGGAAGTACTTTGTGTTAGTCTACATATTATAGGTAAACAATGCTCTTTGCTTAATGTTGATTACACTGATTGCTCGGGGTAAGGCCGTAAGGGTGCTTACATCTTACCCTCCAAACCCTCTCTTAAGCAGGATTACACTAGGGTGATAAGTGGTTCTATGAGCTGGTTTTGCTATTGCCTGATTGGTGATTTTGATTTTCTAAGATTAAGGGCTTTTTTGAAATGGGTATATAGATATAGGCTATGGGTATAGAAAGTCCTATATCTATATACCTTGTTTGATATATTTATCCAAATTAGTATATGGGTATCAATCCTATATCTCCATATACTAATTCTATGGCCTTTTTAGCTTTTGGATATCTGTAGAAATTGGGGGATATAGGAGAAATACAGTCTGAGCGAAATTCTTCTCCTCCTCCTTCCACCGCCTTTCAACCAGTCACCCCCCATGGATCTCTTTCCTCCCTAAACCCTAACAACCCCATGTTTGTGCTCCAGATTTACCGGCCTAATCCCGTGTTATCAAGGCAGCAAGGGCTCTCTCGCCCCCTCTCTTCAACCAGTCACCCCCATGGAACAATTTCCAGTTCCCAGCACCTCCCGGGCCGTTCAACGGTCACAGTGATGATGGCTCTACCATGCCCAGACTGATTTTCGATTCGAAAATGCATCTGTCCAGATTTTCCAAATTCGAAACCCAATGCATCTCTCCAGACTGACACCATTGTCCATTGCTATTGAATTGAAATAGGGTTCTGTTAGAAAGTTATTAGGTTTTTGGTTTATTTTTATTATATTTTCTCTTTGTTTTTAATTCTGATATCTATATATACCCTTTCCAAACAGCAGATATAAGATATAGATATTAATCTCATACCCATACCCAATATTCATAGCTTGATATCTATATCTCATACCCATAGCCTATATCTTATATCTATATAACATTTACAAACGGGCCCTAACTTTCTTATCGGCGTATTTTTTTTCTCTTTTCACATGGGAAATTCCTTGATCTACATGCACTTACTTATTTGTGAGGTTAGATATCTAGGCCTTGATTAATTGCTCACTTTTTGATTTCATTCGAGTGTTTGGTCTTAAGTTGATCCGTAGACATACCTTGCTTTAAAGCTTGGTTATAACGGGGAAACTTTAATTATAAGCTTCAAAGTATGCTTTGGTATCAACTAAAATAGCTTGTTAGCTTAATTCATCTTTCTTTGTTCCCCTTCGCCTTAGATCCTCTAAAATTGAGTTATCCCTGTATGCGCCAGATATCAGTTCATTTCTTTGGAATTTTTTTACTGCGAGTCGTATAGTTTTAGGTATGTAGTTTGCTCGGAGTCGTTTAGTTTTAGGTCCCTACTTTGTAAGTAAGTACTCATTTATGCCCGAGTCTGCTCATTATCATTTGACAGGTTCTAAGTCGCAAGCAGCAGAATCCTCAGCTGCAAATGCCCGTCAACTTGCAGCTCCAAAATCAGATGTTCCTCGAGCACTAGCAACCTTGCCGTGGGAGGGAAAGCGTCTCTTCAGCCAAAACGAAAACCTGTCACAGAGGATGAGATAGAGTCAATCATGGTAAGCTGTCATCCTTCCATTAAATCCATCCTTGTAGATTCGTCCTTCCGCCCTTGAATCCGCAAGTGCCGGCGGACACTGGGGAAACTCTTAATCCTTATGAGCAAGCAATATCTATTATAGGGAAGACATTAGCAGCTTTTGATGAGGATGATTTGATCCCTTGTTATGGATTTGGAGACGGTATGTATGGCATTCATGCCTTTCATTTTTGAATACTGATGGACTTCCATATTTTGGGCTGAAATTGATAGTCTTTATCCTTCTGGCAGCATCTACTCATGACCAGGATGTCTTCAGTTTCTACCCTGATGAAAGACATTGCAATGGCTTTGAGGAAGTTTTGGGTCGTTACAGGGAGATCGTCCCTCATTTACGACTTGCAGGTTCCTAATTTGTTACTCAGTTGCTTCGTGTTTTCCTTTAGGGGTATTTTATTAGCAGAACAATTAATGTTAAGCATCATCTTCTCACAGGACCTACACCATCTCCTGTTAATTATTGCTGATGCCCAGGTACTTCCTTGTGAGATAGCGGTAGTTACTTTCTTCCCTTTTTTTTTTTTTTGGGTATAAAAGGTCCTTGGGACTGCCATATCCCCATCACAAGTCATAACTATCATAAACCATAGCCTGAGTTAAGATTACACGATCAATGAATCATAGCAACAATTCTACCTTTCCCAAATCATTGTGACTATGTTTTACTGAAATAAAGGCCACAGTTTTAGTGACTAGACTAGATGTTGTTTCACATTAACCAGATGAATATCCTAAGCTTCTATTTCTTTCTGGGTCGATTGAGTGATGAACATAAATGGGAATTTTATATAAAAAATAATAATCATATTTATTTCAAACCACTTGATTAAACTTTACTCACATGCAAGAGGTTGCCTCTAGAATTGAAAAAGAACGAGTTTCATCTTAAAATGGCATTGAATCCAAGTTCCCAAGATTTCTAGCAAATCACAGGGATTTTCTCATTCTGGACGTAGTTGGGTTTGGCTAAAATCTGGTTGTGATAGGACCACTTGCTCTTACAGGTTACACTTTGTAATGGATCTTTGCATTCTGGATGGTGATCATCCTGGGTGTAGCTGGGTTACGTAAGGTTGGTTTTAATGGACCTTTTCATTTTGGATGGTGATCATCCTGGATGTAGTTGGGTTTATGTGAATTTGATATAATTGGATGGATTCTTCTCCGTCATATGCCATGCAAAACCATGTATATTTTTTTTATGAATGAAATGATAGTGATCTGAACTTTACTTTGGAGAGATTATCTTGAGTTTGGTTTTAATAAAATAAAATAGCTCACTTTTATAGGTTAGCAGAAGTGTTGATACTGAAGGTGGGCATCCAAGTCCCCAGGAGCAGCGGTCTGTTGATGCAATCGTGGAGGCAAGGTAAAGTGGTTGTTGCTTTTGCTTAGTTTGTGTGCAGTTAGTTATCAAAGTCTAACTTGATGTCTTTATCTCTTCATATCAACAAATATCCTCTTTCAATTGTGTTAGTTGGGGTTGGTGATGGGCCATGGGACACGATGAAAGAATTTGATGACAATATCCCTGCACGTGACTTTGATAATTTCCAGGTAAGATATCCTCATATTTTAATGAGTCAAACAGATCTACCTTCATTTAACTTTTCTGTTGTTAAGTGATAATGGAGACTTGTGTTTTTTTGTTTCTTTAGTTTGTGAATTTCACTGAAATCATGTCGAAGAATGTCAATCCAACACGGAAAGAGACAGAGTTTGCTCTCAATGCATTGATGGAAATTCCATCCCAGTACAAAGCCACTTTAGACCTCAAAATATTGGGGTAAGAGATGAGTTGGAAGTTTGCTTATTCTTTAATAAATCGTGTGCACTAGCCACTAATAATACAAGTTTTGCTCCCCACTTATTTTACCATTCTAATTGAGTGCAATAGGCGTAGAGGAAACTCCAATGCGAGGGTGGCACTTCCCCCGCCAGTGTACAGTGCACCATCTTTCAAAAACTCACGCCCCCCAAGCTTTTCAGCTACACCATGTTTTTCAAGCACACCAAGCTATCGGGAGTATCAGCAGAGCCCATTACCTTATCATCCTAACCCTGAACCTGTAACAGCTCCACCTGCTCCAAGTTCGTCAACTTATGAGCACCAGGTAATTTATCTTTACTGTTCTGCATTGATCTAACCATTCATTGTTTTCTTCATAGTCTCTCCTTGCATTTGCCTTTTCTTAAAATTGTTTTACTAGGATAAATATACTTAACAACATAATTTTTCATTATCAATTACCTTCCCACGATAAATTACCTACTTTAAAGTAATAACAGTTTTATCCAAAGGCACTTGGCTTTTCTGAGAGGTGAGAACCAAAAGAAGAAAGCATATTACTACTATGAAGCTTTTTAATGTAGAGCCTAGAAATAAATCATGGTTTTGTGGCCTCTGACTCCAACATCAAGTCTTACGGTACAATTTTGGATTGGTTTTGGATTCTTAGGATGCATTGCAACATTTATTTTCAAGTTATCTTCAATCCTCCAAAAGCAATATGTGATCTTAAAAAACATCAATAATACAATGAGCAAGCCGAGCACCACCTTTCCAAGCCAAATTGAAAACCAAAGTCAAAGCGCTTAAACCCGAGGCGGCGCACCCTTCATACCTAGTAAAGTATTGTGGAAATCTGGATCCCAATTTGAGGAAGAAAACTGAATTTTATTGAAGAGAGTAAAATGTAATCGGTTACAAGGATTGAGGTGCTATCCTCTATTTATAGACAAAGCAACATGAAATTGAGATCTAGAAACTTCTAATTCTGTTACAATTGGCGGGAAATAACAACCAAGTTGAACCAATTTGCAAGAGCCGCTCTCCATTGATCGTCGAGCACCATCACCTTTCGTCTTCTTCCTTTGAACAAAAGGCGAGCGAATTTTAGATCGAATTCACCATCTCTCTACAAGTATGTCTAAATAGAAATAGTCATCACTTACAATTTGGGAGAAGTAGCCCGTACATTATCCACCGATTGCATCACCTTTCGTGCTGGGCCTAAGTTTGAAAAATCAGCCTAGTAAGGCCCATCCATCACGACACAGCCCAAATAAATGTAAGGCCCATCCATCAGAGTTGTACTTGTACGTATATAAATCGAAGCAAAGTACAGGGCATCTGACACAGGCTCCCATTCATGAACTCATAAAATCTAGCATATGTTCGGCGGCTCCCAATTTCGGATGTTCCCCCTCATCCAATTGTATCGGTGGATCTATCCTTTCTGTTGATTTCTGTTTCTTTGTTTTATAATTCTCTTTCGATAGGGATAGATTCAAATCGTCTTTTTTTTTTTTTTTTTGAACTTCGATTCATTCTTAATCGTCCCAATTTCACTTCTGATTCACGCTGTCCTCATGGGCGTAGCTGCACAAATGATTGTATTCGGTTTTCGATCTGGATAATTGCCGAAAGTTGGGTTTTTTTTTTCAGATCTAAAACTCATCTATGATGTGCGGCCTTTGTTTTTTGTTTTTAATTTGATTCGTGCTTAATTGTCGCAGTTTCAGTTTCGATTCATGCTTGTCTCAGTTGTCCCCGTGGACCTATGTGCTGAAATCGGTTTTCGATCCATGTAATTGCTGAAATCGGTTTTTTTTTTTTTTTTTTTGCCCCTTTTGGAAGAAGATACCAACTATGCTCCATCAACCAAAAATAATACCAACTTCAAAAATTACCACCAATGATACCAACTATTCACTTATTTACCAATAATGATACCACCTAATTTCCGGTGAAAAATCCGACATATATGATGACATGGCCGTCGGAATTCAATGACTAGGATTATGAAAGATAAAAAAAAAAACAAATTAGAAAAAAAAATCCAGAGTCGTCTTCTACCTTTTCCAATCCATCACCACCGTACTCTAGCCAAAATCCATCACCACAAAGTGCGTGCTCGGTGTCTCTATCTCTTTTTATATACGAACACATCGGGCCTGGTTAATGATTCACGATCTTACGAACCGAGGGTAGCTTCTTGTTCATCTTTGTCGAAGCTCTATCTACTCGAGTATTTCTAGGTTGTGTTTGTGAGTTTTAATTGAAGGTTGGCTCGATTCGTCCTTTGACACCTTCCTTAATCCAATAGAGCTAAATTGACGAGATGGTGGACTGATTTGGTTGCAAGTTTTTTAAAATTTTCCATAGGAGATTCTTCGATGAAATGGGAGTGAATTGGGATCTCGAGTGTGTATGATTGGATGATGAAATTAGTTGAGGGGTTTTGATTAATAGACAATTTCAGGTTTTCAACCGAACGAATCGAGTCTATCTATTATCGAATTCGATTTAATTTTCTAACCCTAGCTTTTCTAGATCTTTTTATGCTGTAATGTTGGACCAAATTGGGTGGTAGGAGAGATGGGAGTTCTGTTTGAGTGTTTCCCCCTCAACTGAGCACACGATTGGTGATGGTGGTGGCCGGATTTCGGTCGGAGTGCGGTGATTGTGGTGGTTGGAGGGTGGGGCGACGAAGGATCATACTCCGACGATTGGAAAAGGTAGAAGACGACTCTTGAATTTTTTTTTCTAATTTGTTTTTTTTTTCTTTCATAATCCTAGTCATTAATTACTATTATGCTTAGTCATTGAATTCCGACAGCCATGTCACCATAGATGTCGGATTTTTGGTTGATGGAGCATAGTTGGTATTATTTTAGGTAGTTTTTCCAAATATATATACTACTGAACCTCGCTGAACATATGCAAGCCAAACTCGTCGCATGAATCGTTGCATTTATAAACATACCACGAGCCTCATCACTAGTTATGAGCAACACCCAGATTGTCTAGTATATATCTATCTCGGGTTCACTGATTAGTTAGTAGATTTAGTAGCTAGTACAGTCCAACACACACATATATCTAAGTTCAAGTCTTCCATGTCATTAGTCGAAAGCAACTTGCCTTGATTTGAATCTTCCTGACAAAAGCAAACCCTTGGATTAAGAGTTTTCTAAGTTCAAGACTCACCCATGCTGTAAGTCATCTTCAGTCCAACAGCGTCTTCAATGTCCTCGTCGGAAACTGGTTCACCAGCAATCCGGAAATGGGTTCCCAGGTTCAACGCTACAGCTGAGAGAATCAAGACTCTGACAGTCTGGGTTCGTATTCCATGTCTACACATTGAATATTTCGACCCCAGATTCCTGAACAGAGTAGGAAGCAAGATCGGGAAAGTACTTCGTATCGACAACACCACAGCTACAGCAGACCGTGGGAGATTTGCACGTCTTAGTGTAGAAATCGACATAACCAAGCCACTCCTGTCGAAATTCAGAATGGACGGCAGAACATGGCCGATTCAGTACGAGGGCATCCGTATGTTGTGCTTCAAATGCGGTAAGGTAGGACATAATTCGGAGTCTTGCGGGAAGGAGACTAATCCTTAGTCAGTACAAACAAAGGGACTATCTGCAGAGGTGCGGAACGCTTCCCAAATTGAGACAAATGCTCATGGTGGCTGGATGCAAGTCAAAGACCAGAGGAAACGGGGACCGCCGCCGAAGAATGGGACCACCGGAGCCGGAGGGGCCAAGAAGCAGGTCTCACCACCGGAGCCCAAACTTGGACAAAGGGAGGACTTGCCGGGGAAAACAGAGGACGTCGGGTCCAGTGCTCAGTCAGCCAACCCGATCGTAACAACCGCGAGATTTGAGGCCCTCACCTCGGAGGAGGAAATCCCGAACTATGAGGAGACTCCTCAGGAAGCTGCTGATTCTGTTTCATCTAAAGATACCCCAATCAAAGATTTGGTAGTTGCTAATGATTTGAAAGGAAAAGATAAGAATATCTCATCAGCCACGTCATCCTCGTCCTCATCAAAGGATAAGCAAAAAACATCGGGAAACAAAAAACCCACTCAGCCCAAGACCCCGACCCACCACGCCACGGACCCAACCGGAAAACAATCCTCCACCAAAAGACCTACAACGACCGATCTCAATAAATCCACCAAGCCCAATGAAGAGAAAAACTATTCCACAGAGAACTCCAACCCTAATATAATCACCGTGACCCCAAACGTCCCCATCAACATCTCTTCCAACGCCAACTTCCCCGCCCAACCAGTTGCCAACAATGGAACCGATGCCACGAGTTCAAGTGATACACTGCGACAGTTCGGTAAGCTTCCTCCTGTCCGACCTCCGGACGGGTCCTTTCCAAGTGAACGTGCCAAGAATAGCGAACAAGATGAGATGCGATTTCATGCCGATGATAACCGAGACCCGCCCGATGCTATGCAGGGTGTCACTCCCTGCAGAAATGAACAAAGCGCTTGACCACTTCACCGAAGCGGTCGGGGTGTACATGGAAACAAATCCGGAAGCGTTTATGGATATCAGAAGGAACATCAACTCTATGGTGTCTAATATGAATAAATCAAACATCTTAGCTTGGAACGTTAGGGGGGCGGCGAGCAACAACTTCCTGAATGCTTTTAAGGAGCTCATTCAAACCTTCGATCCGAAGGTGCTCGTGCTTGTTGAGCCCCGTATCAGCGGAGCGTCAACAGATGAAGTATGCAACAAAATTGGCTTTGATGGAATAAAAAGATTTGAGGCGCAGGGTTTTTCGGGGGGCATCTGTCTTCTCTGGAAGACAACGGAGGTTACAGTTAAGGCAATTGACCTCCGGGAACAGCACATTACGGTCGAGATTCAGCGGGTCGAGGAGGAGCCTTGGATGATCTCAGCTATCTACGCTTCCCACGCCTCTGCTCGAAGGCTCGAGCTTTGGCAGCAACTGAAGGATTTTGCTGAGACTAACAATAAGCCTTGGCTTTTAGCGGGCGACTTCAACGCCACTCTGGGGCCTCACGAGCGTATGGAGTCGTCAGTGGGCTCTAACCGCGAGTCCTACAGATTCCGGCAACACATCGATGATCTGCAACTCATTGACCTTGGTTTTGACGACATCCCCTTCACATGGAATTATGGTAAAACTCCCAGCACCAGGAAAGCGGCCAGATTAGACCGAGCCCTCTGCACCGCCAACTGGAATTTGGCTTTTCCGGATGCCAGCGTCTTGCATCTCACAGCTCCCCACTCAGATCATACTCCTCTCTTGATCCGAGTTGATGGTGTTGTCCAATTCTCAAGACCCGACAACCCGTACAGATTCCAGGCAACCTGGATGATGCACGAGGACTACGAGAACTTTCTGCGTTCAGACTAGCAACGTGAGGCGGGAGCTTGCGAAGCGCTTCACGCCTTAGCATCAGACCTGTGCACCTAAAACCGCGATGTATTTTGCAACATCTTCAAGAGGAAGCGCCACTTATGGAGCCAGCTCGAAGGCGTGCAAAAGAAACTGAGCGAGCGGGTGACTTCCCATTATCTTAGATTGGAGCGGGAGATCACTCGGAGTTTACAAGAGGTGTTGGAGCAAGAACAAACCTTTTGGTTTCAAAAATCCCGGATGGATTTTCTAAAGGATGGAGACCGCAACACTCGCTACTATCACTTATCCACCTTGAGGAGGCGCAAAGTCAACAAAATCTTAGCTCTGATGGATGAGGAAGGCTGCTGGGTCACGGATCCGACAGCTCTTCGGTCCCTGGTCAGAAATTTCTTCAGCAATCTCTACGCAGAGGAACCGGGATCAGCCGGAGGCTCGTCACAGCCTTCTTTCGTATCCTTTCATCCTCTTAGCAGTGAGCAGCGGGTACAACTGGAACTAGAATTCGATCAAAAAGAGGTTTGGGAGATGATGAAGCAAATGGGATTCTACAAGGCCTCGGGGCCTGATGGTTTCCCCGCCATTTTCTTCCAACAACAGTGGAGCACCGTGGGGAACCATGTCCCGCCCACTGTGCTGAGTATGCTGAATGAGGATCGGTTTCCGGCTGGAATCGTCGACGCTCTAATGGCCTTCATTCCCAAGACGTCATCCCCATCTCAGCCGGCGCAATTTCAACCTATTGCTCTTCTGAATGTTATATTCAAATTAGCAACCAAAGTGATAGTCAGTCGACTAACACCCCTGCTCAGCGACCTTGTATTGCCGACCCAGGCAAGCTTTATTCCGGGAAGGCAGATTGTGGTTGTGGACAATGTGGTGATTATTCAGGAAGCTCTCCACTCTATGTTTGAGAGACGCAGGAGGAGGTGGATGATGATTAAAATAGATCTTGAGAAGGCATATGACATAATCCGTTGGGATTTACTCAAAGACACTCTCGAACGCTGCGGGCCACCTGGCAAGCTTATCAAGGTGATCATGAAGTGCCAAACCATCGGCAAATTCGAGATACTATTCAATGGTGGCCGAACTGAGGGTTTCCAACCATCGAGACGCATCCGGCAGGGCGACCCGCTCTCTCCTTACCTTTTCGTTTTATGTATGGAGAGACTCTCCCATTCTATCGAAGAAGCTGTTCGCAAAGGGTTGTGGAAACCGGTTAAAGTCGGGGACGTAGCGTTGTCTCACATCTTCTTCGCTGATGACTTGGTGCTGCTCGCGGAAGCATCAGTAGAGCAAGGAAGGGTGATCCGGGACTGTCTAGGCGAGTTCTGCAGGGTTTCAGGTGAGAAAGTGAACTTGTCTAAAAGCTCTGTTCTTTACTCTATAAATGTGCCAGCTGATTTCAAGCGACAAATAGGCGATGTACTCTCCATTCCGATGTCAGCGGAATTCGGGAATTATCTAGGAGTCTCCACGTCCTGCGGACGCATGACATGTACTCTCCATTCCGATGTCAGTTCTTACAAGTCTCCCTCTTTACACCATGCAGTCTACCTTTGTTCCCAGGACTATCTGCGAGGATATCGATAAGAAAGTGCGAGGTTTTATTTGGGGATCAAGTGCAGAGGAGAGGAAAATCCATCTGCTCAGCTGGGACACGATCACAAGACCAATAGTGGAAGGAGGGCTCGGGATTCGACCCATGAAGGTGGCTAATCAGGCTACCCTCGCTAGGCTCAGCTGGCGTCTTCTCTAATCCCCTTCATCGCGGTGGAATCGAATTGTCAGGGGCAAATATTGTAAAGGACGGTTGGACGTGGACATGTTTACTAAAAGGCACGGGGCGTCGAGAACTTGGCGGAGCATTACTCATGGAGCCGAGCTTCTCATCCCCCATCTGCGTACTGCTATTGGTAATGGATCTAGCACCTTGTTCTGGCTTCACCCATGGCTTCAGAGTCAACCGCTGATCGACATCACCACAAGCTCGATTCTAGAGGAGATAAGTGGGTATACGGTTGCTGAAATGTGGCTTCACAACACATGGAATTGGGATATGTTATCCCATTACCTACCGACGGACACCCTCCTGAAACTCCAAGCCATCTACATCTTGGATAACCCTCAATCAAGGGACAGGGTTTGTTGGGGTCTTTCCTCGTCAGGTGAGATCTCGACGAGCTCCGCTATTCAACACCTCCTCCGAGGAGAGCAAGCCATCACCATGAACCCAGGCTGGAAGCATCTTTGGAGACTTCCAGTGCAACAGCGCGTTCGAACGTTTGCTTACCTAGCTGCCCACAATGCTTTCCTCTCAAACGGGACAAAGCTACGTTGTCACCTAACTAACTCAGATGCGTGCCCAAGATGCAGCTTGACCGAATCTGGACTCCACCTTCTCCGTGACTGTGAAGTGATTCGAACAGAATGGGAAACACTGACAGAGGAATACGGCATAAGGAATTTCTTTCACTTAGACTCGATCAAAGATTGGATCTTGACCAATATCAGTAGCAATTCAAGATGGGCAGGAGTCTTCTCCAACATGCTTTGGCTATCTTGGAAATCCAGGAATCTTCTAGTATTTGAAAACAAAGAGGATCACCAGAGGCTCGCGAGGAAGGCCAAGGATTTCGCCTCTCTGTACGATCAGAGTCGTCAATCCATCAGGCTGCCCACCAGAACTCTGACGAATCAAACGACATCCTCTTGCCATTGGACTACCCCACCTGAAGGCTGGGTAAAACTGAACATCGATGGGGCATCAAAAGGCAATCCGGGACTTGCAGGAGGTGGTGGAATTCTTCTCTCGAGTGCTGGAAGTTTCATCTCTGCATTCACCTTCAAATGTGGAATCACTACTGCCATTTGTGCAGAAGTATGGGCAGTGCTACACGGCCTCCGACTAGCCTCCCGACAGGGGTTCCCTAAAGTAAGCCTGGAATCTGATTCCTCAATCCTATGCACTGCTCTAAAATCTAAGGAAAGCCCCAGGCACCCAGACTCACCTCTGATGGATGAATGTCGTCATCTGCTGAACTCTACTGGATGGGAAGTCTCTGTCTCCTGAGTTAGCCGCCGAGCAAACACACAAGCTGATACTCTCGCGGAATGGGCAATGTCCTTGAGCTATGACTATATGGAATATACTACTCCACCGAATGTTATTACTCCTCTGTTAGGATTTCCTAATGTAATCAACTCTTAAGCCCTTCTTTCAATAAAATTCGGGTCTAACCCGACCATTGGATCAAAAAAAAAGAAAAAAGAAATCCATTGGCTTCAAAACCTCAAACCGAGGAACCAAAGATCTAACCATTCCGGAATGACTCACTGAAAGGACTTGTGGGTAGTACCTAAAGGTCCCTAGTTCGAACTCTGGATATGACTGCTCTTTATTTACAAATTCAAGGAACCAAAGATCTCAACCTTTCTATTGCCAGTTGGTTTTAGAATGGAACACCGATACACCAAAAAGGCTTGTGTGTTAGGCTACTAGCGCCTGTGCGCATGACCCCCGATACACCAAAAAGTGTGCTACCTAAATATAGACCTGGGCAAATGCGGGGCCGGGCTTGGGACGGGCTTTACCTGAGATTTTGACCCGTTGTTGCGGGCACGGGTCGGACTAAGCCCACTTAACGGGTTGGAAGTCGTGCATGTCCAAGCCCGTCCACAAATACGGGTGCGGGTAGCCCGCAGGTACCCGCAAACCTAATTAATTTTTCTTATTAAAGCTATATATACTAAGCCTATTGTAATTAATTTTATAATATTATATATTATATATATACACATACATACTTACTGTTTTTTATATATATTTATTGTATATGTATATATTACTTATATAGTACGTTATATATATATAAGTTATTGTTTTTATTATTTTCTTAAATGAATAATTAATATTTTTATTACACATATATATTAGTTTTAATTAAAAAAGACGGGTGTCCGTTACGGGCCGCTAGATTGATATGTCCATTCCCGAATCCCGCATCCATTGCAGGCGCGGGCCGGACCTAACAGTCCGCGTGGACATTTTTCCATGTCCAAGCCCATTATATTGTAAGCCCACTGTAAATACTTGTAAAGCATTGCAATCGATAATACACAATTCATTTTTTCTGATCTCGTTTTCCCTCCATCTTGCTTGTTCTACTCTCGAGCTTTCATGGATTATTTTGGGTTTTTGATCTATATGTAAGTAGTATCGTCAATTACTCAATTGTACATTCCATTTTCCAACTATTTTATTGTTTTCTTTTCTCTTGTGAGGTATATATTGTCGTGTTACGTGTAGTTGGGCGGTGGTCTTGTGTAAACTGTATCGGTATATATGACTAAAAAGAGTGGCCTATGGACTTGTGTGTTTTTTTTTTAACCGGAAAAAATTTGATTGAGAAGGACAAGCCAAATCAGCCAATAGCATCCTTGCGGATGAGGAAGGCAAGATCGGAATCATCAGGCATAGAATGACCAAAGAAGGCAAGATTAAGATGTGATAGATGGTAAGCAACTTGGCTAGCTGTCTATAGACATGACGAATCTGATAAAAGTCGCAGGAATGCCATGAGAGGATGGAGTCGGAAAAAATCATTTCAACCTCCCTCGGGATGGGCCAACGTCCATTAAGACAGTTAAAAACTGTCAGGTTATCACCTTTAATGTAGAGGTTTTTGAGTTGTAGTTCTGAGGCGGCAAGAACGCCTCTCCAGAGGGGATAGCCCTCAGCGCCAATAACTGAATTGAAAGGAGAAGGGCCAGCCCTGGAGGCAACAGGGCAACCCGAATGATCATCTCGAATAATATAACCAAAGCTACTATTGGTTACAGATGTGTGAGCCCCATCAAAGTTAAGTTTATAGTGAATTAGGGGAAGTTTCTCCCATTTAGTTGGGAGAAGCTTCATCTTTTGTGCGTGGTTGTTTTTATTTGTTTGTTAGTCGTCGTCTAATTGTTTTGCCATGTTCTAATTGTAGATTTGATCTTGTGCAAAAGCTACAATAGCTCTCGGGTCAGGTTTCATGTTGTCGAATAAGCTGGCCTTGTTTCAAAAAAACCAGGAACTCTACCATATGGTTGTTAGTTTAGTGAAATTTAGCCTCCTTATATCTTCCTTTATCATATTAAGAGATGTTGTAATGTTGATGTTATGCAAGAGATATGGGTGAAGTTTAGGATTCATCGTTTTGTCAAATAATTGGATGGAGGCACGAGAAATGGGGCACTTCAGAAGCAAATGATATGTGTCTTCATAGTTTGATTGACAAAGTGGTGGGCAGGAGATCGACACACCCACCCCCTATTAGCTAGTCTAACTGAGGTAGGTAGACCATTTTTGAAAATGAGCCAGAGAAAGTCTTTAATTTATTTTAGGTTGAGTGTCTAATTTTCAAATCCAGTGAAAGTCCGATTTGGTATGCTGCTTAGCCTTGTGAAGCATATCAATGGCTAATTTAGTAGTGAACCAACCATTCTTGCTCCATTTCCTATAGAGTCTATTCTGGTTGACATTTTTCGGGATTGGCGTTTGTAATATTGCATTAAGCGTATCTTTGTAGATTATATCCTTTAGAAGAGCATGTAGTTTTTGAGTGTTCCAAGTTTTGTTGTTGTTGATAAAATCTTTGACTTTTAGAGAAGAGTCGATTGTAGATCTGTTTTCAACATAATGAATTAGTAGGGAGTTTCCACACCAAAGATCCTCCCAAAAGTTGATATCATCCCCATTGCCAAAAGACCAACAAAAGCTTTGCTTGAAAATGAGGAGAAGGTTACTTAGCTTAGCTCATTGCCAGGAGGCCCAGGATGTATACCCTTTACGTTTGTAATGTAGTATGTTTTGGTTTCTGAGGTATTTTTGGGTTATGAATTTATGATAGTAACCCATGGGTTTGTTGGTTCAGCTAGAATTTTCCAAAGAAGTTTCAGTTGAAGGGTGGTATTCATGTCTTCAGAACGACAAATACCGAGGCCACCATTATGTTTTGTCTTGCGAACCTCAAACCAGCTAATCAGAGGCTTGTGTTTTGGTCCTTTATTCCAAATGAAGTTTATGTTGATCTTATCAAGTTCAGTATGGATGGATGTTGGGAGCATAAAGCATTGCATCAAATGTAAAGATTTAGTCGTGAGATTTGATTTAATTAAAGTGCTTCTACCTTATTGGGAGAGGGAGTTGACCTTCCATTTACTATGTTGACCTTTTGTAGAGTCAAGAAGGTCGCTAAAGGTGTCTTTAGTACGGTTACTCTACCGAATAAAAGCGGACAACCCAAATATTTCCCAATATTCGAAGAGAAAGGGATTCCGAGTTCATTATGTATCATATTCTTTTGATGTGTCGTTGTGTTTGATGTTATTTGGAAGATAGATTTTTGCTTATTGATCTTTTGGCCAGAGAGGGTACAATATTTATGTAGAATCTTGTTAATTTGGTCGCATAATTTTTAGTAGTTGAGGCGAAAATAACAATGTCGTCAACGAAGGAGAGAAAAAAAATCTTGATCCAGAAACGAGTGATCGAATTGAAATACCTAGGTGGGATTGAGCTTGGTGGGATTCAAATAGAAGTCCTCGAGCAAGGACTTCCGAAACTAGCAGGAAAAGATAAGGAGAAAGGGGGTCCCCCCTGACAGAGGCCTTTCTTTTGGGTGAATAGTTTTGTTGGTTCGTTGTTAACTAGAACTGAATAAGATAATGTAGTGAGGGATTCCCCTATACAGTTGATAAAGCGCGTCGAGAAGCCGAATTTATCAAGGATTAGGAGGAGGAATTGCCAGTCAACTCAGTCAGGATCCTCTATAACACTGGGTGTTACACTCGTTGTTACACTTAATTATTTCGGGTATAAATTAATTCACAATAAAATTTATTATAAAAATCATATTTATATTCTATACACTTATATTAACATGTTTATAAAATTTTATTATGAAAAATTATTACTAAAATTATGAACGATTAAAAGATTGATTATTTTAGAAAATATTTTTTTTCTAAAACATATATTTTAATAATAAATGTTTATAAACACGTTAATATAAGTGTATATAAAGTACAAATATGATTTTTAAATTTTTTTAATATGAATTTAAACCCGAAATAATTAAGTTTAACACTGAGTGTAACACACAAAAATGTTATAGGAGATCTTAATGTCATTTCTTTTTTAATCTATATTTTAAATTTTAATTAATTTTATTTTTTTCTTTTAGAGGTTTTTTTAGAGATTTGATTGTGAGAATGAACCTAAAGAGAAAGATGAATTTTTGGGACAGAAATTTAGCGCAAATAATCAATTAAGATTTGCCCACCTAACAACGCCCTCGATCATTCTTCCATTGGAGCTACTTTTCTTCCTACTCTTCTAATCAACTCCTTTGACGTATACGCAACATATCTCTGTCTAACCCAATTCTGTATAACATCACAATCTAACTTTAACACACAAAATATCTCTGTTCTGAATCTCTGATATATCATCTATCACCACATAAACTCTCTAGCCATCCAGCCATGGCGAAGCTAGCATCCATCTCCGCCCTCCTCCTCCTTTCCGTAGCCGTAGTCCTTCACTTTGCAGCTCCTCCCGCCGCTGCCGACCTCCAGTCATTCGTCTACTATTGCGATAACGTCAGCGGTAACTACACAAGCACCTACAAAACTGAAGTGCGGAATAGGCAGATAAAATGCTAACAAATACTCTAGCAAGGGAGGAAGAAAGAGTATGCAAACTTTTCGCAAATGCTGAAACTGGTAAGATCCTACTACCCGAGGTAAGACCTTATCTGAAAAGCAGAAACAAGTTAATAAGCAAATGCTGAAACTGGTAAGATCTTACTGCCCGAGGTAAGACCTTATCTGCAAAACAGTAACTAGTTAAGGAAGAAGGACGAATAGGAAGCAAAGCAATCACAAGCACGAAATAAAAGAACGGAAAGTAAAACACACGATACTTGTTAACGAGGTTCGGCACAACCGCCTACGTCCCCGCCTAGGGTTATCCAACCCGTAGGATTCAACAACTTTATTTCACTTTATCTTATGAGCCCTAGATACAACCTCTAGAAGACTTACCCACTTCTAGACTACCTTACTATCTAGCAACCCAAGCACACCAGTGAAACAAAGTCCTACCGATACCGAAGTATCTATACGTTTGGGTAGAGATGTACCCTTAGTATAACCTAGAATGAATTGTACGATAAAGCTCAATGTAAACCTCACAAACTCTCAAATAAATAAAACAATAAGATCAAGAGAGAGATGCGAGACGATGTTGTTGCAAGAGACTTGATTGCAGTAGAAGTTGAGCGCCGTGGAGTTCTGTCCTTCCTGCAATCTTCCACTTCTCCTTTTATAGGCCGACTCTTCCAATTTGAAAGATGAACGTTTGAATTTTGAACCACTGATTGTTGTTGAGAGGCGTTGCTAAAGATACGGGGAGGAGCTTCAACGTTTGAAAAATAATTCCAGAAGCTACGTTGAGATATGCCGGGGATTTAGTTAATTTGAACGTTGAAAGAGTTGAACAAATCTCTGTAGAATCTCAACAACAAAAGCTAATATATATAGGTTAGGATAAGATAAGATTTAAAACACTCTAACCTAATTATAAAAAGCAACGTGAACTCCAAATCAAATTTAGGCCCAATTTTGAATCAATATTAGGCCCAATAAGATGTTACACATTTAGAGCTAGAATTGTAGGCATGGGTAAAAATAGGCCCATTACAAATAGGCCCAATACATTAAGTCCGAGCCTTTCTATTCCAAGCTCATGTAATATTTGAGGCCACTGTTGGTAAGGTCTTACCAGTGCCGGTAAGGCCTTACCAAAACCTGGAAACCAAGGTTTTGGTTTTGGTTTGTTTTAAAACGTTGAATGTAATCAAAGATTGGTTTAACCAAATCTCTTGAAGATCTCAACAAACCAACAACCTCTTGAACTTGAAAATTGCTCCACAAAATCCTCAAAGAGGCTTTTAGAAAGTCAACTCCAAATCTTCAATAAACAAATCAAATCCTGCACAAAATCTCCAACAAATGATTAAATATAAATCCCAATTAATAAATTCGCAATAAATAAATATATCCAAATAAATAGACAATTCAGCATATATTAAATCAATAAAAGCATATAAAAAACCGATTGATATTATTGGCTTCCATCATATAAAAATATATAACATATAAGCATATCATCAAGGAGTCAACAAAAACCAACCTCGATTCCGTCCTCACAAAAATGACCTCCACCGATCTCCCCTTCGACTTTTACAGCTTCTCCGCCGGCCAGGCCCCTGATGCAGCCTAGCTATCTCATATCCATGTGTACCGGGAACCTCGCGGTATCCACTTGTCACACCTGTCAAACCTACCTCAGAAATCAGATTAGTAGATTGTGTCCGGAGCAAAGGATAGTGATTTTATGGTCCGACGACTGTATGGTACGCTACTCGAATGTAACCATGTTCGGGATCCTGGATGATAGCGCGACGAACTCTAATGGGAGGTCTTATATGCTCAGCGACAATACCATTTCCGATGCAGGTCGTTAATCGGGTAGTCGGAAGCATTCCCAGCAAGACCTCAGCTGGGAATTCTAGTCTGAAATTCGCAACCGGACAAGCCGAATATAATGCCTCCATTACGATTTATTCAGCTGCGCAGTGCACTCCTGATTTGTCCCAGCAAGACTTCTTGAAATGCCTCAATGAAGCTGTCGATGGGCTCGAATCTGTCAGCTCCGGTATCAGAGGTGCTCGGTACCTTCTCCCGAGTTGTAATGTCAGGTATGAAGAGTGGAAGTTTTACACCTCATCTACAGCAGATTCGGTGCTGACAATAACGGCCCCCTCGAGCACACCGAACGGTAGTCTTTTTACAGGTAAATAATGTTGAAAGAAATCAAAGTATAACATATCAAGTCGGTGAATTGCTCCTTCTATTAGCGAAATGGAGATTTGGTTTGATTTGTTTGCAGGAAAAGGAAGCAATAAAGGAAAACTGTTGAAATGTAATTTAAACATCCTAGACTAAGGTTAGAATTAGTCGAAGTCAGTCAAGTGTGTGTGATGTAAGTTAAGCTATGTACATAGCAGTTTCAAGTTCAGTTATGTTTTAGGAGTAATGCCACTACTTAGGAAGTTATGTTAGCAAAGTAGTGGAGTAGTGGGGTGTGTTTGCAGTTGGTAAGTTATGGACTATGTAAGGAAGTTTTCATTTGGATTAAGTGGTAAGGCTTTTGTTGAATTGCTGTGTTCTGTTCTGTGCTTGACAGAAGAACAATTGAGCTCCTTCTCTCTTGATTTCATAGGTGATCATAGGTGTGTTTTGGTAGCAGAATTCCCTTGTTTAGTTAACATTTGGTATCAGAGCAAAACACAAATCTGTGTTTTTGGGTTCGAATTTGGGTGTGAGAGTGTGAGATCAAAACACAAAGGGAAACACTTGAGTGAAGTTCTGTTTGAATCAAGATGCAGAACAATAGCAATGGGAATTTGAGCAGTCCTCAGTTGCCCGTTTTCAAGGGAATTAACTACCATTTTTGGAGCCTAAAAATGACCACCTTGTTCAAGTCACAGGAGGTCTGGAGTCTTGTTGATCAGGGGTTTGAGGATGCAAATCCTCCAGAGCCAGATCAGGCATTAAGAGAGAAGAGAAAGAAGGACTCCAAGGCACTGTATATGATACAGTCAGCCTTAGATGATGAGGTTTTTCCAAGGATTGCTGCATCAACTACAGCTCATGAGGCTTGGGAGGTTCTCAAGCAAGAATACATGGGAGATAGGCGTGTGATTACTGTCAAATTGCAGTCACTGAGAAGAGAGTTTGAAACTCTGGTGATGCAAGAGAAAGAGACAGTTCAAGTGTATTTGTCTAGGGTGTCAGCCATTGTAAACCATATGAGATCATATGGTGAGAGCATGGGCAGTGAAGTGGTAGTGAGCAAGGTGTTGAGGAGTCTAACCAAGAGGTTTGACCATGTGGTTGCAGCTATAGAGGAGTCTAAAGATCTGTCTGTGTACAGATTTGAAGAGCTTGAAGAGCTGGCAAGTTCCTTGCAAGCTCATGAGGATAGGCTCACAAGAACAAGTGATCAGAAGAGGAAAAAGTATTTCAAGTGAAAGATGAAACCTCAAAGGGAAAACCTGAGAGTTCATCAAGCAGAGGAGGTTCTAGAGGTGGTTATAGAGGAAGAGGTAGCCAAAGAGGAGGCTACAGAGGCCGAGGAGGTAGAGGCCAAGGAAGATCACAAGGAAGTGGTTCAGGAAGAGGGAACAACAATGATCAGGGGAGAGATCAGTGGAAGGATTCATCTAGGAATCAAGGAGGTGAATCAAGGTCTTACAAGAGTAACATAAAGTGTTATTATTGTAAGAAGTTTGGTCACAAGGAGGCATTTTGTTGGGAAAAGCAAGAGCATGAACAAAAGGGTGTAAACTACTCTGAGAATTGTGAGAAGGATGACAGGCTTTTCATGGCATTGGCATCAGTTGAGGAAGAGGTCAGTAGCTTGTGGTATTTGGACAGTGGATGTTCAAATCATATGTCCAGTTCAAAGAAGATGTTCAAGGAACTGGATGAGACCAAGAAAGGAAGAGTTAGACTCGGAGACAATAAGGTTCTTGAAGTGGAAGGAAGAGGCATCTTGGCTGTGAGAAGTGTACTAGGATCAGAGAAACTTCTCTATGATGTGCAGTATGTGCCAAAGCTTGCACATAATCTGCTAAGTGTTGGGCAGCTTCAGGGATCAGGCTATTCACTTTTATTTGATGAAGATGTGTGTGTGATCAGAGAAAAGAAAACAGGCCATGTGATTGCAAATGTCTCAATGACCAAGAACAGGTTGTTTCCTCTAGATTTATCAGCTAATGTTGGTAGAGTAATGGCAGCAAAATGTGATGACAGTACCAAGCTTTGGCATCAGAGGTATGGACACCTAAATATCCAGAGTTTGAAGCTACTGAATTCTGGTGAGATGGTGGAAGGTGTTCCCAAAATTGGAGAGCTGGAATTGTGTGAGGGATGTATATATGGCAAGCAAATGAGAGGATCATTTGCTAACACAGAAGCATGGAGAGCAGGAGAGTGTTTGGAGTTGATTCATGCAGACCTGTGTGGGCCTATGCAAACTGAGTCTCTTGGAGGTAGTAAGTATTTTTTCCTCCTTACAGATGACTACAGTCGTATGAGCTGGGTTTACTTCCTGAAATTGAAGTCAGAAGCATTTGAATATTTCAAGAAATTCAAGGCTCTTACAGAGAAACAATCTGGGAAGGTGATAAAGGCACTCAGAACTGATAGAGGTGGAGAATTCATGTCTTATGAATTCATGACCTTTTGTGAAGAAAATGGAATTAGAAGAGAGTTGACAGCTCCTTATACACCAGAGCAAAATGGTGTGGCTGAGAGAAAGAATAGAACTGTTGTTGAGATGGCAAGAAGTATGTTGAAGGCTAGAAGTGTTCCAAACCAGTTCTGGTGTGAAGCTGTGGCAACTGCAGTCTATGTACTGAATGTGTCTCCTACTCGAGCTGTGATGAGAAAAACACCATTTGAAGTTTGGAGGGAGAAGAAACCATCAGTAGGCCATTTGAGAGTATTTGGATGTGTGGCTTACACATTGATAAACTTGAGATCAAAGTTGGATGATAAGGCAGAAAAGTGTGTTTTCATTGGATATGCAGCTCAGTCCAAGGCTTACAAATTGTACAATCCTGTAAGTAAGAGGACTATTGTGAGTAGGAATGTAGTGTTTGATGAGGAAGCTAGTTGGGAGTGGGAGAAAGCTGGGAACAATCAGGTGACAAGCAGACAAGTTTCTGTTGACAGTACAAGTGAGGAAATTGGAGATGATGATATGTTTGATGATGATGATCATGATGAAGGTTCTCCTGCAACACCAGTACAGCAACATAGCACCTCTAGCAGTGGGAATTCATCACCTTCCAGTTCTTCCAGTGAAACCCCTCCAAGAAGATTTAGATCTCTTGCTGAGATCTATAATGATTGTGGCTTTGCTCTTACAGTTACAGATCCAGAGAGTTTTGATGAGGCTAAGGATGTGAGCAGCTGGCAAATGGCTATGAAGGAGGAGATGAAAGCCATTCAGAAAAATGATACATGGGAGTTGGTTGACAAGCCTCAAGAGAAGAATGTGATAGGTTTGAAGTGGGTGTTCAGAACTAAGTATAAGACTGATGGTAGTGTTCAGAAGTTCAAAGCAAGATTGGTGGCTAAGAGGTATGCACAGAAGGAGGGAATAGACTATGAGGAAACTTTCTCTCCTGTGGCTAGGCTTGAGACTGTAAGAGTTGTGATAGCCTTAGCAGCTCAATGGAAGCTACCAATTTATCAATTAGATGTCAAGTCAGCCTTTCTAAATGGAGAGTTGCAAGAGGAGGTTTTTGTAGAACAACCTCAAGGATTTGTTAAAGATGGTGAAGAGGAGAAAGTTTACAGGCTGAGAAAGGCTTTGTATGGCCTAAAGCAGGCTCCAAGAGCCTGGTACAGCAAGATTGACACTTTCTTCTTACAAAATCAGTTTGTGAGAAGTGAAAGTGAGCCAACTGTGTATGTGAGGAAGAAGAGTACAGGAGAGTTCATTGTGGTCTGTCTATATGTAGATGACATTGTGTATTTCAGTTCATCACCTTTGATGCTTAGACAGTTTAAGAAAGCAATGACATCAATGTTTGAGATGACAGATTTGGGATTGATGAAATACTTCCTTGGGTTGGAAGTGAAGCAGAGAAGTGAGGGCATCTTCTTATGTCAAGAAAAGTATGCTACAGATATGATCAAGAAGTTCAGTATGGAGAATTGTGAGGTTGCTCAGACTCCCATGAATACAAATGAAAAACTGAGAAGAGAAGATGGCACTGAGAGGGCTGATGAGAAGGTTTACAGAAGTTTGGTTGGAGGATTGAACTACCTAACTCATAGCAGGCCTGATATTGCTTACAGTGTAAGTGTTGTGTCAAGATATATGCACATCCCTACAAAACAACACTTGGGAGCAGCAAGAAGAATTTTGAGGTATGTTGCTAGCACTGTCAAGTATGGGATATGGTATGAGCATGTGAATGAGTTCAAGCTCAGAGGCCACACAGACAGTGATTGGGCTGGATGTTTGGACGACAGAAAGAGCACTTCTGGCTCTGTGTTTGATCTGGGTTCTGGAGCAATAACTTGGAGCTCGAAGAAACAGGATACAGTTGCACTATCATCCTCAGAAGCTGAGTATGTGGCAGCTGGAGCAGCAGCAAGACAAGCAATGTGGTTGAAGAAGCTGCTACTGGATTTGGGATGTGATCACACAGATGCAATTGAGATCTGGTGTGATAACAAGTCAGCTATTGCTATGACAAGAAACCCAGTGTTTCATGCAAGAACTAAGCACATAGAGGTGCAGCATCATTTCATTCGTGTACTGGTGACAGAAGGGAAGGTGATACTCAGGTTCTGTGGTACTAACAATCAAAATGCAGATTTATTCACTAAGTCTTTGAGTAGTGCCAAACACTACTACTTTATGGAGAAGATTGGTGTGAAGGAGTTTAAATTAAGAGGTGGTGTTGAAATGTAATTTAAACATCCTAGACTAAGGTTAGAATTAGTCGAAGTCAGTCAAGTGTGTGTGATGTAAGTTAAGCTATGTACATAGCAGTTTCAAGTTCAGTTATGTTTTAGGAGTAATGCCACTACTTAGGAAGTTATGTTAGCAAAGTAGTGGAGTAGTGGGGTGTGTTTGCAGTTGGTAAGTTATGGACTATGTAAGGAAGTTTTCATTTGGATTAAGTGGTAAGGCTTTTGTTGAATTGCTGTGTTCTGTTCTGTGCTTGACAGAAGAACAATTGAGCTCCTTCTCTCTTGATTTCATAGGTGATCATAGGTGTGTTTTGGTAGCAGAATTCCCTTGTTTAGTTAACAAAAACAAAGACGATTATTATCGCTGCAGTTGCGGGATCTTTATGTGTCCTCCTCGTTGTTGTCGCGTCCTTCGTCTTCATTAGAAAAAGGAAACCGAATTGGAATCTGATTGCCAACATGATTTAAGGGGATGAAATCACCAACATTGAGTCCTTGCAGTTTAATTTTAGCACTATCAGAGCCGCCACAGGAAATTTCTCGGAGGCCAACAAGCTTGGCCAAGGCGGATTTGGTGCAGTTTACAAGGTACACATTCGGAACATATATGAATTTGTATGTCGAGTTGAGTCAAAAAGAGGAGTCTTGTAACTTTTGTATGAATGGTTGTCACAAGCAGGGTATCTTAATTACCTGATAATGGGCAAGAAATTGCAGTTAAAAGGCTTGCAGCGAATTCTTCGCAAGGTGAAGACGAGTTCAAGACCGAGGTTACGCTACTTGCAAAGCTTCAGCACAGGAACTTGGTTCGGCTTCTAGGATTCTGCTTTCATAATAAAGAGAGGCTCCTTATATACGAGTTTGTTGCGAATGCAAGTTTGGATCACTATTTATTCGGTATGTTCATCTTCCTTGATCTTTCCAAATGTCGAAAATTTTTGGTTCTATACAAAAAGTCATTAGTTGTTTTTCTACAATTTGAGTGTAGGTGGGCGCACTCAATTAGATTGGGAAACTCGATACAAAATCATAAGAGGCATTGCTCGTGGGATTCTTTACCTACACGAGGACTCTCGGCTAAGGATTATCCACCGTGATCTTAAGCCGAGCAATGTACTTCTTGATGCTGAGATGTGCCCAAAGATTGCGGACTTTGGAACTGCAAGGTTGTTTGAAATGGATCAAACTCACTCGGACACAAGAAGAATTGTTGGCACCTAGTAAGTTTATGCATTCATACTGCAAATGAGAGAAGTAACACATCAACCTTATATGTTGTTCAGATATTCCTTATATTCTTATAAGATCTAAGAAAGTATTCTAATTAATATTGCAGCGGTTACATGGCTCCGGAATATGTACTACAGGGCAACTTTTCTATCAAGTCAGATGTCTACAGCTTCGGAATCATGCTTTTGGAGATTGTGTGCGGTAAGAAATGCAACACAGAATACACTGGAGAGATTCCGGGAAGCCTTATGAACATGGTAAGTAAGAGATCTCTAAGGATGCATTATTTAGTTATGAATGAATGAAATTCGGATAACATGAAAACTCGATCATTTCTTTAATCATAGATATGGAAAAAATGGAACGAAGGCACGCCATTAGATGTCGGTGATTCAGCTCTATCAGACGGACCAGAAACCGAAATCCTAAGATGCATCCACATAGGGCTACTGTGTATCCAAGACAACATGGCTGATAGGCCAACGATGTCGTCGGTGGTACTCATGATGAGCAGCGGGTCTCTTGTGCTTCCAGTTCCGTCGCACCCAGCGTACATCATGACATCAAATTTTCCTCTGAGAATGGAAGATGTGAACTGGTCCACTGATAGATCTACAGATTTGGAGTCCATCACTGAGCTTCTTGTGCGATAATTCGGATCGGAAGTGATAGTTGATCGGGATGGAGGAGAACAAGGGCCGATGGAAGGCGGAAGCTATGGAATGGAGACTGAGATCTCTATTTTTCCCAAAATCAGGTTGTGAGGGGATGAAATCTTCAAAAACATAAAACATGGGTAATTTGGGGTTTTAATAAAAAAAATTGGGCATTTAACAAAATGATAGTTTAGGTGGACAATTAGCAAAAAGTGATATATAAAAGTGGACATTTAGCCAAATAACTTCTATTTATAATTCTTACCTTGTAAAAAAAACGTTGAATTACATTGTTGTTTTTCTTTTTATTATTGTTTTAGCCCAGTAAAATAGTTTTTAAGTGAATTTTTGTTTTAGGCTTGTGAGTACTCCCAAATTCACAATCGTTACTGGCGATCTTTAATAAAATTTATAATCTATTGAAAAAATATAGAGGGATTTTGTTCAAATGGACCTTTAAGCATATTTGGTTAGCTAAATAGGCCCATTAATTGTTTTTTGGCCAATTTGCATAACTAAACCAAAAAAGGGCCTATTTGCATAATTAGACATGTCCTCTTTTTATTGGCTAGGGGTAGAAAGTAGTCTAATTTTGCAATTTTTTTTGGTAACCGGGTGAATGGGTTCCAGGTGAAGGAAAGGAAAGGAAGAGAGAGGATGAGACGCCCTCTTTGCCGCCTTCTCCCTCGCCGTCCCCGCCTTCTCCCACTTCGTCCTGGCCCGTCCCGCCTGTGACGCCAAGCAACCATAACCTTCTCCTCCCGCCGGTGAGTTTCCCTCTCTTCTCGTCGCTATCCCGAACTCGATCAGCCTCCCTCCCTCACTGACCTCAAATCCCTCTGGCTTGCTCTCGCAGAATGAAGGCTCATACCCTTCTGTTGATCCTTTCCTGGTTGAAGCTCTTCAGACCCCCGTCATCGTCTTACTGGTGAGCTTCCTCTGTATTCCCTCTGTCTTTTTATTCTTTGTACTTGAGATGTGGCGGTAATTAGTGATTGTTGTGCCCTGATTCAGGATTACCTTTGTTCTTTACTTTTTTTTTGGTGATTGGATTTGATTTTCTTGTGGAATTATGATGGATTCTAGTTTTTAGGTTTTCAGTAATCTTGATTTTGTTTGAGGAATCTCCGTCTGTTCTATTGGATATGTTTCTTGAACTAGGTTTTGAAAAATTGTATAGCTAACTCAGAACTTGATTTTGCAGCAATCTATAGATGTGAAACTTGGTTGATATTTATATTTGGGGATCAAAACTGACTGCAGTGCAATTCTTGGTCGCTGCATATGTCTGGCTGCAATAATTGAATCAGTTTTCTTACTTTTCTGGGATCGAAATCGTACAGGTTATCATAGAACTGTATATATATATGAGTAGTTTGCGACGTTTTAGTTCACTTAGTTTTGAGATAAGAAGTTGTCTTGTTTGATGACAATGATACATTTAAAAAATTTGCTTAGAAGGCATTGTGCACAACTGCACCTAGACCTTGCCCTATTGGTAGGATAAAAATACCTTATTGGTAGGATAAAAACCTATACCTTGCCTCCAATGATGTAAATTATAGGACTTTAATTGCAACCTTATGGTGGGGATCAAACACATAAATTTTAAGTATTAAGATGATTCATGATGATTACAATATCTGCAATTAGTACCCTCTAACCAAATAAGTCATTAGTGAATAAAGAATCCACCAAAAAGAGAAAACAGTACAAATTGCAAGAATCTCATTAATAATGTAAGGATAGGCTCGGATTGTTCAGTTGGTAAGATAGGCTTGATTGGTTGGTAGGATAGGCTCGGATTCACTATAGAGAAATAAAGTATCATGATTGAAGAAAAAGATAGCTCGCACAGAAGGATTCAGAGAATACAAGAAAACTATTGATACGGTTAAGTTTACTGACGAAAAGATTAGGCGCTTGAAGACCAAAGCAAATCGTCTAGTTAATAGAATAGAAGCAGATTGAACCATCAGGCTGGAATTTTGGTTGTGTTAAAGGTTGTAATGAAATTCATAATCTATACGATGATAAATAGTCTATTAGCTCAATTGGTAGAGCGATGTGTTTGCACACAGAGATGTGAGTTCGACCCTCACATAGGCTAATACGGAGCGTGTGTTCAGATATATTCATAAATTTGTCTTACCAGATTCACAAATTTATCCTACCACTAGTGTATATATTTCCTACCAATTCATAATTTTATAAGTTTAGAGATATTCATAAATTTATCATACCAGATTCACAAATTTGTCCTGCGCGCCATAAGTGTATATATTTCCTACCAGGTTCATAATTTTATAAGTTCAGATATATTCATACCAATATCGTATATTTATCCTACCAAGTTCACAAATATGTCCTATCACTATGTGGGTTATGTTGGCAGGCTTAGGTTGGCTTACACTTAAGTGTTAACAATTTAGATTCTTGGCATTTAGCATCTGAAGTCTTGTTGAAAATATGCTTAAACCGTCAGTTTGCCTTTTTAGCACTTCTATCTCTGATAATGATTACATATTTACATAGCTAAGCTTACATGATTTTTGTTGCTGTCTGGTAATGGGTGTTGTGTTGTGTTTGATAGTTGCTGTCTTTGTCAATATTATCTTGTTGCTGTCTTTGTCAATATTAATACCTTATTATTAAATATTAAGTGGGGTTAGTACCTATTGTCAAAGGGGTCTTTTTGTTTTAAATTCTTTAATACCATTTGTCAAAGGGGTTAGTACCTATCTTGTTGCTGCTTTCTCATACACTCTCGGACTCATCAATGGCGATGAGTATGCATTTATATATTTCCAATAGTATAAATATATCTTATCATTAGTGTGCATCTATCCCACCATTAGTGTCAAGTCATACAGGAATTACTGGTTTCCATTCCGATCCTACCAATATCGTTGTTTTATCCTACCATTAGTTTCTATTTATTCTACCATTCTGATCCTACCAATATCGTTGTTTTCTCCTACCCTTAGTTTTCAGAGATATTCATAATTCATATATTTGTCGTACCAGATTCATAAATTTGTCCTGCCATTAGTGTATATATTTCCTACCATGTTCAATCGTATAAGTCCATAGCCTACGTGAAGACACACTCCGTATTAGCCTACGTGAGAATCGAACTCACATCTCTGTGTGCAAACACAGTGCTCTACCAATTGAGCTAATAGGCTATTTTCACCAAAGATATTTGAATATATGAAACCTATATTTTTAAGCCACCCACGACTCAAGCATTATCTTTCATAGCACAAAAGGTAGGAATCATTAGTTTAACCAAAGGTAATATGCACACTTATGCATAGTCCATTTCTTTGATTCCTTTTCTAAATTTCTAGTTAAATGGGTTGCTTAGAAATAACAGTGCCAATCCTTGCAGGCAGCTGTGTTTGCAGCCTTGAAATCATGATCCCATCACGCAACTCCATCAAAGTTATAGCATCATTTCAATTGACTCATCAGCACTCAGCAAATGAAAAAAGCATAAGTGCCTCTCCTTAACGTTAGAGAAACATAAGGTAGCTATTGAGCATCAACTGAAATGACATACAAGGACAGCAATGTTCAAAACCAAAAAGAGAGATTCATCCTATTGTCAACCAAAGGTGAAATCCATGTACCTAAATTCAATTGAGTCTACAGCTATCAATGTACACATCAATGAAAAGAAAAGCGTGGTGAAGTTCTAGAAAATCACTAATCAGGTATAGCTAATTGTACTTGCTAAATACTCGCTTAAAAGGAATAGCTGATTGTACTTGCTAAATACTCGCTTAAAAGGAAGATGGAGACATATTAGCTAACCTGAAACAAGACATAATGGATGAGATAGAGAATCAATTGAGGCCCAGCCTTTTATTTATCAGCAGTAACATCAGCATCACCTAGTGCCTCGTCTGACTCCTTCTCAGCACACCGAATTCGCTTTTCAAGCCTTTCTCCTTCTACATCATCATATCACTCTTTTCTCCTATCTCTAGCTAGCTTCTTTGTCTGCATTCCTCCTTCCATCTGACTCGTTGAGCTGCTTTTGAGTCAAGACTACATTTTTCATGCTTATATTGGGCTGCAAAAGTTACCTTCTCTTTCTGATCTTTTAGTTGGCTCCTTTACCTTATAATTAATCCCACAGGGAATTAAGTTGTGTTTATGTTGGGCTGCAAAAGTTAAAAAAAAATTAGCTTGAAGCAATTAGCAAACTGGAAGATGAGCAACATCGATCAATCACCATTAAATCAAGTTACCAAGATATCATCTAGGCATCAAGAAGTGATAAACTAACAGGACAAGAAGCAAAATAATAAAATAAGAAACTATATTTAAATGTAAGCCAAGAAGCTTTCAAGATGAACTAAATCAGGCGTCGGAACAGATTCAAAAGCAACACAAATCAGGCTGTCATTCTTCTCATTTCTTTAGCTTTTCATACTTTAATATCCTATCAATAAGGTATTTAAATCCTACCAATAAGGTGATTAGATTATCATCTTACCAATAAGGTATTTAAATCCTACCAATAGTTAGAAAATATTTTACTAATAGTGTGTATGTCTTCTACCATAGACAACATGTGATGGTTTACTAGAATCTAGTTTTGTGAAATCATAGACAACATAATACGATTAGAAGTGACAGTAGCAGACCAACCTAAGCTAAATTGCTAAACACACTCACCTCTAAGGCAGCAGCTCTGTCTACTATTGTTGCCTGTTTAAACAATGTAAGATAAAATTTTCAATTAGATATGAACATGTTCACAACAAAAATGCAATGATGGAAAATAAAAGAACATCACTGCCACCAGTAAGAGGAAAGAAAGATTCACCTTTATAGATTGAATGGCAAGGACATAATCTTTCAAAGGCTCTTCAAAGTTCATTAATAAATGGTGAGCCTGCACATCATTATGCTTTTGATCTCTCCATTCAAATGACAAAATCACAGCTAAAAAGTGACTCTTGCTATATGGTATAATAGTAACTAGTTAAACATTTAAAATTGCATTACCTCCTTTTCCAATTTTACAGACAGTGCCTCTGATCTTGTGCCCAGCTCAGAAAATGCATTTCCTAGATCATCACCCTCACAGGCACCCAAAAGTTTGACTGCCTTCCCAAAATCGGATAGAGACTGCCCCAATTCTGTGCAAAACATAGTATGTGTTTATGCAATGGTGTGTAAATTATTTCATTAAAAAAATTGTTCCATTAAATCCCTTAGCCTGCATTCGAAAGTAAATTATTCCATTAAAACAATTGTTCCATTAAATCCCTTAGCCTGCATTCGAAAGTAAATTATTCCATTAAAAAAATTGAATGACTTATCCGTATACGCAGGTTCAAACAATGAAAAATGTAAATGCAGGGAAGCTTTTATAGTAGCAAAAAAGAGATCCCCCAAAACCTCTAAAGCATTTGTATTCACCACTAAGAAAGGGAAGCACAACAAACTTTAACATTCAAAGGCACTGCATAGCATGAACAAACAATAAATTTCATAATAGGCAATTGCACATTTGCACCTGCTGGATCAGAAAAACAACAAATTCGAGAGTCTAGATTGCAGAACATTTTCAAGTCAGATTAATCGAAGCCTAATTGCCAATTCGAATGTCAGATGTCCGATTACTGAAAACCCTAGGGTAAATTTCAAATCCTAATCGCCAATTAAAAGAGGGGGGAGTACTGACTGAGTTTTCTGGACGATGACGGCGTTTTCACCGGAGCACGAAGAGAGTAAACCATTACGCGGCAAATCCATCCATCCTCTCCCAGAGCCCACTCGAGCCATGATCCCTTCAGGGCCAGACACTTGAAGAAAAGAAACAATCAGATCGAACATCCGCCAAAATAAACAATCAGAGAATCCATCCGGTAGCAATTCCATCACAGAAAAGGCAGGGGAAGTTCAGAGAACCATGAAGAACTCACCGGAAAAGGAGATCTAGAAAAACGAAGCGCGAAAAGAGGATCAGAAACAAACGACGGCCGAGGAGATGGACTGCACTGGAGGCTCGTGTCGGGTTCGGCCGAACTTCAGCATCGGAGTCTCCGACGGCCTCCTTGTTCGGAAGAGGCGATGCTCTTGTCTTTCGTCCGTCTCTCTCGCCTCCTCCGACAGGCCTCCTCGCCTCCTACAGCTGGCGCTCTCTCTCTCTCTCTCTCTCTCTCTCTCTCTCTCTCGCTTCTCACCGCGTCTAAGGATTTACCTGTGACACCCGGTCACAAATAGTGACAAATAACCGGATAATTTTTTTGCAAAAGTTAGACAAGGTTATTTGGTACATTATTGGACCTGCTAGGCTAGTTTTGCAAATATGCCCAAAAAATGGTCTAATTAGTACCATTTCCTCTTTTTTTTTAGCATGCTTAGCTCTCTTAAACGGTCAATGGTCAATGTTGACCGTTGACCGGTCAACCCATTTTGATGCCAACTTTTTTTTTTTTTTTTTTTGATGCCAACTTTTTTTTTTTTTTTAGTGATGCCATATTTTACCGTTTTGATGCCAAAATTTTATGGTGACAATTTTATATAATTGATGGCATAAGAGCTTAAAACGTGGAATCAAAATATTGTCACCTTATTGTCACTTTTCTAATGAAATGATTGGATGACTTTTTTTTAATGCCACTTTTTTAAAACATTGATGACATTTTTTGTGATGTCATATTTTACCGTTTTGATGCCAAAATTTTATTACATTTTATTTTCACTCTGATGCCACTTTTCTAATTAAATTATTGGATGACACTTTTTTTAAACTTTGATGACATTTTTTGTTTACTCTAATGTCACGTTGACCATTGATGCCATTTTGAAAATTTTGTATCACATTAAAGAAAAAAATGTCATCAAAAATACTACTTTGAAAAAATATCATCAAAAATATGGCATCACGGTAAAAAAAAATATTATCAAAAAATTGACATAAAAAAGTGGCATCAAAGTGAAAATAAAATATAGTAAAATTTTGGCATCAAAACGGTAAAATATGGCATCACTAAAAAAAAAAAAAGTTGGCATCAAAATGGGTTGGTCAACGTTGACCGGTCAACGGTCAACCATTGACCAACCCACCCTATTGGGAACACTGCTAGAAACACGCGTAATCCCCACGAATTTAGCCACAAAAATAACCTTGAAAAAGACCTCGAAAATGATTACCCTCAAAGATAGCCTCGAAGTTAGTCTCGAAAATAAATCCGACCCAATAAACGCGAGGCTAATTTTGACCACAAAAATTAGCCTCGAAATTATGATTCGATCCTAATACCCTCGAAGAATTTCGAGGCTAAATTCGATGTCAACGGCCAGAAACACCCCCTAAAACAATTTCGATGTCAGATTCGAGGCAAGATATTTCCGAGGCTAATAGGATCGATTCTTTGCCTTGAAAAATTTGAAGGGTAATTTTTAGGGTAATTGACCTCGAATTTTACCCTTGAAAGTGAATTCGAGACTAACTTTATGATCGCACTTGACCAAAACTTAACCTCAAAATTTTTTGTTACTAATTTTGTGACTCAAATTCACCCAAATTGGCTTCCACAAATTAGGCCAACACGAAACAAAATTTGCTCATTCGATTTTCTCAATCAAATTGAATTTCATTGAAACAGGAGTACAAGAGCTTATTGATAGGAAGGAAAGAATGTTATAATTTTACAAAGCTGTAATAAGTATACATTGATGGCATTAGAGCTTTAGAACAAGCTATTCAAGTGTTAGCTACTAATCCAATATGGAATTATAAATATACAAAATGAGAGTAACATAATTTACTCACGCCCAGCAAGAGTCCTTGTGCAACCCATCTTGAGTTCAAACCATGTATCATGCTTTGTTTAGACTGCTTGTGCACATGACAGCAACTCCATCAAGCCTAGCATCACATATGTGCTTAAATTTAGCCTGAGATCAATGCATGTGTATTAGTAAATATACAGATGGGAGAGCAAATAAGAATAACAACCTCAAACCAAATAATAAATCTTTCAAACTAAAACATTTGACAGAGTTACAAACCAAAATGCCACACAAACACCACGCAACTCAGAGCTGACACAACCAAACCTTCAATTCACAACTTATAACTTTCTTAAAACAACCCAAAACATTTCAAATACTAAGTATGAAGACCCAAAACAGCCGAAAAGAGGGCCTTTCTAACTATGGCAGACCTTAATTTCAAATTCTACCATTAAACCCTAAAACTCTAATTTGCAATTTATCATCATAAATTACCAAAATTGAACACGGTTTGTTGAATTAAAACCCAAAACCATGAAGCCAATAGAAAATAGAAAAGAGAAAAGAGATGAAGCAGAAGAAACCATTGAGAAGCAAGAAGACAACCGAAATAGGGGTTTACTTACCTACTGATAGAAAAAAAAATGAGAAAGAAGATGAAGGAACCTAAGGAGAAGTTCATAACAAGCAGGTAGGTGTCGGATGATATGGGAGGTGTTGAGGAGAAGTCGACACATGAGAAGGGTTGCCTGAGAGAACTCCATGAGAGATGAGTTGAAGAGGAGTGGGAAGAGCGGCGCTGCTTCTCAAAATGAAGAGATAAGAAGCAAGACAAAGAGTTTAGGGTTTTTTAAATCAAAGTTGAAATTTCATGGAGCCCGGAAATTTTAATAAAGCCCGCTCTTTTTTTTTATCTTTTAGGAACCCAGTCCGCTCTTGTGAAATTTCAGGGAATGAATCGATAATGCTAAAGCCCGCTTCTTCTTCTTCTTTTTTTTTCCAGTGATCATCACTTTTTTTTTTTGTAAACAAAGTACATATATGTGTTACTCAATTAATTAAAAAAAAATTATTTAAACTACTAGATTTAAATAAAGAGGGACGATTTTTGGTGACAATCATATCATATGTAGAGTCAAAAAAAACTTTTATATTATCTGTTTGGTTAGGTTCGTCTGTCCGTCTGGGGTTGTTTAGCTATCACTTTGTATTGCCCCATTTATTTTAGATTGTATGCTAGACGGTTCGCCGTCTACCGACTTTGTCGGCCTCTCGATGAGGCAGGCATGTCTAACCATCGAATTTTTACCTAATAAAAAAAAACTTTTATATTTAAAAAAAATATACTTGCCTTCAAGATTTTACAATTTTTGTTTTGATATCTTAATTCCCTTAAACTTATAGTCACAAACCTTATACCAACAAATAAAAACTAATACAAATCATGAAATTTTGACTGAAATTAATACAAACTAGTACAATTCTCACGTCATGACGTGATTGTTTCGAACACTCTTTTTTGTGGGGCTAATTTTTGGGATTTTTGGTAACTGAAAAAAGGGATATGTGGAGCAAGATTCGCATGTCTCTCACCCTTGAATCTCCTACACTCGATCTCAATCCTATCGGAATCGCACTCCGATGATCTCAACTCTTTGACACATTCGCCTCTAACTGAAAAAATGGGATATGCATGTGGAGCAAGATTCGCGTGTCACCCTCGGCCTCTCACCAAAGGGTTCGCTCCTAGCTTCTCACATAGAACTTGATCCTTAACCCGAAATGATAGGAAGCTATTACTGGATTAACCTTTAACTCAACTCAACTTGACTTGATTTAAAATAAAGGTTTTACAAGCAATATATATATAGAACGAAGATATAAGCCCAAAACATCTCTAAGCGATGTAAAATTATTAGAATAGAAAAACTCAAGGAAAATTCGTCTAGACTTGAGCTGCTGAAATAAATGTCAAATGCAAACCAATTTATTGCCTTTCTAGTAGCAATGTCTCATCACTTCAGCTAGCTCCTATTCGAGCATCTTCAGCAGAGACAAATCGGCACATGCATAGTTGTTGATTGATCTTCTCCTTGGCGCCCAAGGCATTTCACCCTTCTCCTTGGCGCCTAAGGCATGTCTGGTACTCTCCCCTCGGATGCTAGGCCTAGGCATATGAATGCCTTAGAACTCGTTCCCGACTCTTCTTGATGACTTGAATTTGACTTGTGCTCAAGATAACAAATAAAGCTTAAGAGCTAGTCGGCGATCTGCTTTGCTTGACTCCGGGTCACTGGTCCCGCTGGCAGGGCAGGTGGCTCGGATGCTCCTGCATCATTTAGCCTACTAATATTTACATAAGACTGAATTCAATGTTTTGAATTAAACCCAATAAATATATTGGATTGAATTGAATATTTTCACTTAAACCCAATAGTTAATAAATATATACTAAAGAGAAAAGAAAAAAATGTGAAAAAACACATTGAAGAAAGAAGAAGAAGAAGAATTGTAGAAGAAACACACTGAATAAAACTCTGACTAAATAGAACAAGGCCGCTCGAATAAGAAGTTCCAATGTAAAGATAATCAAAGTATTGATTAAAAAATAAAAACAAATGAGAAAAATAATAAAGTAAAATAAAATATTGAGTGAAATAGGCAAAAAAAAAAAGATTAAGATTAAAATATAGAAGACGGTTGACAAAACTCAAATGAATCAAATAAATAACTAGCTTTAAATATAGCCTCGAATATTCCAATCAAAGCCATATAACCTCGCATATACCATCGAACGAATTATTCGAGACTATTTGCCCTCGAATATACCTGCAAATGCATACTTCGAGGTTAATATGTGTAGTCAACCCTCCTTTTTACCCTCGCTTGTAGCATCAAATGTCGCCTCAAATATGACCTTCAATTTGTATGGAATTTTTAGCCTTGCAATTAGCCTCGAAAGGTGTCTCAAATATAACCTTTAGTAATGTTGAGTTTAAGATACCTTCGATTTTACCATCGAATTACTTTTCTAAGGGTATCTTAGCCTTGTCATTGGCTTCGAACATTTTTTTGACGGCAATTAGCCTCGAATGTGGCCTCGAACATGGTCTTCAATAATATCGAACCTAATTAACCTCGATTTTAGCCTCGAACTTTCATTTCGCGAGTAGTTTAACCTTGAAAATTGGCCTCCTACTTTTTTCAAAGTTAAGTAGCCTCGAAATATGTTTTTGAGGGCAAATCCGAGGGTAGTGTCCTCGAATTTAGCCTCAAATTATTTCGTGGCTAATCGTTCGAGGGGATCACGCGTGTTTCTAGCAGTGGAAGGGGTCTAGGGTAAAACTAATTAAATTGATTTAGGGGTTATGTGCCTAATTGAATATTCAAAAAAGGCCCTCTATAAAAATCACCCAAAAATATATTTTATTTTTAAATCATAAAAAAATGTTAAAAATAATTTCTTAACACAAATAATAGCAAAATATATATGATGAGGATTGGTTGTTAAAATGTAGCTAGGGGAAGTGGAAATGTCCATGAAATTTCCGCATTTTTTTTTGGGTAAAAAATTTGGATTTTTCTAATAATTGAATTTGAAGATGCATTTGTTGAATTTTCGAATCTTAAATCAGAAATATGATTCAAATTTTATTTTCAGTGATTATTAATCGCGTGGCTATATACACCCTAAATCATACACGTCTTTGGTTAAAAAATGTGTTAATTAGTTTTTTTAAAAAATTAATTAGTCACAAGGCAAAGACGTCTTGTTATTTGTGGTGTATATATAACCACACCCTTATTAATGGCCCCCTACGCAACTGATCGACCTCCGACAACGTAACGTTTTGGTAATATATGGAAGGCAACATCATACGGAATGGAATAGGAATGAAGCAAACGACGTCGTGTCCACTTCAAATTCTACCATCATATTTATGTTAATGGGTCCGTCACTGCCAAATTTCTCAATTGACAGAATTGAAGCAGCCAGCACTGACGCCTCTTAATATTGGCAAGGTTAGTGTTAGAATTAGAAGGGCAAAACAGTCATTCTCTATGCTAGCTGTATTGTCCTATGTCATTGTATATAAGACAATTTGAAAGGCACATTTGCAATGTAATTTTCGGATGAATGAGGAAAGAGAGGATGATTCTCTGAGAATTGCAGAGATGGTGGCTCCTGTTGCATTGCTCCACCACCACTGACACATAGCCCTGATTCTCATCCTTCTTTCCGTTACAAATTCAGAAGAAGAAATTGTCCCAATTTTGATTCTGGTTTTCAATCCAAAACTCACACCTTTCATTTCAAAACCTCAAATTGTAACACTTAGGTCGAGGTATTCAAATTCCATTCCTTAATGGTTACTTGAAAATTAAATGCTCGACTTTTTATGATTTTGACCAAGTCCAGTTCATGCATCCACATAATGCCATCCATCTCTTTTACAGGCTAGATAAATCATGATCGAGTCGTGTGAAATGAAAGTCGAGTTAGCTGTTATTTTGATTTTGATTATAAGATCAAGATTTATCGCTTAATCCAAAAATTTAAGTCTAGTTGATTATAGATGTGATTTTCCTATTTTGTATATTTGGTGGTATTTGTTTCAACCATATTTGATATGAGAGAAACTTTTAAGTACATTCCCAACACATTTTCCTCCCTAATCAAAAGATAAAATTATTCCTCTCTTTCTCAAAATAAGAGCGGGTGAATTCCCTCCCTAAGGGCCTAAGCATATTGTCGATCGAAGGATTGAATCTTGTAAAAATAAAAATCATTTTAGGTAATTTGATGACACTTTTTAAATGCCACTTTTTTCAAACTTTGATGACAGTTTTTGTTTAATGTGATGTCACGTTGACCATTGATGCATTTTTTTACTGTTGACTATTGATGACATTTTTTTATGTCAAATGTTTGATGATATTTTTTTTACTGTGATGCCATATTTTTTCAAAGTAGTGATGTCATGTTGACCATTGATGATATTTTTACCGTGATGACATTTTTTGTTCACGTTGGCTATTGATGTCATTTTTTTGTTACTGTTGGCTACTGTCTACCGATGACACTTTTTGTATGTCAATTTTTTTATGATTATTTTTTAGCCGTGATGCCATATTTTTTTCAAAGTAGTGTTTGGATGAACTTTTTTTCTTTTCTTTAATGTGATGTAACTTTTTCAAAGTAGTGTTTTGATGTCATTTTTCTAATGTAATTATTTGATGCCATTTTTTTTTACTGTTGACTACTGATGACATTTTTTTTATGTCAAAATTTTGATGATATTTTTACCGTGATGTAACTTTTTCAAAGTAGTGTTTTGATGCCATTTTTTTTAATGTGATGCAACTTTTTTAGAGTAGTGTTTTGATACCATTTTTCTAATGTTTATTTGATGCCATTTTTTTAATCAAATCGTTTAATGCCACTTTTTTTTTTAATTTAATCATTTGTATATCGATATATTTTCATCAATTATACTTTTATTTACCGATGACACGTTTGTAATTACACTTCATTGATGCAATCACTTGTGGTGACATGCTTATTACATTTTTATTAATTCATGACATTTGTGATTATACTTCATTGATCTGAATCATTGATGACATTGTTTGTTGATGACATCTTTATTAATAACATTTTTTAACAATTGATAACATATGATCATAAAATTTGATTACAGTTCACTGGTGACATTTTTATTGGTGACACATTTGTGGTGACATTTTTATCGGTGACATAAAATTATACCATGTTAACTAATCATAAAAAAAAAGACATAAAACAAGAAGATCTCATTAAAATGTATAAGTTGATAACCAATAAACATATAATATAATCTCAACAAAGCACCCACTAACAACTCCAAGTGCCACTACAGCCACACCAGCTCACAAATGCAGCGTAATAAAATCACCAATCCACCCCACCAAGGCCAGCAATGAAGCCAATGAGTGCAGCCCAATCATTATGATGAACCGGGCATGCTGAGGAAAAGAGGAAGCACCACCTGCACTTGTAAGCCAGGCAATTCGCATCAGCAGTAGCCCAATCGCCTCATCGCAAACCACAATACTCCCCACAAGCACTTGCACCAAGCCCTGAAAGAAGGGAACATGGACCCGACGAACCACCACAAGCACTTAAATGACCAAATGGATGGGCTAAAGATGGATCAAGTTGAGACCCAAAAACCATCCAAGGCCAGGTTCTAGATTCTATAAAAGAGAAACCATCAACAAGAAGAAACCATGACTGGTCAGATTTTCGCAATTGGATGATACACATGATTATCCAACAACATTAATGTTTAAGCTACAGAAGTGGAATCAAGAATATAATAGATTCATAACCAATTGCTTGCTATGCTATTAACTCATCAACTACGACGTCAACCACACCATCTTGGAGAGCCTGAGCATATTCGTCTGACGAATTAAGAGGAACAAGCCTTGATTCTGATATGTTGAGTTCATGGCTCAAGTATTGTTCCGCAAAAGACCCTACTTGGTAGCCGATTTGATCAGTACTAGACTTCAATGTGTCGATTCCCTTGATATGAGAAGACAGTTGTTGCACTGTTAGGATTGATGTCAGGCTTGCAGTATAGCTGGAGGTTAGTATTAGAACCACAAACAACCATATCAGTAGCACCATTCGACCAAGAGGATTGACGGTATTTTCTCCTATAGAACTAACAAAGAAGCTGCCTGAGTAAGCACAGTAAGATGAAACTCAATCATCAAACATTTTGGGTGTTCACTTACTGTGGGAAAATGTTAAAGTAGAGAAGCTGAACCTGCAAAGTTCAGTTTAAAGAAGATTAAACAGAAGCCATACAGAAAAAAATTGCTTCAAGTGACATGTTTTCATTGCTGTTCATTTCCTTGCCTTTTAATTAGTCAGACACATGTATCAAACATTTTGGGTACGTGGTAACCGGGCATGCTGAGGAAAAGAGGAAGCACCACCCGCACTTGTAAGCCAGCCAATTCGCATCAGCAGTAGCCCAATCGCCTCATCGCAAACCACAATACTCCCCACAAGCACTTGCACCAAGCCCTGAAAGAAGGGAACATGGACCCAACAAACCACCACAAGCACTTAAATGACCAAATGGATGGGCTAAAGACGGATCAAGTCGAGACCCAAAAACCATCCAAGGCCAGGTTCTAGATTCTATAAAAGAGAAACCATCAACAAGAAGAAACCATGACTGGGCAGATTTTTGCAATTGGATGATACACATGATTATCCAACAACATTAATGTTTAAGCTACAGAAGTGGAATCAAGAATATAATAGATTCATAACCAATTGCTTGCTATGTTATTAACTCATCCAAACTAAAGACAACAACAACTTATAAGCATATGAGATAAACAACAACATCAAGTAATTAAGAAATTGCCAAAAACTGCACTAAGCCATATCCTTGATCTTGGAATCAATCCTTTGGAGTTATATACTAGCAAAATCAATACAATACATGATCAACCTACTCAATTCAAGTTAATCCCATCAATTCCATACTTGATCTTCATTCAAGCATTTCATCGAACACCTAGCATTCATTCAATCAAGCTATACTTTGAATGTGAGAAATTCATCCATCTACTAAAATTATAAAAACAAGACGATTAAGAAAATCCCCAAACCTCAAAATGTAGACGATTGTGCAAAGTGAACCTCTAAACAACTACAGATTGTCATCCCGAATGACTTCACTAGACGGGGATGAACTATCGGCTTCTCTAGAACCTTC
The DNA here is from genome assembly GCA_963922045.1 of Persicaria maculosa. Lineage (NCBI taxonomy): Eukaryota > Viridiplantae > Streptophyta > Magnoliopsida > Caryophyllales > Polygonaceae > Persicaria > Persicaria maculosa. The sequence continues at coordinate 14,533,250 of OY998253.1, forward strand.
CAGAAGGTTAGTTTGCTGTTGCTCGGCGGTCTTTATCAAGCATATTACCTTCTGCAACCCGCTCAATTCCCTGAGATCTTCGAAATCAGATACCGAGAGAATGTAAATTTTGGAATGATTGACTGATCGATTTGCTGAGATTTGCATTTTCTGGAGAGTTTGTTTGGATTATACAATCCTGGTGAAGGGGTTAGGGTTCCATTTTGAGGGTGAATCTGATAGAAGGAAGAAAGAGGAAACATAAGGGAAAGAGAAGAGGCGGTGCGAGTGGTGGAACTGGTGGCCGGATCTCCAGTGGTTGGAGGAGAAGTCCAGAGTTCACCAACATGTCATCCCGCACGACACCTGATCCAGATCCAGATCTAGGTTGCAGTCTCTTGCAGTGAAGGTTGTAATGAGGCTGTGAAGAAGGGGAAGGAGAGTGCGAGCAGGAAGAAGAAAAGGGCGCAGAAGGATCGGATTCAGCCAGAGAAGCGGAGATCGGTTCTCTGACGACGACAGAGGAGGAGTAAGGTGGAGACGACGACATTCGAAGGTGCGAGCAGGAAGAAGAACAGCGTGAGAGAGAGCGATCAGGTAGGAGTGGTAGGAGGCTAATTTTTTGTAATAAGGTGTTATAACGGTCAATTTATTTTCTTAGGGTGCTAATAACCTAATTGAATTAGGAAAAGGTGATATTTCACCAAAATTTCTCAAAACTAATTAGATATATAAATATATTTTTATTTATTTTCTTAAAAAGTATGAAAAATGTTAAAATGATATATTTTTTTAAGAGAACTAATGGATACATATGTGTAATATTGTAAATATGGGCTAGTTGGTGTAAAATAAAATAAGGGTAATTATTTGTAATTAGTTAGAATTCGATTATTAGGCGGTTAGAACTTAGAAGGTCACGAATAACTCTTCTTCCTCCTGTAAACACAACTTCTGTAGTTTTCATCTTCTTGTACTTATTTCCCAGGTCCATCCAATCAATTTTGGAGGTCCTGGGCAAATATTAAAGTAAAACATTTGATTTTATAGTCATTTTGAAGATTTATTTTTATTATAAATATACATTATATTTTATATCTAATAAATTCTATTAATATAATTATGCAAGCAAATACTCGAATTCTTAAAGCACCAAATTAGTTTTCAAGACTTACATTTTTTTCAATTAAAAACTTAATTGTTGAATTTTTTCACAATAATCTAGAGTAAATTGCAACATCCTTGTCTCTGAAAGCTTGTTAATATCAGATTCAATAAGGAACTACTCCTTTGACTGCCTAACTCGATCTTGATGCTCTATGAACTCTTCTATCATAACTCGGATACTAAAAATTTCTGAAAGAGTTAACCAACCAGAAATAAAATTTGTGACAATCAATACAAAGGATGCATTACTAGGGAAACAGTCTTTTTTTGTTATGAGAGACATTCAATATTTAAGCCAATCTCGAAAATTACAAGAATTGAAGGTCTAGTTGCAAGATTTCGCTGATCTCGAAACTTGCCTCTACGATCCGTCCTCAAAAGCAATGCTTCAGCTTCACCAGCACCGTAGGTAGAATCAGCAATTGAAAACCCTAACTTCACCTAATCACAAATCCCCAAATTAATCAATTTATCTCAAACCCTAACAGTTCAGATCTTCAAATAACTGGTAAACTATCAATCAATACGAAATTCAATATGAAAAAGATTAGAGGGAAAGAGATTTACCATAAATCAAGGTAACATGGGTTCAAACGGGGGAATAGCTAGGAAGACAAGGGAGGAGCGGAGGTTTAAGAAGAGGAGGGGATCCTGCGCGCGGGAAGCTATGCTGTGTCGGCGGCGGCTGCCGGTCTGTGGGAGGTGGCTCATGGAGTTGCAGTGAGAGCGGTGGCTAGCCCGGAGCAGTGGCGCCTAGGAGGAGGAGGAGCATCCGAGAGAATGCTCAGAGAGAGCAAGTGAGCGAGAAAGAGAGAGGAGGAACAGTGCGCCTAATAAAATTTTGAGAGGTTCCAATGCGCCTAATAAAATTTCGTTTCGGATAAATACACCACAAATCTTGCACGTCGAAAAGGACGTGCAAGGTTGAGGTGAGTTAATTAATTGGAAAAGAGTGCTAATTAATTAAAAAGCCTTACAAGTTGAAATGGACGTACGATTAAAGAAGATGATTTGCGATGTATCTAACAACACTAAGAGAGGTTAATTAGCTAATTAGATTATAAAAAAGGTATATTGAGCCAAAATTTATCAATTTTTGTTTAAAAAAACTCCATAACCTATCTATCTATATGCATCTCGCAAAACTTTCTCCTGTCAAAAAGGAAATCTAATAAAAATAATAAAAATAATAAGATAGTTATAATCTATATAATTAAAAATAATTATTTTATTTTACCATTAACTCATATAATTGAATAGATGGAATATCTTATAAAAGAGTAAATATTATATAAGGAAATAACTATATCAATATAATTAAATGCAATAATAGTAATAAATTTGGTATATACAGATATACAAATTGCCATATAAATGTATTTCCAGCTGGATTATAAATAATCTATCCAATGGATGATTTATATATAAATTACAGCATTGGACGGGACCTAAAAAAGACATTAGGTTCACCCAATTGCCATATAGACGAATTTTATGGCGGGTTTTTGGGGTCTAGGCGGGTCTTGGTGACCTTGAAGGCCTTGGGGGAGGGGTGAGGTAAGGGGTTTAGGCGGGAGTCTAGGCGGGCCTTGAAGGATTTTTTTAGAACAGTAATCATAATTACCAAAAATATTAATAGATACATAGTAGTAAATATTTGATAGGTGTTATCGATTATTTTTGGTGAAAAGAATTATTTATATCAAAAATAATTATTTCATAGTTATTTTATTTATATCTATATTATTTTTCAGGAGAATGGGTTATTTAGATCTAGATTAATTTTAATCTTATATTTTCAGTTATTAGTTTAATTATCATAATGTAATTCATATTTATTTATTTTCATATTTATGATAGGATTTTTTTTTATAGATAATAAATGTAATTTTATAAAATTATGCTAACATATTCCCGTCCGGCATACACTAGTTCGAAGATACTATCAAACACGACCTAATTTCCGCGTCTAATTTTTACGCCCAACTTTGTGTGAAATTTCGAAACTTATTCTAAGCGACGGATAATTTTCTACAATGTCCGTCGCCTGAATCGCCAACCCCGAAACCCTTGCCCCCAGTTGTTGATTTTCGTCATCTCTGGCTCCCTGCTGCCTCCCACTTCTTCCTCGCCTGCCCCTCCTTCGATTCCCGCCCTTCAATGGCTTCCTCCGTCCTCATTCCCCATCCTCTTTCTCGCCCTCCTCTGTTCCTCTCGCTCGACCTCGCCTCATTCGGGGGGTCGGAGAAGACGAACCCGACAACGCCAGAGCTCACTTCCTCGCTCGCTGCTTCCCCGTCTCGTTGCCATTGGAGAAGAGCCGCAGCGGACCCTTGCCACGAACGACGCCGACGCCATCTCTCCACTGAGCCCTGGAGGCACCGGATTCACGCGACCCGGACACCGCCTGGCGCCATTCGACCTCTCTCCGTTCGAGTTAATGTGACTTCCAAACAATGGGAGCCTACAAAGGTTGCAACTTTTTCTCAAGCTTTTCATTGTTCTTTGTTGGTCTCATCTGATCTTTAATAGTTGTTTTGTGTCAATTTCTTCGATTAGGTCAAGCCACCAGCTGACAGAGTCCTAATTCGTCTTGAAGAGCTACCTGAGGTACTTTGCTCTATATGTTCTTAATTATTTCATTTCTGTGTTGTAAGATTTGACATGGTGGAATGAGAGTTCAAGGCTTAATTTCTGTCTTGACCAAAAAAAAAGGCTTAATTTCTGTGTTCTAGGGATCTCGCTATCTCATCTCTTGCTTTAGCATTCGGTATCCATCAAAATGTTTTCGGAAATTTCACGAGGTACCCCGAGGTATCGCGAAATTCACGCGGTGACCAATTCTTTTACCTCTTTCACGTGGTACTCCTAAAGTTTGAGATTCTTTCACCTACTGCCCCTTCCTCTCATTTTTAACGCCTTCCGTTAACTTTTAATAAATAAAAAAAGGGCTGAATTGAAAATCAAGAACAGAGTGAGAGAGGTGTGATGTGCAAAAAATGGCTGAATTGAAAGGAGAGATTGGGACCTTGGAGACTTGATTGGTCATGGATGGGAGATCGAACTGGTTGTGGCCGAAGCCGATGACCATCTGGCCGAAGAGGAGGAAGAAGAAGGGCATGGAGGAGCCATTGATGATGGCGCCAAAGCTTCCGACGACCATTAGCAGATGGTCGAGGCTCTCGATTGGTAAAAGTTATCTTGTTTGGGAGAAGGAGAGAGAGTGAAAAAGAGAGAGGGAAAAAGGGCGATTTTTTGGGCGGTCTCCGTTCTCCTCGCGTGGGTTGTTTGCCGGCGCCGGTTTACCCTCACGGTGGCCGTCCGGTGTCACCCAGGTATGGCGAAAAAGAAGGGAAAGAAAATTGGTTCGAGATCTGGGTTGGGGTTCGAGGAGAAGAAGACACTTGAACTGGATCTCTGCTCGACGCTCTTAGGTCGGAGGCGGCGCCTAAAGATTTACCAGATCTGGGAGGTGGCGATGCTGATGGGAGGTGCTTTTGGAGCAGGTGGGGGTGATGGAGTCGGGGACTGCGAAGAGGGTGGCTTTCTTGGCCTTAATCGGTGAGATCGGCAACGGTGAAAGGACGTAGATTGAGCTCGAGGCGGCGGCGAAGTGGGAGGATGAAAAGGTGTGAACTGTGAAGACATGAAAATGGCAAATGTGTAATTTTGTAGGAAAACAGGGTTAAAATTGGAAAGAGAATGTTAATAGCTGTTCATATATAGATAGAAGTTAACGGAAGGCGTTAAAAAATAAGAGGGAAGGGCAGGAGGTGAAAGAATCTCAAACTTCGGGGATACCACGTGAAAGAGGTAAAAGAATTGGTCACCACGTGAATTTCGCGATACCTCGGGGTACCTCGTGAAATTTCTGAAATGTTTTTCTTTACTCTGCTTCAAGTCCAAAGTTGTGGACTTGTTACATATAAGCCATCCTGAAGATTTATGAATCTTATAATACAAAAATCTGATTGTTAGTTTGTGACATTCATAGGATTTGGGGCTTGTTTACATATATGATAATGTGGGATTTCGAGGCTTCTATGGTGGTTTTGAACTTTTGATGTTCTTTTGCCTGCAGGAGAATTTCTGAGTTACTTTGAATGCATTGAATCTTTACATGAGTTTGCTCTTTGATCTCGTGCTGTGAGCAGTGTGTGTTTAGTTTGGGACTGTTACAAGAGAGAATCAAAAGAGCCTTGTTATGTGACTTTGGATGAGTTACTTTGAATGACTTTTTTTTTTTCCAGATTCGAACTCTTACAAGTTACAAGAAAGAATCAAGAGAGGTAGATAAGATAGATGCATCAACGACGGAGAGTTGACTGCTGATGTTGCCCATTTCTCGCCATTCTCGGGGAGTCGATTGTGCTCTCTGCTGCTACGCCATTGATGTTGCTCATTTTGCTTCTTCGGATTTGGTCATTCCTATGCTTTCCAGCTGATCTTTCTATTCATGTGCAGGTTGGCAGTTTCTGATCCATTTTTTGCATTTGTTTTGTAAGACAAAGTCTAACTTCTGGGAGCTACAAAAAGGAATGGCATTATTGATTAGCATTCATCTCCATTTTGAGGATACATTTTAAATCCTTGAGAAATAGAGGATACATTTTAAATCCTTGAAAAATAGAGGATACATTTTAAATCCTTGAGAAATAGATGTTATATTTAATTGTTAACCTTGCCAAAGAAATTGAGGATACATTTTAAATCCTTGAGAAATAGATGCTATATTATGCTCTTGAAGTTTTAGATTATTCGGTTATCTTTTTTGTTGACGTTAAAAGGAATGGCATTATTAATTACATATACTCTACTCTCGCCAATGAAGTTCAATGTGAAATTTTAATGTGATATTTTGTGATTCTTGTGTAAGATATGATATGCGAGGTTCACCTTATCTGGGAAATGTTTGTTGGATGGGAGATTCATGATAGTGAAATTTTAATGTGCTACTTGACTTCATTCTTTCGGACCCTTACAAGGAGGGTATGTACTGATCTCTGCTTCTAACTTAATTGCAATTATATGAGTCAAACCTCAGTTCGGGCTGCATCTAATAAAGACATTATGTTCACTTTTCTAGGCATCCTATTTTTTGTTAGTTGCTGCTTAAATTCATTTTATTGTACATCTTTGGCTCTCATTTTAATACGTTTCGGCTATATACACCGCAAATCTTGCACGTCCTTAAGGACGTGCTTGATTAAAAGGCTTGCACGTCCTTAAGGACGTGCAATATTAGACACAATGCTTGCACGTCCTTAAGGACGTGCAATATTAACCTTGTGATTTGCGGTGTATATAGTCACACCCTTTTAATAACTTCGCAGAACTCTATCATAGAGCACAATAGCATACCTTATTTTAAGCCATCTTTCTATCTCATGTATCTTCATGTGAAACAGCTCTCTTTGGTTTAAGACTTGAACGACATCACTTCACGATTTACTTTGATGAGGCGGGAAAGAAGAGAGCTAGGTGCAACTATTGTCCGAAGATATCCTATGCTTGTGATTCAAACACAAATGGCAACAAAATATAGGGAGACATTTTGAGGCATGTTCAAACAACCCGAAAAATCAAGGCAAAGGTACTCAATTTAAACTCACTTTTAAGAATGTTGGTGATGGGGGGTCGAAACATCCCAAAGACACTTATTCTTATAAATCAACTAAAGGTCACCTTACTCTGGCTATAATAAAAAAAAAAAAAAAAAAAAAAAAAAAAAATTATGTATAACAAAAGAATGTTATGTTTCATTTTGTATTCCGTATAAAACTGTAAGGGTGTGTTTGGTAACGATATCTAGATATCAAGATATCGATATCGATATCGATATCAAGATATCGATATCGGGTGATATCTTTGATATCTTGATATCAAGATATCGGTATCGGTATCAAGATATCGGTATCGGGCGATATCGATATCGATATCGATATCTTGATACCTCCCAAAAAATGGGTATATCAAAATAGGCCAAATTTGATATCTAGATATCAACTGATATCGATATCTGGCTCTTACCAAACACAGATATCAGATATCACTTGATATCAAGTGATATCTTATACATACCAAACACTAGATATCGATATCAGTTAAAGTGATATCGATATCTAGCCCTACCAAACACTAGATATTAGATATCAGCCCCGATATCTGATATCTGATATCTAGATATCATTACCAAACACACCCTAAATGCCTATAATAGAACAAGGATTAATGTTTTTTTATTTTCTATTTTACCAGAATAAGGTGGCCTTTAGCCTTTAGTTGATTTGTAAGAACAAGTGTGTTCGCGGTACTGCCTTCCTAGAATGCGTATTTAACCAGCCACTCCAAGCTCTGTTAAGAAAAAATAAAACAGATTAATTATTAGAAATTTTGAAAGGGAATTCAGTGTGTACACTGCTATCTGAAAGCCTAACGTAATTACCTTAATGCATTCTGGTAGATCGTCGAAATTAGTTCTCAAATGAGCCTGCAAGAGGATTGGAGTTTAGCTTTGATTCAAACATGTACATGACAATAAATTTGATTGCCGTTTAGAAGGGAGCATCTAATGAAAGCTGAGAAGAAGCCGAATGATTTTCTATTAGACATAATTTGATTTCATTGCCGTCTAGAAGGGAGCATCTAGTGAAAGCTGAGAAGAAGCCAAATGATTTTCTATTAGACATAATTCATAACAGCGAAGAAATAAGGTATATGCAGAGGTATTAAAGTGCATTGTGGAACTCAACTGCATCTGAATAGATGGAAAAAATTAGTGTTGTGTGATTGTGTCTGTGATAAGTGTTATATATCATGCATTTTATTGAACAAGGTGAATACAAGCATATTGGACAACTGAAGATTCATGATAGATTCTTTTCGTTTTATTGATTTTATGGAAAAGAATGCTACCTTCATAACACGGAGGCAAGATTCGTCTTTTTTGGCTGCAAGAGAAACTAGCGTAACTATCCCTGCTGCGACACTCGAGGGCCAAAACTGAAGCTGAGCATGATCAAACATCGCTAGTCCTGCGAGATGCTCAGCCCTGCTCTCCATCTCTTCATTGGCTGCTGCAGCTTTCAAGTAGAACCTGCATCATTCCCTTTCACTCAGCTTCAGAAATAAAAGTATCTTACAGTCGTGGAAAAGGTTACAAGCAAAGTCTTCAAAAAATGGAAGGACAAAACACTGAAGTTATCAAAGGTGAGAAACAGTCCGATACCACAAGAAGTTGTAGGTAGTTGGTGGGAAGCACTGGAACTTGAGCTCTTCCTGAATAAGCCGTTCCATGGCAACCACTTCAGTGCGGTTATAGACAGTTTTGTTTACATGAAAGATCTTGTTATAACGAGAACGATAAAGGCGAAGAAAGACACAGAGATTTACGTGGTTCAGCAACGGTGTGTTGCCTACGTCCACGGGCAGAGAACCAGATTTCTTATTAGAGGAAGCGAAAACAGATTTTTTACAGGGGTTGGCGTTCCATGAGTATATGAAGAGACTCATGGAACCCTAAACAGACAATGGGCTGAAAGCCCAAAATAGACAGACGATAGGCCCGTTTACAATAAACATTGCATACCGTAAAGGCGGGGTGGCGCTGCCCCCCCCTAGCCCCCCCGCCAGGGGCGCGTCGCCCCCTGGACCCCCGACTCGCTGACCGGTCAGCGAGACCACCGCCGGGGGGCTCCGCCCCCCGGACCCCCCGATGCGTCGCCGGTCAACAGTCGTTCAAGGCACATTAACAAATCTCCACCTTGACTTGAATCCTCTCATAAACAGATGCACCTATGACAAAGTGCCCAGACGTTCTCTGCCTCAGATTGGTCTTTGAAGAAGGACCCAGACTGCCCCTTAGGGCAACTCAACAGCTGGTGATATTAAGCAAGTCCAAACAATGTTGGAACTTGCTCTCTGGAACTGGCTTAGTGAACATATCAGCGGGATTATCAGCAGTTCCCACCTTCTTCACCCTGATTCTCTTCTCATTCCTCAAAAAATGGTACCTGACATCAATGTGCTTCGTCTTCTCATGATGAACTTGATCCTTGGTTAAGCATATTGCACTCAAGCTGTCGCAATACACTAAAGCCTGATCCTGATGTAGGCCTAGATCATTGACCAAGCCTTTCAGCCAGATTCCCTCCTTAGCAGCTTCTGTCAACGCCATGTACTCTGCCTCTGTGGTAGACAAAGTGACTGTAGGTTGTAGAGTTGCTTTCCAACTCACCACAGAACTCCCAAGAGTGAAAACATAGCCAGTCATCGATCTCCTACTGTCCACATCGCCGGCATAATCAGAGTCTGAAAACCCAGCAACCAAGCACTCTGTATCATTCCCATAGCACAGACCAACATCAGTAGTGCCTCTGAGATACCTGAAGATCCTCTTCACAGCTTGCCAGTGTTCCTTCCCAGGCTGAACCATAAAGCGGCTTACCACACTAACAGCAAATGCTAGATCTGGTCGAGTACAGACCATAGCATACATCAGACTCCCCACTGCGCTGGCATAAGGGACCTTAGACATGTACTCCTTCTCCTCCTCAGTCTGAAGTGTGTACATTCCCAGCTTGCTGTTAGACGCCATTGGAGTATCTATAGACTTAGCCGAAGACATTCCAAACCTGCTCAATATCTTCTTAATGTACCCTTCTTGAGATAAGAAGAGTTTTCTCTGCTTTCTGTCTCTATAGATCTCTACTCCCAAAATCTTTCGAGCAGCACCCAGATCTTTCATATCAAACTCTGCACTGAGACAATCCTTCAGCTTCTGGACATCTGACTTGTTCTGAGCAGCAATCAACATATCATCCACGTACAATACTAGGTAAATACGCGAACCATCATCCAGACTGTTGTGGTAAACACAGCAATCATATGAACTCCTGTTGTATCCCAGCTGCACCATGTAGCTATCAAATCGCTTGTACCACTGCCTTGGTGACTGTTTCAGCCCATACAAGGACTTCTTTAGTCTGCAAACATGGTTCTCTTTTCCAGGAACCTGAAAACCATCCGGCTGAGACATGTATATTTCCTCCTCCAACTCTCCATGTAGAAAAGCTGTCTTCACATCTAGTTGCTCAAGCTCCAAATCCTGATGTGCAACCATTGCTAGTAGCACCCTGATAGAAGTATGTCTGACCACTGGTGAGAAAATCTCATTGTAGTCTACTCCCTCTCGCTGATTGAAACCTCTTGCAATTACTCGTGCTTTGTACTTAATACCCTCAGCAGCTGATAGTCCTTCCTTCTTCCCGAAGACCCATTTGCAAGTAATCACCTTCCTATCAGCAGGCAATTTGACAAGCTCCCAAGTCTGATTCTTCTGAAGAGACTCCATCTCTTCTTCCATTGCTGCAAGCCACTGTGCTGACTCATCTCCAGAAATAGCAGCCTTGTAGGTGGACGGAGCATCATCCTCCACCTCCTCGGCCACCTGCAAGGCATATCCCACCAACTCATCAGACCTATATCTCGCAGGAGGTCTGATGTCAGCCCCCTAGCCCCCCCGCCAGGGGCGCGTCGCCCCCTGGACCCCTGACTCGCTGACCGGTCAGCGAGACCACCGCCGGGGGGCTCCGCCCCCCGGACCCCCCGATGCGTCGCCGGTCAACAGTCGTTCAAGGCACATTAACAGATCTTTTGTAGAATACTGTAATCAGGCCATGTTTTCAAGTTTCAGGACAATGTGTTTTTTTTTTTTTTGCACAAGAAGATAAAAAAGTCAATTGAGGAATGTAAGCATTATGATAAGGAATTAAGGATCATCGAATATTACCAGTTGTAAGGCTGTTTTTCTTCTATCCTGGTAGCTAATGTAAGGCAGGCTATGCCAACAATTTCCAGGTATTGTTTATTCTTGAAGAATCCTTTGCTAAAAAATCTATCAAGGAGACGAACAGCGAGAAACATTGTCTCTTCATGGAACCCCTTTGTATCAGATGTCTGCTCAATTCAAAAGGTGTTTATTAGGCGCACATTTATGTATTGATCTCATACAACGAAGCAATGGCATAGCTAAGCATAGAGCTCAGTTCAATTACTAAAACATGCTAGTTTTGTCAATTTGATATCCGAAACCCTGATAATCAACAAATGTGAGGGTTTACATATAACACAAAACTTACACAAGTGACAAGCAATGTTTTATAATGGTAAAGGTTAACTATGATCAGCTAATTTTGAACGGGTCTAGAGCATGTCTTTCCTAATAATAATTTTCAATTCATAAGTTTTAAATTCTAAGTAGAAATGTGATCATTAGTTAGTTTATAACTAATCTATTCATCTTCCAACAACAATGTGTATGCTATAACAACAAAGTTAGTTCAATTTCTGTTCAATAAAAACAAGAACAGCTGGACCAAAGTTCAGAACAGTTAAAGAGAGAGTGCTACATTATACTATGACACGTGTCTAGATACCATTGGTTCTTTACTGCTTGCAAAAAGCTGTATAGAATGAATCTTGCTAAACAAGCCTCTTGGAAGAGTTCAGTTTGTTGTGATTGCTTGATGATCTGTTCATACAACAGGAAATCTGCAACTAGTAGTAGCGCACGCACACAAAGGGAGAGAGAGGGAGGAACGGGGAAAGAGATGTAGACCTCAATAATCCAGCCAACCATGATCAAGCGTTGCTCGTGGATTAGAGCGCCGTACTCTGACGTAGATGCGTAGTTTGTCACATAGTCGTCGATCTTCAACGACCGCTTTCTCTCTCTGCTTCTCAACCTCTGGTAGCTCTGCTCGTCGTCTTCTTCTTCAAATCTCCAATACTACAATCATATCAATCAACATTTGCAGCACATTCAACTTAATTGGAAACAAAATTCAACTTCATAAATTCGAGCCACTAAATCAGTTGAACAAATTAAACGATCTCAAGCGTTACCGTAAATTCATCGACGAACTCATCTACACAGCTTGCTTGGATGCCTTTGGAGGAATGAGAGCTTAATCTGGTCAATTGCTTGTTATACTTCTCGTAGAGAGAGACGCACGGAGAAGGACTTGAATCGCCGGCCAGTGAGAACTGGCTCCCTGAGCTATCCGTCCACATAGATGTATCGGAGAAGAAATCAATCTCAGAATCATAACCGAGAGCCTCAGATTGGAACTCTGAGAAGGCGGAAGAGGTGTACTCGTCGGAGAGATTTTCAGAACAAATGAGAGCAGAATCAACGGCGGATCTCTTCACATCGCCTTGCTCAATAGTCGAGGCTGAGTTCGGAGCCGCTGCTGGGACCAAAACACCAGAAATCTTAGCGTTTGAATAAAAAATACCATTTGAATAATATTGACCAATAAGAAAATACCATTTGAATAAAAAATTCAACTTTAATTTTAAATAGATCACAAATTGATATAAGCGTATCAATTTAAATAATCTTCGTGTGAAAAATAGAAAACAAATATATGTCAAATAGGAAACAAATAATTTCAGGAATAATATTGACCAATAAGAAAATACCATTTGAATAAAAAATTCAACTTTAATTGTGGGCGTGACACGTCAGCAAAATGCTAGCAGAATTAGTAATATTAATATTAATAGATAGTGTAATACCCGTGCCTTCAAGGCACGGGATTTTGATTTATTTCAAATTGAACATCATTCTATATATCTATATAATACTATATTAATATATATATTTTTTTACAACAAAAATAATATGTATAAAGTTTTATTTATTTATTTATAAATTAGTTGAAAAGAGATACAATTTTTTTTTAATGATTTAATAAGGTAAAGTAGTAATAAAACTCAAACACACCACATATTATAATTTAAAATACATATATAATTATTATCATTAGGATAAAACTAAAAAAGAAAATATAAGCTATCATATAATGATTAAAAAAATCATAAGCACATGATTGTTTGAATACTTTTGAAGTTGTGTAGATATAAATAACTTATTCATTATTTAATTTCATGAGAAAGATGGCTAGAAAGGGGGAGAAATAAATAGAGAAAATAAAGGTAAGATGGTAAGAAAAAAGTGATCTAAAGGCATCCAAATAAGTAATGCTATTGCTTGTAAGTCTTAATTAACTTTTAAAATAAGTAAATTATAAAAAAAAACTTTTTTGGCTCTAATTGATTTTTATAATTAACTTTTGAAATCGAATATTCACAAATTTATTAGTTTTACAAACTTCACAAAAAAAAATTGCAGGTCTTAAAATATTAAAATTATAATAAAGGACATCTAGGGTGTATAAAATAAATATAGATGTAAAATATTCATTTTGGGGATAAATATTTTTTTCTTCTACATTTGAAGCCAAACACCCAAAATTAATCATAAGAGAGTGTTTATTTATTTATTTTTAAATGATAATATATGCAAATTTCACATTATTTTTTTTTCTCAAAATTCTTCAATTTTTGTTTGTAGATTTTAAAATGTTATTTTTTGTATTCCAATTTCCAAATAGTCATTTAAGATGTTTAAAATAAATGTAATTTATCTCTAAAAATTCGCTTGTTAAGAATTTATATAGATGTCACATAGAATGTGTAGAGTAAGTATAGATTTAAAATATTCATTTTGGATAATTATTTTCCTCAATGTTTGAAGGTTAAAATGTGCAAAAATAATTTCTTCTTAATATTTATGACGTTTTGCTTCTATCTCCAAAAAATTTTTTAAAAAATTCAATAAAAATTTAAGATGTCTATATTGTATAATAAATGTAAATTTTAAAAAGAAATGCCGAGCAGACAGAATCTGTAACCCAAACCCGAGACCGAGCCCAACCCGAATCCGACTGGACTCGAAATAGAACCAAACACAGACAAAACCGACCTAACTCAAACCCGATCCGACTCTCAACCAACCCAACATTCGGAATGATAGTATCCAAAGTTTTGGTCCTAATAAATATATAATATTATTGATATGAATGATATGTATAAAAAAATCATAATATTAATGAAATAATGATATAATGATATAAAAGACCAGACAGAATGATAATATTCAAAATTGTGGTCCGACGTATCAATGTATGTAATCTTTTCTATGAAAAAAGGAAATAAATATTAAATAAATCACAAATTGATATAAGCGTATCAATTTAAATAATCTTCGTTTGAAAAATAGAAAACAAATATATGTCAAATAGGAAACAAATAATTTCAGGAATAATATTGACCAATAAGAAAATACCATTTGAATAAAAAATTCAACTTTAATTTTAAATAGATCACAAATTGATATAAGCGTATCAATTTAAATAATCTTCGTGTGAAAAATAGAAAACAAATATATGTCAAATAGGAAACAAATAATTTCAGGAATAATATTGACCAATAAGAAAATACCATTTGAATAAAAAATTCAACTTTAATTTTAAATAGATCACAAATTGATATAAGCGTATCAATTTAAATAATCTTCGTGTGAAAAATAGAAAACAAATATATGTCAAATAGGAAACAAATAATTTCAGGAATAATATTGACCAATAAGAAAATACCATTTGAATAAAAAATTCAACTTTAATTGTGGGCGTGACACGTCAGCAAAATGCTAGCAGAATTAGTAATATTAATATTAATAGATAGTGTAATACCCGTGCCTTCAAGGCACGGGATTTTGATTTATTTCAAATTGAACAACATTCTATATATCTATATAATACTATATTAATATATATATTTTTTTACAACAAAAATAATATGTATAAAGTTTTGTTTATTTATTTATAAATTAGTTGAAAAGAGATACAATTTTTTTTTAATGATTTAATAAGGTAAAGTAGTAATAAAACTCAAACACACCACATATTATAATTTAAAATACATATATAATTATTATCATTAGGATAAAACTAAAAAAGAAAATATAAGCTATCATATAATGATTAAAAAAATCATAAGCACATGATTGTTTGAATACTTTTCAAGTTGTGTAGATATAAATAACTTATTCATTATTTAATTTCATGAGAAAGATGGCTAGAAAGGGGGAGAAATAAATAGAGAAAATAAAGGTAAGATGGTAAGAAAAAAGTGATCTAAAGGCATCCAAATAAGTAATGCTATTGCTTGTAAGTCTTAATTAACTTTTAAAATAAGTAAATTATAAAAAAAAACTTTTTTGGCTCTAATTGATTTTTATAATTAACTTTTGAAATCGAATATTCACAAATTTATTATTTTTACAAACTTCACAAAAAAAAATTGCAGGTCTTAAAATATTGAAATTATAATAAGGGACATCTAGGGTGTATAAAATAAATATAGATGTAAAATATTCATTTTGGGGATAAATATTTTTTTCTTCTATATTTGAAGCCAAACACCCAAATATAATCATAAGAGAGTGTTTATTTATTTATTTTTTAAATGATAATATATGCAAATTTCACATTATTTTTTTTCTCAAAATTCTTCAATTTTTGTTTGTAGATCTTAAAATGTTATTTTTTGTATTCCAAATAGTCATTTAAGATGTTTAAAATAAATGTAATTTATCTCTAAACATTCGCTTGTTAAGAATTTATATAGATGTCACATAGAATGTGTAGAGTAAGTATAGATTTAAAATATTCATTTTGGATAATTATTTTCCTCAATGTTTGAAGGTTAAAATGTGCAAAAATAATTTCTTCTTAATATTTATGACGTTTTGCTTCTATCTCCAAAAATATTTTAAAAAAATTTAATAAAAATTTAAGATGTCTATATTGTATAATAAATGTAAATTTTAAAAAGAAATGCCGAGCAGACAGAATCTGTAACCCAAACCCGAGACCGAGCCCAACCCGAATCCGACTGGACTCGAAATAGAACCAAACTCAAATAAAACCGACCTAACTCAAACCCGATCCGACTCTCAACCAACCCAACATTCGGAATGATAGTATCCAAAGTTTTGGTCCTATTAAATATATAATATTATTGATATGAATGATATGTATAAAAAATCATAATATTAATGAAATAATGATATAATGATATAAAAGACCAGACAGAATGATAATATTCAAAATTGTGGTCCGACGTATCAATGTATGTAATCTTTTCTATGAAAAAAGGAAATAAATATTAAATAGATCACAAATTGATATAAGCGTATCAATTTAAATAATCTTCGTGTGAAAAATAGAAAACAAATTTAGTCAAATAGGAAACAAATAATTTCAGGAATAATATTGACCAATAAAAAAATACCATTTGAATAAAAATTTCAACTTTAATTTTAAATAGATCACAAATTGATATAAGCGTATCAATTTAAATAATCTTCGTGTGAAAAATAGAAAACAAATATATGTCAAATAGGAAACAAATAATTTCAGGAATAATATTGACCAATAAGAAAATACCATTTGAATAAAAAAATTCAACTTTAATTTTAAATAGATCACAAATTGATATAAGCGTATCAATTTAAATAATCTTCGTGTGAAAAATAGAAAACAAATATATGTCAAATAGGAAACAAATAATTTCAGGAATAATATTGACCAATAAGAAAATACCATTTGAATAAAAAATTCAACTTTAATTGTGGGCGTGACACGTCAGCAAAATGCTAGCAGAATTAGTAATATTAATATTAATAGATAGTGTAATACCCGTGCCTTCAAGGCACGGGATTTTGATTTATTTCAAATTGAACATCATTCTATATATCTATATAATACTATATTAATATATATATTTTTTTACAACAAAAATAATATGTATAAAGTTTTATTTATTTATTTATAAATTAGTTGAAAAGAGATACAATTTTTTTTAATGATTTAATAAGGTAAAGTAGTAATAAAACTCAAACACACCACATATTATAATTTAAAATACATATATAATTATTATCATTAGGATAAAACTAAAAAAGAAAATATAAGCTATCATATAATGATTAAAAAAATCATAAGCACATGATTGTTTGAATACTTTTCAAGTTGTGTAGATATAAATAACTTATTCATTATTTAATTTCATGAGAAAGATGGCTAGAAAGAGGGAGAAATAAATAGAGAAAATAAAGGTAAGATGGTAAGAAAAAAGTGATCTAAATGCATCCAAATAAGTAATGCTATTGCTTGTAAGTCTTAATTAACTTTTAAAATAAGTAAATTATAAAAAAAAAACTTTTTTGGCTCTAATTGATTTTTATAATTAACTTTTGAAATCGAATATTCACAAATTTATTATTTTTACAAACTTCACAAAAAAAAATTGCAGGTCTTAAAATATTGAAATTATAATAAGGGACATCTAGGGTGTATAAAATAAATATAGATGTAAAATATTCATTTTGGGGATAAATATTTTTTTCTTCTATATTTGAAGCCAAACACCCAAAATTAATCATAAGAGAGTGTTTATTTATTTATTTTTAAATGATAATATATGCAAATTTCACATTATTTTTTTTCTCAAAATTCTTCAATTTTTGTTTGTAGATCTTAAAATGTTATTTTTTGTATTCCAAATAGTCATTTAAGATGTTTAAAATAAATGTAATTTATCTCTAAAAATTCGCTTGTTAAGAATTTATATAGATGTCACATAGAATGTGTAGAGTAAGTATAGATTTAAAATATTCATTTTGGATAATTATTTTCCTCAATGTTTGAAGGTTAAAATGTGCAAAAATAATTTCTTCTTAATATTTATGACGTTTTGCTTCTATCTCCAAAAATATTTTTAAAAAATTCAATAAAAATTTAAGATGTCTATATTGTATAATAAATGTAAATTTTAAAAAGAAATGCCGAGCAGACAGAATCTGTAACCCAAACCCGAGACCGAGCCCAACCCGAATCCGACTGGACTCGAAATAGAACCAAACTCAAACAAAACCGACCTAACTCAAACCCGATCCGACTCTCAACCAACCCAACATTCGGAATGATAGTATCCAAAGTTTTGGTCCTAATAAATATATAATATTATTGATATGAATGATATGTATAAAAAATCATAATATTAATGAAATAATGATATAATGATATAAAAGACCAGACAGAATGATAATATTCAAAATTGTGGTCCGACGTATCAATGTATGTAATCTTTTCTATGAAAAAAGGAAATAAATATTAAATAGATCACATATTGATATAAGCGTATCAATTTAAATAATCTTCGTGTGAAAAATAGAAAACAAATTTATGTCAAATAGGAAACAAATAATTTCAGGAATAATATTGACCAATAAGAAAATACCATTTGAATAAAAAATTCAACTTTATTTTTAAATAGATCACAAATTGATATAAGCGTATCAATTTAAATAATCTTCGTGTGAAAAATAGAAAACAAATATATGTCAAATAGGAAACAAATAATTTCAGGAATAATATTGACCAATAAGAAAATACCATTTGAATAAAAAATTCAACTTTAATTTTAAATAGATCACAAATTGATATAAGCGTATCAATTTAAATAATCTTCATGTGAAAAATAGAAAACAAATATATGTCAAATAGGAAACAAATAATTTCAGGAATAATATTGACTAATAAGAAAATACCATTTGAATAAAAAATTCAACTTTAATTGTGGGCGTGACACGTCAGCAAAATGCTAGCAGAATTAGTAATATTAATAGATATAATCAATCAATATAAAATATACGAATATATTATTTTTAGAGAAAAAAGCGAAAGTATGAACTGATCTAAAATTACAAGTGTCATATCTTTTATGTTAATAAAATAAAATGTCGAAAAACTCAAAAGAACGCGCATTTGGGCATGGTTAGGTATTTCCTACATGCCTAATTCTTTAACCGAGACTGATCTAAAATTACAAGTGTCATATCTATTCGATTTCGATCATGAAATCAATCAAACCAGGATCTAGATTTCATGCAATTCAAACCCTAATTCTATACCGAAGACTAACCTTGGTCCATAGCGTCTTCGTAGCGGAACCGTGAATCGACTTCTCGCCCCTTAGCCTTCTCTTTAATTACTTTGTCTCTGATGAAGGAGACATCTACTGCCTTTCTCTTGTCACTTCAGAGGGACGTTACTAATACCAGGGAGAGGAAGAAGAAACCGTACAAATAAAAGAAGAAGATAACCGTTCTCTTCTTTTCTTTTCTCTTATTTTCCTTTTTCTTTTTCCCTTTTAATAAATCCCATTATATTTATTTTATGAGAAAGACAAACTTTAATATATAATAGGCAAGGGGTGAAGGAGTATATTATAACCCCCCGGATTTAATTCTTTAACAGAGACCGATCCATCACGGTTTCGACTCTTATATTAAATCCAACAACATAATATATATGGACCAAATACTCAATTAAATCTAGACACATGAGCCACATAAAATGTCTATAAACATTCTAACATTCTCCCACTTGGCTCGTGTGATGACTTGATGGCTTAATTGAAACTTTAAATGTACAACTATAATGTATGAAGTCCATATAACATTAATAACCTTTACAGAATTAGAACTGATCGGATCATGGCGGTCACAAGTCATTGAGCGACATGATTCCTTCCATGTATCACGGAACAATCCAAACTCAGTTATTCTTTAAATATGAGCATAACTATAAGCCTCAAACAACATGTCATCAAGAAACTATAAGTATGCATAAAAACCATAATGATAACATGTCTCATAATGCAGAAACATAACCATAAGTGTATACAGAAAGTGTCATAACCATAATGAGCTAAAATCATAATAGCAAGGCTCTATCAATAATGCCCATACGCTCTACATGGCCAGTGAACGCCTTGGGCGGCAAACCCGTAGTCAGCGGATCTGCGATCATGAGATCCGTCCTGATGTGCTCAAAGGACACTCTAGGTTTCTATACTTCCTTCTTCACCGACAAGAACTTCAACTCCATGTGCTTAGCACCCCTCGAGTACTTGTCGTTCTTTGAGAAGAAGACGGTTGCGGAGTTATCACAATAAATTCTCAGCGGTCTGGCTATATTGTCCACAATCCCAAGCCCCGAGATAAAGTTCCGCATCCACAATGCATGAATCGTGTCCTCAAAGCATGCCACAAATTCAGCCTCCATAGTGGAAGTAGCAATGACAGACTGCTTTCCACTCTTCCATGATACTGCCCCACCAGCTAGTAGGAACAAGTAGCCAAACGTCGATTTTCTACTATCAACGCATCCGGCAAAATCTGAATCTGAATATCCAATGACCTCAAGATGATCGGATCTCCTATATGTAAGCATGTGCTCCTTGGTACCTTGCAAGTACCTAAGAACCTTCTTAGCAGCTTTCCAGTGGTCCAATCCAGGGTTACTTTGATATCGACCCAGCATTCCTACAACAAAGCTGATATCGGGTCGAGTACAAGTCTGAACATAATTCAAACTCCCCACCACTGATGCATAGGGAATATTCTCCATTTCCTTTCGTTCCAACTCATTTCTAGGACATTGGATTTTACTGAACTTGTCCCCTTTATGTATTGGAACTACCCCTGCAGAGCATTTATCCATTCTGTATCTCTCTAAGATCTTTTGAATATAACTCTTCTGAGACAATCCCAACAATCCTTGTGTTCTATTACGGAATATCTCTATCCCAATCACAAAGGATGCCTCACCCAAATCCTTCATTTCAAAGTTCTCGGAGAGATACTTCTTTACATCATGTAACATGCCATTATCATTTGCAGCTAGCAGAATGTCATCAACATACAGAACTAAAACAACAAACTTGCTCCCACTAATCTTCATATAGATACATTGATCAACGACAATCTCTACAAAACTATATGACGTGATAGTATCATCAAACTTTAAGTACCACTGTCGGGAAGCTTGTTTTAGTCCATATATTGACTTTCTCAACTTACACACCAAGTTTTCCTTTCCTGTGGCTAGAAACCCTTCAGGTTGGTCCATATAAACTTCCTCCTCTAGTTCACCATTGAGAAAGGCGGTTTTCACATCCATTTGGTGAAGCTCGAGATCATAATGAGCCATCAAAGCCAAAACAATTCTCAAAGAGTCCTTCTTTGAAACTGGAGCGAAGGTCTCCTTGTAGTCAATGCCGTCCTTCTGGGTGAAACCTTTAGCAACAAGTCTGGCCTTATACCTTTCAATGTTCCATTTCGAATCTCGTTTGGTCTTAAAGACCCACTTTGACCCAACAGTCCTGTAACCTTCAGGCAACTCAACCAAATCCCAGACTTTGTTGTCACCCATCGACTGAATTTCTTCCTTCATGGCATTTAACCACAAATCACAATTGTTACTTTCCACGGCTTTCTTGAATGAGACTGGATCTTCATCAGTGCTTAAGTCACATTCATCTTCAAGAGCATACACCACATAATCATCTGAAATGGCTGATCTTCTTTCCCTTACTGATCGCCTTAGCGGTTCATGTGGTATACTTATCTCTTCTTGTACTGTGTCTGGCTCATCTTCTACATCCTCATGATGTGGGATTTGGACATCATCTTGTTGTTCCATTGTGTCATCAAGCTGTGATACGACAACTGGCACAACAACCTTAGAAGAAATAATAGGTGAAAGAACTTCAACCCAAATTTCTTGAATGTCCACCTTTCGTGGTTCACCACTCCCACTAGTTTGACCATTCTCGATTAACCTAGCATTGCCCGTCTCAACTATTCTCGTACTATGGTTAGGGCAATAAAACCTATACCCCTTGGACTTTTCTGGAAAGCCTATGAAGAAACCACTGACTGTCCGCGGATCAAGCTTCTTTTCTTGTGGATTGTACACCCTTACTTCTGCTTGACATCCCCAAACCCGAAGGTGCCTTAAACTGGGTTTCCTTCCTGTCCACAGTTCATAAGGGGTCTTAGGAACTGCCTTACTAGGAACCCGGTTAAGCAGGTATGTCGCAGTCATTAATGCGTGTGTCCACAATGCAAGAGGTAAGGCGGAATTGCTTAACATACTCCTAACCATTTCAATTAATGTATGATTCCGCCTTTCAGCAACACCATTCTGCTGAGGTGTACCGGGCTTTGTGTATTGCGCACAAATACCTCTACTTTTGAGGAACTTTGCGAATGGACCTGGACATTGGCCACTCTCATCGTATTTTCCATAAAACTCACCACCTCGATCAGATCTCACTATCTTTACTTTTCTATCTAATTGCCTTTCCACTTCGTCAATGAACACTTTTAGGACATTCACAGACTGAGCCTTTTCATGCAATAGATATATGTAACCATACCGTGAGTAATCATCAATGAAAGTGATGAAGTACCTTTCTCCGTTCCAAGAATAAACGTCAAATGCACCACAAATATCGGTGTGAATTAACTCAAGAAGCTGAGTGCTTCTTGTAGCTGGTTTCTTTGTAGTGTGCTTAGTCTGCTTTCCCTTAATGCAGTCTACACACACATCAAGATCACTAAAATCCAAATGAGGAAGAATTTCACTCTTTGTCAACCTCATTAACCTTTCCTTGGAAATGCGACCTAATATTTGATGCCACAAGTAAGCAGAACTTTCATTAGAGGCACTACGCTTAATTCCCACATTACTTTTAACATACATAATGGATTCAGAAAATTTAATATCAAGATTGAACCTGTAAAGTGAATCAATCAAAGTACCACTACCATAAAAGTAATCATTCCGGTACAATGAAAAAAAATCACAATAATTATCCAAATGTAACAAACAGATTTGGATAAATCATCAATAGATTTGTTTTTTAATATTTATCTTCAATTAGTTAATTAACTAATTAAGCAAATCTAATTCACTCAAGATATTATATATTGGGTTGAATTGCAATATGTTATATATATATAAGACGAAGTCCGTTTTGAGAATCTCATGGTTGCGGTTTCTGGGATATATTGAGTAGAGTGCGAGAGACTTCGGGTGATCGATCTTCGTCATTGGCGCCGTCTGTGGAAATATTCTCACACTAAGAGGTAATTTATAATCAAGGTAAATCACTAAACCTACTTTTGCTTTGATCAGATTGAATTAGTCAATTATCTTGATTAACCAATTTGCTCTACGGAAATTTGGTTGGAAAATCCAATTAACCAATTCATCAATTTAATTAATTTATTAATTAAAAATAAAAAAATGAACGGATTATATTATATATATTTTGATTTTGATTTTAAATACATTCTTAATAAAAAAAATCGTAATAATTATCCAAATGTAACAAACAGATTTGGATAAATCATCAATAGGATTTATTTTTTAATATTTATCTACAATTAATCAATTAATTAAGCAAATCTAATTCACTTAAGATATTATATATTGGGTTGAATTGCAATCTGCGATATATATATATATATATATATATATATATATATATATATATATATATATATATATATATATATATATATATATATATATATATATATATATATATATCGTGGTTGCGGTTTCCGGGATCGAGTAGAATGCGAGAGACTCCGGGTGATCGAGCTTCGCCATTGGCACAGTTTGTTGGAATGCTCAGTGTTCAAAAAATCGCGCCTAGGCGCCGCCTGGACGCTAGGCGGGATGGGACCTAGGAATTTTTAAGCCTAGGTGGACCTCTAGGCGGAAATTCGTCCAAGAACCGCCTAGGCGCCGCCTGGGCCCGACTGGTCCCGCCTAGGCGCCGCCTGGGCCCGCCTAGTCCAACGATTATTCAATTTGAGCTTCTAAGCATATGATTAGTTGACTTAGGGTTTTTTTATCCCCATGTCGGGATACATTTGCTTTTCAGTCGAACTTATAGTTTTGGATTTTAGGAGGTTTAGAGTTGTTAGTTAGACATGTAATTTTGCGTTTATTTACTTTAGTGCTAGTTAACTACTACAAATTTGGGTTTATGAGTGATATTATGGATTTTTATTACATTATATGAATTATTGACAAGTGTTATTCGTCAAAATATAAGGAAATAATCAAGTTTGTTCTAAGTCCGCCTAGGCGCCGCCTAGTCACCCGCCTAGCTGCCTAGGCGCTAGGCGGCCACCCACCGCCTAGCGGCCGCCTAGCGCCTTTTAGAACATTGGGAACGCTAAGAGGTAATTTGTAGTCAAGGTAAATTATTAAACCTATCTTTGCTTTGATCAGATTGAATTCGTCAATCATCTTGATTAAGTAATTAACCAATTTGCTCTACGGAAATTGGCTTGAAAAATGCATGCATTATTAATTGTCTGCTCACCATCGTTATGATTTTGCATGATATGGATTTCTGCCTAAGATTTGAGATTTGGAGAGTTTAAGTGGAATTCATATTTTTGTTAAATGAAAAAGGTAAGATATCTTTTGTTGAATGAAAAAGTGTACTCGAGAGTACTGTATATCTCTATGAATGGAAGAAGGTAAATGTTGGTAAAGTCCTGCTATGCTAAAAATACAAATGATTAATTTATTCTAAAAAGATGCATGTGTATTTGGTACATATTAATAGTATTTACATTGTATTTAAAATAACGTAAAATTTAAATAAATGACAAGCAATTTCAACTCTAAATAACAGTACATTGCAATAATTTATGATTATTTTTACATACATATGTATTTGGTGCATATTAATTAACAATGGGATAAAATTTTGTCTCTAATTGCAAATATTCAAAGTTCTTTTTTATCGTTAACTATATATATAATAATTAACCATGTTTAGATGTGAATAAAATCACTTTTACAAGATTTTTTTTTTATATTTTTAATATTAAATGCATTAATTTAAAAAAAAAAGACCGCACAAAAGTGCGGGTACTAAACTAGTTGGATTCTATGGCACTTGATTTCATGAAGTGTGTAAATGAAAGCATTTCCAACATGACGTACTATAAGCCCGTTAATTAGCCAATGCCAACATTCGGAGATGTAACAAGTAACGCGGTTACAAACTTCTTATATATGCTTTGGCATTTAGAATAATTGAACAAAATATATCTATTTACAAAATTGGTCCACTAAAATATCCAGAATAAAAATCAAACCATGAAGGATTCTTTTAGAAATTGTATCAATCATCGTGTATTGGACGATATATATATGCAAGTTGCATAAATCCATATTCTATAATACTCCGTGTGAGTATATAATATAGTACCAATTAACTAGTTGGGTAAGAAGAGAGAAACCTTGATGAGTTGACCTCATGACTTGTCCAACACTCCACTCCATGGCATAATTGGATCCTTTTGATCTCCCATAGAATAGTCGTCCTTCTTAACCAACTAGTCTACCTTCATATTTTCCCTCGTTTAATGTTTTTGATTTTTATCAACTTGGTTCTAATGCAGCCAAAATTAAACAATGTAGTAAAAATTAAGAAATTTTTGGCATATCTTATCTAATTGTTAGATCATGAGATTGATTGTAATGTCCTCCTCGAGGGTTTCCATTCATTGATATAACATATATATAGGTTACACCGGTATTGGGCCTTAACGGGCTTTTAGCCCACTATACAATATGAAACCTATGTAATCTATCAAACCCCCGCAGTCGAAACGGGAGGTGTCCGTACAGTGAGACTGGAACGAAAATCAATGAACAACTGTCTAGGTAAACCCTTGGTGAATATATCAGCGTACTGATAGGAGGACGGGACATGTAGAACGCGGACATGTCCAATGGCAACCTTGTCCCTGACGAAGTGGAGATCAAGCTCAATGTGCTTCGTGCGTTGATGCTGGACTGGGTTGCTAGCCAGGTAGACGGCGGAGACGTTATCAGTGTAGACCAGAGTGGCCTTCTGCAAGGGGCATCGTAGCTCAAGCAGGAGATTGCGGAGCCAAGAGCACTCGGATACAACGTTGGCAACGCCCCTGTACTCGGCTTCAGCGCTGGAGCGAGACACGACGGACTGACGCTTAGCTGACCAGGACACAAGAGTGTCATTGAGGAAGACATCGTAACCAGACGTGGAGCGACGTGTGTCTGGACAACCACCCCAATCCGCATCAGTGTAAGCCACAAGGTCAAGCTTAGAGGAAGGAGTGATGGTGGTGCCGAGCTCTAGGGTGCCCCTGATGTACCGAATGATCCGCTTCAAAGCCTGAAAGTGAGGTTCCCTAGGGGCATGCATGAACAAGCAGATCTGCTGAACAGCATAACTGATATCAGGCCTGGTGAAAGTGAGATACTGAAGAGCACCAGCGAGGCTCCTA
The DNA here is from genome assembly GCA_963922045.1 of Persicaria maculosa. NCBI lineage: Eukaryota > Viridiplantae > Streptophyta > Magnoliopsida > Caryophyllales > Polygonaceae > Persicaria > Persicaria maculosa. The sequence goes on from OY998253.1 coordinate 14,559,522, forward strand.
TACACTGTCGGATCGTCAACCAAAGGACCAGAATGAGCACTGAGCTTGTTGGATGTATCGACTGGGGTGGCGACGGGATTACAGTTGACCATCTTAGCCCGAGCAACAATCTCAGCAGCATACTTACTCTGTGAGAGAAAGAGACCAGACGCATGTCGCTGAACAGCAACTCCCAAGAAGTAAGACAGCGGACCCAGATCAGACATGGCGAATTCCGCACTCAACCTCGAGATGATGGACGTTCGAAGAGCATCAGAAGAGGCGGTGAGAATGATGTCGTCGACATAGAGCAGCAGGAAAGCCAAGTCCGAGCCTCTGCGATAGATAAACAGAGACGTATCCGATCGGCTGCCAGTGAAACCCAAGCGGAGCAGATGAGAGGCAAACCGCTGGAACCATGCCCGTGGAGCCTGTTTCAGACCATACAAAGAGCGCTTGAGGAGACAGACATGCTTTGGACGCTCAGCATCAGCAAACCCCGGAGGCTGAAACATGTAAACCGTCTCATTCAGATGACCATGCAGAAAGGCGTTCTTGACATCCAGCTGATGGATGCCCCAGTTGCGCGACAGAGCCAGACTCAGGACCACTCGGATAGTGGCAGGCTTGACCACAGGGCTGAAGGTCTCATCACAATCAACACCTGCCTGCTGAGATCTACCGTTCACCACCAGACGGGCCTTGTAGCGCTCCAATGTCCCATCAGAGCGGAACTTGTGACGGAAGAGCCACATACAGCGAATGACATTCGCCTCAGGAGGGCGAGGAACAAGAACCCAAGTACCATTCTTCGTAAGGGCCCTGTATTCGTCGAGCATAGCCGCCTGCCAATTCGGATCGAGGAGGGCTGATTTGTGGGAGGTGGGAATGGGGGAGAGGGAGGGCTGGGAGCCGGGAAGGATGGGGGAGGCGGGGGCAGGTGAGGCAGGTGCGGCGGGCGTCGCCAGGGGGGTACGGTGCGGCGGGCGCCGCAAAGAGGGATGCGGCGGGCGCAGCAGGCTGTGCGGCGGGCGCCGCCAGGGTTGCGGCGGGCGCCGCCGGGGGGGGGGTATGGTGCGGCGGGCACCGCAGGTGAGGTGGCGGCGGGCGCGGCAGGGGCAGCGGCGGGCGTCGCACGGAGGGGAGGCGAGGGAGTTCGATGATGTGAGGGACGGTGGATAGCGGGGTGATGGGTGGTGGTCATGGAGACGATCTGACGGGGTCGAAAGACTCCGGAGACGCTGCGGGTGTGTGGTCTTGTGGTGGGGGGTGGCGAGGGAGGTGGGGGAGGGGAAGACGCAGGAGCACCGGGAGAGCTCTGGGGAAGAATGAAGTGAGGGAATGGGGAATCAGATTCTGGCGACGACACAGGGGGTGTGGGAGACGCGAAGGGAAATCGCGACTCATCAAAGGTGACATGACGAGAGAGAATGATCCTGTGAGTCTTAATATCGAGGCAAATATACCCGCGATGATCAGACGGGTAGCCAAGAAAGACACAAGGGGTAGAGCGAGGGTGAAGCTTGTGGGGGGCGGTGGATGCCTGATTGGGAAAGCACAAGCAACCAAATGTACGAAGGTGATCATATATGGGCAAAGTGGAATACAGTGCCTGAAACGGTGAGCGATGGTTGAGGGTGGTGGAAGGGAGAATGTTGAGGAGGTAGCATGTGGTGGCCAAGGCGTAAGGCCAATAAGGGAGGGGAATGGATGCGTGGAAGAGAAGAGTGCGCATCATATTGGTGATGGTGCGGATGATTCGTTCGGCTTTGCCATTTTGTTGCGAGGTGTAGGGGCAGGACAAGCGATAGGAGATCCCATTGGTATTAAAGAAGGTGTGAAAATCTTTATTGTCAAATTCACGGCCATTGTCGCATTGAAAACACTTGACAGAGGTGTGAAACTGTGTTTTGATGTAAGCGTGGAATTTGGCAAAGATAGGGAACACTTGAGATTTATAGTGCAAAGGGAAAACCCATAAGAAATGTGTATAATCATCCAGAAACAAAAGGTAATATCTATGACCTTCCTTGCTAGGCACAGGAGATGTCCAAATATCACTATGAATAATATCAAAGGGTGCAAAAGTAGTGTTTAACGAACGCTGAAAAGGAAGTCTGGCATGCTTGCCTAACTGACAAGACGAACATAAACTAGAGCGAAGCTCTTTATTACATTGGACAAGACTCTTAGAACGAAGTAAATCTAAAACTGCAGGACTGGGATGACCAAGGCGTGCATGCCACAGACTGGATGATGATGCCGAGAGGGCGACAGGACTTGACTGGCTGGATGGTGATGGCGATGACACAGGATAGAGCTCCCCGGTGCTATTACATCTCAGGCGAGTAACCCCCGTAGTAAGATCCTTCACAGAGAAACCAAACGGATCAAACTCAAGAGAAACATTATTGTCAGTGGTGAACCGACGGACAGATATGAGGTTTTTGACAAGTTTGGGGGCAACCAGGACATTGTTAAGGTGCAAAGGGTTGGTAGGGGTTGGTAGTGTGGTGTGGCCAATGCTCGAGGAGGACATTACAATCAATCTCGTAAGGGCCCTGCCCACTCTATTATCGTCGGAAATGGTGGTCGTCTTGCTACTTCGGGAATTGGCCACGCCAATTTACAGACCCCAACTCACCCACTACACCTCAACAATGTCCTTATTGCCCCAAAGATTGTCAAAAACCTTATCTCTGTCCGTCGGTTCACTACTGACACTAGTACAAAAATGGTCTTATACAACGGTTATTTATTAACATAGACAACGGTTATTGCACTGTTGTCTATGTCAGTGCGCTTTTAGATGAAACAACGGTTGGACCTATAACAACGGTTCTTATAAACAACGATTATAACCATTGTCTAAGATACTCTATAACCATTGTCTATGAGACTCCGAAATTTTCAACATTCAATATTACACAGTTATAACCGTTGTTTATGTGTCATATAACCGTTGATTATGTGTTATATAACCGTTGTTTATGTACAATCTAATTGTTGTCTTTGTGGACTATAACCGTTGTCTATATGCTATATAACCGTTGTTTATATCCCATATCCCCGTTGTCTAAATTCCTTTTAACCGTTGGGTAAATACAATTGAACCGTTGTCTATATACAATCTAACCGTTGTATATGTATATTTCAACCATTGTGTATGTACCAAATAACCGTTGTCTAAACTCCTTTTAGCCGTTGTCTAAATATAAATGAAGTGCTGTCTATATACAATATAACTGTTGTATATGTATATTTCAACCGTTGTGAATAACATATTTTTAAATTTGAACGAACTAATGACAACGGTTAAACTAGCCGTTGTCTATCCCTGTTTTTTGCATATTGTTCATTTTAGCATATTTACACATAATAGTGCAAGCACATGTAATAGATACGCTCCAAATTATCTTTGAAAAATACCACAAGACAATAAAATGGATCTGCAAGTTTACCCCTCTCTGAAAATTGAAACAAGTTCAAAAAGACATTTGAGAATTTATTACAGACGCCAGTTGAAACATTGACATACTCAACAAATCTAAACTGATGATTTCACCACCTACCTTCGTCAGCAGGAAATTCCATTGTTTCTGCATCTTCGACATCATTCTCCTCCACCTTCCGCCTAGCACCACTCATAATAACATACTCGCAATTCTTTGGATCAGTATGTATGACGATCAGATGTTTGCAGCAAGCAGATTTCATTGAGAAGCTCCATATCTGAAAGCACACCGACAAGAATTCATGTAAGGCATCAACTCAAGAGGTGTAAGACAGACAACAAACGAGTAACTCCTCCGTTGTCTCATGAGCAGTACAGAAGCAGTCATGATGCCAACACAGAGAGCAAGCCTTAGGAAGGATGTGGAAGGACAAGACATGTAGAGGAGAAAGCAGACAGGTGTGGTGGTGGCGATGAAGATGAAAATAAAGATCAAAAGATCAAGTGGGAATCTAGTAGTGAGTTTAGGAGGAAGATGAAGGGAACAAAATTATAGCAATCAGTCAAATATAGTTCGAATTTCATTTACATTACAATGCTTAATTTCTTCAGAAACAACAACACAAATTATAACTCCAAATGTAAGGATATAGCTCGAAAGCAGACTGAAGTACCTTTGTACAATAATAATTTCCAACTTGCTTTTTCTCTGCATTGAATCTAACACCCTTGGCGATCATAGATTCGCATCCTTCACACCAGATATTGTAAGGCATTTCAAACCCGAACATCATAAGCATAAGTGAGATACAACTGCAGAAAACTATTTCTTTCACTTATTTGGTTCAAAATACAAAACTCTATTGAATCAACCAGTCTTTGCACTTATTTCATCTGCAACCAGAAATTACCTCTCACCATACTCTGTATATGTAGATATTTCCACCTCTGCAACCATACTCTGTATACTTTGAACAAAATGAAGATTTCTTTATCAGCTGCACAAGTCCAAAAATCTGAAATTAGAAACACATGATAAAAAATGATGAGCAAGAGAGAAAGACAAGCCTGGAGGCAAGATCAGAAATTAGTTAAATCTTTCAAAACAAGAAAAAAAAACTAATTCAAGACATATATAGTAATCAGCTCCAAAAACTTGACTATGTTCCAGCACCAGAAATTTCATGAAGATGAAGTATATTCATTTTTTTCCTGAATCAATTACATCCAGATGATATGAGTAGCAATAAAACTAAACGAGAATTTCCTCCTGTAACCTTCTTGCTGCGTCATCACTCTTTTGTTTCTGTCAAAGAAGCTGAGCCTATGCTTCTTGTTTTTCTTTAATTCTGTAACCTGCATACCATGATACAGCTCATCAGTCAACTTTAGAATACTGGATTTTCAGATTAGGTTGCTAAAGCATGGAGACCAAACCAGACCTTTGCTTCAAGAACATTCAATTTTTGAAGGTACTCTTCCTTTGGCTTCTGAGCTCCAGCCCTAGGTGTCGATGAAATGCTAAAAAGATTAACCCTTAGCATCTCAATTTCACTCTGTAAGTATACAAGTAAGGCCACATTTGTTTACAAAGAATCATCAAGAATATAAGGAAACCCATTTTTGGTTACTAAGTAATCTAGTAATAAGAAATATAAATGAAATCATTTTCTATGTAAGGTTCCTGCTGACCTGCAATGATTTCTTTTTATGTTTTAACTCTAGAAGCTTATTTTCATAATGCTGATTAAGAAGAGATGTATCACCATTTGCAATACGCTTCATCTTATCCTATGAGAAAGACACTAAGAAAAGAAGAGTTACAGGAGGAAAATTGAGTTGTGACGGGCAAAACAAGCTGCTATGAACAACTCAATTTCACATGATATGAAACATCTAGTGTACTACACATCAATTTAGGTCAAATTAGCAAAGTTCCTACTTTTGGCCATTCAAATATGATAACTCGCTGTACGTGCAATTCAAAAAAAAATAGTACCAAAACAAATACCTTCCAATTCAATTTAATCTTTCATGTCCAACCATCTCATCCTGAATAAGCCTTTCTGGTTCACCAAGGGTGGATAACCTTTTTTATTCTTTTTAATATTTATATATAAAAAAACGTTTAATATTACAAGTAATCAGTCATGAATACTTGACATACAAGCATTCACACAGGCATCTGGGTGATTTCCATTCAAGTCCTCACATCAGTTTTGGAACTTGTATTTGGAAAAATCCAAGTTGTTACCAGAGAAAAAAAATTGAGCTGTCTTTTCATAAATGAGTCAAGTAAAAGAAATTAATATAAATGTTATAAGTTAAGGGTATTCCTTGAAGAAAATTGCACATATATTGCGAAAAATGTAAACACATTTCAGGCTCAAGAAATCAGATTTACCCTTCATAACAAGAAACAAAAGCAAGACAGCAAAATCCATTGCGAAAAATCGGATTTACCCTTCAAAATCCCAGCAAGATCGATCAAATGCTTAAAAAGTCAGTATTCCCAAATTTCATTTTCCTTCAAAATAACAAGCAAAGCAATAATCCAAGCCAAATTTCTCAGTCAATCTTATTCCAATCACAAATTTCTCACAATTAAATCCCAAAATCATGTAGACATTCCCAAATTTCTCAACTTTAACAAATTCGGAAAATCCTAGAAATTGGGTTTTTTTTTAGAACATTAAAGATCAATTCTAAATAACTACGAAAGAAAGATCTAATAGGTACCCATTGATCCAAATGTGATTTTCTGAGATGGGTTGGCAATGGAACATTAATATAAGTTTGTTGTGGAATAAATTTAAAACTGATCAAAACCTATACTAATTTCACATGAATTCACAAGTCGTATGGCACCAGTAGAGTAAAATGTAAGAGGTACCCATTAATCCAAATTTGTTTTTATGTAATGGGTAATAAATAAATTACAGAGTTTCTTTTCACAATTGGTTAAATCACTATAACAATAAGCCTGCATTTGATTTCTCATCCTCACATCATGTATCTATCTATCTAAGTCTATTTCTGAAAATAAATCTTGCGGAAAAAAAGTTGGGGGCTTTTTTGTATTACCTGGTTGTCGTAACTCGTAAGCATCACCGCAAGAGAGACTAACGAGATCTCTGGTATAGGAAGGGGCGAGCAACTGGTTGTGATCGCCACTGTGTAGGTGCAACTCGACGCCATATACACACAATTGACAACAAAAATTGAAACAATTAGAAGCTGAAATCCCTTTTCTGTGAAATCAAATTAGGGTTTGTGAGCGCGATTGAAGGGGGTTTAGGGAGAAAAGAGTGATTAAAGAGAGTGCATACCTGGTATCTCTGAGCCCCAAGGAGAAATGCCGGCAATTCTGGGGCTCACCAGTCGCTACCCCCAATCACCGCCAAGGCAAACCCTAGAACACCGAGAGGCTCTTATTGCTTCCTCTTCGTTGTAATCGATGGACAAGTATGAAATGACGAGTTTTTCAGGAGGAGGAAATAGATGAACATTGAAGGAGGGCAGTGAGACAGAGACGATAGGTCTTGCCGGAGCATTTGCAAAGGAGGCGAATCAGGCGGTGCAAAGGAAGAGAGTGGCAAGTTTGTAATTATTAACCCTCAAAAGTGACAGAGCTAAGTAACAGCGCTAACTTACTGAGTTCACCCTTTTATAATACTCCGTAGTATATATATAACAATGGTTATTTATATATTCGTTGTCTTTGTAACAACAAAGACAACGATTTTAATTGGGTATAGACAACGGTTATGTCAATCGTATTATTTGAGTCGTCTCGATATCTATGACAACGGTTTTTATTATATTCGTTGTCTTTACAATAACAAAGACAACGATTTTAATTGGTCATAAACAACAGTTCTGTCAATCATATTTTTTTATATGTCCTCTATATCTATGACAACGGTTCTTACAACATTCGTTGTCTTTACAATAACAAAGACAACGATTTTAATTGGTCATAAACAACGGTTCCGTCAATCGTATTTTTTGATATGTCATCTATATCTATGACAACGGTTCTTTGTATATTCGTTGTCTTTGTAATTAGAAAGACAACGGTTTCATTTGTACATAGACAACGGTTCTGTCAACCGTATTCTTTGAGATGTCTTTTATATGTATGACAACGGTTCTTTATATATACGCTGTCTTTGCAATTACAAAGACAACGGTTATAACTAATAGCCGTTGTGCGTCCCCAAAAACTCTAATTTTTACCAATATAGACAACATTATTTCAAAAACCGTTGTCTATAAGGTGTTGTCTAAAACCATTTTTGTACTAGTGTGACAACAACGTTTCCCTTACGTTTGATCCCTATGGTTTCTCTGTGAACGATCTTACTACGGGGGTTACTCGCATGAGATGTAACAGCACCGGGGAGCTCTACCCTGTCACACCACCTCCTGCGTCCAGTCAATCGTGTCCGGTCGCCCTCTCGGCATCGTCGTCCAGCCTCTGGCATGCACGCCTGGGCCATCCCAGCGCTGCCGTTCTAGATGTCCTCCGTTCCCAGAACCTTGTCACGGCACAAGGGGGAGGTGGCGGACTGATCTCGGCTAGGGGTGGCCGAGAGGGGTGAGGGACGGCCGAGGGAGGGGGGTAGCGGCACAAGGGGGAGGGGCGGCTAGGGTTTTAGAATAAGGGGAGAGAGAAAAATTTGGGTCTTTGGATCTTAGGCTGTGATACCATGTTAGATCATGAGATTGATTGTAATGTCCTCCTCGAGGGTTTCCATTCATTGATATAACATATATGTAGGTTACACCGGTATTGGGCCTTAACGGGCTTTTAGCCCACTATACAATATGAAACCTATATAATCTATCACTAATCAATATCACCACTTCAACTCCTCCCATGTTATAGTTGCAAATTGAATATTTCTCTCCTCAAATTGATTTCTCCTCCAATGCCAAAAATTAAATTCCACCCCTCATTTAAAAAAAAAAAAAACCTCCATTTTTAAATGTTCAACTTTGCAACCTATTGTCTAACTCCACTGTCGATCTCGATTTCCAAGTAACCACATATGTTATTAACCTTTATTCTGCATTAACACTAACCATCAATTTCGCATTTGCTGCCTTCTTCGTCCTACAACATCGTCTTTCAAACCTTAAACCCCATCCACCTTCCCCTACAAATAGACATCTCATATTTATACAACAAATCCCAAATTTATAACCGAATAATTAATTGAATTGAACAAGTGATACCAAATTTTCACTTTAATCAACGGAATTCATGCACCAATTTCCACATAGCTCGATTCAAATTGATTTGGGGATTATAATTAAGTTAACCATCGAATGGGGAAAGTGCAATGCTGGTGTGGGAGAGGTTAAAGGGACCAATACAAACAAAGACTCCATCAGAGATGATGGAGATATAGAGATCGAATTGGGTTTCGATCTAAACGGATTCGGGTGAATTGGATTTCGATTAAAACGAGTACGGTTGAATCGGATTTCATTCAGATCAGACATGCATGAACCACACTGAATAAATCAAATTAAATTTTAGTCGAATCAAACTTCGATTTGATCCAAGTTTCAATTTGATTTTGTACTCTTTATATATATATTACCTATGAAATATTTATCTTTTTGTATAGATTAAGGAATGTTTATTATTTCATAATCAATACTGTAGCCAATAAAAGATGTCTGTTATAAATATGAAATTATAAAAATGAATTAAAATTGATATTTATATAGTTTTTATCATTTAAAAAACATGCTAAAAAGTTAAATGGCTGATATTTTTTAATGGATGAAATACAAAATAAATATTATTTAACTATACTATATACAATTTTAATATAAACATACCAATTCAATAGAGAAATGATAGTGTATGCACCCTTCATTGCAAATTTACAATATACAGTTTTGATATAAACATATAAATAATTAATATAGTAAATTTGTAATTACTATGTATGTAGCTCACCGGTCCACTATATTCAAATACAAGACCATGTCAACAATAAATCACTAGCATTTTAATTGGAATTTTAAATAGAAAAATAGTTCCGTCAACCCAACATAGTGGTCGATCCATGGAAGCGTCGCCCTCTATTTATTAGTCGAAGATCAAGTCCATTCACTATATACTACTTTTATACTATACCCAGTTTCAAACGATCATCCACCGACAAAAAAATCAATGGATGATCGTGATGAGGAGGAGCTCAAGGCGTTGGATTCCACCCTCCAAAAGCGCACCACCCAAATGATAACCACCCTCACCTCGACCTCCGACGGCGCTCGCTCCCTCGACTCGCTGATCTTGGTCATCCGCTCCCTCGGCGACACCAACCAGGACGTCGTCAAGGTCCTCATCCGTTCCAAGGACGACATCCACGGCAGCCGGGAGCTCCTCGAGCTCCTCTCCCTCTACTTCAGCTGCAGCCACAAGACCCTCGACTTCCTCAACATCCTCGAGCCCTGGCTGCACGACGTCAGCTGGCGGCTCGGCCGCGTCAAGTCCGCGCTCAAGGAATTCAAAGCCGACAAAACAGGGACCGGCTACGGGAGGACGCTCCTCCAGCGCGCGCTCAGCGGCTTCGCGGAGGCCAGCGACGCCCTCGTCGCCCAGAAGCTCTACGCCAAGCTGGCTGCCGTCCTCGACGAGCAGACGCGCCTGCACGAGCGCCTCCTCGCCAAGAAGCACGAGGTCGATGTTCGGAACGTGCGGCGGCTTAAGATCTACCGCAAGGTTTCGACGGCCATTCTGGCTTGCCTGTACGTGGGGCTGTTGGTGTGCGCTTCGGTGTCCGCAGTGCTGTCGCCCGCTGCGGTCCTCCCGCAAGTTGCTGCCATTGCAGCCATTGCGTCCATGAACCCGACCGACCACATGGAGAAGTGGATGGACCACATGTGGAGGAAGTATGATGATAGGCTCAAGAGGAGGAGCGAGCTAGTCAACGCGCTGATGGAGGCGAGGAGTCGGATAACGGTGGAGGACTTGGAGGGGATAAGGGTTGCGGTCCAGGCCTTGCAGGACAAGTTTCAGAGGTTCTCGGTCAACGCAGGGACCGCGGTTGCCCTTAGGAAGGACCCTGCGGTGAAGAGCATGGTGGACGATATGGAGAGGAAGATCGATGGGTTTTCGAAGGCGGTTAAGGATTTACAGACCAAGAAGGAAAAGTGTTACAGGGACGTTATGGATGCTAGGGCAAAGATCTGGGGAACCACTTTTGGGACCAAGTAATTAAGATATGATTGATCAATCGGTGTATGTAAGTTTGAGTTTGATTAATCTCCTTTTGTTGATATTATTTTGATTTGTAAAGGATGTGTATGTTAACATCTTAATATGGAAGTGTAGATGAATTGACATCAAGAATTCGGGGATGAGTGAAAAGAGATCGATCCTGCCTAATTATATATAATAATAAAGCTTGTAAGTTGTGTTCAGGTTCAATATTACCATAATTTACTTCATTAAATTTTTACTACTTTATCATATCTGTTCATGTTCTATTATGAAAATATATTTAGTTTAATGGTTACCAATGTTATTAGGAGCCTCGTTATCTAGAGTTTGAATTCCATTATCTGTTATATGTTACCCAGAACCACTTTTAAAAGAAAAATAAAACACATCAATAATAAGAAATTTATTTATGAGAACAAATATTTATTTGTCAATCCTATTTCATGTAGTTTTTTTTTTGGTTACCCATGGCCAATTGTAAAATGAAAAAACCACATTAATAGAAATAAGAAAATTATTTTATAAGACCAAGACATTACAATCGGAGAGGGAGACCTGTAAATTAACAAATTGCATCCATTTCGACCTATCAAGTAGAAGGTGATATGAATGTAACCCTCAATTAGAAGGTGATAGCCATTTGAAATGCTCAATATTTGCATCTACGGTGACAAAATGTGCAAGTTGCATTATATATATAGTAATTAATATATGATATGAATATATATATATATATATATATATATATATATATATATATATATATATAGAGGTTGGGTCATGTGTAAGCAACTCTTATTGTGTTTTGTGTTAACAAATCTCAGTCATAGATTGAGTGAAAATTGATGGATGAGATTATTCCCCACTTTTAATTAAATATATTATTAAAATTAAAAAACACCCATTAATCGGCTTTCAAGGGCGCGTGATCTCACAAGCCACAACTCAAAAACACGGTGCAAAAGCGATCTGCTTCCACCGTCTTCTCCGACTCTCTCCACAAGGGGATCCGGCGAGATTCGTCCATCTGAGTAGTGCCGCAACTATTTCCGGCTACGTGATGCGACACGGCTTGAAGTAGAACCTCCGACGAAGCTGTTGTGGGTGGATCTGAAGGCCGCACATACCGAATTCGTTTGGGGAATAGAGTGTCGTCTAATGAATATTTGATAAATTTGGATGAATAATTGAGTGACTGTGATGAATAATTGAGTGAATGTGATGAATATTTGATAAATTTTAACAAAAACTTTGATGAATAATTGAGTGACTGTGATGAATATTTGATAAATTTTGCTGCATATTGATGACTACTTGGGAAATTGTGAAGAATATTTGATAAATTTTGACGAATAATTTAGAGACTGTGATGAATATTCATGATGCCAATTAATAAAAAAAAAACTTAAGTCCATGTGTTTTAGGATCCCAGTATCGCCATCAGCACAAACAATTGCATAGTTACAACGAATAATTGCTTCCCAACATCGAATATTTGAACTGCTCGTGATGTTTTCTAACCCATTACCAAAATCCATCAGTGATTTTCACCGTCCGCTTTGCTTCTTCCTCTTCTTGACCGTCCGCTTGGATGAAACCGTCACTGATTTCCAAAGATTTCACAACCCAGATTAATTGATCATGATATTTTCAAAAAGGAAATTGTTGTAAATTGAAAAAAAAAAAAATCAAGCGCTTCCCACGATTTTCTCAGTCTGGATTTGAGCAGTTACTCATGTGCATCACACGCCCTCCCAATCTGAGAGTGTGGTGTTAATCCATGTGGGTCCCCCTTTTTTATTAAAAATAAATGCAAAAAATCATGGATTAATCACATCCATCCATCTTCACTCAATCAACGGTCATTATTTGTTAACATTTAACATGTTAAGACTTGTAAACATTTGATCCGTCCTCTATATATATATATATTAATTAATATATATGATATGAATGTAACCCTCGTTAGAATGTGGATAGCCATGCCATTTGAAATGCTCAATATTGGCATCTACACAAACAAAATATGCAAGTTGCATGATAACATCTATTTTAATTTAGTCGTTTTTAGGGTTGCATTTGCACATATTTATATGCATATATATATTTGACATATTTTTTATTTTATTTATTTTATTTGAAATTTTTGGAGTCTACTCTTTCTTTTTATTTATTTCAGACATTTTGAGACTTTTATTGTGGAAACTTGAGAATTAGTACCGAGCAATGAGTATGATTGGATCGGGCCTGAGAAGTAATCAAATGACCAATTGCGGAAACTATTAAATTTGGAAGTGATGAGCTGAAATTATAATTAGGTGTTGGACTGATTTTTAATTCTTTAATTATATGGGCTCATATTGTAATTTTATTAAAGTTATATATATATAGGCAAGAGCTCTAGTAAAACGAATAATATAGTGTAACGGTGAAACAAATTAATACTATGTCATATTAATATGAATATGAGTTACGTGGATATGAATATGTGAATATTATGGTGTGTGAATATGAATATGGTGTTATTTATTTTATATTATTTGAATATAAATAATATCATATTCATATACCCATATTTACTTCATATTCATATCTTCATATTCATATGAAAATGACATAATATTCATTCGTTTCACCGTTACACCATATTATTCGTTTCATTAGAACTCTTACCTAGGCAAGAGCTCTAGTCAAACGAATATACACTTTGTATTTGAGAACGAATCAGTTTTGTTCGGACGCGCCACACAGTTGGCTTCATATTTATCCTCTGAATTGAGGACATATATTTTGGTTTGCAGGCTATTTTAGACTTTGATTTATTTCTGTTAATAATCTATTCCATCGTTTATTATATTATATTTGGTTGATTTCTCCATTTTCGGTTTTTGGTGATCCCAATGATTATTTTGTAGCGTGAGTATTGATATTTGTTTGTCTGAGTATTTATAATGGATTATTCATGTTAGAATATGAGACCGAAAGGAGATTGATACTCCATCTGTTCATGACAACATGTCGTTTTAGCTCTGAGCGCAATTTTTAAGGATTATTTAAACTACCTAATTAATTTGCCCCTACTCAACAATACCTATTAGCCTCTTTACATTCTTCATTATCGTAAAATAAAGTACAATCACAGTTTGACCCAAAATTTAAATTACCTACTACAAATTCAAATGTTAAACCCCAATTATATTGGAGCCAAATAAGTAAGGGTACGTAAATTAGGAATTAAATGGATATAATGTCTAAAATGACGTGTTTTTTTTAAACAAAATCAAAACTCTAAAACTACACATTTTCGCATACGGATGGAGTAACCAATAAGTACAATTATTTGAGTCACTACAAAAAAAAATTGCTTTTGCTACCCAACCTAGAAACGGCAAGAATTTCCCGTCACAAATACAAGGTTTTTGCAACGGCTTTGCAACGACAGTAATCTAGAGGCATAGCCATCGTTACCTTTTGAGACAGCTAGATGTTTGCCGTCGCTAATATCCAAAACGCCCAATACATATCCTTTTAAAAAACTCATTTTTTGATTGAAACCCTAGGCGTTGCCTATCTCTTCCGCAGTTCCGCCACTTCTCTCTCTCTTTCACTTTACCTTCCTCCAGATCTACTGATGGTTCTCTTTTTGCCTCCCTTCCAAAACTCTGTCCCCTTCACATCCATTCTCTTCCTCACCATCATATCTGCAGGAGCTTCGTCATCGTCGCGCACCTTACCACCAACATCGCAACTTTCCTCTTCTCCACAAGCCATGCCTGAGACCACATGGACGCCCCATATCATATAGGTTGAAGCCCTCACTTTGCTCACTCCTCCTCGCTAAAACGTCGGATCTAGGCCAGGCTTGCACCTCCTCTCCTGCCACACCCAATGTCTCCGATTTGATTTTGTTTTCAGATCGGTTAGTCATTCATCTGCCTCTCTTGTCGATTTCAAAGTCCTTGAGGAGATTCGAGATTCTTAGCCTCCCTCTCTTCTTTATCAGCGCAAGATGTGTATCGCCTGCCCCCTTCCGATGCTGATGCTAGAAGGCTAAAACCTTCTCCTTGCTATTATCGGCGCCAAGTCGGAGTCAATCCAAGGTTCATCGCCGACGCAACCTTGAAAGGAAATTGTTCTTCTCCTCTATTGCAGTTGTAGATCTGAATTGGGGTTTACATTTTGTGGGATTCTAGTTTAAGTTTAGGGTTTATTTACTGTTGGTGGTGTGGAATAAGGCATTAGAAAACAACCACCAGGAAGAATATTGCAGTAAAAACGCTAACAGAAATCAGCTAGAATATTGTATATAAATGGATCTCATTTCAATGTTTTTGGGTGTTCATTCTATTGCCCATTTACTCGATTTTTGTTGGGGTAAACCCCCAAACAGTATAGAAACCGATGTGCAAAACAAGCATGAAAATGTATTCACCACAATTTGGATTCAAGGAAATTGCAAAATAGTTCACAATTGCAATCTGAATCATTGTCTAAATTGTCTAAAACAATCTAAAACAAAAAAAAAAAATAGCAGTTTGTAAACCTCTGGAGAAGACCTCGTTAAAGCCCTTTCTTTTAAATTAATCTTTCAAAAGGCCACTTCTTTTGGATCAACCTGGAGAATCAATAAATATATATAAAACCAAATAAAATACACAACCAACAACTCCCATTTTTCAAGATTGTCATCGCAAAAAACCCATTACACAATCTATTAGACAATCACACAATGATATGACATATTAGATTTGATTTGTTTACCAAAATCAGATGGTTAACATATTTGAATGCCCTTTAGATAAATAGAAAAATGGACAATTGAAGAGGTAAATAAAAGAAGCAAAGAGAGGGATCTATTTAGATTGGATGGCTTTGAGGGTGAAAATGGGAAAGATATAGAGATGCTTTTGGAGTTGCAACCCCTCTGCTCCTACATTCACATGTGAGATACTAAGCCAGTAACTATCTATCAAAATGATATCATTTAGAAACGGGTCAATGGAGGGCACCCGCAAACGCATCCTGAATGTGCGGCACCCGCATACACATCCAGGATGCGCACGAGGTGGCATGTTCGCAGACGAATTCCGCGTGTTGCCACACGTGTAGAGTGAAGGATTTGAAAAAAATTATAAAAACGTAATAATCATAAAACAAATAAAATAATAATAATCGAGTTTGATTTTAATTTATTTATAAAAAACAAATAAAATAATAATAATTGAATTTGATTTTTATTTATTTATAAAAAAAATTATAGTGTAATAAAAACATACATTACAAAATTGAGTTTGATTTTAATTTATTTATAAATAAATTGATTTTTATATTTATTTATAGAAAAAATAAACACATAAATAATAAATAAAAGAAAATAATTTAGTTATATCAAATACATAACATTACAACTTTAAACAAACAAAATTGAGTTTGATTTTAATTTATTTATAAAACAATTATAAGGGAGTACAAATATACATTACACAATCCTAAAAAAATATTAAATGAAATATATTAATTAATTTATAAAAAAAACCAAATCAAAACAATAAACAATAAATAATAAATACAATTCATTGAATTTATAAAATAAATGAAATAAACATAAATAAGAAATAAAATAAAATCATTTATTTCTAAATAAATAAGTTTATAAATAAATAAACAATAAATAAATTTATTTTTAAATTTATTTATAGAACAAATAAACACATAAATAATAAATAAAAGAAAATAATTTAGTTATATAAAATAAATAACATTAATACATAATAAACAAAAAAATTGAGTTTGATTTTAATTTATTTATAAAAAAATTATAAGGGAATACAAACATACATTACATATTCCTAAAAAAAATAAAAATAAAATATATTAATTAATTTATAAAAAAACAAATCAAAACATTAGACAATAAATAATAAATACAATTCATTGACTTTATAAAATAAATAAAATAAACATAAATAAGAAATAAAACAAAATCATTTATTTCTAAATAAATAAGTTTATAAATAAATAAATAATAAATAAATTTATTTTTAAATTTATGTATAGAAAAAATAAACACATAAATAATTAATAAAATAAAATAATTTCGTTATATCAAATAAATAACATTAATACATAATAAACAAACAAAATTGAGTTTTATTTTAGTTTATTTTAAAAAAAAATTACAAGGGAATACATGCATACATTACACGGTCGTAAGCAGTTCTGTATACAGAAAATCCCGATCTAAAGTTCACACATCCTGAAGAACATGTCTGTACACACTGATTTAATACATAATAAACAAACAAAATTGAGTTTGATTTTAATTTATTTAAAAAAAATGCATTTGTTCTCATTACAATGTCAGAGAAATCACATGTAGGTGACAGTCGTAAGTAGTTCTGTCCAACAATACACCAACTTCTCCTAGTGCACAAGCCATGTTTTCTCGAGGCACAAGCCAACTTTTCCGATGTACGTCCCAACCACCCCGTTTCCGAGGTATGCAGACCCAAGTCGATTAACTCAAACCAGCACGACTATATATTATCAGCATCGAGGATTCTGTTGATTAATAAAAGAAGATTTGAAGTTCGAATGCAATCGCGTACCATTATGGACCATTAGTTGTGGACTAAACCCTAACTGAAGAACATAAACCTCCCCACCGAAATTAGCAAAAAATTGGAGACTTGACTACTCTACAAAGCACCGAATTTGAAGAAGATTAGAACTCGAAGAGCCATCGCGTACCGGCGTAAAGCTATCGGAGATTTAAGTTACTAGTTTTAGGGAAAAATAATACAATTTCATATAATTTATAAAAAAAATCAATATATATATATATATAATGATTTATTTATTCTATTTCATTTAATAGAATTGTATTTTAAAAAATATTACTAAAGATTGTAAAATAATACAATTTAATACTATTTAAGTTATAAGAGAGTACACAACTAGGATGTGTGTGAGCTTTATGCGCATTTAGGATGTGCACACACTGTCTGCGCATTCAGGATGTGTAGGGTTTAGGGTTTAGGGTTAGGCTAGGGTTTAGGGTTTAGGGAGGTTTAGGGGTTTACAATCTAGCTTTAAATATTTTGCATACAAAACTATTTACAAACGTCAAAAATATGTTATTTCTCTGTAAATCTAATGAGAATAAATAAACACAATGAATAAGTGTGAATATTGACTTAGATAAGTCATCGATCGATCAATGAATACATAATATATTTTCCCATGTACATCCCAACCACCATGTTTCCGATGTGCTGTAGATTTTGGATTCCCTATGTTGAAGTAAGTTCCGAATTGGATGTGTTGAGATGAGGACTATCCGAGATTAGTTAGATGGAGCAATGTGAAGATTTTGAAAGACAAATACTTGAGGTATGCTATAGGCTGTGGCGAACAGAATTGGATGTGTTGAGATGAGGACTATCCGAGATTAGCTAAATGGGGCAATGTGAAGATTCCGAAAGACAAAGATTTGAGGTCTGCTATAGCCTATGGCGAAAAGGTTGTATTATGTTTACAACACTATTTACAAACGTGAGCAACATGTTATTTCTCTATAAATGTAATGGAACAATGTGAAAAATCATCGAGCATTCCGTTGATTAAAAAAGGAAGATTTGAAGCTCGTCCTCAATCGCGCACTATTATGCACCATTAGTTGTGGACTAAACCCTAACTGAAGAACATAAACCTCCTCACCGAAATCAGCAAAAATTTGGAGACTTGACTACTCTACAAAGTACCGAATTTGAAGAAGATTAGAACTCGAAGAGCCATCGCGTACCGGCATATAGCTATCGGAGATTTAAGTGACTAGTTTTAGGAAAAATAATACAATTTCATATAATTTATAAAAAAAATCAATATATATAAAAAATTGATTTATTTATTCTATTTCATTTAATAGAATTGTATTTAAAAAAATATTACTAAAGATTGTAAAATAATACAATTTAATATTATTTAAGTTATAAGAGAGTACACAACTAGGATGTGTGTGAACTTTATGCGCATTTAGGATGTGCACACACTGTTTGCGCATTCAGGATGTGTAGGGTTTAGGGTTAGGCTAGAGTTTAGGGTTTAGGGTTTAGGGAGGTTTTTAGGGTTTAGGGGTTTAGACTCTAGCTTGAAATATTTTGCATACAGAACTATTTACAAACGTCAAAAATATGTTATTTCTCTGTAAATCTAATGAGAAGAAATAAACACAAAGAATAAGTGTGAATATTGAATTAGATAAGTCGTCGATCAATCAATGAATACATAATATATTTTCTAATGTACATCCCAACCACCCTGTTTCCGATGTGCTGTAGATTTTTGATTTCCTATGCTGAAATAAGTTCCGAATTGGATGTGTTGAGATGAGGACTATATATCCGACATTAGCTAGATGGAGCAATGTGAAGATTCTGAAAGACAAATACTTGAGGTATGCTATAGACTGTGGCGAACAGAATTGGATGTGTTGAGATGAGGATTATTCGAGATTAACTAGATGGAGCAATGTGAATATTCTGAAAGACAAATACTTGAGGTATGCTATAGCCTGTGGCGAACAGAACTGGATGGGTTGAGATGATGACTATCCGAGATTAGCTAGATGGAGCAATGTGAAGATTCCGAAAGACAAAGATTTGAGGTCTGTTATATCCTATGGCGAAAAGGTCGTATTATGTTTACAACACTGTTTACAAATGTGAGCAATATTTTATTTCTCTGTAAATGTAATGGAACAATGTGAAAAAGCATCGAGCATTCCGTTGATTAAAAAAAGAAGATTTGAAGCTCGTCCTCAATCGCGCACTATTATGCACCATTGGTTGTGGACTAAACCCTAACTGAAGAACATAAACCTCCCCACCGAAATCAGCAAAAAATTGGAGACTTGACTACTCTACAAAGTACCGAATTTGAAGAAGATTAGAACTCGAAGAGCCATCGCATACCGGCGTACAGCTATCGGAGATTTAAGTAACTAGTTTTAGGGAAAATAATACAATTTCATATAATTTATAAAAAAATCAATATATATAAAAAAATGATTTATTTATTCTATTTCATTTAATAGAATTGTATTTAAAAAATATTACTAAAGATTGTAAAATAATACAATTTAATATTATTTAAGTTATAAGAGAGTACACAACTAGGATGTGTGTGAACTTTATGCGCATTTAGGATGTGCACACACTGTCTGCGCATTCAGGATGTGTAATGTTTAGGGTTTAGGGTTAGGCTAGGGTTTAGGGAGGTTTTTAGGGTTTAGGGGTTTAGAATCTAGCTTGAAATATTTTGCATAAAAAACTATTTACAAACGTCAAAAATATGTTATTTCTCTGTAAATCTAATGAGAAGAAATAAACACAATGAATAAGTGTGAATATTGACTTAGATAAGTCGTCGATCGATCAATTTATACATAATATATTTTCCGATGTACATCCCAACCACCATGTTTCCGATGTGTTGTAGATTTTGGATTCCCTATGCTGAAGTAGGTTCCGAATTGGATGTGTTGAGATGAGAACTATCCGAGATTAGCTAGATGGAGCAATGTGGAGATTCTGAAAGACAAATACTTGAGGTACGCTATAGCCTGTGGCTAACATAATTGGATGTGTTGAGGTGAGGACTGTCCGAGATTAGCTAGATGGAGCAATGTGAAGATTCCGAAAGACAAAGATTTGAGGTCTGTTATAGACTATGGCGAAAAGGTCGTATTATGTTTACAACACTATTTACAAACGTGAGCAACATGTTATTTCTCTGTAAATGTAATGGAACAATGTGAAAAAGCATCGAGCATTCCTTTGATTAAAAAAAGAAGATTTGAAGCTCGTCCTCAATCGCGCACTATTATGCACCATTAGTTGTGGACTAAACCCTAACTTAAGAACATAAACCTCCCCACCGAAATCAGAAAAAAATTAGAGACTGGACTAGTCTATAAAGAGCACATAAAACATCATCCTCTCAAGCTTTTACCCTACACGAGGATATGGAGGCAAGTTCTGGCCTCCCCTAAGCATTCGGATGTGGAATTGAAGAAGTTGCAGTTCGATCTCATGACTGTGAGGAGATTCATGGAAGGTGGCGGTGAGAATGGTGCAATTGCTGTGTTTGAGCGGAAGAATGAGGCTTTAGAGTAGGAGAAGAGGTAGATTGAAAAGGAATTGTTGGATCGTGTCATCAAACTGGAGGAATTAGTTGCGACCTGGCTCGGGATTGAGGCTAAGGGGAATGTTGATTTCAAAGACTCGGGTATATAACACAATTTGTTTCTCTACCATGTTTAAGATGTTAGTTAATCTATTTTATTTTTCAAATTAATAAGATCCAACATGTTTAACTGAAAAAGATCATAAAAAATAAAATAAAATTTTTAATTTATAAAATTAAAAAATATATAAAACAATAAATAATAAATAGAGTAAATTTATTTATTTACATAAAAATAATTACAATTATAATAAAGTAGAAAAAAATATAACAAATAAGAATAAGAATAGTAAAAATTAAATAAAATAAATTTATTTATGAATAGAAAACAAAAAACATATAAAACAATAAATAATAAATATAATAAATTAATTTATTTACAAAAACAATCAGAAAATTATAAAAAAAATAAAAAAATTCCATGCAATAAATAAATAAATAAATTATTTATTTATTTATTTATTTATTATTTTATATATAAAAAATAAATTATTTGTTTATTATATATTTATATATATATATATATATATTTATCCATGTATTAATTATACTATTTATTTCATTAGTTCTTGATTTATTTATGTATATAATCAAATTATTTTTATTTTGTTTATTTATTATGTATTTTTTTATTTATTTTATATAACTAAATTATTTTATTTTATTTATTATTTACAATTTTTTTTAAAAAAAAATCCTTCACTTCCCACGTGTGGCAACACGCGGAATTTGTCCGCGGGCATGCCACTCCGTGCGCATCCTGGATGTGTATGCGGGTGCCGCACATCCAGGATGTGTTTGCGGGTGCCCAACTCACCACCCTTTAGAAACCATTCAAACTCGTGAGATAATTTACTCAAAGATTAAGATCAAAATAGGGACTTAGATTATTTATAGTTTCATTTTATTCTAGGCACTTGGATTAAGATTTCAATGTGCATATCATATCATATTGTACCACTCTGATACATATTTATATGTGCTTTAATTTGTTTCTCCTTTAACTAAGGGGTTGGGGTTTAAGTCCATCACCTTGTAACTTGTTTCTGCCCCCCCCCCCTCCCCCTCCCTCCACCACCACCACAACAACACACACGGTTCGATTTATAATGATTTCTATGTAGATTAGTAACATTATTACATTGACTTTCTTCCAAGTTGAGGAGCGAGCTTCAGAAGGAAAAAAAATTCAAGAACTAGAACATTTTGTAAGTATCTTGAGGCCAAGAATTAGTAACTCAGTATATCAACTAGTGGTTTCTACTTTGTTGTGATTCTATGAGAATATAAACTTAAGCGATATAATCTAATTTCTTTTTTGTTGTGATTCTATAGGTTTTTATGAAAACCATTATTCATTACAAAGAATGTTTTATTAGCCTGAATTTTGTTAGAATTAATAAAAAAATATTTCATTGTTTCTAGTATCACTGGTGTACTAGGATTTCGGATTAGATATGGTGCTTGATTTGATTAGTTCTTTCAACCTGAACTTCTGATTAATATATGTTAGACACCATAAATTGTGTAAAGGCTAGTAAGTTTATAAATCTTAGGCACCTTATAATGTGTAAGACTAGTATAAGTTTATTGACGAAGAGTCTTAAAAGCTCTAGCCATCAAGACTTAAATAGCCATCAAGACTACTAAATTTATATTTATGCTTCCTAGGTGATGCAGGTTTACTAGCTAAAATGGTTTTACAAGCTCTATAGGTGCATTCATGTAAATTAATTTTTTCTAGTATCACTGGTGTACTAGGATTTTCTAGTGAAGCAGCTATTTGAGACAATAATGCTGCAAGAACCATAAAAAGTCTAACTGGTTGGAATTTCATAAAAATATTAATCAAAATAGGTGGAAATGAATGTCTTAATATAGTTATTGTAGGTGATTTTATCCTTTTTAATCATTTGCTGTTGATCTAATGACATTCTTTGCTTTGCTTCCCATTCTCATATATTACCCTATATATTGGGTGTACGACTATATTTTACATGTTTCCTTAAAATCATTTGGTTTTCTGTTATAGCATGCGTGAAGTGTTCATCGAAAAGAGCTTATTGGAGCTGAAGCTTGAAGTTCAACTCCTCTATCGGATTGCGCAGAGGATTCACTAGGATAATGTTGTCAAGTTTGGAACTTATATACTTGTTTTTGTTGATCCGAAATGTAAATCTTAAGATATCTTCTTTAGGTCATGTATGTTCTTGAAACGACTGAATTTGCAGAATACTCTTTTGATGTATAAAAGTTGTTGATTTGAAATTCTTGGTTATTGGAATTGGTATTCAATTAGGTCTTTGAATATTGGTACACAAATGTGGCAATAATGACATCACAATAAAGAAAGAAGCTGGAAAATTAACTTTAGCAACGGCAAAATTGTCGTCGCAAAAAAAAGCAAAAATAACAAAAAATGGGGTTGAAATTTGCGACGGTCTCAGCCGTTGTAAAAGATAATTTGATACCCCAGGGCTAGCGATCGATGATTTGCCGTGGCATAACCGTCGCAAATACTTTTTGCGACGGCAATCTTACTTTTGGCGACGGAATTGTGCCGCTTCTATAGCAATTTTATTTTTGTAGTGAGTCCGAAAGGAGATAGTAAGTACATTAGATAGCTACCTTCAACAAATTCAAACAATGTGTCACGAATATCGATATAATTAATTTATTAAAAAATCGTTGTGGTAATCCTTTATCTTAGATTTGTCCAATATATTGTGTTTTAATACCACCTTTTGTATAGTTATTTATTATTAGTTGGTTACTTTTTCCGTTTATATAAATATTTCTCTTTTAGTTTCTTGGTTTAGTTAAATCAGTTTGACATTACAATCGATACTACATAGTCTTTGTAAATTGACTTTCGATGTACTATAACTGAACCTCATAGACTTTTGGGTATAGGTTTAGCCTTTATCAAGTTTTTGGCGCCATTGTCGGTGACTATTGTTAGTATTGGTTGTTTATTTAGACTGATTTTTTAAGTCATTCTTTTGTTGTTGATTTTTTCCCTTTTGTTTGCGATTTCAAGTGTCCTCTTTTAAAGATGAGTTACGTTCTCTACTATGATGTTTGTGGATCCTTTGGTCATGCTACTCTTGAACATCAATTATTTACTTATGGGGCATATGCCTATTGCGAGTTTGTATGGAGGTTTTGGTCACATAATCTCTGAATGGCCAGTTCTGGGATGAGGTTGACCTGGCCACCACCTCATCCGCTTGTTGCACAACCATCATCGAGCCACCATTCTCTGACCGCTACGCCACCTCCTCCGAGCCAACAATCGTCGTTGCCCTACAATCGCCACCCGAAGAGAACACCTGTGCGGGGTTGAACCAGGGTCGGCCAGCACCACATCGCCCACCACCAAGCCGCCTACCTTTGCCTTTCGCCATCGGGTTTAGGGCTTCGCCAACGAGACAGGAATTGAGAGAGAGAGAGAGAGAGAGAGAGAGAGAGAGAAGGATCGGGAGAGAGGGAGAGCGAAAGAGAAAGAGAGATTATCAAGAGGGAGAGAGAAGTTGTAGAGCCGCGGCAAAAGGAGGAAGACAAATGCGCAGCTCGTGTTCGTATTAACCTAGTGTGTGTGCACTCGGATTGCGTATAAGCCAACGGGAAAAATTCAAATTTGTTCCAATGATTTACGCGCAACCAGGGTGCATATAGACCTTTTTTTTCATTTTTTTTAATTAGCATTACATTTTTTAATTTAAAGAACATCTGTTTTTTTTCCTTCATTTTTTTAGCATTATGTTTAAATAAAATTGCGGTCTTTGGGTTGAAATTGGTTTAAGCGCATCCTGTGTGCGTTTACGGGTGAGCACCTTTAAGCGCACATTTGGTGTGTTTACGGGTGTCCCTCGACGATCCGCTTTAGATAAACGGTGGGTTACTTTTCAGTTGACTGTGAAAGAACCTTATTTAGTATTTACCCATAGAAGTGCAAATTAGATTCCTTTTACAAATAAATTAATTAGGGTAAAAAGCTATAAAACGTGAGTACTGAGTACCTTAGTTAATTTATCGGAAATTTCGCGGGGTGCCCTTGTAGTATTGCAATTTTCGCCAGGTATATAACTCTTTTACATATTTCGTGTGATGCCCCTGAGATTTTGTTATATTTTTCCTCGTGTCCTCGGTGGGTTAAAATGAACAGAGTACAATGTTCTCCGTTACTTTTGAATTTTAAAAAAAAAACGAACGAACGAAAGAAAGAAAGCGTCGAAGCGAGAGAGAGAAGACGAATTGAAGGTCGACCGGAGAAGGGGTCGCGAGAGAGAAAGAGAAGACGAACTGAGACTGAGAGGAACGAAGTGGTGTCTTCAAGGGTGAACTGAGCGATACCAGTGCATACAACGAGGGCGAACTAAGCGACCGGAGGCGAGGGAGTCCTGAGCGACTGGCGGGGACTCAAATTTGTGGATATGGAGGCGATGGAAGGTAAGTCTTCTCTAAACTTCTTTCCTATTGAGAGATTAGGGTTTTAGGTTTTGGGTTATCTACTCAATTGTATTTTGAGTTTGAGAGTTTTAAAATTGGGGGTTTTGAGGTTGCTTTCAATTTTGTGGTTCATGTTTGTGCTGCGTAATGTTTAATATATGGTAATGGAAACAATTATTGATAAACATGGGAATCTATCTAGAAATAGCTCCACTTGATTTTCAATTCCAGCATTTCATTCTAAATTAAGAAAGTGGGATGGGTCTCTAATTCTTATTTATTAATAGAGACCTTAAGAGTTAAGATGACTTGGCTTCCGCTCTATAAAATTCTCAACTTGTCCAACACCCCACTGACCCACTCCATCTGATACCCCATAGAATTGTCTTCGACTCGTTCAACCGTTATGAGCCTCACGTTCGCCTCACATTCAGCCAATTGATTGGGCCCAACACTCACTCTCCACAAACTCACGTGAGGCTCAATCGTTTTGCAGAAAAAAAAAATAGGAAAGAACAAACGCGTTCCCTGTATACACCGCAAATACTTCGTCGGATCCAACGTTGTAGCAACGTTAGATTAGACGTTGCTTAAGATATTAAAAAAAAAATAAGATTTACAACGTCCAAAAAGACGTTTTTTTGTGTGTGTGAGTGTGGGTGGGTGAGCGTGATTTTTTTTTACCCTAGCAACGTCGAATCCGGCGTTGTTAGCCCGATTCGGTCTGATCCGATCATTCACTTCACATATTACAATATTAGATCCAACATTGTAATATAGTTAATGTTACAACGTCGAATCCGACGTTGATTAACATCTCAAATCCGCAGATTTTCCGGAAGAACAAAACATCTCCTAGACCTTATATAGTTATCCACAGTGAGTTGATATGTTCAACTTTCCGATGTGGGACTCTTTTGGTCTCATTAACATCTCTAACACGCCCCCGCAGGTCTAACTAGGAATGACCAACTAGTTGAAACTTGGACAACTGGGTAACCCAGACTAGGATCGACACGGGCCGTTAGACTAACCGCTCTGATACCATATCAAAGTCCGACTCGGACCGATGACGGGGGCGTGTGCACAGGCGCACATGCGCTAGTAGCCTAGCACACAAGCCGAGTGAGGTTTCATTCTAAAACCAATTTGTAATAGAAGGAGTAGGCCACCGACTCATATACTAGGGCTTGATAAGTTCAACTTTCTGATGTGAGACACTTTTGATCTCATTTACATCTCTAACACACAGAAATGTTTCACTTGATCTTAGCCAAAAGGCCTAGGAAGAACAGTACGTCAATATGAACGAACAAAATCTCAAACCAGACTAATAGACTATACGTATTGAATCGTAGATCTTTTTCAAGAACAGCCAAGCTATACCGACGCTGATAGCGGATTCTTTCAACGAATGTGAGCTTCCTTAGGAAGCTTTGGAAAATCAAACTTGGTACCCAAGGAATAAGTTCGAACCTATATTAATTAATGTTGTAAGAAAATGAAAAATATAGAAAGAAAATGAAAGAGTAGATCGATATCCCTTTGACCCCAAGACAATGTTTCATCCTTCCCTCTCGTTTTATCTGTCCTGTTTGGTCAAGTCGTTGCCTTAGGTGTGTTTGGACTTAGTTTCGATAGAGGTTGCACTCTCGTGCGTCCTGAGTATCGAGTTGATCGTGGTCGTGGTTGTGGCTTTTAAAGATCCCTCATCTATGTGGGAGGAATGTCTCTGGTCCACACTACTCTAGGAGACGTCACTTTTCCGATTGTGGGTTTCTATAGCCAATTGATATATTATACTCGTAAGAACGCATTAACTATTTTTCAATTTAAAATTTTGACCATAAATCTATGTATGCTTACAAAATTTTTAAATTATGAAATAGTTGTTGTATTAAAATTTAAAATACTATGGTTATACCAAATTCACTTTTGTTTTAAATTAAATCACTTTAAATATTTTAGTTATAGGGCCATGATTTTATATTTTTAATCAAATTTTTAGTGTGAAAAAGTCATTGCATTAAAATATTATGTATTTAACAAATTCATGTAGTTAAAATTAAGTCAATTAAAAATTTTAGTGATGAGGAGATAATTTTGTATTTTTAATCAATTTTTAACACAAAAAAAATTATAATTGATAATGTTGATTTCAAAATAATAAAAAATGAGCAAAATGAAGTCAAATTGGGGATCGGACCCAAGGGAAAGGGTCCGAAAGTTTAAATATTTCATTGTTTACCAATAGACTAAAGTGATTAGTTGATTAATTATGGAATACATTCACTATATAATCAACTTAAAATATATTGGACCCTCAAAATTTCGGAGATTCTGTTCCGTCAAACCACCAGAACAGGGGTAAGACCATGTGCAACCATGGGTTTTACTTACCTTATAGGTCTTAAAAGGTAAACCCATGGTTGCAAGCCAAATGTTAAGGGAATAGGTTGGAAGGGATCCACTAGTACAAAAGGGTGACCAGAGTACGCTTTTTTTATTCATGGGAGCACACTTCTCGTACTGTGCTTATAGTGAGTGCGCTCCCAAACAAGCACACTTACTATATTTAACCGTGATCCCATATTTTAAGCACGGTTTTGTGTTGAAGCGTTCTTAAAATTGTCATACGACCAATTATAAGAACGCTTCAATTGAAGTGTGCTAAAAAAAAAGTTTTAGCACACTTTTTTCAAACCGTGCTTAATAATAAGAACGCTTTAAATGAAAAGTGTGCTAAAAAAAAGTTTGAGCACACTTTTTTCAAACCGTGCTTAATAATAAGAATGCTTTAAATGGGTCACTACATCTTATTCATATATTTATCTTTTCGCTATATACACCGCAAATCATGCACTTTCTTAAGGACGTGCATGGTTAAAAGGGGTTAATTAATTTTTTTAAAATGCTAATTAGTCAGAAGGGTTGCACGTCCTTAAGGACGTGCATTTTTTACCTTTGGATTTGCGGTGTATCTATCAACACCCTATATTTATTTAGTATGTTAATAACTCAATTGTATTAATAATATATATTTTTTATTATTATTTTAATATATGAATTATACCATTTATTTTATTTTATTTTTCTTCATAATTTTAGTACAATTTTTTTTCCTTTTTTTTTGGTAAAGACAATTTTTTCCTATATATACCCTATCTTGATCTATTGTATTTTGAACTTTCTTTTGCATCTTCTATTTTCATAAAATATGGATCACAATTATCCAATACCCCACTCATCCCAAACATTTCTTTTGATCGAAATCTTGTCAATAATCCTCAATTTCAAATGATGTTACAAATGTTTAACAATCATCCAAGACCCGAAAATTCCTTTTGATCCAAATCTTGGTTGAACACGTGTGGAACCATTTGCATGGTTCCGATCCGATTTGAGTCGTTATGAAATTAAGTTGTTATTTACCTATAATGTAATGTTATTATTTTTGTTATTTTTCATCTATATGAAATAAAAAATATTAATATCAAACACTTATGAATTTTATTTATAATAAAAATAAATGAGGTAGAAAATGTAATGTTATTATTTTTGTTATTTTTCATCTATATGAAATAAAAAATATTAATATCAAGCACTTATGAATTTTATTTATAATAAAAATAAATGAGGTGAAAAAAGTGGAAAACAAGGTAACCCTATGGTTGCAAGGGTAACCTCTAAAAAAGAGGTATAAAAAGTAGAAAATAATTTAGAAAAAAAAATTATACGAGGTGGCAAATTATGATAAGGTTGATGCGGGACCATCCAAGACATCTTCGGAAACACCTATACTTGGGGATGGACCTATGATTCGAGCACGTGAGAATGATGTCATCCTCAAGAGAAAGAAGAAGGCTCCCCCATGGGAGAAGGTCCAAAGGTGCAAGCTTGATGGTCGTTCGTTTTTAGATTCGTTCAGCAGTTTGACAGCTTTTTGACGTCTTAGTAAAATGAGTCGTACGGATTCAATATTAATCGGATTGGATCGTGCCATACCTTGTCGGAACGAGGACGAAAAGATCTACACCTTTGCTGTTGAAGGTTTTTCCAGATTCGACCAAGAGCTTGACCGAAAATCACATTCTTTGAGTTGTCACTGTTTTAGACGGAAATTCTTAAGTGTTGGAACTCTTTTTATTACTATTTTTAGAGACCTTCTTTACGTAAGTTATTTTAGGTAATTTAAGGGTATTTTAATTAATTCCTTTTATTTATTATTTTTATTAGAAATCAGAAATCAGCCTCCTTAGGGTTATAAGAGGCCGATTCTTCCATTGTCAAACTCACGTTATTCATTATGAAGAAAGTCTCTCTTTTTGTGTGAAACACATGAGTGCAAAGTCAATCGATTCGAAGCGTGGCTAATCGATTGCAACAATTGTTATTGATCTTTCTTGGTTTAATTTGCTTTGATTTCATCAACCTCTCGAGAGCTTGGTGATCCTAGTAATCACAAGTCCCCTCCTTGTGCCTCCAAGTTGTCCGCTTGGTTGTGTAAGGTTGTAGAGGCGAGCTTTGTAGTCGTTGATACTTGGTTCCTACCCTCTTAGGAGGCCTGGGGTCTTTATCTCGTTCTATCTTAGTTCGAATCACCCAATCTATCGGTCTTTCATTGATTTTGACGAGTCTTTGTTTGCCGAATTCTCGAGTCCTCATTGTTATTTTCTTTTGTCGATTTCGAGTCCAGTTTAGTCGAATTCGAGTTGCTGCGTTTGAGTCTTCGTATCGACATCGAGTGATTCACTTGGTGTTCTTGAGTCTTTTGCTTCCGTTCTTGTCTTAGAGTCTTGATTGTCGAAGATCGGGCCATCCTACGGCTAACCCCGTATCAAATTGGCATCAGAGCTTTGTTTTCCGACATCAAAGTTTTGTCTTTTATTTCCCTAAACACAAAAACTACAAAATATAGAATCTTTCTTTGTTCTTGGTTTTTACTTCTTGAATTCTTGAATTTGATTATTACTAACCTCTTGTTTGTGATTGTTTGTGGTTGCTAGCCCTAAACACACCTAGCCGAGACCCCTGTTTGCAGTCGACCAACCTTTGGCACACATTTACTTGTGCTTCTTCATAGTTGACGGCACCAAGCCCTTTGCTAGACAAGTTGGCCGAATTCCACACATATAAAACCCTAGTTTGTCTATCTTGTTCCATCTTTTGTTTTATCTATTTAATTGCCTTATTTAATTTTTGATTTTGTGGTAGATTAATTCATATATCTATCATAGATTATAAAAGGCTTTAGATAGATATACTTACCAAAGTTAGACAAACCATCACCTATATATATTTCATAGGACTACATATTTTATTTCTTTCACCTTAGCATATAATTTTCGAATCCTTTATTTCATTGTTAAGTTTTCTTGCATTAGGTTAAAAAAATACATTCAAAGCTTTGACCTAGGAGGATAAAATTCACTAGGGGAAAAAGTAGTTTCAAAAAAAAAAGTAGAAGAAGAATTGTCGAATAGTGCAAGAAACTTCAAGGACTATTCTTGGTGAAAATTTCATAGCCCTACTCGAAAAGCCTTAAACACATACCTCCCAAAACACAATTTTTTTTTAAGCCCTACTTTGCAACTACAACATCCTTGCTAAGGGTTTGAATCAAACAGAGGTAAAAGTCCAAGTTTTCTTTTCTTTCTTTATTTTCTTTTCTTTCTTTCAGCTGTGTCGAGTGTTTTTTTGTACTGCTCGAGTGCTGCTCGAGTGTCTGCTTCTGTCGAGTTTGTCTTTTGGTCGATTTCGAGCCATTCGGTCGATATCGACCTTGTCCGGCTTCTACATCTCGAGTGTCTGTCGAGTGATTTTGTGCTGCTCAAGTGCTGCCCGAGTGCCAGTTTCTGTCGAGTCTGCATTTGGTCGATTTTGAGCCCCTTTGGTCTATTTCGACCTTGTTGTCCAGCTTCTGTCAAGTTTGTCATTTGTTTTGTTCTCTCTCTTGTTCCCTTGCCTTGCATTGTTAGGTTCTTACTTGAGTGTTGATTTGCCCAAAACGGATTACCCCAACAAGCTTGTCATACCAATTAGAGAGACGAGTGTGAGCGAAACACTTGCGAGATTGTTTATATTTTACTAATCTTGACATAGTTCCGTGTTTGTCTTTATTTGCCATGTCTAATCAGGGCAACAACATGATTACTCGAGCGATGATCAAACAGTTGGAAGCCGTGAATGAGAAATTGATACGGATAAATGAAAGATTGACGGCAGTAGAGACACGACATTCTTCTAGGGCATCTACTGGCCCTAAAGGGAGTAATCATAACTCTTCTACTCTTAAATTTATGTACATTCCTTGCTTTATATGCCAAGGTAGAGGACATGTTATGAAGGATTGCCAAATAAGAAGACTTTCATGATTAATCCCCTAGGCAAAAATGGATCTGAAAATTCTAGTGGTGAAAATGTTGAGCATGTTAATAATGATCAGGATCTTAGTTTACTTGCCTCTAAAGATGTTTGCATTGAATATGAGCATGATGATTCTTTGATTGTTCATAAAGTTTTAAGTGTTCAACCTATGCCTTGTGATGATAATCAAAGAGACGATTTGTATCATACTAAATGTTTAGAAAACGGCAATTTTTCTCATATGATCATTGATGATGAAGATTGTTCTCATATTGCTAGCCTTGAATTAATTGGAAATCCAGCCTTGAAAAAGGATGAAAACTTGATAGTCATTGATGGAAACATAGAGATAAATGAACAACCTATAGTTCATATTGAGTTAGAACATTTTAAGGATGATATGAACTATGAATTGTGCACTAATTAATCAAGTTTCAATTCTTGGTTTTGTAGTAAGCTCTAATAGTCTACAAGTTGACGTCGCCACGATAAAGGTCTTCAATCCAGGAGCTCGTGTGGGTGCATGTGCGGAATCTTATGCGACCTTGGATTCGAGGTCGAATCCTTTTAAAGAAAGGGAGAATGATGCGGGACCATCCAAGACATCTTCCGACACACCTATACTTGGGGATGGACCTATGATTCGAGCTCGTGAGAATGATGTCATCCTCAAGAGAAAAAAGAAGGCTCCCCCATGGGAGAAGGTCCAAAGGTGCAAGCTTGATGGTCGTTCGTTTTTAGATTCGTTCAGCAGTTTGACAGCTTTTCGACGTCTCAGTAAAATGAGTCGTACGGATTCAATATTAATCGGATTGGATCGTCCCATACCTTGTCGGAACGAGGACAAAGAGATCTACAACTTTGTTGTTGAAGGCTTTTCCATATTCGACCTAGAGCTTGGCCGAAAATCACATTCTTTGAGCTGTCACTGTTTTAGACGGAAATTCTCAAGTGTTGGAACTCTTTTTATTACTATTTTTAGAGACCTTCTTTACTTAAGTTATTTTAGGTAATTTAGGGGTATTTTAATTAATTCCTTTTATTTATTATTTTTATTAGAAATCAGAAATCAGCCTCCTTAGGGTTATAAGAGGCCGATTCTTCCATTGTCAAACTCACGTTATTCATTATGAAGAAAGTTTCTCTTTTTTGTGAAACACATGAGTGCAATGTCAATCGATTCGAAGCATGGCTCATCGATTGCAATAATTGTTATTGATCTTGCTTGGTTTGCTTTGAGTTAATCAACCTCGCGAGAGCTTGGTGATCTTGGTAATCACAAGTCCCCTCCTTGTGCCTCCAAGTTGTCCGCTTGGTTGTGTAAGGTTGTAGAGGTGGACTTTGTAGTCATTGATACTTGGTTCCTACCTTCTTAGGAGGCCTGGGGTCTTTATCTCGTTCTACCTTAGTTCGAATCACGCAATCTATTGGTATTTCATTGATTTTGTCGAGTCTTTGTTTGCTGAATTCTCGAGTCCTCATTGTTATTTTCTTCTGTCGATTTAGAGTCCAGTTTAGTCAAATTCGAGTTGCTGCGTTTGAGTCTTCGTGTCAACATCCAGTGATCGGTCTCTTTTTGTGTGAAACACATGAGTGCAAAGTCAATCGATTCGAAGCGTGGCTCTTCGATTGCAATAATTGTTATTGGTCTTGCTTGGTTTGCTTTGAGTTCATCAACCTCGCGAGAGCTTGGTGATCCTGGTAATCACAAGTCCCCTCCTTGTGCCTCCAAGTTGTCCGCTTGGTTGTGTAAGGTTGTAGAGGCGGGCTTTGTAGTCATTGATACTTGGTTCCTACCCTCTTAGGAGGCCTGGGGTCTTTATCTCGTTCTACCTTAGTTCGAATCACCCAATCTATCGGTCTTTCATTGATTTTGTCGAGTCTTTGTTTGCTGAATTCTCGAGTCCTCATTGTTATTTTCTTCTGTCGATTTCGAGTTCAGTTTAGTCGAATTCGAGTTGCTGTGTTTGAGTCTTCGTGTCGACATCGAGTGATTCACTTGGTGTTCTTGAGTCTTTTACATTCGTTCTTGTCTTAGAGTCTTGATTGTCGAAAATCGGACCATTCTACGGCTAATCCTGTATCAAAGGGGATAAAAATTAAAAAGGGGAAGAGGTAACTCATGGTTCCACTTGCTCGAAGTCACCTGAATTACATTAATATGGGTAGAATTAAGGTGAAAGGTTGAAATGGATGCAAATTTTTTTACACGACTCACTCTCCCACTCTCCGATTGTAACGACTTAGTCTATATAAATAACTTTCTCATTTCAATTAATGTATTTTCCTTTTTATTTTACAATTGGCCATGCCCATGGGTAACATAACAAAAAAAAAACACTAAATAACTGATTAATTGAGTAGACTTGACAAATGGATATTTTATCTTATAAATAACTTTCTTAATTCCTTATTGATGTGTTTTTTTTATTCTTTTACAGTTGGTTGTGGTTAACATAATAAGAAACAACTATATGGGTTCGTATGGGACGGAGTTAATAAACTGACTAAAATTATAAACATGGTAAAATTTATAAACTGTTGATAAAAGCAGTTAAAAATTTAAACAACAAGATCATCTCCTTATGGGGCGAAAAACAGTTTATTTGTAAAAAGTGGAATTTATTTGGTTGTTATTAGGGGTATTGTGGTACTTTCAAACCAAATAAGATAAAAGAGAAGGAGTAAAACAGTACTTTTGCAAAATAAACACCAAAATAACCTTCACTTTGTAGCTTATTTTTAAACATCTTTTTTTAACTACTTTTAGTTTATTTTTATCACCCATACAACAATAAACCTTGTTTATTTTATAAACAACCCCAAATGTTAAAA
The DNA here is from genome assembly GCA_963922045.1 of Persicaria maculosa. Lineage (NCBI taxonomy): Eukaryota > Viridiplantae > Streptophyta > Magnoliopsida > Caryophyllales > Polygonaceae > Persicaria > Persicaria maculosa. The sequence goes on from OY998253.1 coordinate 14,594,099, forward strand.
TTTTAACAGCTTATAATTCTTAGTGTAAGATCCCAAGATTGATGTAAAGTCCTCCTTGAGGGTTTTCATTTATTGATAAACATATATATAGGTTACAAAGGTATTGGGCCTTAACGGGCTTTTAGCCCACTATACATGAGGAGACCTATGTAATCTATCAAACCCACGCAGTCGAAACGGGAGGAGGCCGTACAGTGAGACTGGAACGAAAATCAATTAATAATTGTCTAGGTAAACCCTTGGTGAATATATCAGCGTACTGATAAGAGGACGGGACATGTAGAACGCGGACATATCCAATGGCAACCTTGTCCCTGGCGAAGTGGAGATCGAGCTCAATGTGCTTCGTGCGTTGATGCTGGACTGGGTGCTAGCCAGATAGACGGCGGAGACGCTGTCAGTGTAGACCAGAGTGGCCTTCTGAAGAGGGCAACAGAGCTCAAGAAGGAGATTGCGGAGCCAAGAGCACTCGGAGACAACGTTGGCAACACCCATGTATTCGGCCTCAGCGCTGGAGCGAGACACGACAAACTGACGCTTGGCCGACCACGACACAAGGGTGTCGTTGAGGAAGACACAGTAACCAGACGTGGAGCGACTTGTGTCAGGACAACCACCCCAATCCGCATCAGTGTAAACAACAAGGTCAAGCTTAGAGGAAGGAATGATCGTGGTGCCTAGCTCGAGTGTGCCGCTGATGTACCGAATGATCCGCTTTAAGGCATGAAAGTGGGGTTCCCTGGGTGCATGCATGAACAAGCAGATCTACTGAACGGCGTAACTGATATCAGGTGGTGAGATACTGAAGAGCACCAGCAAGGCTCCTGTACAATGTCAGATCATCAACCAAAGGACCAGAATAAGCGCTGAGCTTGTTGGATGTATCGACAGGGGTGGCGACAGGATTGCAGTTACTCATCTTAGCCCGAGCAACAATCTCAGCAGCATACTTACTCTGTGAGAGAAATAGCCCAGACGCATGCCGCTGAACAGCAACTCCCAACAAGTAAGACAACTGACCCAAATCTGACATGGCGAACTCAGCACTCAGTTGTGAAATAATCGACGTCCGAAGAGCATCAGAAGAGGCGGTGAGAATGATGTCGTCGACATACAGTAACAGAAATGCCATGTCGGAGCCTCTGCGATAGATGAACAGGGACGAATCCGAGCGGTTGCCAATGAAACCCAAGCGGAGCAGAAGAGAAGCAAAGCGCTGGAACCAAGCTCGCGGAGCCTGTTTCAGACCATATAGAGAGCGCTTCAGGAGACAGACGTGCTTGGGACCATCAGCATCAGCAAACCCCGGCGGCTGAAACATGTAGACTGTCTCATTCAGGTGACCATGTAGAAAAGCGTTCTTGACATCCAGCTGATGAATGGCCCAGTCGCGCGACAGAGCTAAGCTCAACACCACTCGGATAGTGGCAGGCTTGACCACGGGGCTGAAGGTCTCATCACAATCAATACCTACCCGCTGAGATCGACCGTTGACCACAAGATGTGCTTTGTAGCGCTCCAACGTCCCATCAGATCGGAACTTGTGACGGAAGAGCCACATACAGCAAACGACGTTCGCCGCTGGAGGGCGAGGGACAAGAACCCAAGTACCATTCTTTGTAAGGGCCCTGTATTCGTCGAGCATAGCCGCCTGCCAATTCGGGTCGAGGAGGGCTGTTTTGTGGGAGGTGGGGATGGGGGACAGGGAGGTCGAGGTGGAGGAAGGGGTTGATTGGGAGTCGGGAGGGACGGGGGCAAGGGGGGCAGAGCTGTGTTGATTGGCTGCGGGCGCCGCAAAGCATGCTGCGGGCGCCGCCAGTGTGTGGGACGTAGGGTGGGGGTGGTTACGTTGATTGGCTGCGGGCGCAGCATCACAACATGGTGATCTGACGGAGGGGTGTAGGCATGGTGTTGAGCGGCGGGGTGATGTGCGGTGGTCATGGAGACGATTTGACTGGGTCGGGAAGACACCGGAGACGCTGCGGGTGTGTGGTCTGGTGGGAGAGGGAGGTGGTGGTGGCAGCGGGGGAGAGGCAGGAGCACCGGGAGAGCTCTAGGGAAGAAAGAAGTGAGGGAACGATGACTCTGACTCAGACTGAGACACAGGAGGTGTAGAAGAGGGGAGGCGAGGAGAAGCAAAGGGGAAGCGAGACTCATCAAATGTGACATGACGAGACACAATGAGCTTATTGGTCGTGATATCGAGGCAGAGGTAACCGCGATGATCAGACGGATAGCCTAGGAAGACATAAGGAGTGGAACGCGAGTGAAGCTTGTGTGGGGCGGTGGAGGACTGGTTTGGGAAGCACAAGCACCCGAAGGTTCGAAGGTGATCATACCTAGGCAAAGTGTAATAGAGGGCCTGACCTGGCGAGCGATGTTGAAGGGTGGTAGATGGGAGAATGTTTAGGAGATAATAGGTGGTGGATGACGAGAGGGTTTCTCGACCAAATAAATTTGTAGTCAAGACCCCGCTATAGGATAGTGGAGTCAGGTTGTCTCTGACTCAGTGTCCTCGATCAGCTCTGCTCGACCAGGTCTCGTCGATCTCGAGTAGATGCTAGTCGATCTCGAGTAGAGTTTTCTCAGCTTTCTGCTCTGTTCTTAAAACGCACTTTTCCGAGTCCTCGTTCGTCGGATTGACGCATATGACCATGCGTTGGAAAGCTCTTTCCGAGGGCTACAACTCTCATGAAGACATCAAAGCTTGATTCAGAATGAAGAATGGTGAAAAATGGCCTTTTCTCCAGCTGCACCATTCTTAGCTTCTCCATGAGTTTCCTTTAAGCTCCAAAGTGCGTCCGATTTCTGCGAAATATAACCAAAACTTGTGTAGACCTCCATATATTGCAAATAAGTGTAAACTACACAGATTCTGTACTATCTTAGCCCAAATGAATGAAATGTATGCAGAAATTGATATAAACTTAAGTGTAAAACATGGCAGATTCAGCTCACAACAAACACCCCATACTTAAGCTTGCTTGTCCTCAAGCAATACTTTTAATTGTCATTCAGGGGAAGAATTCAAAACTCTCAACATATTTAGATTCATTCTTATATAACCCTGCAATCAATTACCATCCTCGAAAAGGTACTAGTGTCACAGATCCATGCATGTGCAAATATACAAAAGCAACATCTACACATAAAAGGAGGGTTATGTAAAAACAATTCATAAGTGACAAAGCATTAATAATCAAGAAGACTTTAATTTAAGCTCATGAAGGAGTAGATTGGTAAAAGGCTAAAGGTGGGCAATTTTTGGCAATGTGGTGCTAATGATCCGGGGAAATGGAGTATTTTCCAAACTGAATTTCCACATTCCTTCTTCCTTTGATTCATCACCTTTCATAATGCTTTTATTCATAATAATGCTTTTACCTCTCTAACCTCAGCACTGCCTTCTCGCGAGTCGCAAACATGGGTGTCATGAATGGCCCCGGATACTTAGTACTTCGGACTCCTCACAATGTGTCCCATCTCTCCAAACTATTATCTCAGAGAGCAGGGTCAATCTACCTTTATCTCCTGAGGTGATTGGATTTTCTTTCACTCATTAAATTTTCCATATATTTCAAACAATTTCCTTCCAAACTCCAATAATGATAAACACAACAACCATATAACATCTCCATAATGTAACATCATTCTCAACATAATCCCCGGATAGGAAATAAGGTAAAGAATGGCAATATTTAGATCATGTGGAGCAATATTTGAAATAAGGCATATTATGGCTTTTGTGATGCATAAGCATAGGTATGGCTAGGAATACAACATATGAGCATTATATGGAAATATAAAGTCCTCCATCATTTTATCATGCAACATGTCAAAAGCAACTTCAAATTTTACCTCCTTTCATGGTTTTCATCAAATAATGCACTTCATTGTGACTTCCCTTTACTAGGCAATTTCATGCTATATCTCTAATGAATCCAATTTTGCATCGTCGAGTTCAATTTAAGCTTCTATGACATTAATCAAAATTTTCAATGGGGGTCATTTTTTCAAACTTTTTGGAAAACATGCATATGAGCACATAAATCAATAATGAATTCCAAAATAGCCATGCATAAGCAATTCAAGAAATAATGCACAAATAATGTCAAATAAATCAAATATGCACAAAGTAAGCCCTTCCCCCACCCCATACTTAAACATTACAGTGTCCTCACTGTATAAAAACAAGGGTAAAGAAAGAAACTCACTAGACAGGTGTGCAGGGCCTCTCAATTTTGAATGAAAGAATCGCCTGGGCCGAGTCTGAATATGGCTCATCCATGGACCTGAAAAGTGCAGAAGACATATACCCATAATAGAAAAACTAAAAATGTTCAAAACCAAAAAACAAACAAAACAATGTCCAAAAAGTCCCAAAAATAAATGTCTATATACAAGCTCTAGATTTTATAGTCGCTAGGCCGACTTTCTCCATTAAGCTTTAGCCTGGCTCATCTTTGTCCGGAGGTATAGGTGGATCTGGTGGTTCCTCCGGTGGTGGGAAGCGTGGGATGTCATCCGGGGGCATCATGTGAAGAAGTTTGAACCTCCCCGAGTGAACGCTCCATGGCTTCACCCATTCATCTTCCTGGGCACCAGCTGGCATGCATAAAGGAAGATATAAAGAAAATATACATACCTCATCATCATACCTCTTCCGCTTCATAGGTTGACTTGGTTGTGTATCTCCACCACAGCAGAACGGTGGAGAGGGAAGAGATATTTCCTCCTCATCCTGCGGAGCTTCATGCCACTTTGCTAGGACCCCATACTTGAATATGAACATCGGTTTCTCAAAATCATCGGGGATAGCCTTCACCTTGTAAGGTAAAAGCGATCTTGGAATGCCCTGGTCAACCATGTCCAACTTCTTCTCTTCTAGTACTATTTCGTCTTGGGATCCTTCATATGGTTTTTCAAAGATAGATTGCAAAGGTGGAATCGAGATCAGGGAAGGACATATCTGGGTTTCTGTAATGTGGTCGACGTCGACTATGGGGTAGTCGACATTGATTGGCGTTGTTGCTCTCATGTACCGTGGGAGTACCCATTGTTCGTTCCAATCTTCTTCTTCCTCATAACTTTCCATAGCTTCAATTTCCTCATAAGAAGGAGGCTCTAATCCTTGAGAACGATAGGAAGCTTCAAGTCTTCGGACTAAGTCCTCCAGCCGGGCTATTTCCCTTAATCGTGACTCCTCCACTGCGATCCTATTCCTCCGTCTCAAATCTCGGACCCATCTATTCCATTCGCAGTCCCCTTCCCAAAAGTCTTCCATCTTTGTACCTAAGCTTTGAAATCACAATCAAGAACACAAATTAGTAGCAAAAGCTTGGCACCCAGTTGGTACCGGTGAGGTAGGTGGTGGTAGGGTATGTGATAGGGTAAGAAAAAGGGATGGGCTTTTCTGAACCTTAAACACAATTAAACTAGGCGCGATTGATATCTCCCCGGCAACGGCGCCAATTTGACGAGAGGGTTTCTCGACCAAATAAATTTGTAGTCAAGACCCCGCTATAGGATAGTGGAGTCAGGTTGTCTCTGACTCAGTGTCCTCGATCAGCTCTGCTCGACCAGGTCTCGTCGATCTCGAGTAGATGCTAGTCGATCTCGAGTAGAGTTTTCTCAGCTTTCTGCTCTGTTCTTAAAACGCACTTTTCCGAGTCCTCGTTCGTCGGATTGACGCATATGACCATGCGTTGGAAAGCTCTTTCCGAGGGCTACAACTCTCATGAAGACATCAAAGCTTGATTCAGAATGAAGAATGGTGAAAAATGGCCTTTTCTCCAGCTGCACCATTCTTAGCTTCTCCATGAGTTTCCTTTAAGCTCCAAAGTGCGTCCGATTTCTGCAAAATATAACCAAAACTTGTGTAGACCTCCATATATTGCAAATAAGTGTAAACTACACAGATTCTGTACTATCTTAGCCCAAATGAATGAAATGTATGCAGAAATTGATATAAACTTAAGTGTAAAACATGGCAGATTCAGCTCACAACAGTGGATAAGGCGTGAGGCCAATAGGGAAGGGGAATAGATGCGTGGAAGAGGAGAGAGCGCATCATGTTGGTTATGGTTCTGATGATTCGTTCGGCTTTTCCATTCTGCTGGGAGGTATAGTGGCAAGACAACCGAAATGAGATCCCATTTGTGGCAAAGAAAGAGTGAAAGTCTTTGTTGTCAAATTCACGGCCATTGTCGCATTGGAAACATTTGATGGATATGCGAAACTGTGTTTTGATGTAGGTATGAAATCTGACAAAGACAGGAAACACTTGGGACTTGAAATGCAACGGGAAGACCCATAAGTAATGAGTGTTATCATCAAGAAACAAGAGGTAGTACTTGTGACCCTCCTTGCTAGGCACAGGAGAGGTCCAAATGTCACTATGAATGATATCAAATGGAGCAAGGGTAGAGGTCGAAGACCGTTGGAACGGCAATCTGGCATGTTTGCCTAGTTGGCAGGAAGAGCATAAACCAGAGCGTGGGTCTTTAGTACATGTGACAAGACTCTGGGAACGGAGGACATTTAGAACGGCAGCACTAGGATGGCCCAGGCGTGCATGCCACAGGCTGGACGACGATGCCGAGAGGGCGACCGGGCACGACTGACTAGACGCAGGAGGTGGTGTGACAGGGTAGAGCTCCCCGGTGCTGTTACATCTCATGCGAGTAACCCCCGTAGTAAGATCGTTCACAGAGAAACCATAGGGATCAAACGCAAGGGAAACGTTGTTGTCAGTAGTGAACCGACGGACAGAGATAAGGTTTTTGACAATCTTTGGGGCTATGAGGACATCGTTGAGGTGTAGTGGGTGGGTTGGGGTCTGTAATTTGGCGTGTCCAATCCCCGAAGTAGCAACATGAGAGGTTACCTGAGGAGTTCGTCATGTGGGAGGTGGCACCAGTGTCCATGTACCAAGAAGAGTCTGAAGATGTCGGCTGCATAGAGGAGAAGGCGTGATGCCCAGCCGGCGGAACATAGCCTTGATCAGACGATGTCAAATAGGCATGAGGACCGGCATGTCTAAAGGCAGGGGAGCCGGAGTGTAGCCAATGAGGGTTGAAGCCAGGCACCGGCGCCCGGTCATACATTTTTTTTTTGGAGAAAGAAACGAACTGGGGGAGGATCTCAACAGGCAGGGCTGTAGGGATGTAGGCGACGGTGGCTGCGAGCGAGGACGAAGGAGAGCGAGAGGGAGAAGAGGCTTGGATCTGGCGATTGAGGAAGGCCAGATCTGGGACACCGCGAGGGGATGAAGCGGCGACGGGAGCGAGATAGGCAGAAGAAGGGGATGGTCGGCGGGAGGGGCGCATGCGACGGGATCTGGTGGTGAGGCGGCAGCGAGGCTGACGACGAGGAAGAAGGACGGAGGAAGAGGATAACCTGGTGATGTTGACCGGTAGCGGCGAAACGAGGCCGGCGTCGGTAAGAGGAGAGGTGAGGCGGGAGAATCAAATTAGGGTTCCGTGAGGAAGAAAAGGTTGTGATACCATGTAAGATCCCAAGATTGATGTAAAGTCCTCCTTGAGGGTTTCCATTCATTGATAAACATAGGGTGTTGATATATACACCGCAAATGACGATTAAGGATTTGCACGTCCTTAAGGACGTGCAAGTCTTGGACTTTGCACGTCCACTAGCAAACACTTGCACGTCCTTAACAACGTGCTTGCACGTCCTTAAGGACGTGCAATACTTGCACGGTTTAAAGGACGTGCAAACCCTAGTTAGGGTTTCGCGTTTAGGGTTTAGGGTTTAGGGTATAGGGTTTAGGTTTTCCGAGGTTTTTGTAATGTTAATTGAAAAAATTGAAGTGTTTAGCTAGTGGAGTTGAAGGATTTAGGGTCAAATTAAATAGAAAACAATAATTGTTAAGGTTTCATTCGGATAATATGCGAATAACGTTACAAGGAATGGAAAAAAAGGTTTACATTCATAATTTTAATAAACTGGTGGAATAAAATCTAGGAAAATAGTAAAGGGAAGCCGGACTCGACACGCAAGGCTCGAAATCTTTCAAACTGAGCTTGAAATGGAGCATCCCATCCTTCGACGCTCGAATGATGATGTGCGACCCATTCTGTCGGAGGCGGCGGAATAGGAGCGTTAGGACGCAACCAGATCTATGAGAACGGAAAAAAAGAGTTAGAGTATTGACATATATATATACATATATATATATATATATATATATATATATATATATATATATATATATATATATATATATGAAAAGCAAGAATAGGTAATAAAAAAAGACGTTTGAAGTCGTACCGCGGCAAAATGGTCTTGGTTTCCGATGCAAGCTACACCAAGGGTTGCTGATTGAGGGTTGTTAGCAGGTGTCGGCGAGGTCATGGGGAGATATGTGAACGGATGATGCCAAGCTAGGACAACGAGAGGAATCTGATATACCGTTGCAAATACTAAACCCATGATGGGTAGTTCTATCCACCGTCTCCTATCACCATGCACAGCTCCCGCCCATCTCTGGTAGTCGACAAACTGCTGGAATGGGTACTCTCCTGTATAACAACCGGCGTACAGATCGGCGTGATCCTCCAAGTGATTGCATAGTAACGCTTTTAGTTCCGGGAAAGCAGTCTCGCCGATCGGTGATGTCAAAGCCGCCAAAGCACGGTAGCCACAATGACCATCTCCAAAAGTGTCCCTCACACCCTCAATATGACCGAGCATGAAGGGATCAACGTGGTTTCGATCCCAGTTGAACCCTCCGAACACATCATCACGTCCACGTCGAGCTGAGGTCGCTTGTGGACGATGCCGAGCAGCATTTCGAGCAACACGCGCTTCTTCTCTCTCAAACATTTCCCTTACCTCCTCGTATGGCAACGGGTTGGTTCTACAGGCATTCCTCGACCCCGAGGCCTCCCCTTCCTTCGGACGCTTGCTGATGAGGGTGGGTGCAGCTCATCCTCGCATACATCGTTGGAAGCCGTGTATGAAGATGACAGCTCATACGGTAGTGGGGTGTCGTCGATGTCAGTCCATGACAAATCCATCCAGAACGGGTGGATGTCCTCGGCGGGTATCGGAGTACCGGAGTCGACGTATGCCTGAATTTCATGGACACAAGGGATCCCGTAACAAACCCTCCAATGTCGGTCCGTGCATACTGGAGGAACCTTTTGGTTCACGACGTCCTGCCACATCTTGTACAGATAATCGAAGCACTTTTTGGAGATTAAAGTCTTTACCTCATCGAAAAGGTTGACTTTACACGCCGTTGTTGGCCATTTGAAGCGGTCGATCTCCAAAGCAGTTTGCAGCTCATGCAGTTGACAATTGTTGACTCTATGGATTGCATCGATCACGATGCGAAAGTCACCAGTCGATGAGTGAAGTGCCTCCTTCAGAACCTTGTGTTGACCCTCAACTCTGTACACATTGAAGTGCATACCACTAAATATTCGATGTTATATCATATTGTAATGGGAGATATGAAGTAAGGTTGTACCTGTTTGTCGTACGGGTGTCGGGATGGAAGACATTATCTACGTAGCATCGTATGATGCTCCTGTTGTATGGAAGTCACACCGCCTCTAAATACGCCACCACACTTGGGAATGGGTGCCATGCAGCGTGTAACGCCCGACGACATCGGTTGAATGATTCCTCCGACCTCGATTCGAACAACCCCCAACAGTTGCCCTTAAAGATGCCAGCGTGGTTTAAATTCTTTGTGATCTTCAGAGCAGCTTCCTCGCATCTTCTCGTCACATGTAACCAGCAAAGAAGATGCTGGACGTCGGGGAAGACAACATTCAGCGTCGCCAAGAGACCTAGCTCCCGATCAGTCATGATAGGTTGAGGCTGAACCGTCCCAAGCAAGATCTGAAGCTGTCGCAACACCAAGGCGTATGTGTCTTCATTCTCTTGCGACATGAAGGCATAGGCGATGCAGTAAGTATTGCCTGAGGGTGTGAACCCGACCACCTCGCACAATGGAATCCCATATCTGCAAGTGTAAATGTGTTACAGGTACAATATTTTATAATTGACTATATGCGTAATAATGTAATCGTAAATAAGTAACTTATGCATTTGTTTTGTACGTGATGTCCAATACGATGACATAATGGAACCTTCGGAGAAGCCGTATCCCGTCAGGATGCGCCAGGAAGAGGTCGCTCAAGACGTTGTCGTCATCTGGATGTTGTCTGAAGTCGTAGTAGTACCCTCTTTCCCGCAGATGGTGCAAGGTATCCTGGGTCATCGTCCGACTACCTCTTTCTTCGGCGACCATCATGTTGAGCGTGTTGGTAAGGGTCTTCCTTGACGTGACGCTAGTCTCATCCAACTGCCTCAATCCATACCCAATGGATTTTGGAGGAGTGTCAATTTTCTTCATCCACCTGGCCATCTTCTTTTCCCCCTCTGTCATCTGTCCGGCGATGGTGTGACCCTTCAAGCTCGTGGAAAGCCCGTGGTTATGAACACCGTGGGTTACCGTCATAACCCAGTGACCCGACGGAGCTTCGTGTCCGTGTAAAGAGAATAGACAACCGTATATCTTCGATTGCGTGCTTCGGAGCTTCCTCACGCGTGGTCGGTACTCCCCATACTGCTCACAAGCGAGGAGAACCCCGCCTGGACGATTTGATGCCCCAGTCCAAAATCGCTTGATTACTAAAATCATGCAGTGTCTCCGACCCAAGTCCTTGAAATGCGCAACCATTTCGTCACGTTCATTCCAAACCCTTGGGTCCGAGAACTCAGATGTAAAGTCTCGAAACTGTAATAACATTAGTGGAAATATGAACAAAACGGAAGGAATACGAAATATATTCACTAAAACGTATCCGTACCTGGCAAACTTGGAGACGATGATTGCTTTGCGGCTCGACCATAACGATTCTAACGGTGAAGGAATATATCGAAACAAGTCGGACTTTGTTCTGGAGTGCGGAATCAAGCTGTCCCCCTTCGCTTCAAATAGGCACTGTTGCGTTAAAGGTACGCGGAAGTGCACGTCCAAAAGGACGTTCTTGGACGTCGTCAAGAACGTGCTTGCACGTGGTAAACGACGTGCTAGGGTTTAGGGTTTGGCTAGGGTTGTTAGGGTTTAGGGTTAACGCTAGGGTTAGGGAAAATGCGCGTCGTTGACCACGTGCATTTTCCCTAACCCTAGCGCTAACCCTAAACCCTAAACCCTAACAACGACGTTCATTTTCGTTCTTTATGTTCATTTTCGTTCTTCAAGTTTTCGTTATCGGGCAACCTTATCATATTAACGTTTTCGTTTTCGTTCTTGATGTTTACGTTTAATATAACTCGGAAAAAATGAGAGAAGTCTACTCGAGATATAAATATACAAATAGATACAAAATCCGTAACATAAAAGTGTAATATAAAGATAAATGTACATCACTGTCGAGGTGGATGGCGTACAGCATGATCCAAAATCTCCGTCACCTCGTCTAATATCTGATCAATGCGAGGGTCGGTAGCCAGGGCCCTCAAATAGCCCTCTACCTCATGCAAGCGGGTCGCTACCGTCGGAGGGATGACTGGAGGCTGAGGGAGGTCCACCCATGGATCCAAGCCGATCGGGTGGACGGGCGCCGGAGGGTCCGGATGGGGTGGCGTGGTCGGTAGCACGTACGGCCGGCTCTGCGACACGTACCAAGCCAGGTAATCATCGTCTCCAAGTTTGCCAGGCTGTGCTCGGCCAGCCTGTAGAAGCGACCATCGTCCTGCAGGTCCCACCACTTGTTGTGGCTGTGGGCAAACACGGCGATGTACCTCGCGTTCTTCAAGGTGGTGTCGCGGGAGACCTGATCCGGCGCGATGACAGGCTGCGGGATCCCCTGGACCCGTCCTAACTGCCGGAGGCACCTATCGGGCATATACGGCTCCTCCTCCCCGCGGAAGGTGATGGTGCCCCGATAGGTGGACTGAGGGTACTGGCCGTCGAAGTCCAGATCACGCCCAAAGGGCATCCACTCGACCTATAATTAAAAAAATCAGGCGTAATTCACGGTTAAGAAATATAAGTCATATAAATAGAGTCTCGAATACATACATCGGCAAGGGTAAGACGGTCCACCTCGTCCCGCAGCTGTCGCACCTTCTTCAGCTTCGCGTCGTCCTTCATGCGCTGTGGCGCCTTCGGACCGATGAACTTCGCGTAGAAGCAAGGGTCATCCTTCCTAGCCGGATCGCTGGAGAAATCACCTCGGAAGCGAGGGAAGTACGCCCATATCCAAGCCTTGACACAAAAAAGAATGTCGTTAGCATATAATATAAATATATGTCAACTAAAATTCTAATTCAACGGTCTCGTACCTGTAGGATCGGCGTGCAACTATCTATACACTTCGCTCCTACTCGGGTAGCCTCGCCTAGGCCCCTGTACAGACATGCGAGGGCACCTGCTGCCCATGCAAGGGTGGCCGTACGCGGGATGTCCCAAATAAGGCCGAAGATCCTCCATGGGATCCGGCTCTGTGACTTGTCCACAAACAGAGTCGCGGCAAGAGCGATGGCCATGTACCCTATGTGGAGAAACCGACGCTGTGCAGGGTCATCCTGGGGCTGCTCCCCTCCCACATGCATGCGCAACCGAATCTGCTCAGGATCAGCCGCGGCCTTTGGGTCATCAGCGGGGGCGGGGTCGACGAGAGGCCCGTGTCTCTGCTGCCACAGGGCAGTCAACCAAGTCACTGTAGGGCCGCCAGCGTGTCTGTTTGCCTTCAGGGTCTGCTGGGTGAGCTGGTAGTACTCCGCGACGGTGGGGATCAACGCGCTCGCGGGCAAATGTGACGTACAAGGCAGGCCATCCATCGGAAGTCCCATGAGGCAGGCAACATTGTGCAGCGTGACGGTCATCTCGCCCCATGGAAAGTGGAAGGAGCTGGTCTCCGGGTGCCAATGCTCCAGGAAGGCTGTGCAGGTAAACTCGTCGACACACTCCCAGTGGAGGGACCTCAGCTGCGGGATGCCCGATGGGGTCAGATCCTGCACCCAGGTCCCCGGGCCCTCAAATATGTAGCGGTCGAAAGGCTGCAGGTGAGTCGCCTGTTGTGAGCTGAATCTGCCATGTTTTACAGTAACTTTTATATCGTTTTCTGCATACATTTCATGCATTTGGGCTAGAATAGTACAGAATCTATGTAGTTTATGCTTATTTGCCAAATTATGGAATCTACACCAGTTTCTGTTTAATTTCGTAGAATTCAAGGCAAATTACAGTAGTTTTGAGAAAGGTCGAAAAAGCTCGGAAATCAACTACAGAAGTCTCAGGTCAAGAGGCAGCGGAACCAGTCGAATCAAGCAAGGAGCCCAGCTTTACTCGATCTAGAGTACTTTTACTCGATCTAGAGGAAAGTTGTCTGAGCACACCTAGTCGAGCAGACCATGATCGAGAAACTAAGTCAGAGACAACCCGACTCCCGGAAGCCAACTCGATCTTGAAGAATCTTGTAGAGGTCGACAACACTGTGATGCCATGTCCGGAGTCGACGAGCTGTCCCAAGTCGAGAAGCCGAGGACGGAGAAGCCGAGCACCACCGTACTCGATCTCGAGGAATTTCCTCGATCTCGAGGACCCAACAGCGCCAGTCCAAGTCCGTGCCGAGGAGGAGCTACTCGACATCACCAGGGCAAACCATGATCGATCACCTTTACTCGAGATCGAGTAATATGCTCGAGATCGAGGAAATTTATGAGCCACTTCCGAGCATGTCGAGCACTAGTTACCCGAGACGCCGAGCCGAGCGAAGTCGATGACCGAAGTTACTCGAGATCGAGTAAACCTACTCGAGATCGAGGAGATCTGTCCGGAAGCCGCGTACGCGGTTTGAGCTGTTCTACTCGGATTGGGAGTCCTTGGAGCCGAAGGAAGCCGAGTCTATCCGAGATCTATCAACAACTATCCATGGAAGAGAAGATCTATCAACACATGGAAGATATTTTACCTATTTTAGATTTAATTCCCTTATAGATTTAATTTCTTTATTACATTTACTTATCTTTAAGCCTTTAGATAATTAGATTTAGATTTAGATAGAGTTTCTTACCTTGAATAGCAAGGAATAGAAGGCTATAAATAAAGCCTTAGGGGCTGGTTTTTTTCATAGTTCAATTTCAGAGAGAACAAGTAAGTAGTAGTGGAGAGAGAGAGAGAGAGTTTGTGGCAAGCAAGGTGGAAAGGCGAAAGCGGATTTGTCTTGTTTGGTTGTAAGCTCTCTTTTATTTAATTCAATGCAAGTTAGTTTCTTTTGTTATTTAATGTCTTTCTTGATGATTAAGAGCGAGTAGTCCACCCACTTCTGGGGCTGGGGTGAGCCCGACGGTGGTCATGTAAGGTGATGCGGTAAAGGTACAATCTTGTTATGCAATTCGTCTTCTATCCCTATGAGCATGATTCTTTTGCGAAAGTTGAAGGAGATCCTTGTTTGTATTATTGAAGTGAAAGTGATCTTAATGCAACTTGGATTAATTATGTGAAAAAGGGTTAGTAACAATTAGGGTTTATGCGAAAGCCTCTATATTCCTATTTGTTAATAACGAAAGTTATTTTGATGGAAAGCATGATCTTTTATGCCTTTATGTGTTACTTTGCATGGTTATCGTTGTGGTGTTGATACCCTGGCTTTGGAAGTTCTTTATATATTGAGTTTATTTCTTCCGAAATCTGCGATTCTGTGTTCGAAGTTGCTTTTTAAAGTTTCTGTCTGTGTTAGTCGATCTAGAGGAAAAGTTGTCGATCTCGAGTAAACTGTTGGTCGAGATCGAGTTAGGTTGTCTAGATCGAGTTGCTGTTGTCGGATTTTGAGTTTCTGTTTCTACTGAGTTTTGTCGATCTCGAGTAGCTGTCGTCGAGATCGAGTAAAGTTTCTGCTTTTGCTTTCGTTCTTGCTTTCGTTTGTTATTTCTGTCTTTCTTTCTTTGCTTCTGTCTTCTGTTTGCTTTTCTGTGAGATTTACAGCTGTCTAGGATCCGCTGACACGCTTCCTCGTGGATTCGATCCTGACTTTCTCTTACTACATTGGAGGGAGTCTTATAATCATTTGCTGGGGCGCGAATCTGGTTTGATCTATTTCATTATATTTCATACTCGATTTCCTCCTTACAACAAATTGGCGCCGTTGCCGGGGAACCTATCATTCGCGCCTTAGCTAGTCAGTTCTCACTTTTCTCTTGAGTTACTTTGCAAGTATATGCGCCGTTCTGGTCGATCACCTGAGTTTGATGCCTTAGACGAACCAGAGCGCCTTATACACATCCAAGCTAAACTTAAAAGAGCCATGGCAGCTGTAGAGACACAGGAACAGCTGATCGAGAGGCTCACGAGGGATCTAGCCGACAGGGATGCTGCTCTCGCCACTGAGAGAGCAGGCAGGCAACAGAAAGCTGAGCGTGCGAGGCAAGCAGAAGCTGAGCTTGCCCTATACCCAACCACTACAAAGGATTATATGCACCCGACTCTCGTCGTGCCTGAATCGGCCATTCTAATCCCTGAAAACAACTATGAAATTCGCACTCAATTCCTTATTGAAATTAAAAATCATGCTTTTCATGGTAGATTTAATGAATCCCTCTAAGACATATTACCAACTTTACTGACATGTGTCGTACTCTTTCTGAAGGTACCACCTTGGAGTACATCCTAATGAAGGCTTTCCGCTGGTCTCTCGCTGGTCCTGCACTGAAATGGCTGGAAGGGCTGAAACCACGATCTCTCACGACATGGGCTCAAGTGAAGCAGGAATTTCTGAATAAGTTCTTTCCTCCTGCCAAGACAGCACTCCTGCGCCAAAAGATCACATCTTTCAAACAGCAGCCTGGGGAGCCGCTGCCAATGGTTTGGGAACGCTATAAAGACCTACTGCGATCCTGCCCTACACATATCAAGCAACCCTGCGTAGTTCAAAAGATCTTCTTCAATTCTCTGGACTTGGCTGCAAAGGACAGAATCAACACATACACTCACTATGAGTATCTGACGATGTCGCCTGCTGACGCATGGGCTGCTCTCGACAAGCTGACCAACTATGATAAGTATGGGACTCCAGTCAACTATGAGGAGAACCCCTACGCCGGGCCAGCACCATCCATGCCCCTATATGAGCCCCTTAAAGAGATTGATCCAGATGTTAGGGAGCAGTACTATAGAGATCAGAATAAGAAGCTCCTCAAACAAGTAAAGTATCTTTCTATCAACCAGCCTTGTATTGAATGCGGATCACGGAGGCACACCACTACTGAGTGCCCACACACTGAGCAAGTCAGGCTGGCAGAATACCATGAAGAGGCAGCTTATGCAGGGGGTCCCAATCGCTACATGGGGGACCAAAGGTTCCAGCAACCACAATGGAACCAAGGTGCCCCTAGGAACCCCCCGCCCTACAGAGCTCCAGGACATCCGGAAAAGGACCAGAAAAGGGATGATCTACAGACAGTCCTGGAGGAAATACGGAGGAATCATTCAGAAACTAAGCAGTCCTTCAACTCCGTCTACACTCAGATGCAAGGTGTCAACTCTAGGCTTGGGGAAATTGATACATGGCGGAAATCAGTTGATACACAGATTGGTCAGCTAGCAGCAAGAATCCCCAAACAGTCAGGATCACTCCCAGGATTTCAGAACCAAATCCCAAGGGAAAGACTGGACACATCGCTGCTGTAAAACTCAGAAGCGGCCATCAACTACAAGAGCCAGAGGTCGAAAAACAGCAAAACGACGGAGAACAACTTGTCGACCAGCAGCAAGTCGGCGTCGACAAGCACCTGGTCGATCTCGAGCAAAGCCAGCTCGATCTCGAGGAACAAGTGAAGAAACCCTCGTCTGCACTACACAACAACTCAAGGTCGACTACAGTGGTCGAGATCGAGAAAGATGTGGTCGAGATCGAGGAAGGTCAGGACGAGATCGAGAAAGCTGCAGCAAATCCGACGTCTGTTCTGGCTCCGAATCAGAAAAAGAAGCTGTCTTTCCCCACAAAATCTCCAAAGGACCCAGCAGAGAAGAAATTTCAGCGCTTCATCAAGATGCTTCAGAAGCTCAATGTCACCATCCCCTTCACAGAAGCTCTCAATGAAATGCCATCCTATGTCAAGTTCCTGAAGGAGATTCTGAGCAAAAAGAGGTCAATGGCTGAAATTACAAAGGAGTGCAGCCATTTGGACATACTGGAGAAGAGGCCAGATCCAGGTAAGTTTGCTATATCCATTGGATTTGGTCCATACAAAATTAATGTTTTATGTGATCTTGGAGCTAGTGTGAGCATAATGTCTTTAACAATTTGGTCCAAGATTAAGATAGGTGCCATAGAGCCTCTGGATGCTAGACTTTATATGGCCAACAACATGGTGGTCATCCCAACAGGCATGGTGGACAATGTGCCAGTACAAGTAGGTAAATTCTTTGTCCCTGCTGATTTCTTAGTTGTTGATATGCAAGAAGACCCTGCTTGTCCAATTATTCTAGGAAGACCCTTCTTGGCGACAGTGGATGCCAACATAAGCGTGAGAAAAGGAGTGCTCACTTTCAACATCAGTGATGAGGTAATTGAGTATTCCTTTAATAAAACTGAAAGGCATACAGGTCCAATGGAAGAGGTCAAATCTATCTCAGCTGGCTACATCACTTGCGGGGAACCCAAGGTAAGAAATATGACCCCTGAGGAGCTGGAAAAGAGGGATATGGAGGCACAGGTGGAGGAGATCATGGCCATCCTAAAAGAAGAAACAGAGAATCCACTCGACACAGACCAAGGTACGTCGTTATGGGCTAACTATTTTTCGGATGCCTTGACAGGAACCAAGTATGGGGTCATAGTCGACCAAGATTCCTCGATATCGAGGACTCTAGTTGATCTCGACCAAAACCAAGAGCCTCCACCAGCACCAGCGTCGTCGAGCGGCCAGACTGAAGCACCAGACTCCTCGAGATCGAGTACCTTACTCGAGATCGACCACCACCTCGCTTCCTCGTCTTCACCTTCCTCGACGCTGAAGCCACCAGAAGGCCAGAACTCCTCGAGATCGACTACACTTGTCGAGATCGAGCAACATCCACCTTCCCCAGCTCCTGCATCCTCGAGCAGTCCACCACCAGAAGCTGAAAGTTACTCGAGATCGACCAAACACCGTGGTCCCCGATTCCGTCTCTGCGAAGGTAAGCCAAGGTATGGATCTTTCTTCTCCTATTTCCATTAAAGATCTATCAATACATGGGAGAGGTTTGCCTTGGTATGTGCGCTTATGTAGGATTTCCAATTATGAGCCCAAAGAGTATGAAGTTGGACACAAGCTCTATGTTTCCAAATCAAAGGATCATTGGTTTCCTAACAAATTCAACAAGAAAATGATGGGACCTTTCGTGGTGAACAAAATCCATTCTGGAGGATTACAGCTGATGGACAAGAATGGAGTCCTATTTGAAGCCCAAGCTACATGGGCCCTGCAGATGCCACCTTGAGCATAATGGAGAAAGTCGGCCTAGCGACTATAAAATCTAGAGCTTGTACCTAGACATTTATTTTTGGGACTTTTTGGACATTGTTTTGTTTGTTTTTGGTTTTGAACACTTTTAGTTTTTTTATTATGGGTATACGTCTTCTGCACTTTTCAGGTCCATGGATAGAAGCAAGCTATATTCAGACTCGGCCCAGGCATTCTTTTATTCAATATTTGGGAGGCCCTGCACGCCTGTCTAGTGAATTTCATTCTTTACCCTTGTTTTATACAGTGAGGACACTGTAATGTTTAAGTATGGGGTGGGGGAAGGGCTTACTTTATGCATATTTGCCATATTTGACATTATTTGTGCATTGTTTCTTGAATTGCTTATAAATGGCTACTTTGGAATTCATTATTGATTTATGTGCTTATATGCATGTTTTCCAAAAGTTTGAGAAAAATGACCCCCATTGAAAATTTTGATGAATGTCATGGAAGCTTTATATTGAACTCGACGATGCAAAATTGGATTCATTAGAGATATAGCATGAAATTGCCTAGTAAAGGGAAGTCACAATGAATTGCATATTTTATGAAAACCATGAAAGGATGTAAACTTTGATGTTGCTTTTGACATGTTGCATGATAAGAGGATGGAGGACTTTATATTTCCATATATAATGCTCACATTGTTATATCCTAGCCTTACCTATGCTTATATGCATTACACAAAAAACCATACTATGCCTTATTTCATATGTGCTCCACATGATCTAAATATTGCCCATTCTTTACCTTATTTCCTATCCGGGGATTATGTTGAGAATGAAATTACATTATGGAGATGTTATATGGTCGTGGTGTTACTATCATTATTATTGGAGTTTGGCGGAATTGTTTGAAATATATGGAAAATTTAATGAGTGAAAGAAAATCCGATCACCTCAGGAGACAAAGGTAGATCGACCCTGCTTACTGAGATAATAGTTCAGTGAGATGGGACACACAGGTGAGGAGTCCAAAGCACTAAGTATCCGGGGCCATTCATGACACCCATGTTTGCGACTCGCGAGAAGGCAGTGCCGAGGTTAGAGAGGTAAAAGCATTATTATTGGAAAAAGCAATATGAAAGGTGATGAATCTTATGGAGAAAGAATGTGGTATGAAATTCAATTTGAAAATACTCCATTTCCCCGGATCATTAGCAACACATTGCCAGAAACTGCCCACCTTTAGCCTTTTACCAATTCTACTCCTTATTTGAGCTTAAATTAAAGTCCTCTTGATTATTAATGCTTTGTCACAAAAATTGTTTTTTCATAACCCTCCTTTTGTGAGTAGATGTTGCTCTTATATTTGCACATGCATGGATCTGTGACACTAAGTACCTTTTCGAGGATGGTAATTGATTGCAGGGTTATATGAGAATGAATCTGATATGTTGAGAGTTTTTAATTCTTCCCCTGAATGACAAATAAAAATATTGCTTGAGGACAAGCAAGCTTAAGTATGGGGTGTTTGTTGTGAGCTGAATCTGCCATGTTTTACAGTAACTTTTATATCGTTTTCTGCATACATTTCATGCATTTGGGCTAGAATAGTACAGAATCTATGTAGTTTATGCTTATTTGCCAAATTATGGAATCTACACCAGTTTCTGTTTAATTTCGCAGAATTCGAGGCAAATTACAGCAGTTTTGAGAAAGGTCGGAAAAGCTCGGAAATCAACTACAGAAGTCTCAGGTCAAGAGGCAGCGGAACCAGTCGAATCAAGCAAGGAGCCCAGCTTTACTCGATCTAGAGGAAAGTTGTCCGAGCAGACCATGATCGAGAAACTGAGTCAGAGACAACCCGACTCCCGAAAGCCAACTCGATCTCGAAGAATCTTGTCGAGGTCGACAACACTGTGATTCCATGTCCGGAGTCGACGAGCTGTGCCAAGTCGAGAAGCCGAGGACGGAGAAGTCGAGCACCACCGTACTCGATCTCGAGGAATTTCCTCGATCTCGAGGACCCAACAGCGCCAGTCCGAGTCCGTGCCGAGGAGAAGCTACTCGACATCACCAGGGCAAACCATGATCGATCACTATTACTCGAGATCTAGTAATATGCTCGAGATCGAGGAAATTTGTGAGCCACTTCCGAGCATGTCGAGCACCAGTTACCCGAGACGCCGAGCCGAGCGAAGTCGATGACCGAAGTTACTCGAGATCGAGTAAACCTACTCGAGATCGAGGAGATCTGTCCGGAAGCCGCATACGCGGTTTGAGCTGTTCTACTCGGATTGGGAGTCCTTGGAGCCGAAGGAAGCCGAGTCTATCCGAGATCTATCAACAACTATCCATGGAAGAGAAGATCTATCAACACATGGAAGATATTTTACCTATTTTAGATTTAATTTCCCTTATAGATTTAATTCCTTTATTACATTTATTTATCTTTAAGCCTTTAGATAATTAGATTTAGATTTAAATACAGTTTCTTACCTTGAATAGCAAGGAATAGAAGACTATAAATAAAGCCTTAGGGGCTAGTTTTTTTCATAATTCAATTTCAAAGAGAACAAGTAAGTAGTAGTAGTAGAGAGAGAGAGAGTTTGTGGCAAGCAAGGTGGAAAGGCGAAAGCGGATTTGTCTTGTTTGGTTGTAAGCTCTCTTTTATTTAATTCAATGCAAGTTAGTTTCTTTTGTTATTTAATGTCTTTCTTGATGATTAAGAGCGAGTAGTCCACCCACTTCTGGGGTTGGGGTGAGCCCGACGGTGGCCATGTAAGGTGATGCGGTAAAGGTACAATCTTGTTATGCAATTCGTCTTCTATCCCTATGAGCATGATTCTTTTGCGAGAGTTGAAGGTGATCCTTGTTTGTATTATTGAAGCGAAAGTGATGTTAATGCAACTTGGATTAATTATGTGAAAAAAGGGTTAGTAACAATTAGGGTTTATGCGAAAGCCTCTATATTCCTATTTGTTAATAACGAAAGTTATTTTGATGGAAAGCATGATCTTTTATGCCTTTATGTGTTACTTTGCATGGTTATCGTTGTGGTGTTGATACCCTGGCTTTGGAAGTTCTTTATATATTGAGTTTATTTCTTCCGAAATCTGCGATTCTGTGTTCGAAGTTGCTTTTTAAAGTTTCTGTCTGTGTTAGTCGATCTAGAGGAAAAGTTGTCATTCTCGAGTAAGCTGTTGGTCGAGATCGAGTTAGGTTGTCTAGATCGAGTTGCTGTTGTCGGATTTTGAGTTTCTGTTTCTGCTGAGTTTTGTCGATCTCGAGTAGTTGTCGTCGATATCGAGTAAAGTTTCTGCCTTTGCTTTCGTTCTTGCTTTCGTTTGTTATTTCTGTCTTTCTTTCTTTGTTTCTTTGCTTCTGTCTTCTGTTTGCTTTTCTGTGAGATTTACAGCTGCCTAGGATCCGCTGACACGCTTCCTCGTGGATTCGATCCTGACTTTCTCTTACTACATTGGAGGGAGTCTTGTAATCATTTGCTGGGGCACGAATCTGGTTTGATCTATTTCATTATATTTCATACTCGATTTCCTCCTTACAACATCGCCCGATGGTGGAACTTCAGCAGCGGTAGCTCCACAGTAGGCTCCCTCCACACCTGATACGCGCGGTGATGCCTGTAAGACACAAGCAGCTCTCCCGGCGGCAAGAAAGGGTCGACCTGCACAGCCGGTGCGGCAGCCTGCGCAGGGATGGGCTCGGGCTCCACCTGTGGGCCCCTCTGGCCCTCAGCCTGCCCCTCCTGCCCGTCGTGAGCCTCCTCAACGACATCAGGGATGACGTCATCCGCAGAGGCCAAGGAGATCGCCGCTGGTGTGGAGGAGGTCGAAGGCTCGGCGTCGTGGGTGCCGGAAGTAGTAGCCTCTGGAACGGCTGAAGTAGATGCCTCTGGAACGGCTGAAGTAGAAGCCTCCGGAACGGCTGAAGTAGATGCCTCCGGGATGGTGGGTGGTACACGAGTAGGCGGTCTACCCATGTCGGCCCGTCGACCAACGACTACGTCAGTAATGCAGCTGCTCAGCACATCACCGGTCTCCAAGGAAGGCTGCAGCCCCATCGTCACATAGCCAGAAGGATCCCAAGCTTGCAGACCCTTTCAGAAGCTGTCATGCTCGTCGTCCGGGGGGGTCCCCATCGACTGTTGTAAGTCCTCTGCAGACGCAAGCAGATCATCGACTGTGGCTGTCTGATCACGGGGCACCGCATCCTGTATCTGGCTGACCGCTGCACGGTCGCCGAACCTAACAGGCCGGAGGGTACCATCCCCCCTCATGAGCCTCCCTGCCTGTTATTATGATCCAGTTGGTTATTAATGTCTTTTCAATATATTTTAATGTTATTCTAATGTCTTTTGATGTATTTTAATATGTTTTAATGTCTTTTATTATATTTTAATGTAAATGAAATATGTTTTAATGTTTTAATATCTTTTAATATATTTTAATGTTAATTAAATAAATTAATATTGTCTTTCAATATTAATTAATTTTTATGTATTTTAATATATTTTATTGTTTATATTTTAATTTATTCTAATATCTTTTGATGTATTGTAATATATTTTAATGTTTTTTATTGTCTTTCAATTGTAATTTTTTTTCTATGTATTTTAATATATACTATTTATTTTTATCTATTTTAATATATTTTAATGTTTTTATTTTAATTTATTGTAATGTATTTTGATGTATTGTAATATATTTTAATGTTTTTTATTGTCTTTCAATTGTAATTTTTTCCTATGTATTTTAATATATACTATTTATTTTTATCTATTATATTCTATCAAATTAAAACTATATTTTTTTCTATCAAACTATATACTATAAACATAACAAATCATAAATACTATATACTATCAATTATATTCTATCAACTTATATTATAAAACTATATTATAATCTATCAAATTATATTTTAAAACTATAACAATAAATCAAACAAAATAAGTAATTCAAATAACATACCGGTGGGGTCGGGACCGGAGACACCTCAATCGTCCGCCGCTTCCGCGGCGGTAATATGGGATCCTCCACCTCCGCCACTACTCCACCACCACCACCACCACCAGACGCCGGTGCTGAACCACCACCACCACCCTCCTCGGCCACCGCCTCCACCGGCACCACCGCACCACCTCCCTCCTCAGCCACCGCCTCCACCACCGGCTCCACCGCCACCGCCTCCCCCGATGCTGCACCCCCACCACCACCCTTCGCCTCCATCGGCGTCGCACCACCATCGGCCGCCAGCAGCTCCGCCTCCATCGCCGCCACCGCCGCCTCGATCTCTCTCTCTCTCTCTTTCCGTCTCCATCTCTCTCACTGCTTTTCTCTCTCTCTCTCTCGGTCTCTCTCTCCGGCAGCCTCTCTCTCTCTCACTCCGGCGATCTCTCTCTCTCGATCTCGATTTCTCTCTCTGGCGAAGACGAAGACGAAGAATGGATGGAAGACGAAGCGGCATGTCCGCTTCGGATTTAGTAGACGGGCTTGCACGTCCTTAAGGACGTGCAGCACGTCCCTGAGGACGTGTAAGCACGTTTTAAAAAAAAATAAAAACGTGCTTGCACGTCCGGGCTGGGGTGGCCCTAAACCAACTTGCACGTCCTTAAGGACATGCAAGCACGTCTTCAAGGACGTGCATGCACGTCTTTAAGGACGTGGAGATTTGCGGTGTATATAGCCGAAACGTAAACATATATATAGGTTACAAAGGTATTGGGCCTTAACGGGCTTTTAACCCACTATAAATGAGGAGACCTATTTAATCTATCACTTACCGTACACACCCTATAACTAATTAAGTAGGCTTAACAAATGAACATTTTATACCAAAAAATAACCAACAAAGAGGGATAAAAAGAACATCTAAATAATGGAGTTCTAACTCTAGATCATGGGGCTCCAACTAACATTAGTAGCCATTAAGCTAAATATATTTTCGGGATACAATATGAATCGATAGGATAAAATAGTGAAAACTTTAATGGAGTAAATTATGGTTAATTAAAATGAATATGAACACTTTTAAGCTTTATACAAGAAGTTAACATACACATCCTTTACAAATCCAAATAATATCAACAAAAGGGACTTCAATGCAAGGAGATTCATCAAACTCAAACGCATATATATATATACAGATTGATCAATTAATCACGTGCATTAAAAAACGGCCACCATATCTGGTGTGCCTCCAAGGATGGCCCTGTTATCCCGCTCAACGTTTAAAAAAAATGAAATTACTAAAAAAAAAACATTGTGCACATCCATGGTGTGCCCAGTGTTTATTTTTTAGTAATTTCAGTTTTTTATAAACGTTGTACAGGAAACAGGATCACCCTTGGACGCACCCGAGATACGTCCCCCGGTGTTCGTTTTCTAACGCACGACACATTCGTTCCCAGGTGTGCCTCGATGACTCGTTAATCATCTTACTTGATCCCAAAAGCGGTTCCACATATCTTTGCCCTAGCATCCATAATGTCCCTGTAACACTTTTTCTTCTTGGTCTGTAAATCCTCAATCGCACTCGAAAACCCATCGATCTTCCTCTCCATATCGTCCACCATGCTCTTCACCGTGGCGTCCTTCCTAAGGGCGACCTCGGCCCCTGCGTTGACCGAGAACCTCTTAAACTTGTCCTGCAACGCCTGGACCGCCACCCTGATCCCCTCCAAGTCCTCCACCGTTATCCGACTCCTCGCCTCCATCAGCGCATTGACCAACTCGCTCCTCCTCCTCAGCCTATCATCATACTTCCTCCACATGTGGTCCATCCACTTCTCCATATGGTCGGTCGGGTTCATGGTCGCAATGGCTGCCATGGCAGCTAATGGCGGGATGGCCGCAGCGGGCGTCAGCACTGCAGACACCAAAGCGCACACCAACAGCCCCACGTAGAGGCAAGCCAGAATGGCCGTCGAAACCTTGCGGTAGATCTTAAACCGCCGCACGTTCCGAACATCGACCTCGTGCTTCTTGGCGAGCAGGCGCTCGTGCAGGCGCGTCTGCTCCTCGAGGACGGCAGATAGCGTGGCGTTGAGGCGCTGGGCGATGAGAGCGTCGCTGGCCTCCGCGAAGCCACTGAGCGCGTCCTGGAGGACCTTCCTCGATCCGTAGCTCTTGTCGGCTTTGAAGTTCTTGAGCAAGGACTTGATGCGGCCAAGCCGCAGGCTGACGTCTTGCAGCCAGAACTCGAGGATGTTGAGGAAGTCGAGGGTCTTGTGGCTGCAGCTGAAGTAGAGGGAGAGAAGTTCGAGGAGCTCGCGGCTACCGTGGATGTCGTCCTTGAAACGGAGGAGGACCTCGACGACGTCCTGGTTGGTGTCGTGGAGGGTGCGGATGACCAAGATCAACGCGTCGAGGGAGCGAGCGCCGTCTGATTTCGAAGTGATGGTGGTTATCAAGTGGGTGGTGCGCTTTTGGAGGGTGGAATCCAACGCCCTGAGCTCCTTCTCATCACGATCATCCATTGATTTTTTTTGGGGGTATAGTATAATAGCAGTATATATAGTGAATTATTGTTGACATGGTGTTGTATTT
Organism: Persicaria maculosa; assembly: GCA_963922045.1. Classification (NCBI taxonomy): domain Eukaryota; kingdom Viridiplantae; phylum Streptophyta; class Magnoliopsida; order Caryophyllales; family Polygonaceae; genus Persicaria; species Persicaria maculosa. The sequence continues at coordinate 14,620,098 of OY998253.1, forward strand.
GAACATATAGTGGACCGTGTCTTGAGTAAAAAATCAAATTCAAACTTATTAGCCAAGATTCTAAAATTAATTTGAAACTTCAATGAAATCAATGTTTAATTTAACTAACATTTAATTGAATTGATTTAATTATTCAGTTGATTCAAAAATGAAATGTTGTTGGATCGTACCCGTTTTGAACGAAATTTGATTCACTCGACATCAAAACCCGATTCCGTCTAGATCGAAACCAATTCTCCAGATCTCCGTTGCCTCTAAGCATCCCATTATGTTCGATGGAGTCTTTGTTTCAATTGGTCATTTTAACCTCCGTCCTCAGATGTGCCTCTAAGCATTGCACTTTCCCCATTCGATGGTTAACTTAATTATAATTCCCAAATCAATTTGAATCTTATGTGGAAATTGGTGCATGAATCCCATTGATTAAAGAAAAAATTTACAAAATAGGCACTTTATTTGGACGTATTTGCAAAATAGCCACGGGTTTGGACAATTTAGCAAAATAGCCGCTATATATACATAATTTACACCCCAAATTGTGCCCCGTCCATCTCTCTCGTGGTTGCTTTCTTCCTTCCGATGCCTCAGAACCTCCTCCGATCTGTCTTCCTCCCCTGCTCTTCCTCTCGGCGCCGCCTGTTCGCGACCAAATCCACCACCGCCTCTCGACGTGCTTCAAGGAACTCTTGCGGCCGGCCATGGTTGAATCGATAGCGGATAAGGATGAATCAAAGACGAATCGAACGCAAATCGAACGAATCGGCGTTTGAACTTTCAGATCTGATCTCGCACCAGGTCTTTGCTCGCAATCTGAATACTTGAGCGCCGATTTGCACAGCCAGGGCTCGAAAACCGTCGGTGGCGGCGAGGAGACGGATCCGGATCTCTTCCTCCTCCTGTTGCTCCTAGATCAGATCGGAGGTGCAATTGGACCTCGCCATGGCTGCGTGCTCTCAGTTTTCCAAATCTGGTTGAATTGGTGAAGCGAGCGAGGTCGAGAGAGGCCGGATCTCAGATCTGCGCCAAGGTCGAGCGAGCGATGTCGAGCGAGGCGAGGCGGAGCGAGGTCGAGCGAGGTCCAGACCTGAGCGTAGCGAAGCGGCGAGGCGGAGCAAGCGAGGCGGCGCGAGCGAGGCGGCGATGCGGCGCGAGCAGCGCTTCTCCTCCGGCGGCTGTTCAGTTTTAGAGATTTGTTGAAGATGATAATTTTTGTTAAATTACAAAAAATACCCCATAAATGTGATAATTAAAAAAATTATCTATATTTTATTATGTGATTCACATGTACTATTATATTTGCACGACAAAATGTTAAATAAAATTAAATTAAATTAAAAATTAAAAAAAAAACTCATGTATTGCTCACAATCTGTTTTTCGGACTACCATTTGAATGGGAGAGAGACTGCGATCTGAATGTGAATCTCGTCGCTCGTCGATTGCGACTCGATTAGTCCATGTATGTGCACAACGTAAAGTTGTTTTTGCAAAACAAAAAGTTCTGAAACGAAAAAAAAAGCGGAAAAAAAATATATTTTGCACAACATACGATGTAAGAGTTGCACGACTCTGTTGTAAGAGTTGCACGCCTCTGTTGTAAGAGTCGCACGACTCTTGTTTTAAGAGTTGACTGAGTTCTTGGATAAGCTTAAGATGATGCAGGGTGGCGTTTCTGTCGATTTTAGTGGGGTTAATATCGACAAATCCGTTGTTAGATACTTGACAAGTTATTTTTGCACAACAATCGAGACTTTGTGAAATTGTTCTCAACATGATCTTATTTTCTCTAAATATAATTTCATAATTTCTCAATAAATTATTGCACAACATGCTCATATTTTTGCTCATCAATACTTTATTTTTGCACAACATTTGAGACTTGTGAAATTGTGTCTCAACATGATCTTAAGAGTTGCACGACTCTCTTGTAAGAGTTGCACGACTCTGTTGTAAGAGTTGCACGACTCTGTTTTAAGAGTTGCACGACTCTGTTGTAAGAGTTGCACGACTCTGTTTTAAGATTTGCACGACTCTCTTGTAAGAGTTGCACGACTCTCTTGTAAGAGTTGCACGACTCTGTTTTAAGAGTTGCACGACTCTGTTGTAAGGGTTGCACGACTCTGTTTTAAGAGTTGCACGACCCTGTTGTAAGAGTTGCACAACTCTATTTTAAGAGTTGCACGCCTCTGTTGGAAGAGTTGCACGACTCTGTTGTAAGAAATGCACGACTCTATTTTAAGATTTGCACGACAATCGAGACTTGTGAATTTATTCTCAATATGATCTTATTTTAAAAAAGTGCTGACGTGAAAAAAAAATTATTTGAAAAAAGTGCTGACACAAATAGAATAAAAAGTGCACAAATTAGAATAAAATGCGCACGAATAATATTATAAAGTAAAAAAAATTGTTATCCATGTAGAAAAAAAAAACTAGACTTGGATCATATTTGTGAAATTGTTATCCAGGCTTGATGGAATTGTTCGACATCATTTGATCGGCTTATGATTCATTTGTCATGTGCTTCTTCGATTCTTTGTGAAATTGTTATCCATGCTTGTGCAACTCTAAAAAAAAGTGCTGACATGAGAAAAAAAGTGCTGACACGGGAAAAAGTGCAACTCTAAACTCTACTTGGATCATATTTGCACAATTTATGGTTATATTTGCACAAAGTACTCTTATATTTGCACGATAAAAAGTTAAAAACATAAAATAAATAAAAACTAGACTAGGGTCATATTTGCACAACTTATGATTAAATTTGCACAACGTCCTCTTATATTTGCACAACTTACTCTTATTTTTGCTCAACAATAGGTTATTTTTTGCAAAACAATCGAGATTTCTGAAATTGTTCTCAACATGATTTTATGTTCTCTCAATATTATTTTAGGAATTGCACGACTCTGCTTTAAGAGTTGCACGACTCTGTTGTAAGAGTTGCACGACTCTGTTGTAAGAGTTGCACGACTCTGTTTTAAGAGTTGCACGACTCTGTTGTAAGAGTTGTACGACTCTTGTTTTAAGAGTTGCACGGCTTTGTTTGCTCGTTTATTATACAAGTTTGAAGCAAATTGAAACATACAACATGAATTTAACCCGTTTGCTCATTTATTATACAAGTAGCTTGAATTTATAATGAAGTTACATAGAAATTCTATGACAGCAAAAAAAATCAAGGTACTTCATTCATCTTGACCAAAAAAAATTTGCTTCATTCAGTAAGTGCCTATTTGAATGAGAAGACACCCCACTGGAAGTTTTACCAAGCTTGCTGCTACTGGTGACAGTTACTCCTAAACAGAAATCAGCCAAGTTACAGTAATCAAAACGGCCAACTACGTACTTTACTTGCAAAGAGTTCTGAATCTGGGAAAACTAAGATGGAAAAGAAACAAAAATCAAAGATTGATTGATTTCAACTTCGAAATCAATCATCAATAGAGGATGTAGATTGATGTGAATTGAAATTTAGTCATGAACTCATGTCTTTGCTACAATGATGTAGATTGTACTAGAGGTGTTGATTTTTAGTTTGATGAAGTTGCACTGTTGTGTTCTTGAATTAGTCCAGGAAAGAACTATTGAAAGGATCCCTTTTCAAGCTCTTCATTTGTGGATCCAGATAGAGTACAGCTTATCTATTAGTAGTACATTACATGTCACTAGAAACTGTAGGTCTTAACTAACACTTGCCTAATTTCAATTCACAGTGTCTCAGAAACACATTTTGTGGCCACCATTGCCAACTACTGATGACTAGTGGAATTACTAATGGATCCTAACGATCCAATTCATCACCGAACCCCCTTCCAACTCTTCCTCTACTTTAAGAATAGTTGATTCCTGGAGTGGTGGCACTTAGGAGTTGCATTCCTTCCTCGCTCATCTGCTGTACCTCAGTTGGTGACAGGATCCTGATGCATCGAACACAGCTCACAAACTCCCTGGAAGCACAAGAGGGTAAAGAGGAAAGATGTTAATATCTCAACTCTCAAAAACATGGACATTTTGTGCATGTTTTCAGGGATGAAAATGGAAATGAAACTTACTCCCAAGGATCGTCTCCAACGAGAAGTACATCATTCTCGAAATCAACGTAAACCAGCTTCCACCCTGATCCTCTCGGATCACTCAAGATCCCGTCTAGTCCAAACATGCATTCGATTGCTGACCGCAACTCCTCATAGTTTCTGTAGCCTGTGACATCAATTGACCGGCCAACTGATCCCGTCTTTTGAACCTGCAACAGACATAGCAAGTTATTCTAACATTTGTAACACAAGGCACTCAAGTTTACATCCATGATGATTCCCACATTAGAGTTACCTTTGTATAGCTTCGCAGGGGATTCACTTGTTGCCAAGAGTTGTTCTGCAAGAGACTGCTCTCATCGAAATCTACATTACTTGAAGAGGTTCCGCCTGAGTTGTCAGGGAAATCTTGTATGGAGAACGCCTGTGAATCAGCCACAACAAATCCCAACAGTTGGTGCAAACGGTAGCAGCAATATCTGTCAGAGAGGATTTCCCTCAGCTTGAAGACACTCTCAATGACTGACAGTTCTGTGGCTGTAGTGTCAGACCCACAGAAAGCGGTCCAGTCGTTTACAGTAAGGCCTGCACCTATTACCTCACTCCCACGGTTGACGGTTCCTGCCATCAATGGCACCTGGAGAAGTGTTGAAAGTTCATCCAAATCTTCCACAGATGTGTGAGGATGCACCTTTGGACAACACAAGGTATAATGTCAGGAGTGGAAGGCAAAGTAGCTGCCTACGAGAATATTTCCAGCAATTGTCTGCCTAAACACTTCCACACCGAGAACATCTGCAATCATCTCCTCTATTTCCTGGTGGCCTAGCATTTAGAAGATTCAAAACAATCAACAATATATTGAAGTCAGCTATTACATGACGACAAGTGTCCAACTCTAAATCAGAACAATCAATATTGCCATTTAGCAAGAAATTCAGTGCATCAAAACTAGTTTTCCATATGTATCTAAATCAATTCATTAGACATGATAATAAAAATCCATAACTCAATAGCAAATAAACTCAAAATCATGCGTTCGAAGGTGTGCAATCACATATGGTTTAATGTTCTATATAATGCACTACGTTGATGACAAGGATATGAAACACATCCATCCATGTCACAGCAACTGCAGCTCTGAAGGTGGCTCAAACCATAAAATATTTCATGCCAATATCAGTTAACAAAACCAAAACTCTCAAACAATGAAAACTCTACAAAGAGTCTAGAGAGACAAAACAAAAATTGTCAACCTTCAATCCATAAACAATAACGAGTAAATTAAGTGCTCATAAGCACATCAATCAATGATAGAACAATTGTTGCTTATGCATGAACTCACCCTGGTCAGTTGTGGTGTGAGGCAAGAGAAGTCCTTTCTTATTTCCTGCCAACAGAAAGAAGTCAAGCATGAATAAGGGCACTTATTGCGAGAAACAAAAATTGAGTAACCCCTGCTTTCTTAAAAAAAAAAGCAACTAACCAGCACATAATCTTCCAATTATTCGAGTTCCACCCATAGACGTCTTGACAACAAGAATGTAATCGGCCAACTCAGTCTCAAATGTGCTATAAACATCACCCATTGTCAATACAAGAGAGTTAAAAAATCGACTTCAAAATGTGCTATAAAAATGTGCTATATTCAAAGCCTTCACAGTGCAATTTGACAAAGAAACATAAACACAAACACCTTGAGACTTCAAAATCGACTCCAATACTTAGAAAATCAAAGAAAATTTGCGCCTTCGCTGCAAATTTTCTATGATTCCATTGCACTGATATAGGGTTACCTGCAACAAGAACAATCAATTGGGATAGGAACACCCTGATTCTCACAGTATACACATGGCAATCCATTCAATTTCCAATCAAGCAATAAAATACTTTGATTTCCTTATCAATCGATCTTCGATCGATTGATAAGGAAAACCGTCGGAAGCAAAGATCGAGTTCCTTATCAATCGATCTCGATTGATTGATAAGGAAATCAAAGTAGTATCGAAGACCACACATAGAACAGGTAGATGACACAAAAATTGATCCCCTTCTAGCAACTTGTGACCAATTGGCCATGAATCATGCATAACAAACCCTGAACTAATGAACCTGGTGTTCGATTTTAGGAATCAAACACAAAATCGTCACAACCATACCTAAATCTGATGTATAGTTTCACATATTCCACTATACAAGACTATAGAAGACCGAGTACACAGAAAATCAAAGGAGCAAGAGGGGGAAAGCGCCTGCTTCAGGCGAAACTATTAGAGAAAGAAGGAACGAACCTAATTCAGATCTCGGCCTTCGCTCGAACTCGCTCCGGCACTTGCTCGAACTCGCTCCGGCGCTTGCTCGACCTCGCTCCGGCGCTTGCTCGACCTCGCTCCGGCACTCGCTCGACCAGATACGGCCTCTCGCTCCAGATATCGGACGGCCGCATCCAGCGCTCGCTCCCTCGTTCGCTCCGCCGCTAGCTCGCCACCGCCTCCGGCGTTGGAGAAACATCGTCGTCGTTGTCCTGGCGAGGCCTCTTCCAGCAACATAGTCGTCGGAAATTGTTTCCGTTGAAGGCAGTCGAACCAGATCTGGCATGAGGGGAGAAGAGATCGAGAAAGCGAGAGAGGTCCGGGGAGAGGATTTGGACGGGAGAGAGAAAAATTAGGACAGGAGAGAGAAAAAGGTTTATATTGAGGACATTTTGCAAAAATGTCCCAAAACGCGGATATTTCGCAAAATAAGCCCATTTTCGTGGCTATTTTGCAAAACCGCCCTTGATTAAAGTGCAAATTTGCACTTGTTGGATTCAATTAATTATTCGATAAATTTGGGATTTGTATAAATATGAGATGTCTATTTGCAGGGGAAGTTGGGTTGGGGGCGGTGGTGTAGGACGAACAAGGTGTAATGTCCTTGGTATTGGGGGATTTAGGGTATAAATACCCTTAGATAGTGTAAATAGGAATTATTCAAGTAATAATAAAAATATTTACCTAATCTCCTCTGTAATCTCTCTCAATTCTATCTATCTTATCTTCCTCTATCTCCTATCCGATCTTCTTCTTCCTACTGTCTTCCTCATCTCAGATTCTCAATCATCCATGGAAGCCCAAGCTTCCGCCTAATTGACCTCGGGTCATAACAATGGTATCAAAGCAGTAGATCTTCCGACCTATACCCGAGATTGTCGTCTTCAATTTTTTATTTTGTGACAAGAAAGTGACAGCTTTGAAGAGCGACAATGGCGTTTGTGGGTTCTTCACAACCAAACGCTTCAATTGGAGATGAATGGTTGTGGCGCTGGCAGGAGATCGAAGACACTATGAGCAAGTTGCGATCGACGGTGAAATCGACACCTGCTCCAGCCGCTTCTAGTGCGCAGATGGCTGATTTGCGAAAAGAGTCCAAGGATCGAACATTCCTCATCAAGATTCATCTGCAGCAGTACTGGATTTCGTGGGAGGAGTTTGATTTCTTATTCGCTAGGTTGGGATGATCGAATGCATAGAAATTTTCTGGCCTAGAGAGCAGTATCACTCAAGGATTCGCTTCCAATAGAGAGAATCAGCTTTTAGGGCCTTCGAGTCATTCAATCACAAAGACATCTATGACAGATGTTGTCGATTGGAGTTGTTTCTTGAGGCCGAGATCGACGACGGGTTTCAGGAACCTAAGAATCGGACTCAACCTCTTCTGCACATCAGCGAACACCGGTCGACAACAGCTTCTTCTTCAGAGTCTTGGGAACGACGTATGAGAATGCAAGAGAACCTCCACAGGATGGAGGCGTTGGTTAAAAAAATGCACGAGGAGCCCTGCCGGAGCAAAGTTCGTGCATCAACCAAAGAAGAAGAAGGTTCAGTTGAGGAGAGTGTTCTTGATGAAGAATCAGAACTGGATCTGGTCGAAGAAATCACATACAAGAACCAAGAAATAAAGCCTCATATATTGATTCAACTGATGGATATGACAAGCCCTTCTCGGATGAGGTTATGGATGAAAATTATCCATACGAGATACAAAAAGTGGGGCAAGAGATTGAGGATGAAATTGTCGTCAATAATCAAAGTGAAGTTCCGGTTGCAAAGGCGATTCGAGAAATTGATTCTTACGAGCACCGAATTGATCAAAGGGTCATCGATGGTCCAAAAGACATGCAAATTAAACTCAGGCGCCCCAAGGTAATTCCCAATCCTTCACTTGAAATTGGTGAAGTAGAATCGGAGGAATTAGGTGAAATGATTGATGCCTTGTCTGGATCCTTCAAGACTAAGTGGGTTCATTATAAGGTGAGCTCAAAGGATTTGCTAGAAACTCTGACTGCACATCAAATGCTTGTGGAATTTCTTGTCATTGAGACTTGTGTAGTAATTGGAAGTATTGATGTTTTATTCAGCTCGAGTAAAGCTAAAACTGCATACCAAGTGTTTGAGAGAATGCCTAGGTCAGTAGGCACACCCATTTTCGACCCTAGTGGTAGTTTTCATGTTTTGGTTGTTGAGATTGGTAAACGGAGAGCAATCGATATGGCATCGACTCCATCGAGTGATCAGTTTGGTAACAACTTAGGCATTGGTGCTTTGCAAAGTTGCCATCTTATCAAAGATCCCCTGAATTCCATGCCCTTTGATAGGGGCAGAGCCACTGCAATTCCTATTGTTCTAGGAGGACCGAGTGTAATCTCGCACATAGGCAGGCGTTTGATTGTTGTTTTTGATCCAGGAGGTGGATGTTTTGCGCCTGAATCATTGCCTGTTATTGTTGCATTTTGTAAGGAAATTAGTGGCATCATTGTTCATCAACATGGAAGTAGAACTGCAATGCCTTGTGATATGGGAAAGATGGGTCTAGGAACTGATTCTTGCAAGGAGATATGTGCATTCCATTTGCTAGTTTTTGATCCAGGGGGAGCACTAGTCGTCGCCACACGTGGCTGCACTTTTGGGCTTGAAGTGTGAGTAATAGCTGCAGCAAATCAAGGCCTGCAAGTATCGAATGCTAGAAGTGTTCCATTGGCAATCCAGTTGAATTACACCAATTATAAGTGAACTTGAAAAGGATGTTGGGCTACTGGAGGATGCTTTACTGATTGAAGAATGACCAATTGGGGGCTCTAACAAGTTGCTGGTCAGTTGTGCCTTGGTAGTTGTACTGTCATAAAGGTGAATCTCTTGTTAATCTTTTAATGGACATCTGTACAATGGAAGTTGCTGATAGGGACAACAATTGAAAAACTTTGTCCTGCATACACCTAGTTGGCAACAAGGAGGGTTGTCACAAAGTGCATAAGCATGGCTACTGTACATGCACACAGGACTACAATTCAAGATGCATGCACCTATTGTTGGATGTAATTCATGATAAGTGAATTCATTGTTGGATGCTACTGTTGGGTGCTACGGTTGGATGTAATTCATTGTATTTTTGTATCTTTCAAATTTCAATAAGCTTTGGGACAAAGCTTTCATAAGGGGAAAGTATTGTAATGTCCTTGGTGTAAGATCACGAGATTGATTGTAATGCCCTCCTTGAGATTTCCATTTATTGATAAACATATATATAGGTTACAAAGGTATTGGGACTTTTGGGCCTTTAGGCCCACTATACAATATAAGATCTATGTAATCTATCAAACCCCCGCAGTCGAAACTGGAGGGGTCCGTACAGTGAGACTGGACCGAAAATCAATAAACAAGTGTCGAGGTAAACCCTTGGTGAATATATCAGCGTACTGATAGGAGGACGGGACATGTAGAACGCGGACATGTCCAATGGCAACCTTGTCCCGGACGAAGTGGAGATCGAGCTCAATGTGCTTCGTGCGTTGATGCTGGACTGGGTTGCTAGCCAGATATACGGCGGAGACGTTGTCTGTGTAGACGAGAGTGGCCTTCTGAAGAGGGCAACGGAGCTCAAGAAGGAGATTGCGGAGCCAAGAGCACTCAGAGACAACGTTGGCAACACCCCTGTATTCGGCCTCAGCGCTGGAGCGAGACACAACAGACTGACGCTTGGCTGACCACGATACAAGGGTGTCGTTGAGGAAGACACAGTAACCAGACGTGGAGCGACTTGTGTCAGGACAACCACCCCAATCCGCATCAGTGTAAGCAACAAGATCAAGCTTAGAGGAAGGAGTGATCGTGGTGCCTACCTCGAGGGTACCTCTGATTTACCGAATGATCCGCTTCAAAGCCTGAAGGTGGGGTTCCCTGGGTGCATGCATGAACAAGCAGATCTGCTGAATGGCGTAACTGATATCAGGCCTAGCGAAGGTTAGATACTGAAGAGCACCAGCGAGGCTCTTGTACAATGTCGGATCATCAACCAAAGGACCAGAATGAGCACTGAGCTTGTTGGATGTATCGACAGGGGTGGCGACAGGATTGCAGTTGACCATCTTAGCCCGAGCAACAATCTCAGCAGCATACTTACTCTATGAGAGAAACAGACCAAATGCATGACGATGAACAACAACTCCCAAGAAGTAAGACAGCTGACCCAGATCAGACATGGCAAACTCCGCACTCAACTGCGAAATAATAGACATCCGAAGAGCATCAGAAGAGGCGGTGAGAATGATTTCGTCGACATATAGTAACAGGAAGGCCATGTTTGAGCCTCTACGATAGATAAACAGAGACGTATCCGAACGGCTGCCAATGAAACCCAATGCTAAACTCAATACCACTCGGATAGTGGCAAGCTTGACCACGAGGATGAATGTCTCATCACAATCAATACCGCCCTGTTGAGATCGACCGTTGACCACAAGACGGGCTTTGTAGCGCTCCAGGGTCCCATCAGAGCGGAACTTCTGACGGAAGAGCCACATACAGCGGATGACGTTTGCCTCAGGAGGGCGAGGGACAAGAACCCAAGTACCATTCTTCGTAAGGGCCCTGTATTCGTCGAGCATAGCCGCCTGTCAATTCGGGTCGAGGAGGGTTGTTTTGTGGGAGGTGGGAATGGGGAAAAGGGAGGTCGGGGTGGAGGCAGGGGGTGATTGGGAGTCGGGAAGGACGGAGGAAGGGGGGTGGAGGCGGCGGGGAATGTTGCGGGCGCAGCAAGCCCGCAGCTTGTTGATTGGTCGCGGCATGATGCTGCGGTCGCCGCCAGTAGGTTGGGAGAGGGGTTGGGTGTGGGGTTTTGATGGGCTGCGGCCGCGGCATAACCTCCTGGGGAAGGGAGGGCATGTCTTATGTATGGTTTTGGAAGGTGGGACAATGTGTGGTTGTCATGGAGACGATCTGACGGGGTCGGAAGACACCGGAGACGTTGCGGGTGTGTGGTCTGGTGGTAAGGGGTGGTGGTGGTGGCGGAGGGGGAGAGGCAGGAGCACCAGGAGAGCTCTGGGGAAGAAAAAAAATGAGGGAACGATGACTAAGACTCTGATGGAGACACATGAGGTGTGAGAGATGCAAAGGGGAGTCGCGATTCATCAAAGGTGACATGACGAGATAGGATGATCTTGTGGGTCTTGATATTAAGGCAGAGGTAACCACGATGATCAGACGGATAGCCAAGAAAGACACAAGGAGTGGAGCGTGAGTGAAGCTTGTATGGGGTTGTGGATGACTGATTTGGGAAGCACAAGCACCCAAAGGTACGAAGGTGATCATACCTAGGCAAAGTGCAATAAAGTGCCTGAGTTGGTGACCGATGGTGGAGGGTAGTGGAAGGGAGGATGTTAAGGAGGTAGCATGTGGTGGCTAGCTAAGGCGTAAGGCCAATAGAGAGAGGGAAGAGATGCGTGGAAGAGGAGAGAGCACATCATATTGGTGATGGTTCTGATGATTCGTTCGGCCTTTCCATTCTGTTGGGAGGTATAGGGGCAGGACAAGCGATAGGAGATCCCATTGGTGTTGAAAAAAGTGTGAAATTCTTTCTTAATAAATTCACGGCCATTGTCACATTAGAAACACTTGATAGAGGTGTAAAATTGTGTTTTGATATAAGCATGGAATTTGGCAAAGATAGGAAATACTTGAGATTTAAAATGCAACGAGAAAAGTCATAAGAAATGTGTATAATCATCCAGAAACAAAAGGTAATACTTATGACCCTCCTTTCTAGGCACATGAGATGTCCAAATATCACTATTGTGTGGAGAATATAATTGTGGGAGTGTCCCACATTGGTTAGAAATTGTATCCAAGCCTTGCATATAAGCCGGTGGGCTACCCCACCTAACACCAATTGGTTTTAGGATGGAACCCCACTCGGCTTGTGTGCTCGGCTTGGTTAGCGCGTTTGCGCTTGGCGTGCGTTGCCCCCCCACGTCGGATGACCCACCGTGATTTAATATGGTATCAGAGCCGAGGTTCGGCATGGTACGGTGTGGTTTGGATTCCTGGTCTAATTGGCTAGCCGGCCTTAAGGCATTGATTCGTCAATCGCAACTGGCAATATTGCGTGGTCAGGCAGTTGCGCTTGAGGGGGGTGTGTGGAGAATATAATTGTGGGAGTGTCCCATATTGGTTAGAAATTGTATCCAAGCCTTGCATATAAGCCGGTGGGCTACCCCACCTAACACCAATTGGTTTTAGGATGGAACCCCACTCGGCTTGTGTGCTCAGCTTGGTTAGCGCATTTGCGCTTGGCGTGCGTTGCCCCCCCACGTCGGATGACCCACCGTGATTTAATAACTATGAATAATATCAAATGGGGCAAAAGTAGTGTTTAAAGACCGCTGAAAAGGGAGTTTGGCATGCTTGCCTAACTGACATGAAGAACATAAACTAGAGCGAAGCTCTTTATTATATTTGACTAGACTCTTGGAACGAAGTAAATCTAAAACTGTAGGACTGGGATGACCAAGGCGTGCATGCCAAAGACTAGATGATGATGCCGAGAGGGCGACTGGACTTGACGGGCTGGATGGTGAGGGCGACGACACAGGATAGAGCTCCCCAGTGCTATTACACCTCAGGCGAGTAACCCCCGTAGTAAGATCCTTCACAGAGAAACCAAACGGATCAAACACAAGAGAAACATTATTGTCAGTGGTAAACCGACGGACAGAGATAATGTTTTTGACAAGTTTGGGGGCAAGGAGGACGTTGTTGAGGTGTAATGGGTTGGTTGGGGTTGGTAAAGTGGCGTGGCCAATGCCCGAAGTAGCAAGGCGACCACCGTTGCCGACGATAATAGAATGTGCATGACCCTTAAAAGAAAGAGAAGAGAGAGTACCTGAGGAGTTCGTCATATGAGAAGTGGCGCCTGTGTCCATGTACCAAGCAGACTCAGGAGGTGCCAGCTGCATGGAAGAGAAGGCGTGATGCACATCAGTCGGAGGGTAGGCTTGATCAGACGACGATGGGTAGGCCTAATGACCTGCGGGTCGAGGAGCAGGACCCAACAAGCCCGCTCCCTGCTGGCGGTTGGGATACGGGGCTGGTGGGCGATACGATGCACCGGGGTAGCCAAAGGGCATCCAAGGCGGATAGCCGGGGTTGGGGTACCAAGAGGGGCGAGAGGGATCGTGCTGCTGCGGCCGCCGCCTCTCGATCCTGGTTGGTCGTTGTTGCGGCTATATATGTTGTGGGGCATAGGTCTCGTCGATGTCGCTTGACGAGACCAATGCCGTCTTGTCCTTGGCGGCTTCGGTGGTCTGACGGTGAAGGCTAGTCTCCTCCAGGATCAATTGAGACCGGGTCTTTTCGAATGTAGGGAGAGGTTCCGTCTGCTGGATATGAGTAGCAGCAGCATTGTATTCAGAGGGAAGACCCGAAAGTACCTGGAGGACAAGGCGGGTGGCGCAGGGTTTGGAGTCGACGGCGTCTAGTTGATCAGACAGGGTCTTGATGTGCTGACAATAGGCGGATATCGACGGAAAAGAGGAAAGCTTGCAACTTGAAAATTCGTGCTCAAGATAGACAGCACGGGTGGACTTGTTGTCTTGAAAGAGATTCTGAAGTTTCTTCCAAGCATCCAAGGCGGTGTCTTTGGGGTTGAGGATGGGTGTCGGCAAAGGGAAGCCGAGAGGGGGAGGGGGCGGCGTCGGGAGGGTGGCCGAGAGGGGAGGAGGTGGCGGCAAGGTGGTGGGGGCGGCGGTGGAGGGGTGGCGGCTAGGTCTTAGGAGAAAAGAAAAAGATTTAGGGTTTATGGATCTTAGGCTGTGATACTATGTAAGATCACGAGATTGATTGTAATGTCCTCCTTGAGGATTTCCATTCATTGATAAACATATATATAGGTTACAAAGATATTGGGCTTTTAGGCCCACTATACAATATAAGACCTATGTAATTTATCACTTGGTATTGGGGGGTTTAGGGTATAAATACCCTTAGATATTGTAATTAGGAATTATCCAAGTAATAATCCAAACATTTACCTAATCTCCTCTCTAATCTCTCTCGGTTCTATCTCTCCTATCTTCCTTTATCTCCTATCCGATCTTCTTCTTCCTACTTTCTTCCTCATCTCAGATTCTCAATCATTCATGGAAGTCCAAGCTTCCGCCTAATTGACCTCGGGTTATAACACAAGGTAGTTAATGTGAAATCGATGGTTAGCGTTAGTGCAAAATAAAGGTTAATAACATACTTATGTGGTTACTTCGAAATCGAGATCAGACACTAGGTTGCAAGGTTGAACATTGAAAAATGGAGGTTTTTTTAACGAGGGGTGGAAGGTGGCTACCTAATTTGATTTCTTGGCAGTGAAGAAGAAATCAGTTTGAGGAGAGAAATATTCAATTTGAAGTCTTCAAAATTACTCTTAGTTAAGCCTCGCATAGATCGAGGTTGAAGACGATATATAACTTGGGAGGTGTTGAAGTGGTCATATTGATTAGATAAGATATACCAAATATCTTAATTTACATTGTTTTATTTTGGTTCCATTAGTACAAAGTTCATAAAAATCCAAAACACTAAACGAGGGAAAATATGAAGGTAGACTAGTTGGTTAAGAAGGAAGACTATTCTATGGGAGATCAGAAAGGATCCATTTATGTCACTGGAGTGGAGTGTTAGACAAGTCATCAAGTTTAACTCATCAAGTGTAGATCGATGTGTAGACTACATCTATCAAATTGTTGTCCGAACGGTGAAAATATCGTCAAATAAATGATTGTTTACAATTTTTAAGACAATCATTCATGGTTTGATTCTTATATTATCGTGGATCAATTTCGTAGATAGATATATTTTGTTCAAATCCCTGTTACTGTAAAAGTGGGGGTAGAATTGAATCCCAACCGTTGTTTGTACGAGTTATCTATGGCTTGAATTGCATATGTCCTTCACGTACTCATGGGTTTCTTAAATGGATGGTGCAGATCTTTCAGTCTTGAGTAACACTTACGCGCACCCTGGGTGCTCGTAAGAACTATATGCGAACCATTTATATGGCAACAACTTATGAAAGTCATGTGGTCTCTATCGAAAGCACAAGTCTCTCCATCGGAAGTATATATGAGGATGTGTAGGTGGAAATGGTTTTGCGTACGCATCCAAGGTGCATGCATATAAGGGTGCGCTTCGGCAACCCGTTTATTATTTATCTCTATATTTAATATCATTTTCAGGTTTATCGGGTAATTTGGGGTTTGGATTAATATGGGCGAATTTGGAGATTATTCGTGTGTTTGTCATCACTTATTCATTTGTATATAATCAATATTATTCTTATGTAAACAAAGCTAATCATGTAAAATGTAAGCAATGTTCTAAAAAACATTTGATGGGTGCTTGGCGATAGGATAGGGTCAAGAGTAGACGGGTTTCTTGAAGGGTTGCTTGGCGGATCTTAATGGTCTAGTTGGTTTTTGACGACCTTGACGGTGGTCCTTGGTGGATTTTTTTTAAAACAGTGCTTTTAAGTAATTATTGGACATTAAATTATAAATTTTTAACCATATATTGTATTAATTGTTTAATTTTTCATCTATTAAAGTGGAGCATTGGTGAATTCGAGCTTGGTCTTTTACAAATTCAATATGTTTTTTCACAATAACGTTTTAGCAATGGTATTTCGGTATGTTGAGATATGATTTCCATCCTAAATCGATAATATAAATAGGTTTTTAGAATGGGTGAGATATACAAAACATCACCCCTTGGTTTATTTATATAAACAAGTTGAAATTTACAAATTTCAACCCATTTTAAATGCCCCACACACACCCCAGATCCATCCAATCTAATACTCCATCGGACAGATGACTGGGGATCGAGTGCACAGGCGCACATGCGCTAGTAGTCTAGCACACAAGCCGAGTGAGGTTCCATTCTAAAACCAATTGGCGTTAGAAGGAGTAGCACACCGACTCATATACTATGGCTTGTTATGTTCAACTTTCGATGTGGGACACTTTTGGTCTCATTCACATCTCTAACACTCTATATTCCAACCAAAGGAAACTTCACTAAAAAGTGAGCAATTTATTTTCAGTATTACTTGTTCATATTCAATCCGTTTAAAAATGATCTGAGCCTACATTTGAAATGAGTTTAAAATTGGACTCTTGCTCGACTTGTTTAGTAAATGAATAAGCTTGAGCCGAACTTTTCTCGAGTATAAACAACTCTACTTGTTCATGACATGTTAGCTTGAAGAAAATTTTATAAATTTTACATAAATTGAGCTGTTCTAACTTGGATCAAGCCGAGTTGAACTTTAAATCGAGTTTTAAAATATTTGTTCTTATTTATCAAGCCAAGTTCGAACCACTTGCTTCATACAGAGTAATTGGCACAACTCAAAGATAGCACGTTCTAAGGTTTTGGACTAATAGGCCCAATAACATAAAAGCCCTTATATATTTGGGCCAGGAGGCCCAAATCAAACATAAGACGCACAGTGAGGCCTCGTTTTAGTGTACCGGACGTAGTAGAGCTGGTCAAATCTCCACGCAAGAACCAAAGAGCTCTTCGCCTGGGAGGAGAGAAACAGGGAAGGGAGACGATGGCGCCGGTACCGGCGATCCGGTGGTTCGCTCTCGTAGCCTTTGTGGTGATCTTCCTCGTCCAGCCTTCGGTCGCCATTTACTGCGACGAAGATGACTGTTATGAACTTCTCGGGTATGCAACGCTCCCTGTCCCTCAATTTATCCTATGCTTGTGCATTCTAATTTGGATTGTTCCGGTGTCTAGGGTTACTCAGGCTGCAAACACTTCGGAGATTAAGAAAGCGTATTACAAGCTGTCCTTGAAGCAGTAAGGGGATTTGATTTAGTTAATCTAATCAATTATTCGCTGGAATTCAGTTTGGGAAGTTTATTCTGATTTGCTTTTGCTTGCTTTGGATTTAGTCATCCTGATAAAAATCCGGATCCGGAATCGCGAAAGCTTTTCGTCAAAATCGCAAATGCATATGAGGTAGGTGTGGAAGTTACTATTTGATGAGATGACTACTTCTCTTGATCTCGTTTGCATGCTATGGCTGTCCTTGATCTCGTCAAAATTGCAAATTAAGCTCCGTTTTGTAAAATGTTGAGGAGATTGTGTCGGTACTAATAATTATTTCGTATTAAATGGGGAGATATGCTGAATTCTGACTCTGGTGTGATAAAATTTTCTAAAAGAAGGTTAAGAGAAAAACATTTGTGTGTTTAGTTGTTTTATTTGACAGCGATAGTAGGTGTTAGAGGGAATTATGTTAACCCTTTTAAAACAGATCTTGTTTTATCTGTTTGTTAAATTAAGTATTCAGTGAAAACTACAAGTTCTTCTGCATTCATTATGGAAAATGAAGGCTAACTTTCTTTTTTTGCAAACAGATATTAAAGGATGATGCCACTAGGCAGCAGTATGATTATGCATTAGAACATCCAGAGGAGGTAATGAGGACTTACTAATTTGCTTATATAGATGGTAGAACTTGATATTGATCTAGCTAGTCGTGATAAAAAAAAAAGGGGAAAAAGATGAAGCATCTCTCCGTTTTTGAGTTTACGTTTGTATCCAAACATGTATCTTATGATCTGAGAAGTGATGTGGACACACAGTGGTAGTGTCTGTCTCCAGGTTTTTTGTGTGATATATACTCTAGTATTTTCCTGTTGGTCAATGTGAGGCTGCTTCAAATATTCACGATGAAGAGGAAAATTGAATATCTGGAATATTTGAGTCCTCGTATGTTATGATAAGAACTAGGAAGATTTTGAAAATTGCTTAATGTAATGCTTACTATAAATGATAGGCTTGCGGTGGTTTCTTATTAGGGAAAAGTGAGTTATAAGAGCTTTCTACAGGGGAGCAGTCCTAGAATACACCCATTACCTTTTTTTCCAGCATGAAAGGTGTTGTCTAAGGCCATGTAGTTCAGCTGTTAGTTGGTTAAACTCTCTCACTAATCTCAGAGACTTTATTTGGACTAGTTTATTGTTAGGTCTTGCATAAACCCTCATCTGCTATCAACATCATCTTCTCTTGATTAAGTTTTGTCATGCTGTCACAACTAATGCTGCCTTTGCCTCAATGATTTAGGTATTCTACAATACAGCTAGATACTATAAGGCATACTATGGTCACAAGACGGTAAGGCTTGTTGCAAAACTTATAGTTGGTTCTTTTTAAATAAATAATTAAATTTTTTATAGTATTCATTTATGGATTTTTATATTTCATTGACTCTTTTTGTTTGCAAATGATAGGATACCCGTGCTGTTTTAGTTGGGTTGCTTATTGTTCTCTCAGCGTTTCAATATCTAAACCAGTGGACAAAGTACACACAGGTATTATTGCAGTGCCTTTAATTATTTTGCCTACTTCTTTAAGCATGAGTAGGATTTATGCTTGTGTAACTATAAGCTAGACAAGTTACTTTCATTTATTAATGTTTTTGATGATAATTGGTGAAAGATTCTTTTAGAGTTGATCTTCATTCCTATAATTAATTAACTGATGTAAATCATTATGCATTATGAACTGTAAATTACTTCCTACATTTTGATGGCATCCCACGTACACAAAATGCTTCACCAGGCTTATTTTTTGTTTTGTTTGAATTTTTTTTTTTATCCTAACAAGTCCCGAATACGAGTTAAAAAAAATTGAGCTCCATATTTTATCCTGGTACTCCTTTCTCGTATAATTAATTATGAACTGTAAATTACTATACCTCTGTAACTCTGTTTGCCCCCCTGCAATCTTTTCTCGTTCTCTTGGGTCTTTCGGAAACACTCTTTCGACTAGTTTGGGAAAAGAGTGTGTACATCCTACCCCAGACCCCGTTTGATTGCAGGAAACAATGGATTGTTATTGTTGTTGTATTTTATCTTGGTACTCTTTATGCTGTACTGATTGTTGCTTGTCCTTTTTCTTTCTAGAGCTACTAGGTTTCATATTTGTAGTGCATCCTTTCCTGCACTGGTTTTATTTGTTTTTGTTGTACTGTTCTTCGTTATTTTGTTGGAATATCTGACATTTTTCTAGCAACTACTTGTGCTTAAAAGGAGTCCTCAAATTGACTCAATCACCTAAAGTACTACCGTATATGTTAACAGGCTATAGACATGGTCAAAAAGACACCGGTATACAAAAACAGATTGCGTGCCTTGGAACTTGAACGCCGCAGTGGATCAACAAATAGGAAGAAGAGTAACAAGATGGATAAGTGTGTACTTGATGCTGTTTTTAAACATTTATGTTTAGCTGGTTTGTGTCAGATGTCCCCTACACTTTTCCGTTCCTGTGTAATACAAACATTCTGTTTTTTTTTTGTGTGTGTGTGTGTGTGTGTGGCAGGAAAGTGGAGGAGGACCTTAGCAAAGAGCTAGATTTACAAATTAAGGGAGCAGAGAAGCCATCTTGCTGGGGATTAATTGGTATCCGCATTCTACTCCTTCCATACACACTTGGCAAGGTTTGCATCTTTAACTTGGTTCCTTACATACTTTTGCTGGGCATTATTTTACTTTAGATTACATGTTAATTAAGCGACCATTGCTGCTTCTGTTTTCTGGAGCTTTCCACAAAACAGATGTATCGAAGAAGCTCGAGACTTCTAATCGTTTGCTTTTTCTTCTATGGGTTGTTTTTTTTCCCAAGTATCAGTCTACCTAGCATTTGTTTTTCATCATTGCAGCTTCTGCTGTGGAACGGAGGTTGGTTTTTGAGATACAAGATTAAGAAAGCTCCCTACACATGGGAAGATGCCTCTTACTTAACACGTAGATCTCTCAGTGCATCTCAAGAGGCCTGGGCAAATATAGGTAACAGTTCATATTTTGTTATTTCCTCATGGAAAGGAATGAAATTCAAATTGAACTCGCAGACAAATGAATTATTTAAATGGCAAGGGAAAAACAAGTGAATCAATTTATTAATCTGCAACATTTTGTGACAAGATAATAGGATGTAAATAGCAGCTTGTTGGTATTCATTCTATTGAATAGTAACTAAATTTCAATGTTTTTTAGACGAATCGACGAAGGAGGACCTTGTTTTGAGACAACTATGGGTCAAGGGCAACAGAGACAGTTACTTCGCAGAAATGCGTAAAGAGTCTAAGCGCAGAAGATAGGCAGGTCATTTCTGTAACGACCTGAAGATGTTTTTGGTTCTGGAGATTCACATATCATGGTAGTTTCTACCTCTTAATTATCAGGGTTGAACCTCACCTTTTTTTAATAGGGAAGTATTTATATGAACTACAGCTACGACTTGATATCAAAAATCATGATTTTTTTACTGTTAAGACACATAACTAGCTCTTGTTAAGGGTTCTGTACTGTACTTGAGGTTATAAGATTTTGTTTCCGAGGCATACAAATGTAATTCACAGTTTTCTATAGTTTATGTTCAGTTCAAATATGACACTGTATAAACACCACAATTCTAATCTTTGGCATTTGTCTGTCAAAGATGACATGTAGCGTTCGTCACCAGGAAGTGATGGATTCTGCCAGGAGAAACTGATGAATTCTCTACCTGTTCTTTCAAAGTTGGCATTTATTCAAGTGAAGAACAATATATACATGTCAGGATTTTGTTTTTGCTTTGTTCTTTTTTTTTGGCATATTTTTCCAAAAATCTACTAGGATGATACGACGGGAACAGAGACTTCGAGGCTACGAGATGTCTTCGTTACCACCCAGGCTGGATAGGGAGACTTGGTTCTCTTGTACTTGCATTTGATCTCGCCTGCCGCTTTTCCCTGTTTGATCTGAAATGGATTGCACATTTGGATTATTTGCTTTATCATCTCAATAGTTTTCATCTCTGTATCATCTTGTATTTCTATAGGGATTTGATGGTCCGGCTTTTGTTTTGTTTGTTGGCGATTCGCTGAGGAGAAAGAGGAAACAGAGGTGGGGTTGGTTATGGTGGCTGTGGAGGTATAAAGTAAAGCTTAAATTGATTGATTCCTAAATAGTTGCAATGTTGTGATCTAATTGTGCTGAAATTGATATATGTAACTGTGCAAGTTACTCTGTCCAATCTACCAAACTATACATGAGTTAGGTTACTGGTTCATCATTGGTTAAGTTAGTTGATTCCTTTATTATCCTGTTTCAACCAACTTTAGACACACACCCTATGTTGGCACACCCTATATTGAGTAGTATCGGTGATAGGATGACATAGATAATTCTCAATCTTCTTGTTGAATTCATCTTACCTTAGAGAATGAATTTGTTCATCAAAAAGAGAATGAATTTGTGCAACCCGAAAGCCAAATTCTTGAATCGAAGTACACTTTTGCAAAGTGTTTGTTCCACTATTCGAATCAACATCCAATTGATCTTAGTTTCTATGAAGTCCTCAACATGGTGATTGGTAGGTGATTCCGTGGTCCTAATCAGTTAGTCTTTTGTAACCCTAGCAACATCATTTTAGTCCAAATCGACATCATTTGAACTTTTAACTCTAAAAGATAAACCTCTTCTGTCAAATTTTACCTCCATTGTTTCCCACATCGAAAGTCTGAACAATGACACGTGTTCATCGGCCCGAGTGCAATGACACGTGGCAAATTACCTCAAATAGGAGATGGTGGGTAGGTCCATCATGAGTGGCAGGGAATCACTTGCAGAACAAGGCTTGCAATTGCTTGGGCAGGGTGGAGAATCGAAAGGGCCAAGAAAGTCAAGGTGATTGGAAAATCAATTGAAACTTTGAAGACGAAGGGGCGTATTTTGAAATGTTAAAGGGAAACAAGTAAGGGGCCTCCCTCCCAAAATCAATCGAATACGAATCTGTCGAAAGTAGGAAGAAACGATCCATAAAGCGTAAGTGTAACTCCCGGGCCCGGCAACACTCGCTACTTAGCTATCTCCTTCTAATTATTGTGATTCCATCATGTATCATGTATAATTAATTTTTTATGCATTTGTGCAAATTAATTAAATATAACACGTTTTCTTTTTAGCGCATGGTATTTTTTCCGTTTAGCGCAAGGTCTGGTCGCAACGACCACTAGGCGAACTGATCACAATGACCATGGTCGCACTGACCACCTTCCCTACTGGTCGCACCGACCAAACAGATATTGGTCGCACCGACTATCGCCAAATCGGTCGCAGCGACCATGTGCTCGTCGGATTGCCTCACATTGTTCTGATTTAGGGACAGCTAGGGTTCTTCTTGAACCTCTTTCCTCTCTCCAGTTGGATAGCATCCGTTTCGACTCACAGGTTTGTAAATTTGCGAATTCCGATCAATCTCCGGTTGTATTGCTTCATAGCTCCGCCGATTTCTGCCATTTTCACCAGTAGTGACGATTTTCCGAAAATACAAATGGAATTCGAATTCATTTTGTTATCTCAATTTAATGGATTAGTACAAAATCAAGATTTCGTTAAAGTTCAGTATTTGATGTCTTGATTATCTTTGTCAAATTAGTATTCAAATACAGATTGGGGTGATGAGGCCCCCCGGGCATAGCTCACTGGTTGAAAGGTCACCCTACGCTGGGCCTAGAAGCTTCGGGTGGGAGGTTCGATTCCCAGGAGGAGCATTATTTGTTTCTCTTGTGGAGTGGGCCTCCTGGAGCCAAAGGGTATAAAGGGGGTGGTTGGACAATTGGTGAGGCACATCCCGCGGTTTACCTCCCCAAGTCGATGATGGGCCGAAGACTTGGGGTCCAGGACTAGTCTAAGTGTAAGCTTGGGATACCTGGATATAAAAAAAAAAACAGATTGGGGTGATGAGTTTTGGGGCTCAGTGTTGCGTTAGAGAGAGACGGGGTGGGGGTGGGGGTGGGTGGGGTAGGGGTAATTTTTTAATAACTAGAGGGGTATTTTCGTTCTGTTCTAAAAGGTGTTTTTTCTTGTTCTAAAAAGTAAACCCCTTGTCAAAATGGAATGGCCTTACCTTTTTTTCGTGTTATCACGAATTTTTAAGCTAAGATGGCAAGCTCTTAAGCTCAAATTGTGGGGATTATGTTGAGAGATCAATGTGAATGAGACTATAAAGAGTCTCACATCAAAAGTTGAACATAACGACCCTTAGTATATAAGTCGGTGGATTACTCCTTTTAACGTCAATTGGTTTTAGAAAATAACCTCACTCGACTTGTGTGCTAGGCTAGTAGCGTCTGTGCACACGACCTTTAGTCATCGGTATGAGTCGGACTTTGATATGGTATCAGAGTGATTAGTCTAACGGCCGGTTGTAAAATAATTATAACAAGTGGACTAGACGAGACACGAGCCTGCCAACTGATAATGAATGCGCTAAAAAGAAAACGTGTTTTGACAAAAGACCCACATCCAAGTTCCATAACTTTGGGTTCGTTATCTCCATCATGATTTTCCCATTTCTGAGGGATAGGTCATTCCAAAACCAAAAGGGGAGGGTTGTGGGAGAGGAGGGATTCGAACCTCCAACATAATGACATTTCTGATTGGCTATCTTGTGTTTCTAATAAGCTGTTTAATGGTTGACATGCATGGTTTAAATTAATTCTAACCCGATGATTATGAATTTTTTTCTAGTTATATAGAGAATATCAATTTGTGAACTTGCCTACTTCTACCCTTTCCATTTGTCTTTATTTACTACTTCTACTCCTTCATTCGCTACAAGATCAATAATTCCGTGAGCTTGGGCTTCTCTTGCTATACTCTCAGGCTCGTTTGGTATATAAGTATGTAAGGTAAATGGAATAAAAATAAATTTTGTATAGAAAAATATATCTTGATGAGAGAACAATGTTACTACCTCCATTAATTAAAACTTGACGTTTTACTATTCACACACTTTTTTAGGTGTTAAACACTATATAAAATATTAACTTTTTTAATCATTTTTTTCGATAACTTCATACTTATTACTTACTACTCCCTTCGTACAAGAATACATGGTCTTTTAGGCCTTGAAACTTTGTCGGAAATACATGGGATTTTAGATGTATAGGTTACCTCTAAAATTACTACTTTTTTACTTGTTAAAATTAAAGAAAACTCTTGGAAAAATTAAAGAACAAAATTTGGACAGTGTGTCTTATTTCAAATTGTATGGACAGTGTGTCTTATTTCAAATTTTGGCTCCAATTTTTTTTTTCATCGTACCCATGAGCCAAAGAACAATTTAACTCTAAAATTTACCCCATAATTTACCTTAATATGGCTAACCAAATGTTTTAACTTTTAACCTTTAATAAAAATGATGAGATTTAAGATGCAAAATAGGTTCCTTAATTAGCGTGCATGAGTATAAAAGCTCATGTATTCTTGGACGGAGGGAGTATTAAGTATGAATTTATAAAAGCAAATATTAAAAAAATTAATATTTTATATATTTTTATCATTCTAAAAAAACGTGCATGAATAATAAATTACAAGTTTTAATTAACAGATGGAGTATTTTTTATGATAAAAATAAGATATGAGGGGTAATGATTGGAGGAGTATAAGAGATATGAATACCCTTATTCAAATGTGTGATTGAAAGAGTTGGAAATAAAACCAATTTTGTATAAAAAATGGAAAAAAAAAAAAGAACAATGCACTAGTACAAATATAGGGGGTTGAGCATGGTAAGTTGGGTATGGTTTTTTACAAGCGTGATTATTTTTTTATTTTAAGCATGGTTTTATATTAAAAGTATGTTCCCAACCCCAAATTCAACTAAAAGCAACACGCTTTTCCATAAAAACGTTCTCGTTTATTTCTAAAAAAATATTTAGACCGATTTTCGTGTAAAACGTGCTTAAAAAAACTTAAAACGAGCACAGTTTAATTTTCAAAGCGTGTTTCCAAAACCATATTTGAGTAAAATAAACACGCTTTGCTATAAAACCGTTCTCATTTATTTAAGAAAAAATATTTAGACCGATTTTCGTGTAAAGCGTGGTTAAATAAACTTAAAACGAACATGGTTTAATTTTCAAAGCGTGTTCCCAAAACCAGATTTGAGTAAAATAAACACGCTTTGCTATAAAACCGTTCTCGTTTATTTCAAAAAAAATATTTAGACCGGTTTTCGTTTAAAGCGTGATTAAAAAAACTTAAAACGAACACGGTTTAATTTTCAAAGTGTGTTCCCAAAACCAGATTTGACGAAAATAAACACGCTTTGCTATAAAACCGTTGTCGTATATTTGAAAAAAAAAATATTTAACCCGGTTTTCGTGTAAAGCGTGCTTAAAAAAATTACAACAAACACGGTTTAATTGTCAAAGTGGGTTCCCAAAATTATATTTAACTAAAATAAACACGTTTTTTTATAAAACCGTTCTCATTTATTTCTAAAAGCTATTAAGCCCGGTTTTCGTGTGAAGCGTGCTTAAAAATAAATCGAAACGAACACGGTTTCATTTTACAAGTGTGTTTCCAAATCCAACTTTAAATAAAATCAACACGCTTTTCTATAGAACCGTTCTCGTTTGTTTCTAAAGGAATAATATTAGCTCGGTTTTCATGTAAAGCGTGCTTAAAAAAATTAAAACGAACACGGTTTTATAAGAAAAGTGTCTTCCCAAAACCAGATTTAACTAGAGGGAACACATTTTTCTTTTAAAGCGTTCTCATTTATTTTTATAAACCGTTCTCGAAAAAAATATTCTTTTTTATATTTTGAGTTTTTTTTAGTAATTAGATTAAATAAATGTACAAAGTTACAATAGACTTTACATTATGACTAAATTAAATTAAACAACTGTACGTACAGGAGAAATAAAAACATACAACATCGACTAAAATGATAGAAAAGCAATATCCAACACGATCCTAAATTACTTTTTGAAAATTTCATCCATATATAAAAATATAAATTGATTCCCATATGAGCTAGCTAGAAAATGCAAAGTATATATGAAGGTGTATATATATACTCCCTTGTATAACTAGCTACCACACCAATACCATAGACACTTACAAGCATTTGTCTAGAATCTCTCTCACTATAAATACATATATAAACCCACAAACTATTCAAAGAGTGCTGATAATGAGGAGGATGAGTAACTCCTTGACAAATAGATCTCCAAGCTCATCATCAAGCCCTCATCAAGTGAACCACCACTACTTGCAAAGCCGAAGTAGCTCATTCAACCAGCTGGTTCAAGTGCAGTTAAGTAGACATGAGCACCCACTGGTGCAGTTGACTCTCCCCAACCTCTTCACCTGTATGGGCTGCAAGGAGGTTGGGGCCGGCCGCAGATTCAGCTGCCAAACCTGCAACTTCGAGCTGCACGATTTCTGCGCCACCGCTCCTCCCCTCCTCAAGCTGCACCCCCTCCACCCCCAGCATCAGTTGCTGCTTCATCTCCCCAAACCCTCAGGTAAGCAACTAGTTAATTATGATCTGTGGTCAAAGATTAATCTAGCTTTAAGATTATAATTTAGATGAAATTTTAGAGATATATATATTAAAATTTTAACTTTTGTAGGTTTTTCTTTCTATTGTTTAATTGTGCTTCATTTTTAATTAGCATTTTCGTTCCCTGACGGAAATTAAATGAACTACAAATAAGGATTTAGGGGTGCACGTCCATATGAATGTGGTGTACGTTCCTATGAACCTGGTGTTCTAAACCTTGATTTGTTTTCGATTTCCATTCGGACGTGTCACCGCGTCAATAAGGATGCATGTTTGCTTAATTAGGACCGGATTTACGGTGAACAACACCCATTATTAATATATTTAATTGAAGTATAGGCGGGGGACTATTGAAGGCCAAGTGCGACGTCTGCGGCAAGCCAACCAAAGGCTACACGTACCGCTGCACCGCAACCGGGTGCAGCTACCAGCTCCACCCAACCTGCTCCCTCCTCTCCCCCAAAATGGAGTTCCCCACCCACCCCCACCACCCCCTCATCCTCCTCCCCTCCGACGGCCCCCCATCCGCTGCCGCCCGCAGCCGCCCCTGCGCCGAGTGCAAGCGGATGAGGCGCTCCGGCCAGGCGTACTCGTGCACCTGCCCCGACTGCGACTACCTCCTCCACGCCAACTGCGCTAAGACCATGGTCAACGGCCTCCACTCCTACGGCTACAAAGTCGTCGACGACCATAGAGATCGGTCCACCGTGCTGGGCGCCGCTGCCCGCATCGCGTCCCACGTCGTCATTGGCTTCATCGGAGGCTTGATCGAAGGGATCGGAGAAGGCGTCGGGGACGCTCTCGCTAATAACATTGTTGATAAGGGTGGGCGCACCGGTAGAAGCTCCAGGTCGCCCGTCCGGGCCCCGGTTGTCACCAAGTAATTCCCGCCCTAAATGTGTATATTGCATATATACATAAATATAATATTGTTACATATATATATAATTAAAGTAGTGTATATTCTTGATTGTTTAATTAAAGTGATTAATATGTTTGCATTGGAGTGGTTGCAAGCTTTGTATCTTTTTTGCAAGTGTTCTCAAGTTTCGTCAATTGTATGTCGTTATCATTCATAAGAATAAATGTGTGAATTTAAGTGTCATGTGATTCTGAATACATGTCTTTGAGAAATACTCCGTATTATAAATGAAACAACATAATAAAACAATTGAAACACCATAATCAAATAAGAAATTACACAAAAAAAAAAAAAATTACAAACTTATGAGCAAGGGAAAAACTAATTAAGCAAATTAATGTGGATGGCGATGACGATAGATCGACTGGGGAATATGGGTCAGCGAGTCGGGGGTGACGCGCTCCTGACGGGGGTTAGGGAGAAGCGTCATCCCGCATTTACGATATGCAATGTTTATTGTAAACAAGCTTATCGTCTGTTTGGTTTGAGCTTTCAGACGTCTATTGTCTGTTTAGGATTTCATAAGTCTTTTCATATACTCATGAAATGCCGACCGACGACCCCTTGTACCCCTAATCTGGTTTTGCTTCTCCTCTAATACAAATCTGGTTCTCGATCTGTCTCTGGACGAGGTAACGCATTGTTGTCGAACCACCGTAAATCTCTGTCTTTCTTCACTATTATCATTTTCGTTATAACAAGTATGAACGTACTAACGAGATTTTATATCATCGGGGATCGAAGTAGGTTAGCAGAAACCAGGGCCGGCCCTGAGCAAGTGCAAAGTGTAAAGTGTGCACTTGCCCAGAGCCTCTAATTTCGCTGGGCCTCCAAAAAAAATAGGTCCAATAGTAGTATACTTCTGTTTTTATTTTTGGTTTTGTATTGTATTGCGCGTCTGACGCGCTTCTCCTATGAATTGAAAGTGGAGAAATTAACAGCACGCCTCGCCTCTTCATCTTCTTCATTAATTTTTCATAGAAAACTTCAATCTTCTCTCTTCTTCAAGATTTCTAGAAAACTTCAATTTTTTGTCTTTCAACGGATCTATAAAGGCCTTGTTATGGAGACCTCTCTACAAATTAACATTCTCCCCAGGTATGTAATTATGTAATCTAATTTCAGAATTCCGATTAGCAATTGCCAATTGCTCTCTACAAATCTCTGATTCGAATTTGATGTTCACAGTGCTGTTAGGAACATGCTTCTTGGTTGTTGGAGCGGCAAGACCTGAGAGTCCATTCGTTTGTTGGTCGATTCTTCTTTCCCCGACTCGCCGAGTGCTCCAATTGCAGTAGTAGGTGACGTCCAGTCTTCATTCTTGTTCTGAAGATGGTGCGCAGCAGTAGGTGACGGCTCAGGCTCGCTCCGATTGCAGCACTACAGCAAGTCGGTGGCATCTCCAATTGCAGAAGGTGACGGCTCTTCTGTACTTTTTAGCTTTGTGTTCCTGGAGGTCGGTTTAGAAGGGCATTGGCCAAGTGGATAACCCTAATTTTTTGTGGCTTATTGCATTAATTGCATTTGCGGATTCTTCATAATAATATACATGGATAATAACATTGTCCTCTCAATTTTCTTGTGATCAAATTACTTCAATTTGTGACCTCAATTGCTCTTGCTGTAATTGGCTACTAGGTAGGTGTCATGGTTGGCTTTTCACTCGCAGGTTTGATTAAATTTGTTAGAATTATGTTATATAATTCGTACATTATTTTATATATACGCCCAAAAGATAAAAGCCTAATTTACTTAATTAGGTAAGTAATTCTTATTCGTTAAGAATTAACTAATACTCCGTATCAAGATAAATAATATATATTCGTTATATATTTATTTATCTAATAAATAAAGAGATAAATAGAAGAGACTCCTCTCTCCTGATCTCTAACCCTAAGGAGTCTGTTCGTCAGACGTTCTTCTCAGGGAAAGAAAACCCACGGAGAACTCACCTTCGTGGAGAGAGTTTCCTTCCTCTCCAACGCTCTCCCATGGTGTGTAGGTTGTGAATCGTAGGTTCTCCCTTGCTCCCGAATCTCTAACGAGATTTAGGGTTATGGAGATCTACCCGGTGATCAAATTCGAAGGCATGACGATCTAGATTCCTTTCGATATTCGAGGTAATCCGTATATCTCTCAAATTCTATCATTGGTATCAGAGCATTAGGCTCAAATTGCCTTTGAATTTGTTCAATCGGATTGAATATCAGCCTGAATTAGGTTCGTAGAACTAGATTCAATGAAAGTACGATTTTTGGCCGTCTTCATGTTCATCTAGGCTACTGTTTTAATGGAAATTATATGCTTCTTTTTGGTTGAGCCGCACCTCCTATTTACTCGAGTTTTGCAGAAGCCTCCTTCTCTATCTTTTGTCCTTTTTTTTATTCTTCTTTTCCATGCTCCCTTGCTGTTTTTCTCAGATTGCATGCTTGTTTTGGATTTGAATTTTGTGTTTAAATTCTATATCTGTGCTTGGTGTTCGAATCTATGGAATGAATGTTGGGATCTTCGTTCCTTTTGAATCCGAGCTTAGGGTTCAACTGATTTGAGCAATTTTTGCGATCAAATCGGACAAATTGGGGCACGATTCGTTCTTACCTTGAAGAGTTTGCGATCTGTGATGTGTCTATTGCATTCGTTGCAGTCATTTATCACTTATCTGATTTGTGGGTTGGTGTTCTTCGTGAGCATAAACCCTAGATCTGAGAAATCTGAGAAATTGGAGCTTCGCAACTCGGTTTTGGCATGGATGATGGAGGATCCGAGAAGTCTAGCCTAGAATCGACAAAACCCATCTACAATTTGGTCGTTTTTGATTGAATTTTGAGATGGGGTTTTGAGATTTGGGGCTTACTGGAGGTTCTCGGTCTTGTTCCTCGAATTGGACATGGAGATTGGTAAGTGCGGTGGACCTCGGCTTGGCGGTGTCGATCCATCACGCCATCGTGCTCCTTGCTGGAGCACTTGGAGGCGGCGACGCCACCGTCGGTGACCAGATGGGGAGAAGAGATGCCCGCGCCGCTGGTGAGGGTTGTCGCTCCTTCTCCTTCGAGTTCGACTGTAGACGGAAATACGCCCAACGACGCTAGGGCTTGGCGGCGCCGCTGATGTTGCTCACCCTTCGTGGTGTTGGCGGCATCTGGCGCCACCGCCTGTGGCTGTCGCCGGAAACTGAATGTTCTGCACAGCGGGAGGCGAAGACGCTTCGGGATGGAGCTTCAAGCTGGCTGCCATGGCGGCAGGCTCATGTCGGGCTTCCTCGGTTTTGGCTTCGGGCCGAGCCGAGCTGCAGTGACCTAGAATCACGGGCTAGGGCGGCCTTCGGGTCACGCCTGGGCTTGGCTCCTAATGTGATAAGGTGGGCCAATGGGCCTAATCAAGAGGAGAAGCAGCTATTCGTTTTGGGCCTACCAAATTTGTTTTGCAAATTGGTTGAGCATATATATCCATTTGGACTTGCTGTTATATGGTTCGAACGTGACTCGTTTGTCCGGATTCGTTTTGGACTGTGACTTGTCGTGTTTGACCGAGTGTTGGAGTTATCTTGGTCGGGTTTGGACCCGGACTGAGATAAGGTGGGTTGTGTTTGATGAATTGGGCTTAGCCCGATTCAGTTCGAACGCGAATCATCGCTTTTATACGACCAAGCTGTGACTAAGTTATGTGAACTAGGTCCGTTGAAACAGCTTTTCGGTTATGTTTGCTCTCAAAATTATGATCGGACTATGTGTCTAATTTAATTTTTGATTGAAGCGAACGAACTTGAAAGTTATATGATATATCGACCTACGTGGCCCTTTTATCTAATAACGAGCGATGATGAGTCCTAAGTTATGTTGATACCTTCACATACGGACTGAGCTCTCTAAAATTCTTTTTCTAAGAATTTGTTTTTCAAGGATGTTTAACCTTGGTTGAATATCGATTTACTTGAAAATTGAGCGGATTTAAATAATTCAATCGTGAGTTGTTTAAAATTATTTTGAGTTAACGGATAGTTATTGCGTATAACTTATTAACTTAAAATGGAAAATTGACTTTAGGTAAGTTAATTAAAATCTGAGAAATAAATCTTTTATGTAAAGATTGTATTAGAGATAAGCATTCGGGATGCATCTCTGAACCTTGCGAATAATTCTTATTTTACTACTAACGTGGTGATGTACTTGAAATTATGAAAAGACACTTGATTTGTTTGAGTGTGATTGCAAGGTAATCGAGCAAGTAATTCATTTGTTAAATGGATGAAATATGTTCTGTAATTTTGAATAGCGTTTTTAAACGTAGTTCTAAAAATTCTGAATAAACCCTTAAGAGGCAATGACCTATATGTCTAGGATCCTAAAAGTCGATAGTCCTAATGAAGACATGTCATCAGACTTTGCTCGATTATGCTGGATTTGTTCTAGTGTATATCCATACGTTGGACATACAAATAAAGTGAGTTGAGGTTGAGTACTTTGGGTACGTCAACAGTAAAGCAGTTCCCTTGAAATTTAGAAAATGAGCAGATGGACTAGATGAGAGTTCGACTCTTGAGTCCTAGGCTTTAAAAATTATTTTCTAATTCGTAAAGCTCATTTTGATTTTTCTCAGATCAAAAGAGTTATAAAACTGAATCTCATGGTTCTAAGGCATTTTCATGCTACGAAAGATTGTCTTTCAGTATACTCTATTTCACATAGGGACATAGTCCTAGTGGGAGCAAATATTTAGACTGACTCGCACAATCAAAAGATAACATTGAACATACGTTGTTTGAAAATCGTCAGATGGGCGATTATGTCGTCATGAATCTGTGTTCTAACGGAGTTGATTGCATGCTACAAGTGTGTTTTTGCTTCGAAGGTCATGGTGAATGATGATATGTGTTGGTTTGTGCTTCGTGCATAAACGGCAACATGTTTCTGGTCAATGGTGATAGACAGGTAATATACTCATTTCACTGATCTGAATCAGAAGTTAGCAGAACTGAGGTTACATCGATTTATATCGTAGTAATAAAAGTTTAGCTTTCCTGAAAATGTCAGGGGCTTCTGAAGTTTCCTTACAAAGACCATGTGATGTCATGATGCTAGTAATGGAACATGCCTAGAGATCTTATTGGATTTCGGCTCCAATGTTAAGATCAAAAGTTTGCTGATTTTTGGTTCAGCAACAAGAGGTAAATTTGTCACTTTTGTGATAATGGTTGCAAATATGATTTGCAACTTATGCATAATCTGATCATTGGGAGTAAGCAAGTCGTTGCTATGTCCAAATGAAGAAGTTGGGATCTACTTGGTTCAAGTTGATCACTAGGCAACTAGATCAGATGGTATACCCAAGGATTGGTGCTGAGCTTCGAAGTTTAGCTGAAGCCAATCGTATAAGATGATGTCAAGTTCAGATCTTGGTTTTTTTCAATCCTCGCTGAATTTTTGTAATTCATGAGAAGTGTCACTATGGAAGCATAGTTTAACCACTTTGCAAAGTGATAAAGGGTAGATGAAATGCATACTCTAAAAGGTATTCTACTAGCGAGAGGGAGAATAGGTTCAACGGAACCTAAGAAAAGACAGAGTTGTCAGAAGAGGATGTTTTCTTATCTGAAAATGATGTGACACACCTTGGGGTATGTAAAGGATGATCATTGTGGGATTGTCTAAAGAGATTAGATGCTTATTGGGTTAAGCACTTCCCCTAAGGCTTCGAGGGTAATTTGTTACTGGTAACAGATCACTACATTTTTTTGTAGACTGCATTCTACAAAATTTAGAAGCTTAAAGCACAAATTCTATTGTGCTATTTGAATTTCATGATCTCCTAAGATCAATATGGATCTAAGGGCGTATAAATGGAGGTTGATATACAAGGTGAGCTTGTTGGTTAACATATATCCATGTTTTCTCTCTCATTGGGTGATGAAGAAATCAGATGAAATTCAAAAAGTGTTCTGTCTTAAATTCTTCTGTTGACTGAAGTTTCACGAAATGGTCAAATCCGAGCACCAAGCATTGGTTTCTGCTGAGTGCGTATTGTGCTGATTTGTGGAGTAGTTCATTTGTTGGACAATCCTTGGTCAGTTACTTCCTAGAGATGGCACAAGTGTCATGTTAAAGGCTAAAGACATAAGATGATCTCTAAGAGATGTACTTATGATTAAGGGTCACTTGGTGAACCTTAAAATGTAGAATAAGCTTAGCAGCTAGTTCTTGAAAATTTTAGCCTTATCTGTTTAGTTGCATCAAATCCATTTGGATAAAAGGTAACATGTAGAATGTGTGTACTAGGCATGAGACTAGGTACATGATCACATTCTTAAATCATCTTGGAAATGCAAACTTATAAGATTGATGAGAGCAATCTGATAAGGAAAATGAGTTTTCGTAGCTCAGGGATCCTTAATCATGATTGTGAGACAGTTGTTAAGACAACTTATGATGAGTTTTGATTGATGAAACCACAGCATATCCTCTGGTAGTTCAGTCATTACATCGTCCAATGATAGTTGTAATACAAGTCTAGCCACATTAACATTCAGGATATTCTGGATCAGTCGTGATCTGGTGTTCCTGAGAATGTTCAGAGCTAAAGAAGTTTCGTTCTTGGCTCACAACTTGTTGAACAAATGTGCTTCGAGTTCAGGATTTTCATCTAGAACAATTGTGAGTATATCGAAACCACTTTAGAGTGGGAGTTGTTTTGAACACGAGATATCTCAGAAACACATTAGATGTGGTTGCTCCAAAAGTATCCAAATGAGATAGCACTAATCACCACTTAGAGTTTGTGATCTGGTTTCTATCCTGCCTAGACATAAAGCAATGAGATAATTGGGTTCTTAAAGCTTTATAGGCGGTATGATCCATTGAGAGTTATATCCTAGATCAAGAGAGTTAGGTTGGAACCTTCTCTCTACATGGTTAGATTGTGTTCAATCAGACCGATGAATGGCTACAAAAGCTTGTATCCGTTTACAAGTTGACCTAGATAGCAAAGTTTTCCCAGTGGGAGGACTTCTGGAAATTTGCTTTCTGGAAAATTTTCTGCTAAGGTTTTGAGAGAGACTCTAGTCTTGTACTCACACCTATGTAAGCATTGAAACACGCATCTAGATGACAATGATAAAATGTTTTGTACTTTGTGTTCAAAATATGGATCATTGTAAGTATGTCATATTGGAAAGTTTAACTTCTGATGTTGCAGATGACACACTGATAGCCAACTATGTTGTGATTCTAGCATGACAACTTTGATACAACTGTCAGGTGAATCTGTTACATAGAAATTGGGTAGTTGTCTATTAGGTTATTTCGTATAATCTTAATTAGGCATGTCATTCTCATATATGGAAATGTATAAATGGACTTATATAGGAAGTGGATTAAATGAGGAACACTTGAGAAACTGAGTGCAATCTCGCATTCTGTTGTATGCTGAGATGAGACGAGCGAACATGTGTTTGTTTACAAACTGATTCGAGTCTTATGCACTGAACACGGTAAATGATTGCAAAAGCACTCTTGTAAACTGTGTATTGTGTTATGGTGGATGATGTCTATGTCCATGTTGGAACATAGATATGGATCTTAGTGATCTAAGGGAGGAGATACTGATGTATGTATCAACATCAGTCCGTAGGTCTTATCTCCAAGGAGAAGAGACGTTGATGTTTAGCAAGAAACTGTCTTGCTTATCCTTCCACCACGGAAACGGAGGTTCTTACATTATCAGTAGCTTCCGAGGAGATTATGAAAAAGGATTCTCCTGAAAACACAAAATTTAGTTGTGGCGAAATGTGGTGAACGGATGTCATGACTATGGGTTGTGACTGACCATTTTTGTCAATACCAGGATTTCCAAATGATGTTGGAGATCAAATGATATTCAGATCAAACCTTGTCTAGTCAGAGAGACGTTGTTCAAGAACAACATTGTCATAATATGTTTGACTCTTGATGGTTATGCGAGCCACCTCTCTGATTTGAGTTTTTAGCAAGTGGGAGACTTTGGTCTTAACTCATATGTTGGGACATTGATGTGGTGAAAACTGGTGATGTAAATGTGAAATATGTTACATGTCACTGAACCATAGTTTGTTCTCTCACACGAACAAACGTTCCTATATGTGTTCGTCACTGTAGGTGTAAGGTATCTCAATTCTTATGGGAACGAAATGAGATGATAACCGCCTTGACTGTCTTTGGATGTCAAGATGAAGTCTCTCCGGATGGGAAAGACTGAATGGGTAATTTATAGTAAGTCATTCATATGACTTGTAACTATGCTCATGCGCCCATTGGTTCAGAAAAGTAAGGTGTTGTAGGGTAAAATGGTTCTCAAGTCTACGTGACTATGAGATGAACACCTTTACAGGTTGAGTGGACAACGCTTTAGAGAAGCACTCCCTGTAGCACACTATCATACTAGTGTGTGCTAGTCGACTTTATGAGGTGATAGATTGATCCCATCTCTATCACTGTGTGAGCTAAGATATGTATAAACAAGGCATCCCTTAGTGACTAATGGCTTGGGTTACTGATTGTGGTGGTGATGCGCTACTTTGGTTGTGTTCCGATGGCCATGAGTGATGCGGTCTAAGTGGGGCACTTCTGGGAAAGTGATCATCATTTACATGAAAGTAATGCCAATGCGAAAGGAAGGTATTATGAGTAATCGTTGTCGAAAATGGGATTTGCTGGATCCGACAGTTACGTACTGTTGTGAATCGCCATTATAGTTGAACCAAACTGAGAGGGATCCAGTTTGGTGTGTCAACTAGTCCGATGAAAGATAATCCTAGGGATGCAGCAATACTTTCAACTAACGTTGTGACCTAGTCCCTAATGGGATTTTTATGCAGGTGGTATTGCCGGGTCGCACGGCCTATACACGACGAGTATGAGATTGAGTTTTGGAGGAACATAATCTTTTGTGCGAGTGGGAGATGTTAGAATTATGTTATATAATTCGGACATTATTTTATATATACGCCCAAAAGATAAAAGCCTAATTTACGTAATTAGGTAAGTAATTCTTATTCGTTAAGAATTAACTAATACTCCGTATCAAGATAAATAATATATATTCGTTATATATTTATTTATCTAATAAATAAAGAGATAAATAGAAGAGACTTCTTTCTCCTGATCTCTAACCCTAAGGAGTCTGTTCGTCAGACGTTCTTCTCAGGGAAAGAAAACCCACGGAGAACTCACCTTCGTGGAGAGAGTTTCCTTCCTCTCCAACACTCTCCCATGGTGTGTAGGATGTGAATCGTAGGTTCTCCCTTGCTCCCGAATCTCTAACGAGATTTAGGGCTATGGAGATTGACAGCATGCATTTAGGTAGGCATAATAGGTTGCATTTAGCTTAGTTAAGATGCATATCATGCATGATTTAAGTAGAATTTGCATATTTGCTCTCTATGTTGGTGGAGTCGGAATCTACATGTTTTTATTGATTATTTCAGGTAATGGTAGATCCGAGGAGGAGACATGGGTTGATAACGCATTGGATGAAAATGTCTAGTTGATCGAAGAAGCTTACATGAAGATCTCAAGAGGTTCTGAGAAGAAGAAGCGAACCTAAACGAAGAACAAGTCTGTAGAAGTTGTCGCCAGACATGCTGAACTTGTTTTGCACTTTCTGGAGGCCTCGGTTGTCCGATCGACTATTATGACCATGCGTTGGAAAGCTCTTTCAGAGAGCTACAACTTTCATGTTGACGTCGAGAGCTGATTCAAGACGGATTTTCCGTGAAAGACCAATGCAGCGGCCGCCGCATGGTGTGCAGCGGCCGCCGCCAGGGACGATGCAAGAGGAATCCTGATGCTGCGGCCGCAGCATCCATGCGGCGGCCGCCGCATCTGCCGCCAGCGTGAATGCGTTGCGTTTTATTAAATTAAAAACCCTAGATGTTTTTGTTTTGATTAATGGCCGACTTTGGATCTTTTATAAGGCCACTTTTAGTTATTTTTCCATAACTTCTATTCTACTCATTCATTCATTAGATTAGGATTCAAGACGATTTTAGTGGGAGATTGAGAGCGATGTTCGCCATGGGCGGCTAAACTCTCTTCGTTCTACTTGCAATTTGAAGCTTTATTTGGATTGATTGTGAGTTTCTGAATCTTGTTCCTTATTTCCTATATTGAATGCTTCAACTTCTTTGTGCTTGATTGTTTATTGATTTGTTCTATCTTGTCTGACCAACTTGTTAGATCAATTCAATTGCTAGGGTTTTGTAGATTCCTGATTGCGAACCTTAACCCAAGTAGCAAACTTGTCCCTTTAGGGCTGATTGAACTAATTGGATTAGTAGAAAGTTGGATGTGTTGTTAAATCCTTCTTTAGGGACTGCAAATACCTTGGTTAATCTCTGAACTTAAAGCTATCAATTGGGTTAAATCCTTCTTTAGGGACTGTTCGATTGATAAGGGTTTCTAGGACTGATTGGACTAGTAACTATATTAGGTCGGGACAAGGGCATTCATAGGAAAACTAAAAGGACAAGAGGAAGTTACAATATCAATTCAACCAAATAAAGTGGATAATTGTAGGTAGAGCGATTATCTCTAAATTGTGTTGCATCAATTTGTTTTTATTTTATTTTCTTTTCTTTTCAATCTCAATCAACCAAAACCCCCTTTCTACTAATTGGTAAATACACATTGCTGAGAAATACTTGATTCTCTGTGGGATCGACCTCTTACTTACTTGCTATACTAGTTTGTAGGTTTGAGTTTTATTTTGATACGGTTTATGCGACTAAAAATCGTCCATCAGAGATCTACCCGGTGATCAAATTCGAAGGCAGGACGATCTAGATTCCGCTTCCTATATTCGAGGTAATCCGTATATCTCTCAAATTCTATCAAAATTAAATAATGTTCTTGGAGTTGCTTTCAAGGTTACAAGTGAATTTATGGGAACAGGGGGACACAAGTCTCTACTCTACTTGATCATTTCAGAGTTGAAGAACTCATCAATCAACGTTGCTTTCAATTTCTGGGTTTTTTTTGCTATTTGAAAGGAGGGAGTTGAGCTTTGTGAGTTAAAGTTGTAGGCTTAGTTTAAGAGTTTAATTTGGTGCTTTTGTTGGAGTTCGAAGAATATTTAATTTTGTTATTTTGAAAGAAGTACTACTTGATAACTCAAGTGTAATGAGTTGTTATTTTAATTAAGAAATATTTATATTTAAGTGTTTTGTTGTTATTTTGATTAAAAACTATATTTTCTTATGTCAATGTTAAGTAAATTTCATCAAAAGTTTGAGTCAAATACCATCTCGTTCAAAATTTTGCACGGGGCCTCCGAAACCCATTGGACGGCACTTGCAGAAACCACAATGAAAAAGCTAAGAGAATAGCGGATCATGAGATCGATAATCTTCTACTTAAATAAGGATATTTATGAGACTTGGAAATATATTCTGATCAACAAAAACAAGTAGTCAGAGCATGAGCAACCATGGGTTTTGCTTTAAGGTTGCTAAAAGGTAGCCTCATTGTTGTAGGCAAAACCTTAAGGTAAAGAGAGGAAAGGGGTTACCTTGGTGTGGAGAGGTAGGAAGTGCTTTGGACCATGTGCAAAAGCATGATACTTTATTTACTTTTATGTTTTTTATTTAACTAATAATATTATGATTGGTAGAAATTATATAGTGGGTATAAATAAATGGGGAAAAGAGAAGAATGAGGTAAACTCATGGTTGTGGAGTAAAAATATGAAAACCTTAAGGAGAGATGTTGATAAAGTGAAAAATTATTTAAAAGAAAAAATAAATGAGGTGTCAAAATATTATAGGAAAAAAGGAAAAAAATTGGATAAGAGGTAACCTTATGGTTGCGGATGGTCTCAGACACAACCAAGTCCAGATCCACAAACCACAAAGATCGATGCATCCGCGCTGCGATCAAGAATGAATCAGAGTTGCATTATTTAGGGTTTGTAAAAAGTAGTTTGTGGGTCTATAATTTAACTGTAACCTACTCACGATCCATACTGAGCAAAGGATTGGTCATAAGTCCCCCTCCCATTGTCCAAAGAAAATCAACATCTTCTAATTACCACCTCTTTTAATTTTTAAAACCACTCATCACTTTTTTTAGTTAGGCATCAAAATGTCCAGAAATATTAGATTGTTACACTGTATTATATATGGTTTTTTGAAACATAAATTTATTTATTGGGCAACTTTATAAAATCTTATAATTTATAGGTAAGTGCGGTGAAAATACCATAATTTCAGGGTTGGTTTGTGGAATTTATTCTAGAGGCGTGGAACATGAAATAGAAGGCGAGAGGCACATTCGCGTTTCTGAAGCAGGACAGGAAACAGAAGAGGAGGGTTTTTTCCGCTGCTAACTGGTAAGCTTCAGCTGCGAATCTAGCTCTTACATTTTGAAACAATTCACTGCCATTTCGAATTCGTTGTCTAAATCTGTCTTGGTAACCCCTTCCGCCATCTTTCTTCGCTATTGAATTTGCATTGAGTATTTGGTTCCTGTAGTTTGCCTTGATTTTGCTGTTGCTCCCCATTCCAATTTTGACGAAAAACTAGTTTCAATTGCTGTTAGTGAGTCTTGGATGCTGGCAGGTTGCGTTTTATCGTTACTTTCTCGTGGCGAATTTGTTAAATTTAGATCTTCGTTGGTCTAAATTTCTCTTTGATGTCTGAGGGTTTTACGGGGGTGGGATTGGATATTACTGCGACGACCTAGGTTAGGTTGGATCTCTAGCCACGAGCTGGATGCATTTGCAATCTGAGACTTGCAATGAGCGTGCGAGAGATGGAGGAAGGAAGTTGATCGGGGTTGAAGATTAGGGATTTTCTGAAATTAAACAATGGGGCTATTTGCGGTTGGTGAATTAGGGTTAATGTTGGATTTTAGAACTTAGTTTTTAATCTAGATTAGGGGTCAATCTCCTAAAAAACTTTTAGAAAGTGTCATTGAATCCATTTCTTTTGGTTTCGAAAACAAAAGAATCCAATTCTTTCAAATGAAATCAACTTTCCTTTTTTGCTTCTAAAGAGTCGTCTAATTGGCATGTAGCGCGGTGATTCACCTCATAGCGCGCTCCATTTGTCCAACGGAATTTGCCGCCAAAAAAGGGGTTTGTGTGAAAAGTCCCCTTCACATGGTGTTCTATCTCATAGCACTCTCCATTTGTATACAAGAAATCTACAGACATAGTCCCCTTTTTTGTCCACAAATTTTCTAGCAGACAAATGGAGAGCACTGTGGACAATTGGAGATCGCTTTGAGGCAGATCCACCACAAACTAAATGGTAGTCCCCATTTTTAACAGCACAAATTAATAGTAGATTTGGCGCAATTTACATGGAAGATGGTATAAATTTTCCCTTATTATGCTGCATTTGACATATGAGCATGGAAATCCTATACTAGGAGTTCATTTTCCTGGAATTTGAGTAATCTGAAATCTGAAATATGTCCTGTGGTTATAATGTTCTATTGCCGTTTGAGAAGTCTGAAATCCTATACTAGGAGTTCATTGTCAATTTGAAATGCTATACTGTTAAATTCTTAAATTCATTGAACTGATTAATCATTGAAATTTAACAAATTCAAGTTGTGATTTTACAATGGCACATGCGGAGAGTTATTAGGCCTTCGCTTGTGCTTTAGCTGGGATATGGCTATTTTAGTTGTCTATCCTTCCAGGTTCCTCCTTTGCAGCTGTCATTGTTAATATGCATTGCTCCTGATTTATTGTTGCGTTCTTTATTTCCTCTCCTTTTCAACGCAATGATTAATTCATATGTTTTGCTGAAATGATTTGTGTGTTTCCTTAGATGTTATGATTATTAATAGGGTAGCTTTCTTTATATGGTACCACTACTTTATGATAATAGTGTGGCATATATGCTAATTGGTAATATCTCCAGAGCAGTCTAAATATTAGTTTGTGCTCAAATAAAATAGCTTGCAACTTCTTAAGTCTCCATGCTTCCTTCTGCAACGCAGGTTGGAGTCCAGCTTTGAGCCTGCAAGTTAATTGCTGAAAGTGAGTTGGTGGAATCGATATGGGCAAGAATCTGAACCCATCTACTTTCACATCTTCTGTGGTTCTGACTGGAACTGCTCTGGAAGGAACATTTGCACCTCCTATTGGTCATGTTGATATTGGAATAAGCGAATCTGCTTATTTGTTTCGAGTTGCACTCCCTGGTGTAAGGAAAGATAAATGTAAGTTCCATCTGTTTGGTGTGTACTCAGTCAAAGCTGGGTTTTAATTAATAATTTTTACTTAAATTATTCGGTTTTGCATTCTGGAAATTGATGAATAAACATGTGCTTAAAGAATGCTGGTATGGAATTCGCAGGTGAATTAAGCTGTGAAGTTGAACGTGATGGAAAGGTTCATCTTCAAGGACTCCTATCCACCGGGGACTTAGCTAAAAAGAACCCAGGTAGCAAATATGAGATGAACGTGATGCAACTCAGCCCACCGGGTCCATTCAGCCTGTCATTCAAACTGCCAGGTGAAGTGGACCCCAGGCTGTTCTCGGCAACTTTTAGATCTGATGGAATACTAGAAGGGGTCGTGATGAAATATGCTGCTGCGTCAGGGGTGCCTGGTGGTAGTGACACAGCAGCTCTGTGAAGTTTACAAGATTTAGTCGTGGTACGTAAAGACTTGGTGGTAGTGACACAGCAGCTCTGTGAAGTTTACAAGATTAATTTGGTCGTGGTAAGTAAAGACTCTCAAGACTCGTTCGTTGAGAAACGTAGGTTAAGTTGTAAACAAGTTGTCACAGAGATTCCTGGTCAGATTTTGTGGAAGATTTGTGGGGATGATTTTGGTTTTTAGTTTTTAGCTAGTACTCTAGCAAGAGTCATGATGCTGATCGTTCCTTGCTTAAAAATCACCTGCTCTAAGGACCTAACCAAAACGTCCTGATCAGTACAAGACCCGAATCTGAATTGAGTAACCTAATCTGAACCCAACTCCGATTACAAGACTTACAAGAGCCCTCAAACCGTGCCCTAACCAAAAATGCGAAGTCATCCGAGCCAAAGTGACTATTCCAATCTATCCAACCTGATTCGATTGGCAGGTGCATTGGTATAGAATTTTTACTGAAATTGATATGATGATAGTAATGACAATTGCATCTTCCATTCAAAATGTTTCTTTCAAATGTAGAATAGCAGCAATATAGGAACATTGTAGTCCTAAAAAACACAAGACTAGAAATGGCTAGGAAGTTAATTTTAAACTCTGTGATCAAATTTTACATCAAATATATCATTAATTTAATATTTTAATAAATTTAATTTAACCCAAATCTTTTTTTTTTTTAATTTAATCCTAATCTAGATGGTCTAAATTCGAAGGAAAAAATATAAAGAAAGTGAATTATCATACAAGTGTCGATGTAGATACATTGCTTTGTAATTTGTATTGTAGGAGTATCCGTGCTATACAAAAGTAACAGCAAAGCAAGGACTTTAATGGCGGAGAAATCTCTCGAAGCACCGAAACCCTAACTTCTCGGCGCAGAACCTCTCCAATTCATCGCCACCTCTTTCTCTACACAATTCGACCTCGATCTGCTCCAATGCCTCATCCCAGTCAATCCATCCACTCTCCCAGTTGTTGTGGTGGTTGTGAT
This sequence comes from Persicaria maculosa, assembly GCA_963922045.1. Lineage (NCBI taxonomy): Eukaryota > Viridiplantae > Streptophyta > Magnoliopsida > Caryophyllales > Polygonaceae > Persicaria > Persicaria maculosa. The sequence continues at coordinate 14,663,405 of OY998253.1, forward strand.
TGCATATGCCGTCCACTATCTCCTGCAACCCGACGATTCGACGGCTGAGATTCCTCCGGGCCTCTCTCACGGCCGGATCGGTGCCGGAGACTGAATCTAGCGCCAGAAGCTGCCTCATGAGCTCCTCGTCGAGATAAATGTTGAGTAGAGGTGTTATTCAAGCCGAACGAATCGAGTTTGATATGTTTAAACTTGATTCATTTGTTAAACGAGTTCGAGCTGGGTCGAGCTCAGTTTTTAAACGAGTGTATTTTTTTATTAAGCTTGGCTTGTTTAGAAAATAAACGAGTTCGAGCCGGACGTTTTTTTAGTTTTAAACTGTTCTACTTGGTTATAACATATTAACTTAAAGGAAATTTTAAAAATTCTATAAAATTCGAGTTGTTATCCACACGGTCAAAGTTTCGCAGAATATACGGTGTCACTGCCAACTCTCTAAGTCGGCGAGGTGGATGGCAATACAGGCTCACAACCGTTGCCGAAGTTTCGCAGAATATACGGTGTCACTGCCAACTCTCTAAGTCGGCGAGGTGGATGGCAATACAGGCTCACAACCGTTGCCGACTCCCTAAGTCGGTATAGAGATTGAGCTGTAATGGAGGCTACAGAGGAGGAAGAAAGGAGAAGAAGTGGAGGGTTAAATGATTTATCAGTATATATTTGCCAATGGCCTGAGGCCAATACAAACACACAATCAATGGGCCGAGCCTATTAAAAAAAGACCTAAATAATACCACAAAATAAATTATTTAATAGCTCACGAAATCCCTTATCAGCCACAAAACTGAAGCCGACAGAAATTGCCCAAGATGTCGACCTAGGATGTCAGTACCTACATCCTTTCTACTGGTATAGGAATTCGGCATGAGCATAAATCGTACCGACCCAGGAATTAGGCAAGGGCACCGTGCGAATGGCGAGATGGAACAATGCATGTAGAAGGTCCATTTTTAAAACTACTCCTCACTTTTTTTAGTCAGACATAAAAATATCCAAAAATATTATATTGTTACTCTGTATCTATTAAAGTCAACCGATTATAATTTCTAACCAAAATATTCAAACATAAATTTATAATTTATAATTTATATAATGATTTTTGTTTAAGCATAAAAATGATTATATAGTTTTTTGAAACATAAATAATAAATTTATTTATTGGGCAAATTTATCAAATCTTATAATTTATAGGTAACTTCGGTGAAAATACCATAATTTCAGGGTTGGTTTGTGGAATTTATTCTAACATGAAATAGAAGGCGAGAGGCACATTCGCGTTTCTGAAGCAGGACAGGAAACAGAAGAGGAGGGTTTTTTCCGCTGCTAACTGGTAAGCTTCAGCTGCGAATCTAGCTCTTACATTTTGAAACAATTCACTGCCATTTCGAATTCGTTGTCTAAATCTGTCTTGGTAACCCCTTCCGCCATCTTTCTTCGCTATTGAATTTGCATTGAGTACTTGGTTCCTGTAGTTTGCCTTGATTTTGCTGTTGCTCCCCATTCCAATTTTGACGAAAAACTAGTTTCAATTGCTGTTAGTGAGTCTTGGATGCTGGCAGGTTGCGTTTTATCGTTACTTTCTCGTGGCGAATTTGTTAAATTTAGATCTTCGTTCGTCTAAATTTCTCTTTGATGTCTGAGGGTTTTACGGGGGTGGGATTGGATCTTACTGCGACGACCTAGGTTAGGTTGGATCTCTAGCCACGAGCTGGATGCATTTGCAATCTGAGACTTGCAATGAGCGTGCGAGAGATGGAGGAAGGAAGTTAATCGGGGTTGAAGATTAGGGATTTTCTGAAATTAAACAATGGGGCTATTTGTGGTTGGTGAATTAGGGTTAATGTTGGATTTTTAGAACTTAGTTTTGAATCTAGATTAGGGGGCCAATCTCCTAAAAACACTTTTAGAAAGTGTCAATGAATTCTTTTCTTTCTGTTTCGAAAACAGAAGAATCCATTTCTTTCAAATGAAATCAACTTTCCTTTTTTGCTTCTAAAGAGTCATCTAATTGGCATGTAGCGCAGTGATTCACCTCATAGCGCGCTCCATTTGTCCAACGAAATTTGCCGCCAAAAAAGGGGTTTGCTTGACAAGTCCCGTTCACATGGTGTTCTACCTCATAGCACTCTCCATTTGTCTGCAAGAAATCTGCAGAAATAGTCCCCTTTTTTCTCCGCAAATTTTCTAGCAGACAAATGGAGAGCACTGTGGACGATTGGAGATCGTTTTGAGGCAGATCCACTGCACACTAAATGGTAGTCCCCATTTTTAACAGCACAAATTAATAGTAGATTTGGCGCAATTTACATGGAAGATGGTATAGATTTTACCTAAACATTCCGGAATGACTCACCGAAAAAGACTTGTAGGTAGTACTCATAGGTCCGGTTCGATTCCCGGATGGCCACTCTTTATTTACCAAATTCAAGGTATAGATTTTACCTTATTTTGCTGCACTTGATATTATGATCATGGAAAGATACGGGATGCGAAATCAACTCATAATCATAGGGGAGCTGGGGTTGGGACTAGAAGTTGGGGGTGCATGACGATCTTGTGAAGAAGATGGAAATGGATTTTACTAGGTTAGTTCCAGGTGTGGGGAAGGTAATTGGAGGATTAGTGGCAATTTCCCTTTTTGTTACCTGAATTTGATATATTCCTACATGTGGTCAAAATTTCTGCCCTGCTGAGTTATCTCATTCCCTTCCCATTGACAAAGGATGTTGGATTCCCATTGCATTAACATATAATGCAAATTAAAATTTGAGTATTTGGCTGTACAATTTACAAGGTTCCTAAATTGTAATACATTCTAAAATAAAACACCTTGTAAATTGTGGCGACCAAACAACCACTTTTTAATTTGCATTATAATTTAATTCAAATGGGAATCCAAACACACCCAAAAGTGTATGATTACATAACTGTTAATGAACTCATGTGATGGTTTAGTGAAGAGTCTGTAAGTGGCATTTCTTGAACGGTCCAGCTGATAAGGGCCTTTTAAAAAATTGGCAAAAATGCATAAAACCACCCACTATTCATTGTTGTTTGCAAATAACCACCCCTTATTAAAAAATTGTCAAATAACCACCCACTATTCATTGTTGTTTGCAAATAACCACCCCTTATTAAATTAAGTAAGGTTTAACAAGAAAATGGGTATGGGTGGTTAGTTGCAAACAACCTATATTTAATGGGTGGTTATTTGACAATTTTTTAATAAGGGGTGGTTATTTGCAAACAACAATGAATAGTGGGTGGTTATTTGACAATTTTTGAATAAGGGGTGGTTATTTGCAAACAACAATGAATAGTGGGTGGTTTTATGCATTTTTGCCTAAAAAATTAGACTAGGGTATGTTTGGAAAATGCATGTTTGAGTTATAAGTCGTATGTATCACCACAATTTCAAATTGTAAGGCCTTATCAGCACCACTACTTATAATACTATAAACATGTTTACCAAACAAACCCTAATAGGACATAATCACTTTATTATGTTCTATGGATCATGAATTGATCAAATGTTATAGAATGATAAAATGAATTGATCAAATGTTTGAGTTATAAGTCATCTGTATCACCACAATTTCATATGGTAAGGCCTTATCAGCACCTCAACTTATAATACTATAAGCATGTTTACCGAACAAACCCTAATAGGGCAGAATCACTTTATTATGCTCTATGGGTCATGAATTGATCAAATGTTATAGAATGATAAAATGAAACACCTATGTATATAAACTTGGAAACTGCTACTTGTTAGCCCTACTGAATTCCTCTTGTGCTGCTATCACTGTCGATATGCTTTGCTCTTAACTGGTTGTTGTATTCATGATAACATTCTTCTTTCTGGACAAGTTTATGGTGTATTCTGGATTTTGTTTACAATGGTTATAATCAGGGGCGGATCTACTGGGGAGCTCGAGGTTGCTGAAGCCCACTCCGAGAAAAGGGTGTATGTATATTTTTATATCTGTTAATAATGTAATATACATATAAGTAAAGATAAAATAGGACACGGGAGGTGTTTACTTTGAAGGCTGTCAATTCCGGGTTCGATTCTGACTACCCGCACCTTTTGCATCGGTTTTATTTTAACATCAACACCCTTCTTTTTTTTCTTTTTGTTTTTCTCACACCCGAACAGACTCAACAGAGAGATTTCAGAGCGAAAGCGACTAGCGAGTCCGCGAGTCGGCCGCCGCTACCACCTCCGGGAGCTGTCCGCCGCTGCCACCTCCGGCCGACCCTTGCACTGGCTCACCATCATAACACCGCACTGGTGGCGCACTCCTGTCTCCCGCACAGCCGACCTTCAATCTTCATTTTTCTCCTCTTTCACTCCTTCGATCTAGACTTGGTTAGTTTTATTCCTCTTCCTTTTAATTGGATTGGTTTTAAGTTCAATTATTGAATGAGAATGAATTTATATTAGAATTTGTGGATTTAAGAATCAATTTGAGGAAATTTTGATTAGGGTTTGTGATTTTTTATAAATAAATTTTGTGAAATTAGGGTTTAATTTTGAGAATCAAGTTCAATTGATTGAAATGAGAATCAATTTAGTTAGAATTTGTGGATTTGAGCATCAGTTTGAGGGAGTTTCGATTAGGGCTTGTGATTTGAAACAAAGTTTGTGAAAATGGAGTTTAGTTGAGAGCTTCTAGATCCTATGACATTTGTTCAATTCAAAGGGTCTAAATATGGGGTTAGTTTAGAGTTGTTGGTTAGATTTATATAGATAGTTTTTCAATAAGCAGCTTCGAGGTTTTGATGACAAATACACTCATAGGTATGGGTTGCTTGAGGGGTTTGAACTGGTGGCTTTTGTGATTATAAAGACATACTAGTTTTGAAGCTTCAATTCAAATGGTCATTTCTCGGGAAAAAAAAATTCAGCCCCCTTACAAAAATTTCTGGATCCGCCACTGGTTATAATGTGGCTGTATCATTAGTTTATGATATAGGTTGATAGTTCAAAAGGATTAGAGAAGGATAAACATCAAGCACTTCTTTACATGTATATAAATACAAAAATGTCGCTACTTACTACTCCCTCCGATCCAAATTATACGTTGTTTTAGCTTTTGACACAATTTTAAGTAAATTATTAAATAACATTGATCTTCTACAATTTTCTAAATCTTATCACTTATTAAATATTTTTCAACCCGTTAAACCAATAAGGGGAGAGTTTTAACAAAAAGTAGTCCACAAAGATAGTTTTTAATAACAGTTCTCATAAAACGACACTTATTTTGGATCACATTAAAAAGTCCTAAATGACACTTGATCGGAGGGAGTAGTTATTAGACCTTCGCTTGTGCTTTAGCTTGGATGTGGCTATTTTATTTGTCTATCCTTCCAGATTCCTCCTCTGCAGCTGTCATTGTTAATATGCATTGCTCCTGATTTATTGTTGCGTTCTGTTTTTCCTCTCTCCTTTTCAACGCAATGATTAATTGACATGTTTTGCTAAAATGATTTGCGTGTTTCCTTTCCTTATATGTTATGATTATTAATGGGGTAGCTTTCTTTATATGGTACCACTACTTTATGATAATAGTGTGGCATATATGCTAATTGGTAATATCTCCAGAGCAGTCTAAATATTAGTTTGTGCTCAAATAAAATAGCTTGCAACTTCTTAAGTCTCCATGCTTCCTTCTGCAACGCAGGTTGGAGTCCAGCTTTGAGCCTGCAAGTTAATTGCTGAAAGTGAGTTGGTGGAATCGATATGGGCAAGAATCTGAACCCATCTACTTTCACATCTTCTGTGGTTCTGACTGGAACTGCTCTGGAAGGAACATTTGCACCTCCTATTGGTCATGTTGATATTGGAATAAGCGAATCTGCTTATTTGTTTCGAGTTGCACTCCCTGGTGTAAGGAAAGATAAATGTAAGTTCCATCTGTGTGGTGTGTACTCAGTCAAAGCTGGGTTTTAATTAATAATTTTTACTTAAATTATTCGGTTTTGCATTCTGGAAATTGATGAATAAACATGTGCTTAAAGAATGCTGGTATGGAATTCGCAGGTGAATTAAGCTGTGAAGTTGAACGTGATGGAAAGGTTCATCTTCAAGGACTCCTATCCACCGGGGACTTAGCTAAAAAGAACCCAGGTAGCAAATATGAGATGAACGTGATGCAACTCAGCCCACCGGGTCCATTCAGCCTGTCATTCAAACTGCCAGGTGAAGTGGACCCCAGGCTGTTCTCGGCAACTTTTAGATCTGATGGAATACTAGAAGGGGTCGTGATGAAATATGCTGCTGCGTCAGGGGTGCCTGGTGGTAGTGACACAGCAGCTCTGTGAAGTTTACAAGATTTAGTCGTGGTACGTAAAGACTTGGTGGTAGTGACACAGCAGCTCTGTGAAGTTTACAAGATTAATTTGGTCGTGGTAAGTAAAGACTCTCAAGACTCGTTCGTTGAGAAACGTAGGTTAAGTTGTAAACAAGTTGTCACAGAGATTCCTGGTCAGATTTTGTGGAAGATTTGTGGGGATGATTTTGGTTTTTAGTTTTTAGCTAGTACTCTAGCAAGAGTCATGATGCTGATCGTTCCTTGCTTAAAAATCACCTGCTCTAAGGACCTAACCAAAACGTCCTGATCAGTACAAGACCCGAATCTGAATTGAGTAACCTAATCTGAACCCAACTCCGATTACAAGACTTACAAGAGCCCTCAAACCGTGCCCTAACCAAAAATGCGAAGTCATCCGAGCCAAAGTGACTATTCCAATCTATCCAACCTGATTCGATTGGCAGGTGCATTGGTATAGAATTTTTACTGAAATTGATATGATGATAGTAATGACAATTGCATCTTCCATTCAAAATGTTTCTTTCAAATGTAGAATAGCAGCAATATAGGAACATTGTAGTCCTAAAAAACACAAGACTAGAAATGGCTAGGAAGTTAATTTTAAACTCTGTGATCAAATTTTACATCAAATATATCATTAATTTAATATTTTAATAAATTTAATTTAACCCAAATCTTTTTTTTTTTTAATTTAATCCTAATCTAGATGGTCTAAATTCGAAGGAAAAAATATAAAGAAAGTGAATTATCATACAAGTGTCGATGTAGATACATTGCTTTGTAATTTGTATTGTAGGAGTATCCGTGCTATACAAAAGTAACAGCAAAGCAAGGACTTTAATGGCGGAGAAATCTCTCGAAGCACCGAAACCCTAACTTCTCGGCGCAGAACCTCTCCAATTCATCGCCACCTCTTTCTCTACACAATTCGACCTCGATCTGCTCCAATGCCTCATCCCAGTCAATCCATCCACTCTCCCAGTTGTTGTGGTGGTTGTGATTGCATATGCCGTCCACTATCTCCTGCAACCCGACGATTCGACGGCTGAGATTCCTCCGGGCCTCTCTCACGGCCGGATCGGTGCCGGAGACTGAATCTAGCGCTAGAAGCTGCCTCATGAGCTCCTCGTCGATCCTCAGCCGCTCGCGCTGGTCGCTCTGGAGAGCGTCGACCGTGTCCTGCCGCTGGATCAATCGCTGGAGCCGGTCGGTCTCCGATTGGACTGATGAGATCTTCTTCACTAGGCGGCGGATCGCGTGAGAGCGATAGGCAGCCTGTATCTTAGCTGCGGCGGCAGAAGAGGAACGAGTGGATTCCATGGCGGAGCGGTGCTGTGAGAGAAGATACGAAGAGGCATACAGTAGCGGAAAAATGAAGTCGGTGCTGATTTGGAGTAGCGGATGCCGGATGGTTGTAAACTTGTAATGAAACTAGTGTCACACTCAACACTCACACTAGTAAAAGTAGTAATATATAAATGGAAAAAAAAATAAAAAAAATAAATAAAATTGCCCCAGTGGGGTGGCCTAGTAGTGAATACCTCCTTTGTTGAACACCTGCATATAGTTAATCCTCCCTAATTTGGCCAAGTCACATTCAAATTGGTGATATGTATCGAACATAATAACGCAGGTAGAACAACTTCATATAATTGGTTGGAAGTTGATCAAGGCAGTTCTTTTCCCACCTAATGAAGCATATAACAACTTATTCCATTTATTTAAACTTTATTCTCAAGATGGTCTAGACTAGCTGCACTCATGTGAGCATCCACATCTTGCACCTGTTAAGTACTTGTTTCAAAATGCTCCATGATCCGCTACTACTTGCTTCGGTCCCTTTTTTCACTGTTTTCTCAGCGTGAGTTTGCATCGCGTCAGTTTGCTTTGAAATGAAGCACACAACCTATTCTTTACTCAGTTAGAAGATGACTAAAATGTTTTGCTGGTTCCTATTCCCCACTGTCTTCAAGTTTATGGCTCTTCTTAGCTGATTTCATTACCTCATGAGAATGTGTTATGCCCTGTAATTCTACACCATTTACAAACTCTGGCTGGAGTAAAGATCTGTGCGTTTCTTCAATGTGATCCTTATTTATGGATGTAGCATTCAAATTGTTCTGTGATTTCAGTCCACCTGCTTCATGAAAATCAGTATTCTCACTTGTGGCTTTATTGTTCAAACCATCCTCTTGGTTGAGAAGCGGAGATGAATCAGCAGCTGCACTACTTTACTGATAGTTTGTTGAACTCTTGGCTTTGGCTGGATGATTTACTGAAGTTATCAACAATACTAAATAGATGCGGTGAACTTGATAGAGTAGGCTCCATATAAGTCTACGATTCGCAGTTGGCTTCTCGTGTGCTGTGAAAGCAAAGCTCTTAATGTTTGTGTGAATATGGCTCATTTGTTCTAGCTAAGAAACAGTGATTACGTGATAACCAAATGAAAATATGACAACTTGATATTGTCAGAGGTACCTATTTCCTTCCCCCTCTTCCCTTGTTCTTTTCATTCCTTAAATCTAACCAAATGAAAAATATGACAGCAATTACTTGTTAAAATTAATAGCTTAATATATGTAGAAATTCATGCAGTGAAGCTATGGCAGCAGTTATATATCGTTTGAAGATTAATTGAAAGCTATGACAATAAGTTTGTTTTTTAGCCTATTAGCTCAAGCGGAAGAGCATTGTGCTCGTGCACAAGGACGTGGGTTCAAATCCCACATAGGCTTATTGAATTCTTTAACCAAGTACTTTGTTCACTTAATTTGAGAAAATAATTTGACATAACTATGGATGATTTTACCATTATGGCTTTTTCCTGTCATACCTTTGGATGATTTTGCCAATTTATTCAATCAAAGATACAAGATGGAAAAGAAAATACAGAAGCTCCATGATTTTTTTGGCAAGTTAAGAAGTTAACTAATGTATAAATATTTGCTATCGGAGCCTATGCGGGATTTGAACCCGTGTCTTTGTGCGTGAGCACAACGCTCTTCCATTTGAGCTAATAGGCTTACAAGAACATTTTTTCGTCATAGAAACAACCATAAAAAGGGTAAATGCCACACTACAAATTGTAAGGGAGAAGACAACCTCTTAACTTCTAACAGCCCCAATTGACAAGGAGAAAAAAACATCAACCAAATTCAGGAGGCGTTTCAAAGTCATCGTCACTGCCATTACACTGACAGCTCTTTGTGCAACAGAAAAGAAGAGAGATGTTGCTAATGAGAATGCAGGTGAGGGAAGTACTAACACTACGGCCTCATCATATAAGTTTTCAGTCCAATCTTCATAAAGCGAACAAGTGATGTATCAAAGTAAATGAGCACGGTTGAAAGGAGATGGTTGAAAAATGAAAATTCCCTTGTTTTGAAAGTGTTCCTGTTGGTTTGGCAACAGACCATTTAAGGCAATTGTAAAAATCAAATAAAATCAACAATGGATGAACACTACCCGCACACTACTCCAGATTCAATGACTAAACCATTTCTCCTTGCATTTGAAACCTTGAAAACTAATCGATATATTTGATGAGAGGCTCAAATCTCATAGAGTTCTATTTCATGTTATCGTTAAACCGAGAAACCAAAATCATTCGAGAGCAAATTTCACCTAACCAATTTCCTAAATCAATAACTACCAATTTTTTCACAAATTCGAAAAATTGGAGAACCACTAAACCCTAACATGGACACAACCACCAAATTCTTCTACAATTTCGAAAAGGGAAAAATTGGAGAATCATTGGTGTTGAAGCAACCTTGCAGCAACAAGATTAACCATGTACTAAACCCTAATTTTTCAAAAGAGGCAAATTTGGGGAGAAGACATACCTCATCTGTCGGGAAACCAATGGACCACCTCGTTCCAAGTCTCCCGCCAGCACCAGCACCAGCACCGGCGAACAACCGCTACGCCTCCTTGCCGGGGTGTGTCACCTCTTCACCAGGTCACCCTCTTCACCGGGTCTCTTCGCCCTCTTCACCAGGTCTCCCTCTTCGCATCGATCTGCTTCTTCCGTCTTCATTCCCCCTTTTTTTAATTCTATTTAATTTCCTTTTTTTTAATACAAAATAACAGATCCGTTAAAAAACATTGGTTAAGGGCACGAGACAAAAAAAAATTATAACATCAAGGGTAACACATGAAATATGTAAAACAGTTGTTCAAAGCGTGAATTAAGTCATACCTCAGGGGTACCTCGTGAAATTTTCGATAAAGTTTTGGTTATAACTGTAGGCGAAATCGGGTATATACCCATGAAAATTTTATTAATTGGGTATATACCCATCAAATCTTCAAAATTGTGGCTCTGGTACAAGATTTCGGATTTGTCTAGGAAAAGAAATTAAGAAAGCGACTTTTTCTTCCATGATTTTATCAGCTATCTTCTCTGGTCGAACGTCTAAATCTGCTTGTTGTCGTTCAGATGTGGCCTCTTGTTCACGATCGTAGTGGGCCTCTTCTTTCAGAGATCCCCGAGCCCTTTCTTTAATTGCAAATATTCGGTTATGGCCCTTTCCCAGCGAGGATAAGTAACAGACCCTACTTTCGGCTTGCTGTCCTCGTGCTTCGCCCACCTTTCCGTCAGCGCATGGAAACTTGACGCTAAAATGATATATAGAGCATGCTATTTGGAATTTGAATAGACTTACACGGCCCATGATAGCGTTGTAGATGGATGGTAGTCGGACCACCGTGAACTCAATCATGTGGGTTCTTCTATTCGGCGCGGTGCCTAGCGTCAGGGTCAACTCAATCGTTCCATCTACTTCAACCTCATCTCCGGAAAAGGAGACTAGTTTTCCCGAGTAGCGATGTAGGGCGCTTTCGGCGATCCCGAGTTGCTCGAAGGCGTCCCAGTAGAGGACGTCTACAGACGAACCTGTATCTATCATGACCCTTTTAACGGTTTTGGTTCCTATCTGTACATGGATGACCATGGGATCTGAGTGAGGCATTCTAAGATCGCGAGCATCACGGGTATCGGAGACAGAGAAGGTCAGCGTAGCATGAGCAGTGGATGCTTGTTTGACACTGGCTTCTGACAGGGGGCGTCTAGCTTCTCTTTCATAGTTTTTCCTTTCTTGATTACTGGTACCGGATGTCGCGGGTCCTCCCGCGATGGTGTTGATGCACCCATCCAGAGGAGGAGGCTTCTGGCGATCCCAGCTGGAATGCTCAGGCCGGTTAGACGAGGATCTTGATGCAGGGGCATTCCTCGTGTCCTTGGGAGGAGGTTGATATCCTTCTCCTCTGCCTCCGTTTCTTCCTCCTCTATTCTGGGGATAAGTTCCCCTACCTCTTCCCCTAGTTGCATACTGGGGATTGTAGGGTCTCGGTGGTGCATTAGGTGGCTTATATTGTCGGGGAGGGAACTCGGGGGGACGGTGTTGCTGTGGCGTTGCTACTGGATCACCAGGATTTACTAGTGGGGCGTAAATTTGAAGGGGTGTCTCCTTTTGGGGAAGAGCTGGCGGGATCCCATAGACCGGGGGCGAGATATGGTCAGGATGAGCCATCATCACATTGGTTGGGGCCCCCAGCGGATTTGGTCCCGATCTCTGGTTGTACTGCACTTCTTGGATTAGAGGGCGCGGCGGGATGACCGGATACTGCCAAATAGGATTACGAGGTTGCTGATCCCCGAAGTTTTCCCTTCCCTGTCGCTTGTTTGGTGGCCGGTGGTAAGACAGCTGACGGAACAAAGGCTTATATTCGACAGGCCGTGAGCTGGAGCTTGCAGCTTCCATAGCGTGGATCTGCTTGGTAACGAGTTTTCTCAAAACGTCGTAGTTGGCCGGCTCTTTTCGAAATAGGCAAATTTTGAAATCTCCTTCGGCCAAATTTCCCATTAGTATCATGCTTGCGGATTCTTGGTTGAATCTCGGGATTTGTACCACCATATTAGTGAATCTGCTGGAAAAAAATCTCAAGGACTCGGTCGCGCCTTGCTTGATAGAATTGAGGTCCAACATGGTTCTTTTTCTTGTGCGAGCGCTGCCGAAATGAGCGATGAATGTCCCCGACAGTTGCGCAAAGTTGTTGATGGATGATCGGGCAAGATTCGTGAACCACGTTAAAGCGACCCCACTCAGCGTGGATGGAAATGAGAGTCAATACATAGCATCATTGTCTTCGTTCATTCCCATTGCCGTAGTGAATTGGTTGAGGTGATCGTTGGGATCGGTATCTCCTTTGTACTTAGTGATGGAGATGTCCCTCCACCTCTTGGGGACGGGTGCCTCACGTATCTGTCTGCAAAAGGCCAAGGGGAAGGTCGGCTCAACTTTGCGAGTTTGTTCGGGTGCTTCAGGGGAGTTTGAACGCGATGACACGTTCTGGGCCCTGCCAGAACGGTCGACCCTGTTGATATTCTCGGTGGGTTCTGGATCGGGGTTGGGAGGGCCACCAGCGGGGTTGGGGAAATGGTTGATCGTTACGGGCACTAGTCCTTGTTGTTGATAGTAAGTACGGGGGTCATGTTGGAGTGGTATCCCGTTCGCCTGTTGGTTAAAGTACATGCTTTGTGGGTAGCTGCCCGCGAAGAATTGGTATGGAGGCAGCCACCCCACATCCCGTAGGGAGCGAACAGAGGGGGTTGCGCAGTGTCCCATGTTGGTTGTTGAGGGGCGCCCTCGTTGCCGCTGTGTAGGGCTTCCTCGTTGGGGATGGTGTTGAGGTTGATGTCGTTTGCTTCCTCGTTGTCATGGTGTTGTTGCCCAAACTCCTCTCCGAAGAGGGTAAAGTTCATGATTCCTGCAAAAGAAAAAACATTAGCCCTTAAAAAAGGGAAATCAACGCAATTATCAACTTATATATCATTTATATAGAATAAAAAGGACGGAGCGGTAAGAAAGGACAACATAAAAGGAATGGAAAGATAGTAATGTAAAGAAGCATATTGCTACGCGGAACTTCTCGTCGTGAAAGGTTCACACAGACGGCGCCAATGAAGCGTTCATGGGATTTCGCCTATACTTATTACCTCACTTATGACGACATAATGCTTTTAAAATACCTGCAAGCCTTAGCCTGATGGGACGATGATCATATTGTAAGTTTGTTAGTCCAAGCGATGAGGGTTACGAGTTTGACTCGCGATGAATATGTTTACTGTTCAATCGTCGTCTATGGAGGAAGTTTGGCGAGGTTGTTATCCCAAAGAACGTTCTTCTCCGACCGAGGATCTCTAGAACTCAACTCCGGGGGTTTTAAGTCCGGGGGATAATCAGAGCTCTTATGCCTTTCTTATCTCCGGAATCGGATCCCTTCCTCTGAGATCGGATGGAGGGTATTTATAGGGAAACCAAGCGAGCAGCTGGCTGGCAACCTCGTGGTTCTACGTAGGACACGTGTAGCGCATGCCCACACGCTTAGGGGCATAGGCAATATACGTGGAGCCATTTAGAGGCGAGGTGCTTGAGCCAGCGAGCTGCTTGCTAGGTTTTCAGAGGCTAACGAGAGACAATGGAGAGTTAGCTCTAACTCCTATATTGGTTTTGATTCGCGAGGGGAATAAAGGTTAATAGATATTGGGAGCTCTAAGCCTAGTTCTTCAGGTCCGGTTGGATACTTTGCTTGCGAAGTGCTAATGGTGGGACCGACCATCCTTTTGCGTTGGGTGACCCATTTATGACGTAATATTCCGTGTTTATTATATAGCCTATTTTCTATGGCATCGTCATTTATAACTGTATAATGTTGAAATCAAAAGTTCTAAAAAGCTATTTACATTATCAAACTGAGCTTTAGTTAAGTTTGCAGTGAGGTCAAACACTAGTTACTACTATGTCAAGAATTTCTATCCCCCGAGATCAAGAAACACAATGCCTAACACTTATCATAAGTGGAAAAACCCGCTTGATTTCATTTAAAAGAGATTCAATCTCTCGAAAGATCGATGGATTGACCAGGTGGACTAATTGTTATGAAACAATAGAAGCAGGAAAAACAAAATGGAAAATAAATATTTGACAAAACCCTCTTTTAGATATGCCTCGACACAACACCACGACTTCAGAGGAGTCAAAGTATCTACTAAGAGACCGGATGTGAGAAGAAAGGTTAGGTAAAACCTCATAGGGTCCGCGGATATCATACACACACCTTGGGGGCGCCTGTCAGCGGATGCCTAAACCTAGCATTTACGCCCAGCTCAGGATAAGGTCAGACACGTGGCAAGCATACCCAATGACATTTGTGTTGATGATCATCTGTACAACATTTATAGTATAAAAGATGATCCCGAAGACGAGCTTTTTTTGGTGAGAGAGAGATCCGAGAGTTAAGAGAGAGAAATAGAGCTTGAATCTCTTTGTTCATAGATTAGCCAAGCAATAAGAAGAGGCGTTGAGATAAGCAGGCTCCGCGGACTCTCACTCAACACAATCCGCGTACCCCTTTCACTAGAGAGTCGTCTGAAGAAAGCATTGGGAGGATGGAACGGTTTGTCTCTTTTAGGTCCCTATCATTCCTCATCCGCGCACTGGATTCTTACGACACGAAGTACAATATGAATCTCATCTCATCCAACTAGAGACAAAGTTTGACAGATTCTCAAAAACAATATGAATCTCATCTCAATTCTTAAAAATTACACGAAACAAATGAGATGAGTAGATGACCCAACCCCTTCCCATCCCGACATCCCGTCTATCCTCTTGTTGAAGTCTACGGATGACTATTATGCACGTGGTTTTCATGGGTTATATCGGACTTCATTTTATTTGAAATTTTTTATTTTTGGTGTGCGAGTCTTATGTAGAAATAGATAAACATTAACGCAGGTGCATAGTACGTAGTATTTGATCTTTGTAATGAGCCAGTGGTGCAGTAGTGGGCATACCTAATTTGACAAGATGATCTCTAGTATATTCCCTACCGGCTTGTTGGGCACCCAACTCAATAGTCGGCAACACATCTGACAGCCTTGCTTTTTACAGTATTAATTTCAAATATACCTTTAAACTTTAAAGTGACCCGTTTATTTAATTTAATTTTTATTTTTATTATTTTATTAAGTAATGATTCGAGATCAGGCAAGCCTGATTCTCGAGTAGCCAATTAATCGGTAGGTGAAAAATGCCTAAACGTACGGTAAACAGGCGCTCGAAACATATGTAGAAATAAACTCTACAACAAAACGACCTAAGTAAAACTACTCCTTAAAGTTGAGGACGCCGGCGAAGAACAAAGCCAAGCACCACCGAACAGTAGCACCGCGGGCCAGTGATACAACAGGAATCTATTTCATGTGGGTAATGCAGACGAAATGCCAATGAAGCTCCTTCCTGGATACAAAGTCGCCCTGAAAGCACCACCGCGTCCCCAGCCAGTCCCGAATCCGAATTCCACGACCCCAACCAAGAAGAAGAACACCAAGAGACGCCGGATGCAAAACCACACACCGCATGTTCAATAACGCCAATGATGTTATTTTCATGCCCTTTCGGGATTCGTTCACCCCTTTCTTAGATCAAACCCTTTCGATTTTTGGTCAAGCTCTTTCAGAAATTTGTTCAAGGCCTTGTAAATGCTGTAATTTTATTCTATTATTATATTTATATATAAATCTAGATAGAAAAATATATAATATAAAATAGTACATAAAGCTTTTTTTTTCCCTTGTGCTGCTTTGGATCCAAGCCAAGTCCTTGGGCCCAAAGAAAGCATTTCGGGCCCAGATCAAGTAACATCAGGCCACCAATCGGGCCAAGGAGCACTAAGGGAGGGAGGTTGAAGGAGAGACACCGACCAAGCCACTTGAGGAAGGGGCAAGCCCCAGTGCCACTGGACCGCCAAACACGGCAGAGGAAGCCAAGGGACCAAAGCTAGAGAGGGAGAACAACAAGAAGAGCCCTAGATTGAAAATTCGAAGCCTAACGAATCGGCCAAGATCGAGGAAGGCAAAAGTGAGCCAACCCAAGCCAGGAACGACTAGCGAAGGAGGAACGGGGTCGAAACGGAAAAGATTGGCGGCTAAATTGTAAAACCCCTAAATCAATTTGACCAAGGAAACCCTAATACCCCATCCACCCACACTAATGAGCCAGACGAGGAAGAAGAAGGGCCAAAGTGAAACAAAACGCTGAGCAACGACGTGAGATGAGAACAAGGAGATTGAAGCGAAGGAAGGATCTTTAGAGGAAGACGAATACGCGTTTAGATGATCGAAGCCCAAGCCACCAACGTTGGAGACGAAGGAAACCAGGGGGATCGGAGGAAGAAACATCGGTAGGCAATCGAAGCCAAGATAGGTTGGCTGGAGCTAATTGTGGCTCCCTCTTTGTAGACTAGAGAGAGGAGAGAGTTTTCACAATATCTGTTTGTTTGTTTATTTAATTTAATTAATCGTATTTGTATAATTGGTCTTTTAACATTTTTTTTATTAAACAAAATAATTAATTTTTGTAATTATATTAATAATAAAAAAGTCTCAAATTTTGTTAATATGTCTCCTTTGTTGTGTTTGATTTCTAAAACACTTTATTAATACTCCAACTTTCTATATTAAATTTTTTCATTGGTCTTATTTTTTATATTATTTATTTGCTAAAATTTGGACTATTTTTCTTTTAATTTTTTTTAAAGTATGAAATTGATGAAGGGCCATTTGTTCAAATATTGGACTAATGCCTTGATGGAATATATGTTTTCGTTCCATTATATGACTTACAATCTAAGAGCATCCACAATGGGAGGGACCCCCTCCCGATTTCACTTTTTTATGCGATTTGGAGAACCCGATCACTGTGAACAACCTTCTCAAATTTGAGTGCCCCAATATATTGGACACCTACGCAAATCGAAAACCAATAAAACGATCACATGTGTCAACTTAATAAATGATTTCAATTTTTTATTTTTCTTAATAGATTTTAATTAAAGACTAAAAAATATTAATAATTTAATTAAAATGTTTTAAAATATTAAAATTAATTATCAACTATAATTATATAATTACATTAATAAAAAAAATCAATTGTTTAATTTAATAAAAAAATTGAATTAAAATATTTTAAATTATTAAAATTAATTAGAAAATTTAATTAATATTTTTTTTAGTTCTGGGATATATTAACAATTTAGTTTAAAAGTTTTAAATTATTAAATGTAATTATCAAATATAATTAATAATTAAATTAATAATTTTTTGAATTGTCAAATATAATTACAAAATATGATTAATATTTTTTAGGTCTAGATATATTAACAATTTAGTTTAAATGTTTTAAATTATTAAATTTAATTTTCAAATATAATTAAAAATTAAATTAAAATTTTTTTGAATTGTCAAATTTATTAGCAATTTTTTGAATTTTCAAATTTATTAGCAATTTAGTTTAAATGTTTTAAATTATTAAAGGAAATTGTCAATCGTCGTTTTACCTTGTTATCTCTTTTTTTAAGACCCAGTCGCCCTCCGGTACGCTCCTCAAGGTGGTGTCGTGACCCTCCCTATGTGCATCGACACCCACGACACAAAACCATACCCACAACCACAAAGACAACTAGATATGCCTGCAAATTGAGCGAATTGAAGATCGCATACTCAATTTTACAATGGAATCGTTGCATTTGTTGATGGTAAGTGGTAACGGCAAGGAGGTGGCGGGGAGAGAGGGAGGGAGAGGAGAATGACTGCAAGCGGTTAAGAGGAGGTTGTGGTAGTGGACGATGAAGGTGTCGTTGGAGTTGTTGAATTTGAGGCAGATAAGGGAGGTTGTGAGGAGGGTGGTTTCGAAGAGATAAATCTTGAGATTAACCTTCAATTGTGCAAATTGAAGATCGAATTAGCTAGAGAATTGTAGTCACTGGATTTGTTGCATATCTTCTTTTTTAATAAGGCAAGAATTTAGAGGGTATCAGTCTCTGCTGATCCACCATCCAACATTATCTTTAGGATGAGGGACAAGAAGTATGGTCATGACAAGATGAAGTCCAAATCACAATAATAACGCAGCATGACCACTTTATCATATACTACTGTTATATGCTTAAGATTTTTTTTTTTGAAAATATATGCTTAAGATAGATTTTTTCCAATTTCAATAAATGGATATATTTTTAGTAGATTTTACTCAATTTGATTAAATATTTATGCTAAAGATAAGATTTTACCAACTTGTTATCCGACTCTATTTAATCAATATATACAGTACTCCGTATTAAATATTTAACTAGTTGTATTGCCCGCGATCTTCGCGGATATTTTATATGACTTTTATTATTCATACACAAATTATGTAAGATTATAAAAATATATAAAATATTATTTTTTGACTTCATTTAACCTGACTCCATTTTATTAATAGTCATAATTAATTTCAACAACAATTTATTATTATATTTGATTAGTTAGATTGGATATGCTTTTAGTTGGGTTACCCGTGGTATTTTCTCCAAATTTAAAATTCTTAGTTGATATTCATTTATCTTCTTAACTTTCTCTAATCTATTCAACTTAATTAACACGTACTACGTACACTATCATTGTATACGGGTATATATATTAGTATTATTCAATTAATTAATTTAACCATATATACTATACATTCGCATACATATTTCAATTAAGATTTCTAACTATACGTAATATTCACAAATAACAATTCAAAAATATTAATAATTCAAAGTGAATTATTTATAAAATAAATAAAGATAAAATGATATGTTTCATAACCATTTAAGATATGACACTTAATATAAGGTTTTTGTAGATAAAGTATTTTAAAAATAACTCAAGGTGAATTGATAGATTTTATAACTACTTAAAATATAAAACATTAATAAAAAATATTATAAAATAACTCATGGTAAAATGATAGATTTTGTAACCACTTAAAATATAAAACATTAATAAAAAAATATTATAAAATAACTCATGGTAAAATGTTAGATTTTGTAGCTACTTAAAGATTAAGTCATTGTGTGACATGTCTTAAATTTATTGGATCATCATTAATTGACGTGTCAAAAAGATCCGGTCAGAATGCACCGGAGAATGACACGTAGGCGAATCGCACCAGAACCCGCCACATAGGATTTCCACGTCTCTGTTTTAGTATTATATATTGAATTGATTGATATTGATGATTGATGATTGATACTCCATACGTCTCAAAATTTAAGTCATTTTAAAATTTTACACAAGTTTTAATAAGGCACTCACCTCTCCATCAACATAGAAAACCTAAACCTAATTACTATCCCCTACCTAGAAAACCTAAAATGACATATATTTTGACACAACTAAATTAGTCTAAAACGACTTAAATTTTGAGACGAATAGAGTATAATATTTTACCCAATTTCATTACATTTATATATATTATTATCTATTTAAGACAAGATTTTACTCAATTTCATTATATATATCTCCATCCTTATCAATTACAATCGCCTTAGACTACCAAAAAAACGGTTAGACAACAAAATGAGAAATAAACAAAAAGTAAGAGGCCTATTTTGAATCAGAGAAAGGTAAAAAGTAAGGGCAGAAATAGCAATTTTTACCCTGATCGAATAACTACAAAACTACTAGAGGTAAAAATAGTTCACTACTAAGATTACATTCTCTTACTCTCTTAGTGATTGACTCATTTGGATCACTCGCTTCGCTTTCCCACTGCATCAAAAGTGTAGCATGTGAAACAACTCTTTACAGCCTTATTGAGCCCACTGATCGCAAAGTGACCACCCGCGGTTTTGACAAACAAAGTTAAAAACGAAACCAACCAAACAAACAAACCAACTTCGCAACTCCTCAATGTAGAAAGAATCGAAAGCAACCCATACTAAATAACCCTCCTTATCAATCAAGGTATCAATCACCCCTTCCTTTCCGTTGATTCATTCAAACCTCTCCTTTTTTTTTATCTTCCATTGAAAAATCAAACAGAATAAACTTTTAAGATTCATAAACAGAGGACATTAGGCAACAAGAGCAATTGTCACTTCAGTTCTACTTATACTCAAACAAGTGAGATTTTTACCTATCAAAATTACCACATTTTCCCTTCCAATCATGATAATTTCATTTACTAAAATTGTAAAGCTTGAGAACTGATGCCATAAATAGAAAAATTAAAGCTTACAGAGACAGATAATCAATACAGTACTATTACAGTACAAATTTTACCACCGGAGGAAACAACAAACTAAAACTTTACCCTTGATTTTTACTGACTATAGTATTAACTATTTAACTATTTACCATTGCAGCTGCTACCTACCAATTGGAATTGGAAAGAAGTACGAAGAGTACCTAATTCACAAACCCTCGCCTTCAACCCTTTCCAGTTAGGGCAAGAAGGTGTTCAGGCCGACACCGCCTACTTCGATGACGCTCTCCGTCACCGGAGGTTCGGAAGCCGGGGAGGTATCCGCGGGGAGGCCGCCGCACCTCTGGCATCGCCCGACGGCCAAGATCTGGCGGCAGGAGGGGCAGGAGGAGTGAGATCCGAGCCAGGTGTCGACGCAGACGACGTGGAAGGCGTGGCCGCACTGAGGGAGGACGCGGATTTCGTCTCCGGCGACGAATTCGGAGAGGCAGATGGGGCAATCGGCGAGCTTGCTGGCGAGGTCGTCGGAGAAGGTGAGCTTTGGGAGCGAGCGGAGCACCTTCTTCTTGAGGCCTTTATTGGCCGAGGAGTGGGCGGCGCCGTGGCCGCTTCCGCCTCCGGATAGGCGGCGGATCCAAGCGCAGCGAGCGACGGCGACGAGGCCTAGGACGCAGATTAGGGCGCAGAGGAGCGCGGCGAGGATGACGACGAAGTCGGAGTCAACGGTCTCGTTGGGCGAGGACGCATCGGCGGCCGGAGGGGAAGTGGATTTGAGGAATCTGGAAGGATAAGTCATGGCGGAAAGGGGGATTTGGGGGTCGACACTTTGTGAGAGGATACAGACTACAGAGAGAAAGAGAGAGGACACGTTTGTCTTGATGCTACCTGTACTCTCGATATATAATATAAAAAGATTTTTTCGGCCCAATAAAAAATAATTTATATATACTCTTTAGAAGGAATAGGTCACACTATATGAAATGGCATCCTAATGAAATAAAAAAAATGAAAGTTGGTACAAGGAAATGGGTAGTTTTAGGTAAGGAATTTATTTGCTCACAAGTCATAACTAACTCTAGGAGGACTTATTAGATTGTATTACATGAGATTATTTACTATTTAACGTTCTTTTCAAAAGTCTCTTTTTGGTCTTTTTAAAATGTTACTCCATATGTTTGGTAAATTAAAATTTGTTAAGTATTTGAAGTTGATTTGACTTATGAGACTAATCGATTGATAAAATAGTACGAGTACTTAAAATGAGTTTTTTTAATTAAGTGTTTTATTAACTATACTTTTACGAAGTTTATTTTTAACACGTTTTTAAGAAGCTAAATTTTTTTATAAAATATTAATTTTTTAAAATAATATTATATTTATTATAATATTATTTAAATATTTTAAAAAAATTAATTCTTTCAAATTATTTTGGTCAAGTTTAATTCTTTCAAATATAACTACTTAAGAGACACTTAATTAATGAGTGTGTATATATGATGGATTTATAATATAAGTGAAGTTTAAAAATATAAATTTTATCATAAATGGTAACAGTTGTTATAAGTATATTTGTTTATAATATAAGTGAAGTTTAAAAATATAAATTTCATCATAAATGGTAAAAGTTGTTATAAGTATATTTGTTTAAAATATAAATAAATATCAAAATAATATGGATACTATTTACCCTATATTGAACCACTAGCTTTTCACTCTTGATAAATTTCCAACTGAAAGGTTGTACCAAACATAGTTTTAAAAAGTCATAATTTTCATAGTCATGAAAATGAAGTATATTTCTACTTTTTATTCTTTATGTTATCAATGTTAAAGTTAGATTCTAAATCTTCATATACTTTTACAAATTAAAAAAAAATCTTCATATGCTTCCAAATGTTTTGATAATATCAGTACTTTGTCGGGGTAATGCTTGACTTCGTCCTTCGTCTAAGTCATCGTCTTGTTCGGTTTAGTTGTATTTAGTTTCATTTTTGAAGAGTTCTTATCTGTATTTTGCATCATATTTGTATTTTTATGTTTGTTTAGACGACATACTTGTCGACTATTGAGGTTCAAATATGTCTGACATAGAATTCTTTCATAATAAAAAAATATATCAATACTATAGATTATGCTTAGCTAGTTCCGATTAAAAGATAAGAGGTCTTATTTTTAACATCTCAAAGTCAAACTTTACTTAGCTAAACATGCATGTCATGGCGGCTCATGGATTGGAGATAATGGCTCATTGCCTCGTTGTTTCTTTACACATATTTTTTTATTCCATTTCCATTTTCATCAAAATATGACATAATTAGGGTATTAGTTTTGTTTAGAAAAATATGTTATTTAATATTTAAAAAAAAAATGTAATAGGTAAGAGTTTGTGTGGATATTTTCATAAAACCACCTTTTAAATGACTTTCTATATCAATCAACCACCCCCGAATATATTCCATCCAAATATAGGTTAAATTTGATAAATTGTAATTTTATCCACTCCTTTTATGTAATATTATAATAAAATTTTAACAATTAAAAAATAAAATATAAATAAATAATTATGAAATTGGGAGGAAATTATGGATGTTATTTTCTCTTTTTAAACAGCCGATAAAATGGTGTCGACTTCTACAAAATTGCTCTCTATTCAATTGAGTCGCTCGTTTTCCCCTTCCAAATCACTTTTTAATTCTCCATTAGCTTCTACACACTTTCAATTTGGGAGCAAAAATAATGTCAATTGTATCCTCTCAATTTAATTCTTACTTATTTACTTTTTTCTTTTTTAATTCTTAAATTTTCATTATCAGATAATTAAACAAGAAGGGTAAAATTATAATTTAACAAGTTTAACCAAAATTTGGACGGAATAATCTCGAAGGTGATTGATTATTGACAAAAGTTATTTAAAGGATGGTTTTCTAAAATTATCAATTTAAGCGGTGGTTTATGACAAATGGATAATGTTGAACCCGTTTTAGTCATCTAGCTAATAGTAATCCATATGCCTATATATAGAGACTTTATGTTGATGTAACAAACTCAATTAGTTGAAATAACAAACTCTTTCTCCTTCCTTTCATCATCTTTGTTTTTTCTCTGTGATTGAGAGCTCCTCTCATGGAGTACGATCTTGCATATTCCATCTGATAACATGGTATCAGACTAGCAATTCATTCATTCTTCCAGTTTTTCTTGATCCTTCCTGTTTTCTACTTCTTCTCCATGGATCATTTGATTCCCGATAGTATGGTTGCCACCATTGATCCCAACAATGAACTCTACCTTCATCACTCAGACCACCCCAATTATGTGCTTTCTACTCGCCTTCTTAGTGAAGGTAACTACAATCACTGGATCTGTTGCAATCAGTTGGAATAACAAACTCTTTCTCCTTCCTTCCATCATCTCTGTTTTTTCTCTGTGATTGAGAGCTCCTTTCATGGAGTCCGATCTTTCATATTCCATCTGATAACAGATACATTTAAAGGGTGGTTTTTTTTTATTAGGTAAGAATTCGAGCTCAGACAAGCTTGAAACTCGAGAGGTCAACGAATTGGCAGACGGTTTCTGCATTTTGGCCTAATATATTTGTATAAAAAGCTAAAATGACATGTTTTAGTAAAAGAAAATAAAAATAATACAGAGTATTAACTAATAGAGATTTTTTTTGGATACAAATTGAGATTTTTATATACATAAAAAAAATAATACGGAGTATTAACTAATAGAGATTTTTTTTTTTGGATACAAATTGAGATTTTTATATACATAAAAAAATCGTTCAAAAAGATATTTTACAATAATCCACATAACAAACGTCAATCTTCTAAACTCTTGACATTATCAGACAACAAAAGAAATGTTTATCTTTTCCCGGACAAACATGCCTAAAACAACTTTGAGCCTAAATCCTAGTTGATCATATAAAGAAAACAAAATATATGCCAGTCCTCAATTTGCCATTAATTAGTATATATATATATATGTAACCTCAAATTTCTTCCACATAATTCAGAATGTTGTGCTCATACGAAATATTTTGATTTTTTTTTTTTAATTACATTCATTAGATATAGATTTATGATCGATATAGTTATCATAGGTGGTTGTCTTTAGGAAACACTAGCTAAAAAGTAGTTTTTGAAGAAGAAAAATTAATGGATGGGTGTTTTGATAAAAAGTAAACTTTGGAGGAGTTGAAATAAGTTGATGGAAATTCTAAAAGCATACGGCCTTACCAAGGTTATGAGAATTTTTGGCACCTTCTTATTTCATTCGAAGTATTTACAAGTATTGTATTTTTCGTCTTCTCTCGCGGTTTCCTCTCTCATTTT
Organism: Persicaria maculosa; assembly: GCA_963922045.1. Lineage (NCBI taxonomy): Eukaryota > Viridiplantae > Streptophyta > Magnoliopsida > Caryophyllales > Polygonaceae > Persicaria > Persicaria maculosa. The sequence goes on from OY998253.1 coordinate 14,688,167, forward strand.
CTTTAATTAGAAAAGAATTCGGACGAGCGAGCTCACCAGACAGTTTTCTCTCTCATTTTTGAGTTTATATACCTATCTTGATCATTTAATATTTTTTTAAAAAAGTAATTACATGGGGATTAGTAGTTGATAAGGTAATTCATTCAAATCAACTTCAGTTCATATTATGAAATTAAACATATGCAATCTTCAACATAAATGGTTTGGTTTTTTTTCCTAATGTAAAAATCGTAATGAGTATATGGTTAATATATATAAAGCCTAATTGTGTTGACAAAATAATTATTTGTGCTAATTAATAATTAAGGAGCATATAATAATTTTTTTGATTTGTGAAAATTTGGAGTCTGTCAACCACGGTTGTATTACCACCCAAGAGCGTCCTTGCGGACGAGAGTTTAAAACTCATGGCCGGTCGGAACTTCAAGGAAAAGAAAAGGTCGGTGAAAATTTGGAGTCTGTCAACCACGGTTGTATTACCACTCAAGAGCGTCCTTGCGGACGAGAGTTTAGAACTCATGGCCGGTCGGAACTTCAAGGAAAAGAAAAGGTCGGTCCAAAGTCAGGGGAGTAAGACGATCGGCTGCCCAATTGACCTCCATGAAGATGTGAAAAATGAAGACCGTCTCAAAAGAACCAATCAAGAGGAGAGGATAAGAAATAAGCAGTTTAATCTCTCATGACGTCAACCAGGCTCCCTTGATCGCATTCGCGATTGCGAGACAATCCTCTTCCACAACAAGTCTTCGAATCGTTCTCTTCCGAGCTTCCATCAGTCTAAATTGCAATCCAATTACTTTGACTTGTAGTGGCAACACCTTCCCACATTTTTTTTACATCACAATCGATCAATCAGGAGAATATAATATAAATGAAGTATTGCGAAGAAGAGGTTGATTCTTCAAAAGGTGAAGGGATAAGAAGGTTAATAGGAAAAAGAAGTGGCCAACAAAAGAACGAGGTAATTGAACAAGTGTGGATGAAAAAACAGATAATAAAGGAGGAGAGCACACCGAATTATGGATGATTGATGATTGTGTAAAATCAGTCCCAAGATAACGTGAATACAATAGAAAGAGAGCAAATGGATGGAAAAAGCGAAGATTGAGTTATGTAGTGTGAGTCATAAACTATATAAAGCTACTATTAATTGATGTGAATAAAGTACACACTAGGAAAGAGCCGATCATATGGTAGAGATGTGCAATTTGTCAAAAAATAAAAATAAAAATGAATGCGACCCGTATATAATCTAATTAGTATACCTCCGTTTAAACAAGTGTGTGGTACTCGGTCAACAGCAAGCCATCAGATCTCGATTATGTTCACGATCTCTTGCACGACAACAAAAGAAAGACCACAGAGCTAAAAAAGATACGACCACTAGAATCGAGCAAACATACATTCTAGAAAAAGTCGGGGCAAACAACTTTTATACCACAGGGTTTCCCTGCGTTACCTCTACCAATTGTCAGAAGTAATGGCTCACATTGTCCCGATTCCAACGCCATTCGCCCTCGCTAGTTTCGAACTTCGTTCTCTAGTTTTGTTCGTGGTAGACTTGTCTTTGTTGTTTTGGTTGTATTTCGATTCTTTCATAACGGTTTGTCCGTTGCTGTTCTTTCGGCCTCTCGTCTCACCGGGTATGTCCGGTGAGTTGAATTATTTCCGGTTAAAAAAAAAAAAGGTACTTGGTATATTATAATATTGCTATTTTATCGTAGTTTTTACTTTTAATATGTGTAACTATAAACACTCATATTAATAAAGTAAAATAATTTTGAAGGGATGCGTGGAGGATTGTATAGTAACTTCATTAAATTAATTTTCTACTAATGTTTATATAAAAAATGTCACATATTTTTATTAAAAAAAAACAACAAAAATCCCTTAGGGAGAGTTGCAATATAGACTTAACACTTTTTATTTTTTAACATAATACTTTGTTCAGGTTATTTCGAAAACACTCTCTCGACTTGTTCGAAGAATAAGTGCGTACATCCTGAACCCCCAATCCCCCATACCCTGCTTTGGCAGGATTTATGTTGGAATGTGGTTGTCCCACATCGGTAAATTGGTAATATAAAGAATGCTTGAACAACATATAAGGCTGAAGGGTTACTCCTCTCATTGTCAATTGGTTTTGAGATGGAACCCTGTTCAAGTTTATGTATTGTTCGAGTCTCCCATATGTGAGCCCGAACACACAACCTTCCTCCAGCGTGTCTTAGCCGACTTTAACAATTTAGTGGGTAGTTGTTGTTGTAACAAGACTTTTTCTACCAAAATTGTGTTTTGAAAAGACCAACATTTACAACAATGCTTGTACGAGTTTAAATTTAGCAAAAAAACAACGTTTATAGTTGGTACTACTATTTTCCGCAACTTTGAAAGTTGATGCTATTCTCCGAAACTATCCCAAAAGTTGGGTACATTTATTGTGATTTCCCCAAAACATATCATCCTAAAATAAAACAAAATCCAAATCTAACTACTCAAAAGTCAAAACATATGACAGTAACACAAATTGTGAAACAAAGACCACACTACATACATAAAAGACTATATATAGGGGAGATCTGCAAGTAACAAAGCCCACACTATATGATAACAGTAACTTAATCACATTTTACAGTTAATCAAAGATAATTTTCAAAACATCAGATTCTACCTGTAAGAGTTGAAAGTTGATCACCTGCTACTTAGGGCTTGTTTGGCAGAAATTTTTAAAGCGGCGTGGGAAAATTTTCTGCAACTTTCAAGAAAAAAGCTTTTTGCAAAAACACTATGAAGTTTGTCATGCCAAACAAAAACTTACTAAATTAATCTATCCTCAAGGCAAAAACTTTAACCTATTTATAAAACTTTATCTAGATTATAATTTTAAGCTAGATTTTAATTTAATCTAGATTCAACTTTGGCATGCCAAACATGAGCAGGTTCTATCAACGCTCTAATCAATCATCTGCTTCCAATCTCTGTTTGTTCAACCTACTGAATGCTATGAGCCCTCACCTGCTAAATGCTATCAGCCCTCCTCAGCTATTGTATGCTGTGATCTATCTGATCTATCACTTGTTGATTGTTGTGAGCCCTCACTTCGTAAATGAGGCGAGGTTGATGAGCGCCGTGAACTACCCTCCCCGTGTTTCTTCTTCGCACTCTGGTGCCACTTCTTCAGCGCTTTTGATATTTGCTCGTTAAATATGGTTAGCTTCATGGTTGAGCCCATCTGCTTTCCACATTTTCTGAGAGGTAAGATATTGAACACTGGAACAAATTTCGGCACTATATATATAGTACTGCACCGTACCTGAGTTACAAGGGCGTAGAGCGGAAGGGTGATGTAGCTGCACAAAACTTGAACTCCAACCCTGCCATATAAGGTGAAATCATTACATGACGGTAAAAAAAAACCCCGAAAAAACAAGATCAATTGTAGTATTCGTATCAGTTTAGTAGTTATATATAATGGCTTACCCGATTGCAACTCTGATGATAGTGAGGTCTAATCTATGGTGAAGACAAGATCTCAACCCAAACTCATACTGCAATTTTAAGGCACTGGCATGTTAGTGTTATATAAGAATGATAGCAAATACAAAATTAGGCATAAAAAGGCAGCTCATTACCCATATCCAGAAAAAGTATGTAATCTCAAATGCATTCTGTAAACAGCAGCAAAGCTAAGTGTCAGGTAAAACTAGCCGCGCAATTCAAGTCTTTGAACAGCTAATAATGTTAGTGTTTACAAAGAAAAAGGCATACAGTTACCTGAAATAAGGTATAATGGATGAGATAAAGAATTAGTTGAGGCCACTCAAACCAAAAAAATTTGTCTGAGACCTCGACAAGAGGCGTTCCTTTAACTTCTTCTTGTCTTTCAGCAATGTCACCAGCCATTTGTGCTATAATTGCTTGAAGCTTTGTACCAACTGCTAGGATCACCTACCAACACAAGGATGGTAAGCACTAGATACTGTTTGACCTTCAAGGAAAATAAATCATTGACAAGCAGAAATATCTCACAATCAGAGGCACTAGGGATAGCCAAGTCAGGGAATCCCAAGCTGGAACAAACAAATAGAACAAGTAAGTTTTAAGTTTGATTGTAAATTTGTAATACATAGCTAAACAGAATAGAAAAGTGAGTTAGCTTACAATGTACATTAACAAGCAAAAAGAAGACAGAAGAGGCCCATAGTAGAGGACTGTAGTCATTGTGGACAAAAAAAGGAGTGAGGCAATTTATCCGCAAATAAGCAATACAAAGCCATTTGAACGTTGTAGATCTCAGGATCAATAAATTTTTATGTACCTGATCCCTACAACTACCTTAAAATCATCTTCCAGTGATCTTTTGATGTACTTTTGGAAATCAAATTTACTTCCGGGGGCCAAGTGAACCTATCAGGAAATACAGTTTTAGTTTTCCTTAAGATAAATAGAAAAAGAAATTTAACCTCCGAATCATGAGCAAGAAACTTACACTAATAAAACCATGACGCATGGTTAAGTAGTCAGATCTAGTAACAGACCTAAAAAATTGTCGGAAGAAGCATACCTGTTAAGACCACAAATGTTTGACAACTTAGACCAGCAAGTACTTCAGAGAAAAATACATCAAGGGTAACAATCCTTGATGTGATACTTGATAGTGCGCAATAACAAGATAATAAGAATGAGATCATGGAGTGATTTTATAACTTCACAGACACAAAATTTCAGTTTAAACTGAAATTAGCAATGATAAAACAACAGGCTGAAATGGTGAAGCAGATCTTACAATTAAAAAGAGAATGGGTACTCTAGTCCAAAAACTGGTGTTTTGTTTGACAAAAGATGTCTCGTGAGCAAGTCTCAATTTTGAAGTATCTGCGGATTTTGCAAAAGTTTTCGTTCAGTGCCATGGATGAGAATTAACAGCAATGGCTTAAATGCATAGGTAACTGCAGACACACCAGAATGAAAAATACGTGAAAAGATCACTAAGAGCTAGCATGCTCAGTAGCATTAGGCCATTGATATAAAGTTAAAAATTAGCCTCATAAAAAAGTGGTAAATCGTGATATTCATATCATAGGTTTCAAGTATATTTTTTACAAGATTCTTCATTATGCAAGGCTTCCTGTTCCCAATCTTTCCATCCACGAATCTGCATAAATGATGGACAAATTAAGAATATATTAATGAAATACCAACTTAATTTTCTAAACTTGTAAGTTTAAATACAGAACACTTCAAGCTACTAGAAAAAAACTAGCAAGCAAGATGTGGCAAATTTTTGGAAGTTCCAAATGTTAGAAAGTCCTAAAGTGCATCAAAAGTACCAAATGTCGCACTTGAACCTAGTCACATGTTGAGCTCTATAATGCAAAGAACAATAAAAGATAGAAGGAAAATATCATTCATACAACTATAACAAACACACCTTGAGCCTGCCAAGCATCATTACAACTGCACTAAAAAACACATGAAAAATCGCCAAGAAGAATATGAATATATGCAGCTGATGCAGTGCTTCTACAGATATAAATGGCTCTTGTCCCTGTCAAAAAAGAACGCGCTATCAACATAACTCAAATCGATGAGTTAGCTAGATAAGATTTTATATGTTGGCAGAGCCAGGCTTAGAAGAATTGACTAACTTCTTTGCACCCAGTAGGCTCTTTGTCAGTGGACAATATCCTACCAGCATACCACAAGAGCTTTCGTTTATGCTCTGCCACTGGTTCATGTTCTGTTACTGGCTCAACCCCTTTTCCTCGCTTGCCACGTTTAGAGCATGGCAACATTGTGTCTGAAAATTTATGGGGTATACAGACATTTGCAATGTAGTTTTGCCCAAATGTCAGGAGAAGTGAGATGAACCCTAGAACCATCAGCTCTGAAGAACAAAATGTAACACTAAACTTACAACTATTGATAAATTATGATAAGGGGAGTCACAAGTGATTCGTGTAAGAGGTAACAGTTTCTTGTACACTTACCTCCCTTGACCTTTTCAAGGGCTTCACACAGAGCTGTCTTGTGCCTCCGTTCGAAATACTGCATATGTAGAAGAAGGCGTCAGAAAAGAAATAAATACTTCAAAACTTTGGCGTTTATTCTCTAAATAACTTTGAAAAAATCTTAGGCCACAAAAACTAGTGTGCCTTCCATTCCTCTGAAACCTAAACCTGTAAGAAAGGCAAATCACTCTTGAAACTCTTCTTCTTCTTCATATCAAGGGTAAAGTAATGAAGATAAATAGACAACAATATTCCACAAGCAGCACTTCAATTCAAGATAAAAGAAAGCATATGCTAAGTACAATGAACAGTGAGAACTAAAAAGGAATTGACATGGAATATCAGTGTATAATAATGCACCTATAATAACAAAGAGCTAAATATATTCAATCAATATTTATGGTCTATACGTTGCACATAAACAGAAACCATACAGATACTGTGAAAGGCAATTTCAAATATAGTTGCAATGATTTCACACAATGATTTTGTGCACTGGCATTCTATCATGAAACAAAGCTTCAATGGTTGGAACTTCTGTCATGTGGAAGAGACAAATGACACAATCAATCAACAAAATTAAAGCTAATTTTACAAGCAGAAACCCACAAGATGAATCAAAACCCTAGGCAAATTCCCTTTTTCTTGTCAGTTGTCATTACAAAAACTAAAACAAAAATAGAAACAAAAAAAAAAAAACGGAAGTGAATGAAATTTTCACCTGTCCAACAAGGTGGAGACCCTTTTCAAGAAAAATGGAGATGATAACGATGCTGGCGCAAATGGCAGCAACTGCCCAGGTGGGCGTTTGATCGAGTTGCCTTTCACCGGCACCTTCTCCACCTCCTGTCATATTCCTTCTTCTCTAATGGGATTCCTGTTACAAACTACAACCTGAATTGCAGGCAGTGTCCGGGAAAAGCATATTGGATGAATTGGTGGACTGAATTAGGGATTTGCAAAAAACACATTTGTGGTTTGATTTGGAGTTAGGGATTTTGCACAAAAAGACATTTGGGGAATTGTATTCGTGCAGAGGAATTGAGGAAGTTGAGAAATTGTGGCCATCCAAATCACGATTTGGGATTCATGGAAATGACGAACACTAACCAAATGCAAATCCATGGGACAGTCGACACGAGTCTACACAGCGGACAAGAGAAAGATTTGCGCGCCCAGCCGCCGTTCCCTTTAATTCACTCTCTCTGTTTGTCTCCAAACTTTTGCTGGACCTCTCTCCAACTTTTTCCGCATGATCCTTGTTCCGTTGTTTTTGCCGCCATGGCGGGAAGTTCCGAAGGCCCTGTTTGGCAGTAGGTTATATTTTAAGAGGGGAAGATTATTTTTTGAAGTTATTTTGGCAGGTGGAGAGTGGAGACGGGAGAGTGTGGACTAAGAGCACGTTTGGTTGGCAATCCAAAAATCCAGGAAGTAGAACTTTAAGCAGGATAAATTCATAGTTGATATTTTTAAAATTAAAAAACGCAGGGATTCAACTTCGCAGAAAGTTAAATTCTCCCAAAATAGATGAAGTACACTTACCTAATTTCTATGTAAGTTAAACTTCCACCATTTTGTATTTGAAAATTTCAAATTCTCCTTTTAATCCTCTAAAATAAAATAAAAATCAACCAAACACATTTTCATAATTCTCATCAATTTCCCCATCTTCTAGGCGATCCGGGGGTTTGGGCATCTTGTGGAAATCATATCAACTAACAAATGAGATCATTTCGATTCAAATCCATCTATCCTGGATCATCGGTCTGCGATATGAAAATATCAATGACAGGTTCACTATGCTTATACTATTTGTATATGCACCTCCGAGCCCTCATGAGAAAGACTCGTTCTGGGATATCTTGACATCCATAGTGATCAACTCGCCAACTCCCTGTATGATAATTGGCGACTTGAATGAAATTATATGGAGCAACGACAAGTTGGGTGGGCCAACCCTCGCTCGGCTCGCTTCACACGGCTACTCCAATTTAAAAATGATTGTGCTCTTGAAGATCTCCCCACTTTCGGGAACCCCTTCACCTATAGAAAAAACCAAGACAGCGAAGGAAATATTCGTAAAAAAACTTGTCTTGGTTCATCTATGTATCAAATAATGTTTAAACATAAAATTTTAAAGAAAAAAACCAAAGAATGGAATAAGCGCACATTTGGAAACATCTTTCGTCAATTACAAGAGACTAAGGTTGATCTCCTCAATATCCAATCTTCTGCTTCGGAGGGTAACACTAGATCAATCAACATCAGAGAGAAAAATCTCATTGCAAAAAAGGAGAAACTCCTTATTTTCCAAAAAACGTTTTGGAATCAAGGGGCTAAAACAAAACATCTTAAACTTTCGGATACAAACACAACATATTTATACCGGGTTGCCTCAGGTCGTAGGCATAGGAAACAAATCCGTAATAGTACCTCCTCTGATGGCACATTGATAATAGGTGAGGAAAACGTCAGAAATGAAATCAAGAACGATTTTGAAAAAAGATTAAAAAAGGAAGCTACAGATGATCAACTTCTGCATGAAATGCTGAGTCTAATCAATCCCTCAATCACCCCTGAGGAAAATGCCTTTCTTATTCGACCGCCCTCAAACAGTGAAATTAAAGCGGTTGTGTTTAGTCTTGGACACAACAAATCACCTGGTCCGGATGGCTTTACAGCGGAATTTTATAAAAAGTATTGGGATGTCGTAGGCCAATCCATCATTAGAGCTGTAAAGGGTTTCTTTCACGCTGGAAAACTTCTGAAACAATTAAACCATACTTTCATCTCTCTCTCCTTCCTAAGCGAGACAACCCGACCAACACGAATCATTACAGACCTATAAGTCTTTGCTCTAATCTGTATAAAGTAATCTCAAAAATCTTGACGGAAAGGATCAAAACTGTCATTGGCAGGCTAATTCATCATCTTCAAGGCGCGTTCGTGTCTGATAGAGCCATCCAAGACAATGTGTTAATAGCACATGAAATCTTCCATTCTTTCAGATCCCGAAGGGGTAGTGAGGGATGTCTTGCAATTAAACTAGATATGGAAAAAACGTATGATAGAGTCGATTTGAACTTTCCTATGAAGGTTCTAGAAAATTTTGGATCCCACACCACCTTCATCTCATGGATTATGGAATGTGTCACAACGGTGTCGTTTTTAGTGCTGGTAAACAACGGTCCCACGGAAGTTTTCTTCCCCTCCCGTGGACTCAGGCAAGGAGACCCCCTATCCCCCTTTCTATTTATCCTAGGGGGCCGAAATCCTAGCAAGAAAACTCTCTGCTGAGACAATCTTGGATAGTAGCCCTATAGGTTTCCGTTTCGGGAGACACGGTCCCCGTGTCCCGTTTCTTTCCTTCGCAGATGACATCATCATTTTCACAAAAGACACCTTGGATGCTGCTCACAAAGTAAGAACAATAGTAGATTCTTATTGTAAGATTTCTGGTCAAAAAGTGAACTATCATAAGTCAAGCTTCCAAGCAACTAAGGGAATCTCGAGCTCTAGAATTACCGAACTTCATAGTCGCCTGAACATTACAAATGAAGGCTCACTGGAAAAATATATCGGTTGCCCTATTATTAATGGTAAAGTGAACAAACAAACTTTCGAAGACATCATTTGTCGATCCAGAGAACAATTAAGCAAATGGCGTGCTCATGCGCTGTCACACCAGGGTCGGGCAACCCTTATCAACTCAAACATGTCTGCCAAATCCCTTTACACAATGCAAAGCTTTATGCTACCCAATTCAGTACACAAGGAGCTTGATCAAATTAACAGAACATTCTTTTGGAACAAAGACCTACAACATCGGCCTCTTTTCGGTTGGGATAGGATTTGCAGACTAAAAAAATATGGGGGACTAGGGCTTCGGAAATCCAGAGAAATGAATGAAACACTCCAAATGAAATTACTATGAAAAATCTTGGCTGAACTAGATACCAGTTGGGTTTCACTTATCAGACACAAGTATCTTCAAACTACTAACATTCTCGAATACAAAAAACGCGGGGATATGTCATGGCTAAGGGCAAAAATGGTTAGACTAATTGAGAAATTTAAATCAGGACTTATTTGGTCCATAGGAAACGGGTGTTCTGTCAAATTCTGGAAAGATAATTGGATCACAACGTCCTCAATACGCTCTAGGGACATTCGACATGTAGATGGCAACATTGAGGAAACTGTCAATGACTATATTTTAGGAGGAAAATGGTGGGAGGAGAAACTCAACAGGGTGCTTTCGCCCTTCATAGTGTCTGAAATATTGGACATCTCACTCTCGATATCCTCAATTTAGGATCGCCTGTATTGGTGGCCCGACAGGGCTGGTTGGTTTACAACTTCGAGTGCCTATAAGCTAATCACATAACACACAGACTACAACGTCGACATCAATAACTGGATATGGAAAATTAACACTCCACCTAAGATAAAAAAACTTTTTGTGGAAAGTTTGCCAAGACGGGCTCCCTACTGCGTCTAGATTAGCTTCTCGGGGGGTTCCTGTCCCATCCAACTGCAGCCTATGTAATGGGTTCATGGAAGATGACACCCACTTCTTGCTTGAATGTCCATATGTATGTTCACTTCTCCATCTAGCCCCTCGTGTTGGCTCAACCATTACAAATATGATATAACATTCTCGGGACATTAAACCGATCCTTGCCTTTCTTGGGAACAATCTCACTCCAAAGGCTAAGCTTGAGCTAGGTTTCGCCTGGTGGACCGCTTGGTTCATCCAAAACCAATATATATTCAGACAAGTTCCCATTCCAAGTAGGGATGTCGCAATTCAACTGATTAAAACACACATACTCAATTAGAGCAAAACTTTTCAGGCAGAGAGTGAATTCGATGAGGAAACTATAATGAAGGCACAAACACCAAGGCAAACAAAGAGGAAACACAACACTCGTAGTGTGCGCTGGCGAAAACCACCAACTGGAACCCTTAAATTAAATTTTGATGGGTCTTCTCTTCCTAATATGGACAGCTCGGCGGGAGCTATCTTACGGTACTGGGAAGGCAGACCTATTACCATATGCTATCAAAAACTATGAAAGCAGAGCACCCTCAAAGCTAAAGCGCTTGCCTTAAAAATAGGGATCCAACACGCTTTGAGACTCTGTATAGACAAACTTCATATCGAGGGAGACTTCAGCATCATCATAAATCATTTAAACAACCGCACTAAATGTCCTTGGGAAATCGAACTTATCTTATCTGACATCAAAACTCTTCTATCGACCTTGAAAGAAGTTACCTTCTTTCATGTTCTCCGAAACGGCAATAGAGTGGCTGATAAGGTTGCACACCTTTGCCACTCTGTCAGGGGTGTTGATATCTACAAAAATTCAGGTATCTCTGAGCTCATCCGTAAGGATGCTGCCGGGTAGACTCGCTCACCTGAATTCTTTCCTAATAAAAAAAAAAACAATTCTCATCAATTGGACTTCCCGAAAATTCAATTTTCATGAAGTAGCTTCACGGGAATTTATATTCCCACATTGAACCAAACGAACCCTAAGTGGAGATTTTTTTTTAAAAAAAATTCAATATAACCTTGTTGATTGTTTGATTGGTATGAAATTATTTTTTCATAGATTATGACGTGTTGTCTGTTTTATCGTGCCTCTTTTTTGGATTTCTAAAAATCGCGCCTAGGTGGCACATAGGAATTTTTAAGCCTAAGCGAGTCTCTAGGTAGAAATCCGCCTAGGTACCACCTAGGAGCTGCCTAGACCCAACCTAGGCCCACCTAGTCCCGCCTATGCACTGCCTTGGCCCATCTAGGTCGACGATTATTCAGTTTTAATGTTTTGGCAAGTGATTAGTCGACTTAGATTTTTTTATGACCCAAATCTGGATGTATTTGCTTTTGAGTCAAATCTATGATTTTGGAATTTATGAGATTTTAGAGTCGCTAGTCTAATGCATACTTTTGAGTTTATTTACTTTACTGTTAGTTAAGCACCGCATATTTGGGTTTATGAGTGATATTATGGATTACTATTAAATTATACGAATGATTGAAATGTGTTATACGCTAAAATATAATAAAATAATCAAGTTTATTCAAAGTCCGCCTAGGCGCTTACAGGGATCTCGATGGGAAGTACGAAATCCCTATTTTTTTTCATTAAAATCATACATAAGTTTATACTCCCTCTGTTAATTAAAACACGTCGTTTACTATTCATGCACGCTTTTTTAGAATGATAAAAACTATATAAAATATTAACTTTTTTTTAAATCTTGTTTTTATAAATTTAAACTTAATAGTAACAAGTATGAAATTGTTTAAAAATATTATTAAAAAAGTTAATATTTCATATAGTTTTTAACACCTAAAAAAGCGTGCGTGAATAGTAAAACGTCAAGTTTTAATTAACGGAGGGAGTATAATTTTTCTTTCACTTTTAAATTTTTACCTTATAATTTATATTTATGATATATTATATATAATATTTATATCATATTTTTGATATAACTTTAATAATATCTTATAGTTTTCTATTAAATGGAGGGAAACATGAGTTTTAAAGGGAAAATCCGCGGGGAAGGGAAACAGGAGGGAAAATTAAGTAGGGACGGCGATTCCCTGACGGGGGCGGGGTGATTTATAGTCCTCGAGCGGCGACTGGGGCGAGAATTGGTTAATAAACGGGGACGGGTGGGGGAGGATACCACCACCCCGAACCCGCTCCGTTACCATCCCTACTTTTCCCCCTTCAATTCACATTTGCCATGTGTCATAAGACTCGTTCGGTTTCTGTATGAGTACTATCATTGCATCATGACCTTACCGATGCAATTGTATCTTACAATGTATATTGATATACTTTCAATTGAAATTTCGTTTCAAAAGTTGCAAAAGTTTCTGGATTAGCTGTTGTTGATTCTGATAGAGTAGTATTTACCAAGAAGTTGCCTTCTTGATTGACAGGAATGGAGGATGCTTAACGTGTTCGAGATTTGGACTTGGCAGATTAAGTAATATGGTATGAGATTGCGCAGGTCGCAACGAGTTCTTGTAATGTATACAACACCTTGTTATATGGCAAAGCACATTTTTGGCTTTTGTAAGCTTCATAATTTGGTGAAAATATATCTTCTTGCTTATATGGCAAGCTATTGGATGAAAACATCTTGAGAATTTTCTACTGATAGTGGTAGTTTCTATATATTGGATCTCTTTTCAACTTGGTTCATCACGTAACGATAATTGGTCCTAGTAATTTTGGTATTGTCTTTAGGTTTGTTGACCCGTTATTTGGTGTTGTGTTTTGTACATTTTGTATTGTGGTTGTTGTGACGAGTTTTATTCAATTTAAATATATTTTAACTCCGTTAATTAAATTATGCAAGAATATTAAAAAAATACATTTTTTTTATATAATTTTCTTTTGATACAACATTTTTTTATATCCTTATCAACGATCAACACATTGCATCAAACTCCTCTAAAAAAACTCTTAAAAATGATATGACTTGAAATAATGGAATCAGATAACAATTTAAACTTAAAAGGACATACACCCAATACCCAACGTATACTTGATCAACACCGATAATGGCCATCTCAATATTGAATTCATCTCGAATTGATTTGACTCGAACCGACTCAAATTTCACATAGAACGGGGTGAGATTATTGCCCAAATTTCACCCCGTATAACCTCGACCACCTCCACCCCTCAAAAGTTCAACATAGCTGCCAAACACTAGGCTGTGTTTTTTTTTTAAATCTCATTTAACACCACCTCCTCCTACCGAGCAGGGTAACCCAAAAACTCGAACCATGTTGACTCGACATTCGAACAATCAATCAATACAAATCCTCTAAAATATAATACTCTCTAAATCACTAAATTATTTTCATATTTATTTAATATTACAAAAATTATATACATGCTCTAAACATCCATTTTTATAGTCATAGATTTTATTTTTGAAACTTATGTTTTAAAATTTGTTATAATTATATTTCATAAAATAATCCCTTTTTAATTTTTAAAAATTTTGAAAACATGATCTGGACCATATATGGGCATATGGATCATACCAGACCACCAGCCCAATCCAGCCCATCTCGGCCCAAATGACACAAAAACCCAAAAGGGCCAAAACCAATGGATACGGATGCAATGCACCAAAAGTACGGTTCCGGCTCACTCACCTCGTTACTACCGCTGAGAGAGAGCATCGTCATTATCGATCCTTCTTCCTCTCTCTCCTCCATTCTCATCTGCTTCGTCACTGCTCTGCTCTCTCTCTCCACTCCCAACCTCTTCACGTTCTCTCTCTCGCCTCCATTTTCTTCTCGACTTCCTTTCACCGTCTTCACTTCCACGACCGTGATCGACATCATTTCGATCCCTCGCTCTCGTCGCTGCGGTTCAACTCAGCGCCATGGCTGCCGTTCCTAATTCGCTGCTTCTCGCTAGCAACTCTCCGATCCAGCTCTCCTCTGGTCAGTGCTTTCCTGTTTTCTCTACTTTATTTCCTGCTTTTGACCGAAATTCTCGGCGCTCATCCGTTTTTGCCTGCTTCCTCCTTGTTTGTTCGTCAATTCTGTTCATCATTGGAATTTTTGCTTCAATTGTTTGTGCTTCCGCTTTCGTGTTGTTTTCTGTACCATTGGTAGGTTGAAGGTCAACCATCAAATGTTCTCTAGCTGATTAGAATTTAGCTGTCTGATGATGATCGTTCACGTTGCTTTTTCATTTTATTTTTATGGATAAGCCGATTGTTAATTTAGGAATCCTAGTGTTTGGACGATTATAGAATTCACCGATCTACTGACTCCGCCATGGAATTGCTGTCTCCTTGAACGAAATAGTGAATTTGGATTGTATTCTTTGCACGCTGATTTCCGGAATCTCATGTTTCCGAATCAATGTATTTTTTCTGTAGTGCTTTACACTTGTCTACGGAGGTTTTGATGTCTTTCTACGTGCTTTGAATTCAATCTTTTGTTCAGATTTTGTTACTTATTTCACCTACTAGTTCTTTTTTCAACTCTTCAGATCAAAGTATCAGGACTTTTTGCTCCCCAACCTTGTCCATCGCTCCTAGTTCAAGTAGAAAAGCTGGTTACAAACGGCTGGTTGTTCATGCTGCATACAGGTCACTTTTGTTGCATTCTGTCTATCATAGCTCTACGAAGAAAGTGTTAAATATGCTATATATTTGCATTTTCAAATCATGTGGAAAATTGAACTTCTGGAATTCGAGACTAATGTATATCTACTTATGGCTTTGACAGTGATGATAGTAGGCTTAGCAGTTCCAGTGTCTTCATAGGGGGTTTTATTCTGGGAGGATTAGTTGTTGGCACCCTAGGGGCAGTATATGCACCTCAGGTACTGATTTTACTTCCTTTGGCGCTCCAGAATTATAATTAGTTTCAATTTTGTAAGATCTAGTCATATGACTTCAATCATTGTTTTCTTGTGTGATGCTTTTACGGTGTTCATTTTTGTCGTGTATAGATAAGCAAAGCTTTGGCTGGAACTGATAGAAAAGATTTGATGAGGAAGTTGCCCAAATTCATTTATGATGAAGAGAAAGCTTTGGAGGTAAGCATTTGCTTGTGTCCTAGCAAATACACAGATTTTGTACGGGGTTGCTGATATGTAGATAGCTGCACCAATCACCTACAACTTCTTAAATCTCATTGTCTTTGTGTACTTTGCCTACATCCATGACCTTGCAAACCTTGAATGGTCCACAAGACAAATTGTGAAGTTATCATTGTATTTAGATCTTGCTTCAATCCATTGTTTCATGCTCATTTGATGGCATAGTACAAATCATGATCAAAGTTGCCAAAGATCAGATTTAATTGTATAATATGGGCAATTAACAAAAATCAACTGTAGTTTAGGCCATTTAGAACAAACCATCCGCTATATGGAAAAACATGAAAGGAAAATAATGAAATTAATATAGATGAGATGGGCCTTGTAGTTTGCTAAACACATCCTTCTAGCAATAAGATTTAAAGATGATATTCTCCCTTTTCACCCCTTGTCTCTTATGTTTTAACTTACTACTACTAACCTTTCCTCTTTTCCTTTTTTTATAAAAATTTATGAAACTACTTCTACTCAATTATGCTGATATGAAAGGTTGTTTTATCTGTAAGCTGCCATAGTGCCATGCATCCCCATTTATTGTGTCAGACAAACTTACTCATCTCAAGTAATTGGCTTCAAACTTATCAAAAATCTTCCATTGTCAAGATTGTAGGTGATTTAAATTATGCTGACAGATAGCTTAAGAGTCTGATTTTCCAGCAAGGGAAGGTTCATATCCCTTGGTTTTTAACTTACATATGTCCTACTATCCTGGACATGATTTCTTTAGTTTAGCTCTTATTTTAAAAGATTTATGAATAAGACAAGGTTCTACCACCACCCATTGTAATAATGTAATATACTAGTATATTTAAGAACATTTTGGATGCTTTGAGTTATTATCTTTATTAAGATTGGGTTTACGGAGCTTTGGTGTGTTAGTAGTTTCTGAGTTTTGTTAGTAGACATTTTTGTATACTCAATTTTCCCTGCACTTTGTGTCTTCTTTTGATTAGCCCTTTCAGTCATACCTTCTGCATAATTACTTTTTGCAAGCTCTCTGGTTGACTAAGGAAGACTGCTATCTCCTCTATTTCGGTCTCATAAACTAGTCTTAGGATGTCACTGATGATGGTCTATGATCACTGTGTTTGACAGAGGACAAGGAAGATTCTCACTGAAAAGATTGCGCAGCTGAACTCGGCTATTGATGACGTTTCATCGCAGCTTCGCACAGATACTGCCCCCAATGGAGTAGCTGTAGACACAGATGAAATGGAAGCTACACTCTAAGAAGAGGCAAGTTGTTCAGGTGTTTCGAAGGGTTCCCGTAACAGATGATCTTTGGCATTCCCCGGAAATAATCCTAATATCTTAGTCTCTTTCCCGTTCTCCTCGACAATTTGAATTGTGTGGCATTTTGTGGTTGTATGTGGATAGTGCTTCGGGCTCATGTAATAGGATATATAAAGATGTTTGATTTTTCCATTTAGACTTAAAGAGGATCCGTCAGCTGTACTTGAAACCCCAGTTGTTTTGAAAATCCGATGACAATTCAAGTTTGGTAAGCACTGGTATTTGGGGCAGTAGCTCACCAGATGCGTGGGCACAGCCTCAGCTTTCATCGCCTCCCATGCTCTGCTCATCAGCGTGTTCTGTGTCGTGAGGAAGATTTACTTTCCAGGTTATTTCAGTTTTATTGAGGCATCAGTCATTGCTGATGGTGTCGATGCTAGGTTAATATTCCTATTTCCTCTACTACTTCAGCATGCAAAACACCAGTGCGGGGGTTGCTCAGATGCATATTGATCTTGAAATTTATCCACAAAAATGAAATTACAAATTAGTCATCTCAACATGTCAGTTGTCTCGTAGCCGGTGGGTGGTTGATTAGGTGCTTATAACTGTTTGATAAGGTAACTTATCTTGGATGTGTTTGTTAACATGTAATTATAAACAGTATTGATAACCTTAGGTTAAGATAACTTACCCAAGGTTTCTGAGTGATGACTGACAAGTAGACCATATAATGTAAACTTGTGTCATGCCAAACATGTCTTTAATTAGTGTTTTTGTAGTTTATTAGCAGTCAAGCCATACCATAACAATCCCATGCAGTATACTCCATACAGCTTACAGGGAGGGACCATACAGCCTACAACTTGGCATATCCCACGATTTACATCTCCACCAATCCCCAAGAACCGGGCGATCTGAACCCTTAAGGTAAGGGTTCATCCAGTTTCTTTAGAAGTAGAATATTGTTTGTGATTATTTGAGTGAGAGAAGTAGAGAAGATATGCAGGGGCATTCCTGTAAATACTTGGGGTTTTCATGGGGCAACTAGCAACCCATCTGTGGCTCAAAGTGAAGCTTGAGTAATACCATCTTATCACATCCTCTTGTGTAGTATCTTGACCACCCATTTCTTCACCCTCTCTTGCAGCCATTAATCTGTTTATATTTAGAGGCATTCATCTCTGTGGATTGGATCATCCCTTTGCAAATAACCACTTGATACTTGGGTGTTTCTCAACTATATATCTCACACACTTCATAACCTTTTTATTATTAGCTGATCACTCATTTCACCCAAAGGAGAGCAAAACCAAAGTGAAGAGCCATGGCCACCAATGCAGCTCTGGCTTCCTCCAGAGTCCCTACCAACACTAGGCTTCCTTACAAGTCCATCACTCCATGCTTCTCTTCTAAGGTTTGCATTTCTCACTTGATATATTATTTATATATGTAAGTTTAGGAGTTCTAACATAAGTGTCTTTGTGTTCTTTTGTCAATGCAGAAGCTTGATATGGGGTTCTCTGGATTGAGGTCGAGCGACTGCGTGGTTTACGCGAATGGTGCTCGCGATGCGTCGTTTCAATCCGTAGTGATGTCCCAGCTTGCAAAGAAGGTTGGTCCTTCTTACCATTGAAAATTGTTGGTTATAAATTGTACTGAGTTTTGATGATAGCAAACTCAAGTTATATGATGTTTGCCACTTAGGATCCAAGAAGGTTGCTTCTAAATGTTGTGTTAGTTATATATTTGAGTGAATTGTGTTATATGACAACCTATAGCCATAAGATCTTGTATCATAAACCTAACAAACGAATCTCAATTTATGTTATACGGTGTGAAATCGAGCTAGATAGCTGATGATCTGGTAAATTTCTATTTCTGAAAGCAGACTGCAGTGGCAACTCCTGTTAAGGGAGTTCCAGTGGCCAAACTAAAGGTGGCGATCAATGGATTTGGACGCATCGGTAGGAACTTCCTCCGATGCTGGCATGGCCGCAAGAACTCGCCTCTCGATGTCGTGGTTGTCAATGACAGTGGTGGTGTTAGGAACGTGAGTTGTTATTCGCACAATCCACATATATAAGCTACTTACTATACCTTTTGTGGGGTGTAAAAAAAAAACAAGACTTTTAACATAAATTTGGTGTTACTTTGAGAATGTCAGGCCTCACATCTGCTGAAGTACGACTCGATCCTTGGCACCTTCAAGGCAGATGTGAAAATTGTCGACGATAGCACCATCAGTGTTGATGGGAAACACATCAAGGTTGTCTCCAGCAGGGACCCTTTGAAGCTCCCCTGGGCTGAGCTTGGCATTGATATTGTGATCGAGGTATACCTCAGACGCTTATCTATCAAAGTTGATCCTTTGTTAGATTGCTTTGTTTTTCGTCAGTACTTAATTGAATGGTATGGCATGGTTCTGCAGGGAACTGGAGTGTTTGTTGATGGACCAGGTGCTGGCAAACACATCCAAGCGGGCGCGAAGAAGGTTGTGATCACCGCCCCAGCAAAGGGTGCGGATATTCCCACCTATGTTGTTGGGGTGAATGAGCAGGACTACTACCATGACGTCGCTAACATCATAAGGTAAGCGAAATTGTTGGAGATTTTTCTTCATATAAGAGTATGCATATGTTTGAGAAACTGATTTAGCGTTCATTCATTGAACTGTAGCAACGCTTCTTGCACCACAAACTGTCTGGCTCCTTTCGTTAAGGTGCTCGACGAAGAGTTTGGTAAGCGACATCAATCCAAAGACTCGTAAATGTAAATCCTTTTAGCGAATCACACTCATGTCTTTTGGATGTCCGGTTGCAGGAATCGTCAAGGGCACAATGACCACCACACACTCCTACACAGGTGACCAGGTAATCAGAAATGGCCCCTTTAGTTATGCATCCCACGTCGACTATAAGAGAGGGTGATGCCCCTACACATTTGCTTAAGCTTTGCGTTATCCTATGCAGAGGCTATTGGACGCGTCACACAGGGACTTGAGGAGAGCGAGGGCAGCAGCACTGAACATAGTGCCAACCAGCACAGGAGCTGCAAAGGCAGTGTCGCTGGTGCTGCCGCAGTTGAAGGGAAAGCTGAACGGTATAGCCCTCCGAGTGCCAACTCCTAATGTTTCAGTCGTGGACCTCGTGATCAACGTTGCGAAGAAAGGGCTCACAGCCGAAGACGTCAACAATGCCTTCAGAAAGGCAGCTGCAGGGCCACTAAAGGGCATACTCGAAGTGTGCGACATCCCACTGGTCTCCGTGGACTTCAGGTGCAGCGATGTCTCCTCCACCGTCGACTCCTCCTTGACAATGGTCATGGGCGACGACATGGTCAAGGTCGTCGCCTGGTACGACAACGAATGGGGATACAGGTGAGGCTTGACAGTTAATATCAACATTCAAAAAGTTAAAAAAAAGGTTTGGTTGTGAGCTGAACTATTGTTTGTTTTGTGTGTGTGTAGCCAAAGGGTGGTGGACTTGACGGACTTGGTAGCGAGCAAGTGGCCAGGTGCGACCCCGAGTCCAGGAAGCGGGGACCCGCTCGAGGATTTCTGCAAGACAAACCCAGCTGATGAGGAGTGCAAGGTCTATGAGAATTAGAACTGCACCACCTGTTTTTTTTCCCCAAAATTTTCCATGAAGTGTTTTGATGGGAGATGTTCCATTAGTTACTGTGTAGTTCTTGTGTAAACTGCTTGTGTGTTTGTATAAGGCTGGTGTGTGTTCTGAGGCAGATGCCAATAATCCAAGATGGATACATTTCGGACAATCATCAGTAAAAATCAATTGAAGATGGATGGATACATTTCTGACAATCATTTGTAAAATAATGAGTCCGGTTTCTAATTGCTTTTTGGAGTTTTTCAAAGGGTTTTGTTGGATACTTTATACTGCTTAATTATGCTTCGTGTGACCCTCAATGTTGTACAAAATTATTTTAGATAAAAGTTGTTGATAAAAAAAAAATTCAAGAACTTATGTCAATGTTATAAGTGATGATTCATACACATGAAAATTTATTTTTAAAATAACTTTGATAAAAAAATATTGTTATTTTGGGATTTCTACTCATATTTATTTTTGAAAAAATATTTTCTGTTTTTTAAAAATATTTTTCACAAATTTATTTGAATCATCAATTATAATATCATTATAATTTTTTGAAAATATTTATTAATAATACTGACCTAAAAAAAACTTGTATAACACCAACTAGTACAGTACCTGCGCTATGGCGCGATATTTATAAAAAAAATTGAATAATCTAATAAATTAATATTAATTATAAATTTAAATAGAGGATGAGAAAAAGTTAGTAATTTAGTACTTCATATAAAAGAAAAGATGGAGTTGATAAAGTAATTAACAACATTTATAATTTTTATTATCATTAAATTGTCTTAGCAATATTTATGAAGTTATAATATCATTAAAAAAATTCTTCTCATTTAAGTATACAAATAAAAGAAGAAGATGGTAGGAAAATAATTAACAATTGATAATTAAGTATGCAGATATAATTAATTTGATAAGCATACTATCAAGGTGGATACGACAACTCATCAATTTTTTCAGGATGTTTATTGAACTTATATGATTCACTACTCCTAATTAAGAGATGAAAATTTAGAAAAGTCCTACAATCAACTGAAAAACCACCAATGTTAAAATAGTATTTGACAACGACTTCAAATGAAACTTTCGAGGTCGATATACACAGAGGTGTCCTTGATATAGAAGTTCACATTATGCACAGTTTGATGATAGATAATTAAGAAATCTCTGATCTCAACCATTTTGTGAACTATTATCCGATAATGAAAAAAAGACAAAGTTGGAGGCATAGAATACAAAAAGGGTGGGTAAACTTTGTAAGGTTAATCATTCAACAGAAGATATTGTAAAAAAAATCCTAGTAAGGAGTTAACAATTCAACAAAAGAAATGTTTGCGGATGAACAAGATATAGTCAAAATGACTCAATATATAAATAATTATAGCACTGACATTGAATAAATTAGGGATCAAGACGGCCAATAGGTAGAAGAAGTTAATTATCGAAAATATTTTCCAAAATGGAAAATATATACTACTATATATATAAAATATAGTTAGTAAATATCAAGTAGTATATATAGATTAGATACTAACTATTAGCTCATAAAAAAAATGAGTTTTTGGTAGGTAAATGAAAAAAAATTGAAAGGAAATTTCTTTTTAAAAAAATTCCCGCGCCATTGCGCGATTTAATGTAAAGTATAATACATAAATATTGATAATTTTTTTTTTAAAACTCAAATCTTAATATTGAGTTTTTGGTTGGTAAATGAAAAAAAATTGAAAGGATAAAAAGAAAAAGAAAAAACAAGATTCGACGAAAGGGAGAGAAAGGTGGAGAGCGCGCCACGTAAGCAAAGTCTTCTAAATTAAAGTATTATATATATATATATATATATATATATATATATATATATATATATATAATATATACACATACACACACAGATAGATATAGATTACTACACAAAGTGCAATATATGAAATGAGACCGTGTATTCAATATCATTGAGAATATTATGATTATCATTTCACATTATAGACTATGTTTGATAAAAAGAAAATAATAATAAAAAAAAAAGGTAGTTGAACCCGGTGAATTATTTGTGTTAAATATATGTTAATAAGCTAGTATGATGTTTGGTAACCCTAATCGTTAGCAAGCTGATGGAAACATGTTTATAGAAAAGCAAAAACTCTAAAAAAAAAACTTGGATGAATAGTTGTTGGAAAACTCTTATTCTAATAACTAGTGAAACTGATATCTTATATTTATTTAATTTAAAATTATATAATATCAAAATTAAAAGCTCTAAAAAGCTAACTGATTTGCCAAACACAACCATATAACGTTGATAATTTTAGCTCACCCTATGGGAATTGGGATACTGTAATTCATTTATTTTTATTTATTTTTTAATGTGAATTTATACATGAAATACAGTGTTATAGGGATACAAACTGCAATAATACCGATGACAACCTATGAGGCTTTTGGTTATGAACCTATTGATTCGAGCCCTCCCCTCAACCTTAGCATGAATGAATGATACCAAATATGCAACAAGATGGAACAAGATGGTATTGTTGCAATAGTCGATCGTCAAATCTGTTCTAGTTGGGACATGGGGAGTTAGGACGGGAAAATCACCATCAACCATTCATTTCAGACCTAACTGAAACTACGAGAATCACAAACTTTTGAACTAGTGGTAAACATAAAATGTTCACTGTATATATAAAACAGTAATGCCCTTGGGACAAAACTGATGTCGCTCAATAGCAATTATCCTCAAGGAATGCCAAAGTTTGCTTCTTTCTAGTATAAAAATTTGTTGCGGGAGCAAAGTCGCAGGTTTTCAGAGCTCTTCTTTCAATTCATCGTCATCATCACTAGATTCACTACTGTCTGTGTCGTGTGTGACACTGCACATGAGATGTAACCAATGTTAGTGTGAAGAGGATAGATGCCATAATGCAGCATTCCTAACAACGAAACAATTGTCACATTATATTTCTGAATCTTAAGAGATTAGTTCATGAAATGTTCACCTTGTTTGTTTGCAGTGCTTGCTGAGATCTTGGCACAAAACTTTGCTGACATCTCCTGGCTTCACAGACCCTCTTTTGATCTTTTCTGCAAGCTGCAGTGTCATACAGAATCAAGTCAGTTATTTATCACGGAATAATTCAGCTTAGGCCACTTGACATCCATTGAGAGCTGGAAACTTGCCTCGTCCTCTGTTTCCTCAAGCAACCTGTATGGTTTTAGAACTGTGTGTCAAAATTGCATACGGTAATAACTAAAACATTGTATTAACAGATGCTGGGTCATTGTCATCACCTTCCGCAGTAGGATGATATATCCTTTGAATAGGCTCGAGCTTCTTGCTTGTCTGAAATCAAACACAAAAAGAAAATAGGGTGATCAAAAGTTTTCTTGTTTCAGAATCATAATTTCATATCACTTGTGATTAGTGAATCTACTGAAGATCGTATACAAACAAGAACTACCTCCCAGCTATCCCACATCCCAAAGGCCAAAGCTAAAGCACATGAAGCCATAAACATACTCTTGGGAAGATAAACAAAGTGATGAGGTAAAGCAATTAAGTTCACTTATTCCTTCGACAAACTTAGGTAAGCATATGTTTTCCTCAAGCACTTATCCGATCATATCTTACTTACTCTTGGGATTATCTGTTCGTCAATCAGTGTCGATTTATTTGCAACTGGAGAAACCTACTATAGAAAAATCATGTATACTCTACTCCTATGTTACACAGAAGCTCCAACTGGATGGTGTTTCCTGTTTCCGTTTCTTAAGGAAACTCGGAAACACACATTCTTATGTAAAATTATGGAAATTCCAAACAAATTGACATTTTCCCATTTCTATTTCCATTTCCATGCAACATAGCTAGTCTACCCTTCTCAGAAAAAAAAGTTCAATCATGGACCAGTTAGCTGCCCTCATCTATGACTTTGTTAGTATGTTGTTTTTCACTGTATACAGGAAACAAAAGATCTATACAGAAAGTCACCTGCAATGTGGTCTTTTTCTGCATACTTATCATGGAAGAGTAATCAATTGTGTCCCTAGCTGACACCTAAAACAGTAACTCTTGAACATATTAAAACTGAAATTGCGTACCAAAGCTATCGAGTAATCTCCACTTGCTTTTGTTTTTATTTCAAACTCAAAAGCATTTGGTTTATACAACACATTGTCATGGTATAAGCGGATGGGAAAGGTTAATGTTTAACATGCATAGTAGAGAGGAAAATTTGGCAATGGATGACGACGAAAAGATAGCTTAATTTGCTCAAGCTATAAATCAGGGACGAAATGGATAACCAAAAGAAATAATCCACTAATCAAATTCATTTTAGGTAAAGAGAAAAAGGGAAATCAACACAAGATATGATTGTGGTTCATCGGCAGATCACCAACTATTTCTAGATTTGTAGTAACAGAAATGCTTACTGATTGTAAGATTATCCCAACTCTTTACTCTGACCCATTCCATTCCAGTTGACCCTGCCTACAAAAATAGAAGTCCAAATGTCAGCCCTTCCGCTATTCAGTATGTGTAAACACTATCAAGAAAGCAAACAAGCAAGATTAGGCCAATGCTTCCGCCTAAATTCCATGGCTAGGTTCTCACTTGCCTTTTCTTCCTGTAAACATGATCCGGATGCATTTGAATATTTGATAGTTTTATAACCAGCACATAAATCTAGTAGCTACTATCAGTACCAAGACTCACCTTTGTCAGAGTATAATCCTGCATCTTCTCGCAAAGCCCATCCAGGAGTTCAACCACTCTCAGTTCACTGACTCTTTGAGAAATGAAAAACCAAAGCGTTAGTCAGCACTCAGCAGCAAATAAAGGCCACTAGTATGTGAACAAATAACAATGCAGTACTCTAAGATCAAGGGGGTTAACCAAGCAGGTTACATGCTTGGACTCAGCCATGAACTAGCCGAAGATGAAAATATGATGAAGAGATTTTCAGTGAGTGGTAGCAGAGGTTGTTGTAGATTGCCTTGCCAAGGCTTGAAAAAACGATTTCAGCCCCAACTGTCTCCAAAACAGGAGATCCAAGCTAAATTCACTAATCTCTAAACCTTTAAAACCAAAAAAGGCCCTTGCTAATGGAAATGAGATCGGTCAACATTTGAGTCAACTACTCAACTATAAAGGTTTCGGCAAAATATCAATGATTCATTCAATCCCCAGCTGGCTATGATCAACTTGCTAATGAACAGCTAAACATGGACTTGGAAAGTTGGAAATCATCCAAGAAGGCACATATCTGCATAATTTTAGAGCTGTAAAAACAAATTTGAGCAGTACCTGTAATCAATAACCTTTCCCCTACGCTGACCTGTTGAATCCAAACGATGTCTCATGTCCAAATGATTCCTTGGTTTTTCCTGCACATACGAATGAAAAACATAATCAAACAGGCACAACGAGGATCCATGGATGGAAAATTCAACAGACAAATGATTACTCTCCCAATTCCAAAAGCAATCGAGTTTACTGATATAGAGATTAAGAAGGGATATGAATGCTCACATTGGCGAGACCGTGTTCCAGCTCCTCCTGAGATTAAAAACAACACACAGAGAAACCAAGATTGAGCATTTGCCATCAAAATCCATCAACAATTGGCCAAGCAATATTTTACAAAAATGAGAACCATTAGATCCGGATCTTATGTTAATGGACTGAAAAACACAAAAAATAAATCGATACGAGCGAAGCGATGGATCCAGTAAAGAAGAAAACGGAAGAAAGAGGAGTGTAATACAGCGACGGCGTTGCAAGCAGCGCATTTGTCCTCGATGGAAGAAGAAATTGATACCAAGGCGAAGATTATGAGGATTGCAAGTTGCTTCCGTGTGTTTTCGCCGGCCATTTCCCCGATCTCGATCCCTGACAAGTCACGGCAACGCGACACCCTCACCTAATCAAAGATCGACCCCCGCCGTCCACGGCGGAGCGAGGCAGCGAAATGTAGTTACGGAAGAATCTAGATTGAGCCTCCAGTAGCCCAACAACCCCATCTTAACCACATAAGTTTGAGCCCAAATGGAAGTCAACGTCTCATCGCTGACTTGTGAAATTCCGATTTGTTTTTGTTGTTGTTGTTGTTTTTTAATGATTTTTTCATGGGTAAGAATTCAATGGTCAAATAGATCTAACTCATCGAGTCTAGATGTCATCGAGTCTAGATGTCGAACCATCAAACATACTGTTAAAATAGAAAGGTACAATATAAATAGTGGCAAACTAACAGATCCAGATTAACAAACGAATCTAACCCTAATATGTTATGAACTTTTTGATGATTTTTTTTTGTTTGCTATTGTTGTTGTCGATTTAAAAATAAAAATAAAATTGGTCAAGACGAAATTTTTCGAAGCTATTTGAGTTTATTTGTGTTATTGATAAAAATATACTAACACTAGTTAAAAATACGGAGTAATAATGATTTTTTTTTTTATCTTTTTGTGAGCAATTTCCCCTCCAATTTTATAAATAGTTAAATGTATCCCAGCGCAAATATTTGATTTCTATTCTATAACAACCTTACAACTATTTTGTTGTAAGGAGCGAGCAAGCAATTGGAATAACTAATCATTTAATTATTTTTAATACAAGGATAACTCGTGAAGGTAAACCCAACCCAATTAACATATTGTATAGATGAGAACGTATATTGACATAATTGATTTATTATTGATGACTTGTAATGAAGCTTCTTGCATCTTATTATAATCTATCTTTATGAACTTTAAAAAATGTAATTAAAAAATACCGTTTATCTTTTTAGCAGTATGAAACTTCTACTGTTCTACATCTTATTGTGATTTCCTACTCAATATCTTTTTCTAAATTATATATCTATTTGGTCTACTTGCCGATAATAAAACCCCATTAATTACAACATCTCATCTTATACAGTTTTTTTTAAGGGAGAGAAATAAATATACTACTATTACATTCTTATTTATTACTCAATATACAAATTACAAAACAAAAAATCTACTTATGCTTATTAAAATATTTAAATGGTATCCTTTATTTAATATTCCCTCCATTAATTGAAATTTGTCGTTTTATGAAGTAAATCATGTTAAAAAATGACATTTTATGCATTTTGTTATCCAGTTTACAAAATTGGTGTTGTAATGTTTATGTAGATATTGGTTGTAGTTTTCAAAAAAGTAAGTAATAATTAAGAGTATAAATGTATTCTTGTTTGTTTTCATAAAAAATATGCAAAACTCTAAAATGACATATTTTGATTAATGGATGTAATTTGTTATGATGCAGTCTTCATATGAACGGTGGTTGATTTGCTGTGCTCAAAGACGTTGTGGAAATGCGATCGACATGTGATGGCTATGCGAAGTCTATGCGCTAGTAATCCCCAGTTCTCTGTGTGCGTCTTCCTTTGACTAGTCAATTTATTTGTCATGTTGGCTTTGTTTTGCAATATAGGATAGCTCGTACGTTTATATTGTTTTTGCATTTTTCTTTCCATCATTTGCTTCATTTTCTTTCTTTTTTTGGCATTTACTTTTGTTATTTGATTCTGATTATACATGATAGTTAGTCTATTTACCGATTTGTCCGATCTCTCGCCTTCTCTATTCTTGTATAGAAAATCGAATTTATATCATGATATAAAATAAATAAATAAAAAATGACCAACTCCAAAGTTGCAATGTCTCCCTTTTTAACTGTTGTCTTATTTTCCGGGTAAAGACGACCATGAACTGACAGATCGACTGCGTAGGCCGAGATTAAATTAAAAATGGGATCGGGTTGTGTTTGGATGAACCATTGAACCGGTCCCTCCCTCCCTCACCACTCTCATCTCTCCCTAAACACTGCCTTGCCTAATTGCATTATCGGGAGTCCGTACCACACCATTACCAAACCCTAGCCCCCTTCCTCTTCCATCATCATCCTCTCTCCTCTCCGATGACATCCCATCGCCGCTCACATGTCGCCGCTCAGCTCTGTACGCCTCCTCTTCGGGTAAGCCCTCTATTGACCCTTCCTTTTCACTGTTGGATGTCGTGTATTTTGAATTTTTG
This sequence comes from Persicaria maculosa, assembly GCA_963922045.1. NCBI lineage: Eukaryota > Viridiplantae > Streptophyta > Magnoliopsida > Caryophyllales > Polygonaceae > Persicaria > Persicaria maculosa. Next base: position 14,716,757 of record OY998253.1, read on the forward strand.
CGAGATTCATCTGATTTTTGGTGATTGTGCCTGAGACTAACTTTATTCGTTCAAATCGATTCAACAATTTCTGTTTTGAGGCTTTAAATGACTTTGTTATGCAATTTCCAATCCGAATCCGTGGCTTGCTTGGAGAGGTGTTGAGATTTCAGATTAGATGTAGCCCGTGTAGGTCTGGCTTCCTTTACAGTTTGAATAACCTTTCGGCATTGGGGATTTGTATTTCAGTTTCCTTAACTGTTGACATCGGGTCAACTAGAAATGTATGCTCAGTTTCAAATACCGGCCTTTTATAGCTTAGTCTGGTAGTTGACCGAGGAGATTGAAACTTGATACTTTAGGCAGTCATTTGTTTTGGAAATAAATTTATAAGAAAGTTAAGTATTTTGAAGAACTTGAATATAGTACAAGGAAATAGAGTCTCCGAACTACTTGCTACATGTCCCAGACTCCTACCATCTGGAGGTCTGTCTTAAGAAACTTTAGTCAGTGAGGGATGAAAAAATTTACACACCCAGATATAAATCCCATAAGAAATTGGATAATTTGAGAGACCGTTGCACAGGGTCTGATTTTTGTTTGCTTGTTGGTCAACTATACAAACTATTTGTTAGTTACTTCATCTTTTAGTAGTCGATTATAGCCCTCGGTTATGTAGGTAATAAGCAGAAGCAAATAAATCAAACTGTAGATTGCTTTATAACAGTTTATGATCTATTATCCTAGATTGCATGCTTATTTCAATGGCATACCTGCTTAGTTCGTTCTTTCATTTGTCAGGCTTCCTTATCTTTATGTTTCACAAACAATTTCATGTATGGGATTTTATGTTTGTGGAGATATATCTGATGATCTGTGTAATTTCATTTTTTATTTGCCATGTCTCTGGTTCTTATGTGTCTGATTATTTGGATATTATGTGGCCTTTTGGAAGATTGAATGTTTTCTCATTTTCTTTTTGTTTATGGCAATCTTTGAAATGAAGAATGTCAGTATTCACCTGCTTCTCGTGCCTCTTTATATGTTGTTTAATGTTTTTTTTTTGGAAAAAGAGGAGCTTCTTCTTTCTTTTAGTGCCTTTTATACTTGAAACATTTTTCTGATGATAAGGAATAGTAATTTTCCGTCTTTGGTCATTTGGGGTAATGGAATTTCAGTATTGTGTTTGTCCTTTAGAAAACTCCTTCCTGGTTTTCTGGCAATTTGTGATAATAATTGTAGCCTCATTTTTGCGCGAACCTAATATTTTTTATTATTTCTTTCTCTGCGTTACCTGTAATTTGATCCCTGATTGTCTTCTCTTATCAGGTCTTTTGAAATTCGATTGAAATGGGTTTATTTTTTACCAAAGGATCCCATTGGTAACATTATCATGTGAACAATTTGGTGATTGATTCATCTTGTTCAGTGTTGGCTCATGGTTCTGGAATGGTTTGCATTCTAGTTTGAGCAGCAAATGCACTTTTTGTAAGGTTTAGGCAAAAGCATGCCAAATGCTTCCTGACAGATATTCTGGGGAAGATCTCCTAGCTCAGGATACTGAGGCTCAGGGTGTCACAAAGTGCCTTGCGAGAAGTGTCAGTCAGAAGTCGAGGAAAAAAAATCATAGGAATGAAGGAAACAGCGAAGACACTGGAAAGGGGGTTTCTTTGAGGTGTCTTAATTTGTATGGTAGAGGCTTTGGATGCAAAGTAGGGGCTGATACAGGAGATGAGTCTGGAGATCCAAATAGTCGGAGGTCAAGTACCTCTGAAGAAGGGAGGGGATTCAGGTCTGTGTGTGGATCTGAAGAAATCAGTATGGATTGCTTTTCGTACTCAAGGAAGGACAGGTCTAGAAAGAGGAGCAATGGAAGGGATCCAGAACCTGACAATATGCAGAGACACGAGAAGATGGATCCTTCGCTGCCAGATGATATTATAGAAATGTGTTTGATGAGGCTACCACTGACAAGCCTTATGAATGCTCGACTTGTTTGCAAGAAATGGAGACACTTGAGTACAGCACCTAGATTTATGCAGATGAGAAGGGAAAGTTCATATCAGACACCATGGCTGTTTTTGTTTGGTGCTGTGAAAGATGGTTATTGTTCGGGGGAAATTCATGCATTTGATATAGCTCTCAACCGATGGCATAGGCTGGCGGTGGAGTTTCTTAAAGGGAGGTTTCTCTTCTCTGTTGCTGGTTTTTCGGATGAAATTTATATCGTTGGAGGGTGCACCAGCTTGAGTAATTACGGGAAGGTAGATAGAAGTGCATTCAAAACACACAAAAGTGTGTTGGTGTTCAGCCCAGCAAGCAAAACATGGCATAGAGCAGCACCAATGAAGCATTCTAGATCGTCTCCCATTCTTGGCATTTCAGAGGTCAGCGCTGATTTCTGTGTTCACTCTCAGCATAGTCAGCAGGAAAGACGTGTTCTTAGGTCCCGGGTAGGCGGGGCATCAGAAGTGTACGAGGATCCTCACAGACTCTCTGTGAGACGACATATGAGAAATGGGATCAATGAAAGTGAGGGCGGATCAACATCCTTCAGAAAGCAAAACAAATCTACGAGACAAAAGAACGATGATATCAATAACTGCAAAGATCACAGGAGATTCGTGCTAATTGTTGTGGGTGGACATGGATCCTGGGATGAACCGCTCGATACCGGAGAAATGTATGACTCTGCATCAAACAAATGGATTGAAATCCAGAAACTGCCCGTGGATTTCGGCATTGTTTGCAGTGGAGTCATGTGCAAAGGAATGTTCTTCGTTTACTCGGAAACCGACAGGCTCATTGGATATGACATCACTAGGGGCTACTGGGTCGGAATCCAAACCTCTCCTCCACCTCCTCGTGTCCACGGATACTACCCAAAAATGGTCTCAGGTAATGGTAGGCTATTCATGCTTTCAGTATCCTGGTGTGAAGGTGAAGGCCAAATAGGCAGGCGAAACAAAGCCATCCGGAAACTGTGGGAGCTCGATCTCGTCTGTCTCACCTGGGCCGAGGTGTCGACCCATCCCGATGCTCCAATGGATTGGAATGCGGTGTTTGTTGCAGAGAAGGGTTTGCTATTTGGGGTGGAGATGTTCAAGATATTTGGCCAGGTCTTGGATTTCTTCACTGTGTGTGATGTGTCTGACAGCGACAAGGCGATAAGCTGGAGGCACATCTCGAAAAATCGGGTGGCTAACGATCTTGACGCTTCTTCTTCCATGACTAAGACAATGTCCGTGCTGTATCTTTGATATTTTTAGCATTCATTGTGAAACCTTGTTGTAAATGTGATGTATCCTTTTGATTTATTCTCTTCTAGTTTGTTCCCCACTTTCACTTTCAATTTTTGGATGTCTGATTTATGGCCTTGGCCCTTGTGAAAGGTATGTCATTAAACGTTGACACTTGCACGTTGTTCGTTCAATTCGTTCAGCTAGTCATGCGATTCCGTTTCATTTCTAATTTTAATTTTTAAGTGACTTTAAAATACACAAAATAGGATTTTTCTATACACATTGTGAGTTTGTGACATACATTAGATCTTTTTTTTTTTTGGAATATGTGACATCATTTGAGTCAGGTAAATTGAGAGGTTGAAATAATCGGCAGATGGACTAACCGGCACAAGCAAATAAAGAAAAAGAAAGACAAAAGAGGACAGAAAGGTAATACTCTTTCGCGATGTCTTACTGTCGGGGAGACAGGAGTAGAAATACAGAGAAGTGACGTCTCTTGTGAAAGTATGGATCAACGATATTCCCTCCACTTAGATGAAGGATTTTTGGAAGTCACGATCCTGTTGATTAATAGGGCGCAAGAGACTGCAACATTTTTCTAATCTAAACTCAGTCACACCAATGACACCATAGACAACAACTCCACTAAGATGGGTAAATTGAGCCATGAGCAAAAACGATAGACACAACAAACCGGATCAATTAGTTAAAAGTTTCGATATTGTTTTCTATTCTTTAGGACATTTTTCATTTAACTTTTTCAATTTTGAATCATCGAAGCTTGAGTATCAAGCATACAAATTAAACGTAAGGTAGGCTTCAATAAATATTCAAATTGCTATTTTTTTAATCTTTTCCTTAGTTTCAAATTTACGCTTAGGCCCCAAACACAACTTAAGGCTTCGCCATAAGTTGTGACGATAGGTGAAAGACGAAGGACACAAGCTGATATTCACATATTCAACACATATTATTAATGTAGGATGTATATATACATTTGTATCTTTTCACATATTCAACACCTCCTCAAGTGCAACCACTGGCGGACTGAGGGGTGGGCTGGTAGCCTGATATGGGCCCCAACCCACCCAAAAAAAAAACAAAAAAAAAATATTTTCGATGGTAGTGTCAGCTTGTTAGACGCTAGTCACGCTACAATTTTGATCGTTTCCGATCCTCAATCCAATTTTGCGCTTGAACCCTAACTCGTTGAAAAAGAAGAATCGAAGAATTGAAGGGCAAGATTTATACAACATCTAGTGGAAATAGGTAATCCTTCATCGATCACTCTTCTACTCCTTGTTTCTTCTTCCGCTTCCGCTTGATGCTTCTATGTGATTTCTGCACCCGAACTCGTTGACCTGATCGATATTATTTGTTTGTTTTATGAATTTGGATTGTTTGTTTTGATGTTGGAAATAGGTAATGCTTCTGTAACTTTATGCTTTTCTAAGTTTTCTTTGCTTCTCTATCTATTCTGCACCAGAATTTGGATTGTTTGTTTTGATGTTGGATCGGTGTTATTCTTTACTTCTCTATCTGTAGCGTTATTTGTTTCTTCTTCTCGTGTGCTTCATGTCGCTTTCACTGGTGCTCGGCTGCTGTCGGTTTATGCTTCTGCTGCTCTGTTTATGCTTCTGCTGCTCAAGCATAAATCGACTCGTTTTATGCTTATGTTGTTCAGCGTGTTCAGGCGCTCAGGCTGCTGCAGCGTTGCTGTCTGTTTTTATCTGTTGGTTTACCGAGCTGTTGGTTTTCATCTTTTGTTGTTGTTGCACCAGGCGCTGCTGTTGGTTTTTTATCTACTGATGTTGAGGTTTTTGTCAACTAAGGTGGATTGGGACATGGGTTTTATGATGCTTCTGCTGCTGGGAAATTGGGATTGGTTTATGCTTCTCATCTTCTGCCGTGAGTTTGTGAATCTTGAGGTTTTGTGAATCTTGGCCTATTGTTGAGGTTTTGAATGAAATTAGCTTATGAAATTGCCGAAAGAGCGCAATGAAACATGTGAAGAGCGACATTCGAAACAAAATGGCCGATGACTTTCTTGCTAATGCTTTGATCATTTATATCGAAAGAGAGTTTGCTAGTAAAATTGACATAAATTATGTTATAGATGACTTTGCTAAGTCAAAAGGTCGTTGTGTTCATTTTACTAATTAGTTCACTAGATTGTAAACTTATCGTATGAACACTTATTGCAATGATTTTGGTGTTGGAAAATTTGTAGATCAATTTATGCTTTTAGGTTCTTTGAATCTCGCCCACCCCTTCAGGGTGTCCTGACTCCTTGTCGCCGGCGACAGTGGTCGACCTGGCCGATCCTCTTCTCCCCTCTCTTCCCTTTGGTTTCACTGTAAGCGCAAGGGTAGATAATGGAGACTTCAAATCTGTTAAAATTAACTCCCCATGGGCATGACGCGAAATTGATACAAAACTCAGGGGTACCGTACGAATTTAGAAAAAAATTTGTACACCGTGTGAAATACGCAATACCGCAGGGGTACTAGGTAAAATTTCCGCTAAAAAAATCAATATTTTATATTGGATAGAGTCGGTAGTGGTGGTGTAGAGCGGTTGGTAGTGGCTGTATTATTTAATGTCATTTTTCATGTCACTTGTTTTAACCTGATTTTGATAACTCGTATGATTTATTGAGTTGGACCGGATCGAGTGTTTGGTCATATCAACCCAGCAGAGATGTGGCAAATTCAGAGACAAGTCGGTACAAACTAATTGCACACATTAAATGGGGTGGTCCGATCCTCTTTTATTCCCAATCACCTAACGTATTTATGTACAAATTAGCGCGCAGTGATTCGGCTCATATCCAGCACTACTACAGAGTACAGTACTCCGTAGTATTTATCTGCACAAAAGTTGCAAACAAAAAAGACCAAAAAACTGATGTAAAAAAGCATGTATATTCTATACAGGAAACGATATCTCCACCGCTAATTTTTACTACTTTCACCGCTAATCATCGCATAGGTATGCGGTGGGTTTAATGACAGTCAACGATCCCACCACATACCTATGCGGTGGGCCACCGCAATACTTTGCGGTGGGTCGAAAAGTATACAGGTCTAACACCGTCGCCATAACAGTCCAAAACCATCGCTATAACCCACCGTATAGGTATACGGTGGGTTTGAATCGTCGCTATAACAATCAAAACCGTCGCCATAACGGTTCAAAACCATCGATATAACCCACTGTATACATATGCGGTAGATTATTGCGACGGTTTTGGACCACTTCTACGAACCGTTTTCAATTGCCAAAAAACTGACCGCATGTATACCGTCGTCATAACCCACCGCATACCTATGCGGTGGGTTTGTATACGGTCAATGGATCTACCGCATGTATATGCGGTGAGTCTGGGAAAAAGTGGATTAAGACCACCGCATACCTATGCGGTGATTAGCGGTGAAAATAGTAAAAATTAGCGGTGAAGATATCATCACCCAAAATTAATCAATTTCACTCACAAAATATACAAGAACTAAGAAGACTGAAATATGAAATATCCTCGTTGACATCCTTATTGTGATCACAAAATACCACAATTCTAAAGTGGAGGACACCGCGTGAGATTGGTTTCAAAAAATACCACAATTGGTTGTTGTATCATGACAATTAGTCTGTCAGCCATTTTTGACCTTTCGACTCATCAGACTTGTCTAGTGCGTCGAATTCTTTCCATTTCAAAAAAAATAATACCACAGTTCAACTCAAAGCAACCTTTAAAGACTCGGAGTTCATAAAAATAGGCTTAGATTGGAATTCAGAGCAACTTCTATTATATGTAGGGGTGGAAATGGAGCGAGTTATGGGTGGATGAAGTCACTCTATCACTCGCCCCCGCAGGTAAAAAATATCACCCGCTCCATCCATCACCCGCAAACCTTTTCACCCGCATCCGCCCCACGCGGGTGATGTAGGTGGAGCGGGTACCTAATAGGTGAAACAAAAGAAAAAACCAAATCAAAATAAATAGTCCAATTCTAACTCAAAATTACAAAGGGGGTGTGTTTATGTATTTATATTTTTTATCGGCAAAGCACTGAAATCACGAGCTAATTGAAATTTGAAAGTGGAAGAGTATATATCTCTATACTAATCCAGTATATCCCTTACTATAACATGGAAGAGCAATCCGAGACCATATCCATTCTAATTGAAATTTGGTGGGCAAAACACTAATTAAGGATTAGGTTTTTTTTGTAGAAGTTAAACTTGAGAAGGCTAAAATAGTAAAATCACACACATTATATATATAAATTTTAGGGTTTTATGCAGGTTTGCGAGGTGGGTGTGTGGAGTGGGTTAATGGATGGGTTAATGGGGCGGGTTATGGGTGAAAAATCTTCACCCATAATCCATCCATCACCCGCACCCGCTCCACCCGTCACCCTCTTTTTTGCGGGTTTTCATTCACAAAATTAATGCGGGTACCCACGAGTTATTTTCAGCCCTAATTATATGGGCTCAGATAATCCATTATTTAATTTCTCCTCTCTTTTATTCCCAACCCCTTTCTCCTCACAAACAAGACATTAACTAAAAAAACTTTATTTTAGGCGGTTTCCATCTACAGACTCATCGTCCTATTGAGATTCAGACGTTTTTGAACTCGAATTTTTACTCAATAAAAAGGAATAAAAACACTAAAATAAAATAAAATAGATTAAAAAGAAAATATGAGTTTTTTTAAAAAAATAATTTTTACTATTTTTTCCCAATTAGCTTCCTAACCAAACAACTATATATACACGCTTTCCCTATATACACCACAAACCCTGTACGTCAATTCCGATGTGCGAGATTAAAGTGGGTTAATTAATTTTTTAAAAGTGCTAATTAGTGATGGTGGCTCACTGGCTTGCACGTCGAAAGCAACATGCATTTTTAAAGGTGAATTTGCGGTGTATAAACAACTCTCAATTAATTTTCCATCAAGTATTGACGACTTTAAATGTATATATTTTAATTACTTTTCTCCAATCAAAGTAAATAAACACACACAACAGACTATATATATATATATATATATATATATATATATACTTACTTTAATTTTATTTACAAATTATTTCCTTTGGGTTCAAGTAGACACTATAATGCAATTATTTTACATCGATATATGCGAGCGTTTGGTTGTAGAATTAAAATAATTACATTATTATTAATACATTGTGAAATCCAAATCAGTGATGGAACCAAGATTAAAATTTTGGGTGGACTAAATTGGAGGGGGAGGGGGATATATGAGGGAGTGCATAGAAGAAAGAGTAAACTGCAGAAAATCACCCTTTAAATAGGACAATTTGCTCAAAACCATCCCTTAGTCACAAAGTTACAAGAAACCACTTGTTATATGATACTCCGTATATCTTAGCAAAACACCACCCACATATGGCCTCCGTTCGGGTTCTGTTAAAATTTGATTTAAAAAGACTAAGATACACCTTTCTTTTTTATCAAATTTAACTTGTCAAACCTCTCCACCATCAACACCTGCTCTCCCATCGCCCTCTCCTCAGATCCTCATCCTTCTACCCTCTCTTCTGCAGCCCCTTCCGTTCGGGGGAATCTCGGAGCTCGGCGAATCCGTCTTCCGCCCGAACGGACTCGACTAGAACCTCGGCTTGGTCGACTCCAGCAATAGACTCCCCCAGAACCTTGGCGGCTTGGCCAAGTCGACTCCGGCAAATGACTCCTAGGGTATGTTAGATTCACCTGCTTGAAGCAGAGCACGGAAATGAGAATAAAAAATCCAAACGGTAGATCTAGGGTTTTAATTGATGAGAATTGAAAAGCCCCAAATTTTCCGGTTGCCTTCTCTTTCTTGCCACTTCTCATCTCCTCCGACTCCAAATCTCACCTTGTTTGTTCAATCCTTTCTTCTTCCTGGAGATAAAGCGGCTCCTGAACTTCAATTTCAACTCATCCCTCTCCAATTTCTTGGCAAATTCAACAAACGTAGCATTCATCAACCCATATGTCATTTCTTTGACCAAACCACTAGTACGTTGTAAGTTTGTAACCCTAATCCGTCAAATGGGCTTGAACATGTATCGAGCAAATAAAGGAAATTGGAAACAATAGTTGGGTTCAACTACTTATTCCCTCTGGATATCCTTATATAAAACGAATATCGATTGTAGAGATCCCAAAATCTGGAATCAAACTAATTAGGATGGAAAGGAAGGAAAAGGGAAACAATGAACACAATAGGTCCAACAAAATAGAGGACCTTTTGATTGATCTCAAATATCAAAGAGCTAAGTGAAATACTTTGGTGATTTTGTCTGTAAATGAAATTTCATCCCCTCTGTTGATTTCTTCCAATGGCGTCGAGGAGATGGAGGAGGGAGAGGGGTGAATTTGATTATTTTTCCCCCCTTATTATATTCCATTAAAAATATTTTTTTTTCTTCTCCATTAAAAAAAAATGATATGCTGATAATTACATATTTTTAACGGACCAATGACGGAAAATTGACCTGGATGGCACTTTGTTAACAGAAGAGTTGTAAAGGGTGTTTTTTAGCAATTATGTATATAAGAGGTGGTTTTGAGCAAATTGACCTATTTAAAGGGTGGTTTTCTTCGGTTTACCCTAGAAGAAAATAGAAAAAGGGGGATATTGGTATATGAGGAGGCCCAAACCGGAGATCAAAGGAAGGAAACACATAGTCCTAACCATTTGAGCATCCCCAAGAGAAGCTCCAAAATAGAGAAAAAATGAAAAATTTAGAGAAAAAGATGGATTTGATGGTCTAATAACTCCTCTATATTGTTTTGTAAAATAGAGAAAGGAGAGGAGAGTAAAAATTTCTCTATATTTAGAGGAAGAGAAAAGCCTCTAAAATTAAATATTTTCATCAAGCCTTATGTCAACCATTTAAGTCATAAATAAGATTTAAATGGGATTCAAAATATAAAGCTTAGTTGGACTTATAAATATTATATAATATATGAAATTTAAATGGGATTCAAAATATAAAGCTTTGTTGGATTCATAATTTCCTTATATAATTTAATATATATTATAGATTTATAGATATTATAAAAAAAGGTTAATATTTTATAAAGTTTTTATCATCCTTAAAAACCATACATGATTGGTAAATGAAAAACAATAAAATGAAGACATTGATATTTTCAACTAAATAAATTATAATAATAAATAAATCGAATTTATTTATTTTATGGGATAAATATCGTACAGGGTACGAAAACTATACTAGTTACCTAAAGTTTTAAAAAATTAATTTATTATATTATGAATTCTGCATTTATTATAATATACTGTATAATAAATACAAAAATCTGGATAATAGAGAAACTGTTGGAGGATAATTTTTTTAAAGATTTTGGTGTTTTGATATCTATTTTAGAGAACTTTTACAAGAGCTGTTGGGCATGCTCGTAGGCCAATGAATCATAGATGTTACATGCTTTGTTATCTGACAAAATTGCATAAAAACCACCCTTTATATAGGGTGTTTAGCGGAAAACCGTTTTCTTTGCAAAGTCACACCCTTCACCCAATTTCCATTAATTAAATGTTAATGTGTGTGGAAATTCAATTATACTCCTTATTTTTATTATTATTTTACTCAATTCAATTAGTATTAGTTGATATTTAACTTTTTGACATGTTTTTCAAAAACAAAAAACACTAAAATATCAAAAAAAAAAAAAATTTAAAATAATTTCATACATACAAAAAAACTTTATAAAAAATTGATGTGATAGTACATATAAAAAAAAAGGGTGAATTACATTTTTGGTCCCTAACCTTTACCACTTGTTTCACTTTAGTCCTCAACCTTTGAAACGTTTCAAAATAGTCCTTGACCTTTCTATTTCGTTTCATTTTAGTCCCTAACCTTTCAAAGGTTGTAAAATAGTCCATAACCTTACATTTTTTATTCGTTTTAGTCCTTGATATTAAAATATTATTTGAAATAATTATAAAAAACCACCCTAAAGTTATCATAAATTAAATAAAATCATTCATACAAAGAAAAATCATCTAACTCTATAATTTTAATTTTAAAAAATACTCGAACTATTTTACTATTTATCATAAGAGCATATTATATAAAAATTATTCATAATTTTTTTTTCCACAAAAACTCTCATAAAATTTATAGATCTTGTGATTAATTTGAGAGATGGTGGGATATGTTTTTTTTTCTTATTTACCAATACATAGATCCAATATATGTGTATTAATCCATTAAAATAATGAATTTGAATAATAAAAGAGATCTTTTTAAAAAAAATCATAAAGTTGGATATTTGTTTTATAATTATTCTTTATATGGGTAATTTACTCATTTATATACATTATGATAACTTTAGGGTAATTTTTTATAATTATTTCAAATAATGTTTTAATATCAGGGACTAAAACGAATAAAAAATATAAATTTAAGGACTATTTTACAACCTTTGAAAGGTTAGGGACTAAAATAAAACGAAATAAAAGGTTTTAGGACTATTTTGAAACGTTTCAAAGGTTGGGGACTAAAGTGAAACAAGTGATAGGGATCAAAAATGTAATTCACCCTTAAAAAAATGAGTAATAGCGATTGCCTTGTTATTTGGTTTCCTAAATTTTTGAGTAATAAATTAGACAGGAAAAACCAATTTTATCATTGAAAATACAACCTTCTTTTTTTTTTCCAGCCAAACATTCCCATTGGCCATTATCTCTAGTCCCAATGTCGAATTTGTTAACTGTTGATGTAGATGGAGCTTCAATTTTAAAATTTGGGTGGGAGAACACAAAACGCTCGGACGGCCAGTCAGTCTCTGTCTCACACACACCATACCCCGTTTTAGCGGGGACGTTGAAAATGGCGATAATCCTTCGAAAGCAACACCTAATCTCTGATATTTCTTCTGCAACTGAATCATCCATTAATCTTCACACCTCTCACCTCCTCATCTATTCCCTTTTTTCCACCCCACCTTCCACCTAATTTTACACCCAATTTCATCTGCATCCTCCAAAAAAAGGGGGAATCAAGACCAAAGATCTCAAAAAGAGGGTTAATTTTGGGGCTTGCTATTCGTCGGGGGCAAAAAAAACAAGCCAAAAAAAGACTCGATTGGGTGATTTTGTTTCACCCATTTGCCCTCTTTTGTTCCTCAGAGGGGAAACTGCATTTTTTTTCCTTTTTTTTTTCTCCCCTCTCAAACCCACACCCATTGATTGTTCGTGTTCTTGGAGGCTCCAAAAAAAGAAAAGACTCGATTGAAGGGATTTGTTTCTTCAAATCTCTTTGTTCTTTCAACGAGTTCTTTTCTGGTCTCAGATGAAGTGCTTTTCTTGTTTGAACCCTCACAGAAAGCGCTACGCCTATGAGGACGCCTTGTTGATGCAGCCTGACACCCCCATTGGCGCCGATTCTCCAGGTATTATTGTCTTTCTTTTTCGGATTCAGATTTTTTTCTCTCTCTTATTTTTTTCATTTGATTGTTGTATCAACCTTGTAATTTCTTCTTTAGCAATGCAGATGATCATTTTGCACAGATTATTTTTCCCTTGCTATTTGATTTTCATAGTCTAAATGTATTCTCTAATTTCAGATGATAATGTGGTTGTGTATTCTCTGTTTTCTTGATCTGGTGCTATATAAGGACTCTTGAATTTTTAATTCAGTTATATAAACATGTTTTTTTTTTCCATCTTGAGAGGTGAAATTATAGAGTTTTTTCACCATGATTGCTTTTTTTTTCAAAAAAAAAAATTCAGGTATTGGGTTATTCACGCAAAAAATGTTGGATTTGAGCATTCCCAACAATTTCTCTAATTTAAAATTTTCAAAATAGTCCCTAAATTCTTCGATAAAATATGAAGAATGCAGCCGATTTAGAGAATTAAATTGTCTCTTTCATCATGTTCTCCGTTCTGAAGAAAGTTTTGGAGAATCTGTTGAAGCAAAACACCCCAAATCTTGTCCAAAATTGAGTATTTAAAGCAATTTGAACAAATGGATCAACGACTTTAGATGTCTGGAATTAGAATTACCTATTTGTAGTAGTAGTAGTATTAGTGAGGGTCATCTTATCGGATTGGAATATAACGAATCGGTTAGGAAGGTATGAGAGTGGGTATCCGCTCATGTGAGTATCGGGTTTGATACACATGCCCGATATGCTAAAAATCAGGTATAGGGAAGGTTCATTCCCAACCCTATACAGGATACACCATTCCTGTACACCAAACATGCCCTTAGTACTAGTAGTAGACATTTTCATTTTGCTTGGGTATGTAGCTTACTAGCTTGTTTGTTTGTGTGTTCAAACTCTTAGCTGGACTATTTTGCAGGAAATTGTAAGAGATCAAATTCATTTTGTTCAGGTAAGCACTTTCTGAAATGGAAACCTATGAAATGAATTTGGGGTTTCTTATGACAATTCAATCAATCCAATGCCTAACCCTTTCAAAACAATGTTTCTCTATACCTCTATGATTCAGCAGGGTTGGATAGGTATCCGGAAAACATGGGTGGTGATCATGCCCGTAGCTTTACATTTCTTGAACTCGCGACAGCTACAAAGAACTTTAGGGAGGCTAATTTGATTGGTGAAGGGGGATTTGGAAAAGTCTATAGAGGTCTTATTGATACTGGCGAGGCAAGATTATCGTTGCAATCAATCATGTTACACAGTGCATTTTTAGCCTTTTTGGTGATCATTTCGCTAAATAACTGTCACAGGAGATTGCAGCGAAAAGGCTGAATTCAGATGGCCTTCAGGGTAACCAAGAATTCATAGTAGAGGTTCTGATGTTAAGCTTGTTGCACCACCCCAATCTCGTCAAGCTGATTGGGTATTGTGCGGAGGGAGATCACCGGCTTCTGGTCTACGAGTACATGCCGATGGGCAGCTTGTCAGATCACTTGCTAGGTAACTAAGAAAAGTAAAGTAACTTCCTATTCAGCCCTGATACTATATCCTGCTGAATCTTGGCCTTGTTGTGTTTGCGGATTTGTGTTGCAGATAACAATGCAGGACCGGTCTTGGATTGGGACACGAGGATGAAGATCGCTGTTGGTGCAGCAAAGGGCCTAGAGTATCTCCACTGCTCAGCAAATCCACCGGTCATTTACCGCGACTTGAAGTCTGCCAACATCTTGTTGGACAATGATTTCAATCCTAGCCTGTCCGACTTTGGGCTTGCTAAGTTGGGACCAGTGGGCGACAAAACTCACGTTTCGACAAGGGTTATGGGAACTTATGGATATTGTGCACCGGACTATGCAATGAGCGGAAAGCTGACTATAAAGTCGGATATCTTCAGCTTCGGCGTGGTGTTGCTGGAGCTGGTTACTGGCAGGAAGGCATTTGACATCTCCAGGAAGCAAGGTGAACAGAGTCTAGTTGCTTGGGTAAATCCTAATCTCCAAACCTCTTGATGCTATTTCTTGTGCTTAATTAAAGGGTTAAATTGATCGCTTAGGTTTGTGTGTATTAAGATCGTTTGTATTGGCTTTGATGTCATGATACACGATTGAATTTGAACGTGTAGTGTTATTCATGATACGAGCCAATACAAACGATCTTAATATACACAAACCTAAGCGATAAATTAGGGCTTGTTTGGTTGGCAACTGAATAACCCAATAAGATCAAGTACATGCGTTTGGTTGAATTTTTTGTCACATAAAAATCCAGGAATTTAAATTTCTCCATTTTAAATGAATTTAAATCCAACCAAATATATTTTAAAGGAATTTATAATTAGAAATTTCCTCTTTCCTTATTTTAATTCCTACTATGTAAAATCCAACCAAATATATTTTCTCGATTCTCGAGAAGTGCAATTTGTGGAAATTCAATTCCCGGAAAATAACTTCCTTGGAATTGTTCTTCCTCTGTTAAACCAACTAGCCCTTAGCAAAATCCTTTGGAGCCATTGCTATAAAAATGTAAAAAAGAGAGATCCCTAAATGTCCTATACAAAGATATTATTCTATGATCTTTTATTGCTACCTAAATATATCACATTGCATGACTATTAAATGACAATGGTAAGTGTGTTTTAATGGTAAAAAAACTCGTCGTTAACAATGCTTAAGCTATTATTTACATCTCAACTCACCCCATAATTGATGATGATTTTCCCATCTTTGAAAAATGAGACTATTTTCTACAACTACCTCTAGAGTTTAGGCATGACACTCCCGTATAACACCGTTAACTAATTATAAGCAAGTCTTACCAAACACACCCTAATGGATCAAAGTTAATTTGGTGCAGAGCCGGCCCTTCATCAAAGATAGGAAGAAATCGACGGAGATGGTGGATCCAAAGCTGCAAGGCAAGTTCCCGCAGCGTACAGCGCGGCATGTAATAGCCCTGACATCAATGTTGCTCAAGGAAGACCCCAGTGCAAGGCCTCCTATAAGTGAGATTGTGGTAGCACTTGAGTACTTGTCTAAGGAGTCATCTATCGGAACCCCGTCGCCCTCTCGCACTCCCAGCGCCTCCCTAGACCAAACAAGTAGTGCTTCTGATTCATTGTCTCAGTTGTGAATTGTGATGACATTTTAATGCATTTTGAGTGCAAATTAACTTGCATTGATCTCACATCAAGGGGTTTTCTGTTTGCTCCATTTGCCGTCTGATAAGCTTTGGTGGTGTTTTGGCCCTATATACAATTTACATAAGCTTTGTTTGGTTGGGTGGTGATTGGAAAATAGGGATGGGAAATTGGCAATTAAGTGGAAAACTATTTTTGTGGGAAATGGGATTTAATTGCTCCATATGCTTTGAACAACGTTGGGTATATGTGTATGGCTACTAGATAAACAAATATCTTCTCAATATTTTTAATTTATAAATACAATTTTGAGTTATTGATCATAAATCTGTTTATTGTACTGTGCTAGTTAAACATATAATGTTGCTCTTTTAATATTTTAAGGAAGTAACTATATTTTGGCGAAGTTTGTAGTTTAGGATAGTGCTGTAAAACCGTATGACTCAATTTGTCTGATTTTGAGATGGTTTCTTGGTTTCTTGAAGAGAGGTTTTCAGTTAGAGGGAGGAGGAAGGAGGGAAGAACTGAAATCTGTTTTAGTGATTGATCATCAACAAACAAAATCGGGTATATAAGCTACCCGGATAACCAAAATTAACAAAACAACAGTGGGCCCAACCCGAGTCCTCAAAACAACAAACCCAAAAAATTAAATTAGGCCCAACTCCAATACCCCCCTCGATCTTCCAATACCCCCTTCAAGATCGAGGTGGTGCCTCAACCAACCCGATCTTGCGAAGTAGAGGTTGAAGACGGATCCCTGCAACATTTTTAGTAAGGAAATCAGCAAGTTGAGATCGAGTTGAGATATGAGACAACGTGATCAAGCCTTCAAGAAACTTTTCTCGAGCAAAATGGTTGTCAAGCTCTATATGCTTGGTTCTCTCATGGAAAACCGGATTCCGAGTGATGTATATAGCTGCTTGGTTGTGACAACGAACAGGAATCGGCTCAATTTGTGACACCCCTATCTCTGCAAGCAACCTACTCAACCAAGCAAGCTCAGAGCAAACCCTTCGAATGGAGCGATACTCTGCTTCGGTCGACGAAAAAGAAACAGAAACTTGTTTCTTAGACTTCCATGAGAGCAAACTGGCACCAAGAAACACCAAATACCCACTGATTGATCGACGAGAGAAGGGGCAACTTGCCCAATCGGCATCACAGAAAGCTTGTAAACGGAAATCAGAGGTTGAAGTCAAAAGCAACCCTTTACCTCTGGTGCCACATAGATAACGTAGCACATGATAGCCAGCATCCAAGTGTGGAACTCTGGGATGCTGGATAAACTGACTTAACAACTGAACAGTGAAAGCCAAATCTGGTCTCGTATGAACGAGAAAATTAAGTTTCCCAACGAGACGTCGATAGATTGTTGGATTATCAAGAGGTACTCCATCATCAGGAGACAAGCGAAGTCGAGGATCAAGAGGACTAACCACATCAGATCCAGAAGAGGGAAACTCATGCAGAAGCTCATCAACAAATCTCCTCTGTGTGAGAACTAACCCCTCTAGAACCTGAATAAATTTAATCCCAAGGAAAAAATGCCAATCCCCAAAATCCTTGATTTTGAATTCGTCATCCAGAAAGCCTTTTAAAGCCAACATCCTAGAGGTATCATTGCCTGTGAGTATAAGATCATTGACATATACTCCTACAAACACTTCCCCTGATGATTGCTTTTTTTAAGAACAATGAGTAATCGTTATTGGATTGACTGTAGCCTCGTGCTTTGAGAGCAATAGATAGGCGAGCATGCCATTGCCTAGATTCTTGCTTAAGACCATATAAAGAGTGATGTAACTTGCAGACCATATTCGCACCATCAACCACTAATCCGGGAGGAAACTTCATATAAACTTCCTCATCCAATTTGTCGTGTAAAAAGGCATTATTGACATCTAGCTGCATCATTTTCCACCCCTTCTTAAGAGCAACTGCTATCAATGCAAGCACAGTAGTCATCTTAACCACTGGTGAAAAAGTCTCATTGAAATCTATCCCCTCCTTCTAAGTATATCCCTTAACAACAAGCCTTGCTTTATACCGTTCTAAGCTACCATCAACTTTCCTCTTGACCTTATATACCCCCCGGCACCCAATGGATTTTTTCCCTTTTGGAAGAGCAATCACACTCCAGGTATGATTCAATTCCAAAGCCTTGAACTCTGCACTCATAGCATCCTGCCAAACCTGATAAGTGCAGGCTTGATCATAGTTAAAAGGCTCATGATCAGGGTGAGTATCTGGTGGGAGAACCGGAGAAGGAAAGGTAACAGTGGAGGTGATGGTGTGACAACAATTGAACATGTTGGCACAAGCATGCCCACAAACATAATCATTCAAATAGGTTGGGGGTCGAGAAACTCTCACTGACCTCCTAACACTAGTAGGGGAATGTGAAGAAGAGGGAGTATTGGTTTGAACCACAGAACTTGAAGAGGGAGAGACAACAAAATCCTCAAGATCATAACCATGGCTTTCACTAATAGAGAACGAAGGAGAATTGTCCTCAAGAAGACTAGAACTCTTACTTTTGTAGGGAAAAATGCTTTCTTGAAACTGGACATCCCGAGAAGTAAACACTTTCTTGTTATCAAGACAAAGCAATTTATAACCCTTCTTCCCATAAGGATATCCTAACAGCACACAAGGCACAACCCTGGGAGAGAATTATCTCGACCTTGCTTCAATGTTGAAGCAAAACACAAGCTCCCAAAACAACGAATAACATCATAATCAGGGGGTTTTGAGTATAATAACTCAAATGAAGACTTGAATTTCAAAACCTTACTTGGTAGTCGATTTATCAAGTACACTGCCATCACAATGTTGTCCCCCTAAAACTCTCTTGGCAAAAGTTGGATTCAAACATCAATCCTCTAGCCACTTCCAAGAGATGTCTGTGTTTACGCTCAACCACCCTGTTCTGTTGGGGCCGGTGTAGCTACACATGACGTCTGATGCATAATGCCATGATCAAGCAAATACTTGGCATGATCAGGTGAGCATCCAATCTCAAAAGCATTATCTGTTCAAATTGCTCGAACCTTCTTCCCAAATTGTCTCTCTGCCATAGACAAAAACTGTTTAATAACAGTGAAAGCATACCCTTTTCGAGGAAACAATTTGATCTAGGTATGCCTTGTAAAATCATCAAACAAAGTGATGAAAAACCGATTACCATCACATGTAGGTACTCAATAGGGACCCCAAACATCAATGTGAACCAACTCAAAACACTCTCTGGTGCTAATGGAACTGTCAGGAAAAGGTAATCTTGTTTGTCTCGCGCCTTGGTACACACACCACATGCCTTGAGAACTTTATTACATATATTCAACATCAACTTAAATAAAAGAAAGTATTTGAAGTTTGGAAGTTGGTAAGTGACCCAACCTTTTGTGCCACAACTCAGCATCCACTGCAGCAGCAACTTTATTGACATGAGAAGCAACTTTGCACAACTTCTTGGAAGAATTGCACACAGTAGGTTACAGAAGGAACATATCACAAACACATTCACCAATCTTCATAGGAGCATTCATCAAAGGACCTTGCATATAGCACCCTTTCTCTGTAAACAAAACAAAATAAAACAATGCAAATCCTTGCCCATTTTCCCCACTGAGAGCAGGTTACACTTGAAACTAGGGATGTACAACACATTATCCAGTTTCAAGCCTATCATCACCTCGACTGTCCCTGCAGTAGTGACAGTGGTAACCTCTGCTGTGGGAAAAGTGACAATAAATGGTTTGGAAAGAGGATAAGTGGTAGTGAACATGGAGGCATCACCACACATATGGCCGCTTGCCCCACTATCCAGAATCCACGTCACCCCATTTAGCACTTGTGTTGTGAAAGAAGTACCTTAAAAACCCGCAAAATCATCTGCTACAGGTTGTCTTTCTTGTGATCCAACCCCTGCAGATTGCAAAAAACTCATAATCTGAGCAAGCTGGGAAGAAGTGAAGTCTGAATTGCTCCCTTGTGAGGCAGTGCCTGCAAACTTTCCATCTCCAGATGGCTTCTTCTCCTTATCCTTCCCATATCCAGGGTGAAAGCCAATCAGAAAGAAGCATATGTCGATAGTGTGGTTTGTCTTCTTGCAATTAGTGCAGAAAAAAGGCTTCATCCCTGATCCACTGGTGCTGCTTTGATTCACAGGAGGATTGCCTTTGGAAGATCCCTGCGTCTTGACAAACATTGAAACGCTATCTCCAACAGAGCCAGATTTGGAAGATGTTTACATATTAACATGCGAAGACAAACCATCAGTGACATCAGTTCCTCGCTTTGGATCTCTCTGATTTTCTTCTTCCATAATAAGAGAATATACTCGATCTATGCTAGGAAGTGGATCCATCATAAGCATAGATCCCCTAGCCGAAACATAAGCCTCATTTAATCCCATCAGCAGTTCAATCAACCTTTTATTTTCTGCAAATTTCATCATATCATTCGTAGCTCTACAAGTGCACACTGGCAAGCTACGAGCACTATCCAACTCATCCCATAGAGCTTTGACCTTATTAAAATATATTGGAAAAGAACTCGTACCTTGCTCTATGTGACTAATCTCCCTCTTTATGCAGAACAAATGTGTTCCTCCCAATTTTCCATATCTGGATTCAAGAGTCGCCAAATCGCATATCCATTCTCCATGTAGATCACGCTTCTCTTGATCTCAGCACTCAGGCTGTTCAAGATCCACGCAATCACCTTGTCGTTGCATCGTTTCCACTGATGAAATCTCGGAGATGTCAGATCTGGCTTAGGGATATCTCTGTTGTTAAATCCGATCTTATTCTTCATCGACAAAGCTATGAGCACCGAACGTCTCCATTCTCCAAAATTTCGTCCATCAAAGGCAGGTGTAACCAACACAGTACCTGCATTGTCACTGGGATTGAGGTAAAAAAGGATCATTCGGATCAAAGCGAGCTTTTTTGTTGGCCATGTCAGCAGCTACGAGATCTGAGGTTGAATAGAAACACAAACGAATAGCAAACAAGAACAAAACTAGCGGAAGAGCAGACTCGGAATCAAAATCCGAGCTTTGATACCATGTCGGATTTTGAGATTGTTTCTTGGTTTCTTGAAGAGAGGTTTTCAGTTGGAGGGAGGAGGAAGGAGGGAAGAACTGAAATCTGTTTCATTGATTGATCCTCAACAAACAAAATCGGGTATATAAGCTACCCGAATAACCAAAACTAACAAAACAACAATGGGCCGAGCCCGAGTCCTCAAAACAGCAAACCCAAAAATTAAATTAGGCCCAACTCCAATACAATTGAGTCCCTTTTTTTTTTTTTAAAGATTAGGAAATAATTCGAGCACCAGACAAATCCGGCACCTCGGCGAACCGTCTAAACATACAACATACTAAGCAGGAAAAAAGTGCAATACAAACGGTGGAAAACACACAAATGAAGTCGAACAAGCGAACCTAACCTAAATAAGATGGGGAAAACATAGACTAAGAGTCGATACCAAGCACCACTGATGATGCACGAAACATAATTATTGATAGTCGTGATATCGTGAAATAAATAAGAAAACATAATCATAAATAAGGTTCCCCGTTATACAAATAGAACCTTATCAGTATGAAGAATAGGCGAGTACGAGTCTTTTTAGAGACTCAAGACGTCTACGGACGATAAACCATCCGCGGTTCCCGCATGCATGCAGGGACACGTGGCGTCCATGCCCCCCTCCCACATGTCATATGGCACTTGACACTTGGCAATGTGTGGCCTCCATGTGGAAGTACATGCTTCCACTATAAATACATGAGAGGGGGAATGGAGTAAGGGGTCGGTTCCCATTATATTCCGAGGGGCGTAGGCCGGGAATAGGGGGCTTTACAAGCCTATCTGAGCGGGTTCGTCTCGACTCAGAAATGAGCCGACGTTTGGTGAGATCATTGCCCGAAAAGTGGAACGAGCTGAGCACTAGGTTCGACGGCACAGGTCGAGGCCCCCATTTAGGATAGACAATAGGAGGAAGTGGGCTTCAGGTAAGACCGTCGACCAACTGAAAAACGACACGCGGTTCACCTCCCCCACGGGGACGTGGGAGGAGGTTCACTTTTCAAATGTGGTTTCGTCATTGGCGCCGTCTGTGGGAACTCTCACGCTAAGAGGTAATCTATGATTGATATGGTATATTTACGCATGCAACTTCGATTTTCTAAAAATTGTTGATCGAAAATCCCTGAACGACATAAAAAACTAGCACACATATTAGTGTGGAGGTGCATAGATCCATTTATGAGTATGATCTAAATGTTGAATTTTGGATGTATACAACTAGATAGATTTGTTGGTACACAACTAGATAGCTTAACCGATGAGCCCACCTCGAGTGCATTTTCTTCATGCATCCCTTGCAAATTAATAATCGTAGATTGAATTCTAGCTTTGCGACAAACTTTAAGGAGCATTCAACGACAACCCTTGTTTGATTATTTGGGACTCAAATTAGTTTCCATGAGAGCAATAGAGCCATTTATTGATTATACTTGTCCAAAAGCTAGCATGAAGAGATAATAAGAGCAGCTACCGCGGGATAGCAGGTGGAGATAGTTAAGCAATTATTGGAGCAAACCCACTACTTCGATTTCCCAGCAGCGGCTAGGACGTAGTGCGCGGTTAGACATAAGCAACGGAAAAGGTCGTGGTGCGCGGCTCGATTTAAAATTGACTATTAGCCCTCAGGGTGTGTTCATCAAATGTCAATTAATAAGCACACCTGTCTCGATCCGACGACAGTCCTCGCCAATAAGCCTAGCCTAGGGTGGGGAAGACTTCAAGCAACATGGGGCCTCATAAAGAAATATTCTTTTGTGAAGCTCCATTGAGGATGGCGGTCCACGACCCGAAGAGCATCCACCCCTTACCATCCGCGGACGAAACACTTTGCCTGACCAAACACATGCAGCCGCACGAAACGACAGGTCCGCAAGCCTGCAAGGGTGAAAAGAAGTGTTGTTGTCGGCGGATTACAAGGGGGGCATCAATTCATGTTCTCAATCAAATCGAACCAGTGAGAATTCATGGGAAATAAGACTTGTAGTATGTTCAGAAGCAATTAGCTCGAAAGGAGAGCGATACATTCGAGGTTTCTGGCTACATCGGGAATTCAGAATCCTAGGATGCGACCGCGTCTGCACAGGACGACTCGCCCTCGTCCGATGACCCTCCAAAAATCCCATGACCGGTTCAAGAGCAGTTTACCGCGGACGAGGACCGGTGCGAACAATACTTGTCACGGATGAGTTTTCCCTTTCACGACCGCGGACGAAGAACTCTGTCAAGTTGTTGAAAAATAAGAAAGAAAGAGTGAAAGGGAGGAATCCCTGGATGACCACTCGCGAAAGAAGTGGAGGAGGAAGACGGCTGTCGAATTCGAGAATGAAGGGTCAGCGGTCGGCCTTTGTTAAAATGAACAGGTTTGCAAATGCTCATCTGCGGGGCCGGTTTATCCACAAGGGCCAAGCGTCAATACGAAGACGGTCCGAATACAAACAAGGCATTTTATTAAGATGTTAAATGGTGATATAAAAAAAGGGGTACCCTTGCCTCCCTGATCGATTATTTTATTAAGTCCCAGGACGCTGGTAGCTTGCTCCGCGTCGGGCATCCAGTCGTAGAGCTTGCCTCCCGGATCAATGAGTTTTATTAAGTCCTAGGACGCTGGAGCTTACTCCGCGTCGGGCATCCGGTCGTAGAGCTAGCCTCCCGGATCGATGATTTTATTAAGTCCCAGGACGCTGGAGCTTGCTCCGCGTCGGGCATCCGGTTGTAGAGGTAGCCTCCCGGATCGATGATTTTATTAAGTCCCAGGACGCTGGGAGCTTGCTCCGCGTCGGACATCCGGTGGACGCATTGAGCTCCCGGACTATATTTGGAGTCCTATGACGCTGAAGCTTGCTCCGCGTCGGACATCCAGTGGACGCATTGAGCTCCCGGACTATATTTGGAGTCCTATGACGCTGGAGCTTGCTCCACGTCGGACATCCGGTGGACGCATTGAGCTCCCGGACTATACTTGGAGTCCTGTGACGCTGGAGCTTGCTCCGCGTCGGACATCCGGTGGACGCATTGAGCTCCCAGACTATACTTGGAGTCCTATGACGCTGGAGCTTGCTCTGCGTCGGACATCCGGTGGACGCATTGAGCTCCTGGACTATACTTGGAGTCTTGTGACGCTGGAGCTTGCTCCGCGTCGGACATCCGGTGGACGCATTGAGCTCCCGGACTATATTTGGAGTCCTATGACGCTGGAGCTTGCTCCGCGTCGGACATCCGGTGGACGCATTGAGCTCCCGGACTATATTTGGAGTCCTGTGACGCTGGAGCTTGCTCCACGTCGGACATCCGGTGGACGCATTGAGCTCCCGGACTATACTTGGAGTCCTATGACGCTGGAGCTTGCTCCGCGTCGGACATCCGGTGGACGCATTGAGCTCCCGGATTATACTTGGAGTCCTATGACGCAGGAGCTTGCTCCGCGTCGGACATCCGGTGGACGCATTGAGCTCCCGGACTATACTTGGAGTCCTATGACGCTGAAGCTTGCTCCACGTCGGACATCCGGTGGACGCATTGAGCTCCCGGACTATACTTGGAGTCCTATAACGCTGGAGCTTGCTCCGCGTCGGCCATTCGGTCGTAGAGCTTGCCTCCCGGATCGAAGCTTTTATTAAGTCCCAAGACGCTGAAGCTTGCTCCACGTCGGGTATTCCGCTGGTAGTTTTATAAGCTCGCGGAGATTACTCTTAAATAAATAAATAAACTAAGTCCCTCTCGGATGACGGAGGGCCTCCCTCTTGAAGCTTTAAACTCGCAGGAAAAAACTAAGTACCTCTCAGATGAGGATAGGAGCGAGCGATTCATTGATTGATGCCTGAGGATCATGGTGTTTGGTAGGTGTTCATGACCTTTGATAAGCGGCTAGTGCATTTGTAAAAAAACACTAGAAAATAATGATCAGTGTAGCTCTGGTAGAGACGCTAAGCGACCGACATGAATATGTGAATGGATATGTTAAACGGAACTGGAAACTCATTCATACCTCGGACTGTGATCCGGACTCGATTATGTAAAACGAGACGCAACGAATTTGGCGATCGACCTAACGACTCTTTGAGTTGTTAAAATACTTCGTGTTGCAAGTGATTCATCCATGGCCAGGCGAACAATCGAACTTTGTCCTCGGGACGCATTTCCCTCGGGTAGAAAAGGGGCCATGTTAGCTGCGTTTGCAGACGGGGCATCGTATTCAGGTTGCGGAAAATCTATGCGGATGATCATGTTGGAAATACTGGGCCGCGCGTGGAAAAAGATAAGTAATTAATTTGGCTAACACAAGCTTGGACTAATTGTGTACGAACTGAGGCAAGAAATTAAAAGGCTGGCAGTATAAGGAAACTAGTATAAATATTAAGACCAGGGAGAGCTTATATATAATTGGGAGAGGGATCTGAACGTGTAATCGATTCGGTCGGAGAGATCTAACAGACCCTTCCCTCTCTCGTTTTTTGTCTACGATTTCCACCATTGATGAAGCTCATTTGAGCTCTGTTCTTGCTTCGACGGATGCCTCGCACGGTGACGGAACATCCGGGGCTCGATCATGCGATCCTTTCACTAAACTTGCGTCCCAAACACATTTGTTGACGTTCACGCCGCGGAAGACAACAAGGTACATACAATTACCCCGTTTCGCAGGGACCTGGTGGATTCGATCCGGATCACAGCGGTTATATGATCCTCTCAACCTGTCGTATTCAAACAATCCAGGGTCACGGTTTGTGCGGACACCGTTCACCAGCATCAACTTCTTAAATTGGGGTCGAGCGGTAAGAATGGCTCTCGGAGCAAAGTAAAAGCAAGGATTCGTAGACAGATCTTGCTTGAAAACCGGGTGTTAGAAGACAGAGCGGCTACTTTCCACGGATGATTTAAAACAAAGATCTGTGATTATTCACAGATGAAGAAGCTGTTCGATTACAGGGAGGCTTAACGCCTCCTCAATTTATACCACAATGGAAACAGGCTGACCCAATACTGATGGGCCCAAACCCAAACACAAAACGCTAAACCCAAAATCAAAATGCATTTATTTGGTCAACCCGGACCATCTCCCTGGTCTAGATCTCCGCGTCGGTCTCGAGCGAAAGTTGAAACAACAGACTGATGTGCTTGCGAGGGGGATGGTGATCTTTCACCCATCCCGATCTGACGCACGCGGTTGATTAGCTTCAACTAAATCGAAAAGACGCGACGAATTCGGCCTAAATAACCCAACGCTGACTTTTTGATCGGCAGCTCGAGGCCTCGCGAGAAGACGCCACTATAATTCTGTTTTTGCAATAGCGGAACTGATCGTTAGCAGCCAAAGAAGAACGTCGAGTCACCTTCACTTATCGTTTGGGCCATCCGAGCCATCGGATGATCTGGTCAAGGCTGCTCTTAGTCGATCGTACGCGGGTGAAGGGTGTCGGGCTGCCTTCACTTGTCGTTTGAGCCATCCGAGCAATTGGGCGCTCTAACCAAAGCTGATGCCAGTCGATCATACGCGAATGAAGAGCGACGAGTCGCCTTCACAAAGGGTTGAATATTTTTCTCCTCTCAAGCAAAAATTCACTCGTCAATAGTACGATAGTTAAAATCCCGATGCTGATGAAATTCGAAAACAGAGGTTTCGGACGCATTCGCGGGCAAGAAGGATGTCAATATTGTGGGGCGCGAACAAAATCACAACTATTTTTATGGCCTGGTTGGTGGAACATGTATACATTCTTCCAAGAGGCTATATAGTATTGAGGATGCTCAAGGAGCACGGATGCTGTATTAGCACGGCATGGCTCGGCTTCTTCGGTGATGTCCTGGCCGGCGTCACTTCTCATCTTTTGAAAAGAGAAGGCAAGTCCTATGCATAGAAAATGGAGGTATAGGCACGCCCCTTTTATTTTTCAAAGAATTTATACCTCTCGAATGCACATCGAAAAGGTATTGTTTAGACTGCACCCTATAATTTGATGCACTTTAGTTAATTTTCATGACTAAAGCATGGGCGGTTGGAGTCAACACCTTAGAATATGAATCATGCATTCAAATAGCCGAATTTGATATTTGGAGTTTGGGATGTGTATTTGAACAGTCTGATCATAAAATAAGACCCTCGATGCTAGGAGCTCGTAGCTCGCTCAGGGCATCCGTTAAGGTAAAACAGTCGCCTATTTTTGCCTTAAATTGGAATAAATTATAATAAAAGAAGAGATACGGTGGTGGATACACAAAGGGATATGTGATTGTTCTTATGGAAGAGTTTTAGAATTTTGTAATACAGCCGCTGATGGTATCCGCTTGAGGTTCAAGTTACATGTGAATTCATTGCTAATTTGAATAAGGTGTGGTGTGATGTTTGAAGGCAAATTGATACTTGATGATTCATTTGCTGTCATGAATCTTGCAATATTTGTTCATCAAAGTGCCGCCATAAATTTTGCCCAATTAAACTGTCTATTTGAAGTCAGGTTTAGTTGGAAAAATGGTTTATTCAGTTCAAAGGCTTAGTCACAACACTCGAAGTGCTACTGAAGCCTACCATCTACAAGCCTCCATTGAAGATTTTATTGAGTCTCAGGACGCTGGAGCTTGCTCCGTGTAGGGCCCCCGCTCGTAGCTTCATAAGCTCGCGGAGATTACTCTTAAGTGAGTATAAACTAAGTCCCTCTCGAGTGACGGAGGGCCTCCGCTGGTAGCTTGATGAGCTTGCGGAGATTACTCCGCTGGTAGCTTTATGAGCTCGCAGAGATTACTCTTAAATGAGTATAAACTAAGTCCCTCTCGAGTGACGGAGAGCTTCCGCTGGTAGCTTGATGTGCTCGCGGAGATTACTCCGCTTGTAGCTTGATGAGCTCGCGGAGATAACTCTTAAATGGGTATAAACTAAGTCCCTCTCGAGTGACGGAGGGCCTCCGCTGGTAGCTTGATGAGCTCGCGGAGATTACTCCGCTGGTAGCTTGATGAGCTCGCGGAGATTACTCCGCTGGTAGCTTAATGAGCTCGCGGAGATTACTCTTAAATGAGTATAAACTAAGTCCCTCTCGAGTGACGGAGGGCCTCCGCTTGTAGCTTGATGAGCTCGCGGAGATAACTCTTAAATGAGTATAAACTAAGTCCCTCTCGAGTGGCAGAGGGCCTCCGCTTGTAGCTTCAAAAGCTCGCGGAGATAACTCTTAAGTGAGTATAAACTAAGTCCCTCTCGAGTGACGGAGGGCCTCCGCTTGTAGCTTGATGAGCTCGCCGAGATAACTCTTAAATGGGTATAAACTAAGTCCCTCTCGAGTGGCAGAGGGCCTCCGCTTGTAGCTTCATAAGCTCGCGGAGATAACTCTTAAGTGAGTATAAACTAAGTCCCTCTCGAGTGGCGGAGGGCCTCCGCTTGTAGCTTGATGAGCTCGTGGAGATAACTCTTAAATGAGTATAAACTAAGTCCCTATCGAACGAGGGATGTGTGTGAGAAACGGGATCATACGTTGCATCGGTATCAAATCTCAGTCGAGTCATGACTTAACTAAAATTCGAGGAGCTGTGATGATGCACGAAACATAATTATTGATAGTCGTGATATCGTGAAATAAATAAGAAAACATAATCATAAATAAGGTTCCCCGCTATACAAATAGAACCTTATCAGTATGAAGAATAGGCGAGTACGAGTCTTTTTAGAGACTCAAGACGTCTACGGACGATAAACCATCCGCGGTTCCCGCATGCATGCAGGGACACGTGGCGTCCATGCCCCCCTCCCACATGTCATATGGCACTTGACACTTGGCAATGTGTGGCCTCCATGTGGAAGTACATGCTTCCACTATAAATACATGAGAGGGGGAATTGAGTAAGGGGTCGGTTCCCATTATATTCCGAGGGGCGTAGGCCGGGAATAGGGGGCTTTACAAGCCTATCTGAGCAGGTTCGTCTCGACTCAGAAATGAGCCGACGTTTGGTGAGATCATCGCCCGAAAAGTGGAACGAGCCGAGCACTAGGTTCGGCGGCACAGGTCGAGGCCCCCATTTAGGATAGACAATAGGAGGAAGGGGGCTTCAGGTAAGACCGTCGACCAACTGAAAAACGATACGCGGTTCACCTCCCCCACGGGGACGTGGGAGGAGGTTCACTTTTTAAATGTGGTTTCGTCAACCACAAAGTAGTGACACCGCTAGCCATCGGTACATCAGAAGTCCTTGTGGGAAGTGAAGACGAACCTCCAAAGAAATTTCCGTATCATGGAGTCACCTCGATACACACCGCCTCGACCCCAGCTAGGCCTAACACCGGACACCAAAGACCCATCTCAGATAAGGAACGCCAAGAACAACCAGACTCGCGCTCGAGAACCACCCATGTAAGAAGCACCAAGAAACATTTTCGGGATTTAGTTTAACCCTTAACGGGAAGGGTTGCTCAAAGAATGAATAGAAATATATAAATCCAACCAAAAAATATGTAATCAGATTTATATATAAAGATCCATCCCCCCCCCCCCCCCTCCTCCATGTAGGGAAAAAATGAACAACAAATGCATCATCAATCAGCAAATCAGGGTGGTCGGTAAACGTCGGTGGTAAAGCGGACACCAGGGTGCCCAACCACCATGAAGATCGAGCAAGAGCCCGACATGGAGGAGACCACGATCAGGCGGAGGAGAAGGAGGCTAGGAGGAAACCGGCAAGCCGCGAAGGCCAGAGAGCACCCGACATCCCAAATTGGCAAGCATACCAGCGAATTCGGAGGATGCGGACCCAAGCACAACTACCAAGACAGGCCGATTGGATCAAGGAGGGCGGATTCGAAATCTAGGATTAGAAAAGGGGCTAAGGACCACGGTAGGAAACGAGGGCCAACAAAGCCTTAGGGTGATGAGGGTGGTGTGAAGAATCGGGGTGGTGGTCGGAGGGTGACGGTGGTGACGAACTTGCGAGCTGACGGGGTGCTGGGTTGAGGGTGGAAGGAGAGTTTCTCTCACCAATTGAGTCACTCTAATTTCACTACACATATTTTATTTGATCATTATAAATTTTCTTAAATAAAGACATGTAATGATCAATAGATCACAAGTTCGAATCCCAAAAGAAAATAACAATAATATTTTAGGATAAATAATGTCACCTATGTGATATGCACATGACCTTTTCATTAAAAAAATTAAGGAAAGGTAGTACAGGGTATTGAATAATATATAAAGTTGATGGGTTATTCCACTTATTAGAAAGTTGATGAATAATATAGAAAGTTGATGAGTTGTGAATGGTTAATTTTGAGCTGAAGTTTTTCTATTCGATACTCTTAAGAAGACTAATTATAAAGGATTACCTATCAAATAAAGTATTGATCCTAAGAAATTAAAGACATCATTCTTAAGTTTACGCCATCTAATAGTATTCTTTTTGCGAGAGTTGTCTCTAGGTTTGACTCTCATTGTCTTTCCATCTTCTTCATCTTGTTTATTTCTTTTTTCCAATTTTTCATGTAGTATTTAATTATGGTTACCAATTCGTCAACTGTTCATAAGTTTTGATTGTCGAATATAATCTTGATTCTTTTCGTTCAAATGCACCACCCCGAGAAGCCAAAATAGTCTTACATTTATTACAAGTTTAAAGATTCTTGTTCCACCAAGAAAATACGCCATCCTTATTCCTTACTAGTAAGACCTTGATATGGTAACGATTCTAACAAATCATCATAATGTAACAATTTTGTTTGACTTATGAGCATATAAATACATGATGATAGGAATCCGTCGTCGCTACCGCGTATTCTGAGTCGTTACAATTAATAAATGAAGGTAACCCCACCTCTCATATTTGAAACTTCTCTTTTACCGAGTATTGTCGTATGAATTTAATTTCTTTGGAGTGGATTTTTTTTTTCCATAAAGAAAAGTTTGGAATTTGGATGGGTTTAATCTCCTTGCTCCAAATCGCTCACTCCGTAAGTCCCTCATCTTCCGATCCGATAGAGATTGTGAGAGAAGATAAATTATGGTGACTAAATTGGTAAAAAGGGTTCGATATCAGTGTTTACCGCACACAATGAGCCTCTCATTTGAGAGATTGTTCCTTACTTCAAATGTCACCCTTGTGACCGGTTGAGCTAAACCCATACGGGCTGGATGGTTTTAATCTCCTGTTATACTATTATTGGTTTTTTTTAATGTGTGCTCTTATCACACATGAGACGGCCAAAAAAATATATCATGATTTTAAATCATTGATCCTAGTGATTTATTAAACTAAAAAATAATAATGTTTAAATATAAATATTTCATTTTGTGGTTGTTTAATGTATACTCAAAAGCACACAGTATAATGGTTAATGTTGATTGCTGACACATTTAATTTATTTTCGCATTTTCATTTCTGTAATTTGCTTATATTTTTCTTTTTTTTTTTGTCATTTGCTTCTGTTTTTTTATTTGGTTGTACATGATGGTTAGTCCATCTACTGGCTTGTTCAGTCTCTCGGTTTCTCTAAACTTGTCTAGATAACTAAATTCTTATCTTGCTTTAAAAAAAAATTGGTTAATGTTGAGATGGGGATGTCCAATAAAAGAACAACCACATTGATTATAAACTATTAGAATGAGTTATTTAGAAGGGTATTAGTCAGTTTATCAATCCACCCCTAAGAAATCAATAACCACTCATTTGTAAAGCTAAAAGGTCTAGTTAATAAAACGACTCAATAAGAGTTAAATAAATAAACATCTAAAACAATAAATAAACATCACATTGTTTAAGAGTTTATTTATATTATAAAAAATGTACTCACTTATAAAACTTTCAACTTTCGCTTCAGGTGCTAACCATATGGCCACCGCCTCTTTCACCTCTCGTGTAAAGTATATTACAACGTTTTACCAGTGCAAATCCTAGTATTTTCGTTAGAAAATCTTCTAAGTTAGATTATAAAAGCCTTATACACTTCATTTCCAATGAGTGATATTATAAAAGCCTTATACACTTCTTCTCTTTAGTAGTTTAGGGAAATTGGATTTAAAAAAAAAACAAGAAAGTGTTTCGATTCTCCATGGAGAAACTAGGCTAGGCATTATAAGAATAAGAACATCTCTAATTGCTTTTTCAAAATTTCTTCAAAATGCTAAAAAAAAATACATATTTTTAAAATAATTTTTGGTTGAACTTCGTCAATTCTCCATTTCGAAGATTTTTTTAAAATATTTTAGAAAAAAATCTCTTTCTTTTTCATATATGCATTTATAAAATTGGAAAAAAAAAACAATCCTAAATAAACTCTTGAATCAGCTACATAATGGGTTCGTATGGAACGGGGTTAATAAACTGACTAAAATTATAAATAGGGTAAAAATTTATAAACTGTTGGTAAAAGTAGTTAAAAATTTATGAAAAAATATAAACTCCGTATGGGACGAAAAACAGTTTATTTGTAAGAAGTGGAGTTTATTTGGTTTTTATTAGGGGTATTATGGTACTTTCAAACCAAATAAGATAAAAGAGAAGGGGTAAAATAGTAATTATGGAATATAAACCTCAAAATAAGCTTCAATCTGCAGCTTATTTATAAACCCTTTTTTTAACCGACTAAAGCTTATTTATTGTTCCCATACACCATTTAAACTCGTTTATTTTTTTAACAGCTAATAATTTCACACTTTTTAACCGGCTTCTACCGGTGCCATACACACCCAATATGAATATCATGTACAACTACAGGTAACAAACAATCGAGAGGATGGGATCTACTAATAAGAGTATTAGAAGCCTCTTTATGTTTTTTGTCCTTTTAGCTGTGTAATTTCACGTCCCACGTCTTTGCATATCTTTGAACTGTACTTTTAATTTAATTAAATGTAACTAAGCATTAAATTAATGAACTCATTGATTTGATGGAAATTCCGTACGGTCTCTCAAACTATTGAAAATTTCGTTTGACACCCATTATTTTTTCAAACTTTACATGGTACCCCTACCCCGTATTGTAACAAGATGCTGAATTTCGTCTTATTCCTCTGAAGTTTCAATAACACCCTAATATACATATATATATCGTCCCACTCTGATATCACGTACTCCCTCCGTTCAGAAAAAACATACTACGTATCGTTTACTATTAGCACACGCTTTTTTAAAATGATAAAAACTATATAAAATATATATTTTTTTAAACAATTTTGCTACGAATTTTTTTTAAGAAAAATTATAAAAAATAGATATTTTATATTTTTCTTATCCTAAAAAGCGTACATAAATGTAGTAAATACATCATTTGCTTAAGAGAGGGAGTATTTTTTTTATACAAGGTAAGAATTGGGTTGGTGTCAAACCCTGCTGATCCACCACTTAATAGCGTCTTTACGGACGAGAGCAAGAAGCTCTGGGTGAGAAGCAATCGACCCCTGAGCCAGCCTTAGTCTGAGATGAGCTGCTTTGTCCGCCACTTGATTGACCTCTCGAAAAACATGGATGACAGAAAATGACTCGTAGGCGTGGAGCAAAAACAGAATATCAACGATCACCAACTCAATTTCCCAAGGGCACTTCCAACTCCCTTTAATGGAGTTGATAACCGTAAG
The DNA here is from genome assembly GCA_963922045.1 of Persicaria maculosa. Lineage (NCBI taxonomy): Eukaryota > Viridiplantae > Streptophyta > Magnoliopsida > Caryophyllales > Polygonaceae > Persicaria > Persicaria maculosa. The sequence goes on from OY998253.1 coordinate 14,750,199, forward strand.
ACTGTCCCCCTCTGCTTTGATCTTTGAGATCCCCATCTCTAAAGCATAAACAATGCCAGCCCAGTTGAAGAGCAAAACCTTAGCCATCAATGCTGAAACAGTACCACACAACGAGGCGTTGCAAGCCTGGACACTACCAAGGTGGTCTCGAATAATAAAACCCGCTACAGCTTCACCTAAGATAGTTTTGACCCGTCAAAATTAATCTTGAAATATTCCTTCGCGGGTTTCTTCCAACGAATTTTTTTTTTCTTCCTAAGTTGGAGTACGCTTACAGGTTTCGTTTTTTCCATTTCTTCCCAATGAAGTGTCTTTGATTGTTTTCAATTTTGTAGCTGGAGTACTTTTATATATCCTTCACGTTGTTGATTGTTCATGTAGTTTTGATCATCGAATACTACTTTATTCCTTATTGTCTATAAGCCTCACCAAATCAGAGATAATGAAGTTGTTTGAGATTTAGTGAGAGAGAGTATATATTTGACCAAGACAAAGTTCAATAGAACATTTATAACATTTCTTAATGATTATGAAACGTAAAGATGAACTTTATGCTATTAAAAAGCAAGCACAACTTAACAACATTATTCCAAATATAAGCACTAGCTAGATTTTGGAAATATTTCAGGATACCATACGGAATTTTAAAATACTTCAAGATTCCATGCATATTATTTTTTTTTTTAAAGAAAATGAGTACCAAAATGAAATTTACAATAAATTAGGGGTACTATTCAGGATTTCTGTAATTTAATCAAATTGGGTGCAGCAGAGTCAAAGTATTGCTCAACCATGAAAGAGCCATAAACACAATAATATGGATTGGATCATAACTTCATAAGCCAATTTTCAGATGAGAAACCAAGAAAACACTTCATTTGCTGCTTCCTCTCTGCTTCCTGCAAAGATTTTTTCACCCTTTTTCCTGTTGAAAAGAAATATGAAACACACATCTAAACTCTAATTATCCTCCAAGATTTTCCTTGTTTTGTTTTGAGAATTTGAGAGCAATGGGGAACTGTTGGGGTTCTTCTCCGGTTGATCATCAACCATCTACCGCCCTGCCCACTAAACAACCTAATCACTCATCCACCGCCTTGCCCAATAAACAACCAGGTATGCTCTATATATTCCTCTTTTATTTGCATTGATTGTGATCTGTGAAATGGGAATTGTGGATTTGCCGATGAGGTGTTTGATGAAATGCCTGTGAGAGAAGAGACTTTGACAATTCACATCTTTTTTGCTGTTTGTAGTCTTCCTAGAGTTTAATTTGCAAAGTAAGTTAATGGTTGCAATGGTGTTGAAGGGCCTGCAGGTGTCTCCTCTCAGACTTTGCCAAGGAATCCACCACTGCCACCATCAGCTAGCTCGTCCTCTTCGGTTGGAAGGGTCATAACTCCAAATTTAAAGGTCTTTACACTTGCTGATTTGAGGAGCGCGACGAAGAACTTTAAGCCGGATACAGTATTGGGAGAGGGAGGTTTTGGAACTGTATTCAAGGGTTGGATCGACGAAACAACTTTGGCACCCTCCAAGTACGGAGTTGGAATGGCCGTTGCTGTCAAGAAATGCAGCCCTGATAGTACCCAGGGGATCAAAGAATGGAAGGTATTGATCAATGAATAGTCTTTCTTCCACCTCATTAATTTCCTCCTTTTTTTCCGACTTGAACCGCGTCAAGCAACTCTGAATCAGTCAAATGTGGTGGGGATGGGGTGGGACAAGATATAAGATGAACATAGCTTTGCAGTGGTAATGAAAAGTCTTACCTGATATGGAGATCTATATGCTCAATGAGGATGAATACCGTAATTCAGCTTTGATTGTTAATGATTTTCAATGTGAAGTGAACTGCAAATCTGAAGGTCTGTTATACACAGAGAGAGAGAGAACAAATCAGACTGACTTATAACAACTGAACAAGTTCAAGTATGTTTTCGTGTTATTCTAATCATGACTCATGCTTTGGGTGCAGACAGAGGTAAATTTCCTGGGGAAGTTCTCACACCCTAACCTTGTTAAGTTAATTGGCTATTGCTGTGAAGAGAACGACCTTCTTCTTGTATACGAGTATTTGAAGAAGGGAAGCTTAGAAAGTCATCTATTTAGCAGTAAGCATCGTATATATACATCAGTAATCATCACTTGTGGTGCTTTTTCTTCAAGTAAAATGCGCTTATATATAGGATCTAGTTATGGATCCATACCGTACATTCATGGGAATGGGATTTATGGGAATCTAACCACGCATTGGATGAATATGTTGGTGTTGAACGCAGAGCGTGTTGAACCTCCTCCATGGGGAACGCGCATTAGAATAGCAATGGATGCTGCAAAAGGTCTAGATTTCTTGCATACATCAGAGAATACTGTCATCTACCGAGATTTCAAAACGGCAAATATCTTGCTAGATGAGGTAAAACTACAATGGTCTGGAATTTGAGCTCATTTCTGTTATTGGTATATATACTGTAACTATATAGATTTGTCAGTATGACTTGCAATTGTCATCAATGCGTGCGTAATTGTGTGATGTTTTGTTTTGATCAGAACTTTGGGGCAAAGCTCTCAGATTTCGGACTAGCAAGAATAGGTCCATCGAAAGGCACATCACACGTGAGCACCCAGGCCGTGGGTACTTATGGCTATGCAGCTCCTGAGTATATAGCAACCGGTAAGTTGTACACTAGTGATAAGAATAAGAAGCTTTACATCGAATGGAGTGTTAAAGGGAGCATAACCGAAGATCCTAATTAGACTAATGGCTGCTTATTTGAATTGGAGCAGGTCATTTATATGTGAAGAGTGATGTATATGGTTTCGGAGTGGTTCTGCTGGAAATGTTGACAGGGCTACGGGCATTGGACATGAACCGACCAACTGCGCAGCACAATTTGGTAGACTGGTACAAACCCATTCTCCAAGACCGCGCCAAGGTCAAGAAGATAATCGACCCGAGAATGGAAGAGTACCCTCCGGAAGGAGTGTATAAGCTGGTCCAGCTCATACTCAGGTGCCTTGAGAATGACCCCAAGAGCAGACCTTCCATGGCTGATGTCCTGGTCATCTTAGAACGAATTAGTACCCTTTTGATGGACCCCAAAAAACCAAAGGCCCATCAAAAGCCTAAAACTACTCTTCCTGGGCCTCCTGGAGGGCCCAAGGGCAGGCCCATTCCTCAACCCAGGCGGGATACAGGCCCACTACGGCCTTGAATTTGAAACACAAGTGGAGGTGGAGCGATGGAGGGAAATTGGAAAAATGTACAACAAACTAACAAAGTACGAGTAGAGACTTCTTATTTGAAGATCAAGTTTTTTCCCCTTCGGTTTCTAGCAAGTGAAAATATTTGTATAATGAATACATTTTGTGAAAAAAAAGATTGATAATGAGCAATCGATTTTGTACAGAGATGAACACCGATATTAAATTCGGAAAGTTATTATCGAAAGAGCTAGCAATGTTTGATCTGGTCCTTGAATTGGTGAATAAAGAGCGGTCATCCGGGGTTCGAATCGGGGACCTTTGGATACTACCCGCAAGTCCTTTCCAATTGAGCCATTCCGAAATTTTTGATCGGGTCCGATAAAACCAATCTGACAATGAACTCGACCGATACTCAAATAAATGTAAAAAGGGTTGCATCCAAGAAGGTTCCGACCTAATCAAGTTTGCACTGGGACCCAAAATCAATCTAAATCTGATAATAATTCGAACCCGATTATATCCGAATTGATCAACCTAACACTAATCTGAAAACCGAAATCACCCGATATGCGAATATCCAAAATAACATTACCCAACCCGAACATTTCCGACATCCAAAATCCAAAATTTCCCGACCTGAACATTTCAGACGCCTAATGTGCTTGAAATTGAACACACGAACAGGTACTGCACAATTGCAAATGGTTCATTAGGGTTTTTTTGGTACCAAATGGCAAATGGAGCATCTAGATCTGACCCCATGGCGGCTAATTCGAGCTCTGAATAAAAAAATTCTCAAATTAATCAGTCCGCTCCAAAACGCGATGGAGAATGCACTGAACGACGGCCAAAATCTCCTCCTCTGTACATGAAGTGATGAACTTCACCCAAGGCACCACCGGAAACTCCGACTGCTGCTTTGGAACTGTAATCGTATAAGCAGCCGCCAGAATTGATCCGGCGAGCAGGATCGGGTGGCGGAAATCCTCCGAGAACTCATCCGTTTCATACAGGAGGTCCATGATGTCCAAACAAGCTTCCACGCTCAGGAGCTTTCCGGCCACGGCGACTCCTCGGAATTTGAACAGCAGCTCTTCGAGAAGAACGAACGGCGTTGTAAGAGTTCCGATCTCGAATTTCAATGTTCGGATGAAAACTAACTCTGCTTGGACGAAATCGCTCTTGGTGAATACCTGCTCCGAGATGAGCTTATCTCCGTGCGATTTCAAGGATCGGAGAGGGAGAGGTCGAGATCCGTGCGATTTGCTTGAAATCCAGAGGGATATGAGAGCGAAGAGGTGGAGATTGCTCTCTCTGATAGGCCGTCTCAGAAGCCAGTGATCGGGGAGTGGGACGGTGGAGAGAGAGACTGTAGGGTAGAATCGATCGGCGAAGAGAGAGAGGGCCGAGTATTTGACGATGTGGAGTACTTGAAACTCATCCGCTGACCGGATAAGGAACTCCACCAGTCGCCGGCGAACTGCCGGTGCTGGAGTGATGTCGCCGGGCGCCATTTTCTCTCTTCCGCCAAGCAGTTGAAATTGAAAACCGAAAAGGGCTTTCGTTCTTTCCAGCACCAGTGTTTTAGGGAAAACTTAGGCCCTGTTTGATAGTGTGTTTTGGGGGTTTGTCTCATGCCCTCGAGGTAAAGCCAAATTCGACAAGTGTACAAAACTTTGGAATATTTCGCCAAATGTTCATGAGGTTTTCAATGTATTTGCCAAATACCCCTCCGTCTAAATTTTAAGAAAGAGCATTATAACGGAGTTAAGTTAATTGAAGAGGGATAAGGAAGAAAGAAAAGAAGGATGCGACTGGACAGAGGATCGATGCAATCGACACCGGGAGGGAGAGAACGGATGGAGTTTGGAGCCAGATTCACCGCTTGAGATCACCTTACGCTAGAAGGGAGGAGGTGGCAAACCACATCCATTGCTCTTGAGGTAAGTCTTTCCTCTCAATTTCAATTTTAGAGATTTACAATTTTAGACTTTAGGTTTTTCGATTTGGGATTATGTAGATGTTTCATTTGGTTCCTACCGTGAATGGAAGCTTCTATGTGCAGAACGACGTATTTCGTCTCAATTATATTTGATCTGCTTGCATCAAACTACAAGGATATATTGATGTGCAACTCCAGTGACAGTTCTTTCTCTTTACAGGTCTATCGACACCAATGTATGATGTATCATGTATGTCACCATCCTCAATTGTATCAACAATGATGGCAATTCATTGATCAGTTTGGAATACAGTACATACTCTATATTTATATCGAAGGAAACTATAATACCCAGGAAATCAGTAATGTATTTAAGACTAAATGACCCTCTGCTACCTTCAGCTATGCTCAGTGATCTTCATATGCATTATAACAATGGCATCCTAATACCAAATAAGCAATGTAGTCAGTCAAGTCAGTTGTGAATTCACTTTCAGATCGGTACTAACGGCAAAGATAACTTGGCAATCTTCACTCCCGGAACTGCCTTGAAAGAGTCAGCCTAAGGTAAGGCCTATAACAGGCATCAATTTTTTTCAAAAATAAAATTAGATGATCAACCTTACCACAAAACTCCTCCAATCCTTCATTCAACCACCAACTGAATTTCAGAGAAAATGCATCGAATTGCGATTCAGTTCTGTAATTCTATTTCTAAAATTCAACAACTGTCAACTGTAAATCTGTTCTAAATTCAACAACTCTAAATTTCAGTTCTTTAACTCGGATTCAGTTATGTAATTCATTTCCCGTAATTCATTCAGTCTATAAAATTCAGTAAAACTGGATGATTGTTGAATAAGTGTTGGTGTTATGGCCTATTAGCTCAGATAATAGAGCAATGTGGTAACACATGATGTGTGTTCGAGTCCCACATAGGGTGATTTGTGGAATCGTAATGACCGTATATTGTCATTACTTTTCTAGATTTGCAGCTGGATTTTCAAGTTTTGCAGTTGTCATTACTCATTACTTAGTTGGATTCATATGAAATTCATGCAACTATTCATATTTTTATTTAAGTTTGCAACTTAATTTATTATTCTTGAAGCGATAAATATATAGATGGTATAACGGAGTTACAAAAGGAAGATGAGACCATACCACGAGTCTCATGTAAAAGGTCTATAATCATACTAGGCAGTACTACGAAAACACACATGCTAACAACCTATTACTACGCAACCCACCCTAGGCAATGTCCTTCACCAATGCATTCTCTTTCCACTAGATCAGACCCAAAAGCCTCCAATCACCATTACATTTAGTGAACCCAACCCACTTCTGCATGTTTATGTAAATGAATCTTAACCCAAAATATATAAATATTAAAATAATAAGAATCCATGAAATATACACATAACCCCATGAAAGTACAATTTTTAGACAACATGGTCATTCCAAACCATTTGGTATGAAAACTACTCATTCTTAATCTAGAACAAGAACAAGAAGAACAAGAAGAACAAGAAGAACAAGAAGAACAAGAACAAGAAGAAGAAGAAGAAGAAGAAGAAGAAGAAGAACAAGAACAAGAACAAGAAGAAGAACAAGAAGAAGAAGAAGAAGAAGAAGAAGAAGAAGAAGAAGAAGAAGAAGAAGAAGAAGAAGAAGAAGAAGAACAAGAACAAGAACAAGAACAAGAACAACAACAAGAACAACAACAACAACAACAACAACAACAACAACAACAACAACAACAAGAACAAGAACAAGAACAAGAACAAGAACAAGAACAAGAACAAGAACAAGAACAAGAACAACATCCCAGTAAATCCCGCGTAAAGGCATGGTCTGGGGGTCAGGATGTACGCACTCTTACCCCGACCAAGTCAGGAGAGTGTTTCCGATAGACCCAGAGAAATAAGACACGGAAACTACAAGTCAGGAGACAGGAAAGAGGCGAAAACATAAGTAGAAGAAGACAACAGACAAAAAGCATAGGCAACATGGCTAAACACCGTAGCCCATCACTGAAAATTAAAAAACATGCACTGAAAATTCAAGTTTCAAAATGGGACCTAATCAATCTAACTTCCCGTTAAGTAGCTGATAATGAATGATGTGATATGAACTCCAATCTGATAATGATAATTTAGTCACAACAACTCAAAACATACATATAAACAAACATCCTTTATTTATTTCTCTTTTTTCTCTCTTATGGAAGAATGGAACCTCCTTTATAGTTTTTGAGAAAACGCAGCAGGAGGGCATGGAGTCTTCAAACGTAAGTATTACAAGCAGCAATCAATGAGTATGAGTATGACTAACCTATCAAAAGTCTTCTGAAATGATGCTCACTATGCTATGAGATCTTCATAATTCCATCTTCAGATCAGAGCTGATTCCAACGAATGAATGCAGAGAATGAAAAATGGGAATGAAGACCCATCCCATCTTATGTTATGTGATGTTGGAGAGAAAATAACGTGCAGATCTCGTCTGTAGTCTGGATTGACCGACCGGCTACTTCACCATGAATGAACTTTTACAGCTACAACCGCCTACAGCGCTTGGATTTGCAGTTACCTGCATTATCAATGTTGAAACCAGTTTCTGTTAAATTTCATTGCTGAACTTGATGGTGACGGGACCAGACAGGCATGAGATTTAAACATGGCAGAACCTCACTCAAACAAGACACGTTTAACAGAAGAGGGAATTCAGGGGTGAAATAGAGGGAAATAGAATAAAGAATCTTACAATTCAGTAGTTTGATATTCAAATTTCGAGCTGATGACATTGGAAGCAGGAATAGAATATAACCTGAAAAGCAGCACGAATGAGCTCCTCAGCATAATCCACTGTTGCACCCTTCACGAAGTCATATGAAATATTATCCACCACCAGTTTCACTCCATCTTTCTCAAAAATCCTACAAAACAGCATTCGAAAATGCATCAAGCAACAACTACAAGGTCAAAGCACAGAAAATGTTCTCGATATGAAAAAAACAATACCTGTCATCTGAATTTGTCTTGTCATCAAGAGAAAATGCATACTGAAATCCAGAACATCCGCCAGCTTCAACCCGTAGTCTAAGCTTTTTATCCTTAGCTGCAGCTTCACTGGTATGCAACTCTTTCATTCTCTACAAGCACCATTGGCAGCATAAAAGACCTCAGTTTTTAATACACATGCATAGAAGAGAGCAGAAAAAGGAAAAGAAAAGAACCACCCACAGAAGCAGATTCTTATTGAAAGGATTACCATAGACCACACCAAAAGATCCCAAACCACCAATCTGATTCCTCATTTTCTTTCGACAATGTAGGTTGGGCCCTTAACACTAGGCAATCTTAATGGTCTTATCAGCAAGCATCAAATGCACAACTTCACAGTTCATATGAAAACTAGATAATGTTTTACACTTCTGGACCCAAAGATGAATGGAAATAAGCGTAACATGAGAAAAGCCAATGGGAAAAATCGCCAAGGTAGAGATTTCAATAACAAAAAGGGGCTCAAAGAGAGTACCTTAACACAATTATCTGTCATTTGAACGCCTTCGGTCGAAGGAGAAGGAGAATCTTCTGGGAGAGCTGAAGTGGAAGAAGAGGAAAAGGGAAAAGCAGAAGAAGAGCTGAGAACTCTCTGGTTCTGACGAATTCGATAAGCAACGCTTGTTGCAAATCGATTGATCAATGATGTTGCCATGCCTCCACTTATCTCTCTATGGCTTTGTCCAAGAGGAAGAAAATTATAGTCCAAAGAATGCTACACCACAGCTTCTGTATGCCAGGCAAGTTTATTTCTCTTTACATTAGGATATATAAATACACATCATTCACGAATTCCACCGAACGAAACATTATGTACACAAACTAGCAACAGACGAATGGCTGGGTCAAGTTTCAACCATGCCTCCAACATTCAAATGGACCCAACATTAAATGGTGGAATTCAGGGGTGAAAACACAACATCAAATGACAAATGCATAGATATGAAAAAAAAAATCACTAGCAGAGTGCTTAAAAGCTACAGAAGGATCAGATCATAATGTCAACAGGATCATTATTGGCACTGCATAACCAGTATATATCATAAATTCATAATCATTTCATCAACCGCAGTAGCAACATGGCTGCAGAATGTTAATTCCACTAAATCGAAACACATACGCAGAAAAATGGATAACACATCCCAATTTTGCCTACTAGGCATTAAATACATGGCATCCAATTTTGTTGGATACTAGTTACCTTGCTATCATCCAACAAAGCACCAAATTCAAAACATAATTTAGCTTAACCTAGAAAGTTTCCAAGCAACAACAGAACATTACCAACAACAAAGAAGTATATTTATGATTTGAGAGAATTTGTAGGCTGGTTCCTTGAAAATCAGCTTACATCTAGTCATCATATGCATATATAGGTAAATTACATCCAGAATAAGGTTCACATTACATCAAAGTCGAAGCCAAAACAAATTTTAACAAATAATATTTTTTCCCAACCTATGCAAACCCCAATAAATATCTATAGCAGCATCTTGTCTTTACAGATATAGTTGCGTATGGTGAATTTCATTGCTTAATGCTTTGAATTTGAATGACAAGGTTCGCACAAAAAGCAATAGGAAGAAGAAAACAAAAGAATCCGAATCGAATATGCAAAAGAGGTAAATCTGAGATCTAGTCGAAAGATTTAGCCTCGAAAGGGCATGGGAGATGAAGTCGAAACGAAACATACCTCGCATCAATCAATTTGTAACGGCGTCAGAGAAGTGCTTCGCCGCGTAGCAGGCGCCGGATTAGGGCATACAAGGAGGAAAAGAGACCGGGGATTTTGATGCCGGAGGCAAATTTATTTGGAGAGGAATCGGTCGGTAGATGGAAGGCCGGTAGATACCCGGTTCTCTGACCGGTCTTCTTTCAGGAGCCCGAAAACAGATTGGAGCTACTACGGGTTTTGTTTTAGGAAATCTGAACAATGCGCTCGTCACCGGGAAGGAATTGGAAACGAAAAACCATTCCGGGAATGGATCATCGGAGAGGACTTGTGGGTAGTACCAATAGGTCCCCGATTCGAACCCCGATATGGCCGCTCTTTATTTATCAATTCAAGGAATTGGAAACAAAAGTAAAATATATACAACCGCCCATCAAAAAAATGCACTATTCACAGATAAGGATCCGTAGAGTTGAACTTCGTAAAGTTGATACCTATAAAAATTTATCGACCTAAAAAATAAATTAAAAATTGACAAAACTAATTTAAATTTAAACCATTCGATTCTAAGTTATTTTACCAACTCCATGGAATTGATTAGATAGGACTTTGTCAGTTGGAAAAGTTAGTATCGATAAACTATTTTTAGACGGAAATTTCTATCGACTCAAAAAGCTATTGATATGATTGTTTTACTCATAAGTTAGGATTTAAGAAATTACAGTACATCATACATAATCGCTTTATTATTAAAAAGGATGTAAATTGCTATGTGAAAGAAATTCAAATTTATAGGTGATTTTCTTCAATTTCATAAATGTGTAATTATGTAAAAGTCTCATATTTTAATTATGCTTTTATGTAATTTACCTAAAGTAAAAACTTTCAATTTCATATTTGAAACATAGTTATAGTCCTCATATCCAATAGGCTAAGGTGGTACAGTGTTCCATCGAATATTTTGGAAATAATTCATTTTCATTAAAATAGTGATCTGGCTTTGTTGTCTAGAGAAAATTAGTTTCTTTCCGAATTATATTATCTTACGAGTAAAAAAAAATCGATTTTAATGTTTCAGTTTGGTCAAATGAAATTGAATTCTGTAAAGTAAACTTTTTTTTGGGTCTACCGGAAACATTCTCTCGACTTGTTCGGAGAAAGAGTGAGTGACATCCTGACCCCCAAACCATGCTTAATCGCGGGATATATTGAGTTGTTGTTGCTGTAAACTTCTCTTTGAAATCTGCTTTGAGATGTTTTTTTTAAACGGTTTACAGTATGCAAATAATTATAATCTTTCACACAAACTCGTGACAATTTTAATTGTGGCAATTTTAATTTCATTCACTACTTTGCCTAATTATTCTATTCTAAATTTATTTAAATATTTTTAACCATGTTCTAATTAAATTATAAACAAAATATTGATTAAATACTTAATAGATTTTAAAAATATACTTCGTACTAAACTTGGGACATGAAACAAAAAATAAGAAAATGAGAAACAAAATCTAATGAAAAGAAATATTAAATGTTCTAATTCGGGGCGGATATTTTCAACGCTAATTTTTACTATTTCCACTGCTAATCACCGCATAGGTATGCGGTGGTCTTAATCCACTTTTTCCTAGACCAACCGCATGTACATGCGGTGGATCCGTTGACTGTATACAAACCCACCGCGTAGGTATGCGGTGGGTTATGGCGACCGTATACATGCGGTCAGTTTTTGGGCAATTGAAAACGGTTTGTAGTATGCGGTGGGTTATGGCGACGGTTTTGGACAGTTATGGCGACAGTTTTGGACATGTATACTCCTCGACCCACCGCAAAGTATTGTGGTGGCCCACCGCATAGGTATGCGGTGGGATCGCTTGGGCAATTGAAAACGGTTTGTAGTATGCGGTGGGTTATGGCGACGGTTTTGGACAGTTATGGCGACAGTTTTGGACCTATATACTACTCGACCCACCGCAAAGTATTGTGGTGGCCCACCGCATAGGTATGCGGTGGGATCGTTGACTGTCATTAAACCCACCGCATACCTATGCGGTGATTAGCGGTAAAAATAGTAAAAATTAGCGGTGAAAATATCATCTCCCGTTCTAATTTTATTTAAATATTTCTAACCATGTTCTAATTAAATTTTAAAAAAATATTAATTAAATACTTAATAGATTTTAAAAATATACTAAACTCGGGACATGAAACAAAAAATAAGAAAATGAGAAACAAAATCTAATGAAAACAAATATTAAATGTCAAAAAGATGCATTATAGGAAAGTCGAACATGGGACCTAATTGAATTAATAAAACACTTCTTTACCACTAGACCAACTTAACATACATGTAAATAATATTTCCAACATGTATAGGTATTTTTTTTTGCAGTTTGGGGTGGACTTGAACCCATACAAGCCTGTATCCGCCAATGGTGACAACGAGGTGAGTTGGTTGAAACTCTTCCCTTAACCAAAGATTCGTGTTCGAATTTCAAAAACATGTGAAAGAGCTTTTTTTTAAAAAAAAATCATTGAATGTTGATGTGATATTTATTTGTATTAGGAAGATCTTACAAGTTATAAGGTGAAAAATAGGGCAATATGAAGAATTTAAACCTTGTACATAAGTCAGTAGACTAATCTTTCTATTGTGAATTGATTTCAAAATGAAACCTCGCTAGTGGCTCGGCCTATTGTTAACTGATTTTAAAATGAAACCTCGCTAATGCCTTGGCTTGGTTAGTGCAAGGTGCACTCGAACGTCTATACCCACGTCATATGACCCACTGATATTTCACATGGTATCAAAGTGATGCGGATTTATGGTCTTATGGGCTCGCTAGCCTTAAAACATTACGTTGTCAAGTCAACTGACAGATATTGTGTGACCATGTTGAACATGTGAACATATACAAATATATTCCACATTGATAATAATATAAAGAATTCAAGCCTTTTGTATAAGTCAATTGACTATTATTCTTATTACCAATTGGTTTTAGGACGAGACTCAGGATGAGACTCCCCTACTCATACGTAACAAATGAATGAAAAGGACCATTGTTTGCAACATTCCACTACAAAATTGTTTTATGTAATAACTAGTGACTGTCATTTGCAAACCAAGCATAAAGGCGGAATAAATGGGCGAGAACAAATGAATGAAAGGAACCATTGTTTGCAACATTCAGCTACAAAAAATGAATGTTTTATAAGGCAGACAAACACAAATTGCAAGATGATGGACAACAAACCAACAAAATACCAACTACTAAGGATTACAAATGTGTGCGCAGGAATGCTCTACCTAGTAGATCCTAATAAGAGAATTCCTACGACAAACCTGAATCATCGTCATCAATAGGAGGCAATGGAGGATTTGGATATACACCCGGTGGCCTCTCTGGAGGCTCGATGGATAGTAGTTGAGTTGAATCGCCAACAACCTCCGCCCACCCATAATGGGGTTCAGCCCTGTTATCACAAAATAGCATTTCAACCAATTAGTTATTCTTAAAATTTGACCTATCGTTTTGAAGCCGAAAAATATTTTTTAATACGTACTCATAGTATGTGCCCTCATCAACTACAACATCCCAACTTTCACCAGTTGTGCTCTTGCCATATTTGTGTACCTTGCTGAGATAGTGAGAAAGCATCAAAGGATAAGAGTTCATTATTAATACAAAAATATGAAAGATGAGCCAAAACAAAAATCAGTTTGATCGATACATACCCATTTCCAAAATGTTCTTCTCCCCAAGTCCTCGACCAACCTACCACCAAATTTGAAAACACAAATCCACCATGAGATTACATTTACCATCAAAAAAATATATTATAAACGGGTAACATGTGATCATGAGGAGTTGGGTTTTGAGCCATATAACAAGGTGATAGAAAAGAATTGAAAAACACAATGTATCATCGTAAGGCAGAGTTTTACTCAAAAGAAATTGTCACGTCCTACCCGAACAACTAGACATTTTTCAATTCACAACTTGTCATTCATTTGTGCTAAAAAACGAACTCAAAACCACCAATTAACCACCAATTCAAGAGGGGAGAGAAAATTGCGTATCTAGAACAGTTAACTAGTTCCGACACTCGTGGTATAGTTCATTAGTTCCGACACTCGTTGTAGTTAGTTTTTCACCGCATTACCATTTTTGTTATCTTGTTCTCTTTTTTAACAATGATTGTTGTATTTCTATCTTTATAAAGCAAATTATGGATCAAACCACAACAATTCATATTGAAGGATCAAATGGGAGGCACTTACGTTCACCACTAGGAGAGACATGCCATGTTTCTCCTTGGCGTGAACCAATTCCGGCATAGAATTTCTCTTCCCACTTGTCTCCCCATTTGGTCCCAAGTTCAGTTTCCGCCCATTTGTCTGTCCTGGTAACGAAGAGGGCATTGTTAGTTTAAAACTGCCTAAATAAAAAGGGTAAGAATTATCTGTCAACTAGGTCAATGCAAGATTCAGAGATTCCAATGCAGATATGCTTAACAAAGCCAAGATAGTAGCATAATAAACTAGCATCACACATTAGTAGATATATCTGACTGTGACTAGCATTTAAGCACATGGCAAAATCTGTTCATTTTGAAAGTCCAGGGTTGCTCCAAACAGAAGCTATAGTCAGTTCATTTCATTTAACCTATAAACCAAAAATAGTACACTATGATATAACATTCATGCAGGAGCTTGTGATAGTAAAAGACGATAGATAACCATTTTAAAACAGATCCTCTTCCATCGTAATTCTCGCCCCACTTTTCCCACCAAGATTGCTCATTCAATCTACCATATTTGTGTGCCCCCTTCTCAGTCCAGCCCTTAGCATCATATTTTTCCCACCTGAAGGCATGTAAAAGGCATATATAATTCACCAAATGCAAACTTTAAATCTTAGCACAATGTTTCTACAAGGTTAAGATCTTCTCACCATTTCTCATACCAACCAGCATTTTCAGAGCCTGACTTAGCTTGCTTCTGAGCACTTCTCTCTATCCTTGCTACATTACTGCAATATAAAGACAACCCATTTTGATTTTTCGGAACCGGTACATTCATCTAGAATAATCAGCAAGTAGGAGAAATCAACTATCTACGAAAAGGAAGACAAATCACACCTCCACTCGTCTTGATGAAGCACTTCTTGCCATGTTTCCCACCAAGAATCTCCCTCAGCATTCTTTCCAGATTTCTCCACGCCTATAGTATAAAGAAATGGAAATACCCGGTGAATATGTAGAATGCACAAGCAACAGTATACACATAAAAGAAATAGCAGATTATGCTTGTGGACTGGAACAAGCACAAAATGAATATCTTCCACAAAAGCTCAAGGACAGCCAATTGGAGTCGGGATTTAAAAACTGATGAGCAGTGATTTAGCAGCACTCCCCTATGTGCAGGTCAATTTATCAGGAAATCCTCATCAACAAAGAGTTTTTTGAAGACATTAAAATAATACATCTCTGAAGATGCTAGATGCTAGAGTTATAGATTCATCTATATTATTTGTCTGCGTCAGGGTAAATGCCCACATCTCCTCTTTCATGCTTTAAGGTTATCGTGCTGTCCAAAAAGAGAAGCAGAACAACCAAGCAAATGTAGAGGTATTTTCGTCCAAAGCAACAAAAATTGTTTTGCGACGATGATAAGGTAGAAAAAGAAGTACTTTTACCCTCAAATTTAGGATTCTTCTAACAAAATTCTTGTGTGGTCTCCATATCCGAATTTATTTGTGCATTTCCAATTTTTTTACCAACCTAGCACATATGGGACCAAATTAAACTCATCCCTGCTCAAAACGATTATGTATAGCAAACTAATTATAAATTAGATGAATTAAAATATGTAAACTCTGAAGTGATCATACTCAGGAAAAGAGATTAGAAGTTTAGAGTCTGATATTGTATATTAGCATGTACTGCAGTGTCACCACAAGTCTGCTCTAGATAGCCATACAATAATTTCATATAGAGAGCCAATTTCCAGGGGGAAAAAACAATTCTATCTGAGTTCAATAAAACAGAGCTTGAATACATACCCAACTCTTTATATCCAGTCCAGTCACTTTTCTCCCACCACTGTAGAGAAGAACAACAAATCCATTAAAAGCATCCACCTACGACAATCTTTATCAAGTTATGGAGCACTATAAAGTACAAATATTAACTAATGGTTAAAAAAAAGAGCAAGAAATGTCATCAATGCAATGAAAGGAAACAAGTAATCTACAACTTGAAACAGGTAAAGGGCCCATCCAAATTGAATGTTCCAACAGCAAATCTCACTATTATTTTTTCATTTCCCACTTCCCATTTCAGTTGTCCAAGACAAACATAGTAGCTTTACCGTTTCTTTCCACTCGCATAAGCCATCATTTGAACAACCACCCATCCTCGTCCATCGGCATCTATATCCATTTTCCCCAAGGTCTTCCCCACTTTCTTGATACCAGGTGCTCCCATCTTCATTGGTGCCAGTTTCGTTCACATTTTCATGTAACAAGCTGATGCCCCAGTCTTTTTCATTCGCTATACCAGTATCTGCAACAAGGTCCAACACCATAACTCATAAATCATAATTATAATAAACATTACCATATTACAAGAATAGGAAAATAAAATAAAATATACACAGCATTTTGGATGAGAAATATATGAATGAACTTAACAGCTCATTATTACCTCTTTGTGGGGGTGTGTCGCGAGATTGTGGGCCAATACTTCGGGGGATACAACGAGAATAATGTTTAGACTGATAGCGAGATCTGAAATGATACAACTAATTAGCCTCGCAATTTGATATAAAATCTGAGTTATTAAAGATTGTCATATCACTAGAATTGGTAACATAAGGCGATAATCCAAACGCAAGGGAAAAGCAGAGGGAACTAGAACAATGAAATAACTGATATGAGAGAAGTAACAGTGGACTTGTGGTGCATAATATTAGCAAGCCCCTTAAGTCACTCTGCCTCATTCATGTATAATAAACCAACAATAAATGCCTTCCATAGTACAAGAATACCAGCATCATGAAGCAAGTGTAGGGATGAGGTCCGTCAATACTATTATCTAATTATCTCATTCTGTTCAACTTAGGACTCATCTTAAAGATAGCTAAAATGGTTGGATACATACATCACTACAAGTAATCAATTATCATTAAGAAATTCTGAATGTTCTTTCTAATAGGATAAGTAAAATTTTCAATTGGTTAATACCAGTGACTTGATAAAGATACCGAGTGAAAGAGGCCATACACATTTTGTTTACTTATAGGAATCACAAACAGGAATGAGAGTAAGAGGACACTTGTATCAAAGTAGACAACAGACGAGTGAAGCTCTCAAGACGTCAAGTAATCAAAAGAGGTAACCTGAAACTGAAATATAAAACTAAAGGTGTTTATGATATGAGTGGCAAATCAAACTAACAAACAATCAAGCACTGTCTGCTAACGCGTGCTTATTGTTTTCATAATCGTTCGAATTTAATCAGGTGTCTCCAAAGAGACAACTGAACTAGATTTTGGTTTAAGGAAGCAACAATCACTCACTTCCAATAGCTTTTAAAAAAAATAGCGTAACTTCGAAGAAAAAGTACTTTTATAGACATGGTATATACACAAGTGTTTTGGTGTTGCATACTGATGAGTAGAGGTAAAGCTATTTTCCCAATTTTATATCAAACTCTTCACATAAAAAATTATTTTTCCAATGGAGAATCAGCAATAAGAAGAAAGATCTGGAACAATTATGCAGGACGATACTTCAATTAAATCATTTATAGTACTATCTAAAGACAACATAAAACAATCAGAACTATAAATTCTATTACCAATTCTATCCACAATCTACAGATTTTGCAATTAAGTGATGATCTTAATCTCAATCGTATAACCAAATCTCAGAAAAGAAGTAATTGGATTCCAGCGCAACGTTTCTGCCATCAGGTTTTCAGGAAAAAGGAAATGTCAACAGATAAAATCAGCAAAAGAGACGTACTGCGGAGGAGGAGAAGGCAACGCTTGATTCCTCAACCTCCGCGGAATCTTAGTGAGATCGAACCGCAACTCCTCTCCCTTATCAGCGTGCCTCTTCCCGGGGAGCGGAACAGCCGAGTCCGGACAGCAACACCTCACTCCACAGCCACGACGACCACCGCCTCCGCCGCCGCTGAACAGATTCGCTCTCCTCGTCGGCAGCAAAAGCGACAAATGGCTGAGCGAGCGGCAGGTACGGCCAAACGGCGCCGTAACGACGCCGGAGGAAGTCGCGGCCATTGTTCACGAAGCCGCCATCCGAACCGGCATAAAACCTATTCGGGAGGGAGAGCGAAGTTTTGAATCAAAATCTGGATCGCATTGGGAGACAACAGGAGATCTTTGCAATGGTCCTGGTTTTCCAAACTCGCATTTAGCTTCGGCGGAGGTCACGGCGGTGGCCAGAGAGATTCGGATTCTCGGGAAATGTGATTTTGACAACAGAGGAGAGAGGAGAGAGAGAATGTTTGTTGCGTTCCTCTGCCTCTGAAGTCAGAATCGCGCTCCCACTCGTGGCGGAGCAAGAGGGGCGGTGGCGGTGGAGGTGTGGGGTGAGTGAAAGAGGTGGATTTCGGAAGGCGGAGGGGAGGGATATAAAGACAGTGGGGGGTTGGGGGGGAGTGGGCCCCAGTTTTCGTTCTCTTGCAATTTCATGGGCCCACTCTCCTCATCACACGTTTCGGGAGGTGAGCCATGTTTGCCATCCGATCAGAATCGCCCTATCAGCCATCTTTGTTACCTACTTTTCGCTCAGATCTATTTTTCACAACAGGATATTCTCTGGTAAAATGGATAAAACTACGAGTAATTTGGATTCTAATTTTATTATGTTTACCGTCTAAAATTTTGTATTAATACTAGTTCAATTAAGAAATTCTCTTTAATATTTTTAATTATTGTATTATTTTTCTAATCTAGCTCTTGAGTAGACTAAGAAATCAAATTTGGAAAGATTTTTCTTATTTTAATTAATTAGCTGTTTTATTATAAAGAAAATTTCACTTAAACTTAGAGAATATTTCCAAATGCAGTTTTTTTTAACTTCCACCGTATTTTTTTTACAAGGTAAAATTTCAAGGGTCATTCAATCTTGGCTCCTCGAGTTAACTTACAGTTACACCATAGTAATTTTTTTTTTTTTACAGTAGGCAAAAAGTACTTACATCATAGTATTGAAATATGTTAGAAAAACCTTTTATATTCAACTAGTATAGGTTCCATGCACAGGAAATATGTTAATACAAAACTTTAAATAATCTCGAAAAACCTTTTATATTCAACTAGTATAGGTTCTGTGCACAGGAAAATATGTTAATACAAAACTTTAAATAATCCAGATATATTCAAATAAATAAATATAAATATTTTTTTTTCAAACAAAATATAGATATAAATAAAATTAGTTTGATTGATTATATATAATTATAATCTAAATATCCTTTATTTAGATTCTCTCAAAATATAAATAAAATTCACATTTATAAGGTAGAATATTTTTTTCCTAATTTATCGTTAATTAAATCTCCTGTAA
This sequence comes from Persicaria maculosa, assembly GCA_963922045.1. Lineage (NCBI taxonomy): Eukaryota > Viridiplantae > Streptophyta > Magnoliopsida > Caryophyllales > Polygonaceae > Persicaria > Persicaria maculosa. The sequence continues at coordinate 14,769,690 of OY998253.1, forward strand.
GTTAATAGATAGCTGATTTTTAAAAATATTTTAATATTCTTTTTTTATTAAATATTTAGTATATCTTTATTACGTTAGTTTACTAAAATATTTTTTGCACGGATGGATTGTGACTATATATTATGGCTACACAATATTTTAAATAGGGTTTTGGATAGAAAACGTCGTTGCGCCGAATCTGAAAACACGTCGCTCTGGAACATGCGGTGACCACTGCACTAATACAGCGGCCGTTGCCTGAGTTTTCTATGGCAATTATGAGGTGACCGTCGCACTACAATTAATAAGAAGTCATCATATACTCCCTCCGTCTCAAAATACATGTTTTTTTAGCCCATGTAATTTTGTCAAAAATACACGTCTTTTTAGATTTAATCATTACAATTCACCTACATTTACATCTAATCATTACTCTAATTTTTACATTACCCCTACTCCCCTTCTCACAATTTTTTTTAAGAAAGAAACAAATACTATAATATCAAAGTATAATCATTACACTTAACCTACTTTTTACATCTAATCATTACACTTAACTTACTTCTTAATTCTCGTGCTCTGTCCTAAAAAGACATGTATTTTGAGACGGGGGGGAGTAGTACATATAACTTTCTTCTTTATTATATATAATATAGATAGATAATACATTTAGACTAGCCCTTGTATGAAATTTGTAAAATAATTTGAAATATCAAACATTATCAATATTAATAAATGATCGCATTAATAACATAATAAATTTATTATACAAAAATAGTCGGGAAACTAAATGAAAAATAGTAAGAATTATGTATTTTTCCCCTTTAGAGCAAGCCCAACAGCTTTTCTATAAAATCTCTATTTTGTAGGAAAAAATTTCAAAATCTCTAAATTTTTTATACCCCAACCCCAACAGCTTTTCTATTTTACAAATTTTTACATTAATTCAATTCTATATTTATTGCATATTATTTAATAAAATTTTACTTGAATTAAACGGAAATAGAAATAGGACATTAAATATTTACTTTAATTCAAAATCTTACAATCTCAACCACAAATCTATTAACAATTTCATGGGGAAGAGCAAAACATTTAATTTTACAAATTTCACTTCTTCCTCTAAATTTACAGATTTTTCTTCTCTCTCCTAATGTTTCTCTATTTTACAATACCATTTGCAAAAGCTGTTGGAGTGAAAAAAACCCATTTTTCTCTAAAATATCATATTTTCTCTATTATACAAGACTATTATCATGATGATTAATTAGTTTATTTGTGACTATTTTTTTTACCAAGTGTCAACTAGTATAGTTTCCATATACTCCTGTGAAACCATTATTAGCTAGCTTGATCATCATCTAACCAAAGTCCTCCCTTCCATCATTCATATAGCTGGCACAACGAGAAATCCTCCAAAGACATAATCATGGGTGCCACCTGGCATTGCTTGACATGGAAATGGATAAAAGAGTGCATACTAATTGGGATGATAATTTCAATCACGTTTATAAGAAAGTGGGTTTAATCGAAAATAGATTGGTAACAAAATGATTGGTAGGTGAACGTATGGATGAAGGATGACCCTAGCTACGGGTCGAATCCTGGTCAAGATATTTCGACTCTAATATGAACCATTGATAGATTTTACGTGGGATCACGGGTCGATCCGCTTGTTCACTATATCTTTATTCCATGGCCACTTTGTAAAACTTGAAGATCCAAGTTTGTAAAACCATAATCAAGCTAATAGAGATGAATGCGAAGGAAGAAGAAGATGTTTCAATGGGAGTTCGAAAGGGTTTTCTCCCTTCTGATCTCAATATGATGAAAGAACATATTGTCTAGAGTTAGTTACAACTGAATGCAAACAAAAGAGTATTTATAGGCAATACAAGCATAGAATCAAAAATACTAAACGGCGTCATTTCACTCCTTCTTTTATACGTCTTCCTTGGCTGAGCTTGTGAGCTTGTGTCACTGAGCTTGTGAGTTGAGCTGTCAGTGAGCTTGGTACTCTCCAACCCACCCACCCCCACCCCCGGCGCAAGTTGGAGGTTGGCAAGACAGACGGGCTTATATTAGTGAGGATATCAGCTAACTGTGTGGAAGAAGAAGTGAACTGCAAATTGATCAAACCAACATTAAGCTTTTCTCGCATAAAATGAAAATCAAGCTCAATGTGCTTGGTGCGCTCATGGTAAAAAGGGTTCCGGACAAAGTAAATTGCTGCTTGGTTGTCACATTTCAAGGGAATAGGCGTCATTGAAGGCACAATCATCTTATGAAGGATCCTTGATAATCATGTAAGCTCAACCACAACACAACACATAGATCTGTACTCAGCCTCTGCTGAAGATAAAGCAATATGATGTGTTGTTTCTTAGACTTCCAAATGATGGGACTACCGCCCAGGAAAATAAAATACCCGCTGACGGACCTTCTTATGGAAGGACAAGCACCCCAATCCGAGTCACTGTAAGCCTGGAGAGAGTAATCAGGATTCCTAGGGAAAACAAGATCAGGTCTTAAATTGGCTAAGGAATTGCACAACAAACGCAAGATCAAATCTTGTGTTGGTAAGGAAATTTAACTTTCAAGCCATATAAAGACTTGTTAAGCTTGCAAACTGGAACACCTTGATCCAATGAAGGAGGAGAATAACCAAGAGGAATCTTCATGTAAACATCCTTAAATAAATCCCCATGTAGAAATGGGTTATTAATGTCAAGTTGACTCATCATCCAACCCTTCTTAGCAGCTACTACAATCAAACTCCGGATAGTAGTCATCTTGACCACAAGAGAAAATGTCTTTGTATAATCAATTCCAGCCTTATGGGTATTCCCTTTGATGACTAACCGAGCCTTGAAACGTTCAATATGTTGTTGCAGGAGGATGGTCAAGTATGAAATAAATATAAAGTATAGATCAGACTGACTTCCCTGTCTCAGCAAATGAATACAAGACTTCCTCCCGTTGTAGTAAGAGAAAATCAGGATCGAATCCTCGAGGAAGCACGTCAGCAGTTCTCAGGTAGCTGTAAATTCTCACAGGCAAAGCAGCAGAAAGACAGAAACAAGGAAAAGAAACAGAAATAAAAGCAGAAAGTAACAAACAAAAGTAAAGAACTAAACTGAGACAGAAAAGACAAAGCAAAGCGGAAAATAAAGACAAAGCAGAAAGTGAATCGAAGACACAGAAGCTACTCGATCTTGAGTAGCTGTCCTCTAGATCGACTAAGGTAAGTCGACAGCAGAAAACAGAAACGAAAGCAAAGCAGCTCGAGGCAGACAAGTGTACTCGATCTCGACAAGAAGGTACTCGAGATCGACCAAAAAAACTGTAAAGGCAGAAACTTTAAAATCGATGACAGAAAGCAGAAACTCAACTCGACACAGACAGGTTCTACTCGAGATCGACTACAACCTACTCGATCTCGACGAGCTTCTCCTCTATCTCGACAACAGTAAAAGACAGAAACCTTAAATTTGCAAATTCTCGACAGAAATCAGATTTCGACAGAAATAAATCAATATATAAAAGACTTCCAAAGCCAGGGTTTCAACACCACAATGATAACCATGCAAAGTAACACATAAAGGCATAAAAGATCATGCTTTCCATCAAATAACTTTCGTCATTAACAAATAGGCATATAGAGGCTCTCGCATAAACCCTAATTGTTACTAATCCTTTTTCGCATAATTAATCCAAGTTGCATTAAGATCACTTTCGCTTCAATAACACAAACAAGGATCACCTTTAACTCTCGCAAAAGAATCATGCTCATAGGGATAGAAGATGAATTGCACAAAAAGATCTGACCTTTAATGCGTTATCTCACATGACTACCGTCGGGCTCACCCCAGCCCCAGAAGTGGGCGGACTACTCGCTCTTCATCATCAAGAAAGACATCAAATAACAAAAGAAACTAACTTGCATTAAATTAAATAAAGAAAGCTTACAACCGACAAGACAAATCCGCTTTCGCCTCTCCACCTTGCTTGCTACAAACTCTCTCTCTCTCTCTATCCTACTTACTTGAATTGATTGTGAATTGGAATGAATGAAACTGAGCCCCCTAGGGCTTTATTTATAGCCTTCATTCCCTAGCTAATCTAGGAAAGAAGATATCTATCTCTATCTAAAATTATATCTAAAGCTTGCAAGGATAAATAAAATGTTTTATGGAAATAAATCTACTAGGAAAAGATAAAACTAAATAGGGTAAGTCTTCATGATGTTGATAGATCTTGTCTCCTTGGATAGAACTTGACGGATTGGGATAGAATCGACTTCCTTCGGCCTCAAGGAATCCCAAGTCTATCGGACAGGTCTTCGTCGAGAAGTTTCTGGACACGGCTCTACTCGACTTCGACCACGTCTAGTCGACCTCGACAAGGGTGGTTCGTCAACTGGGCTCCTCGGCTAGATCTTGCTCGATGTGGCTCGGACTTGGTTCAGGCGCTCGTCGATCTCGACAAAGCCTTGTCGATCTCGAGTTGGGATGGCTCTGTCGACTAGGTCTCCTCGGGTGGCCCTACTCGATGGGCTCCGGATCTGGACTCAGGGTCTCGTCGATCTCGACAAGGCGTAGTCGAGATCGAGTGGGGTCCTTCCTTTCCGCTTCCGCTTTCCGCTGTAGCGAGTTTGGCTTCTCCGTCGGCTTGGTGCATCCCGCTGGCAGCGAGTTTTTCCGCGGCAGCGAGCGGTCCGCTGCAGCGAGTCGAGTCGCTGGCAGCGAGTGCCGCCTGGTCGTCCTCGGCTCCGTCCTCGGCTTGTCGACCAGCTCTTCTTCTCGTCAACTCCGGGCGTGGCGCTGAGGTGTCGTTGATCTCGACCAGTGGTCCTCGAGATCGAGTAGGGTCCGGAGCTCGGGTTGGTCTGGCTCTCGATCAGGCTCTGTCGACAAGGCGGTGCTCGGACATGCTCGTCTATGTCGACTAGGGTCAACTCGAGATCGAGTTACCCTGACTTTCAGCTTGGTTCCGCTGCTTTGACCTTGGACTTCTGTAGCGGTTTTCCGAGCTTTTCCGACCTTCTGTAGAATTGCTGTAAAATGCCTCGATTCTGCGAATTAAACAGAAACTGGTGTAGATTCCATAATTTTGGCAAATAAACATAAACTACATAGATTCTGTACTATCTAAACCCAAATGAATGCAATGTATACAGAAATCGATATAAAAGTTACTGTAAAACATGGCAGATTCAGCTCACAACACAATACCACCATCAGCTTTGTATTTGATCTTACAGACCCATTTACTAGAAATTGGTTTCTTCCCAGCAGACAAAGCCACCACATCCCAAGTGTGGTTATCTTCAAGAGCGGCAAACTCCAAATCCAAGGCATCCCTCCATTCACTATGTTGAACAGCCTCAGAATATGTACAAGGCTCATGATGCTTTTCCACAGACAGAGCAAGCTGCTGACTGAAACAAGAGAAAGCAGAAATAGCTGAGTTGTGGGCTAGTGTGAGTTCTGCCAGCAAAGAACAATTGCCATGATATGTGGAAGCATAAGAACACACATAGTGTTGGAGATGAGAAGGAGGATGAGAGTACTTGGAAGACCTCCTCAAACCATCACCAGTAGGTACATGAACTGGAGGAAGAACATCAGGAACAAGGGGATGACCAACAACTGGAGGAAGATCAAACATCGGATGATCAACTGGGACACTAGGAAAAGGCATAGGAAAAACGAAGCTAGGAATAGAGACATCCGAGCTATCAAAAGAAATGATGTGTTCATAAAAACACAACATCACGAGATATAGAGAAGAGCTTACTTTCCAACTCATAAACTTTGTAAATTTCTTACCAAACGGATATCCCGAGAAAACACAAGGAAAACTTATGGGTTTCAATTTATCCTTAGCACTGCCAACAATTATTTTGTAACAGAGACAACCAAAGATCCTCAAGTGGTCATAATCTGGAACTTTGTTAAGCTCAAAAGGAGATTTCATATTCAACAATTTAGAAGGAAATCTATTAATGAGATGTGTGACTATAAGAAGACAATCACCCTAGAAATTGGTAGGCAAATGAGAGTGAAATAAGAGAGCTCGACAAGTGTCTAACAAATGCTTGTGCTTCCTTTCTACCACACCGTTTTGTTGAGGAGAATGTGCACAAGAAGTCTGTGAATAATCCCTTTTTGAGAAAAAATGTCGTGCCCTCATTGCTAGTTCCAAGTTCATAAGCATTATTAGTCCTTATCTTCTTAACAAGCACAAAAAATTGCCTTTTAACCAAAGCCACAAAAGACTTAATCAATTCAAAAGCTGATGATTTAAACTTCATCAAATGAGTCCAGGTAGCCCTATTGTAATCATCAACAATGATAATGAAATACATACCTTTGACCACCATGAGTTGGAGTGACATATGGTCCCCAAACATCAGCATGAACAAGTTCAAACAAAGCACTTGATTGTCTAACAGAACGAGGAAAAGGAAGCCTTTGTTGTCTGGCTTTGTGACATACCACACAAAGGCTCTAGAGAGTTATTGCCCGATGCTTTATTGAATCCTAAAGAAGCAGAAATTTGAATAAACTTGTATGAAGGAAGATGTCCCAATCTCGAATGCTAGATAGTCTGACCAACAGAAGCCACTGAATTGCAAGAATTTTCCAGCAACTGCAAGGGTTTCTGTGCACCCTAAGAAATCACTACAACCCATTCTGAGCTTCACCAATTACTAGTGGCATCTTCAGAGAAGGGGCCTGCACAATGCAATGTCGATGTGTAAAAATCAGCAAGCACTGAGACTGGGCACATATCCTCTGAACTGAGAGCAAATTGTAATAAAAAGATGGCAATAACAATACATTCCTGAGATGTATAGCAGAACTGAACAAAATATCTCCATACACTCAAACCTCAACTTTATGGTCATTTGGCAAAGACACTAAACATGGTCTTGACAATGGTATAATATTATACAACAAAGACTTATCAAACGTCATGTGCTCAATGGAACCTGAATCAATTATCCATCTGCTATTATCAATATGAACACTACCATTATCTGAACTTAAGCAATGTGAAAGGATAGAAGAAATACTAGTAAAATTCACTTAGACTCCATCAACTTCCTAATTTGGAGATGAATTTTGTGCTTTGAAGCCATTCAAAACACTCATGATCTGTTGAATTTGATCATTAGAAAGAACAGAAGAACCGGTGACATTAGAACTGTTACTAGTGTCAACCTCTGCATTCCTTGCAACTCTTTGTCCCCTATTATTCTTGAAATTCGAAGGAAAACCAATGAGCCTGAAACACCTCTCCTTCGGGTGTCCTTGCTTCTTAAAATGATCACATATAACAGTGGATTGAGAAGGGGTAAACTGCCTAGAAGGAGCATCAGGATGTTTAGGCTTATCATATGACCCCTTTTGACACTGGTTAGAAGCAGTCAAAGAAGTTGAAGCATTGGAAAACTATGTGAGAGCTTTCACTTCTCTCTGAGTTTCTTCATGATCAAGCATCGAATATGCCTGGCTAACAGACGAAAGAGGAGACATAAGCAAGATCCGACCTCTCACTGCCGTATATGATTCATTCAATCCCATTAACATCTGCATCACTTTCTCTTCTTGCTCCTGCTTGAGATTCTCCCTTTGTGAGCCACAATTGCACACTGCAAACTTCCTCATGCTTGCCGATTCGTCCTAGGGGTGGGCATATCCGGGTACCCGACACGATTTCGTGTCGGGTACCCAAAACCATTTAGTCTGAAAAGCCCGAACCGTATACGAACCATCTTAAGCCGGGTACCCGACACGTTTAAGCTATTCGGATCCGTGTCGGATACTCGGGTACCCGACACGAACCATTTGTGTCTTTTTTTTCGAGTGTCTCACCTGTTCAGGATTTATGAATGAAACAAATAACACAAAGTTAAATGTACACCTTACCTACTTTTTTTATTGCAATGGAAAGTTGAAAGCATGGAGAAAACAACATCAAAGAGAAAGAAAGAATACACACTATAGGAAGATGGATAAAGTATCGCGGGCAAATAAGAATAAGATGGAGAGGGGGTGCATCTAGAATATTAAAATACCATCTAGAATATTAAAGACTAGAGTTTATCTATTCGGGAAATAAATCTACTTAAATCTAAATTAAAATATCATCTAGAATATTAAAATACCAACTAATTAAATATAGATAGAGTTCCTTAAAACTTCCAGACTCTAAAACGGAAAGTCTCTGAAGGTTTCCGATCTGGCTTCTTCTGCAAGGCTAGGTCGGACGTCACCAGACCAGTGTCGACATCGCTGCTGTTCCGGACATCACGAAAGCCTTCGGAGTAGGCCCTAGGTCTCCGACGCTCAACACTCTGGTCCGTTGCCCTAGATAGCACACCAAGCCGGCGAGCTTGTCAGCGATCAGTTTGGCTTGACTCTGCATCACTGGTCCGGCTGGCAAGGCGGGTGCTCTTGCATGGCTGCATCAAAAAGGGGGTGGCGGTGCCAAATACATGTATTTTTTTGCAACCATGCCAGTTCGCGTAAGATGATATTCACCTATTCATAGCTGTCAACAATTTCTAACAGCAATTTCCCGGAGAAATATCTCAAAGAGTTCACACTCTTCTATATGAAAATATAGCAATCAAATGGTGGAGTATATGGTTTGCTAGGAATCAAACTATCTTTAGAAATGAAAACATCCCCTCGGTAGAGGGTTTCAAGAAAATGATCATGGATAATACTGAAAACTAGAAAAGAGCTAGCAGATGGAACGTGACTGAAAAAGAGGGTTTAGCGAAACAGAACGGAGAAAAATATCTCACTAAAAACAATAGAAAAGCCTACCAATGGAGGAAGCCTCCTGCTGGAAAATACAGGTTAAACTTTGTCGGATCATTTATTTCGACCTCAAACAGCTCTATTAGATACATCATCAGGAATTGGTGTGGTGATCCTATCAACATATTGGTCGTAATGCTATTGGTGGACAATCCCCCCTTATGACGGAAGCCCTAGCCCTTCGTCTTGGGGTGGAAAAAGCTAGGGAATTAAAGATAACAGATCTAATAATAGAAGGAGACTAAAAAATAATCACAGACTATCTAAGTACACAAGTCGGATGTCCCTCAGAAATAGAAATGGTTATGTCAAATATCCAAGCCCTACTCAAAGGAGTAAATAACGTAGATAACTAGATATATCCCATATTCCCCGTATTGGTAACCGGGTAGCGGATAGTGGCGGAGCTAGGAGGGTGTTTGGGGGTACTCGAGCACCCCCCTAGCCGAAAAAAAAATACAATTTTTTTTTTGCATATATTTAATATTTTTAGAGTAATATAACATCTTTAAATCCTATTTGAAGCAAGAATGCTATCTAGTCCAAGTGGTAAAGGAAATAAGGAAGGAAGGAAGGAGAATCAAAAGGTCTTGAGTTCAATTCTCGAGTTGATTTAAAAGTAATTCTTCATGATTTTTTTTCTATATTTTTTGTTTCTCTTCTATTTTTTTGGTCACTCTCAACTATTTAAATACAAAAAATCATTGAAAAATCATAATTTTATTGTTTTTTCAATATTATTTTTTATAAAATCTTCTTAATAAGTAATTAAGTATACACCAAAAAAAAAAATCATGAAATTTTTTTAGCACTCCCCTGACGGAAATCCTAGCTCCGTCACTGGCGGATAAGGTTGCACACCTTTGCTACTCTACCGGGGGCCAGATTTATACCTCGATATAAGTCTTCTATATTGTTTTAAAAGTAATTCTTCGTGATTTTTTTTCTATATTTTTTGTTTCTCTTCTATTTTTTTGGTCACTCTCAACTATTTAAATACAAAAAATCATTGAAAAATCATAATTTTATTGTTTTTTCAATATTATTTTTTATAAAATCTTCTTAATAAGTATACACCAAAAAAATTCACGAAATTTTTTTAGCACTCCCCTGACGGAAATCCTGGCTCCGTCACTGGCGGATAAGGTTGCACACCTTTGCTACTCTACCGAGGGCCAGATTTATACCTCGATATAAGTCTTCTAGGCCTCATCCGTCAGGATGCTTTCGGATAGGGTATTCTAATCCGAATTTTTACCTAATCAAAAAAAAAAAACATGACACAATACATGATATACGAATTTGGATACGATAATTCTGGAAAAAAAAAAAGAGATAGATATGGACATAGTTAGGAAATTAACTATAAACTTATATACAGTACTTATTAAATTACAAATAAAAATCAAGTACTGCCTTTAATTTGTTTCTAAATATAATTCATTTTATTTTTAACACGCTTTTTAATGTATAAAAAACTCTATAAAATATCAACATTTTTTTCAAAATATTTAAAATAATTTCAAACGTATTAGTAATAAAATTTTAATTATTTTTAAAAAAATAAGTTGATATTTTTAACAAAAAAGATTAACACATTAAAAATCTGTCAAAAAATAAAATCACTTGTATTTTGAGATTTTCAACTGTATTTCGATTCCAAATGTATCTATCTATATAAACTCTTAATTTAGAATAGTTTATGATGATGTGTCAAGCTTAGATGAATTTTAGGAGTCTCGACCAATCATTATTTTTGCCGTTTTTCTTTGATTTTCTTTAATTCTAATTTTTTTCTTCTTTTTCCTTTAATTCTCTTTTTTCTTTAATTTTACTAACTATTGAGCTTAATTCAAAACATTGATATTAGCCTAAATTATAATTTTAGAAGTTTTTTTTTTCTAAAAAAACAGTGGGATTAATTCAAGACATAAAATTAATAATAAGAAAATATAAAATTAATATTAGTAATCTACATCTATATCTATATATATCCATATATCTTACTTTAATCATTTTCTCAACCCATGAGTTTAATTCAAAATATTTAATTATCTAAACTTTTACAATTATGTTATAATATTAATTTAATATATTAGTAAAATTTTATTTATAAAAAATCGCGCCATGGCGCGGGGATCATACTAGTTGTGATTATAACATAAACACTTGTAAAGTACTCCCTCCGATCCAAAAAGGATGTCGTTTGACTTTTTAACACGTATTTTAAGGAGCTAAAAACTATATAAAATATTAACTTTTTTTAAATTATTTTTTTACAACTTAATATTTGTTGATAATAAGTATTAGATTATAAAAAAAAAGTTAATACATTATATAGTTTTTAGCTCCTTAAAATACGTGTTAAAAAGTCAAACGACATCTTTTTTAGAACGGAGGGAGTATTTGGTAAAAATAATTTACAACGTATTTAAAATAGCCTAATTTAAAAATAAAACATGTTATAAATTGTATAAATCAATTACATTAAATTGATAAAGTAATTATAATACTAGTAAACGTTTATTTAATATAATATATATTTATTTCATTTTAAATTCACATTACTTTAAACACAAGCAATAAATGGTGTTATTTTATGATAAAACGCTATCATTTTTTCGTGTTTAAAGAAAATGGAATATATGGGTGAAAAAATAACTAAATAAAGATAGAAAAGCTATATAATAAATATTAAGTTGATATTTGAGTTATTATGAGCCAAAGCTCAAGTTTTGCTAAATAAAAGCTCGACTCGAGCATCATTCACTAAATGAGCCAAGTACGAGGACATTTTTAAGCTCGATTCAAAGATCGACTTGATTTAAGCTTAAATAGCGCGAATTTTGTGGAATTTACCAAATTTCCTTTAAGTTACTATGTCTTGAGCAAACAAGGTTGCATAATACTTGGAAACAAAAAAAAAAATCAGCTCGAGCTCGTTCATTTACTAAACAAGCCGAGTAGGATCTCAAGTTCAAATATAGGCTTGAGCTCGACTCGTTTCAAAACGAGTTTAATATAATCAAGCAGTACTAGACTCGTTTGACTCGAATAACAACTCTAGTCAATATGTCAGTTGTTGCACTCTTAACATGTACTAATAATACTCCCTCCGTTCGGCAAAACTTGTCATTTTAGGGTGTTAGTTTTGTTCAAAAAAACTTGTCATTGTAGATATTTTGCCCTTCACTTTACAAAAATGCCCTTGATATGATTGATTGTTTGTTAGTTGTAGTTTTCGATAAAGTAAAAAAGGATGATAATAATTGAGGGTAAATTAGTACATTTGTTAATTGCCTTAAAACTTGTGAAATAAGCTAAAATGACAAGTTTTGTCGAACGGAGGGAGTATATAATAACTTGATATAAAAATTTTAAACTTGCATAACTTCTTATCTAATTGTCGAAATGATTAGTGTAATCTCTCTTTTCGAAGCTCTCGAGATGAATTATAGTATGTGAATGTTAATTTAAGTAAAATATAAAAGCATTATAGTCTATTGAAATAAAATTAAAGTGATTAATATACCTTTAGTTTTTAAACATTCATAATTTTTTACTCAAATATTGGATTAGAGCGTATTATATATCAAAACAAAACCATCGACGAAGAGAATGCACTTAAATAGTTTGTCAAATGATAAGAGAGGCACGCCATCCCCCCGGCCTCCTCAGCTTTGAAACTAAACCCAACCTCGCCTAATCCAACTCAAATAATTAAGGGCATGTTTGATAGTGGATTGTTTTTTTAGGGATGAAGAGGATTATTGAGATGAAGATTATTTTTGTGGATTATCAATGTTGAGTAGATAGAGATTATTTGTATTATGGGTCTCTCATAAACACCAACTCGACATAGTTGAGGAAATGACGCGTATAATTCGACTCCCCAAACCCCACTTGTAACAGGACATACTCAGATTGTTTAGCGAAATGAGAATTATTGTTGGGTAAGTAAGGAAAAAATGCAAAAAAACTCCCTATCACAATCCCCTCAACTTCAAAAAATAAACTGGATTTTTCGACAATTCCTTTAATCCCACGCTGACAATTCCCTTAATCCATGTGAAACACCACTACGTGCAAATCAATACATTTCCTACTATTTCCGTAATTCCCACAATCCCTAACCAAATAGTAATACAGCTATAGATACACCTAATCAAAAAAAAAAAAAAGAAGTAATACAGCTATAGATACCTCATAGCCCAAACAAGCAAAATAATCTAACTTTAACTCAAACCAGACCCACCTAACTATCACCCAATCAATCCACAATCAAAATAACCCGATTGAAACCGAATCCCATCCACCCAAAGGGGTCGTCGTCGTCCTACTTCTCGGACGTCAAGGGCCAAGCCCTTCAAATTTGAAAATCAAAGTGTCGATGTGTAAATGTGTATGACGTGGAAAGCAAATCATTAAATCAACACACACGGCGAATTGGGCGCCCACGTGTCGAAGATGACGAAATATATACACGCAATCAGAAAAGGAAAACAAAAAGGTGCCAATTTACAGATTTGCTTCTGGACGAGGAAACCGGAGCCAAAAGAATATTTTAATTTATTTTTTTATTTTAAAAAAGATGGTTCTAGAGTTGTAGTTTGTGGATAAGTTCCGAGTCACAGTGAAACAATTGCTTTATTGCTTACTAGGCACAATGGCCAATCTCACCTCCTTCACAAGTTCACAAACAAACAATCCGTTGCCTTTTCAAACGCCCGGTGTCCATTTGTAATCGATACAAAGATCAAATCAACAAATCCAAAGTGAGTGGGGAGTTTTTATATAATTTTTTATACACATTTATACTCTCTCCGATCAGCAATAAACGATGTTTGACATTTCTACACGTAGTTTTAAGAGCTAAAAACTATACGCCGTTCGCAAAAACTTGTCGTTTTAGCCTCGAACATAATTATTAAAAAATATATCACACTGCCTAATTTGCCCTTACTTAACTTTTGTATTTATTATCCCCAAAACAAAGTACAATCACACATCAAATTAGAGTCAAGATTTAATGAACAAATTCAAATTCAAACTATGGGTAAAATTGGGAAATAAATGGAAAAATATCTAAAATAACATGTTTTATTGAACAAAATAAGAAGTCTAAAACGAAAAGTTTTTGCGAATGGAGGGAGTATAAAATTTAATTTATTTTAATTAATTTTTTTCACAATTTAATACTTATTACTAATAAATATTAAACTATAAAAAATTTAATTAAAATAAATAAGATTTTATATAGTTTTTATCTCTTAAAGCTACGTGTAGAAAAGTCAAACATCGTTTATTTTGGATCAAATAGAGTAATATAGAACATGTTTTTAAAACTACATTAGCAACACCGTAAGGGCTCCCAAGTCCTAACTTTAGCTCCGTTTGGTAAAATAAATAGTTTTTCAAAACTTTTAATTTCAATATTATATAGTTTTTTTTTGCTAAATAATATTATATAGTTTTAAATAAGATAAAAATAAAATTTTAATTTAATTAGTTTTTACAATTACTCGCCCCTAACTTTTCACAACTTTTCTTTTTATATTCACAAATCTATTTATTTTCTCATATCTCATCGGTTAATTTTGTTTCAACTATTTCAATTCTATCATCTTAGTTATTAAATATCTTAGTATTAGTTTATAATAATACGTAGTATAATTTAACATATATTTAATATACTTAATCTATCATATTCAATTACCCTTGTTAATTCCTATGATACCCCGAAACTCCATCTCATAGCGGTTTCCCGTTTCTAGATATGAAGAAACTCCGAAACTCCACGGAAACACCTCAGAAACGTTTATGAGAGGTCAGAAACTTTCACCGTTTCGTTGACCAGAAAAGTCAGAAACCTTGACCATTTCCGATTGGTTAGAAACGTTTCTGCCTTGCCAGATGGCGTTTCCACTAATTTTATAATTGAAAAAAAATAAACAATCAAACTCTAAAACATGTTTCCCCTTTATCCCGTCTGAAACTCTCATTTCCCTCTAGCCTTGCAACCTACTTCTCTCACATTTTTTGTCTTCCCTCCCTTCTCTCTCTCTCTCTCTCCCTCTCTCTACTCGGTGTGCTATCCAGGTAAACTCTCACTTGCTCAATGCTCTCTCCCTCTCAGCTCTACTATGTCATCTTCTAATGCGAGTAGTGGTCCTAGCGGAAGTCATAGTGTTGAACAAAGCTAAAAACAGACTTGATCTGCAGCTGATGGAGTAAAGGACATTACATATCACGGTATTGAAAATTTCAATTTGTAGCCTAATGTTGCATTCTATGTGTATAACTTGATGATATGTTTATTGCTTTTATTTAGACCTTTAAATAAACATATAATTCATATTGCCGTTTCCTCGACGTTTCCGTTTCCTACAAAAATTGGATTACCGTTTCCCCGTTTCCGTTTCCGTTTCCCTTCCGGTTTCCGTTTCTATTTCCGTGTAACATAGGTTAATTCTAAGGTGTTACAAATCAGAACCTTTTTACACCTGAACGGTTAATTGATTGCTGAATTGAAATTTTAGTTAACTAGGTAACTTTCAACACGTAACCTTATCCACATTCTAAAACAGACCCTACATAAAGATAAGGAGAAATTAGTAAAAAGTGTAGAAAGCAAAGGACTTCTCAAATACGACCTTTGACCCTTTTTTTTTTATACATGCGAGAATTTGGGGTGTCAACCACGGTTGGACCACCACCCAAGAGCGTTCTTACGGACGAGAGTTTGAAACTCTAAATCAGAATTCCAAGACGTCGAGGCGGACTCCAAATCCATGTGCGTGAGTCGATCAGCCGTCCTGTTCGCCTCCCTGAAAATGTGGGACACAGAAAACGTCTCGAACAAGCGAAGTAGACGAAGGACATCCGACAAAAGGATTTCGATCTCCCAGGGAGTCGACCACACACCATTGATCGCATTCACAATCGCAAGTCAGTCTCCCTCCACCGCAACTCTTCGGATCCCCGGCCAGCCTACGAGCTTCCAATAGGCCAATTTGCAGACCAACTGCTTCAGCTTGGATCGCAGACACCATCCCGCATCTTCAGACACGACCTTTGACCATTTGATCATGCCATAACGGGGCAGGTACTACGAAAAGTGGTTTGATTTTTTATACGTTTTTTAATAAGTTAAAAATATATATAAAAAAATGTTATTTTAAGATATCGAGTAATAATGCAATATAGTACTTCATCCGTTTCTTTTCTGTCTGTCTACTTGTTCGGCCTTCGAGTTTCAGTTATGTCTGAACTTGAATTTTTACCTAATAAAAAAAATGATATGGAGTACTATTTATGTATGTATTTTAATAATGTAAAAACTATATTGTTGACTCCACCTTGATGATAATATGTGATATATTTTTGTAGGGATGATGGAAGACAAATAAGGTAATATTTTATGCAAATATCAATTATATTATATGGTTCTTTTATTTGATTTGATTTATTATCCTTGAAATCTATTTATTTATTATGCGGATATATTTATTATGCGGGTATATCTACTTAAAATCATATTTGATTTAAAAGATTTATTTGATTTCTTTAAATCTGATTTTCAGAGATTTGTTATTTGTTTTGGATATATAGCTATTTGGTTTACAAGGTTTTTACAGATTTTGTGCAAACTTCAAATAAAGATATGCTAGAAGAATTTGTTGAAGACCGGCTGATTTGATGGAATGAGTATTCAAGTTCAAACAGGCTGATTTTGTGGAAGAAGTTAGTACAGATTTTGAATTCAAACCGGCTGATTTTTTGTGCAACCAAAAATCAGATTTGGTGGGATTTATTTCGAATTCAAACCGGCTGAAATTCAAGGTAAAATCTGGGATTTCCAGCAGCAACAATTCAACCCCTGCGCCTATAAAAGACGAGAGCAAGCGGTGAAGAAAAAACAACAACACAAGCACGGTTCTACAACGCAAAGACTTCACCATTGTCATCGGCTTCTCACTGATTTATTTTCTTTCTCTCCCTCGTTGTAATTGCTTTTATTTATAGTTGAGAGAGGGAAAAATCTTAGCGTTATAGGATAAATCATTCTCGTTATACTAAGAGTATCCCTATACTCAAACGTATACACACGTTGGTGTGGTTAGGGCTATTATTTCACGAGCGTTTTGGGTTGACTAGATAGTAGCGGGTGAGGCTACGAGAAGGGTAGTTCTTCTAAATTGTATCTAGGACTCTAAGGGATCTGAGTTGACTAGATAGGAGCGGGTGAGGCTTCGAGAGTTTAGAAGAAGGAAAGATCTTCTCGGTTGTATCTAGGATTCATAAGAAGTGAAATAATAGTTGTTTGAATCCTACGGGTTGGATAACCCTAGGCGGGGACGTAGGCTGGTTTAGAGCCGAACCTCGTTAACAATTCTCGTGCTCATATTTATTTTCTGCACTTACGTTTGTTTGTACTGTCTTAGCATCAGCAAAACGAAGTTCTGTTTCAAGACCTTGGAAATCCAGTTCAAGACCTTGAGATCCAGTTTAGAGGTCTTGAAGTTGCTACTGCAGAAAGGCTTTGCGAAAATCTTCCATACTCTATTCAACCCCCCTTCTAGAGTATTTGTCTTATTATTATTTACATTAAGTACTCGATTCTTCAATTGGTATCAGATCTTAACTCAATTATTTGATTTAACAATCTGTGAGATCGATCATGAGTACTGTAGGAGAAGGTGGATTCGCTCAAGGAAGGTCGTCTAATCGCCCTCCTCTCTTCTGTGGCGGCAACTTTGTGCATTGGAGGTCCTTGATGCAAATGTTTATCATTGACCAAGATATGGAGCTTTGGGAGCGCATCAAGAAGGGACCACATGTTTCAAAGAAGCTTAACGTTGCAAGAGTCACGGTGCCTAAAGAAGAGAACGAATACAATCAAACGGACTTGGAGAATGTGGCCAAGAACTACAGGGCCATGAACATATTGTATTGTGGTTTAAATGCTGATGAATTTAATCGTATTTCATCTTGCAGGAGTGCTAAAGAAATATGGGATAAGTTGGTAGTAACCTATGAAGGTACAAGCCAAGTGAATGAGACAAAGATAAGCATCTTCCTGAGTCAATATGAGTTATTCAAGATGCTGCCCATGGAAACGGTGAAAGAAATGTTTACAAGATTTACACAGATCGTGAACAACCTGGATTCTCTCGGCAAAACCTTCACCAATAAGGAAAAGGTCAGAAAGATCTTGAGGAGCTTGCCAAAAGCGCAATGGGGTCCAAAGGTAACCGCAATAGAGGAAGCTCAAAACCTATCGATTTTGCCTCTTGATGATCTCCTTGGTAAGCTTATTAAACACGAGATGATCCTTGGTGAGGAAGATGGGGAAGTAGCCTCTAGTGTAAAAAATTTGGCCCTAAAAGCTAAGAAGGAAGAATCATCCTCAGACGATGACGAGAGTGAAGATGAGGATGATCCCTTTGCACTAATCACAAGAGGGCTAAAAAAAATACTGAAGATGAAGAAGCAATTCTCAAATCGAGAATATTCCGGATCTTCCAAGCACCGAGGTAAGTCTTCTAACCCTCGTAAGAAATCGAAAATTCTAACTTGCTTTGAATGTGGTAAAACAAATCACTTTGCAAATGAGTGTCCTCAAAAGAAGAAGAAAAAACACCGAAAGAATGATTCAGATTCCTCAAGTGAATCGGACCCGGAAAATGATCCAGCAAATCTTTGCTTGATGGCAGATCAAGAAGAAACTCCTAAGAAACGTCTTGGAGCAATGGTGAGAAATTTGATTTCTAGTCCTACTGCTGTGTTGTCTGAATTTTTGCAAAACATGATTATGAATGAAGAGGATTATATTTTGGAGACTAACACCTTGAAAGAGAAGCTATTGGAACATGAGAAACGCATGAGTAATTTATCGCTGGAAATGAAAAATCTCAAAGCCTCTCGGTCAACCCTTGGCATTAAAGTCAAGGCCTTGGAGGCAGAAAATTCTGTCTTGAAGCAAGATCTTTCTTCTCTACGTCTTTACACCAAGGAATTAGAGAAAGAAAAGATCTCGTTGGCTGAGAAGTGTAGAGACCAACAGACATCACTTGTTCATTTTACATATTCCAAGGCCAATCTCGATAGGATGTTAGGTGAGCACCAATCATCCCTCAACAAAAGTGGTATTGGATACAACAAGAATTTTCCAAAGAAAGCCCCTACCACTTTTGTGAAAGCCAAAGGGAATTGGCGCACGCCCATATGTTATTTTTGTTGTAAGAAGGGTCATGTCAAGACTACTTGTCCTTATCGTAGAAATGATCCTTATATAATTCGTAATACTTTTCCATTATGTTTAAAAGGACAGGTAAAGCAAATTTGGGTTCCTAAAGGGACTAGACCACCAAACGTGGTCCATTCCGATTATGAATCTAAGTTTGTAACTTGGTCTAGCCGAAAAGGTTGAATTTTGGTTGTTTTGCAGGATGTCACCAAGATCAAAGAGTATAAATGGATTGAAACAATCGTTCTTGGTGATAAATGATTTTTTAGATGATATTTATTATATGATACTAATGATTCTCTTTGCTTAGTATTTCTCTTTGGAGCTTGATATGTTGAACAGGGAAGCATTATCGTAGGGGGAGCAATGACTGCAGAATTTTAGTTCATATAATGTTGTCGACTAACATCTCAAGGCCTTGAGATCAGTTTCAAGGTCTTGACTGTAACAGATTTTTTTGGTTGTTATTTTATTTAAATTCGATTTCTTCCCTTGCTTGTTGGAAGACAAAAAGGGGGAGAAATGTTATATGGTGCTTATGCTTATGCTTGTTATATGATGCTCCACATGTGTTATATTTATTTGCATAATTGATATTTGTTTTTTCTTCCATCAAGGGGGAGATTGTTGACTCCACCTTGATGATAATATGTGATATATTTTTGTAGGGATGATGGAAGACAAATAAGGTAGTATTTTATGCAAATATCAATTATATTATATGGTTCTTTTATTTGATTTGATTTATTATCCTTGAAATCTATTTATTTATTATGCGAATATATTTATTATGCGGGTATATCTACTTAAAATCATATATGGTTTAAAAGATTTATTTGATTTCTTTAAATCTGATTTTTAGAGATTCGTTATTTGTTTTTGGATATATAGCTATTTGGTTTACAAGGTTGTTATAGATTTTGTGCAAACTTCAAATAAAGATATGCTAGAAGAATTTGATGAAGACCGGCTGATTTGATGGAATGAGTATTTAAGTTCAAACAGGCTGATTTTGTGGAAGAAGTTAGTACAGATTTTGAATTCAAACCAGCTGATTTTTTGTGCAACCAAAAATCAGATTTGGTGGGATTTATTTCGAATTCAAACCGGCTGAAATTCAAGGTAAAATCTGGGATTTCCAGTAGCAACAATTCAACCCCTGCGCCTATAAAAGACGAGAGCAAGCGGTGAAGAAAAAACAACAACACAAGCACGGTTCTACAACGCAAAGACTTCACCATTGTCATCGGCTTCTCACTGATTTATTTTCTTTCTCTCCCTCGTTGTAATTGCTTTTATTTATAGTTGAGAGAGGGAAAAATCTTAGCGTTATAGGATAAATCATTCTCGTTATACTAAGAGTATCCCTATACTCAAACGTATACACACGTTGGTGTGGTTAGGGCTATTATTTCACGAGCGTTTTGGGTTGACTAGAAAGTAGCAGGCGAGGCTACGAGAAGGGTAGTTCTTCTAAATTGTATCTAGGACTCTAAGGGATCTGAGTTGACTAGATAGGACGGGTGAGGGTTCGAGAGTTTAGAAGAAGGAAAGATCTTCTCGGTTGTATCTAGGATCCATAAAAAGTGAAATAATAGTTGTTTGAATCCTACGGGTAGGATAACCCTAGACGGGGACGTAGGCTGGTTTAGAGCCGAACCTCGTTAACAATTCTCGTGCTCATATTTATTTTCTGCACTTACGTTTGTTTGTACTGTCTTAGCATCAGCAAAACGAAGTTTTGTTTCAAGACCTTGGAAATCCAGTTCAAGACCTTGAGATCCAGTTTAGAGGCCTTGAAGTTGCTACTGCAGAAAGGCTTTGCGAAAATCTTCCATACTCTATTCAACCCCCATTCTAGAGTATTTGTCTTATTATTATTTACATTAAGTACTCGATGACCTTGGAAATCTAGTTGAAGACCTTGAGATCCAGTTTAGAGGCCTTGAAGTTGCTACTGCAGAAAGGCTTTGCGAAAATCTTCCATACTCTATTCTACCCCCTTCTAGAGTATTTGTCTTATTATTATTTACATTAAGTACTCGATTCTTCATATATAAAATACAAATATTTTTATGAAATTTTAATATGATTTCAAAATTATTAAATTATATATAAAATTAATTAAAATTTTTAATATTATATATATTTTTATGCATACATGATACATCATCTAAGAGAGTAGAATAATCATGCATTAGTGTTGTATTGTCCTCATCCTGTGGTCTGTGGAAGAAAAACGAGCATTACAACGGGAGAGTTCATATTGGGCTCCCCCAGCCCGACGTTAACGTTTCAGGATGTGCTGATCCAATAAAAAAAATACCCGTTCATTATTGGAGTAGCCCATTTGAATATGAGTTCGTTGGGTATTAAAAAATTTGATTTTGGATTCTAGTAAATTAACTTAATTTTGACCAATTCGAGTTTCATATCATTTCGGATACGAGAAAAATTAGTAAGGATACGGAGAAACTAAATACACCCCAATTTCCGCACGTCGGAATTGACGTGGAGGGTTGAAGTCGGTTAATTAATTTTTTAGCGTGCTAATTAATTGAAAAGACATGTACGTTAATTCCGACATGCACTTTTGATGGAGGATTTGCGGTGTATCTAACAACGCCCGAATACTCTAGGCCATGTTCGTAGTCCATCTTACATCTCATTTATTTTGATTTGATAGTATGGATTTATTTATTATTACAAGACTGATTTGAACTGTTGAATCGAAGCTGAAGCCGAAGATGAATGCTGAAGCTACTTCCTTAACCTCAATTTTCGAATCTGAAGGCCAAACATAAGAACAATCCAACTTAATAAATTGAGAATTGGGAAGAGGCAAGGAGATGGACGACAATTTCAACTTTGAGATTCAAAAACTTGGGAAGTGGAGAGGAGATGAAAGGTCAGAGGTGGACTTAATGACGTGTATGCGAAAGACAAAAAGAAAGATGAACAGTCGGCGAAGAACGGGAAAAAGAAAGTAGCTTGTAGTCGGCACAGAACAGTCGGAGACTTGGAGGTGAACTTAAAGTTATTTTTAACTTTATAATAGAAATTATGATTT
The DNA here is from genome assembly GCA_963922045.1 of Persicaria maculosa. Taxonomy (NCBI): domain Eukaryota; kingdom Viridiplantae; phylum Streptophyta; class Magnoliopsida; order Caryophyllales; family Polygonaceae; genus Persicaria; species Persicaria maculosa. The sequence continues at coordinate 14,791,825 of OY998253.1, forward strand.
CCAAATCTAATCATATTATAATAAAAGAGTAATTTACATAATATTTCAAAATTTTATAAACACTTTCAGACATAAATTGAGATAATAATTCTAAACTATATTTATTAGTATTATTTTAAAAATAAATAAAATGGTCCCTAAAATGTAATCGACCTCTTAAATTCAAATTTTAAATATATTTATAATCAAATTTGAGTTTAAAAATATTAAAATATAATTTACTCAATGATAAATTAATGAAAATAGACGAATTGAAGGGGTGGTGTTAAATTAAAGGGTGGTTTTTTGTAATATTGAATTTAGTGGGTGGTTAAGTGAAACCCCTTATTAATGGGTGATTTTATGTAATTTTTCCTTATTTAATTGTAGATTTTGTATTCATTGTCTTCATGATTCATCATCCATTTCCGCGTTCTTCGTTCTTCGCTTCAGAAATTGAGGGAAATTGTTGCTCACCGCGAGGGGAGAGGGAGAGACTCTCCGAGTCCGAGAGAGTATAGGAGGTATCGCGAAGGTGCTGAAGGAGTATTCGAGAAAATCGTGGGGGTGCGCAACTCTAATTGCAGGCGCTGAAGGACTGTTCCAGCAGGAGCTATTGGAGACCTAGACAGCGGATCGATGAATGTGATGACGCTGATGAGTTGCGGACTGATGAGACAAGTGTGACGTCATCGATGAGGAAGAATGGAGGGCCGATTCACGTGTAGACGAAAGGAGGAGTGCTCGCGAGTGCAGATCGGAGACACGAAACTTGGTCGAGTACCGATCCGATGTTCTAAACAAGTCAATCGAGTCGTTTGTAGGTGCGATTGACTTATCGAATGTCGCCAACAAGAAATCGCGAGTGCCAGTGAGGTTAGCGTTTGCTTTAATCTTCATTTTGAGTTTTTTTTTTTACCGAATTAGGAGTCGTACCTATGAGAAATTGATTATGAGATTTGTGTGATTTGCCTATGAGAAATCGAATTAGGAGTCGTTTGTTGGTACAAAGCCTATTTTATGCTGAATTTGATTTGTGTGAACTTGTTTGCTATTAACAGTCAGGCGTCATTGATGGGAGACTTGAACAATTGGAATTCTAATGTTGATGTCAGGAGTAAAGTGATAAGGATATTCAATAAGATAATATAGATTAATTGTGTTTCTCAATAGATATTATCTGACCAAGTTGTTAAGAGTTATTCTCTCAGTTTGTTAAATCAAGTTCTTACTCTTGTTGTATATAAGCGCTTCTCTGCAAATCAATAAAACTCACTGATTTCACTTATCATACTACACTGTTATATAAATTAGGCTCTCTGATTCTATCTCTTTAGCAATGTCCATTACAGTTTGGTTCTTGATATTGCAATTTCCATACCTCTTTAATTGAGAGTGATGAATTGTTTCATTGAAATCATGTGTTGAACAGAATGAATTTAAAGCTCGGGAGATCTTTTGCCAAACAATGCGGTTGGTTCATCACCAATCCCTCATGGCCCTCAAGTGAAGGTGAGAATGAGCTTGGAAATGGTGTGTGTGAGTCAATGTTATTTGATGAAGATCTTCATATAGAATGGAAAGCTGACCTAAGTTCCCTCTTGTTCATTCCTTCCTGGAAGGTCCATTAGTATGTAGAAGAAGGTGTCTTTATCTGAATAGTTGTATAGGCTTGTGTAAATGAGAAACCAGATGATATATTACTTACCAACAATTGAATCTTTAAACTGATACTTTACTAGCTTGTGAATTCTACCTTTTAAATTGACTTCTCACTACTGTTTTGAAGGTTTGTTTCCATGATGCTATTTAGGCAAAGCTAATGATCCGATTAATCCAACAACATCCTAATATCCGACATCCGAAAACTGATACCCAAACTCGATCGAGCGTTCCACGCGCTGAAACAAACACTATTCTATCAATCTTGATTGAAAAATATTTGATCCATGCTTTAGTTTATTGAAATGTCTCTTTATTTCCAAAAAAAAAAGACAAAAAACAAATATAGCTAGATTGTTCAAATTACTACTTACAAACAGAAAAAACCTCCTCTATTTATAAAAGGACACTTGATAACTATCAAAACGTGATCGACCAAACTGCATCACCACCATCCTCTTCTTCGTCCTCCTCCCTTGATCAAACTAATATCTGTTCCCCAGTAGAGACAGGGTGAAGAGTGTTAGCATAGGTGGTGAATTCCACCGATACCGGAGATTCATCATGGTTTGCAATCACCTCTAACCTCCCGGCATTAGGCCCCTCCATCTCATACACATAAACATGCAACCTAGTTGCAAACACTAATACCCGACTATTGACAACACAACAACCCTTCACATACCGTCCCTCCTCACCCGGCACTCCCATCTCCACCGTCGTCTTTTTCAACACCCTCCTCCACACCCCATTCTTGTAATCCTCCAAAACCCACACCGTAAACTCACAACGGTCATTTATATCAATCCTCACAAGACACACAGTTTCACTATCCGATGTCGACCTCCACTTGAACATCTTAAACATTCCATAGCCACTACTGGTGTTGCCGTCCTCCTCATTCCACGCACTCTCCGGTAGCTTCAATGTTCTCGAATGCACCTTCAACTTCGTGTTGTAAGATACGATGTATGGTTGCTCGTAAACCGGACACCTCGCTGCGTTTGGCAAACTAGTACACATGTAATGTATAACAATGCCATCTTCGGGTCCTCGAAAGATGGCCACCGGAGTATCTCGGACGAGCTCTCTCCCTTTTACAGTCACGTCACACAATTCCCGGTCCCATATTCCATTACGGTAAATGGCAAGATGCATGTAGCAACCCCAAGAGTTGTCGTCCACCTCAACCCATACCGGAACCGCAACAGTATACTCACTCACAAAATCAACGTCGGTTCCGGGGTTACTTGGATGACACTCCAACATTAGCCCTTCCTTGGCGATTTCATGGGGCTTAAGCCACTCGGGGAAAGGGAGCGGGGCCCACCTCCTCGTGGCGGGATTGCAGATTAGTAGTTCGTTATCGATGCCGCGGACGACTACTACAAGGCCTTGACATGAAGCCATAACACGGCCGCTTCGGCGAAGGAAGGAGAGCGACTCGTCGGGGATGCCAAAGGCGGACGATGGGGGCGAGTCCCCATTCCACGACAGCGCGTGTGATTCCAAACTGTCGCCGCAGACCGTGTGCTCGCGCTGGAGGAAGAAGCCGCCGTCGAATCGGGAAGATCGAACGGACTGCAACCTGAGGAAGAAGGGCTCCGAGAGGATCGAGTGGGCGGTTTTGGAGAGGGAGGAGAAGGTTTTGATCACCTGTTTAGCGGGCAGCCATGTGAACACCTCCCACAATTGGTCGATTCCCAACTGCTGATGGTCAACAACTTTTTTGGACGCCATTGAAATCTCCATATCGATCAATAGCTGCAACAAATTGATTATGATCGGTGTTCAATTAATTAATTAATTAGAATTGCCTGGAAAAATTCGCTCTGTAAATTTTTTGAATATATAGTAGCGCCTGGATATTGGTCTGTATTATTTATAGAGAATTAGGGTTATTTTGATATTCTAGGAAAGATAGAATCGTTATTGATAGATAGAATCTTATTGATTGATAAATACAGAAGGATTTTCTTATTTATTTATATCTATCTGAATATAACAAAAAATAGAATTTATGTTATTTTCTATGTAGGGAAAGATCTATCAACACCTATTTGCATTAATAGGAGATAAAAATATATCATGTTTTTTTTTTGGGTAATTTTGACAACTAGCACATTATGAAAATCTAATTAGCTAACTAACACCCAAACAAAATTAATTAGCTAACCTAGCACCCTTCCCCAAATGGACTATTAAGGTCAACGGTCAACCTGTTTGACCGTCAATCGGTCAACGTTGACCGGTCAGCGTTGACCGGCTCTTTAGGAATTTTTTTTATTTTTTTTAGTGGTGATATTTTTTGTGATGCCATTTTTTGTCGTTTTGATGCCATTTTTTATTACATTTTTTTTTCGCTTTGATGTCACTTTTCTAATAAAATTGATTGATGACACTTTTTCCAAATCCTGATGACATTTTTTTGTTGACTGTGATGCCACATTGACCATTGATGCCATATTTTTTAAGGTAATGTTTTGATGAAATTTTTTCTTTAATGTGATGCAACTTTTTCAAAGCAGTGTTTTGATGTCATTTTTTTCTTTAATGTGATGCAACTTTTTCAAAGCAGTGTTTTGATGCCATTTTTCTAATGTAATTATTTGATGCCATTTTTTTAATCAAATCGTTTGATGTCATTTTTTTTTAATTTAATCAATTGTATATCGATATATTTTCATCGATTCTACTTTTATTCACTGATGACACGTTTGTGATTACACTTCATTGATGCAATCACTTGTGGTGACATGTTCATTACATTTTTATTCAAGCGATGACACAAGAGCGTAAAATGTGATTAAATTTGATTGATGACATATTTTATTGATGACTTTTATTCATTGATGAAATAGTTTTATTAGTTTAATATAGTGTTGAAGGTTCGAGAATATAAAAACAATGTAATAAGAAATACTCTAGAAGGGGGGTTGAATAGAGTATGCCCGTTTTTCGCAGAAAGTCTCAAGACTTTTGGAGCTTGTACCAAAACCTTTGAGATTAAACCTGAATCACAAAGTTAGACAATCGAACCAAGTGTGGAAATAAGGTAAAGCAAATAAGTAAAGAACACGAGTAATTGTTTACGAGGTTCAGCACAACTTGGCCTACGTCCCCGCCTAGGGTTCTTCCACAACCCTAGGATTCAAAGGTTTTATTGATTCGCTTAGCTTAGGATCCTAATAGCTCACCGAGAAGCATCTCTCCTATACAATTGCAATCTAGTCAACTCACGTTCCCTTGGAGTCCTAGACCAATCTAGAAGAGCCCCACCTCTCTCAGCTATCTAGTACAATCCTCTTACTCTCACAAATCAATAGCCTAGTGCAACTTCCCGAGTTATAAACTCTCGAGTAACACTTTAAATGAATATATCCTATAAGCTCATAGTGACTCTCAAAGGCTTTGAAATAAACAACAAACTCTTGAGCGCTTAGCAGAGAGACACTTTGGAAGACAGAATCGCTTGAGTGAATGAAAGCTCGTGTGATACTTGTTCTGTCTATCTTCTTCTTTCTTTCCTTTATATAAGAGTGGAATGGCGCCTGAGGATCTTCACCAACGGCTCTATAAATCAGGCTTGATCTTCAATCTTCTATATATGGACACTTCGAAGCCATGATCCGTTTTGAATAGGATCTCCTCATATGCACCAAAGGAAAGATATAATCTCGAATATACTTCCTGAAAAAGGTTAGGCATGCATATATATATAATATAACGGAAGTATAAGATAAAATAATATTCGGACAAATAAGATAGGTTTTGTATTTCATCAACTGTTAACGCTCCAAGGCCTTTGACACAAACATCCTGTCAAAGCCCTTGAAACTTTTATTCCAATTTCCATCAAGGGAGGGAGTTATCAATCTCCCCCTTGATGAAATACAAAACCTGTGCATCCCGGCAACTTAGTCAAACATAGATAATAAAATAGAAATCAGACTAAGTACATGCAAGGGTTAGACAAATGTTGGATCAAAAATTTTGAAGCATGTAAAAACCATCCAACCGAAAACCATAAATCAAAAACCAAGGTCTTCCAAGACCTTTAAGCAGAGGTTTTCAAAGTCTAAGCACCACAGATCATCTCCCCCTTTTTGTCTTCCAACAAAGGTCGGAGGTAAAACAGTCACCAAAAAGTCACCAAAAGTTTTGAAAATGTTTCCAACAAACCAGCAATGTATAAAGTTTCAGGGGTGGGATAGGGTGGGTTAAGGTTTAGGCTTAGTCATCCGGAGCATCATCAGTGAGCCTCGTCCACAGTCCTTCCAGCATCTTGGAAATCCCGCTCATCTCTGTCATAATCTCCTTCTGCAGCTCCTTAATATCCAGGCGAACCTCCTCCAAGCCCAACTCTAGGTTGTCCATGCGTTCATCGAAAGCTGGAGCAGTGGGAAAGGCTTTTGAAGGAGTGGCAAGACTCAAGGTCCCTTGGGGAGACCGAGTGATGCCAATCTTTTCAAGGCCTTTAGAGTAGAACTTACCCGTATGACGCAGCTGTTCTTCATTTTTGACATCAATTCCAGAAGCTTTGAAGATAGGGGTCAAAAGGGTAGCAAAGGGGAGAGGAGAACCTTTTCTAGCTTTTCTGGCATGAGCCATGGTTCCAAGGATAGTGTTGGCCAGATCAAGATCAAGGCCATTTAAGATGCGGTAGAGCAGGACCATAGCATTGTCGGTAAGGAGTGAGCCAGAGTTAAGACGGGGTAAGAGGCATCGAACAATGATGTTAAAAATTATTTTTGCCTCAAGGGTCAGGGATGAGTGGGTGAGTTGCTTTGAGGTGCTGTTGGATGCTTCGGGTAGGAGATACTTGGCTCGGGCAAGGATGATGCAGTTCTCTTTTGAGGGGTGGATTTCAGAGGGTGGATTGTAATCGAGTACAGTATTGGGTTTAAGTAGAGGGAGTGATGGGACGGGTTTAGAGTTCCAAGGAAAGAAATCATTACATTGCCAATTTGAGAGGTTTTCAAATTCAAAATTCAAATATCCATTAAAATCGGACTGAACAAACCGTGAGATTAAGTTCCAAAAATAAAAAATCTTAACGGTTAAGCAAATCACAGAAATAGGTAATTTTGAAATTAAATAAAAAAAATATAATTGATTAAATATCTAAAAAGATATTAACCAAAAATATATGATCCGATAAATGTACTCCACCATTTAGTTCACACACCTTGACATAGTTCTCAAGGGTCTTGACACTAGGTAGAATTTATCTTTCGTAAAGGGAAAGCTCCCCCTACGAAAGTGCATCCTTGTTAAGCATCCCAATCTCTCGTCTTATGAAGGTGAACCTGTCCTCTGCCAAAGGCTTAGTAAAAATGTCAGCCCATTGATAATCAGTAGAGATAAAAGATATGGACACATCACCTTTTTCAACATGATCTCTAATGAAATGATGCCTCACATCAATATGTTTGGTCCTTGAATGCTGAACATGATTCTTAGTGATGGAGATGGCACTTGTATTGTCACACTTAATTGGAATACCTTTTAGGTTAATGCCAAGATCTCGCATTTGTTGAGCTATCCAAAGGATTTGGGAGCAGCAGGCTCCAGCTGCAATGTATTCGGCTTCTGCAGTGGATAGAGCAACTGAGTTTTGCTTCTTTGAGTGCCAACTGATCAAAGATGCTCCTAAGAATTGGCAACATCCTGATGTGCTCTTCCTATCCACCTTATAGCCTGCAAAATCTGCATCAGAATATCCAATTAAAGTGAAATCCTTTTGCTTTGAGTACCATAGTCCAAGCTCCTTAGTGCCATTGAGATATCGAAAGATCCTCTTCACAGCCACGAGGTGAGATTCTTTAGGATCAGCTTGAAACCTAGCACACATGCAAACACTAAACATGATGTCAGGTCTACTAGCTGTGAGATATAATAAAGATCCAATCATTCCTCGATACTCCTTTTGATTGACACTTATTCCAGTCTTGTCTTGATCTAGAGACAATGTTGAGCTCATGGGAGTCTTGACTGCTTTGGATTGATCCATCTTGAACTTCTTCAAGAGATCCTTAGTGTACTTGCTTTGGTTGACAAAGATCCCTTTCTTGGATTGATGAACTTGTAATCCCAAAAAGAAGTTGAGTTCACCCATCAAGCTCATCTCAAATTCACTGCACATTATGTCAGAAAATTCCTTGCACAAAGATGTGTTAGTAGCACCAAATAATATATCATCAACATAGATTTGAATGACCAAAATGTCCTTTCTTTTGGTCTTGATAAAAAGAGTCTTGTCGATCAACCCCCTTTTAAAATCATTTTCTAAAAGATATTTTGACAAGCGCTCGTACCAAGCTCTTTGGGCTTGTTTCAAACCATAAAGCGCTTTGTCAAGTTTATAAACGTGATTAGGAAATTCTGAACTTTCAAAACCTGGGGGTTGAGCCACATATACTTCTTCCTCTAAGAAACCATTAAGAAAAGCACACTTGACATCCATTTGATATAACTTTATGCTCATAAAAGATGCAAATGCTAATAAAATGCGAATGGCTTCAAGCCTGGCTACGGGAGCAAAGGTCTCCTCGTAGTCAATACCTTCCTCTTGATTGTAGCCTTGAGCAACAAGCCTTGCCTTGTTCCTCACAATCTTACCATTCTCGTCTAGCTTGTTTCGAAATACCCATCGTGTGCCAATGACTGATTGATGCTTTGGCCTAGGCTTCAAGGTCCAGACTTTGTTCCTTTCAAATTCGTTAAGGTCACTTTGCATAGCAATGATCCAGTCTGGCTCCTGAAGTGCCTCATCTACCTTCTTTGGCTCAATAAGAGAAACAAATGCGTGAAAAGCACAAAGATCTTTAAGCTTAGAACGAGTTTGAACACTAGAAGTAGGGTCAGAGATGATATCCTTTAAAGAGTGTGATAAGGAGTATTTGAATTTCCTTTTGCTAGTCTCAGCTCCTTGATTCGTCACACCAGTAGGATTAACTTGTAGTACATCTGACTCCGTGGTCCTGTTAGGTTCAGTTACAGCAGTTTCTGACGTCTCAACACTGTTGGATTGGACACCAAGGGTTTTGGACGAATCTTCAACACCTTGGGCCAATTCTTCAGTGTTAAGAATCGGTTCCTGCATGTTCCTCTTCTCTGTGTTCTTGGTAGCAGCATCATCACCTTCCTCGTTCTCTTCATGGATGTTAAGATCTATATCTGCAACACTTTCACTCAAAGCACCGTCATTGCATTCATAAAAAATAACATGTATACTTTCTTCAACTACCTGGGTCCTTTTATTTAAGATTCTATAAGCTTTGCTACTCGTGGAATAGCCAAGAAATATACCTTCATCACTACGCGCATCAAATTTCCCAAGGTTATCTTTTCCATTGTTATGAACTAAACAAGTACAGCCAAAGGGTTTAAAATAAGATATAAGTGGTTTGCGGCCTTTGAAAAGTTCATAAGGAGTTTTCTTTAAGATAGAACGAATAAGACAACGATTTAAAATGTAGTTAGCTGTGTTAACAGCTTCAGCCCAATAGGTTTTAGGTAATGCATTTTCTAAAAGCATAGTCCTGGCCATATCCTCTAAGGTGCGGTTCTTGCGTTCCACAACCCCGTTTTGTTGAGGTGTCCTAGGAGCAGAAAAGTTATGGGAGATGCCATATTTAGCACAAAACAAATCAAATTGAAGTTGATCAAACTCCCTACCATGATCACTCCGAATAGACACTATGGGCTCATTTATTAAAGTTTGCAACTCCTTACAAAGTTTTGAAAACTCAAATAAGGCCTCTGATTTTTCTTTCAAGAATGCAACCCAAGTATATCTAGAAAAATCATCAACGACAACTAGCATGTACTTTTTACCATTGGGAGATTTGACTCGCATAGGACCACATAAATCCATATGTAAAAGTTCAAGGGGTCTAGAAGAACTTACAACCTTTTTGGGTTTGAAAGAGCTACGTGTTTGTTTACCTCGTGTGCATGCATTGCACATGTCAATACCTTTGAAGTCCATCTCAGGTAGCCCTCTTACAAGCCCTTTGGACACAAGCTTCTGTAGTGTATGTGGACTCACATGACCGAGTCTCCTGTGCCAGAGCTTTGGATCGTCCGTCAAAGCCTTTAGACAGGTTAAGCTTCCTTGTGCCACTTGATCAGCATTTACGGCGTATATATTGTTGTAACGATATGCAGTCAGAATAACTTCACCTGTATCTTCTCTGCACACTATACATCTTTTCTTGTTAAATCTGACATTGTTACCACTATCACATAATTGAGAAACACTAAGCAGATTATACTTTAAACCATTAACAAGATAGACATTTTTAATACTATGGCTGGAATCACTTCCAACACTACCAATACCAACGATGTCGCATTTTCCCTTGTCACCAAGAGTGATTGTTCCTGTGGATTGCTCCTTTAGATCATGAAAGAGAGAGCTCTTCCCACTCATATGCCTCGAGCATCCACTATCAATAATCCATTTGTGATCTTTCACCTTGATGATCTCCTGCAAGACAAACATCAACCTTTGTGGCTAGACCAATAAGCAAATTTGGATCCATTGTTGGGGTGAACCATATTTGGTAAAATAGTGCCTTTTGGAACCCAAACTTGTGTTATCCGTTCTTTTCTCAAATGAACAGGAAATGTATTGCGAATAATATATGGATCCTTTCTTCTATAAGGGCAGGTCTCTTTTACATGTCCCTTTCTAGCACAATGGTGACATATAGGAGAGGTTCTGCTTCCTTTTGCCTTTACAAAAGTGGTAATGTGTTGCTTTTTTAAAAACTTTGGATTGTAACCAATACCACTTTTGTTTAGAGAGCTTTGTTGCTCACCCAACATCTTATCGAGAGTGCCTTTGGATTTGGTAAAACTTATGAGGGCTGTCTGTTGGTCTAGAATCTTATTATTCAGGGAGATCTTCTCGTTCTCTAAGTCATGATGCTCATTTCTTAGAGAGGAGAGATCTTGCTTGAGTTCAGATTTCTCCGAGTCAAGCGTCTTGACTTTAATGTCAAGACCTGAATAAGAAGCTTCAAGACCTTTGACCCTCATAGACAGATCCTCAATAGTTCTTTCCTGGTCCACAGTTCTCTTAATAAGAATGTTAGTTTGGGCAATAAGCTTCTCTTCATTGTCAATCATATTGGAAAGGAATTCCGATAATACCTCTTTTGGACTTTCCATAAGTTCTCTTACAGTAGCTTCAAGTTTTTCATCGTGGGATTCATCTTCTGAGGCCATAAGACAAATGTTGGCCTTCTCATCGTCGGAGTCAGAGTCGGAATCACTCCAAGTTGCCACCATGGCTTTCTTCTTCCATTTGTCACCTTTCTTGGGCTGGCTCTTTGTCTTTTGAGGGCAGTCCTTCACAAGATGATCTGTTTCACCACATTCAAAACAAGACAACGGTTTAGTCTTCTTTTCATACTTGTTGTATTGAGGCTTACCTCGAAATTTTGAAGACTCTGATCCATCCTTGTTGTTGAATTGCTTCTTCATTTTGAGAATTCTAGCAAGGCCTCTTGTGATAAGAGCAAAAGGATCATCCTCATCGTCATCCTCATCTTCGGAATCAGATCCATCCTTGGGCTCATCCTTCTTAGACTTGAGTGCCAAGTTCTTAGTGCTAGCTGGAAGTTCTCCATCGTCTTCATTAAGGATCATCTCATGCGTGATCAGCTTTCCAAGAAGGTCATCAAGGGGTAGAGTGGTGAGGTCCTGGGCTTCCTCTATAGCTGTGACTTTTGGACCCCATTTCTCCTTTGGAAGACATCTCAGTATCTTCCTCACTTTCTCAACGTTGGTAAAGCTCTTGCCGAGAGAGTCAAGGTTGTTGGTGATTTCTGTAAATCGTGTGAACATGGCCTTGATTGACTCATCAGACTTCATCTTGAAGAGCTCGTACTTTCGAAGGAAGATGCTGATCTTGGTGTCTTTCACTTGGCTTGTTCCTTCATAGGTGACGACCAACTTGTCCCAAATCTCTTTAGCTGACCTACAAGATGAAATACGGTTAAACTCATCAGTGCTAAGACCACAATAAAGTAAGTTAATAGCCCTGTAGTTTTTGGAGATGGTTTCAAGATCTGCTTGGTTGTATTCAGACTCCTTCTTTGCAACTTTGGTGTCATTTGGTCCATCTTTTTCTGGAATCTTCGGACCATTCTCTATAATGTTCCAAAGCTCTAGATCTTGGTCTATGATGAACATCTTCATCAAAAATCTCCAGTGGACAAAGTTGTTTCCAACAAAGAGTGGCGACCTGCTTGTGGACCTTCCCTGTGCAAATCCTCCGCTTGCTTCACCAGACATGATCGAAAACTCACAAGATTGTTAGATCAAAAACAGTGAGTAAAGCTCTGATACCAATTGAAGGTTCGAGAATATAAAAACAATGTAATAAGAAATACTCTAGAAGAGGGGTTGAATAGAGTATGCCCGTTTTTTGCAGAAAGTCTCAAGACTTTTGGAGCTTGTACCAAAACCTTTGAGATTAAACCTGAATCACAAAGTTAGACAATCGAACCAAGTGCGGAAATAAGGTAAAGCAAATAAGTAAAGAACACGAGTAATTGTTTACGAGGTTCAGCACAACTTGGTCTACGTCCCCGCCTAGGGTTCTTCCACAACCCTAGGATTCAAAGGCTTTATTGATTCGCTTAGCTTAGGATCCTAATAGCTCACCGAGAAGCATCTCTCTTACACAATTGCAATCTAGTCAACTCACGTTCCCTTGGAGTCCTAGACCAATCTAGAAGAGCCCCACCTCTCTCAGCTATCTAGTACAATCCTCTTACTCTCACAAATCAATAGCCTAGTGCAACTTCCCGAGTTATAAACTCTCGAGTAACACTTTAAATGAATATATCCTATAAGCTCATAGTGACTCTCAAAGGCTTTGAAATAAACAACAAACTCTTGAGCGCTTAGCAGAGAGACACTTTGGAAGACAGAATCGCTTGAGTGAATGAAAGCTCGTGTGATACTTGTTCTGTCTATCTTCTTCTTTCTTTCCTTTATATAAGAGTGGAATGGCGCCTGAGGATCTTCACCAACGGCTCTATAAATCAGGCTTGATCTTCAATCTTCTATATATGGACACTTCGAAGCCATGATCCGTTTTGAATAGGATCTCCTCATATGCACCAAAGGAAAGATATAATCTCGAATATACTTCCTGAAAAAGGTTAGGCATGCATATATATATATATATATATATATATATATATATATATATATATATATATATATATATATATATATATATATAATATAACGGAATTATAAGATAAAATAATATTCGGACAAATAAGATAGGTTTTGTATTTCATCAACTGTTAACGCTCCAAGGCCTTTGACACAAACATCCTGTCAAAGCCCTTGAAACTTTTATTCCAATTTCCATCAAGGGAGGGAGTTATCAAGTGTGAATTTTGTTATCTTAACGGATTGATATGAGATCATAACACAACGAAATACTTTGATGCTACTTTTATAATGAAATAGAATTCAATTATCTCTAAACGAGAGCCAATCTAAATCAACGATTGCATCTTGAATCCTGTCACCAACAACAATGTGAACGAATTCAATCATCAATTTACTCTTTTTTTTAAAAGAGTAAAAGAGCATCGTACAGATGGAATCAACAACTCATTCATGGTGATTGTTTCCTACTTTCCTTTACATCAAACAAATATGCAAGAAATCTAAATAAATGTATAAACAAATGAGGCCAACATCTTTAAAGCTCTGTGTAAGTGCTTCAGTGCCTCTGCATGCTCTTTTACAGATTCATAAACTGCTGCAATGTCCGACAGTCCACAAGCAATCTCTTCCTGCGTGGTTCCAGCGACTCTCGCAGCTTTCTAGTCTTGTAGTAGAGATCAGCGAGGCAAATGTAAACAGATGCAACGAAACCTAGCATGTAACTTATTTACTTTGTAAACATGGCAGCAACTTAAAGTATGAAGCTGCTGAAGATGTGCTCACAACAGACTAACAGAGCAGCATTTTGTTGCAAATCCTTGGGAGAGGCTGCCTGAATCTGCTGGATTCAGATGTGAAGATGAAATTTCATCCCCAAATGAGCCATTTTCCATCTTCAAGAGAAATGATTCTTCTCAGCCTATTACAGCAAATCGAGAAGAAGAGGCTGATAATGTGGATGACATTTTTGGCAGGGATGAAAGTGTGTATTTTCATGTAGTAACTTCATCAAATCAGTGCAAAACAAAGAGCTCTCACAGTTGGTCACTGAAATTGAAGAAATGGATGGTGGAAGAACAGTGCAAAACGAATCATGTATAAGCAATGAGGATCTGGCTATAGATAACCAGCTTCCCGGCAAATTCTGTTCTATGATGACAGATAGGTCAGCATTTGTGTTACCAGAAGCAGAAAATGTATCAGATTCAAATCTTTCATCTAAATCTGAAGTTTCAAATGTGCCAGATGAGAAAGGAAACACAGAGCCACAAAATTCAGTTGAAGGTGATACTCCAACAGATGGAAATTACAGGGATCTTGCTTTACTAACTTTGAAGGCTACAAAGGGAGCCGAGGTACTGAATTTGGGCGATAGATCTCTGAAGACTGTTGACAAAAATCCCGGTGACCAGATTGAGGAACTTCAAAAGGCTGCACCTGCTAGCGTGTCATCAACCAGTAGTGGCTCATCCGAGCTCAGCGTCATCTTCAATTGAGGCCAACAGTGGTGTAGAAAGCGGGACGAGGTGATGGCTCCTTCGAGCTCAACAAACCATGAAAACTTTTGTTTGGAGTCATCTAAAAACTTTTTAATGTTTATTTTTGAGAAAACACTACCACCCACCTCAAATTAATCATAACTAGAGAAGACAGAACTTAAATAATGTGATGAACAGATCAACCCAAAAAGGAAAAATCATGTATATTTATTCGTTAAAAGAAAACTAAAGCACTCTAAGAGCAACAAATAAACACATACCCAAAATGCTGGCAAAGCGCACAACCTTCGCCAAGGTCCTCCATCAGCACCTCTCATTTCTAAATATCTCTTTAACCTAACCTGAACACAGTTAAGTACAAGAATAAAACCCTGTCATTTAACCCAAGTATGTCAACAGGCAGATGAAAATAAATTTCAAACAATTTCATCAAATAAGCAGCAACCTCTGTAAATATTGTTGTTAAGTGGTTCTCCCAATCGCAACTATAGTGACTTCAGGCAAATTAACAAGCAGGGAACCAAATTTTCCACCGATTGCTCCAATATTGTTGATTGTTATTGTTCCGCAGCTGATGCCATCTGGGCTGAGCTTGAGCTTGTTTTCTGTTGCTAATGTCTGCAATCTTGAGAGCTCTTTTGTTATCTACAAAGTAAAAAATGAGGGAAGATGTCAGTTCAACTAAAGGCAGGGTCTAGAGTAGGGAATGTCGTTGAAATTCAGATCTAGGGAGAGCCGAGAATTAGGGATTTGGAGGAGACGCTTTCACAGCGGTAGAATTCAGGGGAATTCTAGGGTTTGACAGATCGGATTCGAGGGTGACATTCATGGAAGGAGGAGGTTTGACAACGGAGATGCTGATCCCAAATCACGAGAGAGGGCGAGGGCGAGGGTGAGCAGAACCCTTGGGAACGGTACGAACGGAGGAGCACTTTCAGATCCGAGGAATTAAAAGGAACGTCGACGAGAGAGAGAGCGTGAGAGAGAGCGAATAGGGTAGGAAGGTTAGGCGGCTAATTTTTTTTTCATAAGGTGTTATAGCAGCCAATTTATTTTGTTAGGGTGCTAATAACCTAATTGAATTAGCAAAAGGTGATATTTCATCAAAATTTCTTTTTTTTTTTTCAGGTTCAATTGATATTTTTATATCTAAATCAAATATTATGGTACCATTTAAGTGGATGACCTCCCAATTAAAAGTATATCATGTTAATTTTATCATGATTTTATTGTTTACACATTTAATCTGACAGTCTTCTAGTTAAGTTAAAAATCTTACTAATTTGATATAATTAGTTAAACGATTTTTCTTTGCCACAAAGAATAGGATATATAATAGCACCAATTTGGAATTTTTTTTTAAATTTTTTTAATTAGTTTAGCTTTATTAAATTCATAAGATCGCTTATTTTTTGATAGGAATCTTTCTCAATTTAGGGTCTTATCCAATGTCCGATAGAAAGACAGTTAATTAAAATCAAAATGCATAGTCTATCACTGGTTTTAAGAAAAAGATTTCGCACCTAAAATATTCACTTAATTAGTAAATAAAAAAGAATTAAAAAATATACCTTTCTATTTGGGTTATTTTGGCAACTAGCACATTATGAATATCTAATTAGCTAACTAGCACCCAAACAAAATTAATTAGCTAACCTAGCACCCTTCCCAAATTGACTATTAAGATCAACGGTTAGCGTTGACCGGCTCTTTCAGTTTTTTTTTTTGCCAATGATGCCACTTTTTTTTATGCCATTTTTTTACCATGATGTCATTTTTTCGATGTCATTTTTTACCATGATGTCATTTTTTGCCGTTTTGATGCCATTTTTTATTACATTTTATTTTCGCTTTGATGTCACTTTTCTAATGAAATGGTTTGATAAAACTTTTTTAATGCCACTTTTTTCAAACATTGATGACATTTTTTGTTTACTGTAATGTCACGTGGACCATTGATGCCCATTTTTTTTTTATTGTTGACTAATGATGTCACTTTTTATGTCATTTTGTTGATGATATTTTTTTACCGTGATGCCATATTTTTTTAAAGTAGTGTTTTGATGACATTTTTTTCTTTAATGTAATGCAACTTTTTTAAAGTAGTGTTTTGATGCCATTTTTCTAATGTAATGATTTGATGTCACTTTTTTTAATCAAATCGTTTGATGCCACTTTTTTTAATTTAATCAATTGTATATCGATATATTTTCATCGATTCTACTTTTATTCACTGATTACACGTTTGTGATTACACTTCATTGATGCAATCATTTGTGGTGACATGTTTATTACATTTTTATTCATTGATGACATTTGTGATTACACTTTATTGATATCAATCATTTGTGATGACATTGTTTGTTGATGACGTTTTAATTGATAATATTTTTTGTTTACCATGATGTCACTTTGCTAAGTGGTTTAATTAGGGCTGGGGAAAATTTCCCACGAAAACCATACCAACACGTGCCAACCGAACCAATTAAATTGGTAACTAAGTATATTGGTAACCAATATAATTGGTTCGGTATACCGAACCAATTGTCAGAAGTCGGTACGGTAATGGTAATCGAAACGGAAAAGTTGGGATTACCATTACCAACCGATTTGCAATTGGTTGGTATGGTAATTACCAACCAACTACTACCAATATACATTTAGTTTTTTTTTTTAATTATATTTTGATTATTTTAAGATTACATTAGGTTGGAGTATTTTTTTGGGTTCTAAGACTTGATGTTTGTTATTGTTGTTTGTTATTCAAGTTAATAAGTAATCCGTATTACATATTTCTTTTTTATTTTTTATTTTGTTTTTGATACTAGTATTACCTATTAACTTGATTTCTTTTTATATTTGTTATTTTTATAAATTGTTTTTAATCAAGAGAGGAATACTAGCTCGGCTTCGGTTCAGACTAATACCTAAATTTTATTCGGAAGCTAGTGGACATGTTATTTTGAATATTATCGGGACTATTTAAGTCTTTATATTGTTTTTGTGCTTAAATGTATGAACAATTTAAGTATTTATTTTGTTGCTACTTATAAATTTTATTTAAGTTGTATTGTCTTTGATTATTTGTATGTTTTTTTCATTTACACCCAAAACATGGTAAAATATCATTACCAACACGTACCAACCAATTTAATTGGTAACCAATTAAGTTGGTATAACCCCTTTGGTGGTTGGTAATTGTTTGGATTTTAGGATTACCAATTATAATTGGTTGGTACGTGGTAACGACAAAAACTAATTGGTATTGTACCAATTCCACCCCTAGGTTTAATACAGTCGATTATATATCAATATCATTTTTTTCTTAAAAATGTTTTGATGACATATTTCGAGTGGGTATGGGACGGGATGATATTGGGGTCATGCAGCGTCCCGTCCCACGTATTTTTAGTGAAACGGGATTTCATTTTTTTTAAAAATCCCACTTTTTTTTGAAATCAAAGATGACATTAATCAAGACAAATAAAACAAGACCATTAATCAAGACAAATAAATATAAATATATGGGACAATGAGACCACAAAGTCAAGAAACATGACAAGATCTCCAAATATTATGTAGCTTACGATATGAATATCAATCAGAGTTAATTTGCATGTGTCATTTCTACCATAGAATCTCATCAATGCACACAAAATCGACAAGACCCAATATTGTATTAGACAATTCACAAATGTAACATAAAATCAAATGCCAAGGATCAAGTTATGGAAAAGTCATAACACGCACACCACATCAATGCCAAGGATCAAGTTGAAGTACCCTTGATGTATCATAATGAATTCCCGTAGCCAACTAAAATCGAGTAATCACATTGGAGATTTGAAAATCTTTTTCACAAAAGGAAATAAACAGAGAAAAGAGGAGCAAGATGGATGAGATTACTGGTCATCACACTTGAGATTGTAGGGAATCTCGCAGTTGAGGGTGAGTGACTATAGGGAGCAAGCACAGGATCACTATGCCATTTTGCAACTTGGGTGACGGACATAAATGGTCACCTGAAAGTTGAATTGGGTCACCTGAGAATTCAGGTGACGAATAGTCGTCACCTGAAGGGTCGTCACCTGACCGTCGTCCCCTGAGTTAATAGGTGACGACTCTATCAAAGTTGGTCGCTGAAAGTGATTCAGCACATAGAAGTCAAAGCCCGACCCGGACAGTTCAGGTGACCAAGTTTTCGTCGCCTAAAAGATAGCAAACATTGTCAGAGAGGGCACTCAGGGGACCAAATATGTTCGTCGCTTGAACATTCAAGTGACCAAAATGTTTGTTGTTTGACCAATCAAGTGACGTAAGTGTTTATCACTTGAGATTGGGAAAGGACTAGTATGTTCATCACCAAGTTATTCAGGTGACCAATATTATTCTCAATATTCGTCCCCAAAGTAAATTTTATAATAAAACAATATATATGTTTACAATATTGTTGATGCCCCTGTTTTTTACATACCAAACGCACAAAACTTCAACCAAAATACCATTCATACTATACAAAAACTAGCTCACAAATACAACACTAGGCAACATCATGGCTTGATCTTTGTCTCCATTCCGATCTTCATTGTGCTGCTGCTGCTCTTCCTTGGTCTGATATGCTTTAGTCTGCAATTCCACCCACTGCTTCCTGATCAAACATCAAACTTATTTCAGAAAAAGATCCCATTTCAATTAGTGTTTGTGTTAGCTTCCTTCTGTTTTACATCTCCTAGGCAAACCTGGAATCTCCATTTGTAGAAAGTAACTATTTTGTTTTAATACTAGAAGATATAGAGCATTTCCTTCCACAACAATAAACAAACATATGCCATTAATAAGAACTTGCTAATTGTTGCAATGGAATAAGAAATAACCATTTCCTATCCAAATTAAAGCAAAAAAAATTACAAAAGCTTGCAAAACAGTTTAACGGATAGTGTTCAAGGGTCAAGTAACCTGATAGCTTCTTTGTGACTTGTCAAACTTGTTCATGAGCATCTCCAATGCCGCAGTACAAACCTATATAGAGAAGAGAAGAGAGAATTAAATGACACAAAAATTATAGATACATATAGAGCTAGATTTAAATGAAACAAAAGTCAGCCAAATCAGAATAAAGTTGAAGTAGCTTCCCACTGATTGTAATCCTACCACCCAGGCATCGATTTGCACAAAACCATCAGCATTTGTATTCACATTCACAATAAGAGAAAGAACAATAGAACATTTGCGAATTATCATCGACATTGAACTCCAAACAGACATATATACATACAAGAAATACAAGGATAGAGGATTAAGATCAAGCTAGTTTTAATTTCACAACCAAGGTAAGTAGATAGCTTATAAATCACTGAGATCCCCTAATATGTTCTTCTGATTGTTCTTCTAAACTACAAACATAAAATATTTTCTATATATATAAAAAGATTAACAAGTAATCATAAAAGAAGGTAATCAGTTCCTACTTTGAGTTGTAAGGGTACAAGAAAACAAGTCCTAAATCACTGAGATCCCTTAATATGTTCTTCTGATTGTTCTTCTAAACTACAAACATAAAATATTTTCTATATATATCAAAAGATTAACAAGTAATCATAAAAGAAGGTAACCAGTTCCTACTTTGAGTTGTAAGGGTACAAGAAAACAAGTTCTAAACTACTTATAGTGTCTCACATTCACCGTGAATCTGACATTTGAAATCTTGCAAAATGCTTGATCTTTGAGTCTGAATCTACTGTGGATTTACCCAAAACTTCAATTCCAAGGCTAGATAAATTAAATCCAAGTGCACCTACAAAGATGAAACATCAAGAACAAGTTTAATTTGATATTAATTATATCCCCAATGTTGATTTTCACAAGCTGTTAGTTGCATCAGCTCTACATTAGAGACAAGAGTCATAAGAGACTATCAATTTGAAAAATGAAATCCTAACTAGGTGTTAAGGTGGCATAGGACTAAGAAACCCTAGACAATTAGAAATCGAACAATTGATAGAAGATATCAAATGTTGGAAAGAAAAAGCAATCGATCAAACCTTTTGTTGAGGTAGGGTGTGGACGAGTTTTGATTGAAGCTTGACGAAAGGGAAAATCTAGTTTATCAACCAGGCGAAGAGCGCTCTTCCGATGAACGACAGAGGAGGCGCTGGCAGGGCGAGTGGAGGATTCCTATTCCAGTGCTTGCGGAGGCGGAAGCGCTTGAGGAGTTGAAGCCTGCAACGGAGCACCACCTACAAAGGCCGAACCCACCATGGCGCTGGAGGAGGCAGGAGCTTCGCACCGGGAAGCCTTCGGGGGCACGATTAAAGGCGATTCCGGAAGGAAATTGGGGGATTTGGTTTGAGTTGTGAGGAATTAGGGTTGAAATCGGGAGGAATCGGTAGTTTTAACATTTGAGGAATTAGGGTTTGGAAGTAGACAAACCAGGATAAAAATAAGTGGGAAGAGGAACTGGGCGGCCGACCGGACTCTGGAGGAGGCAGGTGCTGTATTTGTGCATCGGCCGGACTGGGGCTGCTCAGAGGAGAGCGTCGAGAGGCGCCGACATAAGGTGGCCGAAGAGGGTGCTCGGGAGGCGGCCGGACTGGGTGCTGCACTGCTGCTTGGAGGAGAGCGGCGATGGGTTTCAGAGGAAGAAAGAGATGAAGAGAGAGGCGATGGTTCTAGGGTTGTGGAAATTATACAGCCCAAATTTCACAAAGCGGGAATTATACCGCCCAAATTTCACAAACAGGCTGGGATTATTTATTAATACATTAAAAACAAAATTTATGTAATATATTTAAGTATAAAATTTTATATATTTTAAAAAATAATTTATTTAATTACTATAAACTTATTTGTATGAATTTTTAAAATTTTTATAGCACTATTAATATTCAAATATAAAAAAAATATTTTATAAATCGATTATCTATAAAAATTAGAAAAAATATATTTTATAAAATTCGAACCAGTACATCTTGATTTGAATCTCAATCTCAAATCTCCATTCTCATTCTTATTCTTAATCTCAACCTTTAACTCAATCTCAAATATCAATTTGATCTTAATCTCAATATCAAATCTTGATCTTGATTTCAATCTGAGACCTCGATCTTAACTTGATTTTGATATCAATCTCAAATCTCGACCTCGATCTCAATCTTCAATCTTAAATCTCAAATATCAAATTTCCATATTGGTCTGAATCTCAAATCTCGATATTGATCTCAATCTTAATCTCAATCTCAACTATCAAATCTCAATCTCAAATATCGATCTTGATCTTTATCTTGATTTAAATCTCATTTCTCAAATATCAAATCTCGATCTCAATCTCAAGCACAAATTGAAAATTCATATTTAACTTATATCACACAAAATCTATATATAACAACAAAAATCTAAATCTCAATGTTTATCTCGATATCAAATCTCAGTATTTGTCTCAATCTCAAACCTTGATCTCAAATCTCAAATCTCGATCTCAAACTTAATCTCAATCTCAAATATCAACTCTTACTCTCAATTCCCCCCCCCCCCCAAAAAAAATCTCAACATCAAATGTCGACCTTGATCTTAATCTAAATCTTGATTTCAAATCTCAATGACAAATCTCAAATCGCAATCTTCATCTCAAATCTCGATCTCAAACTTAATCTCAATCTCAAATATATCAAGTATCAACTCTCACTCTCAATTATAAAATATATAAATCTCAATATTAAATGTCGATCTTGATCTTAATCTTGATTTCAAATCTCAATGACAAATCACAAATCTCAAATCGCGATCTCAATCTCAAATCTCGATCTCAACATCAAATATCCACTCTACTTCTCAATTCTCAAATATAAAATCTCAATATCAAATGTCGATCTTAATCTTAATCTTGATTTCAAATCTCAATGACAAATCTCAAATCGCAATATGCATCTAAAATCTCGATCTCAAACTTAATCTCAATCTCAAATATCAACTCTCCCTCTCAGTTCTCAAATGTAAAATCTCAATATCAAATGTCGATCTTGATCTTAATCTTGATTTCAAATCTCAATGACAAATCTCAAATCGCAACCTCCATCTCAAATCTCGATCTCAAACTTAATCTCATTCTCAAATATCAACTCTCCCTCTAATTCTCAAATATAAAATCTCAATATCAAATGTCGATCTTGATCTTAATCTAGATTTCAAATCTCAATGACAAATCTCAATTCGCAATCTGCATCTCAAATCTCGATCTCAAACTTAATCTCAATCTCAAATATCAACTCTCCCCCTCAGTTCTCAAAAATAAAATCTCAATATAAAATGTCGACTTTGATTTTAATCTTAATCTTGTTTTCAAATCTCAATGACAAATCTCAAATTTTAAATCTCGATATCAATCTCAGTCTAAAATCTCGATCTCATACTCAAATCCTGGTCTCAAAACCTTGATCTTCACCGTAATATCGATCTCAAATATAAAAACTTAATTAAAAATTATTATAATATTTTTTAATTAAGTTTTTATATTTTAAGACTTTAAGTGGTTACGTACAAAATCTATCATTTTACATTGAGCTATTTTTTAATATTTTATCTACCAAAATCATATATAGATATACAAGACTCGATCTTTTGATTTTATATAGATACATCACTTTCTTCTCAAAATTAGTGCGGGAAAACTTGACGCCTTTGTTTTAGGAACTCAAGTGACGAACATATGCTATGTTGTCGCTTGAATGTCTGCAAGTAACGACTCAGGTGACGTACTTAGCATATGTTCGTCGCCTGAGTGATATAGTAATAAATGTGTCAGACCTACCCCTCATTCAGGTGACGTACTCATTCAAACTTCGTCACCACAACATCCTGCAATTTAATGTAGGCCTACCGACTCCCACTCAGGTGACGACTCTACATACGTTCGCCGCCTAAATTTACTCAAGCGACGAACAAATGATAACTTCGTCGCCTGAGCTTCGATCTCCTTTGACTTTCCTTGGATTCGACTCAGGTGACGAACACATATACGGTACGTCGCCTGAATGCTTCTCAAGTGACGAACCCATAAATGTACGTCGCCTAACTTGCAAAATGGCGTAGTGGATCTGTATCATGCCCTTTAACAACCTTCAACTCATTAGGTGACATATTCAGAATTGTTGATGGTTCTAGCTCCCCCTTAACAGTCCTTGAGCCAGAAGTGCAATATGCTGGCAAAGGAACACATCAATCATATTAACCAATGTATAGAAGTGTTCAATTCATAGCATATATAGATTCATGCACTAGGCCAACCTTGTGATTGAAAACGAGCTCAATGGCAACCTAAAGCATTAACACACACAAAGAAATTAACCGTTCCAAGACCGCTCAAAAGACCAAAAACTGAAAGTAAAATAGCAGAACTAAGCATACTATTTTTTAGCAGAAAAAAATTGAGAAAATAAAAGAGAGTAAAGTGAAAAAAGAAGTGGAAGTGACGGTACAAATAAATGGACACAAAGAAACTAATCAATTGAAGTAAAGTCAAAGAAACTTCCAAACAATACGATTCAACCTAAAGAACAATATGATTCAACTTAAAGAAAATTGATGACACTATCGATTGTACAATCCTATCCAATATGGCTCAACATACAAGACAAGTAGCTAACAAGAAACAAGGTGCAAACAACTTCAAGAATGAAAATTACGGAAAAAGGTATAACCAAATGAGTAACCAAATGAGTAAGATCAAGCCGAGCTTCTATCTGAACATCAAAGGGAAAAGGTATAACCAAATGAGTAGGTTAGGAATGAAATGCAAGACTGGGAACCTGCTCAGTAATCTCTTTATCATACTGGTGGACTGGTGGTTGATGCATGATTATTTGCAAGATTGCAAGAAGATCAAACCTAATGGTATCATCCATGAAACAGTAGAGATTGTCTAATACGGGAATACCCAGCATAAATCATTCTCTGATCTATAAATAAGCAAATAACAGAGTCAAATACTGGAATTAATATGACCAGATTATGAAACATCATGAACAATCTACTGCTAGAATCACAGTAGACTATACAACACTAAGAAACCAGACTATGAACAATCTCTAGATGAATGCTAAATATCCAAGCCAAATAATTTGGAAATTATTAATGCATATGTAGAGATTTGCTCCTTACAGTAGATAAAACATGCATGCTTGAGTATGAAATTCATGCAACCGGCAGATTATTCACACTACCATAAACTTGCATATGAAAGTTGCTCCAAACCAAATAATCTGAAGTTTATCAATTTGCAATCAATGCATTCTTGCAGCCGGCACATTATTCACAAGCATAGACTTGAATATGAAATTCATACTCTCATAAAATTTCTACGAAGCCATTCAAAACAAGTCGGCACATTATTCACAAGAATCAACTTGAATATGACAGTATCAATGTGGTGAGGACAAATAATGAAATACTAGGGACCATATGCTAAAAAAATGAGAAGTCTTCTACTATAAAATAAAAGAAAGACGCTGAAGATATCTCCATCCATTACAACAAGCATAGATAATAGGCGTCTACAATGACTGTAAATTAGAACTTCTTTAATCCTAATTTTACTGATATCTTTTGTCAAAGAGCTGTGAGATTTTTAACTTATTTATAGCATCATAGACATGTTATCATAATCCTTTTAGAAGCCAGTTAAAGAAGGATTTGGGACAAGTGCAGAGTAAAAAAGCCATTGATTCCATAGTATTACAGTTAGTAAGAGATCAAATTAACTAAATTTCAGGCAAATGCCAATGTCATTAATGTACAGTATCACATCAGTGTGCACAAATGAATGAGGAATATTGGCATATATGTCAAAAACACTGAGGCCAAAAGCATCCCACAAACACACACAGATTGAATCCCAAAACGTTCGGGCTGTAAAAAATTGAGAGATGCTGAAATTGAGAGACAAAAACAACATCTTACTTCTGCCAGGTGGAGAGGATGAAGTCGGCAACTGAGGAGCATCACTTTCCCATGATAGTGCTTGCGGAGGCGGAGGCGTTTGATGAGTTGAAGCCGGCGACGGAGCACCACCTGCAAAGGTCGAACTGCCATGGCGCTGGAGGAGGCAGGTTGCACCGGGAACCATTCAGCGGCATGATTAAAGGTGGTTTCGGGAGGAAATTGGGGGAATCGATTTTGACTTTTGAGGAATTAGGGTTGAAATATCGGGAGGAATCGGTCTGCTGCCAAATCGGGTTTGTGTTTTGAGGAATCAGTTTTGTGTCTCTGACCTGAACGGAGAGGGCGAGAGCGAGGAACGCTCCGACGGAGGCCATCGGAATCGGAGGTTGAGAGAGAAGATCGAGAATCACCATGGGAGGGCTCTCAAATCTGACGGAGGGAGAATAGAAAAAGGAAGGGGTGTTAGCACGGCTAAAAAACTTTAAACGGGTGTTAGCACGGCTAAAAAACAAAGGAAGAATGCTAATTACCTAATTAAATTAGCAAAAAAGGTGATATTTCACCAAAATTTCTCTTTCTATTTTGTGAGTTTTAAAAAAATAAAATAAAGATATATACTTTTTAAAAAATTCTTACCGTGTACGTTAAAAATTCTTACCGTGTAAGTTAAAAATTCTTACCCTATATCTCTCCCAAGCATCTTTGTCACCGACCATCTTCCCGGATTTCCCATCTTCCCAGCCGGCCTACAACACTTTGGATCCAGATTCTCTCATAATCACCCCTTGCCTAATATTTTCCTAATAGCCTAATCACAACCGTTCAAATATATCAATGGTCAAGATTAATTCCCTTATAAATAAAATTAATTAAGTGAATTAATTAATTAAAAAATTGATCGATCAAGCAATTTCACCTATCACCGATCAGTAAACCCTACTTAAACACCAAGTCATCACGATTACTGTCCAGTACGTCAGCCACCGTTGCCTTCAACCTTGAGAGCTGATTGATATCACGGTTACTGTCGACCACCATTGCCTTCAACCTTGAAAGCTAAGTCATCACGGTTACTGTCCAGTACGTCGACCACCGTACCATTGCCTTCAACCTTGAAAGCTTTGGTTAAAGTTACAGGGCAAGGTACGTATTTGTTTTGTGATGCATTGCAATTTTTGTTAAATTAGTTGAATTAGAAACACAGCTCTTCTACAACCTTCTACCCTAGACTTCAACTTATAGTGTATATACGGAGAAACTCATTCCTTTCTTTTTGCTTCATTGATTAAGATCAAATTAATTAGTGTAAAGTTAAATTAATTGACGTAAAGAAGTTAGTGTAAAGTCAAATGCTTAAGCTTATTTAGTTTATTAGTGAATGATTAAGATAGTAAAAATAAACATGAAAACACGAAACCAATAAGGTATAGATGATTAACATTGTTCAATTATTGTATGCTCACAGACTCACACTTCTTCCATTTTTTTTTATTTTGATTGTTCAATTCAGATTTTGAGAATGGAAAAAACAGTAGAAGAAAGTATCGATCATTTGGAACAATCAAAAGAATCGGCGAAACCTAGAATTGATATGACCTTCGAATCCGAGGCTGCTGCATACCAATTTTATAATGCGTACGGATGCAATGAGGGATTTAGTATTAGAAGAGAAGCCGGTCCTAAGGATAAACAAGGTGTTTTGACTATTGACTTCCAGAACTTTTGTATGTTGTAAGGAAGGTTTTCGAAAGCATGATAAGAGAGATGATTTAACAAAAAATCCAAGAGCACATACAAGGACGGGATGTGGAGCACATATGGGGATTAAATTAGATAGGCACACTGGTAAGTATCATGTTTATCGTTTTACTGAAGAGCATAATCATCCTCTTGTCAGTGAAGATGTTGTGCATATGATGCCATCTCAACGAATTGTGAAAACTACAAATAGTGCATTTATAGACCTTACTGCAAATTCTGGACTCCCTCCAAAATGTGCATTTGAGTTAATGGGTCAACAGGCTGGTGGAAGGGAGTCATTGGGATTTACAAAGCAAGACCATAAGAATTATCTTAGAAGTGTTCGACAAAAGAAGTTGAAATTCGGAGAGGCTGGTTTTCTAATGGAATATTTCTCAAAGCAAATGTTGGAAAACCCATCGTTTTTCTATGAGATGCAGCTGGATACCGAGGAGCATATCACCAACATTTTCTGGGCCGATGCAAAAATGATTATGGACTATAGCTTATTTGGGGATGTGGTAAGTTTTGATACTACGTACAAACTAAATGAAGCAAATCGGCCATTTGCTGCGTTTGTTGGACTAAATCATCACAAAGAGACTGTTATATTTGGAGTTGCTCTAATGTATAATGAGACTGCTGCATCCTTTATATGGTTGTTTGAGACCTTTTTTAAGGCAATGAGTGGGAAGCCTCCACAAACTATTTTTACTGATCAAGATGCGGCAATAGCTAAGGTTGTGTTACATGTGATGCCTGATACTTACCATCGTCTTTTTATATGGCATTTGATGCAAAATGCTCTGAAGAAAGTAGGTTTTCTATTTCGGGACCACCGTGAGCATGAAGCTAATGTGTTCAGCAAATTTGTTTATGAGATTGAAGAAGAGGATGAGTTTGTGAGTGCTTGGCAGTCCATGCTTGACGAGTATGATGTACATGATGATCCTTGGTTGGATGCAACATATGCAATAAGAAAAAAAATGGGCGCATGCATATGTCAAGTGGACATGGTCCGCATGAATGCAAACTACACAACTTAGTGAAAGCCTTAATGCTACTTTGAAGGGGTATTTGAAATCAGACATGCAATTGCCCGAGTTTTTTGTTCACTTTGAAAGAGTGTTATATGATAGGCGCTATAAGGAACTGGAAGCTGAGTATGATCTAGTTTTCCGCACTGTTCACTGCAAAATGGAGGTAAGCTTATTGATACATGCACGAGAAATTTACACTAAAGTGATATTCAAAGTCTTTCCGGCTCAGTTTGAAGATTCTTTGAAGTCTTCTATTACTAAGTGTATGTCTAGTGGCGAGAAATTTATCTTCACTGTTGTGAGGGATGGGTTCACTAAGGAGCGAGTAGTAATAAGAGAAGGGGAGTTTACTGTATTTTGCAGTTGTAGGATGTTTGAGATTGTAGGTGTGTTGTGTAGGCATTGTATTAAAGTCATGGCAGAAGGAAGAGAGACTACACTAATAAAAAGGATACCTGAGCAATATATCTTGAAGAGGTGGACAAAAAATGCAAGGGTTGATAGTGTTATGAAAGATATGCATGGACAGGAGATTGTATCAAATCCAAGAATGAAACAGACATCTCGATATAGAAGTCTATGTTCTAAACTGGTTCGCATAGCATCTAAAGCATCAGAAAGTGAGAAGGCATATCAGCTAGCTAGTATTGAGGTTGATAAGTTATCAAAGATGGTTGAAGATGTGTTACGTTTACAAATAAACAGTGACAAAGTCGTGGAAGATCAAGATCAGCAGTGTTTGTTGGTTGATTCATCTAATGATCCTCTAACTTTGAATGAAAAAGGATTTAAGAAGAGAGAAGTTACTCATCGTGGGAAGCGTAGACCAAAGGGAGAGTTTAAAACTAAGTTAAACAAAAGCAAAAAGAAGACTGCAAAGGTAATGAGTTGAAAACCTTCTTTACCTTTTGCTAAATATGTATTATTTACTGAATCAATACTCTAATTCTATATAATTATAGGTACATGGAGTTCCAAAAATTAATGTCGATGTGAACCAATCTCTTATACCTTCTTCCCCTCAACCTCAAGTTGCTACTAGTGGTGGATATATGTCAATGCTCCTTCCTTCATACAATGTGAGTGTGTGTGATTAAATGTTTTAGTTTTGTCATCCTCTGTTTGTTCCTTATTGGTATTTTGACAGATGCATCCACATGAGTTGAACATGATGAACCAAATGCCTTGGATGCCTCATCAAGAATTCTTTGGACCAAGTTCACAAGCATCTACTCAATCAAATAGCATACGACCTCCTTCTACAGGCCAAGGATCTACAAATAATGAGGAAAACTAGTCTACGGAGATATTTTTAGTTTTCGGTGTCATTTTCAAATAATACTATGTAGGAAATTCTGCATTGATTCAACCAGCCTGAAAATTAGTTTGTTGGTCTCTTGTTGGTAAAACAATTTTATGTTCCTGCTTGTTGATCTTCTTATGGGCTCGATTTGCTGATGTGCATGTTGTTGATTGTTGTTGATGCTCACTGAATCTTCAGCTTCATTATCTGCTGGTGACTGTACCTGTGAGGATTCAGATTGCTGCACATTTTCAAAAAATTTATGTACTGTATTGTTGCTGTCAGCATCAGACACATTTTCATAAATATGCATGTCACTGTACATTAGTTTGACAAAGAGAATATATTAGCCTATGTGGGAGTTGAACCCACGTCTTTGTGCGCAAACACAATGCTCTACCAATTGAGCTAATATGCTACTTGTTAATATAAAAACCGAACAAAGCATACAAATTGCAAATTGGGAAAACAAAATTGGTGTTGCTTTACTGTCATAACCGGTGGGAAAACAAAATCGGTGTTCATTTGGATATGGATTCACATCTCCGATCTCTACACCTTTATCAACAGGCAAACCAGAAACATTATAACCATTTGGAGCAACGTAGGCTGAGACATCATGCGGCTTCACATACGCAGGCATAGACCCGGGTTGGCCAGTGGAAGCATTCACAGTCAAGTAGTTGAAGTTTAGTAGTTGCCAAGCGGATTGCCGCTGGCAAACCCAAGAAGTGTTTGGCTCAATCATTTAACAGAAACAATTACCTAGTTTGGCAGAAACAGAAAATGGCAAACTAAATCAAAATGCATGAAGGCTAATCACACGAGTGCTAAACTGCAACGGACAAAATTGGTGAGAGACATACCACGATTACACGCTACTTTAATCTGATTCTTCTTCGTTCTTCAAATGGAAAAAAAAGGACTTCCAGCTTGCTATGACAACCCAAAAGTGGAATCAATCTACGTTACAGGTCTGAGCAAATGGAGGAATTACTCAGCCCGATGAAGAGTAGAAGAAAGGAATATAGTTAGTCTTGATTGTCCCACGATTAACAGGCACAAATTATCCACTGTCAATCAACGAGAAAACATAGGTGCAAAGAAATGCATACTACATAAGTATATCATTAATTAGCACGAACCTGACAATCCTGCAAAGATTGATAACAAGCTATAACTCTAACTATGATGGTTATTTTGCCTGCGATCCCGCTCAAGTGTTTCAATGCCCGAAATCTTGTCTGGCTAGCTGCTTGGCACACCATAACTAAGCTGACTCTTTCCAATGGACTATTAAGTGAACCTTACTAGCTACACCAGAAGTAGAAGAAAAAACAAAGACCAACCCAAGGAAGTCAATTAACACTGACACCGGAAGCAAAGAGAATGCCAAGAAAGGATGAGAAGACCAATGCCAGCTTCAGAAAATGATCTACTCATTTGCACACAGATAGATGATGATTGGAATGAACCATTGAACAACAACAAAATGATTGGATCCCATTGAGACAAAATTAGGATTTAATATGAAGTGGAAGGGTGGTGATATAAGATAACTTTGCAATACAAGTTCTAAGAGATAAGTTTACGAGATAAGTTCAAAGAGATAACTTTGCAATACAAGTCCAAAATTAGGTTTGTGTACTGACATACAAACAGTATACCAAATTACAAACTATGGAGAACAAACACACCAAATTTGTGGTCTGAGCATTGACAATTGACATTGGCTTTGTTTTCGAGATATGGAGCAAACATGGAGAACAAAAACACCAAATTTGAAGTGCAATTACACAAATTAAACAAAAAGATGAACGCACCTGCGCACGAGACTATGACAGGGATTGATTGCTGCCAACAACTGTGGTATCCTCATCCTCAAATCGGATGGAGAGGCTATTTCAACAACTCCTCTCTTCATCTCCCGTCGAACTCCCCCTGATGCTTCATCAATCTGAGCGGAAAATCGGATGAAGAGGAAAGAAAAATGCGAGGATTGGGAGACACTGCGCAACGAGGGCACTCATGAATTCGAGAGAAAGGACAAGAAACCATTAGAGAAGCTGTAATTGAGATACATCGATGGAGAGAGCGAGAGGATTGTGACTTTGTGAGGGCCAAGAGCAAGCGCCTGACGGAAGAGGATCCAGATCCAAGAGCAAGAGGCGTGGCTGACGGTTTATCAGATGAGAGAGGGTTTTGAAAATTTGGGGTTAATTAAAATATATATGTAATCTTAGCCGCTCATTTTTTTTTGAGCGGTTGAGATCAAAGCATTAGGTAAATATTGGGAAGCTTTACTTAGGAGAGAATCCGAATCCCAACACTTCCATTGTAGCCAAATTGTTTTTATGGATCTCTCTCTTTAACAATTACTTAATTAAATAAAAAAAATTTCACATTCAAATTGTAAATTCAGTTGTTCGCTTTACCAATCCTTTGTATTTTTAACTAACTAAATAACCATCTAAAATAATTTATTAA
Organism: Persicaria maculosa; assembly: GCA_963922045.1. Lineage (NCBI taxonomy): Eukaryota > Viridiplantae > Streptophyta > Magnoliopsida > Caryophyllales > Polygonaceae > Persicaria > Persicaria maculosa. Next base: position 14,823,672 of record OY998253.1, read on the forward strand.
ATTGGATAAGTTTCTTTTATTATTTGATTAGCAAATATTTTGTCGAAAAAGAAGCTTCATTAATAAACTTTCATCGATTTGAACTAAATCTTCATTATTAACTAGGGGGACAGACTCGTGCTCCACTCGGGACATATATTTTGTACTACATGAGATTGATAGTAATGAAATCGAACATCCAAATGAAAAAAATCATCGACGATGAAGAATACACTAATCAAATATGAAATACATGATCTCTTAAAGTAGAGCTTGGTGTCATCATATCAACAATGTGCGTGTAATACTCATACTTTTTGGTTCAATTGGTAAGGACGAACAAATTCCTATAAACAGATTGTGTGTTTAATTCTCGATGCTGACGAACGAAGCAATGTTAGTGGGTAACAGGGGCGGATCCAAGGGTGGACGACACCGGGCCGTTGCCCACCCCAATCCCGAAAAAAATACAAGAATATATGTGTTATGTAAAAAAAATTGAAAAGTAAAATACAAGTATCTTTAGTGGCAAATAGTATTCAATCAACCCTTGTTCAAATCCCACTAATCAGGAATCTTGTGCAAATAGTGGAAGGAGACTGCTTGGAAGTTACCAAGGCTATTAATGACAACAGATATGTTAGATGGGAAATTTTGCGGGAAGTAGAACTAATCAGGAATCTTAGCTCAAGCTTTGACAGCATCGAATTCAGACACTGCTACAGGGAAGCAAACAAGGCAGCTGATTTTATAGCTAAGTCTAGGAATATTTGTACGCTTTTGAATCTCCCTACCTGTAGGGATCTCTGTAACATCATCCGTTTGGATAATCATGGTGGCACCTTACTTCTGTAAGGTACACCTAATTTTTGCCTAATGTAAAAAAAAACCCTTGTTCAAATCCCACTAGGCACATATTTTCATTTATTTTTTCCTCAATCCATTTTCCATTATTTTAAAATTCTTATAATTTATTTGGTATTTTACAATTAAATAATTATATTTTTTCTTACAAATTTAAGATATTCTTTTCATATATTTTTGTAATAAATATTTTTAATAAAAATAATATAAAAACTATCCAAAAAAAAATTGTGCCCACCTCGAAAAAATTTCTGGATCCGCCCCTGGTGGGTAACCTATAAGTATCCCTATAAGCCTTAACCCGAGTAGTATGACTTACCTAATGAGTTCTTCATGAAATTAAGTTCTTTGTGAAATAAAAAATTTATCATTTATTTATGAACAAAATAGGTTTGTAATATTTAAAACTTAATGTCATTAAAAGTAAAAAAATTAATTACTTGATAATTTAAATGCAATGGTATGCTTGATATATATATATATATATATATATATATATATATATATATATATATATATATAAACAACATGCCTAAATGTTTAACATAATCAATTTTTAAACAACAATAAATTTATTGCATAGTTTTAATATTTTTTGTTTTATAATTAACTAATTAAATTTTAATATGAAGAGAGTATATAAATCAATTAACTCCCATTACAATTGCAATTAACTTTCAAAAAAATTATTAAAGATACTCATAACAATATTAAATTGTAAAATGGTATAGACACACTTAATTCTTATAAGTAAATGAAAACTATAAACAACAATTAGCTAGAATAAGATAAAATAATTTAACAGTTAGTACTTATAATTAGATTTTTTTCTTCTTCAAAATAACAAAATTTAAAGCTAGTCTCCTTCAGTGTTAGGCCTTGACACTCGTAAACTTGTAGTCCTATGTCTCCATTCATCATCGACTCTTAACTTCCAAACTTAATGTTCAATCATGCATTGTAATTTTATCAATAGAAATGTGCATGTCATATAATTTTATACGTATATATAAAAATATTTAACAACAAAATTAAATATTAATACTTAAATATTTCTATATGTACTACACAGACTTTCAATAGTTATCATATTACATAAAAAAATATAACAATTATCATATTACTACAAACAAAATAAAAGGGGATTGACGAAAATAGTACGTACTTAATATTACTACAGACAAAAAATATAACAATTATCATATTACTACAAACAATTATCATATTACTACATATCCAACTTTATATATAAAAGATGGACAACAATCTATTCTTGAAAACATCGACAAAAAATCGATGATGAACGGGAGAAATCAGCCGATATCAAATCATCAGTTGATGAACAACCGTGATCGGAATTAAATTCAACAAATGTTTGGAGAACGCTTCCATAATTTGCCTTCCCCTCTCAATCCTTGATCCTTATATATATACGATATTTTTTTAATATTAATGATATATTTTATTATAATTAATTACATTTAAACTTGGTTATATATTTTATCATTTAATTTACCACCCCATTAATAAATACAAATCAATAAATACATAAATTGTTTACATCAGATTATTATGCAATAGTTACAAAAAACTTTGGCTTTTCTAATTAGTGAGATTAAAATAACAATAACAATAAATAATAAGAAACAGTTATGGCTTTGGTGTTCCTAATTCCCATCAAATTTATCTTTTAAGAAGAATATGTGCAATTTTGAACAAATAACATAGATTATTTAAAAAAAAAAGTGTGATTTAAAACAAATGATCATACTCTATAATTTTAAAAATTGTATGTAATTATTTAAGAGGGAATTGTAATAAATGACCCTTGACGCATCCCCCCCCCCCAAAAAAAAAATTGCAAAGATTCCGGTTAAAAGTGGTGGAAAATAACCGGGACAGAGGAGTGAGAAAGTAAAGGAGGAGAGAGAGAGGAAGCGGGGTGGAGAGAGAGAGAGGCAGCGGGGAAGTTATTGTGGAGAGAGAGAGAGGAAGTAGGGGAAGTTAATGTGGAGGGAGAAAGGAAGAGTGAGATAGGAAGACAGTTTAATTTCAAAACCGTCGAGTCCAACTGCCTCTCACGGCTTACAAAAGAGGAAGAGAGAGAGGGCAACAGTCGCTCATGCAAACCTAAGGAAAACAAGAAGAGAAGGAAGAAGAAGAGGAAGAAGACGACAGAGCAAGAGAGGAGAAGAAGAAGCCAACCCGAGGAAGAAGACGACAGAGCAGGAGAGGAGACGAAGAGGCCGATTTTGAAGTAAGTAAACCCTCACAATGCCGATTAATTACGTTTTTCTTGGATTCGTAGGGGAGAAACCGATTGGAAGAACCTAAACTGGTTTTGATTGTGTGAAAATAGAAAGAAGGGGTCGAATGGGTTCACAGTGCGCAATATCGCCCTGTCATGTAGGAAGTAACTGGCGTCAAGTTAAAACCAAAGGTTGGAAAGTTTGGGAACTGGGGTGTGCGCGACTGGGATAGAAGCGTATTTTTGGGAATGGGGAAATTGGGCAACTGTCTTGTCGAATCCAACTTATCAGGAGCATGGTGAGTGTAGATACGTTCAGTTTAGGGGGAAATTGGCCGAAATTGGGCGTATGACTGTAGATACGTTCAGTTTTGGGGGAAATTGGATGAAATGCGGCGCATTAGGGTTAGGGAAAATGTTAGAAAGGGTGAACGTTTATGTCGAATCGAAATTATCTGGAATAGGGTGACTTGTGTGCAATTGGAGATTTACAGATTGAATAAGTATACTGTCATGTATTGATAGCATGCATTTAGAGAGTTATAATAGGTTGCATTTAGCTTAGTTATGATGCATATCATGCATGGTTTAAGTATAATTTGCATATTTGTTCTCTGTGTGGTTGGAGTCGGAATCTACATGCTTTTATTGATTATTTCAGGTAATCGTGGATCCGAGGAGGAGACATGGGTTGATAACGCATTGGATGAGAATGTCTAGTTGATCGAAGAAGCTTACATGAAGATCTCAAGAGGTCCTGAGAAGAAGAAGCGAACCTAAACGAAGAACAAGTCTGCAGAAGTTGTCGCCAGACATGCTGAACTTGTTTTGCACTTTCTGGAGGCCTCGGTTGTCCGATCGACTATTATGACCATGCATTGGAAAGCTCTTTCAGAGGGCTACAACTTTCATGTTGACGTCGAGAGCTGATTCAAGACGGAATTTCCGTGAAAGACCAATGCAGCGCCCGCCGCATGGTTTGCTGCGCCCGCCGCCAGGGGCGGTATTCATGCTGCGCCCGCCGCAAGGTTTGCTGCACCCGCCGCAACACTTGCGGCGCCCGCCGCACGGGTCATCAGCGCAGCGCCGTTTTGAGAAAAAAACCCTAGTTGTTCTATTTTGTTTTGAGGGCCGACTTGGGTGTCTTTTAGGCCGACTTTTATGTTATTTTTCATTACTTCCATTCTATTCTTACGTTCTATCAGACAATGAGAGAGAGAGAGCGATGTTCGCCATGGGCGACTAAACTCTCTTCGTTCTACTTGCAATTTGAAGCTTTATTTGGATTGATTGTGAGTTTCTGAATCTTGTTCCTTATTTCCTATATTGAATGCTTCAACTTCTTTGTGCTTGATTGTTTATTGATTTGTTCTATCTTGTCTGGCCAACTTGTTAGATCAATTCAATTGCTAGGGTTTTGTAGATTCCTGGTTGCGAACCTTAACCCAAGTAGCAAACTTGTTCCTTTAGGGCTGGTTGAACTATTTGAATGAGTAGGAAGTTGAATGTGTTGTTAAATCCCTCTTTAGGGACTGCAAATACCTTGGCTAATCTCTGAACTTAAAGCTATCAATTGGGTTAAATCCTTCTTTAGGGACTGTTCGATTGATAAGGGTTGCTAGGACTGGTTGGACTAGTAACTATATTAGGTCGGGACAAGGGCATTCATAGGAAGACTAAAAGGACAAGAGGAAGTTACAATATCAATTCAACCAAATAAAGTGGATAGTTGTAGGTAGAGCGATCTTCTCTAAATTGTTTTGCATTAATCTGTTTATAGTTTATTTTGTTTTCTTTCTTATTTCAACAACTCAAAAAACCCCTTTCTACTAATTGGTAAATACATATTGCAAAGGAATACTTGATTCTCTGTGGGATCGACCTCTTACTTGCTTGCTATACTAGTTTGTAGGTTTGAGTTTTATTTTGATGCGGTTTAGGCGACTAAAAACCGCTCATCATGTATGCACAAGTATGTGTCATGTATACCTGTCTTTGTGTCATGTTACAACTGATATTGATATGAAGGGAACCGTGGGTTGGGGGACACGAATTGATTTGTAGAATACTGATTTTTGGTCTCCCATTATTCAGGATATCTGGTGAATATTAAAAATGTCGCAGCGTAGTGTAAAGAAGATTGTAGACCGTAGAGTTCAAACCTCCGACGCGGTAAGATGACTTTCGTTCGAGTAATGTAAGTTGTGATTGTTGTGGTGCAATGTGGCTGACATGTTGAAGTCTGTGCAGGTTGTGTACGCTGTCGAGGAAGACAGACACTTCAAAGAAAAAATTAACCAATACTCCCGGATGCAGCTCCTAGTAAACATTGACAACCGGTTGAGCGAGTCCAATTGGAAGCGCCTGACGGACAGCCCGTTGGGGGGCGTTGCAAGACTGGGCACAAGGGTCCAGTTCTCAGGACAGCTTGTACACTACGTTCTCCAACGACAATTGAAGACGAAGAAGGAGAATGAAACGTGGTACAAGATCCATGATGCGGTCGTGAGGTTCTCAATAGTTGAGTTCGCCCTTGTCACCGGTCTCAACTGTGGCTATGGCGAAGAGCCCGAGGACAACGCACCGTTCGAGAAGGCAGTGTTTGATTTCTTTGAAGTTGTAAAGTTGAAAATATCCGAGTTCGAGGTTCAACTCCGTGTGGCAATGACATCTGAGAAATCGTCAACCAGAAAGTTTAAATTTGTCCTGCTGATGCTGGTCGAGGGCATGTTGTTCGGGAAGGAACCCAAAAACTACATTCACGGGTAGGTGGTCGACCTTGTCGGTGACATTGACGGGTTCCTTGCATTTCCGTGGGGTTGGCTTTGCTACGAGCGAACAGACGAGTTCCTGAACCATGCAATCGAGAGGAAGCTCCAACGGGATGAGAGCAGCTCCAATGCACGCCCGGCCAACTGCCTGCTGGGTTTCCCTCTCGCCTTCCATGTTTGTACACAAATCTCACTGGACGCCGTATGAACTTATACTAGGCATCCAATATTTATTGACTGGAAAGAGAGTGAATATTTACTGGACAACATTTGTTTGTAGCTATGGGTGTACAAAGCCCTCCCTCCAATGGGCGTCCAATTCGCAAACGTCATAGATGAGAAGCTGTACCCCAGGTGTCTGCGATCCGAGTTTAGAGACACGAACCTTGATTATGCCTCCATCGAAACCCGACTGCATGAGGCTAAGGAGCTCGGGCACTTCAATGACCCTGCAGCCGCGAGGCCGCTTCTACTCCCCGATGAAGTGGAGGGAGCTACCCGTTTGTACCGCGATGCCCGAAAACTCACGATAAGTGGGACAACTTCTTCGACGACATTGTCCGGGAGTTCGTATTCGCAAATGTGAAACCCCCACCAAAGAAACAACCAAAGGGAGCCCGTGGGTCAATGTAAGAATCAGGAGAGGGCACGCAGACACAACCTACCCTATTTTAGATCGAGTCACGGTTACTGGAAAAGATGGACGACATGGCGAGGACTATAACCGTGGAGTTAGCCTCAAAGATGGCCACGCTTGAGGAGGCGATTGAAGACATGAAGAGGGAATTGAGGTGGAAGGGGACTAGGGAGTCGGAGGAGCAAGTGGATGTTATAGGAAAGGAGGTAAGGTTATCTTGGTATCAGATCAGAAGTGTCATGTCATTTTATTTTACTGTCATGTTGTGCATATTGGATGTCCTGTGCATGTCGGTATATGTCATGCCAATACTAGTATATGTCAATTTACTCAGAGGTCATGTGCTTAGGTTTATGGATCAATGAAGGACAAGGACAAGGGCAAGGAGGACGAGGACAAGAACAAGGGCAAGGACAAGGGAAAGGAGGAGAGACAACCCACCAAGGAGGCCAAGGCCAAGGCCAATGCCATAGAGGTTTGTGCACGAGACTATCATGTTAAGATCTAGTTGATGTCATGTCAATTGTATTGACTGTCATGTTAACCGCACCATGGGGTGCAAGTTGCAAGAGGAGTTGGTGGCCCCCGGTGCCTCCGAGGTTGAGGCTGAGTCTGAGGTGCCCCTCCAACGGCCGAGAAGAAGCACCCGTCAACATCCTGATACGTTGTCCCAGGCGGATGTAACTCATCCAGTGAAGAAGCCGCGTGTGGGCAAGAAGTCAGTGGATGCCGCCGACCTAGGCATGGCGACGAGGGAAGATGTTGATGCGTTCGCTGTGTGGATGAAGGACGGAAGTGACCCCATCCGGTCGGTCGAAGGCACCCTACTGGAGAAGCAGTTCTTCGGGACACTTCAATCACCGACCACCTGGGTGTCATCCGAGGTTAATTAGGTTCCCACATCGTGGTTCGATGCATCAACTTTTTCCTGATATGGTCTTCCATATAAATGATTTTTCCTTGCGTGCAGCATATTGAGCAAGCTTGCACCCTCCTGCGGAAGGACATCAATGCAGATGACAAGTACGAAGGCGTCGCCGTTCTTGATTTCTTCTGGGGGTATCTGCTGCAAAAGCAATTGGCGGATGCGAAGGGGAACCTTGACGTGGTCAAGGGGGACGACACGGTGACCCACTACTTTGACGGCAAGTTTCCGCAGATGTTTCCAACGGGTTGGGCCGATGTCGACCGGTTGTTGGCGCCTTGGAATCTGAAGAACGAGCACTTGGTGGCCCTTGACATCAATTGCGCAGAGTGGACATTGGACGTCTACGATCCCGACATAAGCCACGCCGCTGAGCGCCATATGGCAGGCCTCCTGAAGCCGGTGACCCACCTCCTCCCCATTTTGATGAACATTCACCCCGAACTTCGAGTCAAATGGGTCGGCAAAGTCCCGAAACCCTTGGCGTGCAAAAGGGTGAAGGGGATTCCCCAAAACAAACAATCGTAAGTCATTATTTCCACTTCATTTATAAAAAATTGTCATAGGTTGGGTGAACATATTTCGTTATTGTGATGTAGGGGCGACTGTGGTCCATACACCATCTGTTACCTGCAGCTCCTCGCGACCGGCTATACCAAGTTCCGTGGCCTGGACGATCAATTCATTGCGGCGTACCGCCAATCCCTTTGTGTTGCCATCTTTCACGGACGTCTTACACCCCCATCCGATCCTTAAAAAAACTCCCCGATTGATTTTATATACATTGTTGGTTTGTGTAGACTTGTTGGTTGGTTTAGACCGCATATTGGCTGGTATGCCGGCGGTTGTTGCTTCATTTGAAACTGTTGTTTGTTGGTTTTAGACAATTGGATCTGCAATTATTGTTGGTTTGTGGTCTTCGTTGGTTTTTAATTATGACATGTCAATTTCATTAAATGTCATGTCAATATGAGGATAATCATGGCCAAAGCGGATATTGTCATGTCAAAAGTGGGTAATGTCAGGTGACATTCCGTTAAACAACCCCCTACCCATACAACGTACAACAAACTAGAACAAACCCCCTCATACGAAGTAGCAGAAATGCAACATACTTCATTGCGAAAGACGTCAAACCAAAATGGGCTAACTATGTACTTAATTGCAAAAGGCGCCGTAACTGGAAGTTACTATGCCACCGCTAGGTGCGGCGGCGCTTCTACAATTTCCCAGCCACACCCGACCACTCTGTTGGTTCAAGTTTCACAGTCGTCGGAAACGCTCCGGTCTTCCCTTTTCCGCGGTGGTATGCTTCCTCTACTTCCCTTACCGCTCGCTCCGCCTCGTGATCCCACGGGCTGACTACATCTTCGATGTCATTGCTCACACAAATTACCTGCTTCCCACGTCCAAAAGCGACTGCGTTGTCCAACTCATCACTTGGTTCTAACTGGACACGTAGATATTCTAACTGGACAATTGAGGTTTATAACTGGACACTGTTCGTTTCGAACTGGACACCTCTTCCTTCTCCATCGACACCTTGTGCTCCCAAAACTTCTACTTCTTAATCCCCTGCCAAGCGGGGTTTCGTTTTAAACTGTGGGTGATCTTCTTAGGTCAAGTGTGGGCCACCCCCGGCTGAATGGGCCATTGTGGATCCTTCCGTAGTGGTGAAATCTCCGCCAACCTTGCGTACCAGGGAGACATGGAGGCCGATAGGCCAGGATCGTTCTCCGGAAAGACCGTTTACAAACTTGTAGGCCTACAAGTCTTCGTCATCCCCAAAGGAAAAAGGTCTGCACCCTTCCTTCTTCGGCTTTACATATGTGAGCTCGACGTCATGCCTCCTCCCATTGACATTAAACTTGGCCGTCAGTTGTTTCTTCAGGGAGACATAGTCAATACTTTCGTCTACCAGTACAGCCTTTTGACTCCTCGACCCAAGTGCCCTCTTCACAAGCCCACCATCCGCCAAACAATACAGTGATACACACAGACGATTTCTCCCTTGTTCCATTAGTTAGAGGGGGGGGGGGGACATTCAGTTTTACATAGAGATGAACATATTGTACGGAGAAATGTATCGCATAGCTTAAATGGAAGGAAGACTTACTCATTTCCTCCAAGAAGTCGGTGTCTGTCCAGTTAACTTCAATAGGTGTCAAGCACTTGAATGAGTTTATAGTCTCCCCCTCCTCCCCCTCTTATTCTCTGCAGGCGCAAATGACAGGGCGGGAGATTTAATCTCACTCCCCCTCTCTCTCTCTCTCTCTCTCTCTCTCTCTCTCTCCCTCTCTCTCCCTCTCCCCTGTCTTATCAACTGTCCTTCTCTACCCTCTGCAAGAATCCGCCCCCCCCTTTTGTCTCTCTCTGAATTTTTTGTTGGATCGAATTTTATTCATTGCTTTGAACTTCATATGGTTTGAAATTGTATTTAGTGGTTTGAAATTAATATGGGTATACTTTCCTATGGTTTTGTATTTTATGAGTATTAAGTGTGAGTGGGAAACCCAGTTGTATACGAAGGTCAAACATTTACTAAAACCCCTTGAAAAGATGTCCAGTAGAGAACTGTTTGATAACTAGTTGGGAATCAGTGACCGGGGAGTTGGTTTTAAGGGGTGTCATGTATCATCTCACAACAAGAAGTAAATCCCCTTCATTGATGTCATGTCAGAAGTGACACGTGTCATGTCTATACCAGAACAATGCCATGTTTATTGTAGACAACAACAAAACACTGCAATTTAATGTCTTCCGCTTTTTGTTTATTTTTTTTCCTCAACGGTCACATGCTGAACAATGTTGATATTTTCAATACACCTCACTTATATGATAGCCATTCACCATCCATACTCCCCACAAATTGGTAAAGTTAAATCCCCATTGTCATTTAACAACCTCTCCAACAACCCTCAACGAAATGGCATCCTCGTCACACCACCGCGGCTCCTCATCTGGCCTCCCTCCCCGACCTGTCCCCATCGTTATATCATCCGACGAATCGGACGATGGAGGTTTGTCGATCACTTCATTCGTGTAGATTTCAGTTGTGCTACTTGTATCATTATACTACCTTATTTTTGTTAATTTATGCAGGACCAATGTCGCCGCCGCCATACCGTCGACATCAAAGAGTAGAGATTGTCGGCGGTGAGGCTGGGATCCTCGGATTGTTCTACAAGGCGACCCTAACCACTGGGAGTTCGAATATGTGACCCTTCTACGCAACAACTGAAGAGAGATGCTGAGGGAGATCATCCCGGTTCAACGAATTCGTCCCCGGCCGCCTCGTATTTCGTACGACGTCTACATGCCCGAAGGCCGTGTCGACTGCCGTGACAACGATGGGTTTTGGGCCGGCAGGGTCCTTCGTGTGTCCGGTTATGTGAGTGATCGAACTTTCACGGTCAACTTCCCACTGAGCGACGAGACGTCTGATCATCATGTCCGCAATATGCGCCCACACTTCGGCTGGGATGGATACAGATTCACCACGCAGCCGTAATTTCGCTTCTTGTTACCGTAAATTTCGATTTCAATGTCTTCTATGTTGCTACTCTCTGCTACTATCTTTTAAATGTTTGCTCCTGTGTTGTATTTGATTAATGCAAGTGAATCAGCATATTGAGATATTGTGTCCAGTAGATTTTGATTAGTGTCATGTCTTATTCGTTTTGTGTCCAGTTACAACTAAGCGATTACAAGCGATTATAAGTATGTTTATGCCCCCTCACTACCACTCTTCTCCATTCGATTTCAATATGGGTAAAGCATACTAGTGTCGACCGGAGAGAACGAAATCATGGCATCCAAATATGGGTAAATATTATAATTGAGCACACATAAAAAAATATGTCATTATAGTGAATCTGCTTCTCCCAGAAATCTTTTCCATTCGATTCCATTAGGTTGCATGTTGTTATGCTGTGTTTTTCATAGTTAAAATCGTGTCCAGTGAAATACAATATATGACATGTGTATCTAATATGGATGTCAAGTTACAACTTACTGCATACACGTGATCCTTCAAATAAACCCCCGGACCCTTCCTTCTTCAATTGGTTTTCTCTGAAACTTATAATTTAGTTGAAAGAATCTTTTCTCCCCTCATTGACACTCTCACTGATCTCTCTGTCCTCTCAGCCTGCACTTTTCTATTTCACCTCTCTCTCTCTCTCTCTCTCTCTCTCTCTCTCTCTCTCTCTCTCTCTCTCTCCCTCCCTCTCCGTCTCTCCCTTCTGTCCTCTGCCACTGCAACAACTACTTTTTCCCTCCTCTCTCACTGTTCTTCGCTTTTCAGGAGTAGAGATGTCTCCCTCCCTCTATCTCTCACTATACATGCAACTGAGATGGAGCCCCACTGGCTGATCTGCTACCGGATGCACCTGTCATGTAGATATCCGCATTTCAGCAAAAAATTTTCGGATTGGGTTATGCATGCAAAGGTTTCGGATAAAAGGGTTATTTTTGCAAATGGCCCATTATTTAATTCATAAAAATTAGTTAGAAAATATCACAAAGAAAAAAAATGAAATTAAGGGAATATAAACAAAAAAATTGTTAAATGTCAAATATCCAATAAATGAGCACTAAATATATCTTATATATATATAACTTTTAAGGTTTTATCTAGATATTGATATTCTAATGAGTAATCTTATTTTATCTATTTTCTAATTAAATAATAGTAATATATTACTTATATAATAAAATTTTAGAAAATATAAAAGGAAAAGTAATTTTATTTTTGTATAGATTTTTATTTTCATTTGAATTTTAATAGCTGATTTACTTGTAGATTTTATAGAGGAAAAATCGAGATGAAAAAATAAAGAAATATTATTAGTATTATTTATATTTATATATGCAAGTAATCGAAAAGAATAGACAAATGAAAATAAAATAATTTGAAGTTCTCTAATAATCTGGTAGAAAATCATTAGTACCTCAATATATGGCATCTGAGCTCAACTTCCGCATCTAACATTTTATCGCGGTTGCTTCATCGATCAAAAGCCTTTTCGCTCCACTTTCCCTTGTCTTCATTTTCCACTCCATTTTTTAAATAAAAAATAATAAAGATATTTTATATTTTTATTAAGGTGACACTAGTAGTGGCATTATCAAAGGGGTAAAGCCACCTAATAGACACCATATATTTGTCACAAATAAAGTTGTCACCACATGTAGTGCCAACATTTTTTACCTTTTTTTAATGAGACCAGTGTTACCACCCTTATCAACAATGATACTGCTGGTGACACATAAGGTGATAACTTTTTTGGTTGTTGATAACTTTTTTTTACATTTTTTATTGGTGACAACATTTCATCAAAATCTAATAGAGAGGCTTTTGGTGCAATCTTCAGACCAACAACTAGCCGCTTCATGTTCATCCCTTTTTTTTTTGGGTGACATGTAAATAGAATGTTAGGAAATGAATTCAATCAAAAGGTAAACAAGCATAATCCAAAACTCCGAAAAGAGGAGGAGAGAGAAAACGAAGCCTTCAACAAGCTCCATCGCCATGTCTCACCTCCGGCGGAGACCTCTGCCGCTAAGGATTCCTGAGATGGCATCGTCGAGAATTTAGTTGAACGAGACCTCCGATTCTGAGAGGATGATGGACGATCTGCACACCGCACCAGTCGATCTGGTTGTTAGTGAGCCAGGTGTCGATGCAATCGGTGTGGAATGCAATAGTGCATGGCAGCGACGGGAGGAGGCGAAGCTGATCGTGTGGCTTGAACTTCGAGAGAGAAACAACTTCATTGGGAAGAAGACGAGAAGAAGCCGCAGGAAGAAAAAAAAAAGGGGAGTTTAGTAGAGGGGCAAAAATATGATAATAGACATTTTGAAAAAGAGCTTATAAAAAGACATTTTGCAAAATGACATATTAAAAATGTACACGCGAAAATTTCCTATATATTTTATGCATACATCAGGCAATACCGCAATATTGTAAACGAGCATTACAACGGGAGAGTTCATATTGGGCTCCACCAGCCCAACGTTAACGCTTCAGGATGGGCTAATCCAATAAAAAATACATGTTCATTATTGGAATAGCCCATTTGAAATGAGTCCGTTGGGTATTAAAAAATTTGAATTTGGATTCTAGTAAATTAACTTAATTTTGACCAATTCGAGTTCATATCATTTCGGATACGAGAGAAATTAGTAAGGATATTCTAGTCCATGTTCGTAGTCCATCTTACATCTCATCTATTTTGATTTGATAGTGTGGATTTATTTATTACTCAATCTATTAATTAAAACTTGTCGTTTTAAAAATTTTCATTTTTTTTAAGAAAACAAACAAAAATACTTATACTCCTAATTATTACTCTATTTTTTACTTTCTTAAAAACTATAACTAACATCTATTTAATCATTACAAGGGTAATATTATAAAGTGGATGACAAAATACCTAAAATAACATGTTTTTTTTAACAAGATTTATATCCTAAAACGACATGTTTTAATTAACGGATAAAATATATGTTTAATTAAATGCTAGTGCTAGTATATTTTAGTAAATTCTCACCAATAAAAACAAATAGACCAGAAAGTGGATAATAAAAGTGGACTAGATGATCTTTATCGGGACAAATGATTCAGATCAAGTTGGTTTTCTCAATATTTGTCAAATAATTCCGACAGATGAAGTTGGTTTTCTTATCTCGAGTTCCAATCAAATTAAATCTGATTCAGGATTCTCGAGTCGGGTTAAGTCTTCCCAAATGTGTGTGTGTGATTGTATCAATCTATTCAGGTTGAAGTTGGTTCGATCTTAAACTTTGAAGAATCACAATATGAGTGGTAGAGATTTCAATAAGTAGGGGTTCTTTGCAATGGGATGAGGATGAGGATTTTATATGGGATGGAGCGTGGGCGGGGCCATAGTCCATCTACAAAGTTGAAAGGATCCCGTGAGGTTGAACTCCGTAAAGTTTTTGATAGGATTAGTCTAAATAAATCTATTTCGATCCTAAAAAAAATTCAAAAAAAGGCTAAACTATTTTAAATCTAAATCACTTGTTTAGAATTGAGTGGTTAAGATTTAACCAATTTTATATGAAATTATTTTACCACCTTCGTAGGATCTCAACTCTTTAGGGCTCGTTTGGTATCGATATCGGTTGATATCTTGATATCAAGATATCGGTTTCGGTATCAAGATATCGATATCGGGTGATATCGATATATAAAGTGATATACCCCTGAAAATCAGTATATCAAAATAGCTCAAATATGAATTTTAGATATCACATATGTTACTTGATATCTTATGGGATACCAAACACTAGATATCAGATATCGGGAGCTGAAATCCGAAATCTAATATCTAGATATCAACCAAACGGGAGTGTCTAGATCACAATTGAGTTAAGAGATTCCCTCTCTACCCTATCGTGTCCCCGATGGGGTTTTGCTCCTTTGGGAAATCCGATAGATTCTCGTAAGAACTAGTTTCTTAACTTATATCTTATTCATATCATATACAATTATACAATATCTTTTTATTATTTCATTGATTATTTCTCACAAGCCTATAATAAATTAATCTAAACAAAGAACCTATAGTTAATTTGAACGGAAAACATTTGTGGGGATGTATACGGGGTATGAAGACTCCACCTTGATTGTAAGACCTTGAGACACTAATATGAAGGTTGGTTTTAAGAGTGATGAAAGATAAAACAGAAGGTCTGACTTCAAGGTCTTGAAACCAGGTCTAAAATGTTTCTTATATCTTACATCGAATATATGTTAATTTGTTCAAGTGTAGGGATTGATTTAAGGCCGAATATTTGGGCCATGATTATTCATTTGCATAGGCCTTTGTATTGGGCCATATGGAACTCCTTTTGAATCATATATATATATGCCTAATCCATTGCATAGAAGAATCTTTGAGAATCATTTCAGGAAAGTCGGGGAAACTATATAAGGACAATGGGCAATCTCGCATCCATCATATCTTCAAGGAGCGTATGCATGATCATGGAGAAGATTGCATTTGGAAAGAATTGATTTGAGAGGAATTTAAATTTCAAACGGCTTTCCCTCCCCATCCTTGAAGGAGAACGGCTATATATAGACGAGTGCAAGAAGATGATCTACACAACTCTGCAAGCTGACATTCAAAGTGATCAAGTCTTCTTAGCATCCATCATTCGAAGTTTCTCTCTTAAGTTCTCATAAAGTTTAGCATGGGTTGTCTTTGGGAGTTGAGGGAAACAAAAGCGCTTATTGTACAAGTCATTCATTTTACTCTAAGAGTATTTCATACTCGATCAAACACAAATTGGTGTGTGGTGAGAGCTTTTATTTCACTTGTATAGTTAAGTGCTAGAATAGAAGCGGTGAGCAGTGGTGGATCCTGAAGCGTTTAGTTGAGGGGGCGAAAAATTGATCTCTAATTTTTTTTTTCGAAAAAATCATCAATATTTGAAGTTTTCGGGTTTAACTATAGTATTAAGATAGGAAGTTTAACAAATGATGAGTATGATAGAAGTCTATTAATTTGGTAAATAATGTGAAAAATAATTTATATCGCTTCAGTTTTGAAACGTTTATAACTTTTTACTCAGTTATCGGATTTAAGCTTATAATATATCAAATCGAAGCTATCGACGAGAGGAATATGTATATTAAATTTCGTTATTGATTGGGGGGGGGGGGGGCGACTGCCACCCCCGGCCCTTTAAAGGATCTGCTCCTGGCGGTGAGGCTTGGTATAGAAGAAGGGTAGTTCTTCTAGAAAGTTCTAGGCTCAAGGAAGTGAAATAAGAAGTGGTTTGAATCCTATGAGTGGGATAACACTAGGCGGGGACGTAGGCTAAGTTCGTGTCGAACCTCGTTAACAATTCGTGTGTTCATCTATTTATTCCGCATTTATTTTATATCGCTTGATTTTTACTTAGTCAAGTTTTGATAGTCATATCAAGGTCTTGACAGGTTGTTTTGAAAATCCTTAAAAAGTTTTGTTTTGCAAAAATGAAGCATACTCTATATATTCATTCCCTCTTCTAGAGTATTGTTCATCGCCTTATAGACTCTTCAGTGTAAAATTTATTGAGATGGAAAACTATAGGAGATTGTGACGGAGGTGATTATCAATCCCGACTAAGGGTGCGTTTGGTAACGAGAGCTTTTTGGGTAGCTGAAACACTAAAGCTGAATAGTTAGTTGTGTAAAATATATGTTAAATCAAATGGTTAATAAGCTAGTAATTTGTTTGGTATTCTTAGCTGATAAAACTAGTTAATAAAGGAGGAAAAAATGAATAGATTTATGAGTATATATAAAGAAAAGCTCTGAAAATCTTGGGATGTAGATGTTGAAGATTCAATTTCAAAATGCTAATTAAAATATAATCTTAACTTTATTTCATTTAAACCATATAATATTAAAATAAAAAGTTCTAAAAAGCTACTTATTGCCAAACACACATGAGAATGAGGATGAGATTAAGATGTTTTGAAAGATGAAGTATTAGGGTGGACAGTGGGTATAGAATTATACTAAAGTCCGTTGGGACTCGAGATCGGGGGTCGTGTGTATGTGTGCGTCCATGCGCTAATAGCCTAGTACATAAGCCGAGCAGGGTTCCATCCTAAAACCAATTGGCATTAGGTGGGGTAACCCATTAGCTTATATACTATGACTTATTTGTTTGTATAATCAATGTGGGACTCTTTGTCTCTTCACATTCTCAACAAATTAATATTAATATTAATATTAAATATTATACTTTCGACCAAAAATGAATTTAAAATTATACTGAGTATTAACGGACATCTTTACATGAGATGCTTTCTTGTAGTTAATCATATATATATCCATACGTTAGTTAGGAATTTTGATCATTGCACACATGATCGATAATGTCATTATTTTCTCATCACGTCCACCTATATATATACTAGTATTTTACAATTCTTCTCAATGATGGAACTGGGGAGTAAATGAGTAATATATACACAATACAAAACTAATGTGAAATTCTTAGAAAATTAAATGAAATATTTTTAAATGGATCTATTCAACTTTTATATTTAGGTATAAACACATTAATGAAGTGATAGTCAATCACTACAAGCACATTCAAACCGTTCCCAATCAATGGAATTAAGCTTTGTTTGGTAATGTTGGGATTTTTTTAGAGTTTTTGGTTTTAATATTATAAAGTTTTTTTGAACTCTCAGAATTGATTCAGAAAACCTTACTAAACTCCATTGGAGAGAATCAAGAAATCTGTAGTTTTGGTTTGTTATAACTGAATTTCACACCCTCTACATTTGGCGCCATCCCCTCTTACAAGAGAAGGGAGGAGCGTCTGTTTCTGTGAAATGACAGAAATGCCCCTTACAATGTTACAGAATTACATCTGTATGATATGCTATGCTAAGCTATACTCCCTTCGTCCAAGAATACATGGCCTTTTAGGCTCATACACGCTAATTAAGGAACCTATTTTACATCTTAAATCTCATCATTATTATTAAATGTTAAAATAGTAATTGGAAGTTCAAGGGTTTTCTTTAATTTTTCGAAGAGTTTTATTTAATTTTAACAAGTAAAAAAGTAATAATTTTAGAGGTAATAATTACCTATACATCTAAAAGGCCATGTATTTTTGACAAAGTTTCAAGGCCTAAAAGGCCATGTATTCTTGGACGGAGGGAGTAGCATATAGTATAATCCCATATAACCCCCTCAAGCTGGACTAGAAACAGGAAGGACTAGACCAAGCTTGGATGTGAGAAACTGATGTTGAGAAGCCCCTAATGCCTTGGTCAAAACGTCTGCAATCTGTAATTTAATGCAGAGGAAACATGAGTTGTCTTGATGAACTTGTCTTGGACCATTTCTCTAATGAAATGACTATCAATACGCACATGCTTGATCCTCTCATGAAAAATAGGATTGGCAGCTAGCTCTTGGGCAGATTTGTTATCACAATGCAACGTGATTGGAAGTTGAACACTGATGTGCAAATCTGAAAGTAAACCATGTAACCAAACTAATTCACTGGCAGTTGTCGACATGCTTCTATATTCACTCTCTGTGGAAGACTTGGACACCACCTTTTGTTTCTTTGTCTTCCAAGACACCAGAGCTGAGCCCAAAAAAACACAGAAGCCAGTTAAGGATCTACTAGTGTCTCTGTAATTCCCCCCAATCAGCATCACTATATGCACATAGACGGAAAGAGGAAGAAGTTGGATAGGATAGAGCAAGATTAAAACTTCCCTTAAGATATCTCATAAGATACATGGCAGCCTGCCAATGTGGTTTAAGAGGATTTTGAAGGAATTGACTCAACTGCTGAACAGAATATGAGATGTCAGGCCGGGTAAGGGTGAGGTAAAGTAACCGACCAACAATCCTTCTGTAGCATTCTGGATTGTCAATAGGATCAACTTCCATAGAGGATAACTTTGTGCCATGCTGCATAGGAAAAGATGCAGGCTTACACTCTTCCATCTGAGCATCTTTTAAAATGTCTAGAATATATTTCCTCTTATTTAAAAGAATGCCTGAAGAAGATCTAGATATCTCCATACCCAGAAAATCCCTTGCAATGCCCAAATCTTTAATAGTAAATGCAGTGTGCAAAGCTTGCTTTGTTGAACTAATCTCTTGTGCAGAATTGCCCATGATAAGCATGTCATCAACATAGACCAGAGCAATTGTCATAGATTCACCCTTAGACTTAACAAACAAAGAATAGTCATGCTTAGACTGAGAAAATCCCAAACTAACCAAGAACCTGGTAAGTTCATGGTTCCACTGTCTACTTGCTTGTTTGAAGCCATACAAGGACCTATTACGCTTGTAGACATGACCTTTTTGAACTTCATAGCCTAATTGTGGAATCATGTATACTTCCTCCTCCAAATAGCCATGTAAAAAGGCATTGTTGACATCTAGTTGGTGAAGAACCCATCCCTTAACAGCAGCCATAGCTAAAATAACTCTCACAGTAGATAACTTTGCAACCTGTGAAAAAGTCTGCTTATAATCTTTATCTTTGACCTGATTAAAACCTTTTGCCACTAATCTAGCCTTATATCTCTCAATGGAGCCATCAGGTCTGTACTTAATTTTGTAAATCCACTTAGATCCAATAGCTTTCTTGCCACCAGGAAGTGGAGTAACAAACCATGTGTGATTGTTTTCTAAAGCTGTCAATTCAGCTTTCATAGCTAATTCCCAATGAGCCACACCCTTAGCTTGAGCATAACTATTTGGTTCAAAAGTAGCACACATATTGACAAAAGATTCAACATAAGCTGGAGTCAAATGAGCTAGATTAGTGATAGAGAATACTGCAAAAGACTGTCATAGAGAGTCATCAAAATCATTGCTTCGAGAGGGTAAACCTGAGCAAACATAATCTTGGAAACGAGATGGAGGTCTAATAGCTCTTTTAGAAGGAAGTTGAATAGGATTTGGTCCAGTAATATGAGGAGTATGAGCAACAGAACCCTAAGACTGCAGTGATGCTACACTGTCAGGAGCAACATCAGCTGGACTGACATTAGTGGGATTTGCAGTAGTGGGACTCACAGAAGGGGCCATCCGATGATCATGAGGAAGAATAATATGATCCTTATCATGATCAATAGAAGAAGTGTCTCCCAACACAACAGATGGAAACATAGGTAATGTGAGAGCTTGATTAGGTGAGGATGTTTTGAAAGGAAAGACAGATTCCACAAACTTCACATGTCTACTAATAATCAAACATTTCTTTTCCAAATCAAACAACTTGTAAGCCTTCTGGCCTGGTGGATAACCCAGAAAAACACACCTCATAACCACAGTTCCAAGCTTATCTCTATGATCATTAGGTTGTAAAGCATAACATAAACACCCAATGACACGAAGCTAATCATAAGAAGGAGATTGGTGAAATAAAATCTCAAATGGTGACTTCCAATTGAGTACAGAAGAAGACATTTTGTTAATAAGATGTGTAGCACTCAACACACATTCTCCCCAGAACTTGATTGGAAGCCCAACAACCATTCTAATAGCCCTTGCTGCCTCAATTAAATGTCTACGTTTATGTTCCACCCTACCATTCTGCACATGTACACCAGGAGCAGATTTCTGATGTAAAATACCAAGATCACTAAACAAATCAACACAACCTCTTTGAGTAAACTCAGTGCCATTGTCAGTTCTAACACACTTAACGGACATCATGAACTGATTTTCAACCATTTTCAGAAAACTAGAAATACATCTTAATACTTGTAGTTTGTCCTGAATGAGATAAACCCATGTTGTTCTTGAATGATCATCAAGAACAGTAAGAAAATATCTGGCACCACATATAGAAGGAGTCTTATAAGGCCCCCACAAATCCATATGAACCAACTGAAAAGGAGTCTTTGCTAAAGATTCACTCTTGTCAAATTGAGTCTATGAAGTTTAGTCATAGAACAAGTGTCACAATCTAACTGAGATACATTCTCAGTTTTACAAACATCTAAGTGTTTCATTTTTGACAATGACATATGGCCAATTCTAGCATGAACAACATGAAGACTATCAACCTTATTACAAGAAGAATGACAACTGAACTGAGACAAACATGACTTAGCTTGTTGATGCCTGAAGTTCTGCACGTGTATCCTGTACAGACCAGCATTCTCCCATCCTTTGACAACTAACCCTCTAGTTATAGGGTCCTGTAACCAACATCATCAAAACTGAAAACTAATTTCGGATAACCAAGTACCTTAGAAACTGATAGTAAATTGTGTTGAAACTGAGGTACATAAAGAACATTTTTCAACACAAAATTTGATTGCAAGACAACTGTGCCATGAGATTTCACAGAAATATGAGATCCATCAGCCAGCCCCAAGGAAATAGCACTATGTAAAGGAAATATCTTAGAAAAAAATTCCTGTATCAAATGTTATATGATCTGTAGCTCCAGAATCAATAATCCAAGCACAACTATCAACTTTATTTGCACCAATAAGAAATGATGCACTTAAAGTACCTGCAAAATGGACAAAAGCCTGATTGATAGAAGTTTCTGAATGATCCATAGGAGATTTTCCTTTCATCATCCTCACCGCTTCATTATAAATGGCATTCACCATAGAAGGGTCTGGTTTCAACTCTTGAAGTGCTTGTTCAAGATGATTATTAAGTTGAGGAGTTTCAAACTGTGCAGCAAGCCTTCCAGATTGACAGCCCTTATCCTCCTCTTTGAGACCTTTAAACCACTCAGGGTACCCCACTAACTTGAAACAGTAATCCTTTGTATGCCCTCTTTCACCACAATAAGAACACACTCGATCAAATTTAGCCTTCTTGTATTCCCTCTTAGTCTGCTCAAATCTGCTTGTTGGAGTTTGCTAATGGCTAAAGCATTGACATCAGTAGGAAGCACAAAACTGACCCCCTTAGATCTTTCCAGCTGCACTGCCATCTGGAAAACTTTAAGAAGCCCAGGCATATATAGGATCTTTGGATAAGATGTTACTGCGCATAAGCTCATAGATGTCATTTAACCCCATCAAGAATTGCATTATCTTAGACTTTTCTTCTCGTTCAACAATTTTCTTCAGAAGTCCACAACTGCAGCCACTGATGCCACCACAGTTACAACTAGGAACAACATCTAACATCTGTAGTTCATCCCAAATTTTCTTAACCTTCTCGTAATAAGCACCAACGGATAGATTCTCTTGTCTAATGTTGCAAAGATCACGACGAAGCTGATAAATCAATGGATCATTAGACTCATAAAAGCGCTATTTAATTTCGTCCCATAGCTCCTTTGCAGATTCAACATACATGAGCATCTCAGCAACATCACTGGTAATGGAATTGATTAACCAGAACATGACCATGTAATCAGCTCGCTCCCAGTTAGCATAATCCTCACTGTCAATTAGAGGTTTGACACAACTACCTGTAATAAAACCTAACTTGGCCTTGGCTCCCAAAGTTATTCGAACACTACGACTCCAACTAGTCAAATGAGAGCCATTGAACAACGTAGAAACTAGTTGCACCAGGATGGTCAGAATTCGACAAATATAGAGGATTATAGTGCACAGAAGTCATACATTATGCTAGATCCCCAAACTGAAATCCGCCATTAAAGCCTCCATGGACACCTCTGTTTCCACTACCAAGGGTTGGTGGCGTAACACTAACAAAAGTTCCTCTTCCTCCTCCATTGAGGACATCTGCGAAACTCTGACCTTGAGGCGTCGACGAACCTCTCCCAGCCATACTTGGAAATTACTAAACTCTGCAGTCAAGGAATCTCAAACAACCAGATCTCAAAAATCCACACAATTCTCAACCGAGATCGCAACAATCGAAGCTATATCTCAATCTGCTCTGATACCATTTGAAATCTCAGAATTGATTCAGAAAACCTTACTATACTCCATTGGAGAGAATCAAGAAATATGTAGTTTTGGTTTGTTACAACTGATGAATTTCACACCCTCTACATTTGGCGCCATTCCCTCTTATAAGAGAAGGGAGGAGCGTCTGTTTATGTGAAATGATAGAAATGCCCCTTACAATGTTACAGAATTACATCAGTATGATATATATGTTATGCTAAGCTATAGCATATAGTATAATCCCATAGTTTTAAATGAGATGAAAATAAAATTATTTGCTTTAAATGGATTTTCAACAACTAATGATCACAATCATTTTATAGTTTGTTTTTATATATATACACTTACAAATCTATTATTTCTCCCTATCTCATCAACTAATTGTGTCACCTATCCTATTAATTAGTGGCCAAATATATTGTAATTTTTTAAAAATTTTAATTTAACATATACTTACACTTTTCACCCATCAACTTTCACACCTACCTCATTAATTTCGACTATCACAACAGTTATGTGTTATCAAATAGAGGCTTAATTGAAATATCAAGACGAGAACAATATTAATATTTCTTCGATTCAAAATTGAAGGACGGGAATAGAGGTACCCAACTCCATACATTTTTAAACTCGACTATCAGCTAGTAATCGAAAAAACTCATAAATTTAAAATTGAAAATTCAATGGAGAATCTTAAAAACAAATAATCTTCTGGATCAACAAAACATATCATTTAATATATTTTTTTGTATGTTTTTACTTTTTAAGGAATATAAAAATATATAAATGTTAACTTTTTTATAATTTTATAATTATTAGTAATGACATGTTTTAAATAATGGAGAAAGTATATAAATTAAAAGGAAATAAACAAAAAGGGATGAAAATTTCTTGATGGAACATGAATAGAGATTGTTTTTCAATCCCCAAACTGCAATGATGGCAGAATAATTTTTGTCTTCAAATGGGGATGCCACTGCTTATATATGGGAGGACATAGTGGTAGACATATATGCAACAATACTATCCCTATCAATGCTTGCCCAAAATTCTGAAGTTAAGTTATATGTGAAAGTTTGGATTGAAATCTGAGTTTGAATTGATGAAATGTGAAAGATGAAATCGGATTGAATGAAGGAGCCCCAAAGGGGTTTTCTCCTTTGTGAATTGATACTTGGAAAAGAGTTTTATGTTCTGTTACAACTGAAGTGAACAATATGTTTATTTATACTAAACATTTAAAACTAACTAACTAAGAGTAGTAAGCCAGCTAAGACAACTATACAGCACTGCTAGAAGCCCGAGTTCCCGGTTGGTCCTCTTGCTTTGGTTTCTGTTGAGTGACTTGCCCATCAGCTTCACTGGCTTCCTCCAATACCCCCCCCCCCCACAAGTTGGAGGATGAGATGACAAACCCAACTTGGAAAGAGTATGCTGATGATGGACTCCGGTGAGTGATTTGGTGAATACATCAGCCAATTGGGAACCAGTTGGAGTGAAATGAAGGGAGATCAACCCATCATTGAGCTTCTCACGGACCAAGTGACAATCCAGCTCAATATGCTTCGTCCTTTCGTGATAAACTGGGTTCTTGGCAATGTATATGGCCGCCTGGTTGTCACAGTGAAGTGGGATGGGTGTGACTGAAGGGACAAACATCTCATGAAGAAGTCGAGATAGCCAAGTGAGCTCAGTAACCACTCTCCTCATGGAACGATACTCTGCCTCAGCAGATGAAAGGGACACGGTGTGCTGCTTTTTGGATTTCCAGCTTATGGGGCTGCCACCAAGAAGGACAAAGTAGCCACTTACAGACCTCCTTGTTGAGGGACACGCACCCCAATCACTATCACAATAGGCTTGTAAAGAGAAATCAGGTGAAGTGGTAAAAAATAAGCCATAAGCTGGGTTGGAAGCAAGGTACTTTAATGTATGCATCAATGCATTGTAGTGTGGCACCCGAGGAGTCTTCATGAATTGGCTTAGAAAGTGAATCGAGAAAGATAAGTCTAGCCTTGTATTAGTAAGGAAATTCAATTTCCCTACCATTTGTCTGTACCAAAGAGGATTAGCAAACAACTCACCTTGATCGGGAAGGAGTTTCATATTGAGCTCAAGAGGTGCAATGACTTTTCTGGTGACAGAGACTTTGGCATCCCTTAGCAGATCTAAAGCAAACTTTCTTTGAGATAGAATTATCGCAGAAGCTGTATACAAGACCTCCATCCCTAAGAAATAATTGAGCATGCCCAGATCTTTGATCTTAAACTGAGAGTGAAGACGACTTTTGATGCTAGCAATCTTTGTATTATCATTTCCAGTCAACAAAATATCATCCACATAGACTGCAAGCAAGACAATACCCTTCTTTGATGTGTGTTTCACAAAAAGAGAGTAATCATTCTTTGAGACAGTATATCCATTGTCATGAAGAAAAGAGGAAAGTTTGGAGTACCATTGTCTTGAGGCTTGTTTTAAGCCATATAAAGACTTATTCAATTTGCAAACTGTGACACCTTGACAAACTTGAGAAGGAGAATAACCAAGTGGCAATTTCATGTAAACATCCTCAACCAAATCACCATGTAAAAACGCATTGTTGACATCTAATTGGCTCATAAGCCAACCCTTATTAGCAGCAACAGTGATCAAGCTCCTGATTGTTGTCATCTTGACAACAGGAGAGAAAGTCTCATTGTAGTCGATACCAGCCTTTTGAGTGTTACCTTTGATGACCAACCTTGCTTTGAAACATTCAATTCCTCCATCAGCTTTGTATTTAACTTTGTATACCCATTTGCAAGCAATGGGCTTTTTGCCAGCAGGTAGTGACACCACATCCCATGTGTGATTGGCCTCCAAGGCTGCAAACTCTAGATCCATAGCATCTCTTCATTCAGAGGACTTAATTGCTTCATAATAAGAAGGAGGCTCTTGCTGAGCTGAAACTAACAATAGCAGCTTTTGACTGTGGCATGAAAAAGCACCAATTGAAGCAGAGAATGATGGAGCTAAGCCATCCAAGAGAGAACAGACATGAACATCTGAATGTGCAGAAGAACATACATAGTCTTGAAGATGAGAAGGCCGTTGAACATGTCAAAAAGAACGTCTTAGAGGAGCCTCAACTGCTGGTGGAGCAACTGTAGGATGGCCAGCTGGGGAGCTATCAGCTATAGGAGATGGAGGAGCAATTGGGAATTCAGTGGTGCCAGGCAACTCACAATCATCCATATGATCAACAATGGGTAAAGAAAAGTGATCGGCGGTTTCCAATTTCTTAGAAGAAAAAGGAATAATGTGTTCATAGAACACCACATCATGAGAAACAGAAAAAGTTTTGGATTCAATCTCATACAGCTTGTAAGCCTTTTTGCAAAAGGGATATCCCAAGAATACACATGGAATCCCTCTTGGTTTCAGTTTATCCCTAGTAGGACCAATGACAGACTTGTAACATAAACAGCCAAACACTCTCAGATGTGAGTAAGAAGGGGAGTGACCAAATAAAATCTCAAAAGGAGACTTCCCTCCATTCACCTTCGTGGGAAATCTGTTAACCAAGTATGTGGCAGTCAATAGGCAATCACCCTAAAATTCTACTGGAAGGTGAGAATGAAAGAGCAAGGCCCTGCAGGTCTCCAGAAGATGCTTGTGCTTGTGCTCCATAATTCCATTCTGTTGTGGGGTGTGAGGGAAAGTAGTCTGATGCAAGATTCTAGATTGCCTGAACCAAGCTTGCCCTTCATTGCTTGAACCAAGCTCGAATGCATTGTCTGACCTGATAATTTTGACCATAACTGCAAACTGTCTCTGAGACATCACAACAAAAGACTTGAGCAGGTCAAGAGCAAACGACTTTGTCTTCAACAAGTGTGTCCAAGTGGCTCTACTGTAATCATCTACAATGGTGAGGAAGTACCTATGATCACTATGAGTAGGGGTACTATATGGACCCCAAATTTCCACATGTAAGATCTCTAAAATACGACTGGATTGTTTGGAATGAACTGGAAAAGGGAGGCGTTGTTGTCTAGCCTTTTGACAAACCACACAAGAATCTAATGTGGTGTTATTTGACAAAGTAGGAAACATGAGTTTCAGTTTATATACAGGAAGATGTCCGAGCCTGTGATGCCAGATGACCTGATCAACATGTGCAGCAGCAACACTGTAATGTGACTCAGTAACAGAAGGAGAAGCAAGATGTTGATTCTCTCTGGGCATCACATATAAGCCATTGCGAGCCTCACCAATTACCAGTGGCTTCTTTAGAGAAGGGGTCTGCATAATACAGTGGGAGGAAGTGAAGATCACCAAACAGTTCAACTGAGCACACAATCTCTGAACTGACAACAAATTGTAATGAAAAGATGGCAAGAGGAGAACATTTCTCAAACAAAAATCTAGACTGAGCAAAGCATCTCCACACTGAGTAACCTCAACCTTATGATCATTTAGTAAAGAAACCACACAAGGATGTATAAGAGGTCTAATACTTGAAAGAATAGACCTATCATGAGTCATGTGTTCACTAGCCCCCGAATCAAGAATCCATTCACTATTGCCTATACTGAAGCTACCATTCTCAGACGACAAGCAATGAGAAAGAAGAGAGAATATACCAACGAAATTGACTGAAGCACCATCATTTGTAGAAGACGATGACTGAGCTTTGAGGCCATTTAGAACTCCCAACAGCTGTTGAATCTGTTCACTGGACAACACACTGGAACCAGAAACATTGGAAGATGACCCAACCTCAACCTCAGCGTTACCTACAACTCTTCTTCCTCTATTGTTTTGAAAATTCGGAGGGAAACCTATAATCTGGAAACATCTTTCCTTCGGATGTCCTTGTTTCTTGCAATCATCACACACAACAGTGGACTGAGAGGGAGCAAATTGCCTTGATCTGTCAAAGCTCTTTCGTTGATCAAAATTCCCTTTCTGATCGAAATTCCCTCTTTGATCTGAATTTCCTCTCTGATCGAAATTTCCCTTCTGTCGAAGAGTGGATGCATTCAAAGAAGCTGAATCATTCGAGAAGTGAGTAATTTCCTTTACCTCTCTCTGCGTCTCTTCATGCTCAAGAAGAGAATAAGCCTGACTGATTGTCGGCAATGGCGACATCATCAAGATTGAGCCCCTAACAACAACGTAGGACTCATTCAACCCCATCAGTAATTGCATCATTTTTTCTTCCTGTTCCTGCTTCAAGTTCTCCGCTCGCACACCACAAGTGCACACAGCAGCACGTCGCGAGCAAGATAGCTCATCCCAAAGACGCCTGCGTCTCATGAAGTAGTATGGGAAGCGATCAGTGCCTTGGCTAATTGACGCAATCTCCGATCTCAGCTGATAGATCCGAGCACCATTCGGTTGATCATACCTCTCATGTAGATCCAACCAAATCTCTCTAGCTGTGTCGAAACACAGAATACTCTCTGCAATGTTCTTGTCCAAAGCATTTACATACCAGGAAATGACCATATTGTTACATCGATCCCAAGCCTTAGCTCTGACTTCATCATCAATCGGTCTCTCGCAACTGCCGTCGATGATCCCGATCTTGTTTTTGGCCGAAATCGCAATCTTCATTGCCTTCTTCCATGAGCTGAATCCTTTCCCGTTGAAGATCCTCGAAACGAGAATGGCTCCTGGATTGTCCGATGCGTGGATGTACAAAGGATCTAACACATCGAGAATTCCAGTTCTGCGTTCTTCAGCAATCGCTCTCAACACCTCTTGTTCCATGATCAAGCAAGAAATGACACAATATGCGGAAATTTACAGACAAACGACTCAAATCAACAATTGCCGCTCTGATACCATGAAAATTTGGATTGAAATATGAGTTTGAATTGATGAAATGTGAAAGATGAAATCGGATTGAATGAAGGAGCCCCAAATGGGTTTTCTCCTTTGTGAATTGATACTTGGAAAGGAGTTCTATGTTCTGTTACAACTGAAGTGAACAATCTGTTTATTTATACTAAACAGCTAAAACTAACTAACTAAGAGTAGTAAGCCAGCTAAGACAACTATACAGCACCCACTACTAAAAAACACTGTTTTTTCCACGGCATATAGCCACGGATGTAGAGACGAATATCCGTCGCTAAACGATTTAGCCACGAATTTGGAGATGGCAATTCAAGTCATGGCCAAAAGGCGCGTAGCAAATTAGTGACGACGAGTAGCCACGAATTGGGCCACGAGGAAAACATTTGTCGCTGTCGGCGTCACTAATCTTCATTCCTTTTGGGCTGCATCAAGCGTCACTAATAGCCATGGCTTTAGCCTCGGCATTAACTTATGTTGCTAAAATCGTCACTAATCCTTCTCCTTATGTGTTATGGTGGGGCGTCACTGATAGCCACGAATGTAGCCACGTTCATTCGTTGTTGCAAATATGCATAGCCAGAGCAAATGCTAAAGGAGTCGCTAAACTCGAGGGTGTGTTCATGCATAAATTCGTTACAAAAGGCGTGGCTACTGAGCGGTGAAAATCAAGCTTAAATACGTTGCTGATTTGTGGCTGAGTTCGTGCCTAAATACAAGGTTGTGTTCGTGTGTATATGCGTATCTAAATGTGTGAGTATTGGGGGCTGAATTAATGGATGATTGAATGGGTAAATTCGTGGTAAATTCGTGGCTAGTTCCATAGCTATATGGTGTATACATCCACCACTGATTCCGTGGCTAAAACAGTAGCTAAACTTCATTGGCAAATTTAAAAGATTATATATACATTCTGCATTCTCTATATAGCTCCTGTTTTTTTCTATTTGCTGAATGTCCAAGATAAATATTGACAACATCCAAGCTCACAACAGAAATTCCAAATAATTTTGTACATAATCAAAACACAATATCCAATTCCAAATCTTCCATCCAAAACATTCAATATCGAATGCAATGTCCTGCATCCGAAGCACATAAAATCCATTGCAAAGTCTTGCATCCAACATCCTAAAAACTACATAATCAAAAGACAATACCTAATTTCAAATCTAGCATCCAAAACATTAAACATCCAACGCAATGTCTTGCATCCGAAAGCACTTAAAATCCAATGCAAAGCTTTGCATCCGACATCCAAAAAGCTACTTATATATATATATCAAATGGGAAGAACAAGAGTGCCAGCTTACTTACGATGATCACTTGGAAGATGTGTTGGATTTGAAGAAATGATCAATGGTGTTCACGAGTTGCGAAAGTTTGTTTCCCCATTCATCACTTTGGAGTCTAGTCTCAGCTCGGACACACTCAACTGATTTGTCGACATGCACCTCCAAGTTAGTCACATTTTGTCTCACTTGGTGTATATTCTCCCCTAAATTGGTGACTTCCTGTCTTATCTCTTGCTGGCTTTTCTTCACATTTTCTCCCAAGGTTTTGATTTGATCAGCTAACTCGGTTATTCCTTGAGACCATTGTGTCTTCATGACTGACATTTCTTCCATCACCTCCAACCTCAAAGAGTTAGAAGCTTCATCTAGATTACAAGCCACAATGGGGGTACCATCTTGCACATATTGAGTGACCTCAAGCAAGTGTTCAGATTCAGATCCCATGCCTACAACTCGTCCTTTATTTATACCAACGGTGTCAATCCATAGAGTGTTCTGGTCAACTGAATGGGACCCCTCGCCTTGTTGAGCCTCTTGTGTTGCTTGCTCAACCAATGAGTCATATTTATCCTACATAATCAAATATTTTATTCAATCAATTATTATTCAACAAAAAGACATATGAAAATGATCTTATAAGCATGGGAAATATATAGCTCAAGTTCCCTGATTTTCATCTGTAAGTTATTTCTTACTATGACGATAAGATGTATTATAAAATGCAAACTTACCACTGTCTCTTGACCTAAAGGCGCACTCCAAGTACCATCTTTTCTTTTGTAGCATCTTTCATATGTATCTCTTGGTGATGGTTCCTTTCCAAGCTCTTTCATCTATAAAAAAGAGGTGTAGGTTACGAACAATGTGTAGGTTACTTATACTGATCATAATACAATAGGTCAGTAGTTTATATTGAATTGTAGGATTTCATTAGTCTAATGATATTTAATAATTTATGAGCATGATATCCTCACTTAGAAAAAAACTAATCTAAACAATGAAAATGTTAAAATACCAATTTCTCTTTGTGAACCGTCATAGATATTGATCCACCTCTATACGGAGGGATGCCCTTTTCTATTGCAGCAGCTCGGTTGCGCTTTCCACTCGCTGACTGGCGCTGATAAGCTTCATCCTTTACCCAAATAACCAACATCCGATCCCATATATCTTGTTTAATCCATGGTGGTTTGCGCATTGCCTTGTGAGCCTTTTGTAGTATCCCTCTAAGGTGGTTGCATCCTACATGAGTCCATGTTTTGCGAACAACATAATCCGAGAATCTGGCCTCATCCCATCTACATCGTCTCTATAAAAGTAACCAATTTAAATAAATGAATGTGATTAGAAACACACACACACGTGTGCGTGTTCTCCATGAGATTGAAGAAAAATCATTTATTTTGTACCTTGAACATATTCCACCATAAGTCAAGTGTTGAAGCAGACACCCTAGTCCAACTAATATATGGCCCATCAAAATGGGACTTTACAATATCCATGATAATGGTGGTCGCGACACTTGACGGAGAAAAACTTCATCAAAGAGTAATTGGAAACAACGATTATTAGTTTTTTTACCCCATATATATGCAAACATATATAGAAACATGAAAAGAATGAAAATTGTGAATATTGTATCTCTATCTTATTTTCATGTGCTTTTGAGGTAATAAGTTCATGACTGAGCTAAGTAAGTCTATAACAATTTTCATTTTTACAATACACTTGTACAGTAAGCTCATGTTCACAATGCTATAAGTTGTCACTTTATTTTCATCTATACATGCAGTGCAGTTGTACAGTAAGTTCATGACGGTTTAAATTTTCCTGTCAATACAGTTGTAAAATAAGTTCATGACTGAGCTTAGACTAAGAATGCAATGATTAGTTTTGTATAACATATATACCTGCATATATTTCCAACTGCAACTAACAGAGCCTACAAATCAGAATACCATAAGCATGCTGTAATTTGAACTAATTACCTTTTAGGTTTAACGACAAGCAACTTCCTTGTGTCTGCTCGGATTGATGGGGCAGTGGATGCATTACCTTCATTGGTATGAGATACTAGAGGTGGTGTAGCTCCTGATAGGGATCCCAACTCTGGAGAAATCCGAGAAGTACGAGTCTCATCTTGTAAAGATGCAGATAACTGAGGGGAGTTTTCTTGTGAAGAGGCCATGGGAGTCAAGTCCATTAGAGTTGGGGATACAGGAGTCGAGGATGCAGTAATTGGTGCCACGGGAGTCGGGGCAACAGGAGTCGGGGCCAAGGTAGTTGGGGCCACGGTAGTCGGGGCGACAGGAGTCGGGGCCACTGCAATCGGCGGTCTACTTATCGATGAAGTTAGCACACGTGGAGATTTCCTTTGAGGGCCACGATTAGAATGACCTCCACGCATGGTGCTGAAAATAATAAAGTTATAAGATGTTTAGAGGCAAACTAAAATGATATCAACCAAATGACATCAGCTGAAAACTATACCACCCAAAATTTCAAAAGCTAACTAAATTTCAGATTTTTGAAACGATTCTTCAAAATTATATCAAAGGATTGGGTAAATGCTTTATTAAGGAGAGAGACAAATATCATTTGGTCCTAAATTTATTTCTTAACCAAAGAGAAACACACATGAAAGTAATGCTCCTATTGTGACAATTATGACCCAATTAGCCTCATTGAAGGATTTGACCAAACCCCCCTCCCAACTATCATTTGTTGTTAGCATTTGCACTGTGTTCCTCGGCTTGAAGGGTCTAAGCAAACCCTACCTTCCAACTATAAGGATTTTGTGGGATCCAGTTGAGAGAAGCAAAACCCATTCTACACAAACCCCTCCAAAATTACAACCTATTCTACTCTAAACCCTCCAAAATTACAGCCTATTATACTCAAAACCACTATTATACTATTATCGAACCCAAAAGAAAAAAACCCTAAATCGCAACACAAAACAAGCTCAAATCAGTACACAGTCTAGAAATAGGGGAAAACTTTGAAGATATGCCATCAAAAGAGAGAGGAGACGCAGAGAAAGCCAGAGACGAGAAAAACAGAGATACCTGTGCAGTTTAGGGGACAAAGAACGATCTTCCAGATTTCGGTGGAGAGAGTGAGAGAGAGAGAGAGAGATAACAACATGCGCAAAGAGTGAGAGAGAAGGTGATTTTAGAAGACTGGAAAAAATTTGGGGGATTTCTAATTTCCCTCCTAATTTTTTACTTCCCTCCTTAATTTTGAGAATGGTGGGAATTTTATATTCCTATCATAACTCTACTGTAATTTTTGGAAATTAATGTTTTAAAATCAAAATAGTTTCCCACGTTGTATTAAAAATTTCATACACCTTAAGTCATTAATTTATAAAAAGAAAGGGAATAATAATAAAGGAGTATTTATTTCATTATTATAACCAGTTATAAACCATTAACTTATATTCATTACATATACGTTAACCTATTACATTATAACAAATGTTGATAAAGGAGTATTTATTTCATTTTTTTTATTCGCTCCGTGTACGTCCTCGTCTTGTTTGGTTTAGTTTGTTTTATTTCGCTTTTGGAAAGTGCTATATGGCTTGTACTGTATTTTGCACCATCATTAAATTATATTCACTGCATACATTTTAACCTTTCCAATTATAAAATGAAAAGGAATATTAACAAAGGAAAACATATTTCAGTTTGACACATTATATTCATTGTATACGCTTTAATTTGATTGTATTATAAGATAAGAAAGATACTAACAAAGGAGATTCATAAGTCATGTAATTATATTCATTGCTTAAATAGAGTTGTTTTTGAAACTCAATCCTGAAAAAATCCATTCGGATCCGCTACTATTAAAACTTTTAAAAGTTTAAGGACATTCGTAAGTCATTAAATTATATTCATTTAATGTGTTACTTAGTTTTAAATCCCTTTGGAACCCGCTCCGCTACTGTTAAAACGAGGTTATTGCGTTATGGTCGACGACAATGTGACCGGAGATCCTTTCTGGCATTCAAGTTATCCTTTGTCTTCCCAGGAATATCCATTACGGTATTGAAAACATTATCAAATACATTTTTCTCTATATGCATAACATCAAGGTTATGTCGAATTAAAAGATCTTTCCAGTATGGAAGCCTCCGGAAAATGCTCTGCTTCGTCCACTTATGGGAATTTCCATAGTCGGGTGGATTGTGATGTGGGTCATCTATGGCCGTAGAAAAATGACACACGCGTTCCCAAATTTCATCCCCAGTCAGTCTCGGGGGTGGGGGCGATGTTCTCACTTGATTTTTGCTAAAATCATTTTTATTTTTTCTCCACGGATGACCAGCTTCGAGAAAGCATCTGTGACAATCGAACCAACTAGCCTTTTTACTATGATATAATCGGAAAGATTCAGTTTGCTCCATACAGATTGGGCATGCTAGCAATCCAGCCGTACTCCACCCCGACAACATAGCATATGCAGGAAAGTCACTAATTGTCCAAAGTAGAGCTGCACGCATAATGAAATTTTCCTTCCTTGACACATCATAAGTAGTCACACCGGACTCCCAAAGTTGCATTAACTCATCAATCAGAGGTTGCAAGCAAACATCAAGTAACTTCTTAGGATTTCGAGGGCCAGGCACTATCAATGTCAAGAACATGTATTGAGTCTTCATGCACATATCCGGTGGAAGGTTGTATGGAGTAAGAATAACCGGCCAACAAGAATAATTTTGCCCTGATTTAGTAAATGGTGCAAAACCATTAGTGCATAGGCCCAAACGTATATTTCGTGGCTCTGACGAAAAACTAGGATATCTCTCATTTAACCTCTTCCATGCATCTCCATCCGAAGGGTGACACATTATCCCCTGTTCAGGTACATGATTTGCATGCCAAGTCATATGGCCAGCTGTAACCTCAGACGCATATAATCTCTGCAATCGTGGGCTTAGAGGCAAGTAGAACAACTCTTTATATGCACTTCCATTTTGATCATATCTATCATGACTACAGAACTTACAAGATGTTGCATCGTGATCATCCTTCCAATACAACATACAACCATTGGGGCACATGTCGATTCTCTCCACTGGTAAGCCTAAATTACGAACCATCTTCTCTGTTTGGTAGTAACTGTTTGGAATGTTATGACCCGGAGGTAACACTTCGTCATACAGCTGGACAAAACCATTGAAGACACTTTGAGGGATATTGTATTCACACTTCAAACTCATAAGCCTAGCCACAAAGGATAATTGGGTGTGAGTAGTACACCCTGACAATGCTGGTTGGTCGGCGGCCTTCAATACATCCCAAAAACGTTGTGACAACCCATCTATATCATTTTGCATGTCGTCTCTCATTTCATTGTCATCATTGACCATCTCAGGAGATGCCATTCCCTGATCTACTTGGTAGTCATCAACAGTTTCACTATTAGAAACAACATCAACATTAGGGACATTAAACCACGGAGGAGGAACAAAATTAGGCCCTGCCCTATCAAATACCATTCTCTGCTCCGGGTTTAACTGGTCATAGAAATCCCATTGGTTACTCCCAGAAGTGTGTTGTACAAATGTCTGATTCCGTTCTCCATGCGCTGTCCACCAATAATAATCAAGCATAAATCCTCGTTGATATAAGTGCTCCTTAACTTCGTCTGATCCCCAAAAACTGCGGTTACCACACCTCTTACATGGACATTTTATCTTACTTCCATCCATGTAATCTAGTTGGGAATTTGCAAATTCTACAAACTCGTCAACTCCTAGCAAAAATTCAGGTTTCAGCCCTCCATTATGAGGCAAGTACATATCATACATCCAAGCACGATTGTTCATTTTATCTACACATATTCATAATTCAATATGTCAATTATCATAATAATTGGACTGACCGGTTTGTCAAATACACTAACTAAACTCGATCTAGTTAGACAACCGAAATTAAAACCTAGATAACTACATATGAAGGTAAAGGACCTCAAACTCTAAATATTAAATCAAATTGCAAGAATAAGGGCGTTAGACGATAATGAATGAACTTGAAATTAAAGAGATTTGAGATGTAAATGAGAGATTTGTACCAATGGAGATGAAAGCGGGAAGGAAACCCTAGCTAGACTAGATCGTAATTTATAAAAGATTTTGAAATGTAAGATAATGAATAAAATAATTACTTACCTGAGGCTAGTTGTAGATGAAAATGCAAGATATTTGAGAGATTTGCTTTGATGGAACAAGAGGAGCAGGCAGAAGATGATGCAAAGTATCGGCTGAAAGTGAAAAGAAAATGACAGTGTTGTGTTTTTAAGTACGTAAATAGGCACAGAACTAGCTACGGATATAGCCATGGATGTAGAGACAAACATAGTGACGGATTTAGACACGATTCTTTATTTCTATATATTTCTAGTTAATTAGTGACGCCACATACTCTCGTCGCTAACGTCGTCTCTGCAGCCACAAATATAGGCACACATTTGCGATTCTTGTGTAAATTGTGTAAAATTAGCGATGACTCAACTTTCGTCGCCTAATTCGTCTCTATATAACCACGAATATAGCGACGAATGTAATGAAGAGGCTAAATTAATGGCTAATTAGCCACAAAGTTTGTCACACACTAATATTTTGTCGCTAATACTAACACATTTAGTGACGAATTTTCTAGGTGTGACAAACTTTGTAATTCTCTTTCAATTTTTTCGACGAATGATGAGTTTTGTCTCTAGATCTGTGGCTATTTGTCACGGAATTAGTGACGAATTAAATTCATGGCTAAAATCCGTCGCAAAAACAACATTTTTTAGTAGTGAGCACTGCTAGAAGCCCGAGTTCCCGGTTGGTCCTCTTGCTTTGGTTTCTGTTGAGTGACTTGCCCATCAGCTTCACTGGCTTCCTCCAAGAGGTTATTATTAAGTTACATTTTCCAATCTCTTACCTTAAATTTAGTTTACTTTATAGGACATTTAAGGTAATGAAAACCTATATTTTTGCTTATGATTTTAAGTTCAATAAAGTTTTATGTCAAAAACAAATTGACAATAGGTATTACCTATTCAATCTAATTTATATGTTAAATTTTTTCCCTTAATATGGCGGCCTATGTACATTAAAAAAAGATATGTTTTGCTAATCCAATAATTATATACATAAATGTATTAAGTTCATTATAAACACGCAGTAAAATCCAAACATACCCCTGGTTTGCTATGATGATGATCAATGCATGCCATCCAATTTACACATGTTCATCAGGAGTATTAATACAATTACAAGGAATTAATGCCGATATTTACATACGGTCATACGGAGCATATACATAACTAATTAATTAGCTTTGCTTGATTAAATTAAATAAACAAAATAATAAAAGAATCTGATCGAGGAAGCAACAAAATCTTTGCTTGCTTAAAAAATGGGTGTATAAATGGAGAATATGTTGGAAAATGATTGTTGCATAATTTGTTTTCCAGCTTCAGTTAGCTGTTTCATTCAGTTGTGGTCTCAAACTATATAATTTCCTACCCTATTATTGGATTCTATCATATTGGGCGTTTCAACTTATCATTAACTAATTAGCTATCCAAACACAGATTTTTGTACAATTAATGAATGTTGAACCAACTTATAATTAAGGCAAATTTACACAAAACCACCCCTTAAATATCAGTCTTTTCACATAACCACCCCTTAAATTAAAAATTACAGCAAACCACCCTTTAAATGGTTATGTCACCAAACAGCCACCTCTATTCACATTTCGTCTGATGGGCTGTTAAGTTGATAATAAAAAGACCACTTTGCTCCCATCTTTTTCAAGGATATCGTATTATGAAAAACTGCCTTTTTTAATTCTATGAAGAATTGGAATCGATTGCCCAGTAGACCTCTTGACAACTTTCATCTTCTCCAATACTCCATGTCTTCCTCTCTCTAGTAGCATTCTTCTTTTGGTGGACTCATATAAAAACATCTAAACGAAGATAAATCCGGGCACTTGCTTCAGTGGGTTTGTTGCTTGAAATTATGGAAGGAGCACTAACCTTGAAGATATGGAAGGAAAGCACCGATTATGCAAAGTTGTCTTAGAGGCATCGTCAAAGGTGGCCATGGCTATGGAGGGGTTGGGGCAAGCCGCTCTCCATTTCCTTCAAATCTCACTGATTGACTAATCCCTTTAAATCCATCTTGAGGAGAATGCTACGCAAAACAATTTTCAGGGCCATCAAATGGTTGATACCAATTTCAAATCTTTTCCCTTTGTTTTGCCGAAATAAGGCAATTCATTTGGCTTCAATCAATTTGAGTGTATGACGTACTTGTAATTTCCGAATCTGTGAGGGTTTAGTGGTTGAAAGTGATGGGTTGCGTAGGCTCTGTTGACAATCCCAAATTGCATTCAATCGCTCACTGTAGCCCTAATTGATACCAATTTCAAATCTTTTCCCTCTGCTTGAATTGTTCAATTCAATCAACCCAATTACTGTAGCACTCATTGCATTCAATTGCGCACTTTATAATTGAATTAGAAGGCTGACTAAATTTCAATGAAAGAGTTTGAAATTGAACCTCCATTAATGGCAATGTGATGCTTCTCTCTCTCTCTTCCGAAGTACCGAGTAGAAAGAAGGGGTAAGATGGTCTTTTCCATCAACTTAACTATCCCCCATAAAGAGAGTAAGACTAGGGGTGGTTGTTTGTACACAAAACCCATTTAAAGGGTGGTTTGTTGTAATTTCTAATTTAAGGGGTGATTATGTGAAAAGACTGATATTTAAAGGGTGGTTTTGTGTAAATTTGCCTATAACTAATTAACTTGCATCGATATTCGGGGGCTACTATTTGACCGTATAAATAACAATTCCATTAGAAAATTTTGGTATTTGAAT
The DNA here is from genome assembly GCA_963922045.1 of Persicaria maculosa. NCBI lineage: Eukaryota > Viridiplantae > Streptophyta > Magnoliopsida > Caryophyllales > Polygonaceae > Persicaria > Persicaria maculosa. The sequence goes on from OY998253.1 coordinate 14,862,535, forward strand.
ACTTATTACGGTGCATTAAAGACATACTCCCTCCGTTCTATTTTAAATGACGTTTTAGACAATCTGCTGGATATCAAATTAATTGTCGTTCCATAAGTAATTAATTACATCACTACTGCTGTACTGCATGCATCCCACCAGCTTTTCATTTTCTTTCCCTATTATTGTGAGTTAGAAAATGAAATTCAAATAAAGTTTTAAGTACGGAGCAATTTGGATTGGTTAGAATAAAGTGCAATTATGAACCTGAGAGTTGTAGGGCCTCTGAGATTCAAGATGGGAGCTCTTGAATTGATGTGAGAGTACAAGAAATTAATTTACTTTAATTTGTGTGTTTTGCTTGTAAACGTCAAATAATATCAAACGGAGGGAGTATTTATTTTAGAAAATCTTCTATTCTTTCAGGATGAATGTTGTTCGGGAAATACTCCCTCTGTCTCATAATTTAGGTCGTTTTAGGTATTTGCACACTTATTACATACGGTGCATTAAACACACACACTTTATTTATGTTTAAAAAGTTTGAATTGTTAATTGGATGATAAAGGGTAGGAATAATTATTTTTGCATTGAGAAGAAAAAGTATGCATTAGAAATTGAAATATGACATAGTTAGTGGGATTAAAATATTATATAATTCTAAAACGACTTATATTTTGACACAACTAAATTAGTTTAAAACGACTTTTAATGTTCATGTGAAGCTAATTTTTCTTTGGCAGGTGAAGCGTTTCATATACCCGCTGGAGACTAAATTAAGAGGAAATTGGGCCCTCCCAATTAACCAAATATCCATCGGGTAGTCTAAATTAATCAAATGTCCACAGGCTAGTCAAAGTAACATAGCCTCCTTCCCTCGGATCCCCCATCTATCGCTTCTTTAAAGCTTTTGGATCTGGAGCTCCCATGGGCGCCCTCTTCCATCCGATCCCTCCATTGTTTATCGTCTTTGCCGTTTGCTCTCTCTCGATGATCAGGTCCACCTTCTTGTCGCCATAGCCCCTCTCTCATCGCATGCTGAGGAAGGAGCGGACAAGGAGGGGGTGAGTGGAAGGAGCGGGCAAGGAAGGAGCTTGAGAGCTCTATAGGGCCTTCAATGGTGGATAACGTCGTCTCCGTCCCTTCCTCTGTGACGGGGACTCGTGGTATGGGGGAATGAGAGAGCACCCGCAACTCAACAACCCACTCTGTTGTTGTCTCCCCGACTACTTCCCCTTAACTAACTGCCCCCATCCTCCCTCCTCCACCTCCGCCTCCTTCTCCAACGATATGGGCAACTGTGGCACCCAAGAGGAATCCGCTGTCGTTGCTCATGGCCAAGGTTTCTTTCACCTACCTCTTTTCTTCCACCCAGCCTACAAGGCTTTCTAATTCCGATTCCTTTCGATTTTCCTCCCCGGTGCTTGTGTTGTAATTCCCTCCGATTTGATTTTGCAGTTCAGCATCTCCTATCGCTTCACCCTCCCCTATCACCTACTAACTTTTGAGATTTTTCACCCTTCCTTATCACCTGCTAACCTTTGAGATTTTTGTGGTGATTATTTTTGTTGATTGAAGAAGGCACCTACCTCTTTTCTTCCACCCAGCCTCAAGGGCTTTCTAATTCTGATTCTTTTCGATTTCCCTCCCTAGTGCTTGTGTTGTGATTCCCTCCGATTTGATTTTGCAGTTCAGCATCTCCTATCACGTCACCCTCCCCTATCACCTATTGACTTTTGAGATTTTTCACCCTCTCTTATCACCTGCTGACTTATGTGGCCTCAGCGATTCCTTAAGGCACGCATGAGTGGCTCGACCTTGACTTCGTAGACAGCTTCAGGTACGCATTCCCCCTTTGATGTGCTGAGTGCTGTTTGACGGGTCTAGCCATGACGTAGTGGAGAGACTGACTTCATCTATATGCTTTACTTTTGGATTGCCTTACTTATGTTTTGACCCGACTCTGTCGTGGTAACCTTGTATTCTGCATTTCTGTTTTGCATGCTTGTTTTAGACTTAAATGGTTTTGAGCATGTTAGAAATTAGGACAAGTATCGGTGCAAAAAAACCGGGTCCTTAGTGGACCTTACGCAAATTTAGGGTACGAAACCCCTCGTTCTAAAACTTAAATCCTTGTTTTAGAAATAACCCGTACTTAAATTACAAGTTCCGAACGAATTAAGATATCCATTCCTTCGAAATGTAACCCGGATTCTATAACTCGGGCCGTTACAATAATCGGAGGGAGAGTGAAGCTTTTATTCAAGAGATAATTGATTATGTGATGTGTAATGAGAAGTTCCTCCAGCAGTTCCATAGCTCTAGTGTTGTCCATCTTGAGCGGAAAGGGTCGGGTCACCTCCCGGTGATGATATATCCCCTTCGACTGGAGAGAGAGAGAGAGGGAGGGAGGGAGGGAGGGAGGGAGAGGTGAGGAGAAGGGAGGGACTCGGCGTATGATATTTGAGGCTATCTGAGTGGAGCATGAAGGGAGTCAAGAGGTGGTGCGGAATGGGTGGGACAACCCACATGCCTATGTTGGCAAGGAGAGGGTGATGGGGAAGCTAGACCAATGTATGTAAGAGCTTAGGGAATGGGATAGGGCCACTTTTAGGAATATTTTGAGAAAGTTGGAAAAGGTTAGGGTAGAGCTCAGGGAGATGCATAAAAGGGGAATGACTGGAACTAGAAGGCTTGCAGCGAGAAGAAGGGAGCCTGAAAAGGAGGAGGAGAGGTTGATGAAGGAGGAGGAGCTGTTGTGGTTTCAGAGGGCCAAGGCGAATGAGTTTAGGTGGGGTGACAGAAACTCACGGTATTTCCACCAAAAGGCAAATGGGAGGAAATGGATTGGTGGATGAGGGAGGTATAGAGTGGAGAAACAGGGAGCTAGGTAAGGCAAATGTGGTTGTAAATTACTTTAAAAATCTTTTTGAAACAAACCTGGAATCCATCCCTGCTGAGGCTACATTAGGAATCGCATGATCGCTTTCGGAGGAGGACAACCTGGAGCTGTTGCGGCCGTTCTCTGGTATGGAGGTAAAATCCGCCCTATTTTCCATGCATCCCACAAAATCATCGGGGCCTGATGATATGACAGCATTTTTCTATCAACGATACTGACATATCTTAGGATCCGAGGTCACAAAATTTGTGTTAAATATTCTTGCAGGGGCACCTTTTCCAGAAGGGCAAAATTTGTGTTAGGCATTTTCTGGTCTGATTAGGAGGAGTGAGGAGAATGGCGGATGGGCAGGGATCAAAATTGCCTCTTTAGCTCCGGTGGTCTCCCACTTGTTTTTTGCCGATGATAGTATTTTGTTTGTAAGAGCCACCTGTCAACAGAGCACCGAAATTGTTAGAATCATCTGTCTTTATGGAGCAGCGTCAAGTCAACCTTGCAAAGTTAGATCTGTCTTTCCACATAAACGTTATTGAGGAACGTCAGGATGAGATTTAGGAAATCTTGGGAAATGCGGAGGTAGAGAAGCACGAAAAGTACCTAGGCTTTCCAACTATGGTTGAGAGGTTGAAAAAGGTAATCTTCAGCAGTGTCAAGGATAGTGTGTGAAAGAAGATTAAGGACTGGAAAGAAAAGACTCTGTCTAGAGTCTAAAAGGTGATGCTCTTGAAATCAGTGGTTCAAGCCATTCCGATGTACACAATGTCTTGCTTTATGATGCCTGAATATGTGTGCAGGGAGATTGAGCAGATGATGTGCAAGCTCTGGTGGGGAGATACGGAAGGGGAAAACAAGATGCACTGGATGTCCTGGAAGTTTTGCTGGTTAAAGGATAGATGAGGGATGGGGTTGAGGGTGAGGCGTTCAACCTATACCTTCTAGCCAAACAAGGGTGGAGGATTATGCAAGAACCAAACTCTATGGCCGGTCGTTTTCTCAAGGCAAGATATTTTCCAAACTGCTCTTTTTTGGAGGAGAAAATAGGTTTTAACCCCAGATATTCATAGAGGAGTATATTAAAGGCAAGAAGGGTCTTAGAGGAGGGCTCTTATTGGATGGTTGGGAATGGAGCAAATCTTTGAGCATGGAGGGGATAGGTGGGTGCCCAGGCCTTTGTCGTTTAAAGTTGTAGCTAACTCGTTAGGGAGAGACGAGATGACAAGGGTTCTTGACTTTATTGACTAGGAGCGTAGGCGATGGGACGAAGCCGTGGTTAGGAATCTTCGGGCATGGGGGGATAGGCAACGAGACTCGCTGCCAACGAGTTGAATGAGCCCGAGAGTCAGCGAGTGGATCTGCTCCAGCGAGTGTGTCGCGGCAGCGGATGGAGTTCGGTGCTGGCGGAATCAGATCAGAGGGATTCAACGACGAGAGCTCGTTCCCACAAAGGTGACTCGCTGCCAGCGAAAGGAACTCACTGCCAGCGAATGGAGTCGCTCCCGCGGATGAGGCTTGCTCCAGCAGAAAGCCAATAGAAACTTTGAAGAGGATTCACTGCCAACAAGTTCTCCGCCGGATTTAACTTGGAAAGTTCTATCTTCTATCTACTTCGAATTAGGAAATTTCTATCTAATTTATCTATCTTTTTTATCTTTTTTATTTTGTAGACTTTTAGGGCTATAAGGTTTTATGGCAGATTTTAGAGGGAATTCATTAAAAGCCTTTGAAGAGAAGAAAGCTTAGGAAAGCCTTGTTTGACTAATTTTCTAGTTTTCTCCTACACTTTCGAGACTTGGTTGGTGGTTTGTGAGTTTCTAATTTAAGTTATTTTTCCTCTTTAATTCTTTCAACTTCTTTGCGTGATGTTGCTTATGTTATTGGTGTTATTTTGATTAGCTATCTTGATAATATGATTTATTGGTAGGATTTAATACTTTCATATTTGTGTTATTTCCGTAGTAGCACACATATAATTGTGGATTCCGTGTTTGAAGCATGGTTATGGAAGGAGTTGACATATATCTTAAACATTAATTTACCGTGTTTAATTAGTGTTATTTATATGCTCAAGTTGTTGGGACTATTTACTATCTCTTTGTTAAATCTTAATAGTGTTAGGGTTGCATAGAGCTGTAAGAGATTAATTAATTGGACTGTATATAGGACTTTTAATCTATTTAAACCAAGATGGGAGGAATTCGTAGGAAACGATAATAACTTGAAGAGGATTCGATGACCAATAAAACCAACCAAAGTCGAGTACTTGTAGGTGGAAACGCTTCTCTTCTATCCTTTATTTGCTTTTATCAATATTATTTTCTTTTATTTTCATTCATAAAAATATTTTCTTTTTATATTGATAACTACACAATATTTAGAAAAACTTGATTCTCTAGGGTTCGGCTCTTACCTACATACTATACTAATTTGTTTGTTTGAGAATTATTTTTGACGACGTAAATCAACGATTTTTTCCTCCGTCAACGTTCTATAGAACGAAAGCTACACCGTCACATCAGAAGACAAACAACAGTAATAGCAATATAGCATGGTTATTTAAAGTGGAAACCCTAACCAACCAACTAGTTGATCAGGTAAAACCACCGCCTTACTAGTTTCTCACTGGTAAGGACTTGAAAAGTCTACTTGTTTTATTGATAACTTTCGATTACAGTAACACCTTAGAGATTGACTTGACTAGAATCCCGCCACTAGCTCAAACATTTCTAAGCCTATTACCTAATCTATCCACTACCCAATATAACAAAGACTGACTTATGCACCTTCAAGCTTTCTTCTCTACTCTTTGAACTTTCTTCACACACTTTCACTTATGCCCTAGAAATAGCTCTTGGACTTGTCAATCTCTAAAGAATCTGATTTCACATTATAATAAAGATAAGATAATCTAATTATCTATCTAAGATATAATCTATCTTTAACTAACCATGATAAAATCACATTCTTTCTATCTTGCTAATCAAGGCATGAATCCAACCGTCACTTGATTTGCCTAACTGACTTCGACCTCTTTGACATTACCAAGATCCATTAGGCCTAGCCCAATTATCCAACTCCATTAAGCTCCGGTCTTCGGATCTGAACATTCAACCCATCTCTCTGAAATGACCATATCTCTTCAGATAACCATGTCCTCAACAGTGGCCATGAGTTCTTCACGTACAGTTCTTCTTTCTGTTTAATATCAACGCACTCAAACAAAACTTGTTAAATTCCTCGCTAATTTTTTGTTATTATCAAAACCTATCAAGATAATCTGAATGGGACATGTCAAACCCCAACAAATGTACTAAATGTTATAAACCGAAAGAAAAGAGAGTATAAGAAAGCCAGAAAAAGGAGAGATCTATATTGCTTCTGTTGCATCTTGGAGAGTACAAGGCCATATATATAGGCCAAACACAACTTGTGTCATCGTGGTGGGGAGTTAGAAAGGTGAAAGGGAAGGGAGGTGGACAATTCACCCATCAATATTACAACACTAAATAATTAATTTAGCTCTTTAAAAGTACAATAGTTTATTATATTATTTTACCATCCATACATCTTAATTTAGATTGAGTTGTTTAATTTTTTTTTCCAACGTTAATATTTATATAGCATACATTTTTTTGTATAAATATCACCCATCTATCTATCTATATCAAACTATTAAGATAGAAACGTTTTTATATGAGGTTCCATAACCATGGTTTCTCAACCAATTAAATTATATAATAGATCTATTTTTTCATTAGCATATTCTATATTTTATAATCAATGAATTCAATTCAAAACATTGAATTAATATATAATTTCTTTCTTAAAAAATATATATTCTAATCAATTGTTGCAACTCGAATTGGGGATCAATGGACTGCTGGTATACACTCAAAGACACCAGACACAAACACACTCGAGAGGAAGAGAGGGCTAAAACTAATTCTCCATTAACATAAACCAACTGCATTACAAACTCTACTAAAAACATTGTCACAACTGCTAGGAAACTACTCGGGTAACTGCACCCCACTAAGCCACTAACTTAGCTAAGAACATGTGCTTAAAACATAAACCATAACTGTCATCAACTCGATTTCGAGTACAGCTTTGTCTGCTAACTCGATCTCGACTACAGCAACAGAAAACAGAATTTTAAAACTTTGTTCTAGAGTTCATAAGTACAATGTGAAGTACATTCAACACCCCCTCTTAATTCACATTGTCTTCATCCCTATCTTCTCTCTAAAGAACTGATGCTTGGCTCCATTCAAAGCTTTTGTAAACAAATCAGCATCTTGTTCATTTAATTTGTTCCACAAAAATTCATACTTACCTTCCCTTCTGCTACCAATCTTTGAATGAAATGATGTTGCACCTCTATATGCTTGGTCCTGGCATGAAAGGCTGGATTCTTAGTCATGGCTATAGCAGACTTGTTATCACACCACAATTCAACTGCATCCTCATGATTGCATCCCAAATCTAGCATCAATTTCTTCAACCATAATGCATGCTTAGCAGCTAACCCCATTGCAACATACTTAGCTTCTGATGATGAAAGGGCCACGGTTTCTTGCTTCTTTGAGCTCCAAGTCACTGCACCAGAGCCTAGATCAAACACTGAACCAGACGTGCTTCTCCTATCATCTAGACACCCTGCCCAATCACTATCAGTGTAGCCTCTGAGCTTGAATTGATCAACACTTTCATACCACATGCCATATCCCATAGTTCCAGCAATATACTTCAAAATTCTCTTGGCTGCACCAAGATGTTGCTGTGTAGGACCATGCAAGTACCTTGAGATCACACTCACACTATAGGCAATTTCAGGCCTAGTGTGTGTGATATAGTTCAGACCACCAACCAAACTCCTATACAATCTCTCATATGCACCTGGAGTCCCATCATTCCTCTTCAATTTTTCATTTGCGTTCATTGGTGTCTGAGCAACATCACAATGCTCCATCTTGAACTTCTTTATCATGTCTCGAGCATACTTCTCTTGACACACAAATATTCCTTCCTTGCTTTGCCTAACCTCCAAGCCTAAGAAGTATTGTAACAGACTGAGATCAGTCATCTCAAACTTGTTCATCATAGCACACTTGAACTCCATAAGCATCTCTGTTGCAGGATTGAAATAAATTATATCATCCACATACAGGCACACCATAGTAAACTTATCTTTGCTCTCCTTCTTCACATACAGTGTTGGCTCATTTTCACTCCTTGAGAACCCATTCTCTAGGAAAAATGAGTCAATTTTGTTGTACCATGCTCTTGGAGCTTGTTTCAATCCATAGAGAGCCTTGTACAACTTAAACACCTTATGCTCTTCTCCTTCTTTCACAAAGCCTTAAGGTTGATCTACATATACCTCCTCCAGTAGCTCTCCATTTAGGAAAGCAGATTTCACATCCAGTTGATAGACTGGCAACCTCCACTGTGCAGCAAGTGCTAGAACCACTCTCACATTTTCAAGCCTTGTAACTAGTGAAAATGTTTCTTCATAGTCAATCCCTTCCTTCTGAGCATAACCCTTCGCCACAAGCCTTGCCTTGTACTTCTGAACCACCCCATCTGTGTTGTACTTGGTCCTGAAGACCCACTTCAACCCAATTGGTTTCTTTCCCTGAGGCAGTTCCACCAACTCCCATGTTTCATTCTTCACAATGCATCTCATCTCCTCCTTCATAGCAGATTGCCATTTCTCATTATCTTTTGCTTCATCAAAACTCTCAGGATCACTTGCTATCAAAGCAAAACCACACCTCACACTCCTATCATACACATCAGTAAGTGATCTAAACTTCATGGGAGGTGATTCACCTGATGAGCCTGAGGATGGAGACCCTGCACTGCTTGATGAACTCCTCGGAGTTAAAGGAGTTGAAGAAGAATTTCAGTTCAACTCATTGATATCTGCCTCATCATCTGCATCCATCTCTTCAGAGGAACTCTCTACTATGACAATTTCCTTTGTCACAGCTCCACACTTCTCCTTCATCCAATCCAACTCCTTTTCCTCATCAAACACAACATTTCTACTTATGATTGTCCTCCCTCTCATTGGATCAAACAACTTGTATGCTTTAGATTGACTAGCATACCCAATGAAAATACACTTGTCTGCCTTGTCATCCAGTTTTGATCTCAGGTTGATCATTGCATAGGCAATACAACCAAAAACTCTCAAATGTTGCATTGAGGGTTTCTTTTCTCTCCACACCTCAAAAGGTGTCTTGTCTAGCACAACTCGAGTAGGAGATCTGTTCAACACATACACTGCAGTGGCTACCGCTTCACACCAGAACTTCTTTGGAACATTCCTTGCTTTTAGCAGGCTCCTAGCCATCTCTACCACTGTTCTATTTTTCCTCTCAGCAACTCCATTTTGCTCTGGAGTGTAGGAAGTTGTAAGCTCTCTTCTGATCCCATGCTCCTCACAAAATGAGACAAATTCATTTGAAATGAACTCTCCTCCTCTACCTGTTCTTAGAGCTTTTATCTCTTTGCCTGACTGCTTTTCAACCAGTGTCTTGAACTTGACAAACTCTCCAAATGCTTCTGATTTATATCTCAAAAAGAATACCCAACTCATCAACTGAAATCATCAGTGATGATAAGAAAGTAGTTGCTTCCACCCATGTATTCTGTCTGCATAGGTCCACACAAATCTGTATGGAGCAACTCCAAGTAGTCACCAGCTCTCCAGACTTCTCTATTTGTGAATGACCCTTTGCTTTGCTTTCCATACACATACCCTTCACACAAATCAAGTTCTCCTATCTTAGGCAAACCTTGCACCATTGTCCTAGTGCTCAACATCTTCAAACTTTGCAAGTTCAGATGTCCATATCTGAGATGCCATAACCTGGTTGCATCATCCTCCTTTGTAGCCATTGCTTTGCTTGCATTAACAGACAAATCACAAGGGAACATCCTATTCTTTGTCATAGGAACCACAATCACAAGATGACCAGTTCTCTTCTCTCTAATCTTGCACTGATCCTCATCAAAGAGTAAGGAATAACCACTCTCTTGTAGCTGTCCTACACTTAACAAATTATGAGCCAACTCTGGAACATATTGCACATCAGTCACAAACTTTACTCCACCTTGTGCACTTTTGATAGTCACAACACCTCTCCCTTCACACTGCAGTACCTTGTTGTCACCTAACCTGACTCTTCCCTTCTTGGATTCATCAAGTTCAGTGAACATACTTCTCATACTTGTCATGTGATTTGAACACCCACTGTCAAGATACCAAGTATCAGTAGTGTTCTCAGACGCCAGTGTGAAAGCCATGAACAATCTATCTCCCTTCTCACTGCTCTCAGAGTAGTTGGCACTCTTCTGCTCATGCTCTTGCTTTTCCCAACAAAAGGCTTCCTTGTTCCCATACTTCTTACAGTAATAACATTGAATGTTGCTTCTATTTGATCTGTTTTTACTTCTCTGACCTCTACCTGATTCTCTCCAATGATCCTTGTCTTGATCACCACCATTTCCTCTTCCTGAGCCACCTTGTGAGCCTCTACCAAAGCCTCTACCACCACGACCTCTAGAGCCACCTCTATTGCCCCCTCTTTCTATGTGACCTCCTTTATAGCCACCCTTGCCTGATGGATTGTCTTGCTTGGTCTTAGAAGGTTCCTCTTTCACTTGAAAAACCGTCTCTTCCTTCTGCTCACTGTTTCTGCTCAGTCTCTCTTCATGTGCTTGAAGAGAACTTGTGAGTTCTTCAAACTTGTACACAGACAAGTCTTTTAACTCTTCTATTGCTGCTACCACATGATCCAACTTCTTTGGAAGACTTCTCAGCACCTTACTTACCAATGGCTCAGTGCTTACCTTCTCACCATATGCTCTCATATGGTTGACAATTCCTGAGACCCTTGTCAAATACGCCTGCACAGACTCTTTGTCTTGCATCATCAAGGTCTCAAAATCCCTTCTCAGTGATTGCAGCTTAACTGTGCTCACCTTCTTATCTCCCAAATACTCTTGCTTCAGCACTTCCCAGGCCTCATGTGATGTTGTTGTAGCAACAATCCTTGGAAAGATCTCATCTTCCAAGGCACTTTGTATCATAAACAAAGCTTTTGAGTCCTTCTTTCTCTTCTCTCTCATTTGCTGATCTGGTTCTCCCACAATTGTATCCTCGAACCCTTGATCAACCAAATACCACACTTCCTTAGACTTGAAGAGAGTTGTCATCTTCAAGCTCCAGAAGTGATAATTGACCCCCTTGAACATTGGCAACTGAGGATTCCCACTGCCATTTCCTGAGTTCTACATCTTGACCAGAACTTCACTCAAATGTGTTTCCCATGTGTATAAATCTTCAATCACTCAAACCCAGAACTGAAACCCGATCACAAACCTTAGTTTGCTCTGATACCAATTGTTGCAACTCGAATCGGGGATCAATGGACTGCTAGTATACACTCAAAGACACCAGACACAAACACACTCGAGAGGAAGAGGGAGCTAAAACTAATTCTCCATTAACACAAACCAACTGCATTACAAACTCTACTAAAAACATTATCACAACTGCTAGGAAACTACTCGGGTAACTGCACCCCACTAAGCCACTAACTTAGCTAAGAGCATGTGCTTAAAACATAAACCATAACTGTCATCAACTCGATTTCGAGTACAACTTTGTCTGCTAACTCGATCTCGACTACAGCAACAGAAAACAGAATTTTAAAACTTTGTTCTAGAGTTCATAGGTACAATGTGAAGTACATTCAACATCAATGGGTTCAATTCAAAATATTTAAATCAATGAAATATTCAACCAATCAAATTATAATAGAGTTTTTTTTTTCCTTCAGTTCCTTCACATATTCTACATTTTTCAATCAATTGGATGAGTTCAAAACATTGAATTAATATATAATCTATAGTTTTATAATTAGAAGATACTCACATATATCAGTCATAAACGTGTAATTGGCCACTATCTACTAGTTTTTGCAGCGAATCAGGGAGCGCCGATGGAAGTCTGTTGACCACAAGTTTATGAAGGTTAGGGAGGGAGTCCCATTCCACACTGTCTTCTTCCCACAACTCCAACTCTGAACAATGTCGAAGATTTAACTCTTCAAGGACATTAAGATGCACAGGCGCCAAATTCAAACGTTTCAAGTTATTGCAAAAGTAAATACGAAGACATCGGATAGAGGTCAAAGCTTGACCAGGAAAACTCAACATCTCTATATTCCGAAAAGTTATAGTTTCAAGAGATGAGCAGGAGCTCTCTGAGAACAGTTGTTGCATCAACTCCTCACTCATGTGATCCCCATTTAGCGTTTGAAGGCGTGGACAAAGCGGCATGGACATGAGCCCTTCACACTTACTTATGTGGAGCTCTGAAAGAAGAGGAAATGTTGTTGTTTGTGTTGTTGTTTTTGACCATCCCTTCAAATTCACCAGCCCCCACAGGTTAAGAATCTCTAGACATGGAAAGAATATGACATTCTCATCTTCGGCTTCTTCAACATATTCGAGTCCTAACAATCTCCAAAGCTTAAGAATCTTGAGATAAGGAAGGTATCTGAAAGGTGGGAGATGCACTACTGTTGAAGAATCAAAGATGACTATGGTTAAAAGGTTTGGCAGAACACTACAAGGGATCTTTGGTCTGATGTGGCCACGGCCATTACCAAATTCCGATTCCCAGTGTGGTATTCTCCTGCCTGGGTAATAATATACACGAAGCTCTTGCAGAGTTGTAGGTAGCTGCCAACATTCATCTTCATCCCAATTGTCTATCCCACGCTCAAATGCAATCACCAACTGTCCTTTAAGTCTCATTCTAGCTAATACCTCAAGTCTGCTGCTAGAATCATCTTTCTTACCAACCTTGAAGACGCTCAAGCGTTGAAGACAAGTCAACTCCTCAAGACCAGCAGGCATATGCATCCGGGGGCTATTAGTTCCAATATAATTTTGGTTATAGAAATGCCTTAGTTTGATCAATTTCCTAAAATCATTCGGCAAATCATTAAGCAGGGGACAATCGGAGATGTCTAGGGTAAGCAAATTCACAAGCTTTGTGAAAGAATCTGGGAGGAAAGTGAATTTATTCCTGGAAAGATTAAGGTATCTCAAGTGTTTTAGGTCCCCAATAGAACATGGAACATTCTTTAGCCCTTGAAATCTCAAATTCAGGGAGCGTAAGAGCTTCAACTTTGTCAAAAGCCCATCAAGAGTTTGATGGTTATGTGAAAGTTCAGGTTTGAAAAAACATGATCGTAGTCGATTTGCATCGAGCAATGATCGTGGGATGTTGCTAGAAGAATCATCAGTATCACAACAAACATATAAATGTCGAGCATTCTTGGAAAACTGATTCCATCCAGTTATTAGAGTGAAACTTTCCTTTCCAGCTACCACATTTGCTAAATCATGAAACAAATCATGCATTTTGCAACCTCTAATCTCGCCGTATTCATCTTCCATCGCCTCTTGGAAAAAAGACTTTCTAAACAGTTCCATGAAATATGAATGGCCTTCCTCCTCAAAGGTTTCGTTATCATCGGGCTTGACAAATCCTTGGGCAATCCACTGAGATATTAAATCCTCCTTGTTAAATCTATGATCTTGTGGAAACAATGAGCAATAGGCAAAACAATTTTTCAAATTTGATGGAAGGTGATCATAGCTCAATTTCAGCGTAGACATAATGGAATTATTACCATCCAACTCTATGTCTAAAAGTTGATAATTTTTGTTAAAAGACTCCCACTCTTGGATGGTATTTTTTTCGAGAAGAAGACTAGCTATACTCTTTATAGCTAAAGGCACATTTGCGCACTTCTGCATAATACCCCATCCAAGATTAGTCCACCTAGGGTCAGTCTCCTGTTTCTTAGTAAACGCTATTCTTCTGAAGAGCTCCCATGACTTGTCGTTTGATAAGCCATTCAATTTATAAACATGGCAGTTATCCTTATGCACTATCCTTGGAACCGGTTCAAGTCGTGTAGTGACGATTATCTTGCTCCCTTTAGCGCCGCTACTTAACAATGCCATGATACCGAACCATATATGACGATCGGTATCCTTCACATCATCCAACACAAGTAAATAGCTCCTACCACTGGTAACTGATCTGCTAATCAACTCCTTTGGGTCTGAACCATGATGGAACTCCTTATCTATAGATCGAGCAATCTTTTCAAGGACATTATCCTCCCCTTCTATATTAGAAATGCAAGCCCACCACTTGTTTTCAAAATTCCGTTGCACCTCTTCATGGTTGTAAACTAGTTGGGCGAGTGTTGTTTTCCCCATACCCCCGAACCCAACTATTGCAATGACTGTAACACTCTTCTTAGCATCCGACTTATCGAAAAGAAACTCTAGAATGGCATTCTTTTCATCTTCTCTTCCAATGACTACTTTTTCATCCACAAATGGCATAGTCTCTGCTCTTTCGACCCTCAAACCACTCCTTTGGTGTTCAGATCGAGATTGTATAAACTTAAGGTGAGCCATATCTTTAGCGATGTCATCCAATCTCTCCCTAACAGCCTTGACTCTCGTAGCAATATTGGTATTAAAAACGATTGGATTTAACTTAGAGAATGTAGCTCGTACCTTACTTTCCCTCATCTGCTGCTTAAGCAGAACTTCAGTGGAAACATCGTCGACCAGATCGTCGGCTTCGTACAGCACGTCCCTCACCCTTTCAATCCAATCTCTCACCGCAGCAGAGTCATCTTGCCTCTTCTCGGCATCAAGAAGCACCGCTTGAATCGTTTGGATAGTCTTAGTAAGCTTTTCAAGGTCTTGCTTGGCCGGCCCCCATATGGATTTTAGCCGTTTATAAGCCATCTCAAATGCTGGGGAGCTCACCACACCCAAGAGCTTGGAAGCCAGGCTGAACAAAGCTGCTTCGGCCATTAATTGAATCAACTAAAAGTTTTTGGGATGAGTAGTTTGTCTCTGCCGAAGATGATGATGATGATGGTGGTGATCATTTCAGTCATGAATGACACAATTGATTATTTGTTTTACACAACTGTGGTAATACTGCGGGCTGTGTTCACTGGTCGCCGCCCAATGGTTAGCTAAATTATAATTATAGTAAGTTGTAACTAAGTGATGATTGTTGTTTACTTCATTATAGAATTCAATTCAATGTGTAGCACCGATGGATGCTTGATTATTTAAGTGAGATGAGTTTACGTGCTCCCAAGAAAAAAAAAACACTACCCGTTTTTAATCTTTTTTTCTTTTTATTACCCAAAACTAGTGTAGGTCCCGCCTCGTGCAAGGAAAATGCGTTAATACAATATTATAAAAATCTAGATAAACTCTAATAAATAAAAATAATAATCTAAATATAAATTATGTTTTCCACTAAAAATAATATAGATATAAATAAAATTAGTTTAACAAATGATATATATAATCTAATTATCTTTTATTTGGATTATCTCAAAATGTAAATAAAATTCATATTTATAAGGTAAAAGGTTTTTTTTTATCCTAATATATCGTTAATTAAATCTCATGTAATTAAATAGATAGTTGATTTTTAAAAATATTTTAATATTCTTTTTTAATTAAATATTGTATGTAGTATATATTTATTACGTTAGTTTATTAAAATATATATGCATGGATAGATTATGGATACAGGATACATATTACGATTAAATAGTATTTTAATAATATATAGGCCTCAAAAAAAAATATAGATACAAATAAAATAACAGTTATTAAATAATTAATTTAGATATAAATAATTCTTTCCACCAAAAAATAATCTAGATATAAATAAAGGTTAAATTTGGTGAATATCCATTTTTCATGTCAAAATTAAATAAATGTCCACTTTTTTTACATAATTAAGTAAATGTCAATTTTTTCCAAAAATACCCCTCATTCCCCATCCCTAACCCTTCCTCCTTCCCCCTTTGACCATTTTTAATTTTAACATTGACTAGTCAACATTGACCATTCCGGTCAACGCCTGCATTTGGTGACAATTTTTTGGTGACAGTTGAGTATATTTTTTTGGTGACGGTTAATTGTGACAATTATTTTGGTGACAATTGATTTTTTGTGACATTTTATTTTTTCCGGTGACAGTTAGGGGAAAATCTTTTCTAGTGACAATTGATTTTTTTTTCTTGTGATAATTGTTGGTGACAAAAAAAATTGAGTGACAATTGATTTTCTTCCAGTGACACTTGTCAGTAACACTTTTCCTCAGTGACAACTGGGGTTTTTCTGCTAATAGATGATTTTTCTGATGACAATTGTTGATGACAACTATTAATGACGAGGTTGATGACAATATATTGTCACCATAATATTATAAATCACCAAGACATTGTCACCAACTACAGAACACTATTTTCATATTGTTTAATCAACTATATTGTCACCAACTTATAAAAAAACATTGTCACCAACCTCTTTTCAGTAATCTATTGACACCAACAATAAAACAGTGTAACCAACCTATTTTCATCAAGCTTTGGTCAATAATCTACTGTCATCAATTACAAAACTTTGTCACCAATCTAGTGTCAACCACCTATTTTTAGAAATTAATTGTCACCAACGACAAAACAGTTTCACTAACCAATTGTCACCAACTAAAAAGCACTTTCATCAAACTAAAATATTTACAATTCTAATGTTATCATATTTGTCATCTAATATTAACACATTTTTGTTACAAAATTGAAACCCTAGAACAAGGGGATCATAGACCCAAGAGGGGCTAAACCTGAGCAGGCGAAAATTTAATGTACAGTATAGTTTAGGGTTTAGTCTTTAGGGTTTAGGGTCAAGGCCCTAAACCCTAAATCCTAAACCCTAAAATGTGTGTACATTACCAATGTTATCAGATTTGTCATCTAATATTAACGCACTTTTGTTACGAAACTGAAACCCTAAAACTAGGGGAGCATAGACCATAGAGGGGCTAAACTTGAGCAAACGAATAATTCGATTTACAATATTATAATGGCATCACATTTGTCATCTAATATTAACGCATTTTTGTTACAATAATAACCCTAAGTAGATGAAATTTGATGTAAAGTTTAACTTTGTAATACTTAATTGTCATACTACATCAACTTGCAAAAAATATCAAAACAAAGGAGAACATTGAGACATTCATACTTAACATCCAATATAGCAAGACCCTCTATAGCCATCCTCTATTTCTCTCTATACGCATCCATATACTTGTCTGAAATAGCTTCAATACCACCATGAAATGCAAGACCCTCGATATATAACTCTACCAACTGTCACCAATCTAAAAAAACAACAAAATAACAACATAAATTTCATTTGTCACCAAAACAGAATATATAAATCTACCAATTGTCACCAATCTAAAAAAACAAAATAACAACATAAATTCAATTTGTCACCAAAACAGAATATACAACTCTACCAATTGTCACCAATCTAAAAAAAACAACATAAATTCCATTTGTCATCAAAACAGAATATATAACGTACTCTACCAATTGTCACCAATCTAAAAAAAACAACATAAATTCCATTTGTCATCAAAACAGAATATATAACTCTACCAATTGTCACCAATCTAAAAAACAAAAACAAAAACAAAATAACAACATAAATTCCATTTTTCACCAAACAATGAAGAAAACCCCTTATAGTCTCATTTAAATTGATGATGTATGATCAAGCTATATACTAATTGTCATCAAACAAGCAATTGTTACCAAAACAAACAAGCAATGATAAACCCTTGAAATTGAACAACATATAAAGTAAGAACGAATTAGATTCATCAAGAAGAACACTAAATTGGATGATCCATTTGAAGTGGATAGGAACACACAAACCTTTGACTATTTTGGTAAATGTCTGCATTTGGTGACAGTTTTTTAGTGACAGATATGTATATTTTTCCGATGACAGTTATTTATGATAATTATTTTGGTAACAGTTGACTTTTTGGGGACATTTTATTTTTTTCTAGTGGCATTTAACATAATTTTTTCCTGATATTATTGAACATTGTCACCAACTCATTGTCATCAATTACAAAACATTGTCATCAACTACAGAACATTGTCACCACCTTTTTGTCACCTACTATAAAATATTGTCATCACCAATTTTTACTAACCACATACTATCACCAACTACAAAATATTGTCACCAACCTATTGTCAACAACTATGAAATACTGTCATCAAATTATTTTCATCAACAAGTGAACACTGTCACCAAACATTGTCACAAACCAATTGTCACCAACTAAAAAACATTGTCACCGACCAATCTATTGTCTATAAACAGATAACATTATCACCACCCCCTATTGTCACCAACCTACTTTAGTAATCTGTTGTCACCAACAATAAAATAGTGGCATCAACCTATTGTCATCAAAATCTTGTTTCAACAAATATTTGTCACCAAGACCATGTAATCACAAAAATATTGTCATCATCATACTAAATATCACAACTATATTGTCACTAACTACAGAACACCGTCACCATATTCTTTTCACAAACGTATTGTCACCAACAACAAAGCATTGTCACTACCCTGTTGTCACTAAACTCTTGTCGCTGACGACAAAACATTAGATCCTAGAGAGGTTAAAGCTAAGCAAAGAGGAATCTATTGTCACCAACAACATAACATTGTCACCAAACACTACAAAAAAAAACATATTTGCCACGCATGGTAGCAACGGGAATGACTTGCCGTGGCTTATCAGTAACAAAAAAATCAATTAGCCACAGATGCTAGCAACGGCAAGGTTTGCCGTGGCTATTGAGTAAAAAAAATCCTGAAGTATCCATACATAGTAGCAACGGCATGGAATCCCCGTGGCTAAAATAAGTGATTTTTTAATTTAAAAAAAAAAAGAAATTAAAAAGAAACCCTAACACCTTCCCGACTTCCGCTTCATCTTTCTTCCGCCCACCGTACTTTTCATCTATAGAGTGAGTGAGAGAGAGACCCATTTGCATCTCCTCCGATCCTCCCACCGTACTTTTCGCGGAGACCACAACCATCTCTCCCGCCGGACACTCCCTCTCTCTCTCTCCTTGAGTCGACTTCATCTTTCCCTCCCTGAGTTGGCTTCATCTCCTCCTCCACATACAATTACAACTGTAGCTGCTCCCTCTCTCCCTCCTGCAGCGACAGTCACGATAGGGAAACCAAACCTCGCTCCCTCTCCGAGTCTTCCTCTCCGGCAGTGACCGTCCACCAGACACAGATCTCGCGTCACCTCTCCATTATTGACACAAACCCTTTCTGATGTCTCATCAAAAACCCTACACTCCGTTTGGAAGATGGGATTTGATGGGATTTTTAGGGAGGGAAGAGAAGGGAAAATGAATGGAGTGTTTGGGTGGACAATTGGGAGGAATGGAAGGGATTTTAAACTTTAGTAACCACCCTATTCCATGGGATTTCACACCCCAGTAAATTGGTGGAATTTGATGGGAAAGTGAACAATTTTCCCTTCTCTTCCCTTCCCTTCCCTTTCTTAAATTTCCAATCCCTCCCCTCCCCTAAAATACCCACCTGCCAAACATACTGTAACTTGCTCAACTCCCTCAACCAACTCCTCTGGCTTCAGGTTGTAGTGTTCTTGTTCTCTCTCCCTCGATTCATGGATCTAGTGTTCTTCTCCCTGCATAACCCTAGCCCCAGTATCCGATGCAAAATACACCTCAAAACACCAGGCCTCCTCCATTCAGGACACCGCTGACCAGCTCGCTCGCCTACTCGCTCAGAGCTCTCCAGTTGCCCATCTACGGCCATTCCTCCTACGTAGCTCGCTCTCGGTAGCCTCTCGTTCTTTCTCAATTTATAGTCTTTTTTCTTTGCTTGAATTTGTCATTTGGTTTTGCAAATTGAACTTGTCCTGGAATTCTTTGATTTGAATTTTGTGCAATTGGTTGTATTTTTGAAAACCTACGGTTGAATCACTCAAATTTTGTGCAATTGGTTGGATTTTTGAAAACCTAGGGTTTGAAAACCTAAGGTTCTGTGTATAAGGAACTCTGTTTCACAATTGGTTTGAATTTTTAGGTATTTCGTATGCACCATATCACCGTGGGCCATATCCTTATTCAATTCTTCCCATTAGGTCTTCACCATGCAATGTTGTTCCCAATGGCCATCGAATGGAGGAGGAAAATTCTAGAACAGCAAGGTAAAAGTACCATTTGGGTGTTGAAATACATTATCTTTCTTTCTTTCTGGTTGAGTTTGTTGGTAAATGCTAAAATGAAAAGTACCAATTAGCATTGGATGGTCTTATACTCTTATTTGATTTAGTTTCCTACAAAAAAAAAGAGTATGGGGGCCTTTGGCCTTTGTGTACTGTGCATGCTAGGAATTAGGAAATGTTGATTTTGTTAAAGATCTAGTCTATTCAACTTCCTGTTATACTTGATTCTTTGTGTTGTTACATCTTTCTTGATTTTTATGACTTGTATCTCTTTAATGTGTTGGTGCTTGACATACAAGTCTTTTTTCAGGAAAAGAAGACGCATTTTGATCTCTTGATACAGGTAACAGGCATGTTTCACTTGAATCGTCCAATATATCTCTTAGGGTACCTTGTAGCTCAGAGTTGTATTTATCTCATCGACAAGGAATTCAAGTAGGTTTCCTTCTAAACTTTGCTGTTTTGGGGCATGTATGTTCCAATATTCAGTTCTTTGTGTTAGGGTATCTTGAGACTTGCTCACAAGACATCTTTTGTCAAAGAAAACACCAGATTTTGGATAAATTTGTTGTGGCTATTATCTTATTGATTTTATGTTAATGAAGAAAGTAGGCGCCTTTTGAATTTAATTTTTGGTTTTAGATTTGAATTTTTCAGCCCTTCTTTTAGCCTTGTCTCTTATCTAAATTTTTCTCTCTGTCTTTCTTGTAAAGTTTATACTTCTAAGGCTACTTTCATGTAGTGATTAATTTTTTTTATTAAGAATCATAATTGCCTTGACAACTTGGTATACTTTTTTTTTATGGAGTTTGTCTACCTTTATATATATTATATATATGACTTTGCGTTTTTTTCTTTACTTTATCCAATTGAATGCTTGCTTGCGTGATGTCTTCCACTTTCTAGTTCATTTTAGGCACTTTCCTCATGTCTAGCTTCCATTATCCCGGGTATAGTTTAATTTTGAATCATATGATCAAGTGTTGCTATTATTATTAGGAATTAGTTACTGTTTTCCATTATTTTTTTAATAAAAAGAGTTAACACAACTTGTATTGAGACTTGAAATTTTGAATTGGATGCACATTGAGGATTTCTAAATATAAAAAACCACCATGGTGGAAGACAGCGATGGTGGAGAGCTGTTGTACTATAACGTTTGTCCATGTTTGTATGTTGTGTATTGAGATCATGGGATTCATGAGTGGCACTTGTTACACCAACCTAATGTTGAAAATTAATGAACTACGGAGTATATAGCATTGTGCACTTCAGTTTCTTATAATTACTGAAACTGTAGGTCTAGATTGTATATCATTAATCGATCATATTTTCTTGCAATGTAGAAACATGTTAAGGCAAAGTGGCAAACCCCTATAGTGTTTAGTGGCTAAGGGTCTTTGTCTATGCATTTTGATTTTGTTCAGGCTGGCTTTTTGAATGTATACAATCCAAATATTTGGCGATCTATACAGGAAGCTTTGTTTTCCTAATATAAGAAAACCACAGGTTTTCTTATTAGCAAGAGTCTTCCTTTTCTTAATGATAATAAATGCTTTTGTTCATCTTGATTGTTGCTTCTCTGTTTTGATGTTTCTGATGTTTTTTTTGGTTGGTCTCATATTTAATTAAATTAAGAACTTAGACAATGGATTTAGTTATTGGCCATTGTTGTTGTTGATGTTCCTGAAGGTCTTCTCTTGGCTGCTACACTAATATAAGTTTTTTTAAGTTGTAAGCGTTATCTTCCGTTAAGTGAGTTATTATACTCGTTTTGACAATGTCTTAATAATGATATTTGCATAAGTATAGAAGCTTTAGAGACTAAATCTGAGCCAAGTGGTAGCATTATTCTATTGCCCCTTCAAGAGAACAAACCCTCCATAATGAAGTCTACTTATTGAAAAATAGTCCCTACTTATAGAAGAAAAGTGATGAGAGACAAAGCTCTGGTTTGTATTTCCATTGTCCTTTCCTATTGTATGACACTCTGGTATTATTTTGTTATATACACAATGTCAATCTAAACAATAAGTTACCGAGTGTTGGTGATTACAAGCTTCTGAATATGACATGGTTTCAAGCCCCTACCCCATACCTAGGTAACTTTCTAGGAGCTTAACCTTTACTTATTTTATGTAAGTGCATTTACTATGATACCCATTTGATGGCTTGATTTGTTTCTAATTAGACACTTATGCTTATTCACTCTATTTTGAAGAATTGTCACTTCTAAATATCACATGCTTTATTAGCTTGCATTTATCTGAGGAGGGATCCATCACTACTTTTCGGGTCCTCCATCTCCGTGTTTTCTTTCACTAGGTTCATTTGTAAAAGAACCATTGGTTGTATGTTTATTCGTCTTGTTAAGTTCGTCTCCTGTTGTGGACCATGGTGTTACTAAGAGGTAGCAAGGATTGTCAATGTGTATATCCAGTCAAGATTGATCTTCTCCTTACTAATGTATCTTCGACTCCAAATTGGGATCTCTTCCAATTTTTTGCAACCATGTATGACCCTCTTAACACAAATGACTGTAGGTCTATTTATCCTTACATACAATGGTCAGATTGATGGCTGATCAGGTCAAGAGTGACATTCTCATCTTCAATAACTCACTTGCTCTTTCCA
This sequence comes from Persicaria maculosa, assembly GCA_963922045.1. Lineage (NCBI taxonomy): Eukaryota > Viridiplantae > Streptophyta > Magnoliopsida > Caryophyllales > Polygonaceae > Persicaria > Persicaria maculosa. The sequence continues at coordinate 14,885,280 of OY998253.1, forward strand.
GTTTAAAGGTATGAGCTACAATCTATATATGCTGTTCATTTTGTATCATGCAGTTCATGCTTGTGCTGATGTGTTTGTAGTGCTGAAGGTTACCCTCAATGATGGAATTGGTTACAATGCCACAATTAGTGAATATGAGGATATATGTGAAGGCTGCTAGGCTGTCCATTTAGCCTGATACAAAGACTCAATATGTATATTATATAACTAAATGTAATCCTATGAAAATCATGGTAAGATTTGAAGCAAAAGTGATATCTTAATGTCGGATAATAATTTTACTGAGTTTATGTACTTCTTTCTTGTTATCATACATATATTGGATTATCGATTCTTATAGTCGTGAGTTTTGTTGCTCTTCTGGTTATAATTTAGTCTAATTTATGTCTGGTTATAGTTTATATAATTCTTTCTTCAAACTGGTTATAGTTTAGTTTAATTTATTTGATGCTTTCATTTTAATTCAGGCTTTTAGTTTGATGAGGAGCATTTCTTTATAGAATGAGTAGAAGATTTGAAGGCGATCAAATCATTGTCATGTGAGTTCTTACAGCCACCACCACAAAGTACACCCCTATAGGTATTTGAAACAAAAAGATCGTTTCCAGATATTTGAAATTGTTTCCAGGTATTTGAAACCAAAAGATTGTTTCCATCACTTTTAAACTGGACTGATGTGCATTATTTTAACCTCTTTTTTATTGGAATTGATATTGTCTTTTCTTCACTCTATTGGGGTCATTTGTTTGAGTTCAGGCCGGAGCTCGAGCCCATCGAGTCAGGATGGTCCCTGGAAGGTAGGATGTGCAGCAGATGCTCGACGAAAGACGCCAGGAGGCGGATATCTTGGAGCATAGTGAGTTATAACGGGCAAAATAGGACTTCGGCCTTGAATTTTCATGAGTATTAGGGTCCACCTAGTTTAGCTAATGGTTTGATGTATTTGACATAGTTTCGGGAAGGGTGGTGTGAAAGTAAAGGAACAATAGTTGGCATTTAATATTAGATTTTTGTTGTTGTATTATACTTGTGTTTGCAGTTGATATAAAATGCAAAACAAGTAATTTATTAGTGTGTTTTTTTTTTAATAAAATATGGGATTTTTTAGCCCGGTCCAGTAGAATTCCGGGCTAAAATGTAGTTTTTTTTTTTAATTTCCCATAAATAAGTTAGCAACGGCAGCTTGCCGTCACTTTGCCGTGGCTAGCACTTTAGCCACGGCTATAGCCGTTGCTACTCTCTTTTGCCACCCCATGTTTCCCCACGGCTTGTTTCCCGTGGCTACAGCCGTGGCTAACACCCTTTGGCCACAGCAAATGGACTTTTAGCCACGACAAATAGCTGTTGCTAATATCTTTTTTTTTGTAGTGAAATTATTTTCACAAACCTATTGTTATAAACTACAAAACAATATCACCGACCATCTATTGTCACCAACTAAAAAACACTATCACTAACCTATTGTCACCAATCATAGAAATATGCCTCCAACTACAATTAGTGTATGAGAACCTCAAAATCTCAATTGATGATAAAAGTGCACTCATATCTTTCACCATTTCCCAATCCCTTCACATGCTCCAAACTCAAGTTATATATATATTCACTACCTTTCAAAACAAAGCATAATAAACCAAAACAAACCAATTTAATCCAAGGGAAAAATCCAATCTCACAATCACCCAATTGAAAAACCCTAGAGCTACTATCTTCACCCCATTTCTCTTAGGCATTTTATCGAACATATTGAGTGCATGGTTAAAACAAATGTCTAAAAAATTCCAAATCTCATAAAAACATCATGAAATGACCTCACAACACTCCCCATTACGCATTTCTACAATCTGGAAATTAATTGAATATCAATTCTTAATGTCATCAATCACTTAGTAGGAAAGAGATCGTGCAATCCATCAAATACTCATGAAAATAGAATTTTATCAGCACAAAAGGCAAAATTAAAGGTGCAATTCAAACTTACTTCTAATTTCTAGTACCAGTTGTCGAAAACAAGTGAATAACCAAAGCACTGTATGTTTGAGGAAGGCGGAGAAATTGAACCGGAGATTCGGAGCCAGCAGCAAACATGTGTGCTCGACGGCCTTGGGAGCCATGTGCTCGATCCTTTGATCCTCGGCGGCATCAAGAGACGGCAGGGACGTCAGATCCTCGATAGAGACGCCGATCTTTGCGGTGAGCAGGGCGGCGAGCTGCGGAGGAGGTGGAGTAGGCGCTGGAGTCGGGACAGGGGAGGGAGAGGATGTCGGAGGGGCTGGAGACGATGATGGCGCCGTAGTAGAGAAAGGAGGAGCCGAGGGAATTGATGTAGACGGCTAGGGCCTTGCCGGCGGGGAGGGAGTGACTTGATCGAGGAGGAAGATCGACATTTTATTGACAGAGGAGAAGAGGGTTAGATGGGGGAGGTGATTTAATTATAATGAGGGTAGTTTACACTACAAGAAAAATGGGTTATCGCAACGACAAATTTAATGTCGTTGCAAAAGATAATTTTTCGCAACGACTCAAATAGTTCATTGCAAAAGGTCGTTGCCATTGTCATAAATTTATTTTGCCGCGCCTCATACTTTGGCGGGATGGCTAAAAAATTTTGACTTTCTTTTTTGCAACAACATTATTGTTGCAATAGAGTTTTCACAGGTAACGCAACAACATTTTTTTTCGTTGTTATACATTAGCTTATTTTTAGCAACGACTATTTTTGTTGTTAAAAGTGAAATAGAAATATGGCAACAAAAAATTGTTGCTATATATAAATAGAGTTTTATAAGGAAAAAAAATTGGAATTGAAAAGAAAAATAAACAAATTAAAACACATAAATTCCCAAATTGAAACCCTTTTCTCCCAGTTCCCGATTGTTTCCCATCTTATTCAAAAGAAATGGCGATTGAGAGTGAATCCAAACCACATTGGAAAAATCTCGTCAAATCTTCCCGTTCGTGAGTCGATTCGAGGGGCTAGAACTGTGGGTTGCGAAGAAGTTTAGGCTTTGAGATAGGAGGGCTTGAAGGGTCGCTGGTGAAGGCTTTAGGGCTCGAAGGTGTCGGAATCGGTGCTCGCTGGTTTCGGAGTTGGTGCTCGCTGCTGAAGGTGCGCGCTTGAGGGCTTAAGGGCGTAAAGGCTTGAGGGTTCGGTGGTGCTCGTTGGTGTCGGACTTCGTGCTCGCTGGTGTCGGTGGCTGCGTGAAGGCTTGAGGGCTTGGTGGTGCTCGGTGGTGTCGGAGTGGAGAGCTTGAGGGCTCGGGGTGCTCACGGGGCTCGAAAGGTGCTCGATGGTGAAGGCTAAGGGGGGGTGCTTGCTGGTGTCAGAAGAGGCGCCGCCGGTGAAGGCTTGCTGGCTACAAGGTATGGTTTTATATGTCTCTTTCAATTTCAGATTGAGGACTTGAGATTTCCCGCAACGAGAGGCAAAGAGTTTGTTTAGGCAAAGAGACATTTCTAAGGTTGGATTTATCTTGGTCTTGTCTTGGCAGCCTGCTGCGTGGGGCATGGTGTTTGGGTGATGATTTGGTCGACTTTTGGATGTACCGTTGCTTGTTTCAATTAGTTATGGGTTTGGCTTTGTTCTTAGTGGTTATTGTGGGTGAAATGTATATATATTTGAATTAGCCTACTAGGTTATGTCTACATATATTTAGATTTTCTTTATATAAATATATGTTTTCATATATTCTGTTGCTTTTTCTAAATATATATATATATATATATATATATAATTGTGGGTGTGTGTGTTAGGATTTAGGTGGGCAATCGGGTTTGACTTTTGCGGGTAGGGGTTGGCTAATGTGTTTGCTACTTGAGCATGTTTGGGATAGTAGTGGCCAAGTAGTAATTTGTGGTAGGAGATTTGTGGGCTATTTGTTTTTCCTAGTCTTTACTTTCTTGTACTTTGGCTTTTAAGCCACCATCTATGTATTTATCGTTTCAAGACATATTTCTAAACCTTAACACGTCAATCTACCTATTAAAGCCAATGTTTGTTTATCGTTTCAAGACATACTTTGGTTTTTACGTGGTTTTCATAGTTTATTTTTATCTTCCAGATAACTTATATGCATATGCAATCTCCTGATATGTTTCGGTAATCTTCTCTTCTTCAAATTGGTGAGACTTCTAACTTCTTTATTCATTACATGTTCAATCTACCTATTAAAGCCAAATGTTATCTTCTAACTTGAATTATGTTGTTGCAGCTTTTGGTAATAATCTCCGGCTATCTTTCTACACCTGGGCTGATTTTGTTTAATTACTTGTTTTTCTTATAAGGCCTTTGATTTTGTTTAATTACTTGTTTTTGTTGTATCTACGAAGAGAAAGAACTTATTTCCTTATGGGTTATCATTGGAATGGATTGTTTATATATGTTAAAGTTGACTATGTATGTTTCATATATTTGGAAATCCTTACAGAAACTTATGTCTTATATTATTTAACATGCGAAGGCCACCATCTACAACACATTTTTTTGCAGATAAAATGGTGGTGGTAAGAGGAGGGAAGACGAGTTGTAATCGTGATCCATCCACTACACGAGTTGCACCCTATGATGAAGAAACTTTTTCCATGGCTCGAAGAAGTAAGACTATATATATCTAATTCCTTCTATGCATTTAACGTGCAATTAGATATTCAAACCCATTATTTGTTTCATGGATGGGTTGAAAAACTTTGTCAATGTAAAGACTTGGACAGACAAAGAGCTTTGCATTCCAAAAATCCAGAGTCACAGACTTTGAGTCACAATACTCTCCATCATAATAGTTCACCGGAAATGGAAGTTAATGAGTCAAATGATAGTCAAGTTGAAGATCTTGTTCCTTCAAGAGGAGAAGGTATGTTGTAGAAAACTCATTTATTATTTATATTTACTGATCGATATTCTAATGATGCTCTCATAAATATATGCACATGTTATTTTGATTTTCATAGGTAAAAGAAAGAGAATTTCCAAGCTATCAAGTAGAGTTTCTATGGGTTTACAAGGAGAGGAAGTTGCAAGTCCGACCCCTAGGGAGAGCATACCTTGTGGTGAGTAAACTGATAGGCTAGATTACCTTAAATCTGAGTATTTATATCAGCTCAAAATAAATCCAAAACAAATTAAAGAAACTCTTAAAAAGCTGTAAAGGTACCCCGTATCTGGCACTGTCACGACTCGTGAAGGGTTTCCCACGAGTCGTGACAGTCTGCAGTAGCTGAATATCGCTCGAATCCCCCTTTCACGACTCGTGAAGGGTCTCTCACAAGTCGTGACAGCATGCATTTGTAGTTACTTGTAAAGAACCAAATCTTTTTGGTTGTTAATATTACAGAGGCGCATACAAGAAACACAGGTGGTGTCTTATCACATTCAAGTATAAATGGAAATGAAACTACGAATCCCCCTAAAGAGGTTGTTACTTCTAGGGGAGAAGGTATATTATTTAAAAATCATGTGTTCGTTGTACATATTGATCGATATTGTGATGACGAGCTCATAAATATATTTATACATTATTGTGGTTTTATTAGGCAAGAGAAAGAGAACTTCTAAGTTGTCTAGCAGAGCTGCTATGGGTTTACAAGGGGAGGAAGTTGCAAATCGAACCCCTAGGGAGAGCATAGAGGAGCAGATAGGAAACACTATTGGTGGCGTGGTCTCAACTTCAGTTGTAAATGGAAGTGGAACTACAAATGTCGTTGAAGGTAAATTGTAAATAGTTTATGTTTTTTTAGCTACATGTAAGACAAGTAAAAACAGTAGTAGAGACAAGTACAAGAGTTATGTAGTTGACATGAAACTAAGAGGAAGAAATTCAAAACTGTCAATTGAGATCCCTGAAGAAATTGATCGTGCAATTGGAGAAAATGCACGACATTTGGTGAATGAGTGTGGGCGTGTTGTCAGAACAAGAGCTCCACTAAATGTTAAGAATTGGCAAGAAGCATTTGCATTGGTCGGTGATAGTATGTGGAAGGAGATACAGGTAATATGTTATCTATAAATCATTTCAAATGATATTTTTAAACTACTTTATGATAATTGAAGAACTGATTTGCTATTCGTTACAATTACAGGATAAATTCCAAATTGTCGAATCTCGTCACCTAAAGTTATTTGGCTTTGTTGTGGATACCATGCAACGTCTATATCGGTTGTGGAAAACCCGATTGCACTAGTACTACAAGAGTGATAAGTGTGGCAAAACAGATGAAGAGCGTTTGAAAAATCCTCCTCCTGATTTACCTTTAGATCAATGGGAGTTTTGTGTAAAGCGATATGGATCCGATGAATTTAAGGTACTTTCAATTATGGTTCCTACTCATGTTTTTCACTTTTGTTTCATTTTCATGTAATTATCTATTTTTTTTAAGGCAATTTGTGAAAGAAACTCCAAAAATCGGTTGTCCGACAAGAGATGCACTCATACAACTGGAAATTTATCATTTGCCGAAGTAGAAGATACATTGGTAAGATCTTGATTCTTTATCCACTCTCCATTTGGTAAGATCTTAAATTTTAACACTCTCCGGTAAGATCTTCAATCTTCAAGTGGCTAATAGACTTTGTTATTTTGTGAGAAGTATTATGGTCAATTCGTTCTTGATTGATAACCTAACTATTACCTCATTGACTAATGCCATTTTTTTTCTTATGCTAGACAAAACAGAACAACAATGTAAAGCCTTCTGCAGATGTTGTGTGGCTCGTTGAGCACACAACTAAAAATTCTAAAGGCGAGCTTCAATGGGTTGATTCTAGTTCAAAAGAAATTCATGTAATGTTTCATACTATTTCAATTGCCATCACATTTCATATTAAAATAACATTAAATAATCCATCTATGATTTGATTTTGCACCTTCTTATAGGGTAAACTGAAAAGTGTGGTTGCCACAGTGGTGATGCAATGACACAAGAGCAGATTCTAATTGATGTTTTGGGGTCAAGATCCGGCTATATACGTGGAAAAGGGACTGCTTTGCGTGGTTATACTAGGGGAATAAAGCAACTAGCCCAACAACAACTTGTAGAGCAACAACAAGGCCAATTACAAGAACAACAAAAAAAGATCCAAGATTTGGAGAAAATGATGGAAGAAACCAAGCAAATGCAGCAAAGAGAATTGGAAGAGTATAAAGCAGAACAACAACGGGTAATGGAAGCTTTCAAGCAAGACATGCTCCAATCGAAATGCCTAGTAACATGAAAATCAGGTAATCGTCCCCATATGTTATTTATGCGGTCCTTCAATTGGTCACATTGTGCTTATAATTCTCTCCGTATGCACATTTCTTTTAAAAGTTTTTTCATTATATTATAATATGATGATCTTAAGAAAGAAGAAAGAAGAAAGAAAAAGATAGCAAAAGAAAAGAGGGTTTATCCAATTTACAATCTTAGAATACAAAATGCAATCAACATTTAGGTTTGATGTGTGTATTTAATGACCAAGAAGTTCTTCATCCATGGTAGTTTTCTTCTCTTTTTGAACTTTAAGAATGAGATTCTAACTTTGATTATAAAGTATATTTTTTCCCTTTTGCAGGATTTGGAAAAATGAACACGGATGATGGATGCAAGTTTTTGTGGATTAGTTTGCATATGGAAGAATACATTTTGCCTTAGATAAGAACTAATATATGTAGCTTGCCTAGGAGAAGGAACTAGTTATAATGCATATAAAAGCATAGATTATGGATCGGAGTAGTTTTTTGGATTAGAAGGGACGATATGACTAGTAGAATGATGAAGTTACATGTTTGAAACATGTAAATTTTGTATGGTTTTGTGGGCAACTCGATTGAAAGGAAGTCAAGTCGATGTATTTGCGTACAATGGTACAAATGAATGTGTTGGTACAAATGTATGTGTTGTGCGAAACCTACATGAGCTGTGTATTCAAATAGAGGATTGCAAAAAAATCAGTTACGACAAAAAAAAATGTTGCCAAAGACTATTTCGCAACGATTTTTTCGTTGCGAAAGATTGTATTTATTTTTATATATAGTCTATTGCAACGACATTTGTCATTGCAAAATTATCTACCTTATCATAGTAGATCGTTTTGCGACGAGAAAGTTGTTGCAAGAGATATATATATTGCAACAACATTAGTCATTGCAATACTTGACAAGAAATTGTAAACGCCTTTAGCAACAACATTGTCGTTGCGAATTTTATAAGTCTTTTGCAACGCCGTTGTTGTTGCAAAACAGTTATGGCAATTGCAACGACATTTTCTGTTGCAAAAACTTACCATTATTTTACAAGATGAATGCATTTAGCAACAACAAATGTATTGCAACGACATTGTCGTTGCAAAAAGTTGTATTTTTCGCAACGGCAAATATCGTTGCAATAGCCTTTAGCTACGTCTTGACCCGCAACGACAATTGTCGTTGCGAAATGTGGCTATTGCAACGATAACCCATGTATCGCAACGACTTTTGTCGTTGCGATAGGCCATTTTTCTTGTAGTGTTAGGTATTATGAAAATAGAATGGACACTTACTTAATAACCAATTTAAAATGGATATTTAGCTAATTAGATAGTGTAGATGGACATTTGACCAAATTTATCCATAAATAAATGCACATCATACTTGTCAAAAATATTAAGATATATATATATATATATATATATATATATATATATATATATATATATATATATATATATATATATATATATATATATATATATATCTTAATATTTTTGACAAGTATGACTATGAAATATACTACTACTACCTATTACTACGTTTAATGATAGTGATATAGTTTTTTTCCTTATCTACTATTTACTCGTTTATAAGATACTAGAGTAGGTCTCGTCCCGTGTACGGATAATATGTTAATGCAATATTACAAATAATCTAGATAAATTCCAATCAATAAAAATAATAATCTAAATAAAAATTATGTTTTCCACCAAAAAATAAGATAGATTTAAATAAAATCAGTTCAACAAATGATATATAATATAATTATCTTTTATTTGTATTCTCTCAAAATATAAATAAAATTCATATTTATAAGGTAAAAGGTTTTTTTTCCAAATATATCGTTAATTAAATCTCATATAATTAAATAGATAGTTGATTTTTAAAAATATTTTAATATTCTTTTTTTTTTATTAAATATTGTATGTAGTAAATATTTATTATGTTAGTTTAGTAAAATATTTATGCACAGATAGATTGTGTTATATTGATATAGTTTTTTCCTTATATAATATTTAGTTATTTACTCTTTTTATAAGATTCTATCCAATTATATGGGTTAATGGTAAAATAAAATAATTATTTAATCATTTTTAATTATATATATTAGAACTATTTAATTATTTTTATTATATTTCCTTTTTGACGGGAGAAAGCTTTGCGAGATGCACTCACGGGCCGCCGCGTGTGCAGATGCACTCACGTGCCGTCACGTAGGCAACAATGCATCGATTTTAGCATATGTATATAGATTTCATCCATCCAATTATATGAGTTAATGGTAAAATAAAATATTTATCTGGTCATTTTTAATTATATATATTAGAACTATCCAATTATAGGAGTATTAGATTTCTTTTTTGACGGGAGAAAGTTTTGCGAGATCCTCATGCGCCGCCACGTATGCAGATGCACTCATGCGCTGACACGCAGGCGACAATGCATCAGTTTTAGTAACGCACGCGACAATGCATCGGTTTTAGTATATGTATATAGATAGGTAGATTATAAATTCATTTGTTCATTAAATTCTTATTAATAACTATAAGTGACCTTAGCTTAGACATATGGGTGTGTTTGGCATAGGACAAGACACCGGACCCTGATGGTTTTCCACCTGAATTTTGTACACTAAATATTGGAATACAGTGGGACCATCTCTTTGTAAGATAATTAAAGTGTTTTTTCACTCTGGAAATCTTCTCTCAAAAATAAATCAAACATTTATTGCCCTAATTCCAAAAACAGACATCCCTATGAATATTAATCACTACAGATCTAGCAGTCCATGTAATACAATTTATAAGATAATCACAAAAATGTTAGCAAATAGCTTAAAACCGATCATCCCAAAAATCATTAGTCCTTTTCAATGGGCTTTTGTTAAGGAAGATCAGTCCAAGATAAAATGTTAATCGCTCATGAAATATTTCCCAACTTTCATAAGAAAAAAGGTAAAAAAAAAAAAGTGCTGGATGATATTAAAACTAGATATGGAAAAAGCTTACAATAAGATTAATTGTAATTATATTGAAGCAGTGCTAATTAAGTTTGGATTTCATCCCAAATGGATTAATTGAGTAATGAATTGTCCGGGTAAGCAATTTAAATAAAGCAGAGGTATTAGACAAGCCCGGGACATTAGCCTAAGGATTTCTCAAGTTACAAGTCTAATATCCCAGATTTAGAAAATACAAGCCTAGGATATTATGCCCTTTTTTAATTAAAAAAAAGTGACTTTACAACCCGATTTTATCTAGACCGAGCTATAAAGTGCCTTTATAAAAGAAAGAAAAAGCAACTTTACGGCCCAATCGGCTGGCCTGGGCTATAAAGTGCCATACAGAGGATGGTGAGGCTGTTGGTGCGCTTGACATGGAAGACGTAGCAAATATTTGGGCTATGTGATAAAATGCTAATTTTGCAGTAGTGACCAAACATGGAGAAAAAGAGGAACAACGAAAGGGTCGATCAAAGAAGCTTTGAGTGGAAAATTACTGAACTCCATTGGGACTCGTGATCGGGAATCGTGTGCACGAACACTTGTTCGCTAGCTACTCTCGAGCCCATCCTTATTGTAGTCCGTTAGGCCGGACTCGTGATCGTGGGTCTTGTGCACGGGCGCTTGTGCACTAGTCTCCTAGCACATAAATCAAGTGTGGTTCCATGCTAAAACCAATTAGCAATAGGAGTAGTAGCTCAGCTTATATAGTAGGCTTTATATTTTTTTTATGTGTGACTCTTTTGATCTCTTCAAACTTCAACATGCCCCCGCAAGTGTAACTATGGTTGTTTTCTCTAGTTAATACTTGAACAACAGGTCTAACATCTAATACTTGAACAACATGATCGAGAGTCAGATAGACTCTTTTACTTTACTACTCTGATAAAATACTAAAGTCTATTGGGACTCACGATCGGAGTCGTTGCACAAACATTGTGTGTTAGTAACTTAGCACAAAAGCCAAGTGGGGTTTGAAGCATTTCTAGAATTTCACCTATACTTATTACCTCAAGGTGACGACAGATGTCCTTTATTACCTACAAAGCCAACTGGGGAGGGCCGAGAGTGTTTATATAAGTTCTTTGCTATTGGTTGGTGCTTTGATGTTCGCGATGATGTTCGTTCGTGTTGAATGTTTACTATTAAATCGTCGTCTTTAGAGGAAGTTTTTCAGATGATGTTCTTTTCTAGAGATGTTCTTCTCCAATTAAAAGCTTTAAGAACTCAACTCCGAGGGCTTTATCTCAAGGAGGATTGATGAGCTCTTCTTTCTCTTTCTAAAATCGAATCCCTTCTTTGAGGCCCTAAGGGGGTATTTATAGAGTTGCTAAGCAAACACCTGGTTGGCGACCTCGTGGTTTAATAGAGGACACGTGTAACACATGCCCGGTCTCATGCCAGAGGGTTTGAGTCATTATACGTGGCGACGTCAGCGAAGATGTGCTGGGCCAGCGAGCTGTTTGCTCTTGTTTGTAGGGTGAGATGACGTGGGCCGGGACTTTGCTCATTTAGTGTAGGTGGTATATTTGCAAGTATCAGAGCCCTGATCGCGATCTACGTGTAGTTCTATAGGAGAGTCCTTTGATCACAGTTCGAATGACAGGGGGCTCGCGATGGATGATTTTATACCCAGTGTGACTTTTTGCGTTGGGTGACCTATTTATGACGTCTTTCCCTTATTAATTAATGGGGTTATTTTCTAGGGCATCGTCAGGGTTTTGTAACACTCTCGTCTCGTCCCACATCGGATATAATAAGAATATTAAAAGTGATTTATAAGTTATTCAAGCTCTAATCTTGTTACAAGGTCATTGGCTATATGATAACTGACTTTAATTATAAAGGGTGATTTCTCATAATTTTTTATATAAGGGGTGGTTATATGCAATACAGTATATTATACTACGAATTTAAGGAGTGATACTAAATGGGATTAATGGGAATTGAACTTTTTACATCTTAATTCATTTACTCATCTTTTATTTGTGAAATTTGAATTTGTGTTTTAATTGGTTTTTTTTAATGTTAAATACGATCAACTGAGTTACGGAGTACCTCTCTTTATTGGCATTGGAAACATACCACATGATGTATAAAAAGGTCATATTGAAAACTTACCACATGATATAAATAGTCCAAATTGTAAGGTCTATCAATGGATACTAAGAATACTAGAAATAATAATATTTTATTCCTCTCTTTGCATCACATTATCCTAACATCTCATTTTACTTTTCTCACTTCATTAATAGCATCTCTAACATCCCAAAACCCATCATTTACTACCAATTCAATTTATAAATATATCCCTCTCTAATAATTATTTTCATCATTCCTACCAAATCAATTTACTATTATAGTATTATACCCACCAATTTTCTGAAATCTAGATTAGCATATTATATTCATTTTCCGTAAAAAAGTATGATAATTAAATTGATATTGTTTATAAACTAAATAGGTGTCTGTTTTATATATAATTGTATTCATTGGAAAATCATTTTTTTTTAAATGGTCAAATATATTCAAAATTGATGTTTATATATGTAGAGAAAAATGAATCTAGTATAGTGGTAATTTTTGTTTTTTTACATTTTCGTTGTCGAAATTTGTATTTTGTAAATGTAAATACCCAACATGCAAAAAGATCTCAACCATTGATTGCATTTAATCCTAGCCGTCTACAATCTCACCCTCTCCCAGCTCGACACATGTCGCTTTTTTTTTCTCAGAAATGTTGGCGCCAATTTGCAGTGAAACATAGCGTTTCACACATATCTCTCTCCAAATGACGCCGTTTTGATATGAGATTTCAGAAGAAAAAAAAATGGAAGTCTGATACGCCATAAATGCAAGCGATACTATCTCCGATACTACCCCAAGGTATCGATAACCATCAATTTCAACCCTCCAACTCTATTTTATATTATTATTATTCCAAGTATCGATGCTGATAAACATGCCCTAATATTTCACAGTTTAATAAATCTCACACCTTTGATGGGATGGTTAAGAGCAAGGGTGGAGCCAAGAGGGGCATGGGGGAGCATGTGCCCCTCCCTCATCCGACAAATTACTTATGCGTATTCTCCTTGTCGATAGCTTTGTTTTGATATATATAATACGTCATATCCGACATCTGAATAAAAAGTTATAAATGTTCAAAAACTTTAGGTGTATTAAATATTTTAATTTTATTTCAATAAATTATATAATACTTTTATATTTTTTTAAATTGATATTCACATATTATAATTCTCTCAAAAGCTTCGAAATCAGAGGTTATATTACTTATTTTGAGAATTTGGTAAGAAGTTATGCAAGTTTAATTTTTTTTATATCTGGTTATACACTATTACATGTTAAGAATACAACAAGTTAAATATTGACTCATGTTTATTGTATTGTGTTTCTTATCTTTATTTTGTTAGTTTTCTTTTCTTCATCTATTTTATTTATCTATTATATTTCTTTATCTTTTTAACGGGAAATAATAACAGAATTTTATCATAAATCGACATTATATTATGTTAAAATGACATCATTTATTATCGTATTATATAAAGATTATTATCCTGCTTTAATCTAAAACGACACCACACCGGGCTCTTGCTACAAAATTTCTTGCTCCGCGTGGATAGATAGAGTCACGTCCATACTCCGTATATGTTTCTATCAAAAAAAAAAAAAAAAGGCACGTTCATGTGAGAAAACATAACTGTCATAAGTCATAACCTAAAGTTATGAATCTATGAATCGTTTGTGTGTTAATTTGTCGGGTTTTGATGACATGATACATAGTATGCATGCGATGGTGTCAGATAAATAATTAATAATGTGTTACTATATAATACGGAGTATAAAAACTCCATGAGGTGCTTCGATCAATCGATTATTATCTGGCTAGCTAGCAAACATTCAAATAGTAGTTAGTTAAATACTCTCCGTAGTTGATGGTTGATTGATTACTAAATCCAGCCATTTTAATCAATAATTAACTGCAGACATAGATCGTTGACCGTGACAACCCCCAAAACATGTTTCCACGAACAAGCCCCTATTGATATATGAATTGAAATATGTAGTAATTCGTCTTGCAACATACGTGTACGTATTATATTTTGTAGTTTCATCGATTGATTTATAAATAAACGGGGTTTCTATCATAACCTATGTCAAATTGAGAAATATTTCTCATAAATAGATTCGATTTAGCCATTTTTAAATTAGATTATGTGGTTCATATATTCATTTTTTTTCGGTTTTTCTTTTCCAATAAAATATCCTTATCCTATATCCTTAGGGCACACAATAGACAAACCGATAAATAAAATACAAAATCTATTTTTATTTATAAATAAGTTAATCGTATGAAAGTAAATTCAAACAATGTTGTAGACATTGTTATTATTTAGTGGCCTGCAAAATGAACGGAAAAGCTTCCATTATATGCAGGCCTGCAAAATACATTAAAAACATGCCGATTTTTACAAATGATAATATAAATATATATAAATAGTTAAAAATAGACAAAAGAGAATAAACATATAACCTCAAATGCCAGAGGATATCCAAAAGCTCATATACACCCCTTGGTTTAAAGCCGGCCGAAATAGTAGCTACCCTTTTCAAACTTTTTATCAACTTAATATAAGATTCCCGACTCCATCGATATCTTTCAAACTTCTCAGCATATATCGCAAGCAAGGGATAAAATTAAAACATCAAACATACCTTTTAAACAACAACACCTTCCCAATCATAAAAAGGTTAGCCATAACTAATTAACTTAACTTCCTTGTGGACTTCTTAGGTTCAAATATGAACATCTTAAAAATATCAAAATATGACACCCTTTTCCTCCCAAAATATTCCATAAATGTAACGGACTTTAAAAGTGTGAGATCATATTCAATGACTGGAAGACCAGTTATGATATGAAACCCCAACAAGAAAAACCGAGTAATCAAACCATATAACCTTGACCCAGATTTCCATTTCTTTTATTGAAACAACCCCATGCATTAATATTTGATTAACTAACTGGAAATATATTAAAACGCATTTCGGAATCTTGTACTAAAACTAACCCTAAATAACTATTCTTAAGATGCTGAAAATCAGAAGCTGGTAACCCATTTTTAATATCTTCACAAACTTCAGGATGACAATAGATATTAACCCGAGCATGAAATCTCTTCGTATCAGATAACCAATAATCAATGTTCTAAAAAACACAAACAAATACACACATATAAAAACAACATGCATATGATAATGAAAAAACATCGGACAAACGATCAGAGGCAAATACTCACATTGATCTGCCGTTTAAATGACTCCAAGTCAACATCGAATACAACTTCACATATAAGAAGAAGACAATATAGAAGATAACACTTCCTTAAAAAACAAAATTCAACAATGGAAAAAGTTAAGTAACAAAAGCGGACAAAACCCTAAACAATAAGCAAAAAGAGGGAAACAAACGACAACGAACTACAATGACAGTGCACAAACCTCCCAATGCTCTGCATGATTATGCCATTTTTACTGTAACAATTAAAATGGAGAGAGACTATATATTGATGAACGACAAAAACCGAAACGAAGAAACATAGTGAAGAGGGAACAACGAAAACTGACCGGATGGATATATACTTAATCTAAACTGCCCGATAGCCCTATACTCAATTGAGGGAGGAGCCCAATTTCCTCTACTAATATATGTTTAAAAGGTAATATTGGATTATCATTATTTCAACCATTTCTGAATGGTTCACTGAAAATGACTTGCGGGTAGTATTTAAAGGTCCTCAATTCAAACCCCGGATATGACCGCTCTTTATTTACAAATTCAAGGATTATCATTATTTCGAACTAATTGATGGTATTATGTGATTTTGAAGCCAAAAATTCTCGATAGCTATAGGATGAGTTGTAAATTAAATGCAACCACACGAGCACATTCATTTCACACTTTAGGTTTGACTTTTGACTGCTAATGCATACAAAATCGTTCAACAAGCCCCACGAATTTAATGTCACTCTCATTAATTATCGATCTCTTAAATTAAACTCGTGATTTAATTTATTTTTATATAGAAAACATCGAGTTGAAATGTATATATGTCTCAAAAAATCGTTCCTTTCGATGTCATACCCTTCCTCGCTCACAAGTACTAAGAGATATCAATTGGGTAATTTAGCTTCGGTTCGAGTGTTCATATTCAGGTCATTTGGGTATCAGATAAATCGGGTTTCGAATTAATAGAATTAGAAGTCATTTCAATTGATCGATTGAGTCAAACCGAGTTTGTCTCGATTTTGCATTGACTCAACAGGTCAGAAAAATCAAATTTTTTAAGATTATTAATATATTATCAAAATTAAATTATAATATAAATATGTGAAATTAAACTAAATAATAATACTATATTTAATTTTATAAATATAATAATAATATATAAATATTTTAAGCATAAAAGATATCATATTTATACAAAGAAATTATCTAAACATACTATAATTATATAAAATATATACGTTAATGAACTTATAATGAGCGACATTAACGAACACGATTGCATGATGAATCTGTGGTGGTGCTTGTTAACCTCTACATAATGCTAACTCACAGGATCGATTTTGACCCAACAGGTCATCTAGATTGACCCTAAAGTTCTCGAGCCATTCAAGTTCGAAGCATTTTCGAATCATGGGTTTAAAACATCGGATTTAAACCCAAAAAATTAACATATACTTTCGGGTTGAGTTTTTCAGGTCGGTCATCTTTTGACCGTCACAATCCACTCTTTTTTAATTTAATCTACTAGTATTTTAATTTTATGATTATTTTTTTGATAAAACAGTGGGTTGGATATAAATAGACGCGAAATCAGAAACTAAAATTCGAGTGTGTTAGGTAGGCTAAATTTTTCTTAAATGTGTAATTTTTATTAATAAAACTTTTAATTCAATAAATAAATGGATAATTTTTTATATTAATTTTCCCTAATTTTTTACCTATTATTTTATTTTAAAAAATGGGGCGGGCTGGAGTGGACTCCAGTCCACCCCTTAGTTTCATTCCTGGATGACGGCTGGATCCCAATCGCGTGTCCCAAAAACGATTTTTCTATCCTATACCCTTGGGGCATAGGGCATATATAGGATAAAATCCTAAATTTGAATTTTTTTTAAATTTTTTTTATTTAGCTTAACTTTTTTTAATTACATTCTTAGGATCTCTTGCTTTTTTTTATAGGGAATCTTTTTCAATTTAGAGTCTTATCCTATGCCTTATGGCATAGGATAGAAAAACCGTCCCAAAAAATACTATTTTTGTTTCCTTCTTTTAGTTTTAGTCATCTTTTTAATCTATCTTTATTTTTGGGGATATTCCAGTTGGTGAATCTAAGGTTTTGAATATTCTGGGTACTGCCCCATATTTTATTTTTTCGGATGGTGCCCCTGAAATTTTGTAAAAGTTCGTCTAATGTCCCAAATCAAAGTTTTCATTAATTTCAAACAATTTCAAAAGAGATTAACAAGTATAACATTATAATTTATTTATTCATCTACTTTAATGTTCTTGTAGATAAAACTAACCATCTACTAACAATCAGAATAAAATTTTTTTACCTAACCAGAATTTCGATGACCTTAAATCGGAAATAATGCAGACTTATTTCCGATCAAATTTTTTACGTGTATGTCGGAAATACATATGACATAGGTTTTTTTTACAGCTCACTACATGTCATACAATAATACAAAAACTTTGAGGGAGTTGAAAATTTGCTCGGAAATTTCAACAAAAAACACATCCGTATTATTTTTGGTTAATAAGGTAATAGTTTGTGTATGAAATGTCAATTTTAAAGTTTGCATTATTTTTCTCAAGGTTGATACTATGTATTATTTTTTGTCATTTTTTCTTTATTTAAAGGAGAGTTTATAGTTAACAATTTTTTAGTGTAAGTCCTAATGATATAGTTTAAGAACCCATATGTGAAAAGATTTTAAATAGATTTATTAGAATATATCCATTGAAATTTAGGATTTTTCCTAATATAATTTTATTTTATTTTTTGTTTTGAAATTAGAAAAGCAATTCAATTCTCTAGAAAAGGCTGGAGGAAACGAGAGACCGAACA
Source organism: Persicaria maculosa (assembly GCA_963922045.1). Taxonomy (NCBI): domain Eukaryota; kingdom Viridiplantae; phylum Streptophyta; class Magnoliopsida; order Caryophyllales; family Polygonaceae; genus Persicaria; species Persicaria maculosa. The sequence goes on from OY998253.1 coordinate 14,903,666, forward strand.
AGCCGATAGATGGACTAACCATCGTGTACAATCAGAAGCAAATGACAAAAAGGAAATACATGAATTAAAGGACATAAATGAAACGCGTTCCCTATATACACCGCAAATACTTCATTGGATCCAACGTTGTAGCAACGTTGGATTAGACGTTGCTACAACGTCCAATCTGACGTTGTTAATTGTGTGCTAATTTCACTTATCGGATGTTATAACAACGTTGAATTAGACGTTGTTACAACGTCAAATTGAACGTTGCTAATACGGGTCAGACCGGGCCAAGTATAAGATATTAAAAAAAAAACAAAAAAAATTTGGTTTACAACGTCCTTTTGGACGTTGCTCTTTTTTTTTTGTGAGTGTGGGTGGGTGGGATTTTTTATTTTTTACCCTAGCAATGTCGGATCCGACGTTGTTAGCCCGGTTCGGCTCGATCCGATCCTTCACTACACATATTACAACGTCGAATCTGACGTTGTAATGTAATTAATGTTACAACGTCGAATCTGACGTTGTAATGTGAAAATAAAAGTACATGCCACCTACATCGTAAAATACAAGTGAGCATAATACATGAATCGACCAACGAAAAAGCAGATGTAAATATAGAACTCTGGAAATCAATAGTAGTGGACACCTTAGATTATGGACTCTAAGAGCCATCATATGTCGATTCCATTAATTTCCGCGACGTCTTCAAGCATGACAAATCAAACCATGATTTATATGAAACCTGCACCACGTACAATAAGAAAAGCAAAGCACATCAATCGCAAATCCACACCAAACCACATTGTCGCTCATTCAAAACCTCAAAACCCAGTTCAAAATTCTCCAGAACGATAACAAGATGACAAGTAGGCTATCACCCTATTATAATTTCTTCATACATATGTATCTTAAAGAGATACTCCGTGTATTAGAAAAAACAGTAGAATTATTTGTAGCACTAAATGAATATTGAAGGAATAGAACAAAGGGCCAACTCGGCCATGTGGATATAGGGCCACACGAAACAAGGGGACCACACCACCCTACACCCAGAGGAGCCCAAGGTAACAAATGACAGGGCGTCCAGAAACGTGGTGTTCCCTCTCCACCGAAAATGGAATACGCGCCTCTTCCTGCATTCCCAACTCATCTCCCACATGTCCCCCATCTCATTTATTTAGACTGCCAAATCTGGGTTGACTCCGGTTCGGTATTTCTCCGCAGACGTACGTAGCCGCGTAAGATTCAAACCTCTGTTAATCTCTTATCAATCAAATAACCAAACATGATCATAATCTCAGCTGCCGCAGGCAACAGGATTTCCACACACACACACATATATATATATATAGGAGAGACAAAAGCGATATTTTGGGGATTTTTTTTCTTTTAAGATTTATATTATAAAGAAAAAAATTCTTTGAAAAAATAAAAAATATTGAAATAAAACATATATTGTTATTTATATAATTAAAAAGTTGATAAGAACAAATAATTTTTTTTATTAAAATTATTTATAACATGAATAATTTATTTATTTTGATAGGAACACGAAAAATATTTTGAAATAAAGAAACTTAGATCTAAATATATCAATTTTAGTTTTAACAAAATAAATTTTATAAACATATAAAAATAGATATTTTAAAGCGCTATTGCTTTATTAAAATATATCAATTTTATTTTTCCAAAATAAAATTTGGTTGAAAGCGGTATTATTTTTGATCATTTTTCCAATTAAAAAGATGATATTTTACAAATAAATTTTTTTAAATAAAATTTTATAAACATATAAAAATAGATGTTTATAATATATTATATATGTATTTTTTATAATATTTTAAAAAAATGATAGAATAATTTTTTTATTATACCGAATGACACGGAAAAATATGAGATATTTAATACGGTGTTTAGCACTAACATGCGATTAAATTTAACCAATGTTGTAAAAAAAAAAAAAGTGTTACTTTTCTCTCTTTTTTTTGTCACAACTCACAGTGTTGTACAGAAAAACCATCGACGCCTTAAGAGAAGGCTCTACCCTCAATGTATAATACAAGATATTAAGAATAACATAGGCAAGAATCGCTTCTCTACTCTTGCCTTTGCCTGGTGGGGAATTTGGTACTTTAGGAATAAGACACTATTTGACGATATACGTACACCCGGATGTGAGATGCATTAAATCTTTCATCGCTGATCAAATTTCCCTATGGAAATCCACAAAAAATACGGAAGAACTTGACAACAACCAAACCACACAACCAATAACCACAACAACAATAAAAAGAAGGACCCCTAATTTTCGCAAAAGCAGCACATACCAGCCTTAATACTATCCAAAACATGCTTAACAATTTTTCAAACCTATCAGGACTAACCATAAACTATTCAAAAAGCCCAATTCAATGCTCAGCCAATGTATCCCAGACTGTAGCAAGAGATATTGCACAACATATGGGGGTTCCCATCACAAGAACACTTGAGAAATACTTAGGTATCCCTCTTATAAATGGGAGAATAAAAAATTGTGTCTTTGAAGATGTTGTCCAAAATCTAAAAAAACAACTCTCCAAATGGAAGGCTTCTACCCTCTCACAAGCAAGAAGAGCGGTGCTTATCCAATCAAATCTTAGCTCAAAAACAAATTATCTAATGCAATATTTTCTACTACCGAAAGGAATCCTAGAACAAATTGACCAGATCAACAGAAACTTCTTCTGGAATAAGCTTCAATCTGAAAGGTACACACCGCTTGTAAGTTGGGACAACATCTGTAAAAGTAAATGCCAAGGAGGCCTAGGCATTAGGAAAGCAGAAGATCTCAATATAAGCTTTCAAATGAAGCTCCTTTGGAAGCTCTACACAAACGAGAACAATATATGGGTCCAGATCATAAATGAAAAGTATCTTCAAAAGGAAAATATTAGAAATCGCTCCAATTATCTTACTTCTTGGCAATTCGGTCGACTACTCTCCTTAAGAAATAAATTTGAACAAGGTCTCCTTTGGTTAATTGGGAACGGAAATAGCATAAATGTTTGGTCACACCCCTGGGTCCCAAATCAAGATCTTGAACAATTTAAAGGGAACCATGATCCGGAAATGAAAGTATCCCAGCTTTTTAACTCACAAAAACATTGGAATTCTCCACTAGTAAATAGCCTCTTCCCCCCGGAAGTCTCTTGTAAAATTCTAGATATACAAATCCCAAATTGGGATACCCCAGACAAACTTATCTGGAAGCTTAACCCAAGTGGAAACTTCACTATGAAATCGGTCAAACGCATGACAAACAACGTAACTCAAATTCCAAAAGATCTTAACTGGATTTGGAAGCTAAATCTACCCCCTAGAATAAGAAGTTTTATGTGGAAAATAATGGTAGATGGTCTTTCTACCACTCAAAGGCTTAATAAATATGTTAATCGAGTACCCAACCAGTGTAGTCTTTGTAATCAAGCAGAAGAAGATGCGGACCACCTAATGAGAATTTGCCTATTCACTAGGAACGTATTGCCCATTTTGAGCTACAAACAGGAAAATACTTCCAACATATGAATATAAATGAATCCCACCCTTTTAATATAGATGAAATCCGACTTGGAAATAAGAATTTTGAGGAACTAGTCTTCATTTGGCAAACTATTTGGGAAATCAGAAATGAAGTTCTCTTTAGGAATAAAGCTCTGGCGCCAATAGAAAATATCATTCGAAGAATCATTGCAAACATCTATGATTGGTCCCAAATTGAAAAAGATAGTTATAGGAATAAAGCAACAAACAGGAGAATTAAAGCTAAATGGAGCAGACCATCGGGGGCTGTCTGCAAAATCAATGTGGATGGCTCTGTTAATCCCATGGGCGCTTGCCATGTGGGAGGTGTTACTCGGGACTCCCGGGGCCATGTCATTGACATGTTTTACAAGGAAACTGTCAAAGCCTCAATCATTCAAACTGAAGCTATCGCTATTCAGACAGGTATGGAGCAAGCTATCATGAAAGGACTTCGAAGAGTAATAATAGAAGGGGACAATCTACAGGTCATCAAAGCCATCACAAGCAGCAATAATGTCAGATGGGAGATTATACATCACATTGGAAAGATCAAGCAACTGGAATATGCCTTTGACCTTGTTGAATACAGGCACTGCTACCGAGAAGCAAATCAAGTAGTCGATTTTATAGCTCGGAAGGGTATCATTAGCAATAGCTCTACTATCCCTTTTAATAGGGAACTTTGTACCATCATCCTTAAGGATGATCATGGAGCCAGATTACAGCTTGTGTAATCGCTCCTAATATTTCTTGCCTACTGTAAAAAAAAACAATAAAAAGAAGGAAGAAAACAAAATGGAAACCCCCATTGAATGGAAAACATAAACTCAATTTTGACGGGGTTCTCACGCCGTCGGGTTTTGGCTCCTATGGCTTTATAATCAGAAACCATTTGGGAACCCCGATCTACTTCGGTTGTGGCCCTTGCCCGATCCCTTCTGTTGCGGGAGTTGAAAGCTTTAGGGCTTGGCAAAGTATCATGGCCGCATTAGAACTATAAATAACCGACTTGGAAATTGAAGGTGACAACCTAACCGTTATCAACAGTTTAAAATGTCGACTTGGGAAATGGGAAACCTTCAGGAGACTCCGAAATGATTGTCTCGGACAGTCTAATCTCACTAGGTTTCTTCTCTTCTGTCGAGATTCGTCATATCTATCGCGAGGCAAACCAAGTTGCGGACCGCCTAACGCATCTGAACTTTGCCATGCACGGTCATATTAGCCCTGCCGATTCTTTGCTTTGCTCCCTCATCCGTATAGATATGTCCTCGGCTCTTAGGATCCCCTAAAGCCAAATTATTTCAAGCTAAAAAAAAAACAACTACAACTGGCTAATCCACATCCATTCTCCATTCTCTCATGTCATCATGTGTTCCCCCTCGCCCCCTTTCTCTATAAATACCTTCTCATCTCACCCCAATTTAATTCCCACTTTCAAACCCAATATATCCCTATTTATCATCTCTTTCTAATCTGCAACCAAAAAATGGTCGCTGATAGATACCGCCGGACAGTATCATTTCCCCACCCCAATCCTGACCGTCCATCAAAGCCCGCCAAATCCTACCACGTCCGTTCCTCCAGTCTCCCCTGCGTCAGATCTCAGCCGTTGATCCCCCAACTAATCGACGAGATCGCCGAGCTCCGCTCCTGGGAACACTCTAGGCCCGATCAGATCCCCTGCGACGCAGCAACCTCCCACTCCACCTGGCTCCTCGCCGGCCTATCCCGCCTCAAGAGCGTCCTCGACTCGCTCGACGACGTCCTCCAGATGCCCCAAACGCACGACGCCCTCTCCCAGCGCGCCGGCTTCGTCGAGAAGCTTCTGGAAAACTTCCTCCAGTTCGTCGACGCCTTCGGGATCTTCCAGACCTCCGTGCTCGCCCTCAGGCAGGAGCTCTCCGCGGCGCAAATGGCGGCCCGCCGGAGAGACGGATCGAACCTCGCCTTGCACGTCAAGTCACAGAAACGGATCGCGAAGGAGATGGCCAAGCTCGTCGCGGCCGTCCGATCCATCGAGTGTCCCGCGGCCTCGATAATCGGAGCGGACGACGAGATCGCGTGCGCGATACGCGGCGTGCACGAGGTCACCGGGGCGGTGTCCGCCGCGGTGTTCGATGGGGCGATGAGGGCGCTAGGCCCTGCCCGGAGGAGGTCCGTGTCGTGGTCGGCGGGATCGGGCTGGGCCGGGCTGGGGTTTTATAAGAAGGGGAAGAGGGAGGGTGACGTGGAGGAAGGGGCAGGTGACGTCATGAGGAAAATGAAGGAGATGGAGGAGTGTGTGAGGGGGATGGAGGGAGGGAGTGAGAGGGTGTTTAGGAGTCTCATCAGTACTCGAGTTTCGCTCCTCAACGTCCTCACTCACATATAAGGCCTTGTTTGGTTTTGTTATTATCAAATCTTGACAATTGATAGCATAAATAGATCGATTCATTTCACATACTATATTTGGTTGCCTTAATTTTGTGTTAATGGCGAGAAAAAGGAAGAAAGAGAATGAGGTTTATATTGTTGTGTATTTGGTTAATTTAAAAGAGCCAAAAAAGAAGGAAAAGAAATGGGGAAAAAAATGAGCAGAACAGTGAAATATCGGTTTATATTTTATTTTTGTAAATAATTTATTGATTCCACAAATCATTAAAGCATGTGTTAACTTTGAACGTTATTGATGCTTGCGTCTTGTTATTTTTAACTTTGTACCCATTCAAATGTGGTGTTAAACATGCTTATATATCTTTATATGACATGTATGGCATAAGTGAGAGGTGTCAAAGGCAAACAAACCCTTAATTTTCATAGGATGATAATGAAATGTTTATTGTATGCTCATGCTATATTAAATTATTTAGGATCTATTTGTCATATACAGTTGGACTGTTGGAGAATGATTTTTGGTTTTATTTTGCCTCCATTTAGTTATTTAGGATCAAATTATTTAGGTGGCCAAAGGTGGCTCCAATCCGAATCAAAATATACAATTTTTTCTTTTTTTTTTTACCTTTTAATAAATAATTTATATGGTTCTCAATATAAATCATTTAGGGTTCGTTTGGTTAGCAATGGAAAAACCCAGGAAGTACAAAAACCCAGGAAGTAGCTAAAATATATGTGTTTGGTTGAATTTTTTTCCGCAGAAAAACCCAGGAAGTTAAATTCCCAGAAAGTTCAATTCCTCCATTTCAAAGGAATTTAACTTACCTACTCTCCCCTAGGTAAGTTGCAATTCCCCCATTTTCTATTTAAAAATTTTCAATTACCCTATTTAATCATCTAAACTAAAAAGTTAACCAAACATATTTTCACAATTCCCGTGAATTAGACTTCCTGGGAATTCAATTCCCATGTAATAACTTCCCGGGAATTTCAATTCCCACATTCAACCAAACGAGCCCTTATTTTCAAATGTCATCTCCTTTTAGGGGAAAAAAAAATTGGTTCTTACCAACTTTTATAATTAAAAAATGTATTTAAACCACAATTGTATGCTTTTTTAAAATATTTTTTGGGGGGTAAACTTAGATATAAAAGCAAACAAAAAATAAAAAAAATCCCGAATTTTTGTTGGTCCCCTGTAAAGGATAGTCTTTCAAATTGCAAATGTGTCATCAGACGATGAGCACAAGTGCGCAATTGATGCTCAATACGCTTATTAACGATGCAACGAACTACTACTAATCCTCTACTAAAAGCAAATTAGCTGAAGATGCCTCCATGGCAACTTTTACACATGGTAAACATAAAATGTGTCAATATGCACAGAAAAAAAAAACATCTAAGCAACTTAGTTAACTAATTAAGATGCCATCATGGCTTGCCTGAGATGTTTCATGCCGGTCTTTACTACATACAACAATGAAAATTGCTCCCCAGAACCAGTAAGCAACAGCTAAACTCTAGCAAGTACACTTTGTATCCATGACAGCAAGAGTATGGATGATGCGAAAACGAAGCCAAACCAACATAGGATCCACCTCTAGATCAACCAAATACAAGTAAAAATAACAGCAGTAGTTTGCAAGATGACGATGATGACCAATTGCATCGAGTTGGCTCCAGGATATCATGCTAGGACAATAAGACGCATGCCAGGTCATTCTTCCTATGGAATCAGATTTTTCTAATGAGTGATGAAGATGATACCGACTGTAAATTTATCACCACTGTGAGATTCATGTATTCTAATCTCTAAGGAGCGCCAGAAAATGACTCAAAAAGCTTGTGTTTTCCACAGAAAGGTCTCATATAGAGAAGGGTACTACTTAACCCTTACATAGACAAGGGAAGAAGCATCCTTCGCTTTTTCTTCCGGGCCAATCTCAATTGCTTCACAATCTTCATGCATATAAGAAATAGCATAGTGACGCATACCAAGATAAATGCCAGTTTCATATGCCTGAAATATAGAGAAACTGCCGACAAAACAATGAATGCAAGTATCACGAGTTCCCATATTACGAAGATCACTATGTCCGCCCTGCAACCACAAAGGCAAATATCAAGGTTAGAATGATCAGGGAAGCAATCTGAGCTATTTTCTGTCAGCCTTCCCTTGAAAATGTCAGGCTAGGTCCATCATAAAGTACACACGTTAAAACAACAAGATCTAGGGAAGCTTAACTTCAAAAGCAAAATATAGTGGGCATAAAATAGCCAACAGGGTAAACAACAAGAGATTGACTAGCCTGATTACCATGTTACAGCAATAGAAGACTAGAAGAGAATCACTGTTTCTACTTCCATTGACCATGTAACAAAGACACAAGACGGAGGTCTAAGAACCTTACAGCTTGGCTAAAATCATTCCATTGAGAATTCTAATACATACCAAGAAGGTAGAATTATCAATATACTCCCACACAAATGGCAGAATGTCCAGGACCCCGTGTCACAACTAAAAGTGTTTGCTTAAGCTATTATCTTTAGCAAAACACATTGTTTCCCGCCACACAATAACAGGAAAACCAATTTTATACTTATATATGCTTGGAAAAACTAAGAGAATTTGCTTATTAGTCATCATTCTAAACAGTGCTGTCAACACTCAAAACCTGAGTCAGATTAAGGCAAGGACAGGAAGTTTGAATGGACAATTATGCAAACTAAATGACACTAAAAAAAACCCTTATGAAACCATAGGTATTATAACTTAAAAACTTTTGAATGTGTTTAAGAGATCATCTTTTGCAAATGACATTGTATATCTGTATCCAGTGCAACAAGGTTTTATCAAATACTCTAGGCCTAGCTAAAGAGGATGTAGACATCCTTCAAAGCAGTACTATCAACATTCAAAACTTGAGCAAAATAAAGATAGGACAGCAAGAGAGAAAAGGACAGTTATGTAAGATAGACAATACATTAAAAAGAATTTGTAGAACCATAAGTGATCCCAAATCAGCAACTAGACAATTTCCATCCAAACCTTCCAGTTAAATTCATAAAAACAGTGTGTTTCCCTCTCAGTTTACATGAAAATTGAAAGGGTGTGTTTCACATTCTTTACCCCTTAGTTCATGGCTATTTCCCTCTATTCATCAAATATCGAAGCCTTGAATGCCCAAGCTGCCAAACACTCTAGGCAATCAAGAAGCATTTGCTGGGAAGTACTCAATCAGTACTTAGGTTAGAAAGAGCTTAAACATTTTGAAACCTTTTCCAGTAAATCAACCTAGGATCCGAATTTCTCTTCAGATCTGAAATCAAAGAAATGAACTTGTTTCCTCTAATTCCCAATTCTCTCTATCAAATAAATACCCATCCTTGTGCTAATTCATGCCCTAGCTTGCAAAAGGAACAAATCATAATTCTCCGCAGAGGCCAAGTTTCCAGGCTAATTATTCAATTAATCAACTACAGAAACCGGAATCAAATCAATCCAAGCTCACAAAATCGCGCAATCAAAGTTCCCAATGATCAAGAAAACATTGACGCAAGCAACGATCCAATCAATTCAGATCCAACTGTCAAGAATTAAGAAACCAACGTAAAAATGCAAAAGGTAAATTAGGGGAAATGAAATACCTGGAACCAAAATTGGTGGTAGCGGAGAAAAACGAGGCCGACGCCCAATCATGCTTGGATCGTATCTGGTATTCTCTTAGCTGCTCGGCCAAATTATGCCGAGTTATCATCTCGATTGCGTCGGTTTTCTTCACCTATTCTCCCTATTTCTTCGTCGAATTCCTCTCCCTCGCCCGTTAAGACCTGTGATATGCGAATGTAAAGTGATGTCGGAGAAAGGAGCCAAAATCCGGCAGATTTGAGGGCGTCGCCGGGGAGGATTGAAATTACAAACGGAGGGAGGGGATCGGATCCGGATCGGATCTTCGTCTGAAACGAATTCGGGTCTGATTGTAAAACGAAGCAGACGAAGAATTTCCCCCCACCTTGCGAATCTGAACCTAAAAAATTCTTGACGAAGATTTTGATTCCTGAAATTAAAATTCGGCAGGCGGGTTTTGGGATCGAGCTCCTCCCGTTTTGGGCCGTATTGGGTTCGCTGAATTCGGGTCTGTTTATCACTTCAATTCATTAGAGGCCACCTTAACTCACTCTTTCTCTATTAATATAGTGCCTATATTGTGTATCATTTATTTTAGGCGAAATCGGGTATATACCCATGAAAACTTTATTAATTGGGTATATACCCATCAAAACTTCAAAATTGTTTATATACCCATTAAATCATTTATATTTTGTTTAATTGTCCATCATATATTTAATTTATACTATTAAATGTAAAAATTATTAAAATTTAATTATTTAAATATTAAAATTAGTTAACTTTCAAATAATTATTAAAATGAGACATTAATTTCAATTTCTCTCAAACCAAGTAATTTTTTTTAATTTGATGTGATTTTACATTAAAAAAATATGTATTTTATTTCTTTACTATGGTTTATGGTCATTTTTATAACTTAATTATTTTGAACTTATGCATGAAACTTGATATTAAATAAAATCATTGGATAAAAATATAATTATAAGTACGTTGAAGTTTAACTTTTATATTAAAATTTTAATTATATTTTCTATCCAATAATTGTAAAGTGATAAATTTTCTAATTATTTAAGTCTGGTATATGATTAAATTTTAATCTATTTTTCACTCAATAATATTAGATCAAATATATTATGGACAATGAAACAAAATTTAAATGATTTGATGGGAATATAAACAATTTTGAAGTTTTGATGGGTATATATCCAATTAATAAAGTTTCTATGGGTATATACCCGATTTCGCCTTTATTTTATGGCTTCAAAAGATGAAAAATTATCATATCATTTATAGGATCGTACTTATAGGGCTAGTTGTCTTGCCCAAATGGGAAAGTTGGTGGGAGCAGTTTGACAGTGTTTAGATGGGAAATTTTGGAAGAGGGGAAGAAGAAGAAGATAAGTTGAGGGTTGTCATGGAAACTTGGATTTGTTGAGTGATGAAGGAGGCTAGTTGATTGTCAGCCATGGCGGCTGTGAGCAACGTTGGTTAATGTGGTTTTAACAGGGATGACAATTTCACCCGCATATGATTCGAACTCAAATCATCCGACTTGAAAAGGTGGGTAAAAAACCGGGAAAAAAAAAACGGGTGGAAAGTGGAGGATGAGTGGGTGGGTGATAGGTCGGGTTGGATGTGGGTGATGATTTTTTCCAACCAAGCCTGACTCATCGTCCATCACCCGCTATCACACATCACTCATTTACAATATAATACTCCCTCCGTCCTAAAATACATGACCTTTTAGCATTTTGCACAAGTTTTAATAAAACACCTTACTTTTAAAAAAAATCATCATTGCACTAACTTTTTCATAAATTTTATTATTTTTAACATTCACTACACATTTTAACCAATCAAATTATTTTAAAAAGTCAACAACACACAAACCAATACAAATCATTACAACTTTTTACCTAGAAAACCTAAAAGTCCATCTATTGTTGGACAAAAATTTACCTCTAAAAACCCATGTATTGTTGGACGGAGGGAGTATTACATATAATTGTAACATGTAAATTGATTTATTTTCCTTTTCTAACCCCTAAATCTCTAATATTTCATACGATTCGACGTCAAAACTCGGTTGAAATAATAATTGCATTCTGTTTATAATGATAAAAATACATTACATATCTTCTAGTATTGACCTTTTTATGCACTCTGTATGTTGTAAGACATAATGTTATTTAAGACTTGTATTTTTTATAACAATTTCTTTTAATTATAATGGTATGTTGTATATATGACAATTTATTTTTTGGATGAAATAGAAATAAACAAATGAGCAAAAATCACCCTTATTTCACCCATCTCAACCACTCACCCAATAGATGGTGGGTAAAGTAGATATTGATGATGGGTCGGAAGGGTAATAGTCCATCCATGATGGATCCAGTGAAATGAGGGTCCAACCCACCACCACCTGACCCATTATCATCCCTAGCCGCTTCGATACCATAGACAGACACCCGATGGATGGTGTGCTTGGGCTTGCTATGGATGATCCATACGCTATTACGTCCAAATGTCTTGCGATGAGAAAGAAAATTATAGATGGACCAATTGAATTAGGTGCTTGATTATGATTTAAAGTACTATTGGTAAGTTTATTCGGACATAGGTTACAAATGAACAACAACAAAATCACAGATGGCCCACATGATTATTTATTATGGGTAATTACAACAATTACTAGTGATTATTAGTACACCATATAACAACCGAAATAAACATTGCACAATTAAAATCAAACCAAACTGAACTTAATTTTTGGTCTTGATCACATTTGTGGGAGTTGGGTGTAGAGGAATGCTGTTTTATTCCATATACATGACACAACGAAGACACTTGCCTTGAATGAGGAGATCCATAGCATCGTTGATCTCTTCTATCTTCATCTCATGAGTTACAAATTCGTCTAGTCGCATCACCTGCGAAGCAATTCCAAACGTTTTAAATTAGATATAAGTTGTCGCGGACCCAAAATTTCCATTATTTGCGAGTTTAACACTTCATTTTTTAATATGAGCAACATTTTATCAAAATTGATATATTTAAGTTTCAATTCGTATATTCGTGACTGAAATATTTATCATCTACCATATTTTTTTCCCAATATCATTGCATATATATGTTGGGGTAAGTGTGCAGATGAATTTGGGCCCATGGGCCCATGTTATTAACTAGTTGTCTAAACATTAACATGGTATCAGAGTCTGGTTTTCTGGATTTTTGAGTTAACTGTAGTCTGTAGAAGACGTTAATTAGAAGAATCCGTAAACAATATATATACCTTGTCCAAGTACCACTTGACCAGAGTCGGCACGTCGGATTTGGTCTTCAGACCTCCAAACAAGCTTCCTCTGACGGTCTTACCTGTGAACAACACATCGATCGAGTTGAAGGTGATATTCGAATGGGGTTTGTCCACTCCCAACATAACCGTTTTTCCCCAACCCTAAAGGTTCAAATGTTCACATAATTATACAGGTTAGTAAGAATCTGAATGGACACATGGTAAATAATTTTGAGCTAATAAAATCTAGACGAGTTTATAATCTAGATGAAGTTGAAAACACGAAAAAGTAATTTTTTTTTTGGTTTGATGGAGGATGAATTAGGAGACGCACACTTCTACTGCTGGCATAAGCGTCATGAACCAGCGACGCCAACCCGACACACTCGAAACAAAAGTCCGCGCCTCCATCCGTCATCTCTACAATCACCTGCTTGATCGACGATCAAATCAAGTACCAACAAATTGAATTGATAGATATAAACCAATTGGTTAATGTCGTTTTCACTATATGAATTTGTCCCTTTTGTTGGTGTTGTTGAAGATAGGTGTATGTATATCAATAAGTGGCTATGGTTAATTTGAAGGGTTGAATGAGGACCTGGCTCACAGATTTATCTCCACAGTCTAGAGGGTTCACAAAGTCTGTAAGACCAAATTTTTTTCCTGCATAAATATACAAAGCAAGATATGGATGAGTTATTATCATGAAAAATCTATATGAAATTAGAAATGTGGTTATAAATTATTTTTCATTAAGGTTCCTGCACTCAGGCAGGGATCGAGGGGTGAGCTGGGGTCCGCTCTAGTCCACCCCATTTTTTTTAAATAAAATAATTAAAAAAATTAAGTAAAATTAATAAAATTATCCTTTTAATTATTAAATAAGGATTTTATTAATGAAAATTATGCGTCTAAGAAAAGTTTACCCTATCTAACCCACTCAAATTTTAATTTCTGATTTTGTACTCCCTGCACTTAAAAAAAAAAAAAGTCACGCAAGCCTTTGAACATTTTTTCCTATCAAAATCCTGCAGCTTTTGACGATAAATGAGTTCATGAAATTCTATGGACTCTGAGATTTTTTTTATGTCATTTACTTTATTTGAAGGACTACATTGACACCAAAAGTCTAAAGTTTAAGAACTTTAAATGACCAATTTTTTTTTTTGATAAATCCATTTAACTTTATAAAAAATAGGAAGTTTAATTGATAAAAAATAAAAAGTTCTGTGATTGTTATAACTTTCATCAATATTAAGAAATCACATATATATATTTTTTCTTGCACAACATTATCTTTGATGTCCTTTAAAAGAAAATCCACTCATTTATGATTTATTCATGGCCACAAGACACTAATTTTGTTGAATGTGGCCCAAATCAGCTCCTATTATGTGAGGCTTAAAACAATTAATTTAAAGATTTGGCACCAAATAATAAAAAAGCTTTACCTATCTCGAATTTTTCAGGATTCACATCCACACCAATGATTTTAGAAGCTCCACATATCCTTGCACCCTCCACAACCTACCATTCCAAATCACATTCAACAAATCTCAACAATTCAACACTATACATCGATAGATCCGCGCATTAACAAAATCGACCATACAAATTAACCCCCCGTTTGTTTTTTTGGTAGGGAAAAGTAATGATTACTCTTATGAATGTAGTCCATATTTAAGTTAAGATACATTGATCACTATTCTAATCATTTCTCTTCTTCTCCCATTTTTCATACAAATGTGTTACCCTTCTATTCCCTAATTTGAAGGAGGGTAACTAATACCTCTAGGATGGGCTAATAATCCCCCTCACCCTCTCCTCCAAGCTCATAAAAAATGATGATCATATACATTTTATGTCTAAAATTTAATATCTTACCTTTCCATTCCCTAGTTATTTAAACAAATGAGCCCTAAAAAAGATACGAAACGGGCACATACCGCGAGCCCAATCACACCGAGTCCAAAAACAGCAACTGTAGACCCCTTATCAACGCCTCCAGCTTTCCAAGCAGCACCAACCCCTACAAATTAACAAAAACAAAGGATGACTGAATTTCCTGACACTATTAATCCCACATCAGATATAATAAGTGATGGCAACAACTCAACTCACCAGTGGATATCCCACAACCGATAAGGCATGCACGGTTAGGAGGAATGGCGGGGTCAACTTTGGCGATATGCACGACATCTATGACAGTGTACTGGCTAAAGCTGGAGATGTTCACAAAATGGTGTATAACTTCCCCGTTGGTGTCGGTGAACCTAGTGGTCTTGTCCCTTGGCATGTAAGGGGCGATCTCGAATGGCTGGTTTGAGCAGATGTTGCCTTTTGGGGACTTGCAACCGGAACACTCCTGGCAATCGGCTAAGAATGTGGGGATCACATAGTCTCCTGGACCAACCTCGTCGACGAACTCACCCACGCTCTCAACAATTCTTGTTGCAACCAAGAAACATAACAAATGAAAACATGGGATATGTACTTTTTTTAGCTAAGGACTAAGGAGGGATTGAAAGCAATCTATCTATCTATATCTCATGAGCTCTTACCCCACAGCTTCATGTCCAAGGATCATAGGGAAAACAGAGGGAAGTTCCTACAACACATTCCAAAGAAATCAACTGAATCACTCATTTTGACAGTTAATTCAATGAGTTTTTATTTCACTTTTTTCTCATTGGCAATTGTGAAATAAAGCTATCCTACATTGTAAGTAATCGCAAGGTTTAAAACGGTGTAGTTAGATCGTTACAATATGGGGAGAGAGATTCGAACTCGTGACTTATTGGTCATTACTTTTTACCAGCGTAAAGCTTTGCTAGCTTAGCGCGTGTTTGGCAATTGGAGTTTTTAGGGTTGGATATTTTTTAGGAGGTAAAGTTTATTTTGTGTATTATGGAGGCGTGTGAGATAGAGATTTTTTTTCAAAAAAATAACATTGTAAAAAAGATGACTGACTTTTTGTGGGTATAAGGTTTGTAAGTGGGTATTATGGATGAAAAGTTAAAAATACCCTTCAGATCCGAAAAGGGTTAAAAAGGAACAGGGACAAAAGTGTATAAATTTCCATAACCTGATCAAATAACCTACCAAAGCTACCCCTTCCAGCTTCCAAAATCAGAAAAAATAAGCTCCACCTCCAACTTCATAACCTCAAACCAAAGCTGCTTCCAAGCATGGAATTTCAGAGCTTAAAAGAGCTTAAAATTTTAATTAGTCTAGCTAGGTTAGCTAGCCAGACTTAACAATGACCTAGGAATCTAATTAAAAAAAAAAACTAAACTAATCCATAAGGTGCAAAGTCTAGATTTGATTGGGAAGTGGGAACACAGGTGCAAAGGATCAATAAAGATCTCATCCATACTCTAACTATCTATTTTTATATAAAAAAAATTATATATCAATTTTTTTTAAAAAAAATATTATTATTATTTGGTAAGATTTTTTTTTAAGATTATAAACATGATTTTCCGAACTTGCTTGCTACGATGTTGATCACGAGAGGAGTCGATGCCTGCCATCCTCTTTCGAGCCTGGTTCGCCAATGCTAGAGCTTTATTGACCGTGACTGGGATATCCAGTTACGACATGTCTTCAGGGAAGCGAATTTTGTCGCCGACTCCCTTGCTTCTTTAGCTTTTTCCTTTCCGGTTGGTTTTCATGTTTTAGCTAGACCCCCATTAGATGTTGTTCCTATTGTGGATGAGGATGCTAGGGGAAGGGCTACTCCCCGTTTGATTCGTGTGTAGCCCAGTATTTTGGTTTTATGCAATTGGGAGCAATTCCCATCTTTTTCACCAAAAACATGATTTTCCGAAATAAAATTTTGTAAACCTATAAAAATAGATCTTTAGAACATAATATGATTTTTTTGAAGATAAATAAAAGTAAAAATAATTTAACGACGCCAAAGATGAAATGAAGTAGGAAATTAATGTGAAGAGGACAAGGAAGGAGTTATACGTTTAATTTCCAGAAGGTAACGTCGGTGTGACATAGAGAAGTACATATGATCTTGATGCGAACTTCGTGGGGTTGGGGAGGAGCCACTATCACCTCCTCCATCACCAATGGCTCGCCGGCCTTGCGTGCCACCGCCGCTGCAAAAACCGCCACGCACGTCATCGTTTGCAGTCTCGAGAATTCTCGATCGATCGGTGTCGGAAAAATTAAGCTTACCTTTGCAGCGGATTGGCTTCCCGGCCGTGGAGTTTGTAGGCTGATCCGCCATTTCTAGTCGTTACACAAACACTTGGCCGGGTTCCTGTACGTCAAGTTTTGCGTTTTGCACACCTTAAGTGCTTCTCTTATTATATTAGTTGCAGTCAAGCTAGTGTGATGATAATGTAATGCGATTTTGTGGCACGTATTGAGTAAGGAGTGATGAGGTGGCTTTCATTTGATGTGCGGCCAATTTTATTATGTAAGGCAAATAAATTCAATTTTATCAACAAAAAAAAATCAAAGAAGAAAAAATTAATATAAAATGTAGGGGTGAGTGCAGGACGGGATGGGACGGGACGGAGGTCGTTCTGCGTCCCGTCCCGCGTAATTTTTACGGGACGGGATCGGGACGGGATTTACTCGTTATTTTTTGATTCCGTACGGGCCTTGTCACTCGGGACGGGACGGGTCTTGTCCCTCAGATAAAAAAGATTATAAAAATATTTAAAATTTAATGTATATTTTGAGATTTTGGTTCTATATATACACGTATATAATATCTGTTCATATGTTTTACAGTGTGTGCATTACAATACTAGGTAGTGTAATTCAAAGATGTAGTGTATAGCTGCTTGTTGGGCTAAAATCTTCCCTCCTCCTGCAAGTGTATATATTAGTGTGTATATATATGTACATACAGTAATATAAGATGTATACTCTGTATATACTATATGTATTACGGTATAACATAATAGAGTATATTATTATTATTTTTTTTAGAACTCCAAATAGTATAGAAAAAAACAATCAAATGTTTACAAGAAGTTAGCCGACAACCGAAAAACAAGCTGCGCACCAACCCCTTTAGCAATGGAAAAACAAACTCTGGTAAAAATATGAGCAGCTAGACGAGAACTAGAATCTAAGGCTAAAGACAAAGAGCGGATCCGTCCCAGCAGCGCAACAGCATCCACATCCAGCTCACCAAAAGAAGAGAAAGAAAAAGGCAAAAACCCATAACCAGCAGTAGAGCACACATCCCGATACTTGGTGAACTTACGCCGCGCAACGTCAAGTACACACCGTTCAGGAGCGAAGGAAGCCAAACAAGTCTGAGTGAGGGGGGAGGAACCAGTGATATCCACACACATATCCCGGCCCCGATCCCAAGAGTAAAGAAGAATGTCAGCGGGCCTAAGGGGTCCGCCAAGACCGTCAACAACCCCAATATCCACCTCCTTTCCAGAGGGGATCCCAGCACGGAAGCAAATGTCGAAGAGGGTGTCACGCACAAGATTATGCCGATGTTTGAGCCCAACGGAACTTGAGCACGACACGGCATGATCCCCAAAAATATCACCCTAAAAAACCCGACCACATGCAGAGCAGGGAAGACCATCCCGAAATAAGGGGATACCCAAACGATAATAGAGCACAGACCTGTAAGTCCTACCATTCATGGTCTGACCGAGCCCCGAAATAGGAACAGCTCCGAGTCAATCAGACGAATGGGGCCCATGCTTTTATTATTATTATTTTTTATTATAAACTTGCTTATATTAACCAATTACTATTTACAAGAAATTGGTGGGTAGCCGAGATACTATCTGGGCACCCACTCCTTTAGTGATAACGAAGCTAAGTCTAGTAAAAATATAAGCTGCAGCACGAGCCCCGACATCCTGAGATACTGAGAATTTCTGAATCCGCTTCAGCAAGGCAACAACATATGTATCCAACTCCCCCAACGAAGAGAAAGAGAAGGGTAGAAAACCATAACCCGCTGTCGTGCACAAATAACGATACTTGACACGCTTACGTTGAGCAGCAGCAACAACAACACGACCAGGGACAAAGTCAGAAACCCCCGCCTGAGTCAAGGGGGAGGATCCCGTCAGATCAACACAAACATCACGCCCTCTATCCATGAATGAAGAAGCAAATCTACCGGACAAAGAGGCCTATCGTGCCCATCCACCAAACCGATATCAACCTCCTTACCGGCAGAAATTCCAGCCCTGTAACAGATATCCAATAAGGTGTCGCACACAAGGTTATGTCGATGTTTAATACACACGGTACCAACACAGGACACACCATGATCTCCATAGACATCACCATCAAAGACCCGAGAACAAGCCGAACAGGGCCTAGACACCGTGAACAACGGAACACCCAGTCGATAGCTAAGCACACTACGATAGGTTCTTCCATTCATAGTCTGCCCTAGCCCAGAAATAGAAACTACGATAGGTTATTATTATTATTATTATTATTATTATTATTATTATTATTATTATTATTATTATTATTATTATTATTATTATTATCATTATTATTATTATTATTATTATTATTATTATTATTATTATTATTATATTATTATTATTATTATTATTATTATTATTATTATTATTATTATTATTATTATTATTATTATTATTATTATATATGCAGGACGGGATTTGCAGGATTGAGACGGGTCGTCCCGCGTTCCGTCCCGCATAATTTATGCGGGACGAGACCGGGACGGGATTCACTATTTTTTTCCGAAATTCCACCGGAATCGGGACGGGACCGGGATTTGCGGGATTTTTGCTCACCCCTAATAAAATGTATTTATGAAATATATAAAAGAGGAAATTGCGTCAGAAGACCCAATTTCCTTACCCAATTAAGCAACTGTTAGAGGACAGTTCAAATTAAGCAAATGTCCATAGGTATAGTCAAAGTAACCCTAGCCCTCTTTCCTCGGATCCCCTCTCCCTCCCTCAATCTCCGTCTCTCCAACCTCTTCCTCCATCTCTAGCTTTACCGGCCGATCTTGTCAGGATGAACTTAATCTTAATTCATATGGATGGTGTAACCAACCTTCAATTGCTTGTCGTTGGTGCCGACGATCGCGAACCAGTCATCAATCGCCACACTAGTCCTCCATTCCCTCCTTCAATATGTCATTGTTCGCAGCGGAGTTCTCCACCCCGCACACCAACCACCACCTATCCCACCTCTTTACCCAGTGGCGGAGCCAGAAAAATTTCGGAGGGGAGACACAATTTTACATGCGATTTAGTTTTGGATTAAATTGGCATAAAGAATTATATATAATACGATAATAAGTTATGTTATTTTAAGATAAAATTTCAACGGTTTATGATAAAACGCTTTATTTTTTTCACCTAAAAAAAGAAATATAAATATATAAATGAAATATTCGGAAAAAATTAACTATATAAGTATAGGAAACGTAATATAATAAACATTAAGTGAAGATTATGGTTGTTATATGAGATGAATAGCTAAAGCTTGGCTCGAGTTTTGCTCAATACAAGCTCAACTTGAGCATCTTTTACAAAACGAGCTTATTATGAGCGCATTTTTATGCTCGATTCAAAGTTCGACTCGGTTCAATTAAAACTCAAATAGCACAAATTTTGTGAAATTTACAAATTTTCTTTTATGTTACTATGTCATGAGCAAGTAAGGTTACATAATACTTGGAGAAAAAAAACTCAGCATTTACTAAACAAGCCGAGTACGTATGAGCTCAAGTTCAAATATAGATTCGACTCGAACTCGACTCGTTTCTAAACGAGCTAAATATAATCAAGCAATACTAGACTTGTTTGGTTCGAATAACAACCCTAGTCAATATATAACTTGTTGCACTCATAACATATAATATGCATAACCAGACATAAAAAATTTAAATTTGCGTAACTTCTTATCTAATTGTCAAAATGATTAATATAGCCTCTCATTTCGAAGCTCTCGAGATGAATTATCATATATGAATGTTAATTTATGTAAAATATAAAAGCATTATAGTCTATTGAAACAAAATTAAAGTGATTAATATACCTTTAATTTTTAAACATTTATAACTTTTTACTCAGATGTCGGATTAGAGGGTATTATATATCAAAACGAAGCTATCAATGAGGAGAATACACCTAGGTAGTTTGTCGTATGAGAGGAGGGTCATGTGACCCCCAAGACCCCTAGCTCTGCCCCTGGCTCTACCCACTTCGACCGCCTTCACGCCACCCTCACCAGTTTCTGCGACAACCTTTTCCATGACCAACCCCTCGGCTCCGGTTATCTCAACTCTCCCTCTAGCTGCTCCTGCACCGATTCCTGCACTGGTTACCACCCTAAATCGACAGTCACCGCCAATTCCACCACCGGTGTCGGATACCGAAGCTTCTGGGCTCGCATATATTGGAGTGGTTGATTGCTAGCATCAACCTTAACATGTCCTTGACGTGATTCATCTTGTTCGTCCAACTCTGATCGAGTGCTGAATTTTCGAGCCAAAAATTTAAAACTTAGTTCGAATTCATGAAATTGGAAGAAAGTGAGGGCCGATCCTCACATCCCTCTCCAAATCCAAAATCAGAAACGAAGAATAGTCCAATCTAATATGCAGAAGGAGAATCCAGATCGATCCATGTTTTGTCTGCTCCTTCTTGTCCTCTCATTCTTGCAATCCTAAATCAAAGTTGATTGATGTCGAATTAGCAGCAGATCTTAGATTTGGAAAAGAAGATGAAGAAGAGCGGACAAAGGCTCGAGCGGACAAAAAAGTGCGGATCGATTTCGGGAGATGGGGTGCAGATCTAGATCTGATTTTGGAGATGGGGCGGACAAGGAGTGGTTTGTGA
The DNA here is from genome assembly GCA_963922045.1 of Persicaria maculosa. Classification (NCBI taxonomy): domain Eukaryota; kingdom Viridiplantae; phylum Streptophyta; class Magnoliopsida; order Caryophyllales; family Polygonaceae; genus Persicaria; species Persicaria maculosa. Next base: position 14,925,363 of record OY998253.1, read on the forward strand.
ACTACTACGAGAAGGAGAAGACAAGGGAGCAGTTTTGGTGTTAGTCTCCTTTGAGTCCTTTCTAGGTACATGACGATCCAGGTGAAAAGAAGTGGAGAAGGAGCAGTTTTCCCTCAAACAAAAAGGAGCAGTTTGTGAACTTACTACCATTGATTGCTAGTCTACTATCTTCCCTCATTCTCCATGGTCCTCCACCAGTGATTGTTAGTCTCCATGTTACGAAAAGGTGCTTCTTTAATTTGGATGCTATTGCTGAATTTTAATTGTCAGCATAAAAAATTCTTCAATTATGTAAGAAATCTGTGTGGTGATGGTCAACTTCTTCAATTCAGCGACAGTACGTAGTCAATAGTAGTAGCTTATCTATGCTAATTTATGCAAATGGAACAAATTAAGTAGTGCTTTTTTTGTCATAAAAGATGCTAAATTTATGATAATCTCATCAGTCCGTTGTCAGCATAATTTTCTAGCTAAGTTAGAATCTCATCAGTCCATTTTCAACATAAAAAATTCAACTAAGTTAGAATATCATCAGTTTGTTGTCAGCTTAAAAATTTCAACAGTTAGAATCTCATCAGTCTGTTGTCAACATAAAAGTTTCAATTAAATTAGAATCTCATCAGTTCGTTGTCATCATAAATATTTAAACTAAGTTAGATGGATGGAGGAAAGGAAGCGAGCAACAATTTAGGGGTGACCGGTGGACATTTAACTATAAATATTGGATGGTGGATATTTAATTAATTAGGTCGTATTATATGGACAATTATTTTTTTCTCCTTATATAAAATCCAGTCAGCTTCATTTTTATGCAGTGTAAAAAAAAAAGTTGATTATAACGAAAAATCGTTAAATGTATACCGAGTAATTTATTTCCAACAAATAATCAATCAGTATCATCGAATAATTAATTAGAAGTTACTTTTAATCTAATCCATTGATCTTTTTATTTAATGACCCAAATTTATTAACATGAAACACCATAATAGTTGTATACATATAACATGTTGTCTCTATATATATTATTAAATTTTATAAGCTACATTCGAACACAATTGCATGATTTTTTTTTTGGAAATTCCGTTTGGTGCCCCTGAGCTTATGTCAATTCTGGTTGGTGTCCCATACTTTTTTTTTTGTCCGGATGGTACCCCTAAGTTTTGTCAAAAGTTCGGCTCATGCCCAAAACTCATATTTTCTCCTTTTTAATGAATAAAACCACCCTTTATTATTATTTTTTTTTTCACAAAAATCCCTTTTACTTTTGACATTGAACAAAACTACCTATTATTTGACTAAATTCAATACAAAAGTGACAAGCCCACCTTTATTTTTAAAATTGTACAAAATCACATATTATTTCCAAAAAATTTATCAGAAACTCACCCTTGTTTCCAAAAAAAAAAATAGAACAAAATCACCCTTGTTTCCAAAAATCTCTCTATTATTTGACTAAATTCCATACAAAAGTGACGAACCCACCTTTATTTTTAAAATTGTACAAAATCACATACTATTTCCAAAATTTTTATCGTAAAATCATCCTTGTTTCCAAAAAATACTAGAACAAAATCACTACAGTTTTTAAAATTGTACAAAAGATCTATTTTTTTCATACTTTGCAAAAAAAAAAGACACTAATTATTTTCCAAAATAATATATAATAACAACTATTATTTTCCAAAACAATATTTAACACCTATTATTTTCCAAAACAATATTTAACCTATATCTCACTAACTTTATACATTTGTAAATGTGATTGATCAATTTAACCAAATAATCGATTAGAATTTTATTGAAAAAGAAAAGTAAAGTTTATTTGTTTCACTTTCTTCTCTTATAAAAGAAAGATATAATAAAAGATTAATCATTCTTATCTTATTAGGTTTTATGTATTCCAAACAAAATAAATCAATAACACTTTCTTTTGTGCATTTTTTAAAGCATAAAGGGTGGTTTTATGCAAAGTATGATTTTATGAAGTTTTTTTTTTTGTAATTTATAGGTTAATTATATTTGTTCACATAATAAGATGATGGATTTGTGCAAAGTTTTTGTAAATAATGGATGATTATGTACAATGTAATGTTTGACAAATAATGAGATTTATTTTTTAAAAACTATGAAAAATATATAAAGCGATCTTTTGTGTAATATTAAAAACAATGATTGATTTTCTTTATAAAAAAAATGGAAACAATGGGTATTTTTTGCTAAAACTTTGGTAATAATGTATAATTTTTTTAGTTTTTAAAAGTAAAAGGTGATTTTGTCACTTTTGTGTTGAATTTAGTTAAATAAGAGGTAATTGTGTTCAATATAAAAGCAAATGTGCTTTTTTTATGAAAAAATAAAAAATAAAGGTGATTTTATTCAATAAAAAGGAAAAAAAATGAGTTTTGGGCATGAGCCGAACTTTTAACAAAACTCAGGGGCACCATCCGGACAAAAAAAAAGTGTGGGACACCAACCGGAATTGACATAAACTCAGGGGCACTAAACAGAATTTTCCTTTTTTTTATTAGGAAGAAATTCGGGCGAGCGAGCTTTACCCGACAGCATCCTTACGAATGAGGTATAAAAGACCAAAATCGTTGTGAATATCGACACCACAGACAGAGTGGCAAAGGTGTGCAACCTTATCCACCACTCTATTGCCTAATCGGGGAACATGAAAGAAAGAAACTTCTTTCATAGTCAATACTACCTCCGTCCAAAAATACATGGACTTTACTATTCACGCACGCTTTTTTAAGAATGTAAAAACTATATAAAATATTAATTTTTTTATTAATTTTTTTTAATAATTATAAACTTATTGCTAATAAGTTTGTAATTATTAAAAAAAAACTAATAAAAAAGTTAATATTTTATATAGTTTTTAGCTCCTAAAAAAGCGTGCATGAATAGTAAAAGTCCATGTATTTTTGGACGGAGGGAGTAATATATAAGAGTTTAACATCAGACAAGATTAGCTCAATTTCCCAAGGACATTTAGATGTATTGTTCAGATGGTTTATGATTATAATGGAATCGCCTTCAATGTGTATTTTATCAATACGGAGTTGTAGCGCATGTTGGATTCCCAACTTAAGAGCAAATGCTTCCGCTTTCAGTGGGCTTTGTTTACCAAGTTTCTGGTAACAAATGTGTATCGGTCGTCCTTCCCAGTCCCGAATTATTGCTCTAGCCGAGCTGTCATTGTTTGCAATTGTGGATCCGTCAAAGTTTAACTTAAGGGTACCTCTTGGGGGTTTGCACCATGTAATCTTACCATGAATCTTTTTCTTCCTTGGGTGATTAGGTTTTTTTTTTTGTGTAAGGGAGGATCCTCATCAAAAACCATTCCGGAATGGCTCACCGAAAAGGGCTTGTGGATAGTCCCCATAGATCCCCGGTTCGATCCCCGGAATGGCCTCTCTTTATTTACCTATTCATGGGGATCCTCATCAAGATTGCCCTCAAAGTGCGAGGTTTTACTCCAATTATCCTTATGAGTTTTGATAGTGCGTAAAGAGTAGTCACAGTGAAGGGATGGGGACCAGCTTAAACACAAATTGGTTCCGGATGTACCAAGTCGCCCACCAAGAGAAAGCAAGCTCCACTTTGGCCGCATAGGTAAGGTTGTTTCTGATGAAAGTCATGATGGTTTTTATATCTCTTGATTGATTTATCATACTACATATTTTTAAGTTTGTGTGTTTAGGGAGACGGTGAAGAGAGCGCACATATTGGCATTCAAACAAGAGGTGTACATCCCTACCGCGCCGTTGGAAAACCTACAAGTGGATGGAACAGATGTCCCTCGTTGGGGGTGCCTAGAAGTAATCGGGAGCCTAGAAGTAGTCGGGAGACTATTCTGACTGACTTTATATAAGAAATTCTTAACCTTTGATAGAACATCCAAATTTCAAATCCATACGTTATTATCTAAGTTTAAAGATGATTTGGTTGTGATTAATTTATATGAATGATATATTTGTATAGGGTCTATATATGTGGTGCATATATGACATTTATATAGTTCAGCGGATCATTGAGTTTTAACTTTTAACCATAAAATTTTAAAATCATTCGAATATATATCATTTTCGAATTCCATGTATCATGTCTAAAAAGATCGGATTTAATTAAATCCAAAAATTTCTTACCATTCAAATCAAAATTTCCAACTCGAGTGAAGTTTTTATAAGTTTAAATGTCGATTACTTAATTGTCGATCGAACAAAACCGAAACTAGCCTTTTTTGGTGGGAATCTAAACTAGATTCGACACGTGCTGATGTGTGACAAATTAAATAATACTCCTTTCGTATCGTAATACTTGTTGTTTTAGAGTGTTAAAGTTGTATCAAAAAACTTGTTGTTTTAGCTATAATTATTATCTTTATAGGTAATGATTGCTCTTTTTATAGGTAATAATTAGTCCTTTTAGGTATTTTAAGCTATAAAATTAAAGTAAAGATATGTTTTATTAATAAATATGCATAGAGCTAAAACAACAAGTATTGTGATACGGAGGGAGTAGAAAAATGAAGGTGAGTGGTTGAAGGGTTTTCTATTTTTGTTGCCAAAGTGCATTTGGCGGTGAGGCCAACTAATTAAGCTACCTCCCATCCAAGTTGTCAGTACGTTACCACTTGAAGCGGGAAGATAACAACACCATTCATCTATTTTTGTGGTTACTAATTATTTTTCAATTGTAAATATATATTGAAAACTATCGTCGATTCCATCAATATCATCCATTTTCAGTAGAACCCAAACAATCTTTGCACTTCAAATATTAATTGAAAGATGAATTGCATATGCTATATGCACTACCCACCATTCACTTCAAATCAATAATTTAGTGGCCGGTGTTACAAAGCAACATTAATAAATTCATATATATATATTTGACTTCCTTTTCGAAGATGGATATATATTAAAATAGATTTCATAGCCTATATTCCAACTCGGTCTGACACTTTGGATCTCATGGAGTTGCTAAAATAACTCCATGTGAAGTTGGTTAAATCCTAACCACTTAATTTTAAATAAATGGTTTAGATTTAAATGCATTTAGCCATTTTTTATTTTATTTTTTAGGGTCGATGCATTTCTATTGGGTAATTCTACCAACTTCACGGAGTTCAACTCCACGGGATATGATCCTGACCGCTTTCTGACATAGCTAGATTAACCACGTACACTAGCTAAATAGAAAAGATATCTACAGTAATTTGCAAAACATAAGTGTTATAGTATGTTTCTATTATCTTTTTCCCTTGTGCTCATTCACTCAATTGACCCTCAAATGTTCAATCTATCAAAAATAAGTGTTGAAGGTGATGTTGAGACTAACCATTAAAAAAAAAAAAGTAATGCATTTGTTAACTATATAGGGCCCCTTAATTTAATTCTATACAAGGACCTTCTATTTTAAGTAATTAGATTCGATCAAAATACCAAATAATTAACATATTATCTAGCAAATTAATGAGTAAACCGTAAAAACCAATTAAACAAGCCGAAACAAAACATTCTCAAAGAGGAAAACGTAGCTATGATTGCAAACACTTTCCCGGCCATTAATTAGATTTTTTATAACCATCAGTGTTTATTTTGGAAAAAGCCAAAAGGGGACTTTTCTCAAGATATGTGGCTTTCCTTGAAAATCCTCTTTCAATCACCTTCATTACAAATTTATTCCACCATTCGATATTTTTTCCACATCGATACAAAAATTTGTGGCCTCCGATCGGAACCTTATCCATGTAAAATAATATTACCTCCCCCCTTTTTTTTTAATTTGATACTCCCTTCGTCCGAAAATACAAGTTCTTGGTCTTTTTAATTTAATACTCCCTCCGTTCGAAAATACACGTTCTTAGACTTTTTACACATTTTATTTGAGTTAAAAATTATATAAAATATTAGTTTTTTTATTAATTTTTTTAATAATTACAAACTTATTATTAATAAGTTTGTAATTATTAAAAAAATTTAAAAATACTGATATTTTATATAGTTTTAATCTCCTCAAAAATGTTCCAAAAGTAAAAAGACATGTAATTTCTAGACGAAGGTAGTACTTCTTATTTATACACATTTTGGTTTATCGGGCTCCAATAATGACATCAATGTATTTGAGGCATCTCACCTATTTGCAAATTTTGCAAAATGTAAATATCCTCCTGTTAACTATAAATATTAATTCTTGAAAAAAAGTATGACACAGTTGACACTGGTTATTATTTGGTTGATGGAATATATCCCATGTGGTCTACATTAGTTCAAGCTGTTCACGAGCCTCAAGATCTATATTGTTTGCTAAAAAAAAGTCATGTCGGAAGGACGTCGAACGAGCATTTGGAGTTCTTCAATCTCGTTAGGGCAATTGTGAAGGACCGATGCGTTTTTGGGATAAATGTGTTTTACATGATATAATGACTACTTGTATCATAATGCATAACATGATAATCGAGGATGTTGTCCCGAGAAAGGATAGCTTCAAGTACTTAGGGTCGGTGATGCAGAGTGACGGTGGTGTGGACATAGATATCAGACATCGGATTCAAAGGGGGTGGCAGAAGTGGAGCTGGCTGTGTCAGGGGTCTTATGTGATAGAAAAGTGTCCCCAAAGCTCAAGGGAAAATTCTACAAAGTGACAAAGACGTTTTCTGGAGAACAATTAAAGATGTAATAAACTCTTCCGACTTTACCTTGTATGGTGATTGGAGATATGAATTAAATTTGTCACGGATAAGACAAGTTCGGAGGAACAGAAATCAACCCTACTCGGTTTAGACGTCTTCTTGATCTTAAAGGATCATGCGATCTAGTTGAAATACATTTCTCAGGAAACTCTTTCACATGGAGGAAAAAGGTGTTAGGATCGGACAATATCCTTGAAAGATTAGATAGAGCAATTGTCCAACATCAGTTTTTGGAGGAATACCCAAATCTACAAATCACACACCACGCATTCACATCATCTGACCATTGTCCCATATCTCTCGATCTAAGCTAGTAATGGCGAAATACACAAGGTCTCACCCTTCAAATTGGAAAATATGTGGTTACAGAGGAATGATTTCCGTAATATATGTAAACAGACCTGGAGAGCAAGTTGTAGTGGATCAGCAATGTTTCAACTATCCTTTAAGACAAAAATTTTAAAGGCGAAGGCTAAGGAATGGAATAGGAAAACCTTCGAAAACATTTTTCGACAACTAAAGGATGTCGAATGTAGCCTTCTTGAGATACAAAAGACAAATTTAGTTTCTCAAAACACATTCATGGTGGATAAACAAAAACAACTACTTAAGAAAAAAGAAGCTTTGCTGAATTTCCACAAGAAATTCTGGAATCAAAGAGCAAAAGTTAAACACCTAAAACTTTCTGACATTAATTCTGGCTATTTCCATAGGATAGCAACAGGGAGAAGAAATAGAAAGAATATTCGAAATATTACAACAGCAAACGGAACCCAAATTACTGGGGAAGAAAATGTCAAGAAGGAAATTCAACTAGATTTTGAAAAACGATTCAAAAGGGATGGGGATAATAGACAAAACCTCTTAGATTACTTATCCTTGATAACTCCATCAATTATGGATAGCGAAAATGAGGAATTAATAAAACCAGTTACAAATAGTGAAATTAAAAGCACGATGTTTTGTATGGGAAAAAATAAGTCCCCGAGTCCGAATGGGATGACGGTGGAATTCTATTAAACTTATTGGTGCATTGTTGGCCCATCTGTTATAAAAGCAATCAAATGATTCTTCCAATCGGGTAAATTGCTCAAACAGATAAACCACACGTTTATCACCCTTTTACCAAAATGTGATAACCCAGCTACAACAAACAACTACAGACCAATTAGCCTCTGCTCAACTATATATAAGCTTATTTCAAAAATCATTACTGATTGTCTAAAAAAAGTGATTGGGAAACTCATTCACCCATTACAAGGAGCTTTTGTATCTGGCCGCGCTATTCAGGACAATATTCTGGTAGCACATGAGATCTTTCATGCTTTTAAAAGCAGAAAAGGAAATGAAGGCTGGATGGCGATAAAACTACACATGGAAAAAGCATATGACCGTGTTGATTGGGAGTTCTTATTTCAAATCCTGGAGAAATTCGGCTTCCATCCAACCTTTATAGGTTGGATTAGAGAATGTGTAGAAACAGTCTCATTTTTAATTTTGGTTAACAACGGCCCTACGGACTTATTCAAACCAACTAGATGTCTCCGTCAGGGTGATCCATTATCGCCTTTTTTATTCATACTGGGGGCGGAAATCCTTGCTAGAAAACTACAAGCGGAGGCAACATCAAGAACTGGTACTGTTGGGTTTAGGTTCGGCAGAGACGGTCTCTCTGTTCCTTTCCTAGCGTTTGCGGACGACATCATGGTTTTTGTAAAAGCCACCTCTACTACAAGCGAAAATATAAGGAAAATTATTGATGAATACTGTAAGTACTCGGGCCAGAAGGTTAACTTTCACAAATCCTCTTTTCAAACAACAAGGGGTGTACCCAGATCTAGAATCCAAGAACTTGAATGTAGTTTACAAATTCCTCACACAAGAGCTTTAGAAAAATATCTAGGTTGCCCCATTATTAACGGAAAAGTAAATCGCGAAACCTTTGAAGAAACTGTATGCAAGTCAAAAGAGGAACTCTCTAAGTGGAGAGCCAATGTGCTCTCTCAACAGGGGAGAGCAACACTTATAAATTCAAACCTTTCGTCAAAACCTCTCTATATAATGCAGAGCTTTATGTTGCCAACCAATATACACAAAGAACTAGACCAACTCAATAGAAATTTGTAAGCCAAAATGTAAGCCAAAATGTAAAGGTGGGATCGGGCTCCGAAAATCGAAGGATATGAACGAGGCTCTCCAAATGAAGTTATTATGGAAAATCCTTGCTGAATCTGATAACTCTTGGGTTCAACTGATAAGGTATAAATACCTAAAAAATACAGAACTTCTACAATATAAAGCAAAGGGCAATACATCATGACAGTGGAGAAACCTAAGTAGGCTCATTGGCAAATTTAAAAAAGGTCTCATTTGATCTGTTGGTGACGGGAGATCTATTAACTTCTGGACATACAATTGGCTGTCGATGACCCCCCCTTTTAGAAAGAATAAACCCACCACAAGATGTTAACATTAACCAAAAGGTTAGTGAATATATGATAAATGGAAATTGGTGGATTGAGAGACTAAATCGTGATTTCGATAACACTATCATAAAGGAAATAACAGATATTCCTATCCCTGTCTCGCCGTTCCCAGATAGACTCTTCTGGTGGCTGGATCGTGAGGTCTGGTTCACAACAGCAAGTGCAATGAAACTCATTACAAACTCTGATAATATGACAGACGACCCTAACTCATGGATTTGGAAGCTAAACATTCTCCCAAAGATTAAAAATTTCCTTTGGAAACTGGTTCAAAAGGGACTACCAACAACAACTCGATTATCTTAGAGAGGTGTTCTTGTCCCAATTCCCTATAAACTATGTAATCACCATGAAGAAGATGAAACTCATCTTTTTATTGAATGTAGTTTCGCAAATTATCCAGCTCTGCAGATCCAGGCAATCCAACACATCATACCAAACATACTAAATAACACAAGAGACATTAAACTAATCATGAGCACATTAGGTGATAAACTTAATCCCACATAAAAAAAAGTACTAGCGCTCAAATGGTGGGTCATTTGGTTTCACAGAAATCAGATTACCTTCCGGGATGGCCACATTCCATCTAATAGGGAACTACAGTCTCTCATAAATACGTTTTATGAAAATTGGAGAAAAGCATGTAAACAAGAGGAGAACATAGAAATAGACAATACGAAAGACAAGCCAAGGCAAAAAATAAAAAATAAAACAAGAATTAAGTAGAGAAAACCGGGACGAGGAATCATGAAACTAAATTTCGATGGGTCGTCTTCAAATTTGGATGGAAGCACCACGGGGTACATTATTCGGGATTGGGAAGGGAAACACATTACATTGGGATACAAACATATAGGTAAACAATCTCCTCTTATGGCAGAAGCACTCGCCCTGAGAGAAGGAGTAATTAAAGTTAGAGAAGTTCAGATCGGAAAACTCGTGATTGAAGGAGATTCACAGATCATCATCAACCATCTAGCACAAAAAGGAAAATGTCCTTGGGAGATTGAGCTGACTATGGGTGATGTCAAAACAATCCTTCAATACTTTCATGAAGTATCCTTCTCGCATGTCCCCCACATTGGGAACAGAGTGGCTGATAAGGTTGAACACATTTGCCGCTCTGTGCGGGGGAATGCACTTGAAACACATCCAAGTCTTTTAGACCTCATCCATCAGGATACGATCGGCTAGGTTTCAACCAGCCAAAATTTTACCTTATCAAAAAGAAAAAGTTAGGCCTGCTATGTTGTATGGGGCTGAGTGTTGGGCAACTATGAAGGCACAAGAGCAGAGACTAATGGCGGCAAAGATGAGGATGATCAGATGGATGAGTGGACTTACTAGACTAGACAGGATCAGGAATGAAGTTATCCGTGACAAAGTGGGAGTATGCAGTATCCGAGATAAGTTACGGGAATCAAGGCTTCGTTGGTTTGGTCATGTGCAGAGAAGAGAGCCGAGCCCGCCAGTTCGCAGGTGTGATAGTTTGGAGATCAATAGGGTATGACGGAGTAGAGAGAGACCGAAGAAGATTTGGAGGGAGGTGTTAAGACAAGAGTGTGCCCTTTCGAATCTTACCGAGAGTATGGTTATGGATAGAACACATTGGAGGAGAGTCATCCACGTCGGAGATGGTTAGACTAGGCCTCAAAGGAGTGACAGAGACCATATCCCCCGGTCGCACACCATGTTATCATCTTTTTTTTTTTTTAGTTTCGTTTGTTACATATGTCCTTTTGTTTTTCTATGAGTTTATATTTGTTGGTGTCTGAGCCACTAGGAAACACTCTCTCGACGTCGTCGGGGAAAGAGTGTGTACAATTTGGCCCCCCAGACTCTGCTTCAGCGGGACAAACTGGGAATGTTGTTGGTGTTGTAATAAAGTAATTTAGTATGATTATATTCAATATTAGACTAAATAAAAAAGCTTGTTGAGATTAATGTAATGGTATGATTTTTATTTTCATCAAATTTTAATAGCATATTATAAATTGAATTAACAAATGAAACATGTGAAATTAAAATCAAGAATGAAAAAGGGCAAAAAGGGAACAATATAAATATTAAACCAAATGAGATGGATTGGTATATAGCAAACCAGTGGTGCAATCGGTATAAAAAAAATTTGGGGAGTTGGGATATACAACACGGTGGCACTCTTTCAACCTGTATAGATGCGGTTTTAGGGGTATATGTATAACTTAAGGCTGGCAAATGGTACGGAAATTACCATACCAACCAAGTACCAACCACAAATCGACTAATTTGGTAACCACACTTGTGGTAACCAACATAGTGGTAATCACGTGAAGGTAGTACGGTAATGGTAATGAAATCTGAATACCATGGTTACCGAGTATATATATTAATTTTTTTATTTAATGTTTTATTGTTATTACCTTTAAATTTTAAGTTTTTAATTTATATTTTGTGTTTTGATTTTGACCTAAATTGGTCCTTTTTACTTTTTCTACTAAAAACAGTAGAAATATTTTGAATTTTTGAAGATTTTGAACTTGTTTTGTTTGAACTTGCACTACAAGTTCAAACAAAACAATTGAACTTGGTTTGTTTCAAGACTTTGAACTTGATTGGTTTGAATTGGTTTGTACTTTAGGTTGCGAACTTGATTTATTTGAACTTTTAATAGGTGTAACCCTATTATTTTTTGTCACCATATTTTTCGTTTGATAACTAATTTGATGACTACCGGAAGGTAGTCAAGGGGTTTCAAAAAAATACAAACAGAATTACAACTTGGTAACCATGGTAATGTACCAATGGTAACCACAACTCGTGGTTACCACATATGCGGTTACCACGACTTGTGGTTGGTACGTGGTATGAAAATTTGCGTACCACCAGTTTGTGGTTGGTACGTGGTAATCACTATTTTTTGGTGGTTACCGTACCATGCTAACCCTACTAGAACTTGTCAAAACACAACCCGACCCGAACGTCCAGAAAATTTCCGACCCGAACCCGGAAATTTTTTTCGATCTGAACCTGAAAAACCGAAAATTTTCAGGGTAATCTAGGTTTCGACCCGGTGACCCAATTGACCCGGTAATTTTGACCCGGTTGATTTATATTATATATGATGAATTTTTTTATGGAGATTCCAATTTATTACATTTTATAATTACAATCACTTGATCTTTCATTTTCAAATCAACTTTTATATTTATTACAATCCGGTTGATTTATTACATTTTATTAAAAATTACTAGAAATAATAAAAATCAAATATTTTAGATCATATATAATATAATTACAAGCACTAGAACCTATGGACAACGTCTTTAGTTTTAGAATTTTAAAATTATCGCAAAATTATGAAATCGTGATTTTTTTAATTTCAAAAGGAAAAAATTGACAAAGCCGAAATCGATCCGAAATGACCCGAAACCTAGTCAAACTCGGGACCCGAAGTGACTTGACCCGATTGACCCATTTGACAGGTCTAGGGATATGGCTTACCATGACAGATGGTCTAATTAAACTTTCATTTTGGAGAGTTGACCACATTTTAAGTTTGGGACACCAACTTTTTATTTTAGGATAGGGATAATACAATTTTTTTAGATTTATAAATCTCATCCTTATTTTAAGGAATTTGAACTTTAATTTACATTTAAAAAATCAAAGCCAATGATTGTTTTTGAAATGAGAAATGTGAGTTTCCATTTCTTGGGATCCTAAAATTCACACATGTTTTATTAAGACGTGTTCTTCATGAATAAGGACTTTTTATTTTATAGAATGGAGAAATTCCATTCTCATTTTGAGTTATTTGAACTTTACATTTAAGAAATCAAAGCCAATTAAGATTTGTTTTTTAGATGGAGACAGTTCGAGTTTTATTTATGGACCATGAAATCCACACATATCCATTGAGACATTTGTTTTGTACGGGGCAAGGACCTAATTTATTTTCAAAGTCATTTCGAGGTATTTGAACTTTTCAATGAAAGGACAAAAACTAAGTTCTAATTCTATTTTTGGAGACCAATTAAGCAACTCCCTTTTGCATTAGTAGTACTGCCATTTTGAAACTAAAGTGCTCTTTAGAAGGATGCAACTTGACAGAGAAAACTCCACATATGGAAATTACTTAAGTCTGTTGTGATTCATAACCAAGGGTTGTGTGCACAGGTGCATAAGCACGACAAGCTTCCATTATAAAACTAATTAACAATATATAAGAAAAGTAGCTCACTGACTTATCTACTAGACTTGTTTAGTTAAAGTCCATTGGCACTCATGACCAAGGTGATATGCATATGCATTAGTAGCCTAACACATAAGCACGGTGAGGTTTTCACCCTAAAACCAATTAGCAATGATATATAAGGGGAGTAGCTCATCGATTGAAATAAAATGTTATTAATCCTGGAGCCCTGGAGGTATGGAACCCTAATTTTGTGAATGTTGTTGTCATTGAGTCCAAAGCACATGCAATGCACTGTCATAACATTTCTAATAGAGATGGCAAGTTCATTTTTTTGGCAACCTTTGTTCACACATATATAATAATAATAATAATAAATGTCTTTTGTTGGGATTTTCTCGAGTTGATGGATGTTCAATTCCTACTGGTACTATATGGACTATTACTGAAGACTTGAATTGTATCTCGAATGAACAAGATAACTGGCATACATGCTAAAGGGGACGACTTGTGTTGATTGTATTGAACTCCTTGAGTTGATCAAGACATGTGATGTGCATGACTTTAATGTTTAGGATCACTCTCTACTAGTTATCAACAGATGAGAATATTCATTCACCAAATGGCCTCCATTCATATTTAAAAACTACTAGACCATTGACAACCATTTTCATCCATTAATTGTTGGTATTAGGCACGATGTCAATGGAAATAAGCAGTTAATTTCACGTGGCTTTCGAATTTAGAACAATTTAAACCAACCTAGGATAAAGAACACTTTGTTAGCTTATAGGTTGGATAAGCTCAAGACTAAGATTCACAAAGAAATTTTTTAACAAAAGAGTGTACCAATAATTGCCATGGAGAAGCTTATTATCTTGACGTTACAACAAGCAAAATTGCTTTGGCTCAAACTTGGTGAAGAAACTTCCTCTATTTTTCCGAAGTACCTTAGAGTTAAAAGGGTAGAAACAATCATGTTTATGGTGGAAAAACCATGATTGAAAAATTGAAGATATAAATGAGCTTTCAAGGCACATTTTGCAGTTTTATAAGGAGTTGCTTGCCTTGGATTCGTCAAATGCCTCTAAAATTTCTCTTTCCTTGAGGTTTTCAATGTTAGGAAGGAGATGGTTATTGAGATTGCTAGACTGAGTTCATCTCCAACTATTACGGAGCTTTTTGTTAAGAAGACACTTTAAACATATCACTTTTGTAGCTACATAACTCATTAAAGGGTATAGGAATATCTTCTAGATTTGCCATAAAAGTAGATCTATACAAAGATGATGTTTATTTGAGGAAACAATTTGTTAGCCTTTCTTTAAATGTTTTGGCTTTCCTAAATGCTTTATGAACTGGATTATACAATGTGTGACTGTATACATATTCTCAATTCTTATCAACATAATTCCCAAAGGATTCTACCATGGAAAGAGAGGGATTAGGCAAGGAAATCCAATATCCCTTTACTTGTTTGTGTTGGGTATAGAGGCATTGAGCATAAAAGTCTAGCTAACTTATAACTACAAACTCTTATTTTCATTATCACCAACCAATTAATATTGCTTGGATGTTCATTCTTATGCTTACAATTTAGATGAGGATGATCAAATGGATATGTGGGCATACGAGACTAGATTAAATAAAAAATGAGGTTATTCATGACAATGTAGGAGTAAATAGTATTAAGGATAAGTTTGTGAGAGTCGCGATTATGGTGGTTTGGTGATGTTAATTTAGAGGAGAGATCAGAGTGCACTAGTGTCACACAGACATAGTAGAAGGTGACCTAAGAAGAGCAGGAAGGGGGTAATTAAGTCGGACCTGCTACCTTGGGTCTCACGGAGGCTTTGCCACAAAATAGAATTCAATGAAGGAGAGATATTCGGGTCGAGGAAGGCAATGCGGAGTAGGGACCCTTGGGGTTATAGTTATATCCTATTAATTCCTGGCCTTTCTTTTCAGTTTCTTGTTCTTCTTTTTTTAGTTATTTATTTATTGATATTCTTTGTGTCTAATGTATGTTTATTATTATTATTATTAGGTAAGAGTTCGGGAGGAGAAAACCTACCCGATAACATCCTTGCGGATGAGGTCAGTAAGACATGTGTTGTTGTAAATATCAACTCTCCTGGCAGAGTGGCGAATATGTGCAACCTTATCAGCCACTCTATTGCCAATTTGGGGAATATAGGAGAAATACTTTTCTCTCATAGACGATAGAAGAGTTTTAACGTCATACATAACAATTTCAATTTTCAATATTTAGAGTTTTTTTAATTAGATTAAGTAAATGAACAAAGTTACAACTAAATTACGTAGCTCAGGTGGCAGACGTGTGAAGCGGATGAATTCGGTATGGGGGTGCAAGAGGTCGCGGGTTCGACTCTTGGTTCGAGAGGTAAGGTATTGCATTGGACCAGTGTTAAGATGGATATATCTATTTGAGAGATATATGAAAGTACTAAAAGAGCGCACTTTTAAAAAATGTGCTAAAATTGAATATTATTTTAGTACACTTTAATTGAAGCGTTCTTATAATTCGAGCAGAACGGATATTGGTTGTATGACAATTTTAAAAATGCTTCAACACAAACTTGTGCTTAAAATATGGGAACACAGTTAAATAATAAGTGTGCTTATTCGAGAGCGCATCCACTATAAGCACAGTACGAAAAGTATTCTCTCATGCATAAAAAAAAAGTGCTCTAGTACCCCCCTTTTGTACTAGTGATTGTTTCACTATGGTGATTGGTATCACCTCCCTACATGAGATGAATACTGAATTTTCTTGTGTATATAACTCTGTATGGTTGGAATATTTATGTTAGATTTTAAAATGTTGATAATAATTAAGGAATCTCCCTCAATATGCATCTTTTTGATGCCAAGTGCTAGGGTTTGTAGTACCCCATATTTTAGTGCTACTGCCTCTGCCATGATTGGAGTCTATTTACAAATCTTTTTAATGCCGATGTGTATTGGTTTTCCCTCTCAGTCTCTGATGATGAAGTCGATGGAGCTGTCATTATTATATAGAGAGGAGTTGTCAAAATTAAGTTTAAGACCCCAACCTGAGTTTTTTCCCATTTAGTAGCCTGAGTTTTTTTTTTTCAATTTAGTAGATCCATGACGACATCATGTTCCACTATTGGTTTTTGTGTTCTTATAATTATGATGATCAGTAGCAGGGTCATGGTTAAGGTTACACGCCCTATGCCAATTAACCAAGTGAGAAAACACCATTTATCATATTGCACTATCAGGTTCCGAGGGTTCATTTATGAATATAACGTTGTTTCTTATGAACCAGGTTGTCCACCTGATGACGAACTTCTCTTTTGTCTTAATATGAAGTGTACAACCTAACTAGGTATACTGATATCGACTTTATGTCTCTAGAATTCATGGATGCATGTGTTTGCCCTTAGTTGTATATGTCTATGTTTGTTTATGAGTGTATGACACCTTTCTTAATGCAAAGAATTTTGGATTTTTATTTTTTTGAGATTTTGAGATTTTTCGTGGACTACCCCTTTTGAAAAAAGTCCAAATTCCAAGTTGGTGGAAAAATGATTTTTTTTGGACGTCTTCAAGGAGGATTTCTCTGGAGATGTCCTTAAAGTCGTAGGCCTTAAAGTTATCTTTCCCACGAGCCCTGAAATGGCTCGATCAGACCAACACAACTCTTGTTATGCCCAAAATACCAAGCACGTGTCTGTAACTCCTATAGTAAGGCACATTACCTTCATTCCGGGGCAATTTGGGCATCTCAAATGAACGTTTCATTGACCTATTGCCTAATTAGCATCATCCCTTTTGAAATGGCTCGATCAGACCAAAACAGCTCTTGTTATGCCTAAAATACCAAGCATGTGTCCGTAACTCCTATAGTAAGGCACTTTACCTTCATTCTGGGACCATTTGGGCATATCAAGTGGGCGTTTTACTGACCTATTGCCTAATTAGCATCACACCTTGCCTAGTGCAAAGAATTTTGAGTTTTTAATTTTTCAGATTTTGAGATTTTTCGTGGACTACCCTTTTTGAAAAAAGTCCAGATTCCAAGATGGTGGAAAAATGATTTTTTGGGACATCTTCGAGGAGGATTTCTCTGGAGACGTACACAGTAAACTCGTAGGACCTTAAAGGTATCTTTTCCACGAGCCCTGAAATGGCTCGATCGGACCAATATGCAACTTTTGTTATGCCTAAAATACCAAACATGTGTCCGTAACTCCAATAGTAAGGCATGTTACCTTCATTCTGGGGAAATTTGGGTATCTCAGATGGGCGTTTCATTGACTTATTGCCTAATTAGCATCACATCTTGTCTAGGGCAAAGAATTTTGGGTTTTAAATTTTTTGAGATTTTTCGTTCCTTGCGTAACTACATATTACTTTGAGTTGTTTTGTATTGCTGCACTCTTATACTCATTCATGATGTATTTATGCAGAATTTCCATGCTCTTCATTGGTGGTTACATGTGTTTTATAAGCATTAGTTCCGATCTGCTCTTCATTGACGGTTGGATGCTTAATTTGAGCAAGATTCAAGGAAGAGAAGTGGCAACACAAGGTCTGAACGAGAGAAAGAAACAACGAATGACCAAGACGAAGATCATTGCATCTTGGCCTCGAATTGTTCATCTTGCATCTAGACTCTATTGTCATTATTTTCAAGTGATATTATGTCAAGCTTAGAATCAAACTATTGATGTATTTTGTTTTGTATTTAGCCTTATTTTCAAGAGTATTCGGCTCTGTTGTCGTTATTTAATGTATTGGTTATGGTCTTTTGCATTGTTTAATTTTCTGCTTGCCATAACAATGTCACAATATAGATTAGTAGGTTTGTTTGATGAAACACATAGAAATTGCGAGCAAAAAGTGATGTCTACGTTTGTAAATACGTCGACCATTAAGATACAAATTGATTTCTAAACCCAGTATATATGAAAATTATAACAAAAACAGAT
The DNA here is from genome assembly GCA_963922045.1 of Persicaria maculosa. NCBI lineage: Eukaryota > Viridiplantae > Streptophyta > Magnoliopsida > Caryophyllales > Polygonaceae > Persicaria > Persicaria maculosa. The sequence goes on from OY998253.1 coordinate 14,943,711, forward strand.
GTGTATATGTAGCACTTACATCGTTAAAAATATATAAATCGATGTGTAGCAATGTAAGACATCAGGTTTATACAAACTAGAGACACTAATTTGAAATTTTGTATTACCCTACTTACCTCCAAATGGCTAGAAATGAAAAATAATAATGGTTTAACATTAGATGAATCAATCAAAAGGTAATTATATCCATTTATTTAAGTCATTATTAAAAACAAAAACGATATTATAAATTATTAAAGATATCGGTTATAAACCGATGTGGTAAAGTTGAGATCTTTAACGCCACCCACTAACACGTCGAATTTTTTTTTGATTAACATCGGTTTATACCCGATTTCTATGAACACAATTCTAGTAGTGACCCCCCTTTGGAAAAAGTCCAGATTCCAAGTTGGTGGAAAAATGATTTTTTTAGACATCTTTGAGGAGGATTTCTCTCGAGACGTCCTCGATAAAGTCGTAGGCCTTGAAGTTAACTTTCCCATGAGCTCTGAAATGGCCCGATCGGACCAACGCAACTCTTGTTATGCCCAAAATATCAAGCACGAGTCTGTAACTCCTATAGTAAGGCACATTACCTTCATTTCGGGGCCATTTGGACATCTCAGGTGGGCGTTTCATGGACCTATTACCTTATTAGAATCACACCTTTTCTAGTGCAAAGAATTTCAGGTTTTTAATTTTTTGAGATTTTGAGAATTTTCGTGGACTGCCCCTTTGGAAAAAGTCCAGATTCCAAGCTGTTGGAAAAAATAATTTTTTTGGACATATTCAAGGAGGATTTCTCCGGAGATGTCCTTAGTAAAGTCATAGGCCTTGAAGTTAGCTCTCTCTCTCTCTCTCTCAATCTCATTTATTTGATACTTTTAGTTCGTGTGCCATCCTTGATCAGTTCATTTTAAGGATATTTTTTCTTGAAATATAGAGACTCTGGCCCTAATATTCTAGACCATAAGGTTGAGAATTTTCCGTGCTCTATAATATTATGTGTTTTAGCTTTTTCTAGCCAGAGCTGATTTAGGTGTCAAGCTGTCAAGGTCATCCTCACCTATTCATATTTGTGACTGGTATAAGTTGTATGCCTTTGCAGATCAAGTCTATAGCACATCCATAATCTTATGATGCAAAATTGAGCACCACAAGAAGGAGAAGCTTGAGAAGACTTTTGCTAACCCAATTACGGTGTGTATAGTAATTCATTTTTACCCTACTCATCTATTATGTCACTTGTTGAAGATCTGCTTGCTAGCATGCCTATATTCCTTGCAAAAATTCTATCGATATCATCAAATAGGCTTACCATTCTATTAATACCAAACATGACACAAATAAAAAGAAACAAACATTAAAACACAAATCAAAGTTTGACATACATACCACAACAATTATTTCAATCTGAGCACACAAAACAATTAGTAAAGTTAGAGCACAGAAAACTAGTAGTAAAGTTTAATGGGGCACAACCAATGTTTCAATCACCCATTTAGCAGGTCTAGGATATAATCAATGTGAGGATACTCGCACTTTTTCTGCTCCAACCTGAAGGGAACCTGATTTGTCTGCCCCAACCCGAAGTTCACCTAGGCTGGCTGCCTCAATCCTAAAGGCGCTTAACCTACCTGCGGAAACCCGAAGGGCTCTGGCTCCCTGTGCTTAAACCCAAAGGGAACCTGATCCATCTCCCTCAATCGAAAGGGCGCTTGGTCTACCTCTTTGATCCCAAAGGGCACCGAGGGTGGTGTTGGAAAGGCCCCTCGACTTGGTCACCTCCTAGATCTCAAAGGGCGTCGTAGGAATCACCTGCCTAGGGAAGGGTGTCAAGATGAGCTGCCTACCCAGCCGGTCTAAGCTGATGGGAACCTGGTCCGTCGGCCTATATATACTCGAAGGGTGCCTGGACTCCCTGCCTCAACCCTGAGTAAGCCGCCTGGCTTGCCTCCTCGAACTTGAAGTGTGCTAACTTTTTCTGCTCAAACCTGAAGAGAACTTGATTTGTCTGTGCCAACCTCAAGTTCACCTGGGTTGGCTGCCTCAATCCTAAAGGCGCTTGGCCTACCTGTGGAAACCTGAAGGGCTCTGACCTTTTAGTGCTTAAACTCAAAGGGAACCAGATCCCTCTCCCTCAACCGAAAGGGCACTTGATCTACCTCCTTGACCCCAAAGGGCACCGAGGGTGGTGCTAGAAAGGCCCCCTGGTCCCCTCCTATATTTCAAAGGGCATCGTAGGAATCACTTGCCCAGGGGCTAAAAAGGATGGAACTAGCTTCTTGAACTCAAAGTGTGTCGAGGCGAGCTACCTACCCACCTGGTCTAAGTTGATGGGAACCTCATCCGTCTGCCTATACTCGAAAGGTGCCTTGACTCTTGGCCTCAACCCTAAGTAAGCCGCTTGTCTTGCCTCCTCGAACCCAGCCAACCCTTCCTGCTCAAACCTTCAATCGGAAGGGCACTTGGTCTACCTCCTCAACCCCTGATAATGCATATTTTAGGTAGGCATTATAGGTAGGTATTATTGCATTTAGGTGTGCATATGGCATGATTATTGAGCAATTCACATTATTAGTATTTTATCTTTCAAGTGTGGAATCTACGTACTTTTCGTGCTTATTCGCATATTTGCATTCCGACGCTTGTTAGGATGCGGTTATGGCTTTACTAGGGATGAGCAAGATGAGTTAGGAGTTGGAGAAAAGCATTACAAAGGCAAGAAGACACATGAGGAGGAGCTGAGTATAGAAACAGAAGCAAGGAGCTGAAGAACGAGGCTATTGATAGGGTGGCAACCGTCGATTCTCAAGAGGTGCCCGCCGGTCAACGCTGATGCAGAATCTTCTGAATTCTATCTTTGGAACAATTTGTTAGGTTTTAGGACATTATTTTCTGCCGACTTTGGTATTCAATTCAGACCTAGTTTTTGAGAGAACAATGAAGAGAATGAGAGGAAGAACGCCTATGAGGAACTAAACCTCTTTTGTTTCGTCCGAGATTCGGAGACAGGGTTAGATGATCTGTGAGACTTGATTTCTATCTATTTTATGTTTGACTGATTCAATATCTTTGTTGTTCAATTGATTGATTGTATATATTCCCTCTTTATTAGCTACCTTGATGAAATTTGCTCTCTTGCTAAGGTTTGATTACTTCTTACGATTTGATTAAATCTAAGTAGCAAACACAATCAACCGATCTCATGAAAGCATCGATTGGATGTGTGTGGGATATTGACAATTGTGCTATATCGATTGTATGCGATTAGGGTTAGGGAGTTGCGCCTCTATTTCTAATTGTTTATGTTATTGATATTGCTTTATTGCCAAAGCTTTGGAGTGATCCAAACTAGGTCGGATTAATCAAATAAGGATAAATAGAATAGAGTCAATGGTCAATGACCTAACCATTGTTGATGAATTGCAGGTGCAACTATCTCATTACTATTGATTATCACAATTCACCATTTTTACTTTTATCGTATTCAATTGTCCTTTTATTAAATTATACTTTGATCTCATTCTCTTTGTTAGCAATTTAAGTAGACAGGAAAGGTATTCTCCCTATAGATCGACATCTGGACTTACCACTTCTACGGAATAATAGGTTCGAGTTATTATTACTTTTGGAGCAAGGTAAAGCACACAATACTCTACCTCACACCAACCCCAAAGGGCAACAAGAGTGGTGCTGGGAATCCCCCCCCCCCCCCCCCTCCCCGACCACCTCCTTGATCTCTAAGGGCGTCGTAGGAATCACCTGTCTACCCACTTGGTCTACCCACCGGGGGATGAGAAGGGCAGAAATAGCTGCTTGAACTCAAACGTTGTCGAGACGAGCTGCCTACCCACTTGGTCTAAGCTGATGGGAACCTGGTTCGTTTATCGATACTCGAAGGGTGCTTGGACTCCTTGCCTCAACCCTAAGTAAGTCGCCTGGCTTGCCTCGAACTCGAAGGGCGCCAACCCTCCCCGCTCAAACTTGAAGGGAACCTGATCTGTTTGCCCCAACTTGAAGCTCACCTAGGTTGGCTGCCTAAATCCCAAGGACGTTTGGCCTACCTGCCTAAACCTAGAGTGCACCGGCTCCCCCTATTGGAACTCGAAGGGAACCCGATCCCTCTCCCTCAACCTGAAAGGCACTTGACCTACCTCCTCAACCCCAAAGGGTACTTGCCCTCCCTTCTCAACAAAAGGAGCCTGCCTGAACCCGAAGGGTGCCTGTCCTGCTTGGGTGCAGGCATCATCTGCTCGAACCATAAACCCCCCGGGTATGCCTCTCACATCTGCCCCACACACATCTCCCCAGGAGCTCGCCACATATTCCCAGTCCACATCTGCCTATACGGCGCCTGTGCCACCTCCTGCCTGAGCTTGATCCCAGCCTCGACATGCTTGTGCTGCCTATAGGGTGTCCCCCCACCTCCCTATAGGGTAGTGGTCTGGCCTGATGGTGATCATGCGGCTGCCTGAGCTTGATCTCAGCTTCGACATGTCTATACTGCCTAGAGGGCCCCGCCCCCACCTCCTATATGATATTGTCCTCAACCTCGACATGTTGTGCTGCCTAGAGGGTGCCCCCTACCTCCCAATAGGATAGTAGTCTGGCCTAATGGTGATCATTCGACTCCTCTGGCTTAACGTGCCCATGTGGCTCTTGATCCTGGGAGGCTGTATCCACTTGCTGCTCATGGGAGGGTGCCTCCACATGTTGTTCCCGACTTCCTAGTCCTTGCGGGGCTCTAGTGGCAGTTGTTGCAGCTCTTGAAAGGGCACCACTGGCTGCGACTGCTGCTCCTGGGAAGACACCACTAGCTGCTACTACTCTTCCTAGTAGGGCACCACTGGTGGTGGTTGGCCCTCCTGAGAGTGTACAAGTGGCAGTTGCTGCAATTCTTGCCACTACTGCCACTCTTGTGAGGGCAGCTGCTCCTAGGATGGTGTCAGTGGTTGTCACTACTGCTCTTGGGTTGGAGCCAGCCGTGGTTGTCGCTGCTCCTGAGAGGGTGTCACTGGTTGCTGCTCTTCTGAGGGCGTATCCACCTTGGGTGGCACCCCCACTTGCAGCACCCCGGAAGACGCCACGCATTCGAGCTCCTCCTTAGGCCCAGCTGACTGCACCTTTTAGCATAAAAATAATTATGAAAAAATTAGTAACATAATAATTACAATGTTCTTTTGCTTCTAAAGGAAATCTTTTAACTTTTTTTTTAAAACAAATCTCATTTCAAAATATTTTTTTAACAAAAAAACTATATTATAATCTACAAAATTAGACCACGAAGGTGTAATTTCCAATGTCAATTTGTATTGACTAGAATAACCTTGTTTAAATTATACTTCTTGATATATTTATTTTAGATGTTTGTTTATTATAACCACCTATTGAAACAAAAGGTTTTACTTTTAATGAACCACTTGTAATTAAACTAAGATATATTCTTGTTAAGAATGAACATGCAAGCGTTAGGAAAAAGCTTTCTTTGTGGAGAGCTCGGAAAACCCTCTCCAGGGCTAACCACCCACCGGCCTCCGCCGCCTACGTCTCTAGTGGTTTTTGGGTACGTTTTGCGCGCCTCGGCAACCCATCGATGACAACCCCCCCTCCCCTCCCCCCCCCCCCCCCCCCGTTTGGGGTTCTAAATCCCGCTTAGCAGGTCGAAACAACCACCACTACCTATCTCCACCCACCGGTGCCCGCTTCCACATCGGACATCACTTTTCGTCATCGCCGCTCGGCCATCGCTTGGCTTAGGTTGATGACTTAGAATCCCCTCTTCGGAGGTTGAAACCCCCCTCTTCGGAGGTCGGAAACCCGCCTCATCTTCACCGAACCTTGTGTGAAGGTTCCCTAAATCAAGCCTTTAGCCTTGTCGATTCAAGAAAAACCCCAACTCCATATTCCTTCTTCGGAGTTGGTTTAAACTCTAAATTAATTTGGGACTTTGGTGAATTGGGGTTCCTTCTCTTTCTTTTGTCTATCCCCTTGCCTAATTCGTGCATCGACTGTCCGATTTGCATTTTACTGCCAATTCTGTTAAATTCGACCGAGAATCACTTTCCTCCAGGCTCCAACCGGTGTTGCGCTCTGCCCAACATCCTTCTCGGTGTTATGGTGGTGCGTGACCTCATCTGTCATCACCTCCGGTTGGACTACTTCGCCCTTCTCTAACACCGGTCTTGTCAAACCCTTCGCTGATTACCCTTTCTACGTGGATGGTTTTCTGCCGATTGCCCTTTCTACGTGAGTGGATTGATGCCCCTGGCCTTGGCCCTGAGTGACCCTTAGTGTGGGCCTGTCATCATGTGCTTCGGGCCTAAGTATTTTCTTAGGCCCGGGGCAAGCCCGAAAAACAATTAACATTTATTTATATCTATTTATATATGTATATATATCTACATTATAATAAACCCCGCTCGAAAGGGCGTAGACTAAATGTCGTAAAGGGTTGGAAAATATTTATCAAAAATAATGCTCTCCAAATCGTCCTATTTGGTTCAGAAATTTTCGTTCACATTTTCGACGGTGGATCGATCTTCCCTTTCTAGCCCGTATTTGTCCCGTCTTTTGGCGTTTGGTCGGTGTTTTGGTGTGGTTGCGTCTGCTTTGTGTTGGATTGCAGCATCAGGCGTCCTGTTTGATTGACAACAGATCGTGGTGGTGTTCGTGGTCTTCGAAGATCCTTCAATTAGGTGGAGGCAACGTCGGCGATCCACACTTCCTTAGGAGTTACCCTCTCCGGTTGGAGTACTGTCGTGAGTCTTTGCACTCTCCCACGCTCTTGGCACTCGTGGCGCGTCTTAGCTCTCATTTCGACTGCTTTGCTGTTTGACGTCTTGTATGGGTTGGGTTGGGTGCTTTCTTTCCTCTGCGTTGTTTTGGGTTATTGTGCTCTGTTTGTATTAGCAGTTTTCCTTCTGCCGATTTGTTCGGCCATCGAGTTTCAGGTTTACCTCAACTGGAATTTTTACCTAATAAAAAAAGATATATTCTTTTTTTACAGTAGGCAAATAATAGAATGCCCAGACAGAGCCGGGTTCATTCTTGATCATCACTAAGGATGATATTAAAAAGGTCCCCATGCAAGGGGAGTGTTGGCATATTACAACCATCTCTAGCTTTAGCAATGTAATTAGTTGTTGCGTTTGATTCTCTAAAGCAATGCTGAAATTGATTAAAATCAAATCTTCCTTTCAGTTGATTGATCTTCTCAATAGTTCTACAAATCTCCCAATCGACCTTGGAGTTGTCATTTATCGCATTAACTACCTTTAGATTATCTCCTTCAATGATCACTTTAGTTAGTCCTTGGTCGATGGCTCGTTGAACACCTAAGCAGAAAGCATCCGCTTCTAACTGAAGAATAGATCTCCTTCATCACTTCTGGTGAAAATTATCAATCATCTGGCCCGCGTTGTCCCTAATGATGCCCCCAACATGACAATCATTAGGGGCTTTAACCGATCGAGCCATCTACATTTACTTTGTAGATGGCATTTGATGGTTGATGCAGATCAAGATGGCCTTCTGTGGGTCAAACAATGATCTTGATCCAGACGAGCTCTCAAGACCGATTCGAGGGCCATTGAAGGCAAATAATGTTGTTCTCAAAAGGAAGAAGAATGCCCCACCATGGAAGAGGGTCCAAAGGTAACCAAGGTTCATGTTTTTCGTTCGTTCAGGATCGTTTAACAGCTTTTCGGCGTCTCAGTAAAATGAGTCGTTCGGAGTCCATATTTATCGGATGGGGTCGTGCTATACCTTGTTGGAACGAGGACGAAAAGATATACAACTTTGATGTTGAAGGTTTCTCAAGAATAGACCTCGAGAATGGCCGAAATTCATCATCTTTGCAACTGTCACTGTTTGGACGAATTTCCATTTATCTATTTAATTAATTTCGAATTTTAATTAATTAAATATATTTATTTTATGCATTTAGGAAATAATAAGGTGGAAGGAAAATATCTCATCTAGGTAATTCCTTTTCCACCAAGTTGTTAATTTTCTATCCTTAGTTAGTTTTACTTATCTTAGGAAAGATTTACATATCTTTAGATTATTTGATTTATCTTTAGTTACCAAAACTCTATCTTTTGCACAAGATAGAATTGGTCTATTGTCTATTTAAACTCATGTTTTACATTCAATAAAAATTAGATTGAAATTAATATTGTGGAACCCTTTTTAGGATTAAAAATGTTCTACAATTTGCCAATCCAAAGGCTTCAAATCTCTCTTATGTTCCAACTCCCTTCGGAAAACACAAGACCAACATTCATTCCCATCACAATCGGTAATCATCAAAAGCAAAACAAACACGTACATTCCAATTCACACGTCACTCCCAAACAACACAAAGTTGCAAAACCGTCGCCATAAGCCCAGAAACGTCGCAAAACGGTCCTTACTTGTGTAAAATTGTTCCAACTCAAAAGAAATCAAGGAGCTACGCAAGATCGCGCTTTTAGTTTAGCATGCAATTGGCCGGTCTAGTCAATTGCTATACATCAGTGGTTTAGTCCACCTATATGTTTTCCGTTTATGTAAGTTGCTGCTCTTTTTGTCTTTTCCTTTACTTTGGTTCCAATCCTTTAGTTTTTGATGAATATGATGGACATTAGAAATACAACACTCTACCTTGTGATTATTGAAGATGACATTGTTTCTTAATTCCCAAATGGAGTGCCATATGAAGCAGAGTTCTTCAAAGTGGGAATTGTTATACTTAATGGATATGAGGTCTTCTTGGATTGATAGTTCCGATTTTAAGTTAATGAAGTATTTGCCGTTTAAATATTCATAGTTTGAGATAATTGCCTTTGAGACGGGACACTCTATAAGAATATGTTGAGAGTCTTCATCGACATCTTCACACAGCACACACCGAGCTGACACCCTGTTAAAATGTTTATTTAGCTTCAATTTTGTTGGTAAGCCATCCGTCATTACCTTCCAAATGAAAGTTTGGATTTTGGGAGGCAGATTAAGCTTCCAGATCCAATTGTAGTAAGTGGAATTTTGGCTAATATGGTTAGTAATTTTGTATGCTGATTTGACCGTGAATTCACCATTAATTCTTCGTTAGTTTCCAGACTAGTCTGTCCCATGTATCCCAGGATGGGATTGATATGTTTACAATTGCATTTACCACATAGGGGGGGGGGGGGGAGATTTGCTTCAATAGAGGAATATTCCATTGTTTTTTATCATTAATAAATTGGCCACCTTCATCTTAGGATCCAGGTTGCCTAGATAATCTTGAAGCGGGAGATTGTTTAACCAGGGGTCCGACCATACATCAATGGTATTACCATCACCTGATTCACCTAGGATCCACGTGAGACCTTTGTTGAATAGTTCCCTAAGGTGGAGGAGTCTTCCGAATTGTCAAGATGTGTTATGTCTATTAAAATCAAAGATTGAATCGTTTTGGAGATATTTTTCATGAATGACCTTAATCTAGATATTGTGTGGGTTAGTGAGTATTTTCCAAAGAAGTTTTAGTTGTAGACTGATATTTGTTTCTTCTACTATTTTTAGTCCAAGACCACCTTCCTCCTTAGCCTTGCAAATTTTATCCCAACTAATAAGCGGGTTGTATCGTTCATAATCCAGTTTGTTCCAAAAGAAATTTTTGTTGATGTGATCAATTTGTTGGAGAACACCTTCCGGGAGAAGGAAATTTTGCATTAAGTAGTTGACTTTTGAGCTAAGGTTTGCACAGATTAGAACCACCCAGCATGCTTGGGATAAGGTTGACGCTTTCCATTTAGATAAATGTTTCTTTAGGCTGGGATTGCTTCCTCAAATACACAATTCTTGACTCTGCCATTTATGATGGGAATACCTATATACTTTTCAATTCCAGTTGATAGAGGTATGTTCATATCCTGTGCTAGAGAACGTGCCAAGCTGGAGTTCACGTTCCTCGAAACTTGCAATAAGCTTTTTTGGTAATTGACTACCAATCCTGATTGGTTTGAGAATTTGTTCAACATATTTTGGATTGTAGGCAGACTCTTGTGGGAAGCAGGAGCAAAAATAAGAGTATTATCCGCAAAAGTGAGAAACGGGATAGGAGTACCATTTGTGGTAAGCTTGACTCCAATTAGAGCATCACTCCTCATAGCTTCTTCAAGAAGTTGTCTAACAAAGTTTTCCATTACAATAACAAATATATAAGAGGCTAGCGGGTCACCTTGGCGGAAACCTCTTTGGGGTTTGAATTGTTTACATGGTCTGTTATTCACCAAGACCGAAAAAGTCGGGGTTGTGATGCATTTCATAACCCAATTGATCCAAATTTTATGAAATCCAAATTTGATTAAAACATCTTCAATATAGTTTCAACTGATTTTATCATATGCCTTTTCCATATCAAGTTTAAGAGTCATCCATCCCTTTTTACCTTTTGTTTATGGAAGGTATGAAAAACCTCGTGCGCAATAAGAGTGTTATCCTGAATGGATCTACCTTCTACAAACGCACCTTGAAACGGGTTAATAATTTTTGGGAGGATTGTTTTTAGTCTATTAGCTAGAATTTTGGCAATAGTTTTGTAGATTGTGTTACAAAGACTAATTGGTCTGAAATGGTTAATGATTGTAGGGGAGTTAATTTTAGGAATAAGGGCTATAAAAGTTTCGTTTATCTCGGACAACATATTACCCGAATGAAAAAATGATTTTACAGCTTTATAGACTAAAGATCCAACAATGTGCCAGTAATTCTTATAAAATTATGAAGGATAGCCATCTGGGCCAGGGGTTTTGTCTTCCGCCATGGCAAAAATTATATCTTTAATTTCTTTAGAAGTAGGTTGCTTTGTGAGATTGATGTTTTCTGCCATGGTTATTTCTATTTGAACATGCTCAATCATTTCTGGCGGAATAGTCTCCATAGATCGATTGACGAATCTATGAGCTAATTTTGCGGTTATGTAATTTTCTATCTCCTGCTTATAAAAAAGAACGATCCCATCTTTAGTGGTGAAGGAGGAGGAATTCTTTATGAAGTTTCGAATTTTAACCATCGATTGATAATATTTTGTATTCCTATCTGCTAGTTTAATGTGGTTGATTTTGGCCCGTTGTTTCCAGAATGTGTAATTAAAGTTTAGCATTTTTTCTCTTTCTTTTTCCAACCTGGATAGTTTATCAACTTATTTTTTAGAGGTATTACCCCACGGGAGTTGTTAGAGATATACTAGGATGATATATTAGTTATGATTGTATTAGGGTATAATCTTTGATATTGTTATGTTAGGTTAGAAATATATATCTTTGGTATGTTTAGTTTATCGATACCTTTATATTACTTATTCTCCAAGCATTGTAATCCCTATATAAAGGGTTGAATAATAACATTATAAGTGTGTTTTGTCTTCTCTAATATGAGGCTTCCACCACCAATCTATTAGGGTTTTATCCCTCTCTAAATTCTACATGGTATCAGAGCGGGTTTCGATTTTGGCCTATCTCCATCTTCGTCAAACACTTCCGATGCCTTACCTTACCCTATCCGTATATGTTTTTTTTACATCTGATTGACCGCCGTCGGCTCCACTTGCCATGGTTGATCACCTATTCTCTACCCTTTTAACCATATCAGTTATATTTTACCAGTTTCTACCTTGTCTAATCGTGGGGGCGACGTTAGCCTTTGTTGTTCGTTGATGGATTTTCATACTCTTGGACTCTCACCGTTCATGTTCTAGCCATATACATCAACTTTAGATCTATCTTATGCATCCAGTCTTCAGCGTTCGTGTCTCTACTCTCGCTTCGACTGCGGGGGTGTGTTAGAGATATATTAGGATGATATATTAGTTATGATTGTATTAGGATATAATCTTTGATATTGTTATTTTAGGTTAGAAATATATATCTTTGGTATGTTTAGTTTATCGATATCTTTATATTACTTAATCTCCAAGCATTGTAATCCCTATATAAATGGTTGAATAATAACATTATAAGTGTGTGTTTTGTCTTCCCTAATATGAGACTTCCACCACCAATCTATTAGGGTTTTATCCCTCTCTAAATTCTACAGGAGTAGCTGTTGTAGTTGTTGAATTTGGTTATCTAGTTTTGTAAGTTGATTTAAGGTATGACCATGATGATCTTTACACCAATTTTTTGTGTGTTTTTTTAAGTAATCTTTGTTTCTGCATTAGTTGGAAGATAAAGGAGCCCCTTAATTTATTCTGCCAGACTCGTTTGACAATATTTTCAAAATCATCTTTAGTGCTCCATGCCATTTCAAAGCAGAAAGGAGAACCTTTAATGGAGTCATGGGCCCCAATTTGGAGAGTTATCGGACAGTGATCTGAGGAGGTGAAAGTATATATGGTGGGTTACCTTAAGGTCTTTAAAAGAAGTCATGATAGATTGGTGCGCCAGAACCCTGTCCAATCTCTCATACGTGTTATTAGTAGAGAAACTATTTTTTCTCCATGTGAATGGAGATCCGATAAACAGAACTGTGATGAGATTGAGCTCATTTTTAACTTGGATAAGCCTCTTGAATCTATAAAGGGTTGGTGAATTCCCTCCAAGTTTTTCTGTATCATTTTCAATGTCGTTTAGGTCGCCCATGATTATAATCGGCAGCTTATGTTTATTAACAATTTTGTATAAAATCCTTCCTAGAAATCCTTTTTTTCACCTTAAGCAAAAGGGCATATACTAAAAGAATAGCAATATTTATGTTATTAATCTTGGTTTGGAACATGAAAATTCTAGAATTTTGTTCAAGCACTTGCGTAGGGTAAGAGGAATGGATTAATCTTACAAGAATCCACATCCCCCTTTATATCCATTTGAATTAATCTTATAACACTCATGAAAGCCGGCCTTCTTAACTTGAATATCCGAGGGTGGTTCAGACGTCTTAGTTTCGGACAAAGCAAGGATATCAAGTTTTTTTTTTTTGTCTTAGAATATTTATTTCTAGCCAAAAAAGAGGTCGACGAGAACCTCGAACATTCCAATAACCAATATTAATCATAAAACCAATTTTTATTTTGCCTAGGGGGGCTTGTGCTTATTGGGTTTGTTAGCACTGATTGGTATGAAATCTGTGAGGCATCTCCCTTGCCAAAGGAAGATGTATTCCACCATATGGACGATAAAATGCCCATTTTTTTGTTATTATTTTGACATTCAATTTTCCAATTGCACTTCCAATCTGATGTTTGAAGTTCACCCAAGCTATTTAGGCAAGATGACCCAATCATTCTCCATTGCAAGTCTCCCGTGTCAGATGTTTTTTGAGATATGTTTTCCCAAGAACAGTAGTTGAGGCAAGATAGCCACCACTGCATTTCTGCTATTTTGAAAAGGTTTTGGTAGAGATTTGTTTGTGTAAAGGTTTGGTGCAGCTCACCACCACCCGGCTCAAACTCGAGCCGATGGGGATTTGCTTAAGTATTTTGGAATTAAAAAGGATTACCCGCTTACCTTGTCCTATATGAATGGAAGTGATAGGGAGGTTGTTCCAGACGCAATAGTGTGTCCAGGGGGCCAGAGTATCCATGTCATCCTTACCATTCCAGAGAGCGGTAGGAATCCCTCACTCCTTGTTACCCTGCCACCAACTAACCCACACAACTCGAGCCATCTCATAGTAGCTTCTTTTATTATTAATAAAGAGCTTCCCAGTGCAGTTTTGATTTATAGTCAGAAGGGGAACAAATAAGAGAATAACAATTATCTTCTCTTTTGAGGAGTATTTGTAATCCAAAAACAAGGGTCTAGCAGTAGAACCAATGCATAACAAATTGTCAGTACAATACCTACTGATATACAGAATAATAATATCAAGTTTAAAGACAAGCTGAAATAAAGTCTCCTGCCCTTTCAAAGTGGAAGTAATACCTTGCTTGAATGGAGTCCCAATATGAATAACCTGAGAAACATTCAACTTAAACATATTACTTGTAAAGGGATGAATCATGGTAAAATAATCAGAAACAGCTAGACGGGCAAGGAGTCCTTCGTTGATATCCCAATGATATATATATACATTCTAACTATATCACTAAATAGTTCAACAACCAAGAGGTAAAAGCCTTCATTGCATTTTCTTTATTTAGTGAAAATATTGAAGGAAGGTTGATTATATAAAGGATTGAAACATCTCACCTCCACACATCACACAAAGAAGCCAACGTGGTTAAGCATCAAGTTATTGCAATTGAAGGGAAATAGCAGCATACCTCGCGTTATCAGAATAGTTTTTGCTAACTTGTTTTTGATATAGCAATAGAGAGTCCAGAGGGCCAGAGCAGAGGTAAAGTCCTCGACACTACAGAAAGCATCAGGGACCACTCTATTTAGTTGATCTTGCAGCCAAAACCAATCCCAAATTCGAGCCTTCATATAGTACTTTCTTCTATTAGCATTATATAAATTAAAGATACAGTTAGGATTCTTGACTAAACGGGGAAAATACAAGAGATCCATCACCATAATTTCCTTAGAGATCATACTAATTTCCTGGAATTTAAAACCTGAAGACTAGAGCTAGAAATCAAACAGTAGGCACTAATAGGATTAAGGGGGTTGTTGTGCCTTATTGTACTAGGAGCTTTAGTCAGCTCGCAACCCCTCATTAACGACAGCATAAGCACTAACATTAGGTCTTCTTCTTTTCCGGCTTCTTGGTAGCCGGGGAAGTTGCTTCCGCTTGGTCATGCATCCTCCTCCTTGCGCTTGACTTGCTCATTAATACTGATGTGTTCCTCATCCTCTTGAGGCTTGATGATGATTCCACTCATTTTTTTAACCACGATACTGTTAGATTTGAGTGAAAAATAAGCACCATCAGATTCCAAACCTTCTTCCACCATTTTCCCTTTACCTTTAGCTTTGGCTCTAGCTTGAGCAAAATTGTCCACCACCGGGTTGGAGGAAGAAGCTATTGGATCAGCAACATTCATAATCGTGTGAAGGATGGAGGGAGGAATGGTAGATTCATCACTCAGTTTGTTTGCATGAGCATTATTGAGGTTAATCAGCCGGTTGATGAGCTCGGTGGAGTAATGGAGATTATTCTGGAGAGGAGGATTGGGTCTGATTTGGATTGGGGCAAGACTGGCCATTTGAGAGATGCTGAAATCATTCTGAGGAGCTTGAAATTTTTGGAAAAAGTTGGGATCAAATTCAATCTGGCTGAAACCTCCAAAGGTATTAGCCAAGCTCATGGCTTTGGGGTCATGGGTAGTTCTTTGAGGGGTATTGGTAGGGGTTAAAGCCAACAAATCCACCTGGGGGTTTTCCTCTAGGATCAAATTAAATTTGTGAGGCATTGGCGCATTGAGAGGGCATTCCTCATATGAATGATCAAACCCTCCGCAACAGCCACAACCCTTGGAAAAGTCTTCATACCAGATTCTCAACCTTACCGTCTCATTGGCGTTCTTCCTAACATTCACAGAAGTGGTAAGTTTAGAGAGGAGGGAAACATGAACACATGTCCTAGCAAACCTTAGCTTGTTACGAAGATTGGCAGCTTGATCCACCCTGATGAGCAGACCGACACCCCCAATTCTGAGAATGTGGGCAATGGCGTCAGCGGTGTAGAACTGGTGTGGGAGCCCAGGGATTGTTTGGTATCCATTCCCGGGAATCAAAACTAAGGGCTTGTTTGGTATCCATTCTCGGGAATCAAAACTAGGAATCGTAATGGAAGATTTCTGATTTAAGTGTTTGGTATGATTAAAACTTGGAATCGTAATGATTCCCTGGAATCATCCATTCTCAAATTTGTAGCTCATTTCATTCCCATCAAAATACTAGGTAATCTTCCATTCTTAATTTTGTAACTCATTATTATTATTTTTTGTTTTTTTTTATTATAATTATAATAATAATTATTAATAATAAAATAATTACATACTACAAAAAATTAGTGGGTAGCCGAGATACTATCTGAGCACCCACTCCCTTAGCGATAGCAAAGCTAAGTCTAGTAAAAATATATGTTGCAGCACGAGCCCCTGCATCCTGAAATATTGAGAATTTCTGAATCCGCTTCAGCAAGACAACAACATCTGTATCCAGCTCCCCTAAGGAAGAGAAGGAGAATGGTAGGAAACCATACCCAACCGCCGTGCACAAATATCGATACTTGACACACTTGCACTGAGCAGCATCAACAATAACACGACCGAGGATGAAATCGGACACCGCAGAGTTAGTCGAGGGGGAAGATCCCGTCAGATCAACACACAGATCTCGCCCCTTGTCCCACGAATAAAGAAGCAAATCCGCTAGACACAGGGGTTTATCATGCCTATCAACCAAAACCGCCCTGAAGCATATATCCAATAAGGTGCCGCGCACAAGGTTATGTCGATGTTTAATGCCCACGGTACAAGCGCATGACACAACATGATCTCCATAGATATCACCATCAAAGACCCGAGAACAAGTCGGACAGGCCTAGACACCGCGAACAACGGAACACCTAGTCGGTAGCTAAGCACACTACGATACGTCCTTCCATTCATATTCTGGCCCAACCCAGAAATAGGAACTGCACGCAACCAATCGGCGGAGTGAGCACCCTGCTGGGACTTCCACAAAGCCACTTGTCGTGAAGTCAAAGAGAAAACAGAGTCCGGTTTAGCAGCAACCTTCGCGAAATATATATCTGCCAATTTCTTCATAAATTTGGGGGAGCGATTTCACTAGGATCGCGTAGAAGATCAGAACCCGTAATCTCATTAAAAGCATGACATACATCATCAAAAGTGGGACCGACAACAATAATACCAGAAGGACGTAGAAGCTTAGCTTGCAACTCAAAAGATTGCAAACGAGATGCCAAAAAAGCATAATGTATAACATCCCCAACATCATATACTCCGAGCCCACCAAAATGAAAAGGGAAAGTGGCAAGCCGCCACTGCCAATCTCCAAACCCAGGCCCAGATGTAGTGACAATACGCTCCAAGTTAGAACGGAATGTCACATCAAAGGAGAGTTGAGCCGACCCAAAGACACGCGAGGAACAAGTACGCAAAGCAAAGTAAAGCTTAGAAATACCCGTACAAGCCCGAAGCAGAAGCAACTTGCATTATGGATCATCAATCCTCGCGACAGAATCCATAAGCTCTATGGTCTTAGCCACTCTTTTGGCCACAAGGTCACTGTCGAAAACAGGGCACGCGCTAACCGGCCCACCCATATTATTATTATTATTATTATTATTATTATTATTATTATTATTATTATTATTATTATTATTATTATTATTATTATTATTATTATTATTATTATTAATATTATTATATTATATTATATTATATTATATTATATTATATTATATTATATTATATTATATTATATTATATTATATTATATTATATTTATACTTATACCTATATTATTATTATTATCAACACTTTATTATTTAATATATATTATATTATATTTTTATTTTTAATAATAATATATTCCTATTAATATTTTTTATCAATATCGTATTATTTTATATTAGTTTTATATTATATTATATTATATTTATACTTATATTATTATTATTAGTTTATTATTTAATATATAATATATTATATTTTTATTTTTAATAATAATAATATATTTCCATTAATATTATTATTTTTATTATTATTTTATTATATTTATACTTATATTATTATTATTATCAATACTTTATTATTTAATATATATTATATTATATTTTTATTTTTAATAAAATAATATATTTCTATTAGTAATATTATCTTTTATCAATATTTTATTATTTTATATGTATTATTTCTATATTATTATTAATTATATTATATTATATTTATACTTATATTATTATTATCAATATTTTATTATTTAATATATATTATATTATATTTTTATTTATAATAATAATAATATGTTTCTATTAATATTATTACTTTTATCACTATTTTAATTTTTTTTTATTATGATTATCATTATTATTTCAGGAATGATTCATCCCGAGAACACACCAAACAACCTACTCTAGTAATAAGTCATTACATTTTATGATTCCATTCCGATTCCAGCACTCATACCAAACGGGGCCTAAGATATCTTACCTTAGTTAATGAAAGCTCTTGCTCACAAGAGCAGAAAATTAAAAGAGCTTAACAAACCCGAGATGGTGTAAGCGAGACAAATTGGAAGTGTTGTTGTTAGTTATAACATTTCATCGTCCCGTGGGCTTCTTTTTTTTTGTCAACGTGTGAGAGGTCGTAAATATGATCGAAAACTGACAATCATTAACGAGCGAGTCACAAAATGAAGTTTTCACATTTGTTCTCACAAAATGAAGTTTTCACATTTGTTCTCAGTAATCCCTTTATTATTTGATTAAGTAAGAATTCGATATCAACCACACTTGATTCTCTAGAGGTCGACGAATCGATAGACGAAAACCGCCAAAACATATTGTGATGCATAAAATCTGCATCATAGTTGATCGATCTTGATCATGCCCTCAACCCGAACCCTAGCTTGCAAACAAGAACGAACGAGGTCGGGACGGGGCTTGTCTCCCCCGTAGGACCCTCCGACGCTCAAGTCAGTCCTCTTGTATTTATATTAATCGAGCATAAATGAAACAGACAAGGCATTTAATTCAAGGAATTGGAATAGTTTTGATATTTAATAAAAGAAACCGTTATCGTATTGATGTCGGTCGAGGCATTAAATATAGGAAACGGTCGAAGCATTTATGCGGGTAATCACAATAGAATAAGCAGTAATTGATAAAAAAGACGAAACCGCCCCTGCATCTTGATTTCGGGATTTTCCCTCTTACAATTGCCCCTCGGGTTTCCTCATCATGTCTCATTGATGAAGGAAGCCCGAAAAATCGGTGATTCATTGGCCGTAAATGGCGACTTATTGGCCTTGAGCGGTTGTTTTGGCCTCGAGTGACTATCGTTAGCCGTAAGTGGCTATTGGCCGTAAATGGCGACTTATTGGCCTTGAGCGGTTGTTTTGGCCTCGAGTGGCTATCGTTAGCCGTAAGTGGCTATTGGCCGTAAATGGCGACTTATTGGCCTTGAGCGGTTGTTTTGGCCTCGAGTGGCTATCGTTAGCCGTAAGTGGCTATTGGCCGTAAATGGCGATTTCCGGTGGCCGTAAGTGGCGATTTCCGGTGGCCGTAAGTGGCGATTTCCGGTGGCCGTAAGTGGCGATTTTCCGGTGGTCGTAAGTGGCGATTTTCCGGTGGTCGTAAGTGGCGATTTCCAGTGGCCGTAAGTGGCGATTTTCCGGTGGCCGTAAGTGGCGATTTCCGGTGGCCTTAAGTGGCGATTTTTCGGTGGCCGTAAGTGGCGATTTCCGGTGGCCGTAAGTGGCGATTTTTCTGTCTGCCTTAACTGGCATTTGCTTGGCCATAAGTGGCAAATCTTCACTTTTTCAAATAATTGTTGTAGCTTTGAAGACGTCGTTTCATGACATCTACAGTCGTTGGACCTGGTCGAAAACATTGCACTTCTACACAATTTAGAGCAATTAAGCTATTAGAAGATTAGTATTGTGCCCCAAAATGTTTTATGCCCCTGCAAAAATTTTATATAGTTTTGCAGAGAAGTAGTAAGCTAAGAATCTAGCTCGTAAGATCTACACATTCATTAAGAAATTCACTACAAGGGGAGTAGAAAACTTAGCTCATTCGTTGGTTTGAGTAATAGGAGTCTTGGTGGCGATCGTTATCCCAATTTTGTTGTAGTGTCATTCTTGACCTGACTAGGAGCTGATGTGTGGTGAGATTCTTCACAACCTTGATTTGCTTTTCGTATCTTTGCTATATAGCTTCTTTGGTGCCTCGAACTATTTTGATTGCATCGGTACATTGCCCAACATCATTGGTAGGACTTGATTTTTAGGGTTGCCGTTAAATCGAACTCGATCAACTTCGTGCTCATATCCCTTTTATAATTTCCTATTCAAAACTGCATAATAGACAGAGCAAACCAAGACAATCAAGGGACTATCGAGATAATGGGAACAAGATCATGACAAGATAAGATTAGAAAGATCAGCTGGTTTGTATGGAACAAGATCATGACAAACTTAACCGTGTAAAAAGAAACTAGGAAACGTGTTGTTCAAAATAAGATTAGAAAGACTTGACAAATGTAATCAAGAGGCAACAATAGGCATGCGACGCGAGCCAAACACAACCAAACAAGATGCTTGACTCTTATATATGAAGTCGATCCTCACATACTACCCCCTTACAGTGAACTAATCAGATTAAAAGCAAGCTTCCACAAGTTGAATTCTTACAAACAGGTAGAAAGCGATCAACAAATTCAACCACTCACATTCAACTATGTTAAAATGAAGCACTGAACTTTGTAATTGATTGCCTTATTAGCAAAGATAATATATACTGATTAATAATAGTAAATCAATAGGCCTTTCAATATCCAAAGAAATGTACAATAACAAGGTTGAAGATGTGAACAACATAGATAGCCAGTGCACACATAAACACGGTGATGGGGGATCCAAGCTGATCATGAAACATAATAGATATGAGATTAGAGAGTGAATTAAAAATAAGTCACCCTGATCGGAGCCCGATACCAAGAGCCGAATTAGCCATTCAAGATGGCAGAAATCAGAGTTAAATTGAAGCATAAAAGTAGATTTCATCAAGCTTCCCAAACGAACAGCAAATCGGGCGACCACTAGGCTGATCGATTTGAGGCTTGAGCAGCAATGCATTCAGACAAGTTTTGAATTGCAATTCGATCAAGTTCTTTAGAAACTTAACCATAGCTTTCAAATCATATGGACAAGATTGAATTATTCATACCTACACTTACCGATTTGGAATTGATTCGCACCATCGACAAATTTCTGGCGATTTGGCAGGAAATAACTCCCGTGCGCCGCTAGGCCCTCGGCAACGGAAACGACGTCCTTGGTACGGCATGAGGATCAACCGGCGGTGTTGAATTGGAGGCGCCGGCGAAGACGCTGGTCTGAACGAACCGGATCCGGGCTTGGTCCTCGGAACAACACACACTTGGCGTATCGAACCAGTCCGATCAAGGCGATCACCGTTGATTTGGATCTATCATCGTTTTGGCACTGCGCTTCATCTTCTAGAAACTCGATCTCTTCCTTGCATCTCGCCAGAGCAGTCCTCGATTAGCGTCACGATCCTACTTGCGGATCAGAGAAGCGGTGTTTCGCCGCACGAGGGAGAAGATGGCTGGAGGTAGGAGATTTCGGCGGATATACAGTAGAGCGCGTGGATGAGGTCGGCCGGCGAAGGCCTCGGAGAGTGAACGACATCGCCGTCGGCGGCGGAAACGACTTTGGAGTCACCGCCATGGAAAACGTCACAGCATCAATAACAAATCCGGTGATCCCCTTTCCTCTGCTGCGATGCCTCAAATCCAAAAACCTTCAATTGCCCTTCTTCGGTGGGGGGGTTTTTTGGTTGATTTGTGTAAAAAGATGAGATTTTTTTTAGATTGGGAGATCTGATCACATGGCTCTTCGATCGAATTCCCACCGACGGCGCTAATTGTGATGCATAAAATCTGCATCATAGTTGATCGATCTTGATCATGCCCTCAACCCGAACCCTAGCCTGCAAACAAGAACAAACGAGGTCGCGGGGCTTGTCTCCCCCGTAGGACCCTCCGACGCTCAAGTCAGTCCTCTCGTATTTATATTAGTCGAGCATAAATGAAACGGTCAAGGCATTTAATTCAAGGAATTGGAATAGTTTTGATATTTAATAAAAGAAATCGTTACCGTATTGATGTCGGTTGAGGCATTAAATATAGGAAGCGGTCGAAGCATTTATGCGGGTAATCACAATAGAATAAGCAGTAATTGATAAAAGACGAAACCGCCCCTGCATCTTGATTTCGGGATTTTCCCTCTTACACATACCATAAGAACAGTCTTAGTAATCCCTTATGTTTCTTCTACCAAGTCTCACATGGATTGCTCTTCCGATCCATGTCATTACCCCTTTTCATCCACTTAACTTTTGTAGATACATTTTCCTCTTTAACAATGTATTTTCTCTTTTTACAAAGTTTTTTTTATGGCGATTCATTCGCGGTTGATCTTTCACTCTCAACCCTCCGGATATGTCCAATTTATCAATTTTTATTTTTTTAAATGTATAAAATGGATATCTTTTTTTTAATAAGGAAATAATTCGAGAGCCGGACATACCCAACAACTCGAGAGGCCCACCAGGTTGGCAGATGGCGAACCGTCAAAACATACAACATAATAAGCATAAAAAAGGCGCAGTACAGACGGTGAGAAGCACACAAATGAAGTCGAAACAAGCGATTAAATCCTGAACACACTGAGGACAACATAGATTAGGAGTCGACGCCAAGCATCATCAAGCAGTGACACTGCTGACCGGCGGTACATCAGAAGTCCTTGTGGGCCGTGAAGACGATCCTCCAAGAAAATTTTCTTATCGCAGAGTCGCCTTGATACACGCCGCCAAGGGCCCATCCAGATCCGACACCGAACGCCAGAGCCCCAACTCAGAAAGGGAACACCAAGACCCACCAGACTTGCAGCTAAGAACCACCATCAAAAACGCACCAGTAATCCCATTCAGGCGAACATGATTTTATTCAAATCCAAACAAATAGTTTGTTCATCCTTAGGAGGAATATTTATATCAAAAAGTTTGGTTAATTAAACCCTTTCGAGATTTTGTACTCATAGAAATAGAATGGATATCTTTGTTACCCTGTCACGCTAACGTACGTACCCTTTCTACAAACGGCGTGAGAAAGGGGAAAAGAACCGAGTACTCGCTTGGGTCGGTTCTCCGTTGTCCGCGCAAGCTTAATCCAATCAACAAAGGGCGACGCAGACACTGCCGTTTCAATTCATCGAAAATCAGGCAATCCAAATTCCGAACGCCGCCTCGCCGTTCTCCACTCCACGAATCTCTGCTTCTCTAATCGAGGATCATTCGTTCTCCTTTTGTTCGTTGATTTACTCCACGCTTCCGTTTAGTCGCCTCCTTCGAGCAAACCCTAGGTAACGATCTGATTAGCCCTAGGGTTTGGAGTGAAGGACTGTCGCCTGATTTCCCGATCTGTGTGTGTAGTTTCTTGTTTCCGTCTGATGAGACAATCGTCAAATGTTGACGTGATTACTGATTTGATTTTCGCGGCATTGCAGGTCGACATGGATGCTGCTAGCAGCAGTGAATCCTCCGGTGGAAACTCCGATTCCATTATTGAGCTCAATATCAAGACATTGGATTCGCAAATCTACAGTTTTCTCGTGGACAAAAATGTAAAATTCATTTGATCCTTTTCTTTGTTCTCGTGTATTCCTATGCTTTTATTCTTCTGGGAATTTCTCAGCATATATTGAAAAATTTCTCAACTGCGCGTTCATAAATGTTATTGCTGGGAAATTTTGGATCCTAGCTGTCTTAGAGGAACAATCTAGGTCTAAAGAATTATTATACTTCTGGCTTTCAAAGTCCTGGAAAATGTAGTCTTTCGGAAAGCTGATTATAGGACAAGGGTTTTATTTATTTCTGGTTTTGAGATTTTATAAGCAGTTAATGGATTTGACATCACCTTAAATTATGTTTGCTTTCGAGAGTTTGTCGTTGTTGTCTATGATCAAGTTTGGATCTTTAGGTGAAAAAATGTCTGAATGACATTTGAGTCAATGAATGTGTACTCAAGTTTTCACCTCAGACACAAAAGATTGCTCATTTATTAAGTTTGATGGAAAGACAATGTTTTGTTTTCAATTCCCATGCACTCATCAAAATCAGGAGGGTGAGACAAACAGCTTTATTTTCGCGCTTATTCATTTCCAATTACCAAAAGTGGTTTACTTGTTAATTCTCCCAGAAATTGCTATCTTAATTAAGTGCCCAATTGGATAGAGCATTTGTAATAATTATGGAGGCAATAACGATTGATGAGGTTCTCTCTCTCCGGTATAATATTTAGTCTTAAACTTTTCAGACAATAGTGTCCTCATTCAAGGAGAAAATTGCTGAGAAAATTGGCCTGCCTGTTGCACAACAGAGGCTGATTTTCCGGGGGAAGGTCTTGAAGGATGAACATCTTCTATCTGAGTATCGTATCCTACTACTATTGGAAATTCACCTCTTTCTCTCAATCTCGTGACATATCTATTAATACGTGTTAATACATGGATAGAACTTGTTCATTATTTTTTAAATAATTTTGAATTTGCAGTTCCCTGATTGTGGATGTATTCCATCTATTTTTATCTAACTGTTTGCGTGGATCTTATGGGTCTGTTTGTGTAGACATATTATAAGCTCTTCCTTGGGTTGAAGAGCTTATAAAATGGATTTGTCAGTGCAAATAAGTTCCTTATAAGCTATCAACATATTGCATCCAACTCTGGATCATATTATTTCTTCAGAACTATGTTTTTCTTAACCATCTTTAGATGTTGAGAACGGGCATACTCTGCATTTGGTTGAAAGGCAGCCAGCCCAATCCCAACCGTCCTCTGGCCCCAGTCCCGGAGAGGCAAATGCAAACAATGGCGCTCAGGGTATTTGCTGTTGTTGGACTAGTTCATGTGTTATTCCTCAGAGATTGTATTATAGCTGGTTTTCTTTGAATTGATTAGGGAATGACAACAATGATGGTGCCCCTCGTAATCGCATTGGGCGAATTTCCCATAGTGTTGTCCTTGGGACTTATAATGTAGGAGAGCAAGGTGAAGGAGTTGTTCCTGATGTCACTCGGGTATGTTTCCGCTGCTATATGAGTGTGCATACTGTATGTTGTAGTTGGAGTCTTCAATTTTCGGTATATATTTATTGATAGTTGAATGTGTGTGCCCTGCAGGTGATTGGGGCAGTTTTGAATTCTCTGGGCATTGGGAGTCAAACTGCACCGAACTCAGGGCTAAACTTTGCAGGGGTTAGTAGTCACCGTCTGTCTCTATGTCTGCCTCCTGCCCTGTTAGATATTAATTCAATGTTTTTTTTTGGGGGGGGGGGGGGGGATGCTTTTGTGTGCGTCCGTTTTTTTTTTTTAAATCTAGCTAGATTAATTAAGTCACACTTTTTTGTTAACATTTGGGTATGGATTTGGATGAACTAGCTTGGATAGACGATTATCTTGTGTTCGGTTAAACTTGGTAACAAAATATCAAATTAGGGTTTGATTTCTTTTCTGGAAATCACAACCCAACAACTTGAGCTCTGGGTGTACAAAATACCAAACCTGCTTGATGGATAGAAAAATCCCGATCCGATTCCTCATTCCTAACTATTCGTCTACTCTAACCAAATGCCACACTACCGCCTTGATGACTTGCTTGGCGGAATAACAGCCTGATTAGCCTCTTGATGCTCGATTTTTGCAATTGAGTTATTGGTGAATGACTGTGAAATGGGGGTCGTAAACAACTAGAATGCTGGATCAATCAGCATTTCTTTCATGCTCAAAATGCAAGCTTTAAAGTGGACATTCCTCTTCCGTTGCCTATCGTGCGGGCATTGATGTTCAAGAAGCGCTTTTCTCTACTTTTGGAGAAAAGGAAAATAGTTACTTCTTGAATAGCTTATATGTGTCACTTTTTGGACATTCCCGATGGTCTACTACTATTTATTTTTAGTGCATCAAATGGATTGATTTTGGTTGCATAGGATACCTGATTCTGGAATAATATTCAACGTGACTTGTCTACACTGTGCCATATTGCCATATGAATATTTTTGTTTCCTCAATTTTGACATTTCCTTGCAGCCTACTGCTTCTGACCAAGCTCCTCATGGAAACGGATCTGCAGCTGAGCTTGGTAATACTGGCAGTCAAACTCAGGCAGGAAATTCAACACACCCAGGACAATCGTTTCCAAATCAACCTTTTCAATTTCCCTTGGCAGGAGCATCTGTACCTCTTCCTTCAATCAACGCAGTAATGGCCTCTTAATATCGTAAAATTGTCGTTTCTTCATATGACAGATTCATCAAGTTTCCTTTTTCTCCAAAGATTTCTTTTTATTGCTAATTTCTTTTGTATTTTACAGCCAGTTCCAGATTCTCTGAACACACTCTGCGAGTTCATGAGTCAAATGGAAGGAGTGTTGTCACAAATTGGTAATCTTAAAAACTGCTCTCTAGCTGTTAATTGAGATCTGTTGCCTGATGATATTTTTCAATCCGTCAGGAAATCCACAGGATCAATCATCACCTAACATGCCCGATCGGCCACCCACAGAGTTGCCATCTAATGCAGCTGGACTGCCAACACCTGAAGCATTGAGTATTGTCCTGCGTCGTGCTGAGCAGCTTCTGGAGGGTGGAGCTAGTGCATCACTCTCTGTATGTTTCATGTTAAAACACTTGCATTGGTGTTACTTTGACATCCACCATACTCATTTGCACCTGAGCCTTTTGGTGTTGGTTTTAATCTTTTTACCTGCAAAGGCAAACAAAGGATGTTGTATTGTTGTAGATAAAACTGGGAGAACCTTTTCTTATATGAGATAGTAAATTATGAGCATTTATTCCTTTAGGGTTCCTTAAACATCCAGAAATTTCAGTCATTTGAATTGTCCTGTCCTGTACCCATCAAAAAGCAAAAAGAGCGCTTAATTTTATTAGTTATGTTTTCTTTCTTCTTGCTTTCTTAGTTTGCGATCTCATATAAGTTGAAACTCTCTGCAACTATGTAGCACATTGCAGGACGTTTGGAACGAGATTTAAGTTCAACTGATACTTCAGTCAGGAGTCAGGTCCAGTCCGAGTTGGTCCAAGCTGGCCTCGCCATGCAACATTTGGGTGCTCTTTTCCTAGAGCTTGGTCGAACAATTTTGACCATGCGTATGGGGCAATCTCCTGTAATTTCTCGTTTCCCTCTTTTGTTTAAGCTAGTCAAACATTATTACGCAACTATGGTGTTGTAATGATTCCCCCCTCCTTTTTCAGGCACAATCAGTGATGAACTCTGGCCCAGCTGTCTATATATCTCCGCAGGGACCTAATCCTTTAATGGTTCAGGTTTGTGATTTTTGTAATCAGGATATGGTGCTTCTCTGGATTATTTTGATGCTGAAGGGCTTTGGAGTGGATGGGAATAGTTAAATTGAGTAATAGGCACAGGCATTTTAGAGTTCACAACTCTTCTGCTATAATGTAGTCCATTTAAGGGCTTGCTTGGCACTATTCTTTCTAATGCCCAAGAGGCTACTGGCTCATGTATGACTATTCGATACTTTTATAAATGGAATGAAAATGATAAAAACACGGAGAAATACAAATATGGAGGATTTCATTGGCATATAGGTGGGATTATATAGACCATGGTGGCATTTTTTTTTTTTTAGTTTGGACTAATTGACCAACTATGCAAAAGAAACAAAAGGAAGAGTTTTTCATGGAATTGTGATCTTAATGTACCAAGTTGTAAGTTAAGAGAAGGGTAACAATTGCAGTCCTCAAGAATTTGACCTCTCTTATAGGCATAGCTAACTTTTGCTTTTGCATTTACTAGATTTATTGTTGTAGAGAAACTTCGGATTATTACTTTCTAATATCTGTTTGGTGACCCAAGTGCCATTTAAATCTATGAGATATTAGGCAGAGTAGTGTATGTGGATTAGTAGAAGTAGCTTTAGTTGATAACTGTTGCAGATGAGGTTGATAGACATTGGAAGTTGTGTGATGGCAGAATTTGATGGCTTGTTAAGAGTTAACAGGCTAATAATATCTGGCATGACAATGGTGCTTTATTGCTTTGTATACAATTTATACATCAATAAATATTTGATGTTTTAAGGGTAAAATTTTGATCGGATTTATTTGATGTTTTGAGATTAAAAATTGTTTTCTAAAGGTTGGCTCCATTTTTTTTTTAAAAAAAAAATCATCATGAGAAGACATTCAAAGCCTTCTCTCATTAATGTAATTGTGTACCAGTTGTACTTGGACGAAAAAATTGATTTTTTATTACTCCAATTTCATCAAGTGAAGGTTTCTTAATTTCCGTGTAAAAGTCTAAAACATCAAGTATTTCCGATCGGAGGGAGTACCAGTCCTTTTAGGGTGTGTATGGATTTGAATGAATTGTATTATAATGCACTTAAATATAAACAATTGAATAGTACATTTTATATTGTTTTAAAAATAATGTAAATTTTAAATAAATACCTTGTAAATTGTTTAAATCGCTGGTGCGCAAAGTTTATAATTACATTATAAACTTAATGTAAATGATTGACACAATTTACAATGTATTTTATTTAAAATTTACTTTATTTTAAACACATTGTAAAGTGTGTTGACCAAGCACTATTCAAGTGCTTTATATTTGTAATTGCATTATAATTATAATCAATTGGAATCCAAACACACTCTTAGACTCTTTTAATTTTTTGCTTATTTATTATGAGATAAATTTCTTAGCATTGTTCTTACACTTTTGCAGCCTTTTCCATTGCAAACAAGCCCTCTGTTTAATACTGGTGTGAATTCTCCCCCAGCTCCTGCAACTTTGGGCCATATTGGTGTAATTGGAAGTGCCCCCAGGCATATAAACATTCATATACATGCTGGTCAGTCATTTTTATTACTGTGAGTGTAGGGAGTTGAGAAGATTTGTTTGGTTCTGCTTCATACGTCTTGTTCAGAATGACTACATTTTTTCTTCTTGCAGGCACTGCATTTGCTCCCATGGTCTCTGCTGCAGGTGCAAGGCCTGATAGTGCAGAAGG
Organism: Persicaria maculosa; assembly: GCA_963922045.1. NCBI lineage: Eukaryota > Viridiplantae > Streptophyta > Magnoliopsida > Caryophyllales > Polygonaceae > Persicaria > Persicaria maculosa. The sequence continues at coordinate 14,972,438 of OY998253.1, forward strand.
CACCCAAGGAGAGCACACTGGTACAACTCTTCCGGGAGGTTCAGGGTTTGCCCAAGTATTGAGAAATGTTACTGCTACAGCTATGCCTCGTCCTGCTGTTGGCACTTCATCTGCTCCCACTATGGGACCTGCTGCTACAGGTGTTTCTACTTCTGAGACTCCAGATTCCAGTTCTATAGCGTCGGCTGTGGCCGAACTTAACAGAGAAGCTAGAAGACTTCGTGAAAGCTTACGTGCAGGAAACCAGCAGTTATCTGGTAAGTACGCTGTGTTTCTTTTTAGCTTTCATTTTAAGATTTCATGAGTGCTTATGCTATGGTTTTCTGCAGGGCTGCCGGAAGGTGCAATACAATACTCTTCTACTCAATTAGCTAGAGGTAGTGATCCAGGGGGTGTGCGAGAGACTAATGAAGCAAATATACCTATATCAGAGGCTCAGAAGGTACATTTTACATACGATGGGGGATCTATTGCAGTGATTCCAGGTTTTGAAACTTTTGATCCTGATAATATTGAATGACAACCTTTTTTCTAAGTTCAGGACCACTCTGAGAGCCAGCAGGAAGGTACTCACTCTTCGAGTTCAAACTTATTCCAAGCGTCTTCAAGTTCTTCTAGCAATGAACGTAACACTAAGTCAGATGGTATTCCTAGAGAATACTCTGAGAGTCAGGATGTACCTAATCCTGCAAGAAATGTGCCTCTTGGACTTGGTCTTCTTGGCTTGCAACCCAAGGTTAGCTTGTGGTGCTTCTTGATAACTCTTTAATTCCTATTTTATTGATTATGGTTTGGAATTGATTGGATGAAAGTGATGCTGGACTGCTGGTATAGTTCGTATATGACATCTAAACAAATGCTTTCAGTGAAAAATGAAAGTTTCCAGTGTCTGCCTTATCTCTCTAGGCCCACAGAAAAGATATAGCTTTCCCACATTGGTTCCTCTTAGGCTCTTACCTTGTCACCTTGAGCTTCTGGTTTGAAAGTATGTACTAGAATCTCAGTAGACACATTATGATTTGCTCTGATGGTGACTTGGATTGTGGCTTGCGTTTGTTGTTGAATACTTCTCTTCTCTCTTAATATCTCGTAGCCTTGTAGACATACTTTATCATTTGGTTGATCCTTGACGAGACACAGCCACACAGGAATAAAGGCTAAAGAAATTCTTCCTGCATGGTTTCGCTTATCCAATTCTTTGTGCCTTTTGCACAAGGGTATGTTATTGTGCATTTCGTGTTATAATAAGGACATCTTGATGGATGGTATCCTATAAGAACTTAGATTCTGGTTCAGTTATACTTCTTGGCATGCAATTGTTGAGATCCATATAGGGTGGCTTGATATCTTTTTTACTGCTGCTTCACTTTCTCCACAAGATAAATTCATTTTTACATTTATTTTCTGGGATCTTTTACACGTTTACTGTTGAGATAATATATTACTAAAGAACTGGTGTTTTCAATATGTTAGAGACGAGCACAAACATCCGACGTGCATGGTACTACTTCAGATCAGAGTCCAAGTACTATAGCAGCTGGCCAGCAGGTTTTGCAGTCTCTTGCATCACTTAAATCTTCTAATGGCAGTAACCCTTCAAATGAAGCTGTGAGAAGACAGATGCCACAAGCACCTGCGCCGAGTATGGAAGGCGCAGTTATCCAGGACCAAGGTTCCAGAAGCCAGCCTGATATGATGGGTTTAATGTCGCAAGTTCTTGATACACCTGCATTTAGTGGTATCTTGTCTGGGATTGCTGGCCAAACTGGTGTTGGTTCAGCTGATGATCTGAGGGGCATGTTTCAGCAACTAACCCAGAGTACAGAAGCAAGGAATACAATAAATCAGCTTGCACAGCAAGTGACTAGGGAAGATGTTTCTAGCATGTTTGCTGGATCTGGAGGAGGCCAAGGTGGTGCCATGGACTTTTCAAGTATGTTTCAACAGATGATGCCCATTGTTTCACGTGCTCTTTCTGGTAACTCTGGCCAGCCTAATTCATTCATAAATGTGGAGCGTGATGCACAGCCAGATCCTTCATCAATCACACAGATATCTGAGGTTAGTGGGACAAATTTAGCAAGACCTCGTCCTTGGTTGTCTTGAACTTTTTTTGCTATATTCATGGTGTGTATTGTTTTGCATTAGATCTTGCCTCTCTCCTTTTTTTTTTATCTGCTGCATATGCAAAAGTGCATATTTTCCTTATGTTTGGGGATGGTTGAACTCATTGGATATTATCTTCTCATGTTAAGTATACATTTATGAGTTTCGCCTGATGCCTTTTGCAATGAATGAATGACACTGAGAATGGAAGCAGATAACATCAGCAAATGTTCATTTGTTTGTATGACCCTGAAATCTATGGACTGTTTTGAATTTATAGGTTGACATTCAAGAACCAGTTCAAAGAATCAACACGGGAAGTCCACCTCAAGACATATTCCGAGCTGTGCTTCAGTCCTCTCTTCTTCATGGTGAAGCTGGTTCAGAAGAGCTTGTGGATGAATTGTGTGCTGATGAAGACCTTGCCAATGTAAGCAATCAGTTTCAATACTTTTAAAATATATAATCAGAGCTGCTCTCCTTTGAGGTGACCCATTGAGATAGGTTTGATGCCAACTTTTTATATTCGTCTTTTGCAGGAATTCATGCAGGCTCTTTCCCAAGATTTGCAAGGCCGGCTTCAGAGTGATTCTAGCTAAACAGGGGTTTGTAGTTACGTTATTAATCATTTGCTGGGACATGGAGACCTTTCAGAAGCAAGTCCATGGTGAATTTGTCACTACTCCCCGAAGTACAAATCTGTCTTTTTAATCCTGTCAGGGCCATTGATTTTGGACAAAGGTCAATATCTGAACTCGTCGTGTGCCTTAGGCTGTTAAGGTCATTGGTGCAGTTCACATAGCTGCATTACTCTTTAGTAGTAAACCTACTTAATCTATTTCATATTCCTGGTAAATTGAAAAGAAACAGGATTGGTTTTAAGAAGGTAGTCAGTTATTTGGGGTTGAATAGTAGTGGTGGTAGCTTGGATTTTTTCAGTTTGCGAATTGCTTGCTCTAAGTCTTTGTGACAGTGTTACAGCTACTGTGAATGTTACCTACCCCCATTGTATCCTCAGTATTGAAAATTTCAAGCAGGTGTTCAACATTTGCCTGTGGATTTGGTATTTGGTAATGCCGTGATTCAAAGACTTAAAACAATCCGATGTCTTAGTGACATGACTCATGAATAACATCCTACACAAGACTCAGTCAACAAGAGCCACGTGCGAGGTAAACCGGCTTGCGCCGACCAGTTCGACCTACTAGTAAGGAGCAAGGCAAACCTTGGATTTTTACCCAAGGAAAGAGGCGGAAGCAGGCCAACCCGACTTGGGCGCAATTGTGATTTAGAACCAGGCGAAATGCACCATGGTCAGTGTTAAAAACTACTCCCTCCGTCCAAAAATACATGTTCGGTTACTTTTTAGCACTTTTTTTAAGAGGTAAAAACTATATACTGTAATTTACTAAATTTTTTTTTTAATAATTACAAACTTATTATCAATAAGTTTATAATTATTAAAAAAAATTAATAAAAAAGTTAATATTTTATACTATAGTTTTTAGCTCTTGAAAAAACGCACATGAATAGTAAAAGGACATGTATTTTTGGACGGGGTAGTATTTTTTAAGTCGTTTATGTTTTTTAGGATGGTAAAAATTATATAAAATATTAATTTTTTAAAATAATATTATATTTTATATTTATTACTAAAAGGTACGGAGTATGATATTATTTTAAAAACTTAATTAAAAATTAACATTTTATATAGTCTTTACCATCTAAAAAAAAAGTGACTTGAAAAAGTCAACTTTTTTTTTATCAGGTAATAATTCGGGTGGAATAATCCTACCCGATAGCATTCTTGCAGATGAGGTATTGAAGACATGTATCAGTGTAAATGTCGAAGCCCTTAGTAGAGCGGCAAAAGTGTGCAACCTTATTAGTCACTCTGTTGTCATTTCGGGGCACGTGAGAGAAGAAGACTTCTCTCACATTCGACAATAATGTTTTGATATCGGACATCACCAATTCAATATCCCATGGACATGTGAAATTTGTTTTTAAATGATTTATTCCCAACGCACAAGTTTGAAAAAGTCACTTATTTACAAACAGAGAGAGTATATAAAATATTAATTTTTTAAATAATATTATACTTATTAACAATAGTAAAAGTCACTTATTTGCAAACGGAGAGAGTATATAAAAAGGTTAATATTTTATATTTTTTTTTTTATCATTTTAAAAAATGTTTGTGAATAGTAAATAATATATTTTTTTAGAATGGATGTAGTTTTTATTAATGAAAAAAGATAATATTTTATATAGTTTTTTTTATAAACAGTTTGTATGTAGTTCAATCTTATAGCATAAGATCCGTAGACTGTATTATGTGTCGCATTCCATGTTGGGTTAAATGTCCCAATTCAAAAGCTGTTTTGTTTTCTAAGGTTTTTTTTTTCAGTGATTTGGTATTGATGATGTTACTCCTAGAAAATATACGACTATTGTTAATGAGTTTTGGACTATGATTTTGTACGTAGGACAGAGACTCTTAGATATGCATAATGCGAGAACTATTGTACTGTAGTGTAGGTGGTCCTTCATCGAGACGACCCGGTAAAAGAATGATCGAGTCCCTTGTCAACTTACCTCGTGTGAGTTTTTGGTGCAACAAGTTAACAATGTGTAGATGTGCACAATGCACAAACACTGTGATCATTTTATCGTTCGAATTAGAATTGGACAATCAAGCATTCTTAGTATCTCGCACTTCGTAATTAAATGTTTACAGGACTCAAGGGAGGGTATTACAATCCGTGCACTCACTACTCGCAACTGCAGTCTTGCCATCGTCGTCTCCTGAGGAAACATGACCTTCAGATGCAACGCCAACAGTATCGTCATTCGTCATTGACACTTGCAAAATCTAGAAAGCAAATTCCAAACATGTGAGTGAGGATGAACCAAAGGACAAATTACTCTTCCTGCAGGTACCAAAACTGAGCAATAATACATTTACCTTGATCATCGTCGTGTGCAGGAGCAAAAGTAGAGCGCCACGAACGCGCGTTATGGTGTCGAGTAGGCTGTCAACACAAGGAAATTCGGGAAAGTTTCAATGTTACAAAACATGGCACAAATTAAGACAGGGGAGTTCCTTTAGCTTTGCAAGTACTAAGATACCTCCAATTTTGGCCGGAGAGCCTCAAGTGGGCCTTTGATCTTCTGTCCTCCTTGCTGTTTAAACTACAATGAAATCGACATTGGGATTGAGAGATGTGATGAGAGAAATCTCAGAGAATTGATCAAGAACAGAGTATAGATGTAGGGAGGGCATGCTTGGCAGGTAGAGATGTTATGTGAACACGAGTAGCTCGAATTCAACTCGTACTCGCTCGATAAAAACTCGACTCGAGTTCGTTCATTTTTTAAACGAGCCGAGTATGAGCACATTTTAAAGCTCGGTCCAAAGCTTGACTCATTTGAATTAAACTCGAATAGCTCGAATTTTATGAAATTTCTAAAATTTCCTTTAAGTTACTGTATAATGACTAAGTAGAACTGCTTAAAGCTCGAAAAAAAACTTGACTCGAGCTCGTTCATTTCCTAAACGAGCCGAGTATGAGCACATTTTTAAGCTCGAGTCAAATTTTAGACTCGGCTCGAGCTCGTTCATATCCTAAATGAACTGAATATGAACCACCAATACTTGGCTCGTTTGGCTCGAATAACAGTCCTATTGGCATGACGCAATTTACACTATCAAGCGAGCGCCTACTTGTCAACTATCAATGGCAAAATATACCAATTATAGGTAGAAGGAGAGTGTACCTTTCCCAAGGCCCAATCAGCAGAGTCAAAGAAGGCATGTTCATGATCCTGCACGAAGATGCAAAACCCTCGATGGTCAGGTAAGTGTAAGTTTCTTATCATCACAAATAAGCTGCTTATCCGAAAGCAAACACAATGTGCCAAACAAACTCTAAATGAATTGAATCAGCAAGTGTTAAAGTTCACCTTGGATATCAATGGAGGCTTTTTCGGAAGCAATCCTCCGTACTTCTTCTTGAGCAATTCCACCTGAATCAATAGTTATAAAGCGTAAATCCATTTGGGGAAACAGGCACAACACGACTTCAACACTGAAACTAACTGGTTTGGCGAAAAAAACACAACTAAAATAGGTACTTGTAGGTGTGGTGAAGGCATGGGATGATCCTCGTTTTTCTCAACAGGCTCTAGCTGTTGTGTTTGCCTCTCATCCTTGATCTGATCTTTGTGAGAATCATCGATTCCGGCCTCCATATCGACTTCCTCAGTGCCTGATTTTGACATTTTTTTTTGGTCTACACCTAAAACATATTTAGCCCCAAATTGATATCGAAATCGAGGTAACATGCACAACAAAGACGCTAGCTTACAATGGATTCAAGGGGATAAAAAGATGCAATAAATAGAGGGCGATTGTGTGAGGAAGCAAGTGGATGAATTGAAGAGCTCTATGAATAGCAAATGAAGTAAAAAAGTATGGCGGTTTACCTTCAAATGTAGACTCGCCGGAGAAGAGGCAAAGAGCGAAACAAACTCAAGCAGAAGCGTGTGTAAGTTGCAGAAGAGATGTACAGTATAAACGCCGTGTGGAGCCCGCCCGGCATGGGGAAAAAGGTTGCGTTGTTTTGCATCTCCTGAAGATTGATTCCTTCTTTACTTGGATTGGGCTCTCTTTGGGATTGGGCTGAAGAGCTAGCTATCAAACACAAAAAGCCCGTGGAGTACTGAGTTCGATCTTTGCCGTGTGCTTTTACGTTGTCTTCGATTCAATTACTCACCTCCGTTGGATAATTTGTAGCCGATCTTTGCTCAAATCAACCAGCTCGCCCGGAAATTTTTCGTCGGTTGATTTTTCCTATTTTGTAGGATCGAAATGTCTTCCGTGGAGAATCGGGGCTCAGCGATCGTTCCGGAGCTTCTCCTGGCCTATAAATTCCCGCTGGTATCTGCGATTTCTTCGAAGCTGTTTTATCTGATGTTTGTTCAATTCATACCTTGCGTGTGTTTGCGATCTATTACGACGGCTTGTTCCTGAATTACAGTCAACTCAAACATATAACGAGAGGTAAAGTTTTGGTGTATTTGTGGAAAAACAGGGATGTGGCGATTTATGCACTTGGCATTGGAGCTTGTGGGAGGGATGCTGTGTATGCAAGTGAGCTCAAATATGTCTACTAAGAGAATGGACAGAAATTCATAGAGGTAGCAGCTTGCAAGGATACGACTTCGATTGATTTGTGTCATTCACTTATTTGAATACAATTATCTGTTGATACTTGGATATTTACTGAAACATATTAGAAGATTCTTTGTGTTCTTGAGCTAGATGATTTAGAGTGAGAATTGATTGGCGTAACTAGTTTTTAAATTGTTTGTTGGTTCTTGGAGTTAGCTCTTCCGTGTGCATTTCTTCCCTTCAGAAATAGATAATGCTGTTGTTCATATTCAAATTGCGTAGATAGTTTAGGGAGTTAGCTTGTGATAATGTACTTGATGGTTCTGCCTATATAGGTCTTGCAGAGTTTTGCCACTATATAGTATATACACATGCAGTCCTGTAGAGATTTTGTCTGAATTGCCAGGGCTGGAGCGAGTGATTAGTGTTTTTGACTTCTGCTATCTGTCTATTGTAGATTTGTAGTATTGATATTACATTTGTGTTTGTTTGATGACTCAGCTTTCTGGTAAATTGCAAATCAGCTGAAAGATCTTAAACACTGAATGAGCGAGAGTGTGCTATAACAGTGTCGAAAACGCAAGTGTAGGAAACCAGCAAGTATCTGGTAAGTATGTTGAGCATCTTTTCAGCTATCATTTAAAGTTTTCATGAATGCTTATGCTATGGTTTTCTGTAGGGCTGCAGAAAGGTGGGATGCAAAACACTTCTACTCAGTTAGCTGGAGGTAGTGATCCAGAGGGTTTGCGGGAGGCAAGTGAAGCAAATGTATCTATATCAGAGGATCAGAAGGTACACTTCACATAAGATAGGAATCTTTCTAGGCCTACAAAAGAAGATATAGCTTTCTGACATGGGTTCCTCTTAGGCTGTTTTCACCTTGAACTGCTGGTTTGAAAGTATGTACTAGAATGTTAGTGGACACATTATGGATTGCTCTGATGGTGACTTGGATTGTGGCCTGCATTTGTTGTTGAATACTTCTCAATTAATCTATTGTGGCCTTGTAGGCATATTTCATCATTTGATTGATCCTTGATGTGACACCAGAATAAAGGCTAAAGATGCATTCTTCCTGCATGGGTTTGCTTATTCGATTCTTTTTGCCTCTTGTATAAGTGTGTTATTCAGTTATTGTGCATTTTATGTTATATTAAGGACACCTTGATGGAGGTATCCCATGTGGACTTGGATTCTTGTTTGGTTATATTAGGGGTGGCTTGATATCTTTATTGATTCTGCTTCACTTTCATCCGATGTTTCCCATAAATTTATAAAGCACCGAATGAGATAAACTTCTGTCTTTTGAAAGGCTCTGTCCCGTGGGTTAGTCTTGTTTTGGATGCTCTCATTTAGAAGACAGGCGTCTGGTTCTTTAGGCAAATAGTCAATTTTGTGATTTTCTCCACAATGTAAATTCATTTTTACATTTATTTTCTGGGATGTTTTACATGTTTACTTGTTGAGATAATATCTTACCAAAGAAATGGAGTTTTCAATACGTTAGGGGCGAGAACAAGCATCCAACATGCGTGGTACTGCTTCAGATCAGAGTCCAAGTACTATAGGAGCTGGCCAACAGGTTTTGCAGTCTCATCAAGTATCACTTGGATCTTCTAATGGCAGTAACCCTTCAAACGAAGCTGTGACACGACAGATGCCACAAGCACCTGCGCCGAGTATGGAAGGTGTAATTATCCGGGACCAAGGTTCCAGAAACCAGCCTGATATGATGGGTTTAATGTCGCAAGTTCTTGATACACCCGCATTTAGTGGTATCTTGTCAGATATTGCTGGCCAAACTGGTGTTGGTTCAGCTGATGATCTGAGGGGCATTTTTCAGCAACTAAACCAGAGTGTAGAAGCAAGGAATACAATTAATCAGCTTGCGCAGCAAGTGACTAGAGAAGATGTTTCTAGCATGTATGCTGGATCTGGAAGAGGCCAAGATGGTCCCATGGACTTTTCAAGTATGTTTGAACAGATGATGCCCGTTGTTTCACGTGCTCTTGCTGGTAACTCTAGCCAGACTGATTCATTCATAACTGTTGAGCGCGATCCACAGCCAGGGCCTACTTCAATCTCACACATGTCTGAGGTTAGATGGACAACTTTAGCAAGATCATGCCTTTCTCCTTTTGTTTGTTTGCTGCGTAAGCAAAAATGCATATTTTCCTTATGTTTGGGGATGATTGATCAACTCATTGGATATTACCTTCTCGTGTGAAGTATGAAATACTAGATTTTCTAGTTTTGTCTAATGGCTTTTGTTAAATTTATGCACTGTTTTGCAATTTATAGGTTGACATTCAAGAAGCAGTTCAAAGAATCAACACCGGGAGTCCACCTCAAGACATATTCCGAGCTGTGCTTCTAGCCTCTCTTCTTCATGGTGAAGCTGGCTCAGAAGAGCTTGTTGATGAATTGGGTGCCGATGAGGATCTTGCCAACGTGAGCAATCAGTTTCAGTACTACTTGTGTTCAGTGAGATATGTTGATGCCAACTTTTTATATTCCTCTTTTGCAGGAATTCATGGAGGCTCTTTCCCATGATTTGCAAGGCCGACTTCAGAGTACTTCTAGCTAAACAGGGGTTCGTAGTTACATTGTTAATGATATGCTGGGACCTGGAGACCTCTCCGAAGCAAGTCAGTGAATTTGTCGCCACTTCCTGAAGTACAAATCTGTCTTTTTAATCCTGTCAGGGCCATTGGTTTTGGGCAAGGGTCAATATCACAACTCGTCATGTGCCTTGGGATGTTAAGGTCATTGGTGCAGTTCACATAGCTACACTACTCTTGGATCGGTTTTAAGAAGGTAGTTGGTTATTTGGAGTTGAATGTAGTAGTGGTAGCTTGGAATTTTCAGCTTGCGAATTGCTTGCTCTCAAGTGTTAGCGTTACAGTTGTTGCCAACGTTACCTACCCTTTGTGGACTCAGTATTGAAAATTTCAAGCAGGTGTTCAACATTTGCTGAATCTAATGTTTCAAAAATTGAATCTCAATCCACTGGATTTGGTGGGCTTGTTATTCAAGCCGGCTGAGTCGAGTATTGTTGGTTCATATTCGGCTCGTTTACAAACGAGTCAAGCTCGAGCTGAGCCAAAATTTAGACTCCAGCTTAAAATTGTGTTCAAGCTCGGATTGTTTAGTAAATAAACGAGCTTCAGCCGCAATTTTTTCGAGTATTAAATAATCTTGCTTGCTAATGACATGGTAACTTCAAAAAAATTGTGTAAATTTCACAAAATTCGAGCAATTTAAACTTGAATTAAGTCGAGCTCGAGCTGCTGAATTCAATTCGTATAATAGCCTAGCAATGTATAAAATGAGTCCGATTAAAATAATTTACGAGGTATAACGCCATAACCACTCTAATAAATTATGAAATTGATTTACATCATATTTCAGATTAGTTAATATTTTATGCCATTTTTAGTACTTATTTTTTTCTAAAAAATAAAATAAATGGAAGTACAAATACAGGAGCTTTTACTTGTAAACTCGCTTCGAAGACCCGTGCTCGATCGATCCGCTCTTCTTTTCCTGACCTCTCTCTGGCTCCTCTGACATTTAAATTCAATGATCCGTTCTTAACTTCTTATCCAACTATCAGAAACAAAAATCTCGCGGAGTTGGAATCTATAGAGAGTGTGTTTTGAGTGTTCGATTGCCGAGTGGTGTTTATCGTTGCTACTTGCTTGTATTGTATGAATTCCTTCCCTTCTCGTATATCTCTCCGTTGTCTTTGATTCAATCACTCATCTCCGTTGGATACTTTGAAGCCGATCTTTGCTGAATCAACCAATTCGCCGGGAAATTTTCGTCAGTTGATTTTTCCTATTTTGTAGGATTGAAATGTCTTCCGTGGAGAACCGGGGCTCGGCGATCGTTCCGGACCTTATCCTGGCTTATAAATTCCCACCGGTATCTGCGATTTCCTTGAAACTGTTTGATCTGATGTTTTTTCCTGATGCTTCTGACTCTGATTTTTGTTCGATTCATACCTTGCGTGTGTTTGCGATCTCTGATGGCGGTTTGTTGCTGAATCGCAGTCAACTCAGACATATAACGAGAGGTAAGGTTGTCGATTCTTCTTGCTTATTTTGAGGATCTATGTAGTTTAGAGATGGAGAGTTGAGATTTATTGGGAGTCGGTGGTGGAAAAACAGGGATGTGGCGGTCTATGCGCTTGGCGTTGGAGCTTGTGGGAGGGATGCTGTGGATGCAAGTGAGCTCAAATATGTCTACCATGAGAATGGCCAGAAATTCATAAAGGTAGTAACTAGTAAAGATACTACTTCGATCGGTTTGTGTTATTTGAATACAATCATCTTTTGACACTTTGATATTTGCTGAAACATATTAGGAGATTCCTAATGCTCTTGAGGTAGATGATTAGAGTGAGAGTTCCATAATTCATCATCAAAAATTCAAAATGGCTATTGGTGTAACTAGTTTGTAAATTGTTTGCTGGTTAAATGGATTGTGAAATAGATTGTAAGATCTCTTGCTAGATTAGTTTTTCTTTCCTGAGCTCTTCTGCTTGCATTTCTTCTCTTCAGAAATAGACAATACAGTGTTGATAGTTTTGGCCTTGGGATTTTCCTTATAATAATTCACTTGTTGGTTCTACCTCTTTAGGTCTTGCCGACTTTTGCCACTCTATATACATGTGCAGTCTTGCCAAGCTTGTCCGAACTGCCAGGGCTGGAGTGAGTGATTATTGTTTTTGGCTTCTGCATTTTGTTGAAGTTTAGTATTGATACTACATTTCTGGTGAATTGCAAATAAGCTCAAAGATCTTAAACACTGAATCAGCACTCGTGTGCTCATTTCTTTTAAGTCTGACGAAATCCTTCATTTACTTTGTGTCAGATATGATCCACGCCTCCTTCTGCATGGACAACAATACATAGAGATCTACAGACCACTTCCATCAAACAGTACTGTAAGGCTTGTCATGACATTTGGATGATATACATGGGCAGATTAAGTTTTTGCACTTATGAACTTATGTATATTTTATAGTTTATATATCTCTTGCTTCAAGCTACTAGCTGCTACCAACATATGCATTTTGTTGGGCCACCTTGGCCATTTTGTAAAAAAAATTGACTCCCCCTCCCCTTGTGAATCAATCAGAAATCGATTGGTTTTTCTTAACCTATCATAATTTTACTTTGTAGTGCTCCGCTGCTGTATTTCTGCTTAATCTTTGTTTAAGACCAAGGCCCTAGAAATCCAGATCATAAGAAAAATCTCCTTCATGTATTTATTTTCACCGATATATTTTGCACTGCAGCGTATTACTTCCAATCTTGTTATCAAATGAGCTGGTAACCATTCTTGGTTCATTCCTGAAACATGAAACATTGAACATACATGATTTTTTAAATCTTAGATTTGCAATTACGTATTGGATGATAGACATGACATTCCATAGAAAAGGAACCATTTTGTTGAATGTTTTTTTTCTTGGTTTCATGCAGATAGAGAATCGGGCAAGCTTAGCTGGACTGCATGACAAAGGTACGTTACTTCTATAAAAGCTTATTGTCAATTGTCAACAATTGATCATTTTCAAAGGATAAATTGACTGATTTATGTGTGGCCTTAGGAGTAACACTTGGTCATTTACTTGAGTGATTGGAGTCTTCTTCGTTCTTTAATGAATTTCAAAGTTTGTAGAAGAGCTTTCAGTCACTGATTTTTACACTATACTCTTTCCAGGTAAAGCAGCTGTTCTTGAAATTGAAACTCAGACTTTTGAGAAGGAGTCCGGACAACTATTGTGCATGAACAGGTCTGTTTCTGTCTAAGTCCTGACTGTACTTGACACTGCTTTCATAGGGTTAAAAATAGATCTCTCGCAGGACAACTCTTTTTATGCGAGGTGCTGGTGGTTTCTCCAAGACTTCTCATCCTTATTCTTACTCAAAGTACCAAAACAATCAAGTTCCATCTGTGAAAATTCCCAAAAGCCAGCCTTTCATTACCTTCGAGGATTGTACTCAGCCATCTCAGGTGTGTACCATTTACACAAATGTCCATAATGATACTACTGATTTTGTTAGTTTGATCCTCTACTATAGGAGTAAGAGCTATCAGATTAATCCTGCTGGTCATTCCCTTTTAGATGATAAATTTTCTGTATATTGTGAGATGTACAGTATGATTCAACAATTTTAAATTCTGCATCACAGTTCCTTTTATGTGTTCTCTAAGAATGTACCAAGGCTCAGTTAATTAACAAATGTGAACTCTGTGTTGTTGAAATGCAGGCATTGTTGTATAGACTATCTGGTGATTATAATCCATTACATTCTGATCCTGGTCTTGCTTCAGTTGCTGGGTATGATTATCCAAACCTTATTTTTCCAACAACCTAGACCTTGTTTGCAGATTATATGTTTATAAATTATCATCTATGTACTATCAAAAAAAAAAAAATCTCATCTATGAGCCTAGAATTGTGAAATTAATTAAGACCTAATCATTTAAATGCCTCCAGTCTCAGTACATAGCTATGGTGCTGTAGTTGATCAGTTATTGCAGTATCCACAGGATAATTTTACTTTTAGGGCCCTTTTGGTATAACATTATGTATGCTAACCAGAATGAAAACAAATTTTGTATGAGAATATATTATAGAAAAGTTTTGTGAGTCTAGGATAGATAAATGCTCTTTTTTTTAATGAAAAATAAGAGAAGGGGATAATGCTCAGAGGAGCATACTCAAATTTATCATTGAAATGAGGGATACAAAATATATTTTTGTATGAAAAGTTGAGAGAAGAGGGCAATGTTTAGAATTTTTAACACTGAATCTTTTGTCACACAACGTCGACGAAATTGCATGTGTTGGGTTCTGTATCAATTAGCCCTGTTTGTTTCCGGATCGGAAAATGGAAGGGGGAAAGGAATCAAATTTTATATGTAAAATGTATATGTAGGGGTGGGCACGGGACGGGACGGAATTGGGCCGGGACGGGACTCGTCCTGCGAAATTTTTTCGGGACGGGATCGGGACGGGATTGACATTTTTTTTTCGGGACGGGATGGTGTCTGGACGGGATCGGGACGGGACGGGCCTTGTCCCGCATATAAAAATAATAAAATATTATATAAATTTGCAAAGTGAAAAATGCTTTCATAATTCATTATTTAGTATAATATGTTTAATACGGTATTATTCTCAACTATATTATTCAATAATAATAATAATAATAATAATAATAATAATAATAATAATAATAATAATAATAATAATATAATACTATTATTAATTCATACAATGATTGTATAATTAATTATAATGTTCAACATATTTAGCTACATTATCTTACTAGATCAGGACGGAAAGGAATTGAGACGAGATTTACCAATATTGTCTAATTATCGATTGATAGTTAGGAAGAATACCGTATTTAATTAGCTATTTGCCTCTTGTAACTCTAAATGGGCGGGGTGTGTGTGTCGATCTGACGGGATCCTCTGCATTGACTCAGTCTGGGATTCCTGACTTTATGCCTGGTCGTGCTGTTGTTGATGCTGCTCGACGTAAGTGTGTCAAGTATCGAGATTTGTGTACGGCGGCTGGTTATGGTTTCCTACCCTTCTCATTCTCTTCATTGAGGGAGTTGGATACAGATGCGGTTGCATTGCTGAAGCGGATTCAGAAATTCTCGGTATCTCAGGATGCCGGGGCTCGTGCTGCACGTTATATTTTTACTAAACTTGGCTTTGTTATCGCTAAAGGAGTGGGTGCCCAGATAGTATCTCGGTTGTCCACTAATTTCTTGTAATCTGTTTTTATAATAATAATAATAATAATAATAATAATAATAATAATGATAATAATAATAATAATAAAAATAAATAATAATAATAATAATCCCACGTTATAATTAAAAATAAAATAAAATAATATTACTTATTTTTATTGTTATTATTATAAAATAATTATACTTTACAAGAAAAAAAAATATAATATGATATAATAATAATAATATAATAATAATAATAATAATTTTATTATAAATTAATATTATTATTAAATTATATTATAATATTATATAATATTATTATTATTATAAATTGAAAATTATTATTATAGTTATAAATAATATTTGCTCAAAATAATAATACTAATAATATATTATTATTATTCTATAATATTATAATATTATTATTATTATAAAAATTATTATTATTATTATTATTATTATTATTATTATTATTATTATTATATGCGGGACGGGACGGGATTTGCGGGATCCCACCGGGATCGTCCCGCGTTTCGTCCCGCATAATTTTTACGGGATCGGGACGGGATTCGCTATTTTGTCCTAAATCCCACGGGGATCGGGACGGGATCGGGATTTACGGGATTTGTGCCCACCCCTATGTATATGATCCATCTCTTTTTTGTGAATCTGAGGGGGAAGAGAAATGGTTAGAGCATCCTAATGGCTGTCTTATACTAAAATTAGACAATCAAATGGGGAAAGAGATAAATTTTGTAGGGAAATTGAGGGAAGGAGGGTAATGAATAAAATATTAATCAAAGAATCTTTAACTTAAATATGGACTAGGGTTTCCGGGACTAATTTTTTATATATATAATAATATTTCATATTATATAATTGATTTTTATAATATATTAGTATTGAAAAAGTTTTTATACAAATATATTAAGATTTTTTTATAGTTAATATCAACCGCTAAAAAAAATCAGGTGCAGATACACCTGATATTAAGATTTTTTTTTAGATTCATGAGCTTAACCTTTATCTTTCCTTACCTAAAAAAACAAATGAGGGGTCATCGCATTTTTCTCTCTCTACTTTCTTAACTTTATACAAAACGGCCCTTAATCATACTGCAGATTCATCCGGCCAATTCTGCACGGACTCTGTACACTTGGGTTTGCTGTTAGGGCAATCATCAGGTGCATCTGCAAAGGAGACCAGGATATGGTCAAGGCTATATCAGGCCGATTCCTTCTGCATGTCTACCCTGGTGAAACCTTGATCACGGAGATGTGGCTGGAAGGGTTGAGGTAAAACTGGCTTCCTCAACTACTTTCAATCTGGCCTTCACATATTTGTTCTCAAATCTTTCTTCCTGAATCTGCTGCCTCACGATGGAACTGCTTATGCAGGGTTCTGTATCAATTAAAAGTGAAGGAGCGAAACAGGGTGGTTCTGTCAGGTCATGTAGACATTACTCGTTTACCTTCTCAGCTGTGAGTAGCTATACAAGGCTCCTATTGCTTAAGCCTAAAGACGGACCCTAATTAGATGAAGTGATCTAAGACAATCATTTGTAATTTGCATAGTCAGGTCATGTAAACATTACTCATCTGCCTTGCATGTTTCGAATGCAGGGTGTTTTTTATAAGATGTCTTTTTGGACTAGATAAAGGTTACTAATGTGTTGATACGCAAAAGGATAAATAATACTTGGCTGTGTATATCGTAAATGTGCTCATTGGTATGATGGGAATGAGAATGCTGTTAAGCAAACCACAAGTAGTTTTGAGGGAAACCGAATATGCTAACTAAAGTTGGCATTTTTTAAACCAAAATAAAAAGAAGGCAACAAAAGGAATATGACAGGTAAGAACTTACATCCAATAACTTAAGCGAGTGCAATGGCACAACTCGATCATCATGATCGGCTCTCTATAGCATGGCAAAAGAGTACCGGCAAGATTTATCAGGGGACTGTTCCCATGGCCTTCTTACATTGTGCAAAGGTGAGTACCTGCAACAAGGAGTATATTCAAAACCTGTCACTGCAGGGCGTTTTTATAGAGTGAGGGTAGATTGGCGACTTGGCGTAACTAGTTTGTGAATAGTGTGTTGGTTCCAGGAGTTTATAAGAATAGATTGTAAGACGCCTCTTGCTTGATTTAGTTTTTCTCTCGTGACCTCTTCCACGTGCATTTCTTCCCTTCAGAAATAGACGATGCTGATGTTCATATTCAAATTGCTGGTTCTGCCTCTATAGGTCTTGCAGAGTTTGGTCCTGCCAAGCTTTTGTCTGAATTGCCAGGGTTGGAATGAGTGCTTATCGTTTTTTACTTCTGCTACCTGTTTTATTGTAGTATTGATATTACATTTGTGTTTGTTTGATTACTCAGCTTTCTGGTAAATTGCAAATAAGCTGAAAGTTATTAAACACTGAATGAGCACTGGTGTGCTATGGTATCCTATGAGGACTTGGATCCTACGAGGACCTATTTTTATGAATAGTGAGTTACTGTTAGTCTGTTATCATCAACAACATTATCATAGCTTAGAGAATCGACCAGACCAAAGAGGGCAAAATGGATTACTTTCCTGGTGCAATACAATTTTATCAAATTACTTGTACATGTCTTATAGTATAATAGAGCTCTCAGCCTCTAGAATCCAATACAACGTTAAAGTAAACCAGTATATTATTTTTCAATTTATGTTGCACTTATAAAGATTTATTGTCGTACAGAGAGGGGAAAAACGTAGTTCTACATATGGATGAACCAAAAACAGCACCTATATTAGCGAGGAACGCCACAACCACCATTTGATGCAGTGTGTTGAAGCATACATAAACAAAACTGCCTGCAAAAGCCATTGATCTGCAGACTTAGCTAAGCTTTCTCAACTTCCTGTACTCCTCAAACTCCATAAGCGATCCCTTGATCTTCATCCAATCTGCTGGTCTTGGCATGATAATTGCGATAAAACCATCTCTATCAGCCTGCAATTTATGTTGAAAGGGCAAATAAAGCTTAGAAATACCAACCGAATGGTACATACAAAATACAAACTACAAGGCAGAAGGCACTAATTAGAACCATGCATCTTTATAGAAAAGAGTAAAACTGTGCTCACCAATTTATTAAGAAGATCAGGGTTTGCGATTAGTCTATTGTTGACCTCCAACAAAGATCCTTTAACGCAACATCTGTCGGATGTCGTAGCAAGTCAGCAACAAGGACGCAAGGAAAGATATGGCAAACCCCACTAAATGAAATAAATAGATTGCAATTGAGAAGAATTTTACCTAACAACATAGGAATCATCGCCACAACATACTTTGCATAAAGCTGTATTTGGTTCGAAGTGTTGTGCATTCTGCCACAACAATGTCATAGAGAAAATGTTAACCCAAGCCCAAAACAATCAACTAACAATATCAATAATACGGTAATATTGAACAAACAAGTTAAATAGCGAAAAAACTCGAGGAAATATGCCTTCAACATCTAGACATCTTGATTCAAGCATCTTTCCCAGACAAAACACTAGAAAGGGATCGAAAGTTTATAAAGGTTCATCCTTTTGCTTTGAGCAGGCATATACTATACCTTCAACCCTTCACATTCAATTCCATCACATCTCCATATACATTCAATTTCATCACATCTTTATATACATTCAATTCAGTCACATCTTTATCTACACTCTCAGCACAAAATCCTAGCAGCATCTACTTAATAAGCTAAAAACAACTAAATAACTGCTATTATCATGATAGTTGATGTTTGATATGCATCAAATATCAATATCAAGGTACGGGTCTTTGCTATTCCTGACATCATTTTCATATGGCGAATAAGCTAAAACATGAAGCTCTTTCATGGAAAACTATACCTTCTTGCGCTTTCCGGTGACCTTGAATTCGCTTCTATTAGATTTGCCAACGTTAAAATCCACAGAGGTAACTCCAGCTCGAAGAGCAAGATGTGCAGGTGCAAGCCCAATTACACATAAGCTTCCCTTCAAACAAAGCATCACCATCAAATTGAATTGCTTTCAAATTTGGTACTAATTCTGTGATGTGAAATTAAGGAAAATCGAATTCGAGAATCATGAAATTCATACCCATTAGCGTGGCGATAAATATACTGATCGTGCTCTGGCTTCATGAAATCTGAAACAATTGAGCATGGACAATCCAAGTTTAAGGCATGGGGAAAGAGATTTGGGGTTTATGTAAACCATGGTAGTTCGAACTGGACCTGGAGCGAAGTACCGAGCAAAATTGGATTCCACAATAGAAGGAGGAGAGGAAGGAAGCTCTCCAACATCAGAAAGCAAAATCTTTCTGAGCTCCTCATCATCAACCTCTGTAACTTGACCAAACAACGACTTTTCTTTTCCGCTTTCTTGCTGGTGCTGTTTTTCTAGCTTCGCAGGACATGAAGGAAAAGCACTGATGCCATTGTTGACCTCACCCTCTCCAACCACGACGATGTTCTCCATTGACTAGGTGTGCTGAAAACTCAAAAAGCCGATAAACATTTTTGCTTATATAATATTTAGACGTAATGAAAAAAGAAGACAAAAATACATTACTACAAACCAATTCAATACTACAAACAAGTTCACTACTACGAACCAATAATTACCCACTGTTTTTCCAAATGAGCTCTTTTTTCTACCCTCACATCATTTCTAACATCATCTTGAATCACATCAATTCTAAAATTAGGAGACTGAGCATCAGAAGGACGGGAAGACCCAAAACTTGAAATTGGAATCGATGGATTCTTAGTTCGAGTGACAAATTTCTCCATTTTTCTCCTATAATAAACAATTCACAAGCCACAAAATGAACATTCTATTAAAAAAATCAGAGCTTCACGAAATTGATTCTCAAATTTCACAAACCCTGACTATCCCTATTCAGAAATTGCACTTCAATTTGAAAATCTAGCCTTCTAACTTTCAAGTGTTTCAAATTGAATTGAAAATCTAATTCATAATGCATAAATTTTAACATAGGAAAGTGGAAATATACCTTTGAATCGAAACTCAAGAGTTAATCAATCCTCAATCCTGAATCACTGATTGAAGAAGGTGGGCGGCGATGTCGAACAGCCGAAGGCAGCGGCGGACGGGGGAGAGCCGGACGAGGAGAGGAGGGCCTGATTCGCGTTCGCGGTTCGCCCGTTCTTTGCCTGACTGCGTCTGAATTAGAAAAAATCGAACAGAATCAACAAGTAGGGTTTTACCGTTTTAATGCCCTTTATTCCAAACGTGAAGTGGAAAATAAAAGTGCAGAAGTGGGAGTCGAACCCGACACCCATTTCATCCAACCCACACAGTCTCAGCGCCTCCAATATTATTATTACCAACTGAGCTACCCGATGGGAGCCAAAATTTCAGTATTAAGGGTTTGTTTGGTTAGTTCTACTTTCAAAAAAGTTCAAAATCTCATGAAGTAAAAGTCAACATATGTGTTTGATATGTTATTTTAAAATGAAAAAACCAAGAAATCTCAATTCATAGGAATTTCACTTTCCATGAAATGGTGGAATTTAACTTATCATGAAGTGGTAGGTAAGATGTACTTTCTCCATTTTTTTCTTCAAATCTCCTATAAAATTTATTTTTTATAAACAAAATGTCCAATTTGCCCACATAGATTTTGATTTTAAACAAAAAGCAAAAGGTTAAAAGAGTAATTTTAAATAAATTACTATGAAAATTCCATGTTTAACCAAACAAAAAATAGGAATTAAATTTATGGGAAATTATTTACAACCAAACATATTTTTACATTTTCCATGAAGTACAATTCACGGGAATTACATATCATGGGAAGTAAAGTTACTTCCTTGGAAGTTTACTTCCCACGTTTAACCAAACGAGACCTAAGGATATTAGTTCGATCGGTTTGTGTTATTTAAATACAATCATCTTTTCACACTTCATATTTGCTGAGACATATTAGGAGATTCTTTATGCTCTTGAGGTTGATGATTAGAGTGAGAGTTCCGCAATTCATCATCAAAAATTCACATAGAAGGTACTCATTTACCTTCTCAGCTGTGAGTAGCTATTCAAAGCTCCTATTGCGTACACTTAACGACAGAACCTAATTGGATGAAGTGATCTAAGACAACTATTTGTAATTTGCACATCCTGGTCATGTAGACGTTACTCATCTAATCATCTGCCGACTGCCTAGCGTGTTTTGAATTAAGGGCGGATTTTACAAGGCGTCTTTTTGGACTAGATAAAGACTAATAATGTTTGGATGCGCAAAATGATGCATAATACTTTGGCTATGTATCACGTAAATTTGCTCATTGGTATGATGGGAATGAGAATGTTGTTAAGCAAACCACAAGTAGCTTCGAGGGAAACCGGATGTGCTAACTAAACAGAAAAACTGCAAGTTCAATGATAAATGATGAAATCCCAGTTTTCAGCGAACAATTATTTCTTAGAATTTCCTATGTAGTCCCTTGAATGGGATAAAATATAATGCACGGATAAAAAACCAACTTGTGCATTTGAAATGCTCAATCTTCTATCCAGGTTGCACCCACCACTTTGGCCATAAAACTATATCTATCTGCAGCCTCTTCAATCTGAAAAGTGTATCCGAAAACACTAGTAAGAAAACCGACTAATTCAGAGTCGGAAAGCAAAACACAATAGGGAAAGAGGAGTTACCATTTTTTTGGTAGGAAGACCAGCGCCATGGCCAGCCTTGCGCTCAATCCGTCCGATGATTGGATTTGTCTGAGGGCTTCCATCCACACTCGTGCAAAGAACATGTTGCAAGGTCTATCCATTGCATTATAATTCTTATCGGATATCAGCTTTGTAGCTTTTGCTCTAAAATTTGCATTTTTTTAACCAAAATAAAACAAAGGTAACCAATCGAATATGACAGAACTTACAGCCAATAACTTAAGGGAGTGTAATGGCACAACTCGGTCATCATGATCGGCTGTCAATAGCATGGTAGAAGGGTACTGGCAAGGTTTATCAGGGGACTGTTCCCATGGCCTCCTTACATTATGTAAAGGTGAGTACCTGCAACAAGGAATATATTCGAAAGCTGTCACTGCCAAACTCAATGAATAATGGAAACAAGTGCCAGGTCCATAATTTCAGAGGTTTTCCCTCGACTCGACTTTGTCCGAATAAACAAACAATTCAAAACACCGCAACTTTTATAACCCTCTAATGTGTAAAGCAATACTATGGAACTCACTAAACCTAAAAGGTTTTGCTCAGGACAAGCAAGCAACTATACGCTAAAGGACTCAAGCCCTTCATTTCAAACAATTTATTATTCTTGGGAAGATCTCAATGGGGTTGGGAACTGTGAACCTTGCAATGACATTAGATGATTTCAGAAAGGGAGGTTAAATGCCCTAAGAAATTTGACTGTGGTGATGAAGGGCGTTCAAACTTGTACAGTTAACCTGCCTTTCTCAAACCATGAAAGAAAGGTAAGTCCATGAAGAGATTTCCCTATTCAACAGTTGTGAATTTTGATGATGATGTATAGCATACTGCATCTCAACCCGAATAATCTTTCAAAATGGATATAATTTTGGAACGATTCAACAAGGAAAGTAATCGTATTGGAAGAGGACGGCTTACTTTATTAGCCACTGGAAATCTTCCTCTTTCTCTGAGCAACCATAGTCTGAAGTCCATGCATGGCCTGTAGAATTGTAGAATGACATTTGTCAATGGATGCACACAAGGAGAAAGAGGATAAGATGAAGTCTGACAACAACTATTGCCTCACCAATGGTAAATTTGTGAAACCGAAGCATGTCCATTACACCAACATGAGCTAAAGCACACCCATAGAGGTCAGGCCTCTACAGTCAATAGAAGTTTACAGTGTAAGATAATATTTTCTACTAGACAATTTTAAAAATGAATAAAATAAATATGCTAACATATTTAAGATACCTGATTTATGCAAGCTCCGACAAGGAGTCCACCATTGCTACCACCTTCAATACATAACTTTTTGGTTTGTGTATACCCAGCAGAGATAAGATATTCAGCTGCAGCAATAAAATCATCAAAAACGTTCTGCTTCTGGCCTAAAGAACCTGCTTTATGCCACTCTTCTCCATATTCACCACCGCCACGAATGTTGGCTATACAAAATACACCACCCTGGTTCTGCAGAAAAACATTACGATAGACACTAAAGGATGGTGTAATGCTGATGTTAAATCCACCATATCCATAGAGTAAGCAAGGATGTGATCCGTCCAAAGGTATCCCCTTTCTGGACCCTATGAACAAAGGTATCTTGGTGCCATCCTTGCTTGGAACAAAAACCTGGAAGAAGAAACATATGACTTATAAATTAAGAGAAGTGCATCGGAATGCCTGAAAGATAACAGGTGCACATTTGATCGAGTTCAGAGCCTGTATGGTTACCAATAGAAAACATTTCGCTAGTCTTATCGCTTGAATTTCAGAAAAAGAATAGCAAGAAACCTAAAAACCTAATAAATGTACAGGACCAAATAACCGAGAGTCCTCACCACCAAAAGGAAGAAAGATTACCTGATCAACATGGAACAAGTTTCGATCGAAGTCCGAAACAATAGTTTCTCGAAATATCTTCATATCAGGAACACCACTTTTCAAATCACACTGGTAAATAATTCCAGGAGTAAGGAAGCTAGTAAATCCAATAAATACAACATCATCCTTCCGTCGTGCAGAAATCTCTTTTACAGTTCCAATATCCAGGGGTAAGTGGTGCTGCAGAGAGCCAGTTTCCAAGTCCCTTAGTTGTAGATTGTGTTTTACATCATTCAAGTAACAGACCAGAAGTTGGTTCTTGTTAACAGCATAAGCCGATTCAAGCACATCTTTCTCTGATTCTGGAATAAGATCAGTCCATACATTCGGCTCTTTCAAGTCGACTTGAACTAACTTATACCTGGGAGCATCCTTGTTAGTTCGAAAAGTAAATACTGTTCCATCATTTGCAACAGCACCATAGCTTGCTTCAAATTTATCAACAAGCTTGTTGAAAGGAAGCAGCTCCTCTCTACCCCGAAAAGCTTCCAGCCCATTTGGTAATGAAGACAAATCCAGATAGTAAAATTTATTGGCGACATCACAGCTCTCCGAAGTATAGAGGAGAACGTACTGAAACAATTATTATAAGGATGAATCAACAAAATTGCAAATAGTGGTATACAGTATAAGTATACTGCATAAATCAAGTAAATCAGAAGAAACGTGGACGAACCCATGAAGGTTACGAGCAAAAAAAAATTAAGAACAGAACACTCGGTTACTAAACAACAGAGAAAGAGTGTCAAAGGTTACAAGAAAAAGAAGGTTATACAATTAACAATTTCATAACGATTATGCCAGCATTATAATGGTTAACAAAGCGAATTATGTAGCTAATCAAGGCAAGAAATGAAGAAAGGCAGAAGTGAAATGAACCAAGAAGGCAAGAAAGCAAAAGGGAACCGAACCAAGCAATTGTCTAATTGTGAACTACCAATTTTCGTACAGTACAACTACAAACTGCATCTAAGTACTTTATTTTCTTTTTTGGCTATTGGAGAAATTGGTGAGAAGCAAAGAATGACTAAGTGAGATATTGCATGTATTGCCATAAAACAAACGCCATCACTCAATATACATTGTAGTAATCACCTTTCCATCGTCAGTCACATCAGCGCTAAATGAGTGCTTTGGGTTCTCGGGATCTTTCCAGCACAGAATATCTTGAGATTGATCAGTACCCAGAAAGTGGTAATATAACTCTTGATTGATATTAGCATGGGTTTCAGTCCCCGCATCAGATACTTCACTGCAAAAGAGATTATAAATGTCCAGCACCATAAAACAGATACTCCCTCCGTCCCACAATAGGTGTCTTTTACTATTCATGCACGTTTTCTTAAGAAGCTTAAAACTATATAAAATATCAACATTTTATTAAATATTTTTAAATAATATCATACATATTACTAATAAGTATAGAATTATTTAAAAAAATTAATTAAAAAATGGATATTTTATATAGTTTTTAGCTCATTAAAAAGCGTGCATGAATAGTACAAAGACAACTATTGTGGGACGGAGGGAGTATCATATAATTTATCTAAAGGTTATTTAAAAAAAAAAAAAAAAAGCTTTAGACTTTCTCCCCTCTCTCTCCAACCAGAACATTTGACCAGTTGACTTGTCATTAACATAAACCGCCAAACAAGCAGGAACGATGATAACCATTTTGAGCTCTCCAAGCAATCTAACAATAGATCTACCTCCAGATGTAGAAATCTACTAATCTCTACATTTAACTACTATCAGAACATATTTATGGAGCCAAATTTGTTATATACATACTTGGGAGGTGGATAGCGGCTGTAGAAAAATCCTTTACTATCATGTGTCCAAGTAATAGTGCTGAACTTGACCTGAAAAAACGAAGCAAAGAATATTCAACATCTTTGTACTAAAACAACATTTGTACGAAATATAAAGCCAAAAAAAAAAGCAAACAATAAATTTAGTCAATTATAAATTGCTCAGGTAAAATGGCTGTGCATTATTATGAGGATATTCTGTAGATCTACATGATCAAATAGGTGAAACTGCAAAAAGCAGTTCAGACCTAGATTCGTCAAGCCACAGAATAAGAAAGGTAATTGAGGATGTTGACACAGGCAAACCAAAGGCATGAGTGCAACTTGCTCTAGAATAAATATAGAGTTAACTAGCTCAACTTTCAATCTAGTATTAAAAACAGTAAACAATTACAAAATGTACGGTGTACACCTACCCAAGACAAAGTATCAGGCTCGATCTTCTTGTCATCAATCTGCATTACTTTGATGGTCACCCAATCACTTCCACTAGCACTAAGCCCATAAGCAAAATGTTTGGCATCCTCACTGACATCATAGGTATTCAACGCGACAGTTCCATCCTCACTGAGCTCATTAGGATCAAGCAGCACCTCTGGCTTCCCATCTAAGCTATCCTACAACACATGCAAACAAGATTTAGGATTTATAAAAGCATCGAGAGATATTTGCCCATGATAAATCAGAATTTATGCATAGCACTTAAAATACACTTCTTAGGCACTCTACTGCCAATATAGCAGCTTCTTTACAATTGGTAGCAAAATGTCAAAACCTTACAATCCTGCTAGAACAGCACATTCTTCAATAACTATATCCTTCCACTAGAGTTAATAAACACTACCAAACTAAAAAACTGAACGGATTACATCTTATATCTTAATGCAGGAAAGTTCACGAAATAGACATTAGCATCGTTTTTTTTAGCTAACTATTAACCACGCTCACATTGCAGTTCTTAATTCATGAAGCAATCAAAGCACCCAAATGATAAACTGTCAGCAGCACATTTATGTATGGCACTTAAATTGCATTATAGCAACTAGAATTTATGTGTGGCACTTGAAATGCACTTCTTATGCACTCTACCACCAATATAGCAGCCTGTTTTCTACAATTAGTGACCTTACACTTGGTATCAAGATGTCAAAACCTTATAATCCCACTAGAACAGTACATCCTTCAATAACTCTATCCTACCACTAGCGTTAACAAAAACTACCAAAATATAATTCAGGAAAGCTCACAAAATTGACATTATCAACATTTTATCAGCTAATTAATGCCTAATAATCAGGCTGACATTGCAGTTGTTATTCCTCAACGAGCTTATGATCAATGCACTAGATCTGTATTATTTCTTCCAGTTTCTTGTACAGAAAAAGCTCAGAACAAGGGGGAAAAAACAGTGACAGCAACAACCTGAACGTAGAGCACGCTTTGAGGCTGAAGCCCGGAGTTGTGAAAGTAAAAGTACTTGTCGCCGCGCTTAAACGGCGAGGTGTACCGCTGGTAATCGAACATCTTCGTAAGCTTCTCTTGAAGCTTTTCCCTGTGCTCGCACTGAGAAAGCACCGATTCGGTCAACTTCACTTGATTTTCCACGAATTCCTTCGTCTCCTCCGAATCCGGATCTTCAAGCCTGGAACAAATCCAAACGATCGAAACATGCGCGCGAAAGAGAAAAACACAATTTCGGAAACCGATTAGTGCACATACCATCGATACGGATCGGGAATCTGAACGCCATGGTAATCGTCGACGACGGACTCGTCCCTCCGGGAAATCGGATACTGCAAGGGCTTGTCGAAGGCGGAGACGGACGACATTGGGAAGGAGAGAGAAGCACGGGGGAGAAACGGAGATCGGATTGAGTGGGAGAGGAGATTTGAAGTGCTTGATTTGAGTACTTGTTTACTATATAAAAGGGCGAGGGAGGAGCGGGCGACCGGAGGCAGAAGATAAGGGCCGGGCATTGAGGTTGAATTTTGGAGCAATACGACTTCTGGGCTACGGGTTCCTTTGGGCTTCTCGTAGAGAAAGTCTACGTCATCTTTGACCAAAACACTCTCGTAGTTGACTCACAAAAACTTCACATTCATTTTTTTTTTTTTTTTTTAGCAATATAAGAATTCGTTTCTCTGCACAAGACTAGAGAAAACGAGAGACCGGACAAGCCGGTAGATGGACTAACTATCATGTATAACCAGAACCAAAAACGAACGGAAGCAAATGACATAAGGGAAAATACACAAATAAAATCAGGATACAGCCGGAATAAACTAGATGAGAAGCCAACACAAGCGGCAGAAGCTTTCAAACTTGAATGAGCAATGACTGACTAGCAGAGCAGCAGCAACACCGAAACGTGTGAAACACATACGGCAAGGAGCTCAATCAAAGCAACGAAAGTCTAAGTCTTAGTCAAACGCGAATCATCCAAAGAAACCGAGGTAGTCAACAACATCGCAAACCAACGTCACAACCCACCCACCAAACCGCCCCAAGAACACAAAAGCAACAGAAAATTGCAACCCAAAACCACACCCTTCCATCCCCCGTACCACTCAACCTCAACCAAGCACTAGAAATAAAACCAGTCTGCCACCGATACACCCCTAAATCAAAACATAAAGAAGAGGAAACGCATCGTACCCAATAGGGAAACTCTCGAAGCTGCGAAACAACGACCAAGCGAGCCCGACTACGACAGGGCAAACACCACCAAGGGCAGACACCACCAACAACGGATCGACGGTGAGAAAACAACCAGAACAAGCGAGGCAAGCAGAACACAAGAAGAAAAAGAGGACTCGAGCTACAAAAATCAAAAGCAACAAGAGAGATCACGACGGAAAGGCAAAAGAGAGCAGCGAAGGAGAAGATGCAGTACACCTAAGCCACCAAGAGGTAGCTGCGTGGCTGGAGAACTGAGCCGAGGGAGACCCGTCGGAGACCGGAAGCCAAGGGCGGCGACGAAGGTCGGAAACACAGACGTGGCGAACACCAAACGATGCAGCGAGTGATATCACAACACCGCGCATCGGTGGCCAAGGAAGGAGGCATCGGAACCTCAAAGAGGCGGTAGGCCTAACTCGCAGAGGAGGGTGGCCTGTGAATAAGCCGACGACGGAGGACGATTTGAGGCGGCGGTGAACCAAGGATGCTTGGCTCCGCCGGAAAGAGGAAGCCAAACAACCCAAAAACGCCGACGGAGAGGCAGCAGGCCAAAGGTGGAAGGCAAACGATGGAGATGACGAGCCAAGGTGGTTGACAGCGGAGCAGGTAAAAGGCTGGTGCGGCGGCGGCCGGGGCGGCGGCAAACCCGATGGCCAGGGAAATAGAGGTGAGCCAATAATGAAGGCTGGGTGGAGGAGCTTGGAGGATCGGATCTCCGGCGAGCCTGGCAGAGGCAAAAGAGATGATGGAGATGTGAGTGGCGGCGGGGTGCGCTAGGTAACAAAACTTCACATTCATGATTCATTAGGGGTGGTAATGTTCGTTACCAATTCATTTTTCCGTTTACCATATACCAACCAATTTGAATTGGTAATCGTAAATCCCCTACCATTACCAACCACCAAAGGGGTTGTACCAACTTAATTGGTTATAAATTAAATTGGTTGGTACGTGTTGGTAACGGTAATTTACCAACTTTCGAGTGTTGAGGAAAAAACATGCAAATACAATACAACTTAATTAAAACGTATAAATTATTTCAATACTTAGGTTTTCGTCCAAACGTATAAGTTATTACAAAGTGTTTAAACACTAAAGCAAAAGCAACATAGTAGTAGGAACGTATTATTCCGACTAACGCTATAAGTTTTCATCTTAATCGAGGTCGAGTTAGTATTCCTCCCTTGATTAAAAACATTTTCTGAAGAAAAAAACGATACAAAAATAAAAAAAAAGTTAAAAATTTAAAACAATTATAAAATAAATTTAAAAAATAAAAATAAAACTAGATATAATTGGTTTGGTAGGAATTGGTTGGTATTACCGTATTAACCAATTTGAAATTGGTTGGTAATGGTAATACCAACTTTTCCATTCTCATTACCGTTACCGTACCAAGTTTTGGAACTTGGTTCGGTATACCAAACCAATTATGTTGGTTTGGTTTTCATGGTAATTTTTACCCAGCCCTATGATTCATCATCTATCTAGTCTAGGGGTTCGTATGGGATGATGTTAATAAACTCACTAAAATTATAAACAGGATAAAATAAAAGTAGGTAAAAATTTAAACAATAAGATAATCTCTGTAGGGGGCAAAAAAAATTTATTTGTAAAAAGTGGAGTTTATTTGGTTGTTAGTAGAGGTATTGTGGTACTTTCAAACCAAATAAGATAAAAGGGAAGGGGTAAAACAGTACTTTTGCAAAATAAACACCAAAATAATCTCCGTTTTCTAGCTTATCTTTTAACACGTTTTTTTAACTGTTTTTTGTTTATTTTACTCTTCCATATATACAACCAATAATGTTGTTTAAAAAATAATAGTCATAAACGCTTTTTTTAACTGTTTATTTAGCTTACCATACACACTCTATCTCTGCCAAAAAATCTATCTCTAGTGTATATACAGAAGTCTGTAGACACTTTTATCGAAAAATAACTTATTGATATAGATTTTTAAGTTGATAAAATGTCTATCGACTCTTTTAAAGATTATATCGCATTTTATATGCGTTTCCTTTGTCATTTCTTTCGGTTTTTGTCATCTTATGTAATAACTACATAAGGGATTTGATTTTTGTCCCATGTGAATATGTGATGCCCCATGTGTTGTATAGAGACCTCCTATAAAAGCTTGCCTCATTCACTTCTATTTAATACTACCTCCGTTCAGAAATAAGTGACGTTTAACTTTTTGGCACGCTTTTTAAGGAACGAAAAATTATATAAAATATCAAATTTTTAATAAATTTTTTTATATTATTTTATACTTATTAGTTATAAGGTTAAAATTATTTTAAAAATTTATAAAAAAAATTAATATTTCATATAGTTTTTATCTCCTTAAAAAATGTGCCGAAAAGTCAAATGACACTTATTAATGAACGGAGGTAATATCTCCTTAAAAAACGTGTCGTTTATATCTTGCTGGTTTTGGTGATGGAACTGTAGCGGTTCCTCAACCTTTTGCTTTGATTGTTCTTCATGTTTTGTTGTATTTTGCTTGATTAGCTCATGTTTTCACAACTCAGAAAATCATTGTTGTAACTAATTAACTATACACTTAACGATACTTTGGTCGTGTGAATATCAAAACTAAAAATAACCTATTGACATAGCTTTTTAAGTCGATAAAATGTCTACCGCATCCGAAAATCGATGTTGTAACTAATTAACTATACAATTTAATAATACTTTGGTTGTATGAATATCAAATCGATTATACAATCTATGTAGCACGGTTTTCCTTTCATGTTATTAAGAGTTGTGTGATTGTGCATTTGTGCGTTTTTATAAGATCGATGAATGAATTTGCGAACAAGAGAAAAACAACCATCTGTTCAAGGTTCTCTCCGGTGGCCTGTATTCAAAGTAGTTAACGTTGATGAAACCTACTTTGAAACGAGGCAAGATTAGGGTCGGTCTGAGCTAATGAATCGCGATTCGATGAATATTTTTGTTGCTAATACTTGTTTATTTGATCTACAAGTTTTGTTCAATTTTAGTGAGCCTTAATTTTGTTAAAAATGTACCTCCAAACGGTTAATATATTAGGGTTAGCAATATTGTATGAAAAGATCTTGTTTACAAGTCATCAAGTGTTTCATACTTCCATCAGTCAAGCACAAAGATTATTACTTGAAAATCCTATGAAATAGAGGTCCCGAGTTCGAGTCTTGATCGTGATGGAACACTTTACCACAATGGTGCTATTTTTAATGTTATATTTCACATATGAAACTTTGGACACACAAACACATGCATACATATCTTCTAAGAGTAAATTTACCCTTGGCTTGTCAAAGAGGTCATCTTGATGTTCTTGGAATCTCATCAAGGGCATTTCCTCTACTTCATCCAGGATGCATCTAACACCTTAGCCATGAATCCGTATCGGTCAGCCGCTTCATCAATCTGCACAAGTTAGAACAAAACTCAAAACTGTAGATCGATCAAATTGATCGATTTTGTATCGTTTTGTTAAACATGGAACTCAATACACTCACCAACTTCTGTGTAGGGCGTCCAGCGCCATGTCCAGCCTTACGCTCAATCCTACCGATGATAGGGTTCGTCTGAGGACTCCTCTCCACGCTCGTGCAAAGCACATGCTGCATCGTCTACACATCGAAAGCCATTTTCAGATCACAAATTGGGAGATGCTACATAGCATATATCAATATAGTAACATTTGCAAGACATACTGCTAAGAGCTTGAGAGAGTGCAGTGGCACGACACGATCATCATGATCAGCCGTCAGCAGCATAGTCGCGGGATACTGCGAGGTACTGCAAGGCGGATTTTGTTGTTCCCACGGTCTCCTTACATTGTGCAAAGGCGAGTACCTGTGTAAAAGAATGGACGAATTTTACTACTGGTGCAAATTGCATTATTACATGGTTCATATATAAACTGTTTTACTGACTTGATTAACCAGTTAAATTCCTCCTCCTTATCAGAACATCCAAAATCACATGTCCAGGCATGACCTACAAACATACACAATCAGATCAGGAAAAGTAATGAAACTGAAAGACGAACTGAAAGTATCGAAACATGGCCTACCGATGGTAAACTTGTGGAAACGAAGCATATCCATCACGCCAACATGAGCCAATGCACATCCGAAAAGGTCCGGTCTCTGTGAAAGTTCAAAGTTAAAGAGTACAATAAATATATATATATATATATATATATATATATATAGAATAACTTTCCTATGAGGACACCCCTTACCATGTAACGGAGGGACAATTGTGGACTCTTGGATCAAAAGAAATGAAGGGAGGAGATTGATTTAAAAAAAAAATACACAATTAACCGTATAACCAACTAGTATTCATATTTAACATTAAATATGAATACTAGTTGGTGTAACCGTATCTTCAATTGGTGTAACCGTATCTTTAAATATGAATAGTAAATGCAATAGTAAATTTGCATTACTTTGTAAAATAAGAATATTTAATAACTTAAATTTGAATAATTATGTAATTAAATATGAATATTAACATATTCGGTGAATAATAGTTGGTGGTTACAAGTTTTAAGCGCTTAACCAACTAGTATTCATATTTATCACTAAATGTGAATACTAGGTAGTTATACGCTTCTTTCAAAACAAATCTTGGCCCTTGATTCTTTTATATCTAATGGCTCAAATTTGTCCCTCCGTTACATGGTAAGAGTTGTTTCACCGGAAAGAGCCCCTATATATATATATATATAACAATAACAAGACTACAAACATATCCCGCAATGAAGCAAGGTTTGGAGTGTCAAGATGTATGCACCCTTACTCCGAACTAGTATGTGTTTCAAAGACACGGACACAAAAACTAAACATTAATCTCAACTCGAATGCTACGTCATCAATGATCCTTATCCATGATCATATCATCTTTAAGGGTTAAATACCTGATTGATGCAAGCTCCAACAAGGAGGCCACCGTTGCTACCGCCTTCAATGCAGAGCTTTCTTGGCTGGGTGTAGCCGGATGAAATCAGATACTCGGCTGCAGAGATGAAGTCGTCGAAGCAGTTCTGCTTTTTAGCTAGTGAGCCTGCTTTGTGCCACTCCTCCCCATACTCACCTCCGCCCCGAATGTTGGCAATGGAGAAAACAGCATCCAAGTGCTTGAGTAGGACTACACGACTAACGCTGAAGGATGGCGTGATGCTCGTGTTGAATCCGCCATAGCCATACAACAGACACGGGTGCGATCCATCCAAGACAACATCCTTTCTAGCAACGATGAAGATCGGAATCTCGGTACCATCTTTGCTCGGAACAAAAGCCTGATCATAGAATACAATATCAGCTCCTTATAAGAAATCAGCACAAAAGAGAATGAGACCAAAAGAGTCCTACATCGAAAATTGAACATAACAAACCCTAATATATGAGTCGGTGAGCTACTAATACCAATTGGTTTTAGAATGAAACCTTACCTGTTTAACTTGAAACATGGAGCGATCAAAGTTAGGAACATGAATTTCTCGGAAGATCTTCGTCTCTGGAATCTGAGTTCTCAGGTCGCATTGGTATATGATCCCTGGGGTAAGAAAACTCGAAAACCCCACAAACACAACAAACTCCTTACGCCTCGTCGAGATGCCATGAATGGTGCCGATTTCAATGGGCAACCGATGGATCAACGAGCCATTTTCCAACTCCCTCACTTGCAAGACATACTTCACATCACTCAAGTACCTCACCAGCAGCTTGTTTCGATCAACAGCGTGAGCGGATACCAAGACATCCCTCTCATGTTCCGGAATCACATCAAACCAAGAACTAGGAGCCTTAAGATCAACGCGAACAAGCTTATACTTCGGCGCATCCTTGTTGGTTAGAAATGTAAAGAGCTTGTCATCATTGGCAACCACATTGTAACTGGCCTCGAATCTGTCAACGAGCTTCGTGAAAGGAAGCGTCTGGTTGCCATTAGGAGCGCGATGTAGACCATTGGACAAGTCGAAGTAGTAGACTTTGTTGTTAACTTCACAGCCCTCTTCAATATAAAGAATCACATACTGGAAGACCCCATACATTAGGAAGTCATTATAAAGTATACATTGTGGTCTATAGTTAGTTATATACCTTGCCATCTTCGGTCACAGAGGCGGTGTAGATGTATTTGGGGTTCGCGGAGTCTCTCCAGCACAAGATGTCTTCGGATTGATCTGTACCGAGGAAATGGTAGTACAATTGGTGATCAAGATTGACATTGGTTTCGGTGCCGTCGGATGTGTTACCTTCTCTGTATGAATCAAACAAAACTTAGGATAAGTTGTAAGGTTAAGATTATTTAAAAGGATCAGTTGAGAGTGTTTTAGGGGGCTCACTTGGGTGCAGAGTAACGGCTATAGAAGAAGCCCTTGGTATCATGTGTCCAAGCAATAGAGCTAAACTTGACCTGCAACGTGCACCTAAAAGAGTTCAATAAATCCAAGGCCATGGCATGTACTGCTACATATGTGCACTTCAAAGAGTTAGTGCAAAAATAATGTCATGCTTAAGAAATAGAATAAATTACACAAATCCTTTTTTGGTAAAATGTACAAATTAATTTTTGCACATGATGTGTAAAAGTATAGGTTACTTTTTGGTCATATCCACTCCATTAATAAAATTGGCATTTTTTACATACACTTAAAATCAAATTAATTTATATGAAAAAATAAAATAAATTCATGAAAAATGAACCAGTAAAATTGTCTTGACTTTTGTAAAAGTTTATACAAATGAGTGAGGTGGTGTACTCAAATTTGAACATCGCAAGATTTGAACACTTTTTTTTTTTTGGTCATGAGATTTGAACACCCTCAAATCAACCAAGAAAATATTTAAAAAATAGTTTGTAAAAGTTTATATACATGAGTAATGAGGTGGTGTACTCAAATTTGAATATCACATGTACCCTAAAATCAACCAAAAAAAAAAATTGTTTTAAAATAGGCATTTGCATATATTGTAGATTGTCTAAAATAGGGTATTTCTCATAAATATTGTTGGAGTCGGGGGTCGTGTGCACAAGTGCTAGTAGCCTAGTATATAAGTTAAGTGGAGTTCCATCATAAAAACAATTGGCAATTGAAGGAGTAGCTCACTAGCTTATATACTAAGATTTGTTTGTTCATATTACCAATGTGAGACTCTTTAGTCTCTTTACATCCACTCAACACACCCACATCCTTTTCTTCTTAAATATTATATTTTAGCTAATTTATTTAATAATAAGAAGTGTTTTGTAACATAAAGTGATTGCTTAACATTTTTAAGTATAAAAAAAGTAATTAAAAAAATCAATATTTTATATAATTTTTAGCTCCTTAAACCACGTACATAAAAGTCAAATGATTTATATTAAAAATCTTAAAAATCGAAGGGAGTAATATATCTAATCATATAATACTCCTTCAATAGGTCAACATCTTAAACTAGTTGAAGATGAAAAATCATTAAATTGGTTAAAATTGTTTAGTGTTGTTTTTTTTAAAAAAAAAATCAAATCAGAAAACAAATAAACCATTCATACCCATGCTACTGAATCAGGCGCGATCACCCTGTCGCTGACACTCATTACTTTGATGGTAACCCAATCACTCCCACTCGAACTAAGGCCGTAAGCCAAAAACTCGCCGTCCTCGCTTACAGAACACATGTTGAGCGAGACGGTCCCGTCCTCGCTCAGCTCGTTCGGATCGAGCAACACCTCTGACTTACCCTCCAAACCATCCTGTATCAATTCAATAATAAGAAATGTAACAAAATTGACCAATTGAACATATTTATATTCCGAAAATGACCCTTAAACAACAAACCTGAACGTAAAGCACATCTTGAGGCTGGAGGCCGGTGTTGTGGAAGTAAAAGTACCTAACCCCGCGCTTGAATGGCGGGGTGTACCGCGGGTGATCGAACAGCTCCTCGATCCTCTGTTTTATGCTCTCCCTCGCATCGCAAGTCTTCATAACCGAATCCGTCAATTCGACTTGGCTCCTCACGAACTCCTTCGTCTCTTCCGAATCCGGATCTTCCAGCCTACACAACCAAAAAAAAATTCAAAACCAATTGATCTTAAACTTTTGCTTGGAAACTTAACTTCTAAAATTTTCAATGCTCCACTCCCACATTGGTAAACAATAACCTTATCAGGAATATAGAATTACTAAGGCTCTGTTTGGCCAAATAAAAACCTATCAGCTATCTTATTGGACATTTTAAATTTGATATTTTTTTTTTGGTAAACAGATTTTTTTGATATTATATAATTGTAAATGAAATAAATATAAGATTTTAGTTTGATTAGCTTTTGAAATGAGGGTATTTCAACAGCAACTCATCGAAGCTTTTCGGAGCTTAAATTTATCAAACATCATACTAACTTAAAACATATATTTAACACAAACAATCCATCAGTTTCACCTACTTATCAACTAGTGTTTTATCTTCCTACCAAAAAAAATAATAGTACTTTACCAAACAGAGCCTAACTTATAAACTTTTAAAGTTAAGGTATGATGTTAGAGTCGAGGATGACTGCTTTCTATTTTTATATATTACTGTAATAAGCAGGTAAGAAAAAAAAAATGAATGCATACCAGCGGTAAGGGTCAGGGATGGGAACGCCGTGATAGATATCAACGATGGAGTCGTCTCGACGGGGTTTCGGGTAGGCCAAAGGCAGGTCGACGGCGGAGAGGGAGCCCATATCTGATATCTTACCGGGTCTAAGGATTTTGGGGGGTTTTGTGCTTGAGGAAAAAGTGAGGGAAAAAAGGCTTTAAATAGAAGGTTTTGAAAAGGGGAAATGGAGTTAGGCGAATGACATGAATTTGATCATAAATGGGATTATTGGAAGTAACGTTAAAATGTCGCCAGCGATCTCGAAATTTTGGGGGTATGAGGAGTGCCGTGCATTCCAGCGTCCACGCAAAGATGGAGGATGTTATATTTAAATATTTATTAGTCTTTCCGTCTCAAAAATAAGTAATTTATTCATTTTTTTTCAGAATATTGCAGTGTTTTAAAAAAAGTTATTTCTTTCTATAATGTTAGAATTTGAGAATAGATAAGTCTGATTCTAGATGGGTTAACAGGTTGGTAGATGGAAAATCGCTGAACATATACTCAGAAAATCAGGAAATGGCGTAATAAAACAAGCAGGAAGATTTTAAAAAATTCAATGTTTTATAGTAGCATTTTTTACTCTTTAAAAAATGCACTAAAAAGTAGTGTTGTAGTATATATTTTGAGACGAAGGAAATATTTTGTATTATATAGGAGAGTTACTCATTTTCAACGCCTAGATGTCCACCACCTTCATTTTTCGGTCTTGATTTGTCTCACCGATTTCTTTCTCGACGGTTTCTCTTCTGCCATTTTTTACGATCTCTCAATTTGTTAAATAATAATTTTGTCTGATAGTTTCAATTTTTTTTATTTATTTTTTTGGTAAGGTAAGTATTCAGATAACATCCTCATAGTTTAAATTCTTATAGTATTTTTTCTAAAAGAGGAAGAAGAGTGCAAAATCATTTACTCCGTATTTCTTAAATTTGATTATAGATAAGTAGTACAATGGTACAGTTAGGTGGTAGAGGAGTCGTACAAGTGTACAACGGTACTAGCCACACAAAAATAAGTTGAGTAAATCAGATTTGCCTGAAAACGGATCAAAAAAGGAAAACTAATTAAAATACCCTTATCTTTGGGATATGGTAAAAATATATCATCAACTTTCAAATGTAATTAAAATATCCCGACCTTTGAGGGTAGTGGTAACATATTACCACGAGGTTTCTCATGGGTCAAAAATGCTGCAGCATACGTTGATTTTATTTTTGACAAGGCACCCTACGTGGAAGCCTTTTTACAAATTAGTATTAAAATCGGGTTTTCTTAAACGGTTTCCTTAGGTGAAAAATGTGCCGACAACAAATATAAACCCGAAAAAACGAAATTGATTCAACCAAGCAACTAATCCGGTCAAAATTGCCTCAAATTAACACAACACGAGACTATTCCTAACACCAAACCGACAACAAAAAAACTAAACCAAAAATAACAGCAACAAGAAAGAGGGGAAAAAAACTTATTCAGCTAAGTCCGTGAACGAATCAAAGAGGAAGAAGATGTGACAGAGACAGCTCAAGATACCCGACCACAAGGGAGGAAGACTGTCATTGAAGAGGAATTATGAGTTGCCTGGAAGATCGAAAGACAGCTCAAGAGGTGATCACGAAAGAAGATAGGAGGGAGGAAAAGACGTGGTGTATGAAGCCAGTCAAACTCTTTATTTTTTTTTTCCTAAGGAAACCGTTCAAAAAAACTCTTGTAAAAAATCAACGTAGGATGTCTTATCAGCATTTTTGACCACTGAGAAAACCCGTGGTAATATATTACCACTACTATCAAAGGTCGGGATATTTTTATTACTTTTGAAAGTTGAGGATATATTTTTACCATACCCCCAAAGGTGGGGTATTTTAATTAGTTTTCCCATCAAAAAATAAGATTTGCCTTATGAAATTAATAAACAAATACTTATAGTTATTGGAACACAATAAATTAATCATGGTTTGGTACGTTAGCTTATTCTTATTGTCAATTAGTTTTCAGATTGTACATGATCTAACAATGTATTGTATATAATTATTTTTTTAATATATACTCCCTCCGTCTCAAATTAAATGTTGTTTTACTTTTCGGCACCCTTTTTAATGAGTGAAAATCTCTATAAAATATTATTTTTTAATTAATTTTTTTATATAATTTGATACTTAGTAGTAATAAGTACTGTATAACATTATATAAAAAAATTAATTAAAATAATAATATTTTATAGAGTTTTTCGCTTCTTAAAAAGCGTGCACAAAAAGACAAACGACACTTAATATGAGACAGAGGGAGTAGTATGTAAAAATGTATTCCATATAATTTTTTATTTAATATGATATTTTTTAAGTAGTAACTTAACGATGGTATGATATGGAATTGGCATTGGTGGATTAAGTTACTGTGACGAACAGAGACCCAATGGAGAAAGGATGTCGCCATACATGTTCACCAATGCTAAAATAATGTTGTCATTGTTGATTCGATCGAAAAAGGAGGAAATGTTGTCATAAGTAGAAACCCAACCAAGTGTACGTTTCCTCCTTTGTGCTGTCCTTTTTATTTATATCCACCCCTTTTGAGAATCTTTGACAACTTCATCAAGGGTTGGAGATCAAAAAAGCTAGAGTGATAGTTTGATAAAGGTTGAAATGTTAGGGGTAGTGTAAAGTTGAAGATTCGGATCATCTCGCTTGATGATTTGCTTGTTTTGTCATGGAGAAGTACATGAGCAAGGAGCTCTCATCGTTTCGGATATTTTAGGCTGATGAATAGGTCCTTGTTCAGGTACTTCTCCTTAACAAGAAAAGCACCCTTTCAATTTCATAATTGAATTAGAGTTTGTTTTATTTAAAAATTTACGAGGAACTCAATTTTCTTGGTTTCTTTTTTCTTTTTATCAATTTGTTACCTCCAACCATTTTATTCAAATGGGCAATAATGAGTGGGGTGATGGGTTGAAAGCATCCCCTCACACTTGACTCATCACTCTGATTTTTAATTTCACTCCTCTCTTGAGGATGGGAGGTCTCCCTCCCAGTTTCCTCACCAAAAATAAATAAATTATACGTCTTTTTTTAGGATATGATACAATTAATAAGGAAATGAACATTTGGACGAAATTATCCTTAACTTCTTTACAATTACTCCCCTCCGTAAGAAGTGTGTGACAACTCCAAATTAATCAAGCAAGGTGGGGGAATGGAAAACGTTTTGCCTTGGAGTCAAATGGAAGAATGAAAAAAGTTGTCAGGTCTGGCAGAAAATGGTAGGATGGAAAAAGTTGTCAAATGGAAGAATTAAAAAGGGTATATATGAAGGAAAAAAATATATAACCAAAATACTTAAAATGTTATGAGATTATATTTAATTATTATATTAGGTATGGATAAACACTAGAAACCCTAGTTCCTTATGTAAACTCCTATATAAAGGGTTCTGCAGATCCCCAATAACACATCAATTCATTCCCTACTTCTCCTCCCTACTCTCTCTATTATCACACGTTATCAGCACGAGTTGCTCGGAGGAAAAAGGTATAATAAAGATCGAATCGATCTCGATCCCTTCTCTTCTTCTAAACCCTTCTAACCTACCTAGTTGATTCAACATGTTCCCTATACATGTATGATGATGACTTCGGTAGCATATATCTTTTTATACACTTATTCGTTTCGTTGTTTTATTTATTTTTCGTTATCCCCTGAAGTGGATATAAACCAATTTCGACCCTGAAGTGTTGAATTAATCAAAATTTTCATATCCCCTGAAGTGGATATAAACTAACTTCGATCCCGAAGTGTCGAATTAATCAAAATTTTGTAAATTGAATTTGGGGTTTGTGATTTGGGTGATTATTTTTGAGTTTTGCACACAAGTAAAAAATTGAAATCCATATTGTAAATTCAGCAAACAAATCAGAACAACCTCTTTACAAATCTCAAACTTCTAAGTTTAAACTGTGAGCAATTTATGAAAAGTTTAATCCTCCGAACACTAACAAATGAATTTCAAGATGCTTTAGAAGCAATCAATATCCCTTAATTGACCCTCCGTTTCTTCACGTTGGATTCAAGAATTTAGAATTTCGGTTATGATGTAGGTATGATATTTGGTGAAACTCAATTATAAAATATTATACATACAAAGTAATTTGACTTAATCTAAAAATAACCTTACTTGTAATTAAATTGAAGTGGGTATCTAGCTTGTTATTTACGTGCATGGAAAAAAATGGCTATAATGAATTTGATTCTTAATATTAATATTGATCTCGATTCGCAACTTGCCATAAGTGTTTTTCAGCCCCCCCTTAATGAAAATCCTGGATCCGCCACTGCCCGCAGGATAAGGCCAAGGCGATGATCATGCTCCGTCACCATCTTCATGAGAGCCTGAAAGCTCAATACTTGACTGTGAAGGATCCCTCCGAGCTCTGGAAGAGTTTGAAGGATCGCTTCAATCATCAGAAAACGGTAATTCTACCCAAGGCGAGGTATGAATGGTCTCAATTGAGACTTCAGGATTTCAAGAGTGTCTCTGATTACAACTCTGCAATGTATCGAATTACTTCCACATTGGAACTTTGTGGAGAAACTATAACTGATGATCAAATGCTAGAGAAAACATACTCCACTTTTCATGCAACTAACTTGGTACTCCAGCAGCAGTACAGGGAGAAAGGGTACAAGACTTATCCAGCACTCATATCTTGCTTACTTTTAGCTGAAGAGAACAATCAGCTGCTCATGAATAACCACCAGAGCCGACCCACTGGTTCAGCACCACCTCCTGACAAATCTCAAATGCCTGAAGCAAATGCTACCTCCTCCAGAAGAGGTGGTGGTCGAGGTCGAGGTCGTGGGCGAGGTCGCGGTCGTGGACGTGGTCATGCTCATGGTCGTCATGGACAAGACCAAGGAAACCACCGTACATGGGTCAATCCTGATATCTAGAAGAATGTCGGGAACAAACCCAAGAAGCAAGAGAAAGTTGCACCGAAAGGAGATAATCCATGCCATAGATATGGAGCCCCTGGCCATTGGTCTCGTACCTGTCGTACGCCCAACCATCTCGTGACATTATATCAAAACTCCTTGAAGGCCAAGTGAAAAGGAGTAGAGACAAACTTTGCTGATGCTGATTTCTTTGAGGGACTTCAGAATACTCATCTCGATGTCACCGATTTCTTACAGCAAAGTGAAGATGGCAATTTTTTGCCTGACGTTAACTCAAATGCGCTTGCTCCCCAGGAAGATGACGACTATTTCATCAATTGAATTTATATCTTTTTCAGTTTAGCATTCAATTTCTTTCAGGATTGTTTTTGAACTATTTTCGGATTGGGTTTGCTTGTTTTGCTAGGTTTTTTGAACTATTTCGAACTGTTTTTGGTTGTTTGGTTAAGTCTTTGAACTTTTACATGCTTATTTATTATATTTAGTATTGTCTTATTTATATATGCTTGTTTGTCTTTATATAGAATGGCTCAATCAAATGGAATCTTCAATGGTGGAGAACTATGCCTCATTGACAGTGCCACTACTCACACTATTTTGAAAAACCCGAAGTTTTTCTCAAGCCTGCAAATGACAAAAACCAGTGTGAATACTATCTCTGGAACGAGCAACCTCATAGAAGGCTCCGGAAGAGCCTCTATCTTGTTACCTGAAGGAACAATGATACAAATCAAGCATCCTCT
Source organism: Persicaria maculosa (assembly GCA_963922045.1). Classification (NCBI taxonomy): domain Eukaryota; kingdom Viridiplantae; phylum Streptophyta; class Magnoliopsida; order Caryophyllales; family Polygonaceae; genus Persicaria; species Persicaria maculosa. The sequence continues at coordinate 15,014,896 of OY998253.1, forward strand.
ATACTCAAGCAAATCACAGAGAAATTTATTGAGTTTCAAAGATATTCGAGAAAATGGTTATCATATAGAAACCAACAATGAACATGGAATTAAATACTTGTGTTTTTCGTCTCATGAGACTGGCCAGAAGCAAGTCTTAGAAAAGATGAGAATGCATACATCTGGTTTATATGGCACAATAATTTGCCCCATTGAATCATATAATGTTTCTAACCAGAAGTTAGCCAACAACGCCAAATTTTCTTTGTGGCATGATAGACTCGGTCACCCAGGTGAAACAATGATGCGCAGGATCATTGCAAATTCACACGGACACCCACTTAAGGACCTGAAGATCCTATCAAAGGGTGACTTGACATGCACGGCTTGTTCACTTGGCAAATTCATAACAAGACCGTCAATAACAAAGGTGAACGCAGAATCTCCAATGTTCCTTGACCGAATTCAAGGAGACATATGTGGACCTATTACACCGCCTTGTGGACCATTTCGATATTTTATGGTGTTGATTGACGCATCAACAAGATGGTCCCATGTAAGCTTGCTATCAACACGGAAGGTTGCATTTGCAAGACTTTTAGCCCAAATTATCAAATTAAGGGCCCACTTTCCTGATTACTCTATAAAAAGAATAAGGTTAGATAATGCGGGAGAATTCACTTCAAAGTCATTTTATGACTACTGCCAATCGATTGGCATTGTGGTTGAGCATCCGGTAGCTCACCAACATACACAGAACGGCCTGGCAGAGTCGTTAATTAAGCGGTTACAAATGATAGCAAGGCCGATGCTAATGAGGTCCAAGTTACCTCCCTCGGCTTGGGGATATGCAATTTTGCACGCCGAGGCTTTAATTCGCCTAAGACCAACTGCTTATAACCAATTCTCCCCATTGCAACTTATCTCCGGAAGAGAGCCAAATCTTTCATACTTGAAAATTTTTGGATGCGCGGTGTATGTCCCTATCTCTCCCCCACAACGAACAAAAATGGGACCACAAAGAAGATTGGGAATATATGTGGGGTTTGAGTCCCCATCGATCATTAAGTACCTAGAGCCTATGACCGGTGATTCATTTGTAGCTCGGTATTTAGATTGTCATTTTGATGAATCAAAATTTCCAATTCTAGAGGGAGAAGGAAAAGAGATAATTAAAAGAGAGATTGCATGGAACACACCATCATTATCTCATTTGGATCCGAGAACAAATGAAAGCGAACTTGAAGTTCGACGGATCATACATTTACAAAACATAGCAAATAGATTGTCTGATGCGCTCACAGATGCCAAGAGAGTGACCAAGTCACATATACCAGCTGAAAATGCACCAGCTCGTTTGGAGATTCCTGCAGTAACTCCTAACCAACAAATAGCTAGTGACTCTCAGTTACGCCGGAAGCGGGGGAGACCACTAGGCTCTAAAGATGCTATTCCCCGGAAGAGGAAAGAATCAATCCCAAATCAAGCAGGAATTGAGATGTTGACTAATAACATCCATGAAGATAGAACTCCTGAAGAGAACTTATCTAAGGACTTTAAAGATAACGACAATCACATTGAGGATAATGTTGAAATGTATATCAATTATGCAAACACTGGGTTAGTGTGGCATCGAAATGATGTGGTCCTAAATGATATATTTGCATACGCGGTTGCATTAGAAGTCATGGATGAGGATGATAATGATCCCCAAACAATGGAAGAATGTCAACATCGAAATGATTGGGAGAGCTGGAAAGAAGCAATCCAGGCAGAGCTAGACTCTCTAAACAAACGTGGTGTATTTGGACCAGTAGCTCCAACACCCGAAGGTGTAAAACCAGTCGGCTATAAGTGGGTGTTCGTACGAAAGAGAAATGAGAAAAATGAAGTCGTAAGATACAAAGCCAGACTAGTTGCACAAGGTTTTACACAAAAGCCTGGAATTGACTATATGGAGACGTATTCACCTGTAGTGGATGCGACAACACTTAGATTCCTAGTGGCTCTGACAGTCGTTGAACGACTTAAAATGCAACTAATGGACGTGGTAACTGCATACCTCTATGGATCTCTAGATACCAACATACACATGAGAATCCCTGAAGGATTCCAAATACCTGAAGTATTCAAATCGGAACCCCGTCATATGTACTCCATTCAACTAAAGAGATCCCTTTATGGATTAAAACAATCGGGGCGTATGTGGTATAACCGTCTTAGTGAATATCTACTGAGACAAGATTTTATAAACAATGAAATAAGCCCATGTGTGTTTATAAAGAAGACAAAGTCGGGTTATGTGATCATCGCTGTTTATGTTGATGACTTGAACATCATCGGGACTCCAGAAGAGATCCAACAAACAGCTGATTATCTTAAAAAGGAGTTTGAGATGAAAGATCTTGGAACGACCAAGTATTGTCTCGGCCTGCAGTTCGAACATAAAGAGAACGGAATCTTCATCCATCAATCAAACTACATTGAAAAGGTCCTAAAGCGATTTAGTATGGACAAGGCATATCCAATGACTACACCAATGGTTGTTAGATCGCTTGATGTGAAAAAGGACCCTTTTCGTCCTCGAGCTAATAATGAAGAGATATTAGGTCCTGAAGTACCATATCTTAGTGTAATTGGTGCACTTATGTATCTCGCTAACAATACCCGACCGGACATAGCTTTTGCAGTTAACTTGTTAGCGAGGTATAGCTCAACGCCGACAAAACGTCATTGGAATGGTGTCAAACACGTTCTACGTTATCTACGTGGAACAAGTGACATGGGACTATATTTCAAAAGATCCGAGGGAGTACACAATGCAGAATTGGTTGGTTATTCTGATGCAGGTTACCTGTCCGATCCACATAAAGCCAAGTCACAAACAGGGTATGTGTTCATGTATGGTGGAATGGCTATTTCATGGCGTTCAACAAAGCAGACTCTGGTTGTTACATCATCAAACCATGCAGAGCTTATCGCATTATATGAAACCGGAAGAGAATGTGTATGGCTCAGATCATTCATACACCATGTCCAAGCATCATGTGGATTGGAATCAAGTGTACAAAAGCCAACGGTGATATACGAAGATAATGCAGCTTGCATCGCCCAAATCAAGGAAGGATATATCAAAGGCGACAAGACCAAGCACATTTCCCCCAAGTTTTTCTCCACCCACGAGCTCCAAGCAGAAGGCAAGATCGACGTGCAACAAGTTCGATCGAGTGAGAACTTAGCAGACGTATTTACCAAGGCCTTACCTACTACAACATTTACACAGCTTATACGCAATATTGGTATGCGGCGCTTGAAGGATGTAAGCTAAGTTGAGGGGGAGAATAACGACTGCACTCTTTTTCCCTTAATCTTGGTTTTTGGTCCCACTGGGTTTTTCCAAGATAAGGTTTTTAATGAGGCAGTTTGTAAGGATGTTTATCCAAGGGGGAGTGTTATGAGATTATATTTAATTATTATATTAGGTATGGATAAACACTAGGAAACCCTAGTTCCCTATGTAAACTCCTATATAAAGGGTCCTACAGACCCCCAATAACACATCAATTTATTCCCTACTTCTCCTCCCTACTCTCCCTATTATCACAAATGACTTTTTTTATAAACAAATTTTTTAGGCTAAAAAGACTTATAATTTTGAACGGAATGAGTATTTACCTTTAATATCATTTCTATTATAAATTTGGGATTCATATCTTCAATAACACGAACATCTAGAATCTAGATCAACATTTAAATATTTTACCCTTATTTATAGCCCTCAAAACAATACTCAATTATGAAATATCAAATCTCAATGTGTACCGGCGTGGGTAGAACTAGATTCTATCTATTACTTTAATTCATTCCTTCTTTATTTAGAAACACATCTATTTCCAGCTTAATGATATATGAATAGGATAACCAAATATGATGATCCATGAGGATCGCATTTTGAGCTGTTGAGCACACATCTCTGATTCAATTCCGGTTAGTTACTATTTTAAATCAATCATAAATATCTATATGGGTATTGTCTAAATTTTTATAAAATATATTCAATGCCCGGGAGTTTTTTTTTTTTCTTTTTTTGATTAGGTAAAAATTCGAAGGTTAGACAGACTTGACTCATCGAGAAGCCGACCAAAGTCGGCAGACGGCGAACCGTCTAACAGAGCAACCTAAAAACAGAAATACCAATGCTCGGGAGTTTGTTCTGCGTTGAATGCCGTTGATCATGAGGTCCTGTAATTTTTTATACAACTCTGTTAGTAGATTTGTTAAGATATTGTATCCCGTGGAGGTTTTATAGAACTCCAATTAATATAATTTATTTTTCCTTTATCTCTTTTTTTTTATGGGGTATAATATGTACACCGTTAATTTTTACTATTTACACCGCAAATCCACCGCATAGGGATGCGGTGGCTTAATCAAATTTTAGCCCGACATACCGCATGTACATGCGGTATGTCTGTTGACTGTATAAAAACACCGCATGTACGTGCGGTAGGTTAGGTTAAAACGTAGTCCGTAATACGATAATCCGGTTGGGTCGAAGTTATCCGAAACCCACCGCATGGGTATGCGGTGGTTTTTAAAATATTGGAAATTTGGGTACGAACATACCGCATGGGTATGCGGTATGTTTTTGAAATTTGGGTAAAAAAAATACCGCATCTCCATGCGGTATGATTTGTTACCGTTGGGGGCCCATTATAAATAGGCGTGGGGGGCCCAGTTCTCCGACACACCGAATCTTCTCCGATTCCTTTCTTTCCGAGCCCGACTCGAATCTTCTCCCATTCCTTTCTTTCCGAGCCCGACTTTTGGTTCCGTCCATTCCCCGTCCCCATATCTACCACCACTTTGTACCCGGGTTTTGAGATGGTGAAAGACAATCGTGGAAAAGCCGCGGCTGGTGATGTCGGTCCTTTTCGGAGACATCCGTTACAGGTAACATTTAATGTTTATAATAATCAATTTGCTTTATTTTTTAATTTGATTCGTGTTAACATTTCATTGTTATATATAATGTAGCCGGAACCCACTATACAGAGGCGGAGGACGACAGATGTACCACCACCGCTGGAGACACAGCCTCAGCCTACGATATGTTAAAATTGTTACTAGGTGTAGGGAAATTGATAGCGAATAAGTAAATATTTCTGTTTTCTTAGGAATTGATAGTATTAGGTTGAAATCATTTATAAACCTTTGGAAAATCTTGCAACATTTAGTCAGTCATACGATATAGTATCGTATTCGAGCCATAGGATTCTGACAAATACTAGGTGTAGGGAAATTGAAATCGAATAAGTATATATTTATGTTTTCTTATGAATTGTTAGTATTAAGATGATATCATTAATAAACCTTACGAAAATCTTGCCACATTTAGACAGTCATACGATATAGTATTGTAATTGAGCGATAGGATTCTGACAAATATATTTTAATTTACACAGTCTCTGTTGTCGAGAAATTTGGGAGAGAGGGTAGTTTTACAATCTGCTAGGAGAGCTGCCATTAGGGAGAGGCAGACGTTGGAGGGTGTATCAGTTCCGATGGAGACGGATAGCGACGCGGTAGATGATGATACCGAGGCTGCCGTCAGGGAGACCCAGACGTTGGAGGATGTAGTGGATCCTCCGGAGAGGGATACTGAGACGGTAGGAGCTGATACTGGGCCATCTTCTCAGTCACGTGTTGACCAGAGTGACGGTTTGGGGCACACGTCCCAGTCGTCTATAGAGACATATTAGAGTCTGGTGCAGATTGAGCTGGCCTTGATGTCTGACCACACGGATGACCCAGTGGTGCAGTCGACCGGAGAGTCTGGTCAAGGCGACCAGGGTATTGCGATGCTGGAGGAGTACCTACGAGGGGACCGAGCACGTCAAACGGATGAGCACTTGCAGACTGGAGCTGAGAGAGTGGTAGAGCAGTTGCAGACTCATCATGACAGTTATCGGGACTACTTTGGGACTCAGTTTGCGAGCGAAAAATTGAACTCGTATGACGACACGGCACCTCTGCTCGGAGATGTGGGCGTTGGGACGAGTCATGCTCGAGGTGGCGACCAGGAGCCATGGGCCGTTGCGCAGATAGATTTTGCATCGTTCACCCCGGTAGGTTCTACGGGTGTAGGGAGGACGCCTGGGAGTCAGCATGCGGCGCCATCGTCGACGCCGAGGACCGCCGAGCCTGAGCCGATCATCGGGAGTCAGCAGGCGGCGCCATCAGCGACACCTAGGACCTTGGAGGGTGTGCCGATTGCTGGGGGGCATGAGAGGCATGTACGTGGACAGAGATGTTCTTCGGCCCCACCTTTTGAGTCAGCTGGATTTTCGAGGCATGTGTCGCTGGATATGGGAGGAGACCAATTTGATCCGATGTATGGGGCATCTGACGATGTTCGTTAGGATATGGGAGGAGACCAGGCGCCACAACCCCCTGTCCGTGTAGTGCAGAGGAGGCGGAGACAGCGTGGAGAGAGCAGTAGGGCAGGTGGTGCTGGGCAGCATGGTGAGGGAAGTAGTGCAGGAGGTGATAGGCAGCATGGCGAGCCTAGCAGGACAGGGGTTATTCGGGCTGTTCTGCCCGAATGGCCAGGGGGGCCACATACCGTTTCCCTTCTGAGAGACTACGAGACCCACATTGCACAGGCTGTTTGGAGACGGGAGGACGAAGCATTGCGTAGGGGTGTGCGTGTGCAGAGATGAGGGCAGTCGCTGGGCCGTGTAGAGGCGTTGTTGGAGGTTGATGGACGGGAGTCCTGGTTTCCCGCAGTGCGGGAGATAGGGTTCTGGGACCTGAGAGATTTCGAGTGGGATCATGTGGATCACACTCTGATCGGGGTGTTTGTTGAGCACTGGCACCCCGAGACGAACAGTTTTCACTTTGCATGGGGAGAGATCACCATCACACTGCACGATGTGCTCTTCATACTTGGCCTTGGTTTGGACGGAGAGGAGTGTATTCACTTGGATGACGTTGGCGCCTGGAGGGAAATAGTTAGGGAGTATTACGGCTTGACTCAGAACGAGCGGACGAGCGCATGGGCCCATGGAGGCCCTACTGTTTAGCTCCTCCTTCAGAAGATAGCACCGATGCGACAGCGGGTTCGAGATGGCGCCCCACTTGAGCATGATATGGAGTGCATCTTGGGTGTTGTGCTGGGGATGATTGCGATTGCGACCTTGTTCATCGACAAGTCAGGCGGAAGATTGCGTCCGGAGGTGATCCGTAGGTTTATGGATGCAGCGCAGGTGTCGCATCTTTCTCTAGCTGCAGGGGTCTTGTCGTGCTTGTACCGGGGATTGGGCGAGGCGACTCGGGAGTTGGCCAAAGACATGGACGGTTGCACAAAACTATTGGAGGTAAGGCATTCGTTCTGTGATTATTTATTTTAGAAGTTTTGTAACTAGGTTATAATGACTATGTTGCTGATAGTATTGTTCCTTTGTAGGTGTGGATATGGTTGCATTTTCCGGTGTTCAAGCCCGGCATGACGCTCGATCGGAGGCTAGCCCGGGATCCGCGACGCGGGGTGAGGTACGTCCTGGGGGCGACACCATTTTCCAGTACGGTCACCCGGGATGATAGGCCTCGCATCGAGCGACTGGATGTTCTGCGGCGGAGGCTGGATGAGATGACTGTCGACGAGGTACGAACACAATTTATATCCGCACTTACATTTGTCATACTATATACCAGATTATAGTCGTAATAACAATTTCTATTCCATTAATCTAGTCATTTAGTCAGTTCATAACAATCTCTGTAAAGCAAGGGGCAAAGCTTTGCAGATCGAGTTCATGCAATTTGGTAGACACTTGGATTTTGATGGAGATCTGCGTCTTTAGAGATATAGGGGCACTATTCGGTGGTTGTTCGAGGAGGAGCCGTATATGCCGGACCGTGTGCTGCGACAGTTTGGTCAGGTTTAGCACATTCCCGCTGATCCAATCAGGCCTACCGTAGTGCTCAGACCGAAGTCCGTCAAGTGCAAGAAGGAGGCGTCGTTCCACCCAGCTGACAACCACTGGGCGCACAGGTTCGATCATCTTTTCCCCATGGAGGAGTTGCCACGGACCTCTGAAGAGTACCCATATGGCGTGGCCGATGACTATCTGGAGTGGTTTCACCGCCATAGTCATCCATACCTACTTTCTGACACTCCTCGACACCAGCCCATCATCCCACCGCCGCCACCCCCGCCGTCGCGACCCCCGCCGCCGCCAACCACGCCGCCGCCACCCCCGCCGTCGCCACCCCCGCCGACCATTATTGAGTAGCGCCATCATGCGGCTGGGTTGGAGATTCGGCGACTCATGGACCTTGGAGTTGAGTTGACTCCGGCACACCTGGCTCGCATCTACCAGCAATTTTGGGGTCCTCCCCCACCGTGACGGTGCGATCTGGGATGATGTATGTGGTTGTTCTGTTTGCGGGTAGATGGCTTTTTGTGTAGTAGTTGGTAGTTTGGATTCTTTTTTGTGCAGTAGTTTGGATTGTTTTTTGTGGAGTAGTTGATGATTCGATTTCGGATTACGTATGTTGTGTGTTTGTGTGGATTTGATGGTTTGTTACCGTTGCAGATCGTTTTCAAATTGGAATAGTATTTCCGTACCCAACGTTCAATATCATGATTCGAAACGAACTTTATAAATTACAAGCAACGAAATACAAATGGCCCTAATATAGTCAAGTGTTACGCACAGTAGCTTCACCTAGCTTCATTACAAGAGCCTTTTTTTCCTCTTCCAGAACTGCAACTTGACTTTCCAGGATATCAATCCGCCAACGGGCTTGTTGGTTTTCGACCAGGAGCGACCAATTTTCATCACGTAGTCTCTTTATCATCGCCTCCACCGTCTTTGACCGCGGACTACCAGTGTAGAGAACCGCCTCAAACTCTTCCATCGTGCCTTGACATATTATGTCGTTGCTTGAGCTTTCCCCGCTGTTGTCCGACATGTTGAGGTGTGTGGTCACTTGGCCAGAGACTCCGGGCCATATATATAGCTAGAATTCTAACCTTGTGTCAGGACCCACGGGCAAGCATTAGCTCTCCCTGAAAAGGAGGTGATCCAGCCGCACCTTCCAGTACGGCTACCTTGTTACGACTTCACTCCAGCAATACCGCATGGACAAGCGGTATGTACATACCCCATGGACATGCGGTGAGTATGTACCGCATGGCCATGCGGTGTGAACTAGTCTATATAAGAGAACCAACCTGGCGCCGGAAACACACCACCGCCGGAAACACACCCCCACCGACAATGTCGTCCGAACAAAGACCAATTCCACGTGAGGACATGTTCACCAAACACTACAAGAAGGAGCCGCTTGGAGGCATCGCTTCTACTGCAACGTGCCGTCACTGTGGCCATCGCTACACCGTGACCAACAACCTGCAGCACGGTCATCTTAAGAGGCACATCAACATCAAGCATGCCGACGAGATTTAGGATTCATGTGTTTATCCGACTTATGTGTAGTCGTTCGTATGTGTCAGTCTGATGAACTTGTTCTTATTGTTGGTTGTGTAGTCGTTCGTTTGTGGTAGTGTGATGAAGTTGTTGTTATTGTTGGTTGTGAAGTAGTTTGTTTGTCGTCTAGTTATAACAATGTTGTTTGAATAACAAGTCGGTTCGTACGCTATTTGTGTCATGTGTTTCCTATTTCAACGTACTTTCTATATTTCTTGCAACATTTGAAATAATATGTAATGGAAATCACCGATCGGGATTCGAGAGAGAATTTAATTAAACGGTTGAACTGCTTACAAATGAAAATACAACGCATGCACATCACACTACATACTTGGTAATGCATGTCTAATCACTATCTTCGTCCGATGACCTCTCATTAATGGAAATGGCAATATTCATTTGGTTGAACGCGTAATACCTTTCACCTGCGTTGAACGCTCGAAGCTTGCGGATAACATGATCACATAGGCCCTCAGCCCCGATACTGTAAACGTCGTAACGACAATATCTTCTGATGTGATTCGCGATTCGCGCCTCTGCATCTAAGTAATACGATTCGGGAAATCCTCTGTCGTCATAACAATGCGCACAAGAGAAGTCGATCGGATATGCTATGTCAGTGTCCGTCTCGATTTGACACTGAAATATAACGCACGAATTTCCTAGAAGGTATGCTGGATGCCTGCAGGTGCATTCCTCCGGCCACCGGGGCTCCGAGCAACGAATTAATGTGACATTGTACTCCAGATAACCTGCCGTCCACCGGTATGTGTCTAAGATGTTCACCATTTTGTGATTCGCTGGACACCCGTTGTGGTGGTTCCTGTGGCGGATGGATGGCCGTCATGATTTATAGGCCATACACCGCAAGGGAGGCGGTGTCTGTCTACCGCATGGTAATGCGGTACATCGTAACCGGTCCGGTCCGGTCCCATTTTGGAACATAGAGCAGAGGCACCGCATATACATGCGGTGGTTATCACCGCATGACGACAGCGTCCCAGCACGTGGATTAATCGGAGTCTAAACGAAGACATGAAGCAACGTACCAGCACGGCGGCATCGTTTCATGGTATGAATTTTGATAATTTCAGGGAATAACACATTACATGAAAACGGATAGAGTGCCTCATTTTTCATATTAATTAAAGATATAAGATTACAGCAAAAGTAACCCAGTTACTTTGTTTTGCCGCGTCGTCGTCATGTCACACATCAAAGGAAATCATTGTTGTTCTATTCCTCTGATGGTGAAACATTCTCCGGCGGCACTACGACTACCCGAAACCGAGAGTTGCCTAAGTAGCTAAACATCAACCCCGCCCCTACGCGCACGCCACGGGATATCGCGAAATTATTCCATCCTTGTGCGAGCCAGAGCGCCCCGGATCTGTTGCGCTCAACCCGGATGCTGGTGCCTCTCCTCCCTACCCCATTAGTCAGCGTTATTCTTTCGACGCCGGCCAGCCCGTATTCTTCTTCGAAATTGGAAGGCAGAGGCTGCAATTTTTAAGATGTACTTAGTGAGTTCGGAACATTGTGAATTATATGTCAGACGACAGAATGGGGCTTACCAATATTTGTGTCAGCGAGACGTCTTCTACCCACCAGAAAAAATCCCTCGGTCCGCTCCCTGAGACTGAGTAGAAAGGTCTTGGTGTATTACCGGCCGCCATGTTGTAATAATCACGACATCGCACGGGGGTAATTTATAGCGGAAAATCATGTCGCGTTATATGCGAGAATTATACCGCATATCTAGGCGGTATACAAGATATGCGGTATACGTTACCGCATGTGTAAGCGGTGGGTCACCGCATATCTATACGGTATGCGTCACCGCATTGATATGCGGTATTCACAAAAGTGCGGAAACATACCGGCACGGGTACATCGTGATCTTCTTCCGCCATCGGAGTTGGTCGTCCAAATTCCATCGGTCGAAGGAGAGCGAGCCTCTTATAAAAGTGCGAAGATGAGAGATTCCGTCGTGAGTTCCGACGAAAGTTCCCAGCTTCGTCCTCTTGTAAGAGGTTCATTCTCCCTTGACAGATGTAATTTAGACGCCCACTACGATGACGGACGAAGATGACGGTGTACCCGTACCGGTACGTTTCCGAAGCATTTACAGTTTTGTTTGGATGATCAATAGTCATCCGCAGGATAACGTAAAAGATGTTATGGACGTACATGTGTACTATCACAACGTCTTTCACGTTATCCTGCCGATAACTATTGCATTTTATTAGATCGAAGCTACATAACCCCATATCGAAGCGATATAACCCGAGCAACATGCTAGCGGCCAGCGATTTCAATCAAAAGACACAAATCGCCGGCCGTGGCATGTTGCCTAGGCTATCATCACTATTGAGGCATGAAAAAAGCATACATACGGATTTTATTTAATTTATGAGACAAAACGATATAACCCGTGCAAACTAGTCAAGGGTCAAAAATTTCGATCTAAAGACACAAATTTTTGGCCATGACTAGTTCGCACAGATTATCATCGCTTTTCCGCCACGGCAAATGTCACGAACCGGCCATGGGGGTATATCTAGATACATACCGCATGGGCATGCGGTACACGGTGCTTCACCGTTTACCTATACGGTTGTTCACCGTATACCTATGCGGTGAGATACCGCAGACCTATACGGTGTCCATTGCACCGTGCACCTATGCGGTGGGCCCGCAAATTCAAATAATTCAACACCAACGGTCATCTGGAACCACCGCATAGGCATGCGGTGTTACTGTATAAGAAGTCACCCGCTCTCCGTTGGAATGCATCCAATCCCCTCACACCTCATCAACGGTCATTTTCTAATATGGTTAACGACGACACCAGTCGACAACCTTCAAGCCCAGGGGAGGAAGCACCTACCACGACGCCAATGGCCGATAACTCACCACCCCCTCGTCTTCCGGTATGTGATTAATGTTTATCATTTGGAATGTCGTTGTAGGTAGAATATAGGTAGTGGAATAACCAGAATATAGGTACTGGAATCATATGGAATGGAAACCAAGATATAGGTACCGGTTATGTAGGGGAATAAATTAGGTTCTGAAGTAGAGCAGACGGAAACCATGAATGGGTCACGTAATATATATGCACTGTTTGCATGCTGATAGCTACCACTGGAGGAGCAGGCTGATCCGATGCCGGAAGACGGTCAGGACGATCAGGCCCGTAACCAGGAGTACCGCGATTACACTCCCGAATTTGCTACATCCCAGACGTGGACCAATCGCGACGATCTCCTACAACACTGTCGTGGCACAGCATTAAAGCTTAATATGGTTTTGACAATCAAGCGTTCTTGGGGGAGCACTCCTACAAGGCGTGGGAGTCTATTGCTCGCATGTGAGAAGTACGGCCAGTACACTCCCCGTAAGAGACCGCGAGTAGCCGGAGATGATGCAAGCGGGAACACGCGCAGAGCTGTTTCGAAGATAGAGGGCTGTCCGTTTGCATTGTCTGGCGTGGAGTTCAAACGGGGCGAATAGGGCCTGGACGTTATTCATGGCAAGCACAACCATCTACTCCCCGGTGCATTGGACGGTGACCCGTACGTCGGACGGATGGATGCAGATGAAAGAGACACTACGTTGGCCCTTACCGTCGCTGGTACCCCACCAAAACCGATTTTAGCTACATTGAAGATGACAGCTGAGGCACGATAGAAGCTGAACTTCACATCGCGGCGCCAAGTGTACAATGCGAGAGCAAAGTTTAAAGCTGAAGCGAGAGGAGATCGAACAGTCTCCCAGGAAGCACTCCGCATTTTGCGGGATAAGGGTTACTACTATTGTACGAGGAGATCCCCTGACGATCCCAACAGGCTTCAAGATCTATTCATCGCCCATACAGACACTCGCCATCTTCTAGCCATGTTTCCATACGTCGTCCTCGTCGATAGTACATACCGGACGAATGCGTAAGTTTCTATATACACTTATTCTTTTACCCATTCCCACCAGGGCATGCGAACCCAAATATTTCATTGTGCAGGTACGGGATCCCTTTGTGTGAGTTCGTTGGATTTACTTGCACAAACAAGAACTTCGTCATCGGGTTCTGCTTCATGTCGCACGAGAACACAGATACGTACATTTGGGCGTTGGGGCAGCTCGTTTACCTCATGCGAGGTAATCTTCCTAACGTTGTTGTCACTGATCGAGAGTTGGGGTTGATTGCGGCGCTACGAGAAGTTCTTCCCAATGTCAGGCATATGTTGTGCACAGTGCACGTCCTCCGACGATGCGAAGAAGCTGCTTTCCAGAAGTCAAAGAATCTTGATGTTGCTAGGCGTTTCAAGAACGCATGTGTTGGCCTGTTCCAATCCAGATCGGTTGAAACTTTCGCCGCTAGAAGGAGGGGTATGCATGCAGAGTGGGGGCATATCGAAGGGCTTATGCCGTATTTGGAGGCGACGTGGTTACGAGATTACTCGGAGCAGATAGTTCGTGCATGGACAGACGCAATCCAGCATTTTGGTACGACCACGACGAACAGGTGCGCCTACGTTTTCATTATAAAATTCATTATACACGTAATTTGTTTACATATAACGATCTTCACCTGCGAGTCTCACTCATCTTTTAGGGTTGAGGCTGCTCATTCTGTGTTGAAAAAGACCTTAAACTCTGCAGTCGGTGATTTCACTCACGTGATAAACACAATCGATCTGATGATGGCGGATCAAATATGGGAGGTGAAGAATACACTGGGAAGAGCGAACAACACCTGGCCTACAGACTCCCACGACCTATGGATTTTCGATCGAATTCGGAATATTGTGTCGAAGGAATGTTTCAACCTGTTGTTCGAAATCTACACAAAGATGGAAGCCGAGCCACCTTCGCAACCATGCAGAGATGCATACTGGAGGGACGTTTACGGTCTTCCATGCACACATGACATGCAAGCTTGTCGAGACACGCAGATACCCATCAGACCATCCCAGATACACATTTTTTGGAAGCAATTGGATTTCAAGAGGCCTCATGTTGACAACGTCCAGGATAACACTCCCCTCAGCAGAGCTGATGTGGACATGTCGCGCATGATCAGTTTGTTCCAGAGCGGAGCTATGGACGAGGATACTCGTTGGAGAATCGCGTCGGCATTCAACGACGGGGATCGTCCCTCCCATACACCGTTGACCACCCCTGACCCGGAGGACCGTAGACCGCCCGGGAGACCGAGGACTCGCCACCCCTGTCAGACGAACCCTCTACCTTGGGAACGTGAGCGTGCTCGGGCTCAACGTCGGGCAGATAGACAGGCGACCACTGGATCCGCACGAGGGCGAGGCCGAGGTCGGGGTCAACCGGCATCAAACCAAACAGATGACGTGGAAGGTACTAAGGAGGCCACTGGGTCCAACGACATTGCCATCGACGACCCTCCTAGGGGTCGAGGAGTAGGCAGAGGACGAGGACGGGGTCGTGGAAGGGGACGTGGACGAGGTCGATCAGCGTCGGAGCCAGCTGTTGAGATTGTAGGTGACATTCCAACACCAGCACCTACGGCGCTTCCACCACAGAATCTACCTCGAGTAGAATTCAATTGGGGCACTGGCAACATCGACGAATTCATGATTACTTTCGTACGAACCATCACAAATGTTGCAGGTGATGGTCACTGTGGGTATAGGTCTTTAGCTTGTCTTCTGAATTTGGGACAAGACGCATGGCTTCGAGTTCGACGAGAGCTGGCCGTTGAGTTGCAGGTGCATTAAGATCGGTACCATTACTATCCGGCCTTAGATGAGCTCATCATGAGGGTCAATTATTTTGGCACGTGTCATGATGCTACGTATTGGATGGAGATTCCGATCATGGGCGAGGTGTTTGCCACGCTTCACCAACGTCCTTTGGTGATTTTGTCACAGATGATGCCTATGTTGTGCCTACCTCTGTACGCCACCGGTGGCCCGTCAGTACCGGCCTATGAGGAGCTAGATGAAATAGCTTTAGTCGGCAACAGCAACCATTTCGTTCTGGTACGTTTCGTATTTCATATTCATTAATTTGTTACTGTTTTGTTTCTCTTTTCTGACATCAATATTAACCTTGTATTCACAGATTTGGTTGTTGTCTGGTTCACCTCTTCCTCCAGTCTACGTCACATGGACACGGCATCACGATCGCACTGTCGACGGTTGGGACGAGCAGTTTGCAGCGAGGATTGCACGATATAGAGCTTACCGCCATCGTGATGGTGGCCGTCCCCTACCGTATTAGCATTTCCCACTTTCTGATGTGATTTTTCGAACTTCATATGTTCAATTGGGTTGTATCTTTCTCTATTCCATTTCACAACCGAACTCCATATTTTCGTCATCGCTTATATTTATCGCACTTTCGTTTTAATTATCTTTCTTTTCAATTCAACATATGATTTTTTTCAGATCACGACGTTTATTACAAGTTAATTCCACTGTAGTAGGATATACGTACCATTGCAGATGTCCATGGATTATACGATAAATTCGTAGTGTGGGCGAATACCGCATAACCAAGCGGTGTGTATCGGTTCCTATCGGTCCACTCAGCTCTTCCAAATAGTTACGCGCAAATCGGGTTATCCGATACCCACCGCATGAGCATGCGGTGAGGTTGAAACGAAACGGGGGTGCTCACCGCATGAAGATGCGGTATGTCTCTATACGGTGGGTAGTACCGCATGTATATGCGGTAGTTCACCGCATGTATATGCGGTAGTTCGTTGACCGTCATTAACTCACCGCATATCTATGCGGTGATTAGCGGTGGAAATAGTAAAAATTAGCGGTGGAGATATCGTTTCCGTTTTTTTATATATATATACCTTTATAGCATATATGGAGTATTAAACGTTACAGTTTAAGAAAGATTTTTTTAGATACACCGATTTAGCAACTTTAAAATATTTTTAGGGGGTTTAAACATTACGGAGTAGTATTTAGGAACATTGTTGTCATTAATTAAATCAGAGCTATTAGTTAGTGTGCTTCATAACATTGGATGGTCGGGCGGCTGGGGCGTGTAAAGAGGAACTTTAGAACAGATTTGTTCATAGACTCGGACCTGTTTCTTCACAGTGGGCAGCAGCCCCGCCAATTGGTCTTTCCCTTCAAAAATCAGCATATTCCGTCACTTTCACGTATATCACAACATGTTTGCGAATGTCGAGCTCCATTTATCCTCTCTCTTGACGTTTTCAAACACCCATTGCAGAACATCAGTGTGTGAGAGGAAGGTCGCCACGTTCGTATTTCCCATAATATTTCTCCAAATATGCTCAATTGCTTGACAGTCTCGGAGTAGGTGTAGAGTTGTTTCTTCCACTCCACACCTAGGACAAGCAGCAAAGTCCGAGAGATGTCTCCTTACACGGTTGGCATTACAAAGAATGCTATTGTGTGCCATGAGAAAGACGAAGGCTCGGATTCGCTGTTGGGCTGGAATTCGCCAAATATGTTTCCATCCCGTAGTACTCACGATGTTCTGATATCCTTGAATGATCTTGATTGCAGATCTTGTGCTAAACTCCCCTGATTCCGAGTGGCCCCAGTAGAAACGATCAGCAGCTTCCGGGTCATTCAAAACCCATATTGACTGGAGTTTGAGGAGGACCTCGGCGGGGAGGATGGGGGAAATAATCTCCCATTTCTAGCCTTGTGAGTCCCACAAAGTTTTGCTAGAACAGCCTGATTAGCTTCTCGCATATCTCTCAGACCCAGCCCCCCTTCCGCCACCGGACGTTTCAGAACCGCCCATGAAAGAAGGTGGATTTTGCGGTGTTCCGCAGTCGAGCCCCAGATAAAACCTCGGATCAGCTTAGCAATGCTGTCACATATCTCCCTTGAAACAAAGGAGGACTGCATAACATAGATTGGTAAGCTCGAGAGCACCGACCGAGCCAGGGTAACCCTCCCTGCGAAAGACAGTGATTTCGCTTGCCACCCCCTTAGCCGAGAGGACACCTTGTCTAGTAGATAGCGATATCTCTCGCCTGTCATCCTTCCACAGGCAGTCGGAACCCCCAAGTAGTTGCCGAAGTCAGTGGAAATAGGGGTCCCAAGAGCACTTGCTATCTCCCTTTGCACCGAATCTGAAACCCCTCTTGAGAACAGGATACTACTTTTGGTGAAATTGACCTTCTCTCCCGACTTGGCACAAAACTGCTGCAGGCATTCTTTTATAACAGTCCCCTGATCGGAAGTGGCTCAACACCGATGGCGTGTCAAAAGGAAATCCAGGTCCAGCAGGAGGTGGGGGACTCATCAGAGGATCAGATGGCGAAGTTCTTCGAGCATTTACTTTTCGGTGTGGCAAATGTTCGGCCCTCACAGCTGAGCTTTGGGTTGCGTTGCATGGATTGAGGTTG
This sequence comes from Persicaria maculosa, assembly GCA_963922045.1. Lineage (NCBI taxonomy): Eukaryota > Viridiplantae > Streptophyta > Magnoliopsida > Caryophyllales > Polygonaceae > Persicaria > Persicaria maculosa. The sequence goes on from OY998253.1 coordinate 15,032,761, forward strand.
GTTAATCGACTGGGCTTCTCTCAACTCATTTTTGAATCAGATTCAGCTACAGTTTGCAAGCTACTGAGTAACAGGTGCTCTTCCACTCATGCCGATTTCCACCTCCTTGATCAATGCCGGCGTATCCTATATAGCAACAGTTGGGAAGTCTAGATTTGCAACATCCGAAGGTCGGTGAACGGAGCTGCTGACTCGCTTGCTAACTGGTCTCTGCAGCTCACCGATGCATACATGGAGCACAATAGCTTGCCTATTTCCGTTCTTAATACTGATGCCAATATACCCATGTCAAACTGTTGATTATTCCTAATTAAATAAAATCTAGCGGGTATTAGAGCATGAGCAACCATGAGTTTTGCTCACCTTAAGGTTGTTAAAAGGTAACCTCATGGTTGTAGGCAAAACCTTAAGGTAAAGAGAGGAAATGGGTTACCTTGGTGTGGAGAGGTAGAAAGTGCCTTGGACCATGTGTAAAAGTATGATGATTTATTTAATTTATTTAACTAATAATATTATGATTAGTGGAAATAATATAGTGGGTAAAAATAAATGGGAAAAAGAGAAGAATGAGGTAAACTCATGGTTCTGGAGTAAACCTTAAAGAAAGAGGTTGATAAAGTAAAAAATTATTTAAAAGAAAAAATAAATGAGGTGTCAAAATATTATAGGGAGAGAAGAAAAAGATTGGATAAGAGGTAACCTTATGGTTGCGGATGGTCTTAGCCCCCCTTTGAATCAAAAAAAAAGAAAGTTAGTGTGCTTCATAGCATTTAAAAAAAACTGTAATTTTATTTATGCATCGAGGGCCAGTTTTACATTAACTATAGCAGATCCGAATCCAATTTTGAGAACCTAAAATATTTTATTTGTTTATTTATTTATTACTGTAAATACTATGCAAATCTCTAAAATTAGATGGGTGGGACTGGTGGGAGTATATCAGTATAGTGTTACTTATGATGACACTTTCAAATAGTTTAATGGGTCTGAAAATGGGCGTAGTTGCCCGTAGGCCCAAATCTGACAAAAAAAAGAACCATCGGAATAACCTGAAATACTGGCCCAGCTTAACAGGCTCAATAAGTCAAGACAGGTATTGGCCCAATGGGCTCTGATATGTGTTGTAGTTACGGAGTGATATTTATACCTTTTTTTTTTTGGCTATCTACACAAATATCCCATTTTATTTTATTTTTTAAAAATAGGCTTCTTGAGTTACAAGTTTGTTTTAGTTTTATCATATGTCTCCCAAGAGACTCTTGAGTTACATACACATTTGTGATTTAAGAGAAGTAGAGTCTTTTTTAAAAAAAAAACTAGTCTATACCCCGTGCGCTACGCACGGGATATTTTTAAAATTAATCTAAGTATATATATCTTATTTTTCGGATGTTATCATATTAATCAATTCGTTTTAGATGATACAAGTTCAAATCTCGTATAGACATCTATGGTTATGTGTAATTGTGTGAATTGATATTTTTTCTTAAAACTTATGCTCAAGCTTAAACGACACTTATTGTTGATGGGAGGGAGTATTGATTTATAGTAACTGAAAATGACAAAATGAAGAAACCATTGTCTTGCAGGAGTACTTCTAAAACCCAAACATAAAACAAAAAAGGCTTACAACATCTTTAGATATAGCTACCATTAGTCACATCTGTAGAAAGAGAATGCACCAAAGTAAAACAATGCTGATGTTCTAGCTTCAAACACCATCAATCAACACTATTTTGATAAACGATAATAGAAGTTGTGGGCATGTGGCAATCAAAGGAATAGACTGGTTTACCATGATGTTCCTCCACTATTTTCGATAAAATCAAAAAGAGTTCTTGTATGAAGACCAAGATATATACGCCCCAAATGCTAAAGGCTCAGCTGCATATGCTATATGAACTCCAGCCAATAGCTGATTAGCCATCTTAACACAGCTACACAAAATCAGGAAATTTGTAAATTCCAAGACAAGAAGAAAGGTCGTTTATAACTACCAAGATACAAGTTTTGAACATACAAAATTCCATATAGTAAATACAGACAGGATAGCAGCAGCAGCAGAAAAAGAAGAAAACAGGATGAGCTATCTGTGCTTTTCATACAGGGCTTCTAATTTAGTTTCATGCAATCATATTTCTTCATCCAGTTATAACTTATGACAGTACAATGAATCGCTAAAATTGAATCTAGTTTTTCAAGCATATCAAAGGATTGAAATGAAGGCCAAAACACTCATCAAACTTATTTCTTGAAAGTAAGTACAATTTTCACTTATCAAGTTTACTGAGCCTCTAAGAAGAGATTTCCTTTATACAGCCAGAAAACTCACCAATCTTAGATTGATCTTGGAGTAACAGTAATAAATTTATTCACAAATTAATGGCTTGAAACTTTTCATCCAAAACAAATCTAGAAAATAGAAGATTCATATGATCATATCTAAAAGGCCAAAAGAAATGAAAATTGTATCATTGTACAAAATACATTTCGCAACATAAAAGCTCGGCCATACCTTTGCAGAATTGCTTCTCTAAGCTCTCGTATAGCGTCATTGTTCAAAATAGCATTCCAAACAGCTCTATCAGATGTCAAAGAAATCCCCATCCTCTACAAAAATATCAAACTATTTGAATCATAGCTGGTTGGATAAACCAGGCATTGCGACACAGTTAGCTAATTGTCATAAGCTTTCTATTACTTGAAAATTCTGCTTACATATCGCGATTTCCCTCTAATTTGTACTTTGAATGTGTTTCAGTTTGTTCTTTGCATGCTTTTGTTGGATGTGATGATTGCAGTTTTATTGCCCAGTTTTAGATGCTTCAAAAGATGCATATTGTTGATTGCCACTTGTTTTTGATCCTGAAATTGATTTCATTCTTTGTTTTGTTTATGTTGAGCTTTGAAATGTTTCTTTTCCAAGCCAATGCAAATCCATGAAGAATTTATTGTTACTGATTATCAATGAAGATTTCAGTTATTAATCACCATCTTTCAGCTGAGATTTGCTTGCTTGGTACATTGCATACGGAGTTGTTCCTTTTTTGTCTCAAATGCACCGCTTCATATGCAAGACACTGCTCTTGCTTGTGCTATAATTCGAACCTCTAATTCAAAACGAATCTCATAAAACAAAAAAGGCAAGAAACGAACCTCTAATTCGAACAACATCCGTCAAACTCTTCATTCCTCTCACTGCCTCCGTTGGACTCTTCCTTGAATTCCAACTACACACCATTTGTTACTTCAGGAAAATCCAAGCATAAAAATAGATTATAAATGAAAAAAGGACACTGACTTGTCTATATTGCAAGAGTGAACAACCAATTAAGCAAATAAACTAACTTAGAAACTGCCTATAAAACTACCAAAGAAGTGGAGGAGTGGGTAAGCTCGGGTAGTTATCTATGGACTATCTAAGCTTGTTGTTTAAAAAAAAGACATAACCATAACATGCAGATTGCAATAAACCAAACTCAGAACAGGCAAAACCCATAGACATCAAAAAATAAAAGATTTGGGCAAAAAAACCATAGTTGATCATAGTTCAAGAGGTACTATTTAGACATGGAAAATTCAAACAATTGAGCTCAAGTTATGAGATGCTTATAGAAAAATGAAACAAATACAGTAGAAGGATGACAGGTTACTCGATGTCAAACGTCAATAGAAAAATGAAACAAAGAGAGCAGCAATATGACAGGTTACTTGATGCAAGAGTAAACTTACTAGATTTTGTTATATACTAAATTTTCTAAATTTTCATATTTATCTATTTCAGATTTTTCAAATAGACTTCATCATTAAATTTTCGTATTGGTATGACAGCAAGAGTGTCAGCATGTCATCTTCTAGTGTAAAAGGTGGCTCCTTAAATTTCCCTTAATAAGCTGATCTTGAACAAAACCTATGCTTTCTACTTCTCTCCAATCAAACTGAACCTTTTTATATGGAAAAGAATTTACTAATATAGTCCACGATATTTGGTCATTTATTGTTCAATATTTACAACAACCAAGACGAATGGCCAACCTAATTTAACTCAAACACTATTTTCCCAATAGATATCCTTTTCAAATGAGATTTTAGCACAAAACTCATATATCACCATTCACCAGAGCATGGAAAGTAGTTAGAACTGATATCTTGATTAAAAACATAAATCAGCAAAGGGTTGTAGGTTTCAGACATTTCATTTGTTTCAAATTACAACAAGATATATTATTTTTGGAAAACTATAACCTTTTTCAGAAACCAATATTCTGGTAGAAGTATGAATTATAATTTTAGAAGTACCTAACCTAACTGAAACCTAAATCACAAATTAACCCTGAATCCTAGACTAAACCACAAATTCAAACCTAAATCATAGCTTGAACATTTAAAGCGAAACCCAATGAATTAAAACCCTCTAATTTGCAACCTAAACGGCTAAACCCCAAATTGAAACCTAAACCATAGCCTGAACACCCAAAATGAAACTCTAATTCTCAGAGAATAACCCTCAAATCAAATGGAAAAAACTTACCTCTTAAATTCGAACAATTAGTCATCCTCCTGAAGTATCTTGTTGAGATACAAAAGAATTAATGCATTTAAATGTTTCAAATTACAATTAATCAATTAAATGAATAACGAACAACAGAAGAGAACTCTTACCGAAAAGAGACCTTTGGGGCTCTCCATGGTCTGTGTACCACCATTGTGAAAAGAGGAAAAACAACAATACACCATTTCAAACCCCAAAAATCAATTCAGAAACTCAAATTCCACAATAAAGAGGGGAAGGGGAAGATGATTCACCTTAGCTTTGGATCAAAACGTTTTGCACGATCTGTCTCTTCTTTATTATTCAATAATCTCTATTTATTAATTTGAATAAATTGGTAGTTGCTGATGTACGTATCCAATGACTTGGTGCTCCAATTAGTTAGCCTAATTGCAATACACCAACAATTTGTTAAGAGAAAAAAAATACTTGAAGTAAGCAACTAATTAAAATAATGCACAACGAGAAAATCTTATGGCATCAATCTCTGCAACAAAACACCAAACCCTAACCCTAACTAATAAGAACGAACGATTTTCAAACAATACCTGAACTTCAGTGTTGCGATTTATCAAAATCCCCAAATCTTCATCCGTCTGTCTCTATTCTTGGATGAATCGGAAATGGAAAGGACAAATTCCGAATGAGAAATTGATTTCATTCAATTAGAACTGGAAAAACGGAGGGGAAGAAGACGTTGATTCAGAAAGATGAGAGAAGGCGGTTCACCGGGAAGATCGTCTTCAATGGCGGAAACCATCGGAGCCTCTCGCCATAGTTGATGAGCCTTCTTCGTCCTTCCCCCTTGACGTTCTCTCTCGACAGCCGAGCCTCGCCCTCAACCGTCGGAGCTCCTCCCGATGACACCGCTCACGAACCCGGGCGCTAGAAGCGACATAGCGCGTTTGAGACAGCACATCGGAGCTCCTCCCGACGACATCTGCTGCTGCTTGAAGACAGTGGTCAGGCGTCTCAGCCTCTCAGGCATCCCGTAGCCCTGGCGATCGGAAGCTGTTGGCTTCTGTGGAGTTCTCCTTTGAGCCTTCGTCCTTCGCTCCTTCTGCCTCCGCACCTCGTCATCCGGAGCCCTCGGATTATCACCAAAACCGCTTGCGAACGGTTTCTAGAGCAGCCGACGCACCGACTTGAGCCTTTCTTGGCGTCGAAAAGCCGTAATCGATCAATCAAAACGGAGTGAGACTGCTTATAAAACTGCATCAAAAAAAACGGATTGAAATGGGGATAACTGGGAAAAAAGTTAAAAAAAACTCTGAAAATGCTCTGCTAGACACGTGGAGCGTTCTTTTGCAAAAGACATGCTTTTGCTCTTACATTGTAAGGATGGGATATGTGAAATAGACGGTAAAAGAGTAAGGTCGAAAGAAATAGCAACATCTTGTGGTAATTGGTAAAAGCCCAACAGGAATTGTTAGCCATCAAAATCCCATTGGCTCATTATGAGACCACAAAATCAATAAATCACATGCCACCGTGTCTTTCTCCTATCCCCCAATCTTCTTCTCCTTATAAATCTTAAATATAAAATAAAACAAAAAATATATAGATTAACATAATAACAAAATGGGCTACTTTGTATTGTGAAAACTTTCCTTTCTCTAGAAAATCTAGGCATTGGTTGTCCAACCCCTGCTTCGGCCGTTCGCAGGAGCGGATTCTCTTTAGGGCCAGAGGTGGCAGTCGCCCCCTAATCGAAAATGAAATTTAATATATACTTGGTCCTCTCGTAGATAGCTTCAATTTGATATATTATAAGTTCAAATCTGATACCTAAGCAAAAAGTTATGAATGCTTCAAGACTGAACTAACATAAATTATTTCCAACATCATTTTCCAAACCGAGTTACTTCTATCGTAATTATCTTTGTTAAACTTCATACCTTAACACTATAATTAAGCTCAATAACTTCAAATTAGTATATTATATTGAAATATTTAAAAACTTTGAAATCAAATAGACACGATTAATGTTTTTATTATATTGATGATTGCTTAAAAGAAATTAGATATTTCACATAAAAATTTTCGGTGATAGTTTTCCATCCCTCAAATAAAAGTTTCAGGATCCGCCACTGGCCGTCCGACTTTGGCTTCGACCACCTTTACTGGCTTCGGCCGCCCCACCTGCTTCCGGCCACATCCCTTCCATTGTGGCGCAGCCATTCTGTGCTTCGGTGTGAACGACAAATAACCCTACCTCTGAAATTCCTTTCTCGGACCTTGATCTAAAATCAAATTGATAAGGGGCTTTTGTTGATCCGAGTTTCTAGTCCCCTTTTCATCAATTTCCAGATCTGGTTTCGTACATCAACACCTCCTAATTCAATCTACTGGTTCCCTAGATTTGGGGTTCCCTTGAGCCTCTCAACCCAAGACTTCATATAATGACGAATAATGAATCAGATTTCATTAAATAATTTACCATCTCATTACCACTAGTAACCAAAATTGGACACATACGTGGGAATAATTGACGAATAATGAATCAAATTATGCATATCAAAAACCCTACACTTAATTCGACACATACGTCTGAATAATTCTTCTTTCCCCCCCTAATAATGCGGGAAAGTCGAATAGCTAGCGGATCGAGTTCTGTCACATCCGAAACCCTAGTCATACTATTGTCCATTCAAACCCGTCCCCCAAAACACATCTCACCCTCAAGAACGATAACAAAGATCACAATAGGTTACCACAAGGAAAACAAGATATAGACTTATGAAACGGGACAGAGAATAAGAAAACAACAACAATAAACCGACATTAGAGGCAGAAAAGCGGTTAAAAAGAACCCATAATGCTCATAGGTTTTTTTGGGGGGTGGTTATATTCTAAAGAAAACAAAAGCAAAGAAGTGTTGCATCGGCCTTGGCTTGAGAAGGGCGGTGGCCGAAGAGCGGTGCAGCCAGGCCTACAGCTCCGACCTGACGGCGAAAAATGATTCAGACAGAGGAGGAGGGAGAAGCCCCGACCGCGGAGGAAGGCAACAACAGGACTGCGAGAGGCTAAGGCGGTGGTGAAACGAGGCCATCGGAGATCCCGATGGCGGTGAACGCCGAGACACACTCTTGGTTTTCGTGAAACGATGATTTGGGAACCATGGGCACAAAGCGGAGGCTGCGTTGGAGCGGCGACCGAGGTGGAAGCTAGCAGCGGCGGCGGCCGTACGTACAAGCCGGTGGGTGGCTATACGAAGGTGGGCGCACAAGCGACAACCACATGAAGGTGGAGGCGAGCGGCCAAGGTGGGTGGGCAGTAGTGAAGGCGGTCCAGTACTCCGATGAACCTGGCAGAGGCAAAAAAGGTGATGGTGTCCTAGGAAGCACGGAAACAACAATTTTTTATTTTTGGAGGTGTCCGACACGGAGAAACGAGGAAGCGGCGGGGAAACGGCAGGTTTTGGAGCTGCCCGATTTCCTGCGGGAGCTCACCGGCGAGGAGGTTGTCGGACAAATCAAGCTCTCGGAGCTCCGTGGCGTGGAAGAAATCGGCGGGAACGGAGCCATTGAAGGAGTTGGAGGACAAATTGAAGGCGCGGAGTTGATCCAGGAAGCCGATATCTGGGGCAATGGAGCCGCAGAGCTGGGGGCCCGGGAGGGAGAGGGCGACGATCCTCAAAGAATCATCGCATGCGACGCCGCGCCAGTTGGAAGGGGTGTCGTCGTTGAAGTTCCAGCCGGAGAGGATCGCGAGTGGGTCTCCGATGACACTGTATTTGAACTAAAAGAAGGAGGAGAAGCCCGTTTCATTTTTTAACTCTTCTAGTCTTCTTTGTCAATCCTTTGAGTGATATTTGTTTGATTTCATTTCATATTGTCGTTTCCTCGCCGTTTCCTGATTTTTAGAATTGCCGCTTCCCCATGTCCCCGTTTCCCGTTTCCATTTCCCGTGTCCGTGCAACCTAGATGGTGTGTAGCGACGGAGAGGCTAGGTCAAGCACAAATGCTCAAAAGAGAGTGTTTGCTGTGATACTTGGATACCAAAAGTTATCTTGTTGATGTCAATATATTCATACGATTTTAATATACCCATTAACTGTGTTCATGTCGTTTGTATTAAAGCATTAAGCAGATCGATGCACTTATGGTGTGTTTGGATTACCATATACATTAATATAAATAATAAAACATAGTAATCCAAAAAGACACATGTTAATAATTCATAGATTATAATATAATTGAAATCTTTAAGAAATAGATATATTAAAATTTTAACCTTAGTAAAATCCTGTTCATATGATAAACTTAATTCAAAGCATATTCGTAAAATGGTTTCTTTTAAAGTCGTAAAAAGCGTTTTCGACATCGATTTGAGAAATTTAGCCAAACAGGCCCTTATTAGTCATTGCCAAGTTCATCTACCAGTATTAGTGAAGCAGAAAGTGATTAAGAATAAATTACTGATAATAATTACTTGGAGTAGTAACTGAAAAACACATAAACTTTCATTAAAAAAAAAGAAGAAGAAGAAGAAAAAGAAAACATAAATGATTGATATCCCTACACAAAGAAAAAAGAAAAAGAGGTACCTAGCTAAGCTGCAGAAAGATTTCAAATCCAATTAATTAAACAGGAAGCATTAGAAAGCCATAAAATGTATCATCAAGGTCAACATATATAAAAGTATACCGCTCGGTCTAATTAATTAATTCTCTCTCTTAAAAAAAAAGACTCAACTTTGCTAGGGTTCATATATCAGGGTTGCAAAAATCCTGCACCCTTAAATTAAAGCAAAAGCTAAGAGAATGAATAAAAAGGAAGATCGATCCGATGACAGATCGAGATGAAAGATAGATGGAGATGAAATAAATTAAACCTTACCATAAGATGAAATTAATAGGAGGGAGGATGAGATCGATATGATCAGGATGGGTTTGACAAAGGGAAGACCACATAGATCCATTGGCAGTATGCCCACCTCCAGCCTCGCAAAACGTATATGTGTGAAAGGAGATCTACTACTTGATCGATCTTCTTACACACATATATATATGTTTCAGTTGGTTGGCCTTAACTTAGTCGGCGGAGATGGACAGAATGCCAATAATCTCTGCAAGTAACCCTTTTGCCAAAAACCTATACCTGGCTTTTCTTGAATTGAATTGAACTACTCGATCGATCACTTCATTATGCATATTATCACTCGAGGGGATTGAAGATGCATGAAATGGAAGTGAGCGTGGTTTTAGAGAAGGGAATCGTGTAGCTGATTGAGTACCAACGAGTGTATATTAATAGAGGGAGAGGGAGAGATGGAAGCTAGGGTCATCATTGTGATTCCTTTCACCATCCAAAATGGCAGAAACTGAAGGTAGCCCTCAGTTTCTGAGCAACCCCTCCAATTAACATTTTCTTTTTTAAAAAGGAAAGAAAAGAAGGCACTCATTTCACTCTTGTGTGTGTGTGTTTTTTTTTTTTTTGTCAAATTATATAATGAAGTTTTGGAAGAAATTCCTGATGAGTTAAAAAATGAAGGGGGGTAATTTTGCCATTTTATAAAAAAAAATTGTACATTTAGTGATTTAGATGGTTCTTTGAAACTAATTAATTAATGCTCAATTAAGCTGATTTCCATGGAAAAAATTAAGGGTGCTGTGTGAGTAGTGTTTTAGAAAATTTGACCTTGTGTGTATTGTTATTAACCAACAATCAATTTGTTCCATATATAGTCAACTATTATTGGCTTCTAGGCTCTAGCTAGCTAGTAATGAAATTATTAAAAAATTTCTTTGGTTCCAACTCTAAATGATCGCTGTTTATTTATCAAATTCAAAAAATTATTAAGTTTTTCATGAATTTTTTTTATGAGTTTGAATTTGAATAATAAATGTGAAGATAGTAGTAGGATGGATTTGTATGTGTTTGAATGGGGTTGGCCTAGAGAGCGTTTGCTGTCGCCGTCGGCTCCATCCTTCCTTCATCAAGCAACCACCACAGATTGTCCTCCGGCAAGGCCTCGGTTTTTCTTCCGGCTTTACCCGCATCTTCACTACATCCAGCCTCCTTCTTTGGTCGATCCCAGCCTTTTGTGCCACCTTCTGCTATGGTTTTGGGTGGCCGCTTCTTCGCCCAACGACTTCTCCGACTACCCTCGCACTCGCGCTCAACATCTTCCTCGACAGTCCTCGCCCTTGCCCAACAACTTTCAACCCCCTCGACCTCCGTCTCCCAACCTTCCGTGGCTCCGCCCTCACGCAATAGCTTCCCCGACAGGCTCTCGCCTTGCAGAACTCTACCCCTAGGCCCCCGCGTCCTCGGCCTTCCACGGCTCCGCTTCCGCCTCCATCGACTTGACCTTAGTTTCCGGCCACCGTTGTGGCACCTTCGGCTCCGCCATCCAACCGCCCTCACCGTCCTTTCTTCGCCTCGATGTTTAGCGTTAATCACACGCTAGGAGTTTTCTTTTTCATTCCATCTTTCTTTCCCTTTCCCTTTGTATTGTTGTTCAATTTCTTTCCTTTGTCCCGTCTCAGTTGCCTCTAATTTGACTACCTAGTAGTCGCTTACGATCTCGTTATCGTCCTTGAGGGTTTTGAGACGGGTTGGGTGTTTATATTGGGCAATGGTTTGGCTTGGGGTTAGATTTGCGATCTGGTGTGTTGTGTTGTTCTTGTTGTGGTGCAGCCCTTATGTGAACGATGTTTGATTCGCTGTATCCGAAGACGACGTGGATTTGCGATCGATATCTAATGGCTCTTCAGAGTCCATAATCTGAGATGTCCGCTAGTGTCCCCATAGCTCTCTGTGTGCATCCTCCGTTGGCTGCTTGGTTCGTTTGTCGTGTTGGTTTTATTTTACGATGTAGGATAGCTTGCATGTTTATTTTATTTTCGCACTTCCTTTTTTGTTATTTGCTTCACGTTATTTCCATTTTGTCATTTGCTTTTAATTGCTATTTGATTTGATTGTACATGATATATGGTTAGTCCATCTACCGGCTTGCCCGGTCTCTCGGTTTCTCTAGACTTGACTAGAAAACTGAATTCCTATCTTGGTTTAAAAAAAATGCAAAGATTTACATATTTTAGGGAAGAAATTATAAATTATTTGAAGTAGTCAACTCGCTTATATATAATACTTCAATTTTTTAATATTTCGAATGTGGGATTTATTTTTTAAAAATACGTATAAAAAGTTAAACAACTTATATGCATAAATGTTTATTGTCTTCAACTACTCTTTAAAATATGTATAAAAAGTTAAATAACATATATGTTGTGAAAGAGAAAGAGAGAACAATGGGACACGAAATAATTTCCGTGTTCTGATAGGAACCGTACAGAGCATCGTATCTCTGTAGAGAAAAAATTCTTAATCTACAGTTAGGATTTCTTATTACTGAGATGCTTTGATGGATATAATGACACGCTAATTCCAAGGAATAATTCCAACCATACACCCTCTTTTTACATAGAGAAATCTCTATAGACATAACCTCCTATAGATAAATCTAGAACCTAATATAAATCAAACCATCTATAATAATCTCATCTCATATATATATATATATATATATATATATATATATATATATATATATATATATATATATATAGCTTGTTGGTTTAATTCTTACTCTAATTTATTTATCTACCTAGATAATTAATTGTCTCAATATTTTTTTTAATACTTGAATCGGGACAATTAATTAAAGTAGAGTCAACGATGGTGGATGTCTCACAAATTCACGATGCATGCGAATCAAGTGTATGGTAAAAGCCAAACCTCCCTCAATTTCTACCAATTATTATTCTCAATTAAATGCCCCAATATGAATGGCAATGCACATTAATTATCACCCGTACTGTTCACTACTTACTATCATTACCTAGGCATCCGAGGCGTAATATAATTGTAATATTACTAATAATTAAAAAAAAAAAAAGGTAACGAGGCAACCGTGGTTATATTCAACGCAAAATATATGCCATTTCGATCTTTGGCATTTGTTTATACTTTATACCTACTTTAATTTGATTATATTAAGCAATGAAATTAAGAAAATTAAATAGTCAAAATAATCTACAAATCTCGTTCATATGTGTGTTCTCAATTAGTAAGCGCTAGCTTTTTACATTTAGACTATTTCAGGGCCGTCCAATCAATTTTGGAGGTCCGGGTCATAATTTTATAAATTTTATATGTAATTTTTAATTTTTTTTATATCTTAAGATGAGTATGTTAAAAGAATTTAGATTATTTTTGTTGATATTTAAGGAAAATTATAAAAAAAAACTCTTTAAAATAAGAATTTTTAAGAAAATCACCGATAAAATTTATATTAAAAATTTCATACAAATTGTTTTAATCCATAGTACAGATTATGTACGCAAGCTATATTTATCAATCTTTTGCTCTATAAAATTTATAGTTATACAATATTAAAAATAATTTATATACTGCATGTTTAAATTTGTGTCATTTGTTTTTTAAACACAAAACCCTAGTGTTTCTATATATATATATATATATATATATATATATAATATTCTAAAACTCCTTGAAACATGTTATTTCATTCAATTTAATTAATATAAATATAGCTATGACCATATGAATCTTTTTTTCTTGAATGTTCATGTTAATAAAACTAAAATTGTTCATGAATGACATAATTATAAAATGAAATTAAAAGATTAGTTGTATTTAAATTTAAATTAATAATTTGATACTCTACGACTTTATGAAATTTATTGAGGCCACACAATCAGTTACATAAATGAAGAGAAATAGGTGGGGCGACCTAACCAATAGAAAAAAAGGTTAGAATGTTAAGAGTTGTGCTAAATCTGGGATTCAAACCCGTGACTATAAGAAAACATGCATGTCCCGTAGCAATTCAACAACCACCACGCCAACAGACACTTGTGTTAATTTTAAAAATGTTTTATTATATATACTGAAATTAGTAAAATATGAGGCCCCGTAAAATCGGAGGCCCAGGGCAGTCGCCCGCCTTGCCCTCCCCCATGGCCGGCCCTGGACTATTTTATACTCCCTCCGATATTTTGACTTTAGACACGTAGTTTTAGGAGCTAAAAACTTTATAAAATCTTATTTATTTTAATTAATTTTTTTCATAATTTAAAATAAGTAATAAATTATGAAAAAAATTAATTAAAATAAATAAGATTTTTTTATAGTTTTTATCTCTTAAAACTACGTGTCCAAAGTCAAAACATTGTTTATTTTCGATCGGATGGAGTAATGTCTATGATCAAATTTATAACACACACAATGGCGAAGGCAGAAAAATTTCGGAGGGGCCGGGGCACAATCATACTTGTACGATATAGTTTTGGATTAAATTGGCATAAAGAATTTTACGTATATAATACTCCATCCGTTAATTAAAACATGTCGTTTTAGATATTTACACATTTTTTAAGAAAGTAAATAAAAGCAAACAAAAATACACGTATACTCTTAATTATTACTTTACTTTTCCACTTTATTGAAAACTACAACTAACAAATCGATCTCTAATCATTACAAGGGTAATTTTAGAAAGTGAACACCAAAATATCTAAAATGACATGTTTTTCTTAACAAGATTAATTTACTCCTAAAACGATATGTTTTTCTTAACGGAGGGAGTACGATAATAAATGATATTATATTAAGATAAAATGTCATTGGTTTATGATAAAACGCTATCATTTTTTTCGCACCTAAAGAAAAGAAATATAAATATATAAATGAAATAGCCAAAAAAAATTAACTAAATAAGTATAGGAAACTCAATATAATAAACATTAAGTTAAGATTATGGTTGTTATATGAGCTAAGTAGCTAGAACTTGGCTCGAGTTTTGCTCAATAAAAGCCCGACTCGAGCATCATGTACAAAATGAGTTGATTATGAGCACATTTTTATGCTTGATTTAAAGCTCGGCTCGATTGAAACTCAAATAGCATGAATTTGGTGAAATTTACAAATTTTCTTTTAAATTATTTTGTCATATGAGCAAGTAAAGCTGCATAATTCTAGGGGAAAAAAAACTCAGCTCAAGGTCGTTCATTTACTAAACAAGTCGAATATGAGCTCAAGTTCAAATATAGGTTCGACTCTGTTGTGAGCCTAATTCGCCATGTTTTATAGTTACTTTTATATCGTTTTCTGCATGCATTTCATACATTTGAGCTAGAATAGTACAAAATCTATGTAGTTTATGCTTATTTGCCAAATTATGGAATCTACACCAGTTTCTGTTTAATTTCGCAGAAATCGAAGCAATTTACAGCAATTCTGAGAAAGGAGAAAAGTTCGAAGTCAACTACAGAAGTCCAAGGTCAAGGAGCAGCGGAACTGGGACAAATCAAGCTGAAAGCAAGGAAATCTACTCGACAACACTTTAGTCGATTTCGACCAAGCTTAGTAGATTTCGAGTACAAACAGTCGATTTCCACCAGAGTTGACCAGAATCGAACAGAGCTGATGAAGCTAGTCGATATCGAGTTGTTTTACTCGATATCGAGTAAGCCATATCGAGTCAGAGACCCCGGAGTCGACAAGTGAAGCTGGGAGCTGAACATGTTACTCGATGTCGAGGAAAAATCAAGTCGACTTTGCTCCTGGAAGCCGGAATCGAGTTGATGAGCAGAAGACGAGAAAAGTGCTAGTCGATATCGAGCAATTCTACTCGATATCGAGGAAACCCCCAGTGGCCGACGTCGAGTAATCCGAATCTTGTTAAGATTCTATCCCGAAGCCGATGGAGATATTTCCGAGATCAAATTCTATCAAGTTCCATCAAGATCTATCAAGTCAAAGGAGGATTTATCCACAATTAGTTCTAGTTACTTTTTAGATATAATTATTTATTTCCATGTTTTAATATTTAGATAAAGAATAGATAGAATTAGATATAGATATAGTTTTCTTTCCTAGATTAGCTTGGAATGAAGGCTATAAATAAAGCCTTAGGGCGCGGGGCTGATTTTTAGTCGTTCAATTTCAGTTACAATTAGTTACATAGAGAGAGTAGAGGAAAGAGCTTGTAGCCGAGAAGAGTTGGAGTTTGCGAAAGCGTTTTTGGCTTCGATCGGTTGTAAGTTTTGGTTATTTTTAATGCAATTTATTTTCCTGAAATCTTTGATGAGTTTATTCATGATGAAGAGCGAGTAGTCACCCAACTTCTAGGATCGGGGTGAGCCCGACGGTAGCCATATGAGGTGATGCGGTAAAGGTACAAGCTTTTTATGCAATTCGTCTTCTATCCCTATGAGCATGATTCTGTTGCGAAAGTTGAAGGTGATCCTTGTTTGTGTTATTGAAGCGAAAGTGATCTTAATGCAACTTGGATTAATTATGTGAAAAGGGTTAGTAACAATTAGGGTTTATGCGAAAGCCTCTATATTCCTATTTGTTAATAACGAAAGTTATTTGATGAAAAGCATGATCTTTTATGCCTTTATGTGTTATTTTGCATGGTTATCGTTGTGATGTTGATGCCCTGATCTTGGAAGTCTTTAGTTCATTGATTTATTTCGTCGAAATTCGTGTTCTGGCTTGCGAAAAGTTGCGATTTTAGTTATTGAGTTACTCGATCTCGGGGAAGTTTTGTCGATATCGAGAAAATCTTGTCGACATCGAGGAAAGTTGTCGAGACCGAGTTGAGTTTGCTGAGTTTGCTTTCTGTTAGTCGAATTCGAGGGCAGTTGGTCGATATTTTTAGTCGATATCGAGTAAATGTAGTCGATATCGACCAAAGTTAAGTGCTTTCGTTTTCCTTTCCGCTTTTCTTTGTTATTTATGTCTGTCTATTTAATATTTCTGTCTGTGAGATTTGCTGCTACCTGAGATCCGCTGACGTGCTTCCTCGAGAATCGATCCTGATTTCCCGCTGCTACATCAGGAGGAGGTCTTGTAATCATTTGCAAGGGACGGAATCTGGTTTGCTTTACTTTACTTATATTTTGAATTGCAAGTCTCGATTTCCTCCTACAACAGACTCGAGCTTAACTTGTTTCTAAATAAGGTAAATATAATCAAACAACACTAGACTTGTTTAGCTCAAATAACAACCCTAGTTAATTAATATATATAATTTGTTGAACTCATACCTATAATAATGTATAACCAGATATAAAACTTTTAGACTTGCGTAACTTCTTATCTAATTGTCGAAATGATTAATATAATCTCTCATTCGAAGCTCTCGAGATGAATTACAGCATGTACGTGAATGTTAATTTAAGTAAAATATAAAAGCATTATAGTCCACCGAAACAAAATTAAAGTGATTAATAATTAATTTTTAAACATTCATAACTTTTTACTCAAATGTCGGATTAAGGTGTATTATATATCAAAAAGAAGCTATCGACGAGGATCCACCCTTATAACACAAACGTAAGGTCGGGATCCATAGTCGGGTTTATTAATCATCAATAGGGTTTCTTAAATAAGGTTACATAGTCGGGTTTATTTTTATTTATTTTTTCGTTATAAGGTCGGGATCCACCCTTATAACACAAAAGTTTAAGCCATTGCATAAGAGTTTCATCTCCTCTTATATTTTAGTTCTTTTATATTCGATATGCTATGTGAGATTTATCTTCTTAATTAGTTTAGAAGGTAAACTTTAACTATGTATATCTTTTTTGGATCGAAGACTATACTACCTCCGTTCATAAATAGATGTCGTTTGACTTTTTGACACGTTTTTTAAAGAGCTAAAAACTATATAAAATATTAATTTTTTTAGTAATTTTTTAATATAATATAAATCTTATTAATAATAAGTGTCATATTATTAAAAAAAAGTTATTCAGAAAGTTAATATTTTATATATTTTTTAGCTCATTAAAAAACGTAGGGGTGGGCACGGGACGGGACGGGACGGGATTGAGCCGGGACGGGACTCGTCCCGCGAAATTTTTACGGGACGGGATCGACACTTTTTTTTCGGGACGGGATGGTGTCTGGACGGGACGGGACGGGCCTTGTCCCGCATATGAAAATAATAAAATATTATATAAATTTGCAAAGTGAAAAATGCTTTCATAATTCATTAATTTGTATAATATGTTGAATACGGTATTTTTCTCAACTATATTATTTAATAATAATAATATTATTATTATTAACATTAATATTATAATACTATTATTGATTCATACAATGATTGTATAATTAATTATAATGTTCAACATATTTGACTACATTATCTTACTAGACCGGGACGGAAAGGGATTGAGACGAGATTCACCAGATACTGTCTCATTATCGATTGATAGTTGGGAAGAATACCGTATTTAGCTATTTGCCTCTTGTAGCTCTAAATGGGTATAATAATAATAATAATAATAATAATAATAATAATAATAATAATAATAATAATAATAATAATAATAATAATAATAATAATAATAATAATAATAATAATAATAATAATAATAATAATAATAAGGGGGGTTGGCGCACAGCGGGGTTGTCGCACAGCTTGTTTCTCGCCTAGCTGCTCATATTTTTACCAGAGTTTGTTTTTCCATTGCTAAGGGGGTTGGCGCACAGCTTGTTTCTCGGCTGTCTGCTAACTTCTTGTAAACATTTGGTTGTTTGATTTCTATACTATTTGGAGTTATAATAATAATAATAATAAATAATAATAATGATAATAATAATAATAATAATAATAATGCCACGTTATAATTTAAAAAAAAAAATAATACTTATTTTTATTGTTATTATTATAAAATAATTATACTTTACAAGAAAAAAATATAATATAATATGATATAATAATAATAATATTATTATTTAAAGTAATAATATTATTAAATTATATTATAATATTATTATTATAATAAATTATTATTATAAATTGAAAATTATTATTATAATTATAAATAATATTTGCTCAAATAATAATAATATTTTTATTATAAACAAATATTATTATTATTATTATTATTATTATTATTATTATTATTATTATTATTATTATTATTATTATATGCGAGACGGGACGGGATTTGCGGGATCCCACCGGGATCGTCCCGCATTTCATCCCGCGTAATTTATGCGGGACGGGATCGGGACGGGATTTACTATTTTGTCCTAAATCCCACCGGGATCGGGATTTACGGAATTTGTGCCCATCCCTAAAAAAACGTGTCAAAAAGTCAAACGACATCTATTTCTGAACAGAGGTAATATCTTTTTTAAGTATAAAAAAATTGGTTTGAGGTACACGGGGGTCATATATAATATCTTTGACCGTATAATCTCTAGTTAAACTTTGACTATATACACACAAAATTACTATGTCAAACATTAAATTTGACAAATTAACCAATACATTGTACATGGGCCGAGCATGTATATCGAATAAAGACGACAACAATAACAACAATTCAATACATGTATATCCCACAATAGAAGAGAGTTTTAGAAGAAGAGGTCGGATATATGTATATATATCCCATTTTTCCGGTTTGACTAAGTTAGAGAGTGTTTCTAAGAGACTCAAGTGTAAATAGTCAAAAGAAAGAGCAAGGGATAATTAGACAAAGCAAACAAATAAGGCAAATTAAATAGAGATTGAGAGCATAACCAAATAGAAATGAAAATATAAAAGCAGTAAACATAAAAGCTAAACATCAATGGTTCGAATGATCCTTCTCCAGTAGTCTCGATCCATGAGCATATCTTTTGTGAATGTAAGGAGAGTAAGGTCTTAACGAATAACCTCCATTTAATTTATTTATTTTTTGGTCTTCCGATTCTCTACCCATTTGAAAATCTCCTAGCTAGTGTCAGCCCCCCGCACCTTCGCACCGGTGTGGATAGAGGTCTCCTCTGCTCATGTCCGAACCAACGTAGCATAGCGCGCTTTTCACATCTTATTTTCAATATTGGTTCTAAATGAATTCATTTTTTATCTCAATTGCTCTACATTTATTCTCCATATATCAATTGAACTCAAATCTCTTGTGGGTGTACATTATTTAACAAAGAGGCAGCTAGCTAAAGGCTAAGCTAAGGTGAAAGGGGGAAAGGGAAAAGGGTAAAAGGCAGGCAGGTGAGCCCTCAGAGGCCACCTCTGAGTTTCAACTTCAAGGAACAAATGATGAGCACAAAGAATATCCATGCATGGCTTCAATCATGCATGTTCTGCCTTTTCTTTTTCCCTTTTCCATTTCCAACATTCAAATCAAACCTACATCTCTAATTAAGTTATAAATTCAAAGAATTGACTTAGTTGATTTTTTTTAATAAAATAAATCAGTCTTTCTATCCTATGTTCCAAGGGCATAAGATAAGAACCTTAATCGGAAAAGATTCCCTACCAAAAAAAGAAGCGATCATAGGAAAGCAATATTACGAAAAACTAAAATGATTTAAAATTGGGGAATCCTTCCCGATTAAGGTCGTTATCCTATGCCCCAAGGGCATAAGATAGAAAATCCGTTATAAAAATATAGTTGTGTTAAGTTGTTACATTTTATTATTTTTATTTTTAATATTTTTTTATAAGCTAAAAACTATTTAAAATAATTTTTTTAATATTTTTAATTTTTTTAATAGCATTTCATAATTATTTGTAGTATGAAATTGTATAAGAAAATGAATTTAGTAGATGTAACATCCAATCCGGATGATGAACACATTCATGTAATTGATATTTTACGTTGCAAGTGGAGAAAATTATTAGTACCTTCATTTGACATATTATGTCATATTCTATTGATGTGCGCTTATTTATGATTATACTTCCTTTATTTCAATTAAATGTCATCAAATTTAGATACGTTTTTTAAAATTAATTTTTTTGTATAAAATAATATAATTTTTAATATATTAAAAAAATTATAATAAAACTTATTACTAGATTATTAAAAAAATTAATTAAAATTTTAATGTTTTAAGAACACGTGCATGAATAAATGACTTGTAAAAAATAATGGAAGAAGTATGAAATTATTCTAAAAATTAATTAAAAAAGTATATAATTTTTTTTATCATTCTAAAAATATATACTATTAATGATATATTTTGTATAACAGGTGAATGGATGAGTAATAGTAGTGTAATACCAATTCAGTGATTTACACATATTTCTAACCTTTTTTTAATTAAAAAAATTTGGTTTCAAATTAAAGTAGCCAACCCCATTCCCACTCCAAGTCTCCAACACACCAATCAAATTCGATCGTTTAATTTTCCTTCTCTCCTTGATCCACTTTGAAATAAGATTCTCAAATTTATGCAAAATTTCCCTCAAAATGAAACTATTAATCAGATTGAAACAAAAAAGAGACAAAACAGGACACCCATCTGGGTCATTCCCCATAGTGATTTTTTAGTCACACATGTAATCAATCCAAACTCCGACTTACAACACAAAGTACAAACTACGTCTGAACAACTTGTCCAAGCACAGAAAGATACATTTACCCTATGTCGAACCCAACATGGTCGTCGTCGATCCTAACTTTTTACTCCCCATCTCGCTATCATAAATCAATTATCACGCGTTTTTCTCTGGAAGACAAGCTGGCGGAAGGCGGGGTTCGCCATTATTAACCCAACTCTTTACTTGCATTTTGCAGCCTTTATACAAGGTCTATGTATAGTCCAATGTTCAGATATCAGCTTAATAGTATATACAGTATTTGAAAAGCTCCAATCTTTCCAAAGATACTGTCTCCATTTCCAAGATAAGATATGATATCATCTCTAGTCTACATACATAATTTTTATTTGCCCATAAACTGGCCTTTTCTCATTCCCCTTGTAGTCTAGCTTAATTACAGCACCATACAAGTGCAATGATTTCTTCAAGCTCCATCAAAAGCACCCACTATACTCTTTTACAATAACATGGGCATATATGTGGTTCCCTCTTTTGGATCTTGATTAATCTTATAGAAGCGGAACTTTGTGGTCATTGATTTTGGTAAATAGAGAGCGGTCATCTGGGAGTCAAATCAGAGACGTTCGAGTATTACCTTGAGGTCTTTATCGACTTGACCACCCCGAGATGGTTCCAAGTTGAATTTGTGTTCCTCAATAGCTAGAATTAGCGCATATGTGTATAATATTTGATATTAAAACGCGTATAGAGTTGTCCTACCATCGATGTTTTGGTGGTACTATCATGAGTACCATAACTAATTTAAAAAAAATTAAATTAAATTAAATGTCAGATTTTTTATATTAAATCAATGTAATTATGTGAAAAAGTATCATATTTTATTTGTTCTTCCTCACTTTTGTATTTTTTTAATAGATTATGATACTCAAATAAAGTACCACCATTAAATATGCTCTTAGCCTTGGCTCATTACCCAAGGGGCCAATTCAAGGGCATCATTTGGACTTGAACTGACGACCTTAAAGGAGTGTCTAGCTTGCATTTTTGGCCTCAATAGTCGATCTTTTTTAGTTGAGACAGCATGAGATGTTTGCATCAAAAATCAAAATAACAATGCTCCTACCTCTCTATAAAGAGATCAAAGCTAGCCAGATCTCAGTCAAGAACAATGGCGTTGGCTGGCAACAACAAACATCAAATTGAATAAAAATAACAATGCCCCAGCAACATCTCATTATAAAAATATAACTAATGTATACAAAGTAGTACTCCCTCCGATCGAAAATAAACGATGTTTGACTTTTGTGCATATAGTTTTATGAGTTAAAAATTATATAAAATCTTATTTATTTTAATTAATTTTTAACTCTGAACACTACGTGAACAAAAGTAAAACATCGTTTATTTTCGACCCGATAAATTAATAATAAAATATAAATTAATTGATGAAGAAATCGCGTAAATACGGGGGTAAAATGAAATTAGACAACTAGTTAAGATATAAGTTTTGAAGTGATGAAGAGTTGGTGTTTGGTATGTATAGGTGGAAAAGACTAGTACTCCGTCGAAATGAATGAAATGTATGCATATACTCTTTCTCAATTCTCATGGCCTGCCGATTGGGTCAAAATTCGGATTACACCTACGGAGTATCTGCTTTTCTAGGATTCTAGGAAACGGTGGACTTCACGATTAAAGAGGACTCGCGTACGCTGCTGCTCCTCTTCGACCACCGCCACCACCTCGTCGCCGGCCTCTCTTCGCCGCCGCCTGCCCTCAGCCACTGTGCAGCTGCTGCCATCCCGCCCCAGACCTACCGACGACCAACTGCGCCTAGCCTCATCGAGCCAATACCGGGCACCACCACCTTCTAAATTACTCCCTAATTCAGCCTTAATTTGGCTCTAATTACTGGAATCTTTAAGTAATTTGTAAGTTTTTCTCTAATACTTCCTCTTTTGTGGAACATTTGAATAAATTTAATCGTAAATCACGTATCACTCTTTCAAATCTCCAAGGGGTTGGTACACAATCAAATCCCTAATGAGGTTGATTGTGGTATTTGGTTTGAGATTTTGATCTCTTTGTGCCATTTTGTGAAGTTATTTGTTTTTTAGGGATTTTTCTTATGTTGCACGATTTTGGGTTTTGCTGGTTGGAAGTAGAGATTTCTTGAACTATTTAGTGTTATTTGGAATCAAGCTTGTTTTAATACAAATTTCGAGTGGATTGTGCTTTAATCTGAGTTTTTCTAGCGTTTCTTCAGTGACCTCTTTTGTTATTTCTTGTGTTCACCAATTTTGCGTTTCTTTAACCCTTGTTTTCTGTTTACCCTTACCTAAAAGTCTTCATTTTTTGTTTATCGAAGCTCTTATGTTCAACTGGGAGAAAATGAAAGAAATGTGTAGATCTCCCCAAACACCCACCCATTGTTCATCTCCATCTTCGTCAAGGTACGCAGTCGAGGAACTTATCTCCGCTGTTTCCTTCGTCTCTGTCTTTTCTCTTCTCCAACTCCCTTTCGAGAAGATCGATGGCAACCCCGTACCTACCATTATCTTCAAGGACCGGCCTTCTTTGTTCCAAGCCTTCGTATTAGGCCTTAACTTCGCCTTTTGTGGAGGTATCATGACCATCTCCCTTCGTCAGATCTATCCTAGGATCGCCGATATCTGCCGCTACATCTCGATGTTGTCTATGTTCATGGCCAGCAGCATTTTCTCCGGATTGGCAATTCCGTGGGCTGTCGTCGCTCTTTTCCACGAATCTAGCCTCTCTGTTGCTGCTGCTTGAGTGTCGCGCGGTGGTTGGTTGCGAAGCCACTGGAATAATTGCGTGCCTACACATCGTCTTCCAGTGCACACGATCTCAGCATAACTCAAATGGTTTGTATGGTGAGTCAGATGTTGATTCTTTGGATTTGAAATTTGACTTGTGTTGTGATCTCCTATAGGTTGACCAAATGGATACATTCTTGTTATTGATATACTAAAATAAAAAAAAATTAGGATGAAATTAGGAACTTCAATTTTAGTTGTGATCTAGTTGCTTATGGTTTTTCAATTGGTAGTTGGATTCATTTATGCTAGGAACATATCTGCAAGCTATTTGATGATTATACAGACTGTATGGTTCTTTCTCCAGATGAAAGTGGGATTGTTGTTTCTATTTATGTGTACACTTGAATTCCATATGTGGCCTATTGTGCATATCTTAAAATAAAAATCTATTGATTTGAAAGGTAAATATATGTCCATATGATGCTTCACCAAATGACTTGATCTGTATCTTTCTGAAGATGAAGGATGTCCTAGTTGCGCCTGGATATATGGCTATATGGAGAAGGAGGATATCATTTTGCTTAATGCCTGATTTCGATCGTGGAGAAGGGCCATCTAATGGCATCGGGTTTTTTTGTGTGGATGAAACAACCAATCAATGCGAAGGTTCTCTAGCTAGTTGCACCTTGTGAAGTAAACACATGTGTACCTGCATAATTTTTATTACGATGGCGACTAATAAGTTTGATCTGTACCAACTCTTGTGTGCATTTTATGCCTTTCATTCATTGTTGTTGCGATTTCATACTCATATATGTTTCATATATATGTTTGTGTTGTTCCATTTGTGGTCAAAAGTATGCAATTTACCTATTGTTTGCGGAATTCAACTCTTGTTATTGTAATATTATTGCATTTGGTTGCTTACCTTGCCTTGAACATTTCATGTTTTGACTTCAAATGTCATATTCATTTGGATTGGGTGTATTGTAGTTATACATAGATGAAGACTTTTCTTTTATTGTTAATGAGGTTTGATTGGTTGCAGGGAATATTCATCTTTCTTTGACAAAGAACTAAACTTGTTCTTGAGGAAGTCTTTGAGCATCTACATCATGGGTTACACTGTCTCTTCTTATTATAGGATGATTTATGAATGTAGACTAAATCGAATAGGGTAATGTTTGTGAAATGTGGTTACCTCATCTACTTTTCTTCCCCTTTTCTATTTTTTTTTTAATAAGGTAAGAATTTAAAATATCAGACATCACCCGTCAAGTAAATCGAGAGGGCGATAGCAATCAGCACACAGATTGACCGTCAAGTACAAGCAAACAAAGGGAAAAAAAAAGGCAAGATTCGAACCCTAGATGAGCCTGATGACGAGCAAGTATGGAGCAACGACGTTCTCCCCATCTAGGTGAGAGATATTCGGAAGCCATAAACCCTCCAATGGGTTACACCTGTCTTTTTTGCATAGGGATCTCTTTTGGGGGATTCATGGCGTAAAGGCCACGACGAGATAGGCCTCTGGGTCTATCCCTTTTGTAATCATTTACCCATTTAGAAATTTACCTCAACAAAAAAAATGTTAGGCTTCTCATTTTAGGTCTTAAACTCCCTAGAACAATTGTTCTTGGATGAAGAAGCACGATTCACAACCAGAGTTGTGCTATCATCACTAGCACCTTGTGAAGAAGTTGAACCTTTGTGATCTCTCTCAGCTTGCATAGTCATCTGGTATGCCTTGTTAAGACTAGCTTGCATAGTCATCTGGCAATGGATCAATAGCTAGAATATTGCTTTTTAGATTCTCGACACCATCATTTAGTCCCATCAAGTTGTTCTCGAAGCCTTTATCAATCATCTTCTTGAGTAAAATGCAGCTAGCTGCAACGAGATATGGCTCCACAAGTACATGTCAGCAACCCTTCAAGAGTCCGAATCTCATTCCACAGCCTCTTCATCTTGCTATAATAAACTGCATCTGGCTGATTATTGATGTAAATTACACACCTGTTTCTTCAACTGAAAGATGAGAAGAGTGTTTGATTCCCCAAACCTCTCCACAATTTCATCTTATTGCTATTTAGCGAAACCAACGTACATGAAATTCTTAGAGATTTATTATCCAACTCATCACCATAGAGTCACAGCGTATCCATCTCTGATAATCGACATCATCCTCACTAGGTTTGACACAAGATCCCGTGATGGAACCTAGCTTAAGTTTTGCGCCTAAAGCAATTTGAGTTCTTCTACTCCAACTTGAAAAATTAGATCCAGTGAAAGCTTTACCCACCGGTTGCATAATGATCAGAGTTAGAGAGGAACATCGGATCATTGTTGTTCGCATTCACACCTCCATGAGCTCCTCTATTCCCGCGATGAATGACAAAGCGATTTTCGGCCATTGTTGCTGAAGTAGAGCCTCTATCTGTATTCAATGACAATCCTCAAGATCCGATGAACAACCTTGTCATCTGATAACATGTAAAGAGATCAAAGCAAGATCTCAGTCAAGAACAACGACGGTGGCTACAAACAACAACCATCAAACTGAATCTGCAATATGAAAGTGGCGGGCTCGAGTTATACTACTTACTAAGGAGGAAACGACGCCGTTTAGGCCTAACTTTACACAATATTACAGAACATAGCTATAGTTTCTATTAGTTACAAACTTACAAATACTACCAGATATGCTCAGGCCTCCCTTACCACTATCTTAAGGCTATTAGCCACTCCCTTTTTATGATAACCTTCTAGCCAATGGTTGCGAGTTGCGACCTTCCAGATTAGATCCTTGTAAAAAAGCAATTGTACATATACAAATACTGTAGGGCATGATGGAGTATGATTTTCTACGCACTTCGTTCGTACAGCCTTCAAGCATAGTTTTCGGCATATATTATGCGATTCATCTAGTAATAAAGGAGTGTCGCGGCACTTCTAGTGGTCTTTAGTCAGCTAACCCATCATGAGATGGTTGCAGCAGCTAAACTTACTTCAACATCAAAGGAAGAAAAGTACATTTCTGTGAGAAAAATAACAACACTCCCAAGTGTTACACTCAATGTTGCAAACTTGCAGCTGAACATATGGATCATTGATGTCACCCAAAAAAAAAAAAAAAGAAACTTACAAGCAATTGTAGATGAATATCTTGCTTCTTGTTTGCAAGTCAGTATGTATAATAGCTTCATGTGAAGAAATGCAATTTGTAAGAAACTAAGCATAATAGCTTACATGATAGCAAAAATATAAACTTTACCGTCGCAATTTCATCATGGATGGATGGTATGAGACTATGAGTGACATCAAACCCAAACTCCTGCAGTCTTAAGCATCAAAGCATACTACATTTAAAACACAGTTTTTCGCGACATTATGCGATTCATCTCGAAGACTGGTAATTTGGTTCAAGGTACAAAAAATGAAAAATGTAATGTAACGTTGATTTAGGAGAGTGATCAAGTAAAACCAGGGGAGCTACCAATAGACAATAGTCCTGATTTTGCATTTAAATTGAGATGCCTATGTCATGTGCATTTGAATTCAACGGAGAACCCAGGTTAAGCATGTATGTAAAGAACTAAATTTCATGAATTAAACCGCTGAATGAAGGCATTGAATCGAACAATTCACGACTTTGATTTCCTCCAATTTTGGGTCTGTGCCCATTCAGCATAAAGCAGGATCAACAGATGAGATAAGAGTCGGAAAAAAAGAGCTGATCTCTCTGAGGACTTTTATCAAACAGATTGAATGCATTCTCTAGAAGATCAACCTTAATACAAACCAAAACCAAACTGTCACAAACAAATCAAATTCTCGGTCCGGGAACAGCTCTTAAAGGACGATCCGAAGAGGCAAACGCAACCGTGGTAGGTTCTGGTTCTGGTCCTCCCACATCGAATATTTGGGAAAAGAACGGGACGAACGGGACCTATAAAAAGCAAAACGAACAAATAAGTTAAGCATCTTTGCGCTTGGGGCAATGACGCAGCTCATGAGGTAATAACCGAGGCGCGTCAATTGCTGGTTGAAAACTATTTCCAAACCCCCTCCTCGGCCTTGGCTTGTCCTTGGCCGTCGAGAATTTCTGGAAGGGCTCCCTTGCTTCGCTTGGGTAAAGCCCTACAAGTTATAGTCTCTAATCTTTTATAATTATTAGACCAACTCATAATAATAAAATTACCGTATTCCGTACGCGTGACCTGAAGATTAGGGTGTTTGTTTAGTTGATGTTCAGATTTATTGACAGAAGTACAAAATGTGGGCTGTTTTTATGCCTTTGGGCAGATTGGGTGCAAATCACTTGTTATATATGGATGGATTTGAGTTATTTTGGGGTCCAAAATGTGGGTGTTTTCATCTGGGTTGTATTTTGGGTTTTTTTTTATTTTTTATTTTTTTTTGGGTTTTTTATGGCTTCGTTGTAAACTTGTAATATATGAATTTTTGATAATATAAATTTGATTTTTTTAAAAATGTAATTGCAGAAAAATGAAGGCTAGTAAAAGGGCATTTGTATATAGATTAGTGAAGGCACACAAAGCCTAATGACTGAGTCATATTCTTAATTAGCGTTATGATGTTATCTGTTACATTCATGTAAAGTGAAAGTACATATAGTTCATCTTATTTGCCTAAGCTGTACAACGATTGCTCCAAATCTTCTTCTCAATACTCTGAAAAAGATTGAAACCTCAGGGGATCGTCGTTCAATTGCATCCGCAAGCAAGTCCAAAGTCTTGCTTTCGAATCCATAAATATACCAATGGATTAGCCTCTATGGGTTCTTATACGGCATATCCTTCATTTGATACAAGTAGTCCAGTTCGAAGGAAGCCTGTCGGAGACCAAGCTTGGAAGTGTTCGAACATTCACATCCATTGGGAGCATGCGATACTCAATGTCGAGATCCTTGAAGACCTTTACCATCTCCTCCACCAAAAGGGCCCTCCTTGCCCATCTCTCTCCCATGTCTTGATGGTTCATCGTGTGCGAAAGCCATACCGAGAACTTCAGCCGGTTCATGTCTTCTACGTCTCTCATCACTATCATTGGTGCTGGATACCAATGTTCCTTCTTGTTCTCTACGTACCTGCATTCGAAGGCGTGAAAAATTAGTACCGAATTCGCTAGACCACGAAAGTGAAAAGATGGATTCCAATTCCATGCTTGCCTTGTGATTCTTTCTTTCATGACTGCGATCTTCTCAATTGAGGTGGAAATATGCACACAGAAATCGATTGCGTCTCCCATATCCGGACTCCTGTAGTAGTTGCTGATCGGCTTGGTGGCCAAAACGCTGTTCGGATAGATGATTTTTTGGTTGTCGTATCTAAGAAACACTGTGGTTAATAGATTCATCTCCTCCACAATCATCTGCGAATCGAAGAAATCAGCCGTCTTAGACACTTGAAGAGGGTTATAACACCAGTAGACATTTATTTTGACATTGGAAATGGAAACTACCTGGACTTCTTCGATTTCACACCGGTCACCTACATCAAACGGATGCATGACAAAGAGGAAAATGATGGCTTCGAATGTAGTCTTGAAGGTGTTTCCGAAGATGAATGTTAAAAGCAGCAGTTGCGAGCTAATCAGGACCAAGAAATGACTGATAGGAACACCAAGGATCATAAGCCAAATGATCACAACACCAAAACCGACAAGAACATTCAACAGTTGGTGCAACTTGTTCACCGCCGTCTTTGTGTCGTTAAGGGAGAGTGCAAGAGCTCTCCTTTCCCTGAACACATTAACCTGAGAAAGAATCATGAATAATTGAACACATTCAATTGGAAATGAGTGAAGTAGCCCATCACTTATATGTCTTACCACCCAGTTCTTGAGTGCCCTCTTGCTGATTCCCTTACTCTCTGAAGATCCTTCAAAGAGGCGCATGGCCTTCATAGCTTCATCATCTCTCATAAATCTCATCAAATCCTCTTCGTAAATGAATCTTCAAACACCAATTGGAACATAAAATTAGAGGACAAAGTATCAATATAGAAGCTCTAGTTTGAGGGATAATCGAATTACTTGGAATCAGGCCTAGCGACGTTGTTGAAAAGCCGCTTGGCTGCAGCTTTCGCTTGCTTCTCGCTACGAATCTGCATCGAAGTCTCGTCCTCTAGATTGGACTCCATCAGCTGCTCATCGAGCGTGGAAAGAACCCCTTTCCTCACCGTATTCATCAGCCTCTTCATGTTCCACGCCGAGATATTCTTCTGGTTCATCAAATGCAGCCGGTCTATCGTAATCCCTGCATCTTTCCCCGACATTGGCGTCGAAAACTTAGGACTCCTCCCGATCACCCCGGGGCTCCTCTGCATCCCACTAGCACTATTATTCGGCAAGCAATTCGCCCTCAAATCTGCTGGCACAGAAGCTCCAGCGTTTTGGAGCTTCTGAACTTCTGACACAACCCTCTCTTCCTCCTCCTGTATCCTCTGTATCTCGATAACAGGCGGTCCGGAGAGTGCCTCGATCACATACTGGTTGAACAACGCGTCCTGAATCCGATCGAAAAACGCGCTCACATGGAACGACATGGCTAGGACTTTAACCAGCAAGGTCTTGAACAACCATATGATCGTTCCGACCAAGAAGCACACCAAGATCTTCGTGACGTAAGGTAAGTACTTGCTGTGTGTCTCCTTCTCCACCTTCTGATCGAGAATCAAGATCCAAGCTAGCAGAACCCAGCCTAGCCAGAGGCAGTTCTGGACCGAGCTTCGCAAACCGTAGACGAAGTACAAGACTCGCTTTCGGAGCAGGAAATTGCGCTCTACGAAGAACACGACGATCCGAATCAGCCATCCAGAGACCAATCCACCGCAGATTAGGACTAAGACCATCACCTCCCATTTCCAGAGCTGCATTCCCCAAATTGATTTGGTTCTTAGGTAAGGAATCACGAGGCTGCACACCAAAGCCGCTACGATTAAGATCAAGCTCATGAGTTGAACGATTGAGAAGAAGCTGAACTTCATCTTCTTGTACTCGTCCGGCAGATCGTCGTCCAGGAACGGATCGTCTTCGTCGATGAAGTTTTCGGTGTGAGGTATCAAACCGGATCGCTTGAGCCATCCAGATCTCCTCTCCGCTTCGATCTCCGGCGGGTCAAGGAGCCTGGACTTCGTTTTGCTCTTCAGAAGCCCCGATTTGCGCTGAAACGACGCGTTTGAGCTGGACCTGGCCACGCCGACGCCGTCCTCCCTCGCAGCGGACGAGGAGCGTCGGCGGACGGAAGAGGCGTTCGTGAAGCCTCTCGGAGTGATTTTCCCGTACTCGCTGGGGCTCTCGGAGACCGGAGACAGAGTCTGGCTCTCCAGGTCGGGCTCTTCGGATTTGGCTTTGTGCTTGGGGAAATCGAACTCGGCGCCGTCGTCGTCGGGGTAGCCAGGGCTGATTGCGGCGGCGATCGAAACGGTGTCGTTGCGGAAGTCATAGCTGGAGTCTCTGGAGACGGTGTTTTCGGTGCGGTTCTGAAGGAGAATCAAGCGATCTTCGTCTCGCTTGGGGGATCTTCTGATGGGGCTCCTGATTCCCTCCATGGGAATGTTGTTTTCTGAGGGCTGATTTTTGAACGATTTGGAGATAAAAATGGAGATTTATGGGAGGAGGAATGGGGGGGGATGAGGGTTTCATGTGAAGTGTGAAGGCAGGGAGAGTGTGATACTACCTTGCAAGTTAAGGGTGATTTGCTAGAGGACAGTGATTGGGTTTTGGAGGGAATTACAGTATAAAATTACAAGTTTATTAACATTTTTGATTAGTTAATTAATATGGAAAGGAAACCAACCACTTTGGTTGCCAATGTCTAGAAATTGTAACCCGGTGCAGGTGGAAAGATGTCCCACGCAATCTGAGCAATTAGGGCATTCAATTTAGGTATCCATAAAAAGTGAGGATTTTAATTTAAGCTTGATATATATAGGTCCTTCTAAGTTTTTTCTAGTGTACTAAAAAACGTGTCTAGGCAACATCTAGGCGTCGTCTTGACGCTAGGCGGGAGGGCACCTAGGAATTTTTAAGCCTAGGCGGCCTTCTAGACGCAAATCCACCTATGCACCGCCTAGTCTCACCTAGGCGCCGCCTAGTCTCGTCTAGGTGTTACATAGGCCCGCATAACCCAACGATTATTTAATTTTAGCTTCTAGGCATGTGATTAGTCGACTTAGAGTTTTTTTATCCCCCAAGTCGGAATGTATTTGCATGAGTCGAACTTATTGTTTTAGATTTTAGGAGGTTTAGAGTTACTAGCCGGATTTGTACATTTTGCATTTATTTACTTTAGTGTTAGTTAAGCACCGCAAATTTGGCTTTATGAGTGATATTATGAATTATTGACATGTGGTATGCGTTAAAATATAAGGAAATAATCAAGTTTGTTCAAAGTCCGCATATGCACTGCCTAGGCACCCGCCTCACCGAACGCCTTTTAGAACATTGGTTTTGTCTATACACAGGTAGTAGGTAGTGGCGCATCCCGCAGCGGTTAGTTGAGGGGGTGGAAAATACAATCTTAATTTTTTTTTTTGAAAAAATCATTAATATTATAAATGTGTAATTAGAATAAAAACACGAATCATGCATATTTTTTTTTTCACAGTTTTCAAATATTTTGATATAACATACTAATTTAAAGTTTTCAATTTAGTTGATAATTACGATAAAAGTATAAATAATATCACATATGTTAACCAATCTTTTTAAATCCGTTGTTCTCACCTAAATAAGACATTAAATCACTTAAAATATGAATTGGGTAACTATAATGGAGGAAGATAGAGGCGATTATGAACAAAACTTGGAAAACAATGCCACAAAGGCGAGTCATTTAAAGTTTGATTTTGATTTCCATACAATCAAACATTAAGGCATTAAATTGGGTTATTTCTAACTGGATTGCCTCAGGGGTGGCCAAGGTACTGTAGGTGTGTATTTTGTGACTTCACCTTACTCCACCGGTCAAGTGGTCAACAAGTGGTTTAATCTAGTGAGTGACTGCTAAACGAAAAGCAAGTACCCGAGTAATAAATAAATACAAGGAATAATTTAATATATATTTAAAATATAATTGAAAAGGGAGAGCATCAGAACATAAACGGAGGATATGAAATAGAAAGTTGGTCCCCAGTGGGATCAGGTTCACCCCCGGGGTTCCCGTTCCAACCCCACCGCCCCCTACCTTCTTCCACACATAAACACAAAGTAAAGAGGTCTTCATCCATCACTCAAACAAACAGTACCCACAAAACACAAATCAAATTAAACAAAGAAGAAGCATTTAATCCAGGCGACAGGTGTCACGTCACGAGTGCTTCAGTCAACCATTACGCCACGCCACGTTACGTTGACATTTTTGCTTTCACTTCTTCTTCTGTTTCATCACATATTCACATTCTTAAATTTTTGGGTGAGGGGAAGAAAACAACCTATTTGCATATTTCTCAAAATTACTCCTTAAAATCAATATTGCATAAAATAACTCTTTATATAGTTTTTATTTATGAAAAACAACCTCACCTCTATGTGTCGTTAGGATTTCGTTAAATGTCTTTGATTTCTTATCACCACACCCTCCGCCTTTCTTTTTGTATATAAGTACAGCTCCACACACTTTGTTAATTGAAATTATTTAACAACTCTTACGGTCATATATATAGTAAGCCTTCAATCCATGCCTAAATCTCTCCACAACTCCTATGCGAGATGCCCTTCAATATCACATTTTCATATGATAAGGGTATTTTGGTAATTTTTTATTTTTCCTCTAAAACTTAATGAAATTAGAGTTATGGGGGTCTTTGGTAAACAAAAGTCATATAAAGGATGGTTTTTTGCAATATTAATTTTAAGAGGTGGTTTTGAGCAATATACCCTATTTAAGGGGTAGTTTTCTACCGTTTACCCTAAATTTTTTATTCTACCTATTTTTTTTTTTTTTGATTAGGAAATAATTCGAGAGCCCGGCATACCTGACAATTCAAGAGGCCGAAAAAGTCGGCAGACGGTGAAACCGTCACTACATATAAAAAGTTGCAACAACAACAAAGTGGGAGGCGTAGAATCCCAGACGAATCTGATTTCGGCTCTCCAACTTCGGTGACTTTCGAGCTTTGTAGTTGAGGCATGGATTGAGCGCGCTGGAGCGGAGCAGGAGGTTGTGCGGCCATATCGATCGGAGGAGGAGGAGGAGGCAGAGGCGGGAGCGGAGTTCCAAAGGAGGAGGGATCCGGTGGGATTAGGCGATGTAGGAAGGAGCGGTGAAGATCTGATTGCAGGTACACTATTGATGAGACCATGAGCCGTGAAGGTCTGATTGAAGCCTTGAAGGCACTGTCACCAAACTATAAATTTTTGTTTTTAGGTGTCGGTAATTGCACTGGCATTTGAAGTTAAGAAATCTCACCTGGATTGAGGCACCGACGGCGGGAGCTTGGAGCCATGTCTCGTTTCCCTCTCTCCCGTTCCTCAATTTCCAAAATCTGACTTGTTTGATGATCGAACCTGTGAACTTGTTTCCGAACCCCATCTTCAAGGAGTTCGCCAAAATTCAATCTTTCAAGCAGTATCTTGTTTGCTCGGCGAGGCCTCTATTCTTTGCAACCATCAATCACAAATCGACGTCGATTACGAAGTGGCTTGAGGTCTTATGCGGGATCTTGATGCTATTGTGCGCTTGAAGCACTTCTCTTGAAGAAGCTTGGTTGCGGTGAAATTGTGAGCTTGCAGGGTCCTTCCAATTTTATAGTCCAGTCTTGTGTGTGTTTGTAATCGAATTTGAGGCTCTTCGCTTTGCATCTGGTAGATATTATGGTCCGAAAGTTAGCGAGGATTGTGTTGAATCATCCGTTCACAAATTGTACATGTTGAATCGGAGGAGGATATATGTGATTTTGCTATTTGTTTTTGTTATTAAAAAGAAGATGATGAATTCTAATTTTGCCAACCTGTTGACATGTTCGAATGAAGCAAATGGTGCTTTGGTTACATCATTTTGTGTGATACTTTGTATTTGTGATAATTTTAAGTGGTAATAATATCAGAGTTTTATAGTTGAGAAAATAATATGGTGACAATAGGTTGGTGACAATGTATTGTAGTTGGTGACAATAGGTTGGTGAGAATGTTATGTCGTTGGTGACAATATATTACTTACAAGAGGTTAATGACAATAGGATAGTGACATTTTTGTTGTCGTTGGTGACAATACATTCGAGAAAATAATATGGCGACATTGTTCTGTAGTTAGTGACAATGTTTTGTTGTTGATGACAATAAGTTTCAGAAAAGAATATGGTGACAATGTTCTATAGTTGGTGACAATAGGGTGGTGACAATGTAATGTAGTCGGTGACAATAGGTTAATTGGTGACACTGTTATGTCGTTGGTGACCATATATTATTTACAAGAGATTGATGACAATAGGGTTATGACATTTTTTTATAGTTGGTGACAAATACGTTTGAGAAAATAATATTGTGACATTGTTATGCAGTTGATGACAATAGGGTGGTGACACTGTTTTGTCATGCTGACAATAGATTACTAACAAGAGGTTGGTGACAATAGGATGTTGACATTTTTTTATCGAACTAATGGTGATAGTTTTTGTAGAGAGTCAATGTTCAAAATTTGAAAATATGGATTGGTGACAATATATGTTGATGTCAAATAGTGTGGTGATGTTAGTTTTTGGAGGATACGATACCATGTTGATATTTTGTTATTGAAATAGTATCATGGTGACAATTTTCAAATAAAGTTGACGGTCAAATTTTAAAAATATGGGTTGGTGACAATACCTTAGTAATATTTAGTGTGGTGGGGACAATTTTTTTTGTGGTTACATGATCGTGGTCAAAAATATTTATTGAAATAATAGTTTGTTGACAATTTCAGGGGAGAGAAACTAGTCAAACTTTTAAAATTTTATTTGGTGACAATATTTTCAATGATATATAATGTGGTGGTGACATTTCTTGTGGGGGTAGTATCATGATGATTTTTTTTATGAAATAGTGTTATGATGACCTATTTTTGTGTGTTAATGGTTCAACATTTTAAAATATATGTTGATGACAATGCCTTGGTGATGTATAATGTTACGGTGATATTTTTTAAGGTTACAATATCATGATGACAATATATTGTCATCAACCTCGTCGCTAATAGTTATCACCAACAATTGTCATCAGGAAAATCATTTGTTAGTAGAAAAACCCTATTTGTCACTGAGGGAAAGTGTTATTGACAACTGTCACCGGGAGAAAATCAACCTTCACCCAAAAAATTTGTCACCAACAATTATCACAAGAAAAAAAGAAAATCAATTGTCACTGGAAAAGATTTCCCCTAACTATCACCGGAAAAAAAAATGTCACAAAAAATCAATTGTCACCAAAATAATTGTCACAATTAACTGTCACCGGAAAAATATACTCTACTGTCACCAAAAAACTGTCACCAAATGCAGGCGTTGACCGAAATGGTCAGTGTTGACTAGTCAATGTTAAAATTAAAAACGGTCCAAAGGGGAAGGAGAAAGGGGTAGGGATGGGGATGGGGAAGGAGAGGTATTTTTGAAAAAAATGGACATTTACTTAATTATGTAAAAAATGGACATTTCCTTAATTTTCACATCTAAAATGGATATTTACCAAATTTAACCTTAAAAATAAAATAAAAAAATAAAACAAAAAAAATTGAAAATTTTGTGAGAAGAAACAAACCCAAGAGACATAAATAGGGACAGAAGATTTGAACCCGACCAAAACCTGATGAGGTGCCTAAAATTACGGGTTTAAAGCGTCTCCAAATCAAATTTTCTCTTATCCCCGCTTCAATTAAAAAGAAAAATTATACAGTAGCTAAAACAAATAAACTATAAGAGGACACATCAGAGGAGAATGGGATCGAAGATAAAAGGGTTCAGAATACTACAACACAAGGCTACAATTACAAACCCATGCACGCTCTAAATAAAAAATTAGATCTCATTGAGTTGGTAGAATAACTTAAATTTTAATTATTTAATTTTAAATAAGTGGTGTAGATTTAAATTAGTGGGCAATTTTATCAACTCTACGGAGTTCAACTTTATAGGATAAGAAGGTGGATCAGAAGGTGATGGAGTTCAACAAGGGAAGGGAGATTGACGTTCATCAGCGATACGAGGGCGAGGAAGGTAGGGCGGGGTGGGTGAAACCAACGGAGGGCTTCACGAAGATTAATTGTGATGCCGCCGTCGAGGCCAACAGAGGAAGTGGGATTGGATGCATAGCCCGGAACAGGGAGGGTGATCTGATGTTTGCAGCTTCGAAGAGGATGCAGGACTCCAACAATGTGGAGCTGGTGGAGGCGGAGGGGGTTGTTTGGGCCCTGGAATTAGGGATACAACAGGGGCTGTCGAAGGTTTGGGTTGAGTGTGTTTGCCTCCCGGTGATGAACTAGCTGTAGCGGGGGACTTTTCCGAAAGGCGAAATGGGTCAGCAGCTCTGAAAGATTCATAAGTTAGCTGATTTTCTGGCCAAACAAGCCAGCTGATTTTCTGGACGTCCAACAAGCCAGGACGTCCCCAGGACGATGGACAAACATCCCCAAGACGTCCAACAAGCCAGCTGGTTTTCTGGCCAAAATTAGACCTCAAAATCCTGTTTTTATTTCTAGTTTGCATTTAGCTCCTTATGAACTCAGACTGTTGTTGGTGGATGATATTAAGTAGTGAAGTAATGGGTTTGAGCTCAAATAAATAAATAAATAAATAAATATATATATATATATATATATAGGGGAGGGGGAGATATTTAATGAGAAGTGACATTTCGGTGAGAAGATGAGAAGTAAGCCTTATACTCTTTAGATTAAAATGATTTTTGTATATGGATATAGGGGACATATCTAATGAGAAATATATCAATATTTTTAAAAAAAAAAATTTTTTACGCTATTTATCTAGATGATGATTTAAGGTTCATTTTAGGGTTTTTATGCTAATGTAAAATAGTTTTTTCATTCATCATCTAAAAAAATAGCATAAAAAATAATTTTATATGTGTGTGTTTATATGTATATATGTATATATTTAATGTTTTATTGTTTTTACCTTTGAATTTTAAGTTTTTGCTTTATATTTTGTGTTTTGATTTTGACCTAAATTGATCATTTCTACTATTTCTAGTCTCTTCGTTAGTTCAAACAAACACAAAGGGGAATCAAGCAGCATTGCGGCAACCCTAGCCTCCACTCTCTACTCTCTCCGTTCAAGGCTTCCGAGTTTCGGTCGTTCAAGGGTTGCCCGTTCAGTCGTTGCTTTCGGCCTCCTGACCCTTCCGACCATTCAAGATCTCCCAATTTCTCACTTGCACTCTCAATGGCTCATCGGAGTTCATTCAGAAGAAGCATTGGCGTCGGAAGGAATTACATCATGGTAATCATGGTAATGTATCGATGGTAACCACAAGTCGTGGTTATCCCATATGTGGTAACCATGACTTGTGGTTGGTATGTGGTATGAATATTTCTATACCACCAATTGGTGGTTGGTACATGGTAATCACCATTTTTTGGTGGTTACCATACCATATCAACCCTAAAAATGATTCTCTTTTAATAGTTAGATATAGATATGCAAGTCTAAAAAAAATTAAAAGTCGTCAAGTAAAGAGAGCATTGTCTATCTATTGTAAGATATCTATGAATTTTTTTCTGTGTTTTTTTCATCGCATATTCGATATCCGACTCAAGTGCTATATACAAAAATCTTAATGGAATAATTTATTCCATTCCCCTTGATTATAAATTAATTGGATTCAATATTAGTAATATATGCACACTCGATTTGTTGAGTGAATGGTGGATGTTAAAAGAGTCCCACATTGATAATATGAATAAAGAAGTCTTAGTATATAACCTAGTGGGTTACTTCTTTTATTGCTAATTGGTTTTAGGATGGAACCCTGCTCGCCTTATGTAATAATAGGCTATTAGCGTGTGGGCGCACGTGTACACACGAACCCCAATCCCGAGTCCCAATGGACTTTCAGACAAAAAAGCTATATGGTAGTTCGATAGGCCGATGAATCGGCAGACGGACTAACCGTCAACAAACAACACATTAAATAATACAAATCAACATAGATGAAAGAAAATCTCATGCAATTCGAAAAAGTCGTCCCCCAGTAGAGGAGTCGAGGAAGATCCAAGGCGAGCCACGAATGTCGAAAGTACGGGAGAGTGCGACGACTCAGACGACATCTTGACGTCTAGAAGACGGAAAATAGTAACCAACCATTGGAAAGGACGAAACTTGTGAAAGTGCGGATCACCGAGGTTGCCCCCCACCTAAATGAAGGAACTTCGAAAACTACGAATACAACCACAATTATCTCGATCATACAGAAAGCATGATACCGTAATCCAACTCAGAACTAAATGCCACCATACCAAAGCAACGACTCGATAATTGATTTAGATAAGCAATAAACTTCACCATCATCTTTAATTTTTCACCGATCAAAATAAATACTTCATTCGTCTCGCAATAGTTGTTGTTTTAAAGTAGTAAATTTGTTGTTTTAACTATAGTTATTACTGTATCTTTATAGGCAATGATTACTCTTTCTATAGGTAATAATTACTGCTTTTAGATATTTTATCTTATAAAAGTAAAAGAAATATAGATTTTATTAATAAGTGTGTATAAAGTGAAAATAACAAGTTTTGCGAGATGAGAGACAAGATTATAATATAAAGTATAAACTATAAAAATAGATAAGAGAATGTACCCAGTCCCACACATTGGTCGGTGAAAATCGTCTAGTCCAACGCCGTAGTCCATTTTTATGGTCTCTTTAATTTCATTAGCCGATAAGCATTAAATTAAATTATAAGGTACAAACACTAATTTAAGAAAATAATTATAAATTTCAATTTAGCTAATGAGATAATTTGAACTACGGTATAGACTACAATTGCGGACTAGACGATCCTCGTTTGACATTGGCATGACGGACCACCTTACCCAAGGCATCTAGATGATTCCAGTATTCCACGCACAAGGTCCGCACCGTGGGCCGAAAGTCCCAAAATCCATTTTTTTTAAAGGCTCAATTGCAATTACATCACCTCTAATTTTATGGGCTCGAGGAGAGGATTAATAACATTTACTTTGCGGTGAGTGGTTAATTACGTGGCGTTTTTATGCTCCTTGTTTGCGTTTAACATTGTTTCAATCCTTTCTAACCTTTTGTTTTTATTATAAACACCGGTCTATACAATTTGTCTACTTATCCCTGAAACGTTCTTGTTGCTTTTACTTTACCTACCTATACTCCTCATAGGTTATATTAATTGCACGAGTTTAGCTTCAAAGAAAGCGACACCGTTTTCGTTATGGCGTAGTTTGGTAAATTAATGTTGCTATTATCTCTACTACGTGTAGGGTGAATGTTGTGAATGATAGGGTAGATGAATTAACTTTTGTTGCTTGAAAGGCTTACTACACTAAACTTAATTAGTGATATATAGTCTCATATGGAAAGCTACGGATTTCAACCTCACATACGGTGCAGGATACATCCACGTGGGTGGGTTTCACCAAACTTTTACCAAATCATGGAAATTGGGTACACACGTCATATGGAGTATGGACGATCGAGTACCAAATGTGATTTGAGTTCGTTTTTAGTGCTAGTCGATTTGGGCCGGGCCCAATTATAAGGGTGTGTGGCAAAAAGCCCATCCCAAAATTCATGGGCCCAACCAAACAAATATGGAAAAGGGAAATTCAACGTTGTCACATGGATATATTTTTTTATGAGTAAGAATTCGGCGGGCAAAAATTTAGCCGATTGCATCCTTCGATTTGTAGCTAACGTATGTTTGAGCATCGAGCGGTTAAAATGTGCAACCTCATCTGTCATTTTGTTCCCGTTATGGAGAACGTGAGTGAACTGAACGTTACATCCTGAAAATTTTGAATGATCATCTGAATATCTCCCATAATCAATTTATTTTCCTAAAGGCATTCCTGTTTTTTTGCAAGATGATTGATGATGATTTACACCTCTTCGACTTCTAGATTTCTTATAGTATTGATTTCTTTTGCTTTTACCAAGCCTTCCCTCGGAGCGAGTGCCTCTGATATTAAAGAGTCTTGTTTCCCCGTGTTTTTGTAACCTATTGGGATGAGATTTTCCTTCGTTATTAAAGGGTCTTTTTTGGCCTTTTGGCTAAGATATGATAAAACAAGATCTCGTATAGATCTAAGTTTTGAGAAAGTCGTTTTGTAGAAAAGAAACTTAAAACGAACAATAAACGAACATGCAGAAACTAAAAACACAGATCGTTTGTTTACGAGGTTCGGACAATAGTCCTACGTTCCCGGGGTCTCAAGAGTTGACCCAAGATCCACTATGAAAAGAGTTCAAGCGAAGGGGCAAACAAGAAAGAGTTACAAACAAATCCTAAGTCTATCGCATGCAAGTGTAAGTAGACAACCAAACAGAAAGATAAGAAATCCCCCTGAAAGGAATTGGAGATCGAAGAGGAACTTCGATCTTCCAACCCAAAGGCATCGAAGGAAGCGATGGCTTGGAGAAACTTCGTCTTCCTCAGCGCTCACCACCGGAGATCCACCGTCAGAAGGCCACATCGATGAACGGAGAAAGGAGCTTCGAGTAGTGAAAACTTCCAAACCTCAAAAACCCTAACTGAGAGCAAACCCTAGGAGAGAGACGCTCTGGTTTTGAAGAGAGAGGAGGCCAACTACAGTGAATGAGGAAGCAACCAGCTAACGAAGGGTTTTATAGCTAGGTCAAACCGAAGCCAAGCAAAGCGCTCTTCTGGGCCGAGCTCTCCAAGCCTCCAGGCTTCTTTTCTGGGCCGACGGGTTGGGCCCTGTAAATGAGCCCAATTCCTTGCATAAGTGCCGGGGAGATTTAATTAGATTTCTTTGTGTAGTTTAATCATCAACTTTTGTGTGGACCACTCGCATGGTCCACACCCGTTCTACTAATTCCAATCTCTTACCTTTTGATCCAGAAATTGAAAGAACGACTTCTAGGTTGCGAAGATAGCACTCATCCAACCCGGAAAACGAAGAAGAGATGGGCGACAACAACGGAAACAACAATCAACCACCGCCAAACGGCGGCAATGTGCTCGTGGTTCCACAACGACGCACTTTGAAGGAGCTAAAGGAGCCAAATTTACAAACACAACCATTGGCTATTAGGCTCCCACCACTTCCGGAGGGCACCAAGTTTGAATTCAAGTCACCATGGGTCCATCTTTTGCCAATGTTTCATGGCATGAGTGGAGAGGACCCAAACAAGCACCTTGCGGAATTTCATGGAATATGCGATCGTTTGAGACCTCACGGCATCACGGAGGATCAAATGATGCTAAGGGCCTTCCCATTCACCTTGAAGGATGCGGCCAACGATTGACTCTATTATTTACCCACGGAGAGCATTACTACATGGATGGAGATGAAAAAGGCCTTCTTGCGCAAATACTTCCCCGCCACTAGACACAATATTTTGAAGAAGGAGATATCAAGCATTGAGTAATCGGCCACGGAGACTCTCTACGAATATGTGGAGAGATTTAAGAAGCTAAAAGCGAGTTGCCCCTATCATGGCTTTTCGGATGACGATTTGGTCCTATATCTTTATGAGGGGCTACTCGATAATGATCGTGGGACGGTTAACTCGACTAGTGGAGGGAACATCCTCAACAAAACACCGGAGGAAGCTATGGAGATATTTGAGGAGCTTGCTAATGCTTCTCAACAATATCAGCGGTCTCATAGAGCTAGAGGAGTCTTACACTTGGACTCACCAACATCAAGCATGCAAAACGAGCATAAGGAGATTAGAGAGGCTCTAAAGAATCTAACTTTGCAAAGAGGTCAACAACAACAACTCAAAGCATGTGGGTTGTGTGGAGACCCATCCCATCCTATGGATCAATGTCCCGACGCGCAAGATGGAGCCATGGAGGTCAATGCTATGGGAGACTACGGTCCACGCCGCAACTATGGTAATAATCTCTATAATTCTAATTTTCAACAACAAGGTTATGGTGGCCGGTTCAATCAACAACAACAACCTCCCTATCAACAAGGAGGACCCCAATATAGAGCACCCTATGATAATCGTCAAAGGGGGGCTCCCCAAGCTAATCAACAAGGTGAGGATCCATACAAGCTCATTCTAGAAACC
Source organism: Persicaria maculosa (assembly GCA_963922045.1). Taxonomy (NCBI): domain Eukaryota; kingdom Viridiplantae; phylum Streptophyta; class Magnoliopsida; order Caryophyllales; family Polygonaceae; genus Persicaria; species Persicaria maculosa. The sequence goes on from OY998253.1 coordinate 15,075,691, forward strand.
CTCAAAGCTCAAACGGAGAAGATGAATGCACAAGAGAAGATGATGGGCCAAATGGCTCAAGCAATTGGAGAACTACAAGCAAAGGACTCGGGCAAGCTACCACCACAAGTGGTGGTCAACCCAAGAGAGAACGTGAGCGCCATCACCCTAAGGAGCGGTAAGGAACTGCTTGTCGCACCTAGGGGTGAGAAAGAAGCCTTAGAAGAGATCATGGAAGAAGGCTACGAAGAAAACAAGGAGGAGACAAGTTCTGTGCAAATTTCGCTGACAGCGAAACCAGACTCGCCGGCAGCGAATGGGGTGAATGCATCTGCTGAACCAGGTACGATCCCAGTCGCTGCCAGCGGGATCCCACTCGCTGCCAGCGAACCTGACTCGCTACCAGCGAAAAACGATTCGCTGACAGCGGATTCTGCCCAGAAAACTGACGTCCCCAAGTCCGGACACGCTGTTGCCGATTCTAAACCTCCTCTTGACAATTTTAAGCCGGTGGCACCCTTTCCGGAGGCTTTGAGGAATCCAAGGAGGCCGGAGAGCGACACCGAACTCTTCGAAACATTCGCCAAGTGTGAGGTAAACATCCCCCTACTCAACCTAGTTAAAGCTATTCCTCATTATGCAAAGTTTTTGAAGGAATTATGCACGGTCAAGAGGAATCAAAAGTTGAAGGGGAAGCAAAAAGTTCAAGTAAGTGAACATGTCTCCGCTATGTTAGAAAGGCGTATGCCCGAAAAGTGTAGCGATCCGGGTATGTTTACTATCCCTTGCACAATTGGAGATGCTAAATTTAATCATGCTTTGCTAGATTTAGGAGCATCCATTAATGTTATCTCATACTCACTCTATAAATCGCTTGGTCTTGGTGCTTTGCAAGAAACAAGAGTTGTGATCCAATTGGCAAATCGTTCTCAAATCTATCCTAGGGGGTTTGTAGAAGATGTTTTAGTTATGGTGGACAAGCTAATCTTTCCCGCAGATTTCTTTGTTTTGGACATGGAGCATGGAGTAGCGGAGGCACCTATCCTCTTGGGTAGACCCTTCCTAAGGATCGCCCGAACAAAGATTGATGTCTATGCCGGTTCACTCACTATGGAGTTCGATGGCGAAAAGGTAGAGTATTGCATATTTGATGCAATGAAGTATCCTCATGATGAACACTCTTTATTTGCTATTGATACTATTGAACCTTGTGTGGAAGATGTTTTTGAGCTTAATGGAAAAGATGAATTGCAAGTAGCTTTAGAAACCCCTCTAGATGAGCTTAAACTTGAATATTCTATTTCACCTTACTTGCATGAAGTTTTGGGAGCATTAGAGGCACAACATACTCACCAAAGAAATGATGCCTTATCACTAACCCTCCCAAGCGAGAGGCTTTTACCTTCTATTATTCAGGCACCCGTGATAGAGCTTAAACCATTGCCGGATCACCTCAAGTATGCCTACTTGGGGGATGGAGATACCTTGCCGGTCATCATATCAAATAAGCTCACTATTGAGCAAGAGGAGAGGTTGATAGCGGTGCTTAAGGAACACAAGACGGCCCTTGGATGGACAATTGCGGACATCAAAGGAATAAGCCCAACCATGTGCATGCATCGCATACTCTTGGAGGAAGGAGCCAAACCATCAAGACAACCCCAAAGGAGGCTCAACCCACCAATGATGGAGGTGGTCAAGAAGGAAGTTCTAAAGCTACTACAAGCCGGTATGATCTATCCTATCTCCGATAGTAAATGGGTTAGTCCTACGCAGGTGGTTCCAAAGAAAGGAGGCATCACGGTCGTAGAGAACAAAGAAGGAGAGCTAGTGCCCACGCGAGTCCAAACCGGATGGAGAGTTTGCATCGACTATCGCAAATTGAACGCGGAGACTCGCAAGGACCACTTCCCTCTCCCATTTATTGACCAAATGGTGGAGCGCCTCGCCGGAAGAGCTTACTATTGTTTCTTGGATGGCTACTCGGGCTACTTTCAAATTGCCATCGCACCGGAGGACCAAGAGAAAACAACATTCACATGTCCTTTTGGCACTTTTGCATATCGCCGAATGCCTTTTGGACTATGCAATGCTCCGGGTACATTCCAAAGGTGTATGGTAAGTATTTTCTCCGAGCATATTGAAAAGTTCATTGAAGTTTTTATGGATGATTTTACCGTTCATGGCGATGACTTCAACTCTTGCTTAGACCATTTGGCATTGGTTTTAAAAAGATGTGTTGAAACAAATTTGGTTTTGAATTCCGAAAAATGTCACTTTATGGTTGAGCAAGGGATTGTTTTAGGTCACATCGTCTCCCGAAAGGGAATCGAGGTTGACAAGGCAAAGATTGACATCATTCAATCTTTTCCTTGCCCTACTAATGTGCGCGAAGTTCGCTCTTTCCTTGGTCATGCAGGATTTTATCTCCGATTTATCAAGGATTTCTCCAAGATCACCGCACCTCTTTGTGAACTCCTCAAGAAGGACACCATATTTGAGTTTGATGAGAAGTGTAAGGAGGCTTTCCACGAGTTGAGAAGTCGTCTTGTCACCGCACCAATCATTCAAGCCCCGGTGTGGACTCTCCCATTCGAACTAATGTGTGATGCTAGCGACTACGCCGTCGGAGCGGTTCTTGGACAAAGGATTGACAAAGCCTCACACATCATCTACTATGCTTCAATGATGCTAAATGGAGCCCAACGGAACTATACGACCACGGAGAAGGAGCTATTGGCCGTGGTGTTCGCCTTGGACAAGTTCCATGCATACTTGCTAGGCGCAAAGGTAATAATTTACTCCGATCATGCAGCCCTTAGGTACCTCATGAAGAAGAAGGACGCCAAACCAAGGCTTATTCGGTGGATCTTGCTCTTGAGCGAGTTCGACATCGAAATCAAAGACAAGAAGGGCGCGGAAAACTATGTGGCCGATCACCTTAGCCGCATTGTGCACCCGAATAGTGTGGGGGAGAAGCTACAAGCACTTGGAGAATTTCCGGACGAAACTCTACATTTCATTTTAAGTTGTGCTGAAGACTCGCTGACAGCGAAGACTCCTGTAAGCCAGCGGATCCAACTCGCTGACAGCGAACCCAGCCCGCTACCAGCGAGTCAAGTCATCAGCAAACCTCTCCAGTCGCCGGTACCAGCTCACATTCTGACTCCATTCGCTGCCAGCGAACCTGACTCGCTGCCAGCGGATTCTGCCCAGAAGGTGTGTCCAGACTCCTTTACTCCTTTGTCTTTGATGGCAGCCAACGTTCCTCGGCCATGGTTCGCGGACATAGTCAATTTTCTTGTCACAAAGGAGTTTCCACCAAACTTTCCCGGCCAAGTACAAGAAAGACAAGATTCGCCACAACGCCCGATTCTATGTTTGGGACGATCCGTTTCTTTGGAAGCATTGTGCGGATCAAATCATTCGGCGATGCCTTCCGGATAATGAGGAAATGTCCGTCCTTAGCTTTTGTCATTCTTATGCATGTGGGGGACACTTTGGACCAAACAAAACGGCTAAGAAGGTACTTGATTCGGGATTCTATTGGCCCACGATTTTTCGTGATGCATATGCTTTTTGTAAATCTTGTGATCGGTGCCAACGCATGGGGAATATTGCAACTAGGAATGAGATGCCTCAAACTAGGATGATGTTTTGTGAAATTTTTGATGTTTGGGGGATTGATTTCATGGGACCTTTTCCTAGTTCCTTTGGGAATCTTTATATCTTACTTGCGGTGGACTACGTCTCCAAATGGGTGGAGGCGAAGGCCACCAAAACTGACGATTCTAAAGTGGTTTCAGGATTCCTTAAGGATTTGTTTACTAGATTTGGTATTCCACGTGCATTAATTAGTGATCGAGGTACCCACTTTTGCAACAAGATGGTGGCCGCTCTCTTGAAGAAATATCATGTCACACATAGGGTATCCACCACCTATCACCCTCAAACCAATGGGCAAGCTGAAGTGTCAAATAGAGAGATCAAGAGAATCTTGGAGAAGACGGTTGCACCAAACCGAAAAGATTGGAGCCAACGGCTAGATGATGCTCTTTGGGCATATCGCACGGCCTACAAAACACCAATAGGTATGTCTCCTTACCGCTTGGTTTATGGAAAAGCATGTCATCTTCCAGTAGAACTCCAACACAAGGCCTATTGGGCGGTGAAAGAATGCAACATGAGAGTAGATGAGGTTGGCGAATTCCGCAAGCTCCAAGTTCAAGAATTAGAGGAGATTCGTTGGGATGCATATGACAATGCCATCATTTACAAAGAAAAGACCAAAGCATGGCATGACAAGCACATCTTGAGAAAGGACTTTAAGGTAGGCGACAAGGTACTTCTCTACCAATCTCGCCTTAATCTTTTTCCGGGAAAGCTACGCTCAAGATGGAGAGGTCCCTACACCATCATGCACATATATCCACATGGAGCGGTAGAAATCAAGGATGAGGAGAATGCACACGTGTTCAAGGTAAATGGCCACCGGCTAAAACGCTACTATGATGGCTTCTCCGACAAGATCATGGAGGAGATGAACCTCCAAGAGCCTACAAAGGAGAGCCATTAAGGGGTCGTACCGTCGAGCCTACGACATAAAACAAGGGCGCTTCTCGGGAGGCAACCCGAGGTAATTTTTTTTTTTTTTTTGCCTTGCAATTTCAAATTCATAATTAGTTAATTAGTTTTAGTTTATTTATTTATCTAATTAGGCTAGAAATTTCCTTATTTCATTAGATAGATTTGTTTCTTTCGGAATAGTGGGGAGCTAACCTTGCAGGGTTAAGAGAAGAAGTCGGAAAAAGGAAGCACTGGGGGGTTTTCGCTGGCAGCGAATCAAATTCGCTACCAGCGAGATCAGCCATCAGTGACCCAGGAGGAGCCGGGCACAACAGCACGACTCGCTGCCAGCGAACCCAACCCGCTGGCAGCGAGTTCCTTCGTCCTTCCAAGACGACCTGGGACCCCATCCGGATTTTCTAAAAAAAAAAAAAAAGAATAAAATATTTGAGAATCCCTTTTACCCCTTTTTACCCACTTACCTTTTAACCACTTTCCTTTTTACCCATTTTTTTTAATATTCATCATCCCCCACTTTCCATTTTCACCATCTCCCTCCTCCTTCCAAAAACCCCATTGAAGCTCCATTGAAGAACCTCCAAGTTTCCCACCTCCATAGCCACCTCATCATCTCCGCCACCCCGAAATCAAATTCCGGCACCGGATTCCGACTCCCGACGAGCCGATCTACACAACCACACCACATTCACCACATTCCGACCACCCATAAACCACCACATAACCACACAATCACCCAAATCCCTTTTATTCTTCCACCATTGCGTAGATCGGGTCGAGTTGGGAAACTTTCGTGAAGTATTTTTTGGATTCCGACGTCCGGACAACGACGCCAGAGTCTCGGAAGCTCCGACTCGCTCCCGCGGAATAGTAGCCGCCACCACAGCCGCCACCAGCGAAGCAGCAGCCACCGAGCCCAAGAGGTGATCTTAGTCGATGCCAGCGAGCACCAGTCGTTGCCAGCGAGTCGCATCCATTACGAAGCAGCTCCGGAGCTCGTCGGTGTCACCCTGTTCGCTGTCAGCGAGTATCCTTCGCTGCCAGCGAGTCTCACCCAAAGCGCAGCTTCCCCGGCCTAATCTGAGTCGCTTCCAGCGGGATTCCATTCGCTGCCAGCGAAAATCCTGCAGTGAGTCGACTTCTTTGTGAGTTCTCGATCTTCATCCTTTGATTTTAATTATTATGGCTTCTCCTCCGATGGTTAGGCCTAGAGGATTGACTAGAGCTCAAAGGACTAGGTGGGACGATCTTGATGCTCGTCGGTATATTTCGACAAAATTTTTTGATATCCCCACATTGAGATTATTGGGACTTGAGGAGAGTGTGCGGACATTTATGGGCATTGGAGATATTGATGGTTTGGTAGACAAGTGTGTCCGCACTTATCCGGATTTGGTGAGGGAGTTTTTGGCAACCTTTGCAATGGCTAGTGAAGATAGTTTTACTTTTCGATTGGTTGGGGCAAATCAAGCTATGACTTTTGAAGAATTGAAGAATGTGTTTGGGATCACGGGCAATCCCTCCGCCCGTTGGTCTGAATTGCCTCGTAGCTCCACCCCTCAACAACGATGGTTGGAAGTCACACAAAAAGTCATGACCTCCGGCAATGACTACAATTATAGCATCGTCCACCATTCCCTTAGACTTTGCCACAAGGTCTTGAACAACACTTTTTTCGGGCATGCCGAGATCAACAAGGTTTCCAAGGGAAGTTGGGCTTGGATGACTTGCTTATTGCCCGAAGCACATGAGACCCCGGATTGGGTAGAGCTTTTCTTTACCGCTTGTGGCGAGGCTACTAAAAAGGATTCAAGGAAGGAAGAGGTGAAGATTGGCTTTGGAGGCTTAATTGCTTTGCTTGCATTGGAGCTCGACGTTGATTTGAATGCCTATGTCCCTTGTGCGGACAACTATAGACTCAATTTGGCTTCGCTAAAGAAGGCTAACATCGTGAGGGAAAATGATTATGGAGGGGGCTTCATTTGTTATGCCGGGGTAAATAAGTCCCACACTTAGGTACTCCCTCGGCCACTACCCACCGGTCCGTCCCCCGCCGATTTATATATTCCATCCGACGCCTTACCATTGGGCCCACCTCCGAACATCAACGAAGGAGATGCTTATGAGGAGCCTTATGAAGAACCAACGGCGATGGAGGTTGAGCCGGAAATGCAAGTGGAGACATTCCATCCACGAGTATCTTATGGCGGGGGAGCTAGTTCTTCACATGGCGGATACCATGGCGAGTCTTATGATGAATTTCCCTCTCATGGCTATTTTGAGAGTGCCTTCCGTCAAATCACCGAGCGTCAAGATGCCACGGACCGACAAATTGCGGAGAACCATAACATTCTCATGGAGTAACAACGAAAGAATCATTAGGAGATCATGGCCCAATTCAACGCTTGGGCACCCTTTGGGCGGCAAACCCAATTTCCACCACCACATTGAGCTCGTGAGTTTCCTTCTCCCTCATCTATTTCAATTGTTTAATTTTTGTTGTCTTTATTTCATTAGGGACAATGAAATATTCAAGTGTGGGGGAGGGGTTTAGTGTACATATTGCATTAGTTAGGTCATATTTAAAAATTTTCATATGCATGTTTATTTCTAGCATTTATATTGCATTAGAAAAAGAAAAAAAAATTGAAAAAATTCAAAAACCCAAAAATATCATGCATTGCATTCATGTATTATTCAAATACCCATCTTGCCTTAATTGTCCTCTATTTTATTTGAGTTTTTGAGCTTGACCTATAAATCCCATGATATGTTTGAATTGACTAATCTTGTCACACACTTGTGTTAATTTTTTATTGGAGCATGACTTGTTAGTTTAATTGAGCAAGTATGATTCTTATTGGCATTATTGAAATCCAACAAAATTTGTCCTAGTGAGAAATTTTGGCCTTATAAGGGATTTTCTTATTTATTCCCGGCCTTTTGCTTTCATGTGTGATATTATACTCTCCTTATGCACTTACCTCTTGAGATTGACATTGTTATCTATATTTGAGGCCGAATTTATATGTCTATTGCTTATGAGTTTCAAATGATAGAGGCATGGTTTTCTTAGCCATATTATTATCCATATCCACCCTACATATGTGTCCTTTGCTTGTAGCAAATTTGAGCCTTAGCCTATTCTTTGAAGCTCCACAAAATTTATCCTAGCCGATGATGAGCCTTACCCTATCCGGGAATTAGGATTAGAATTGGTGAATGATTGATTTGGTTGAGTGGAAAAGAGATTTTGTTGAGAAAGTTACAAGTTTGGGATGAGTATGTAATTTTAGTTTTATTCCTCACATTGTGCATTATTGTTTTGGCTCTAAAAAAAATGATGAATGAATGAAAAAAAAAAAGAGAAAAGAAGAAGAAAAAAAAAAGAGCATGAGTTTGAGCCTTTTATTTTCATTATGAATGTGAGAGTTGGAAATAATCTTTGGTTGAGAAATGAATATCTTTTCTAAAGTTGTTGTGAGAGCTTGAGTTTAAGATGATGTTTTTGAGAGAGTGGATGGTTGATGTTTGATTATCTAGGATCTTGATTCCCGGATTTTGAGCACCACATGACCATAAATTCTCCTTGCCCTTAATTCCTTACCAAGCCCCATTACAACCTTGATAAAAGACCTCTTGATGTTGCTTGTGAGTGATGGCATCCGCGGTGGAGAATATGTGATATATGTGTCAATTTCTATGTAGCTTTTTGCATTTTGGATTGAGTCGAGAGATATATTATTAAGCCTAAACACAATGAGAGTGAGAGCAAACACATAATCCCGGTGAGGTTGGATGATATATGCCTTATTTTGAATCGTTCATATACTTGCTAGGATGTTAGCTTTCATGTTCATGGCTCCTCCACTTTGATGTTGCTTTTGACAAGGTTAGTGCTTGAAGGTTATATGTGTGGGATATTGGTTTTGATCTTCTTTATTTTGCATTGCTTGAGGACAAGTAAAAGGTTAAGTGTGGGGGAGTTTGATAATGCACATTTCTAATGGGCATTATAGGATAATTTAGTTGCATTTACATTGTAGAATATGCATATTTTAGTGTTAATTTAGATTAAACTCTTTTTGTGAAAAAGTTCGGAATCTACGCTATTTCGGTTGAATTGTGCAGAATCGTAGATCCGACATGGTGAAAAGCAAGGGAAAGCTGTTAAACATGGCCAAGTGAAGTAAAGAAATCAAGCTAAGAAGAGAAAGAAAGGAGGAAAGAAAGAACAAGGGAAGAACGATGAAGAATTAAGTCTCTGGGCATATTTCGCTGCTAGCGGGATTTCACTCGCTGCCAGCGAGTGGAACCAGAATCATGAAGCCCGGCAAGCCAGCGAGAGAGCCAGCGAGAGAGGAAGAGGGAGCCAGCGAGAGAGGAAGAACCGAGAGCGCGAGCGAGCAAGCAGTCCGCTGCTAGCGACTTGTCTCGCTGCAGCGGGACGTTCGCTGCCGCGGAAAATGTCGCTGCCAGCGGGGTGCACCAGGGCGACGGGAGCTCGGCAACTCGCTCCAGCAGATGGATGAACTCGCTCCAGCGGAAGGCGCGTCTCACGGCAGCGGATTCAGCGGCTCGCTCCAGCGGAAAGGAAGGACTCGGAGAAGCTCGAGAAAATTCTAAGGCATGAAAGTCACTGCCAGCGAGTGTGCCAGCGAGTTGGTAGCGAAAATCCAACAGGAGCTCAATCAAGGCCATTCGCTGCCAGCGGAATTTCTCGCTGCCAGCGGAATCCGACGCTGAATTAATTTAGGAAAGTTCTATCTTTTATCTAGTTTGTTTAGGAAGTTTCTATCTTTTATCTACCTTTTATGGAAGACATTAGGCTTATAAATAGGATGTTCTAGGGTTAGTTTAAGGAAGTTGAAGGAATTAAAATAGAGGAAAGATAACTTGAATTAAAAACTCACAATTCACCAACCAAGTCTCCGAAAACGTAGGCGAAACACTAGGAAAATTAGCCGCTCATGGCTTACCTAAGCTCTCTTCTCTTCTATGGTGATTGCTCCAATTGAAAACTTCGTTAAACTAACCCTAGAACATCCTATTTATAAGCCTAATGTCTTCCATAAAAGGTAGATAAAAGATAGAAACTTCCTAAACAAACTAGATAAAAGATAGAACTTTCCTAAATTAATTCAGCGTCGGATTCCGCTGGCAGCGAGAAATTCCGCTGGCAGCGAATGGCCTTGATTGAGCTCCTGTTGGATTTTCGCTACCAACTCGCTGGCACACTTGCTGGCAGCGACTTTCATGCCTTAGAATTTTCTGGAGCTTCTCCGAGTCCTTCCTTTCCGCTGGAGCGAGCCGCTGAATCCGCTGCCGCGAGACGCGCCTTCCGCTAGAGCGAGTTCATCCATCCGCTGGAGCGAGTTGCCGAGCTCCCGTCGCCCTGGTGCACCCCGCTGGCAGCGACATTTTCCGCGGCAGCGAACGTCCCGCTGCAGCGAGACAAGTCGCTAGCAACGGACTGCTTGCTCGCTCGCGCTCTCGGTTCTTCCTCTCTCGCTGGCTCCCTCTTCCTCTCTCGCTGGCTTGCCGGGCTTCATGATTCTGGTTCCACTCGCTGGCAGCGAGTGAAATCCCGCTAGCAGCGAAATATGCCCAGAGACTTAATTCTTCATCGTTCTTCCCTTGTTCTTTCTTTCCTCCTTTCTTTCTCTTCTTAGCTTGATTTCTTTACTTCACTTGGCCATGTTTAACAGCTTTCCCTTGCTTTTCACCATGTCGGATCTACGATTCTGCACAATTCAACCGAAATAGCGTAGATTCCGAACTTTTCCACAAAAAGAGTTTAATCTAAATTAACACTAAAATATGCATATTCTACAATGTAAATGCAACTAAATTATCCTATAATGCCCATTAGAAATGTGCATTATCAATAAGGTTATACGAAAATAATATAACATAACTATAGGTTATATATACAATATAATTGCTACCTCTATTGTTCACTAGATTCATTAGAGGATCAAACCTATAAGGTTCAATACAACTCAGTTGAACCTAGCTTAAAGAGCATCAACTATATGTATAACCCTTAGTCATGTTATATATTTTCTAATCATACAAACACATACATACCATATAATATATACACACATATTACATGAAAACAAAACTTAGGAAAGTAAACATGAAACTTTACAAGATCAAATGTAGTCACATCGATGTCCGAGACTTTTTAGCTAACAATGTCCATATATCAAATCAATTTTCTTTAAAAACAAAAAACACTTAGGGTTCGTATGAGACGGGGTTTATAAACAGGATAAAATTTAAAAACGGTTGGTAAAAGTAGTTAAAATTTTAAACAACAAGATAATCTCCGTATGATGCACAAAGGTATTTTAATTGTGATAAATAAATAAACAATGCAATAAGAGTGTGTTGCTTTTTGTAGTTAAAAATTTAAACACCAAAAAAGCTACTTCCATTAGCTTATTTTGTAACTCCATTTTTTAACCACTTTTAACTACTTTTTGCTATCCATACACCTATTTTACATGTTTAAAAAAGGTGATTTGCATAGATAGACCAATTTTCTAAAGGGTTTGCATGGATAGACCACCTTTTGGGCAAATGTAAAAGTGTGCTAGGGGGTTATTTGTGCAAATAAAATTAGTGACCTCTTGGGCAGGTGGCATGTTTGATGTGGGGAGGGAACACGTGAGGAGGGAATAGGAGAAAGTGATGGAGGGAACACGTGAGGAGGGAATAGGAGAGAGGGTGAGGTGATGGGTGATGTGATGTTGTTATTTCTTTTATCATTTTGTATTGTATAAAAAGGGATGATAAGAGAGGCTTTTCATTTTCTCTCTTCTCTCAGAAGTTCTGCAACACAGAGAGATGGAGAACGTTCCACCATGAAAGACAAGCTCCCGGCTTGCAGTTCCAGTTGCAGAGCACTTGTCGGCTTTAGTTTGTGCCCCTGTCAGTGATCAAAATCCCCATGTCATTGTGATCCCCCATACACCTTTGTTGGCAAATGAAAAGGGTAAGTGTTTTTGACGAAGTAGTCCTCATCTATGGCGTTTGATACCCATGAACCTTCTCATCCTTGGTTTCATTTTTCAAGTGAAAACATCTTGGTATGCGTCACTCTCATCTTCCATGGTTCTTGGGTGGTCGAGGGAGGCATGTAGGTGTGAAGGCGCACAAGAATATCATGATACAACAGGACATCGACTTCATCTCTTTGAAAAACCAAATTAGGCTCAAGGTCCGCGATGGTGCTTCATAAGCAGAGTGGGCGTTGGCATACGTGCCGAACTCGAAAGAAAGGGGTCATCCGATCATAATAGCCATTGATGACGACCTCGAGACATTTAAATTTATGAACTCAAAGTGTGGAGAAGATCCATGGCCCCTTTGCAATATATGTCGGTCCATTGCAGAAGGAGAGCTTCGAAGTAAAGCAACTTGTCAAGGAAGAACGCCTTGCCGGAGAAGAACGCCTGAATGGGCCACCCTCCTCCCAAAAAGTGGACGATTTGACTGAGATTGTGAATGCTAGGGCACGCGGTCAGGCATAACAAAACCCCGTGTCTCTAGATGTTGTGTTATATGCTAGGGGAGAGGTGACTGAGGCCTTAGGGAAGAGCAAGGAGCTGGATGCGATAGACACTACTGACACGGGTAAACAATCAAGTGACACGGATATATTTTCAAATGATAGGGTATAGGATCTGGATGTGATTGAATTGTGTGACACGGATACCTGTTCTGGTGAGATGGGTCAGGGGTTGGAGGTGATATCCATTAACAGCGAGGAGGAGGATGACGATGGGCTAACCCCCACAATCGACTTTGGGGTCTCGGATGAGGACGAAGGTTTTGAAGTGAAGCTCGAAGAAGACTGAGATGATTTGGACAGTCATTCTTCCAATGACCTTTCTCCTTACAGTAGTTACAGACGTCATCTGGTTTAGGGCCTGATTTGCAACCTTGCTTCTTGCCCCTTCTACCATTAGAATTGCCTCCGCTGGCCATAAGCCCGGAAGCCTGATTGTCTGTAACTGATGCAGTTGCCTTTAGACGCAACTCTATGTTGTGAAGCGACGATCTAACCTCTTCCAAAGTGATGGTATCCTTCCCAACGACGAACAACTGAACGAAGTTCTCGTATGTGGGGGGTAGGGATACCAACAAAATTAGGGACTTTGTCATGTACAAACTCGAGTAATAGTGTGTTAAGTTGATCAAGATGATCTCTGAGTTGTGTACCTTCCTGCATACGCAGCCCGAACAACCGTTGTTTCAGAAGTAACTTGTTCGTCAGAGACTTTGTCATGTACAAACTCTCCAACTTCAGCCACAAGCCGTCAGCAGTTTCCTGATCAGCAATCTCTGTTATGACATCGTCTGCGAGACACAACATGATCGTAGAATGAGTCTTCTCCTCCAGAAGGCCGTACTCAACGGTGGTTGTATCTGCCCCCTTCTTATCGACAGTTAACGGTGCCCATAAACCTTGTTGCTTCAACAAAGCCCGCATCTTTATCTGTCACAGACTGAAAGAGTTTCTTCCAGTAAACTTGTCAATCTTCACCACAGATCCAAACATCATTCTTGACAGAAATCACAACCAAGCTCTGATACCAATTTGTTATAATGAGAACGATAACATACGAAGAAAGACACATAGATTTAACGTGGTTCGACAACAGTGTGTTACCTACGTCCACGGGCAGAGAAATATGGTTCTTTATTATGGAGGCAAACAAGAAACTAGATTATAAATTGTTAGGTTTCATGAGTATATAATGCCTCATGAAACCCTAGTCAGACAATGAGCCAAAACCCCAAACAGATAATAAGCCCAATTCAAGGCATATTAACATCTCATTTGGATGGATCGGCCATCAAGGTTCTCTTGCAAGACCAAGAACTGGAAGGCTTCCAAGTCGAGAAGGACGGGGAGTGGTTTCGGGTTCCAATCATTAGTGATGCGTTGCTTGTGACGACAGGGAAACGACTTGAGGTAACGTTGATGGACTGTTTTCTTTGCCTTGGGTTTTGCTAAGATGTGATATGATCCGAGAAAAACCCAACCCAATCCACCCCTAACACGACCAAAGAAAACATCAAATGAACACAAATTTTATCGAACTTTCTTCCCCCCAAAATCTAATTGAATCAAATTTTGAACTAACATAGCTAAAGTTAGCCAAAAATCAACATCAATAGCCAAGTGTCAAACCTTACTAGCTTCTTTGGTAGTCCTTTTTAATTGTCACCTTTTTGTAGATAATGAATAACGAATTGTTATAGAGTGTGGTGCACAGAGTGGTGACGGATTTAGAGAAGCAAAGAATTTCGGTGGCCATGTTGAATGTGCCGTCACTAAATAGAGAGATTGGGCAGTTGGCGGAATTGGTGAGTGAAACAAGGCTTCAGATGTACAAAAAAAAATGGTGCAGAACTATTCCAATGTATACTTCCAACATTACCCGAAAGGGCAAAGACCCATCGATGCTATGAAGATTTAAGAACCATCATTTTTGTTATTTGTTTCGGGCTTAGATGGAAATGTTGAATCACGGTGTTGAATACTTGAATTGGACATGTCAGTCAAGTTTAGCTCACACTTTTTTGTTAGTTTCTCTTTAGGTATTTTGAATGCATGTAATGGTGAATATGACTCCTATACGTCATGTTTTCAACAACGGTTGAGTGGCGACTCTTAAACAGAACCCCTTTAGTTGGTTGTTTTATGTAATAAGTGTAACTAATTGGTGGTTTTCTGTAAATTTCCCTTGAAATTTACCAAAACATGACCCCAGAAAAGATAACGAAGGGGAGTTGTATCCATAAACCCAACCCAAGCAGGACTGCAGGAGGCAGGCCCGGACCTGAGGCGAGGCCCAACAGGCCGTCGCCTCAGGCCCACTTTCGCTAGAGGGCCCAATGTTCGTATGTATGTATATAATATATATATATATATATATATATATATATATATATATATATATATATATATATATATATATATATATATATATATATATATATATATATATATATATATATAAATTGGATACAGCTAGTGACAATATGGAAAGTTTGGCTCAGCGGATGGAGACGCGAGGGATTGGAAGGAAATGCAGGTTCGAATCTAACCTTCCACTTTTTTGCCTTTTTTTGTTTTGTTTTTAAAAACCTCTAAAGTGCTATTTGTATTATGTTTTGTTTTTTTAAAAACCATCAAAGATAGTGTATGTTGCTACTATTTGTTTTTTTTTTAACATTTTTTGGCCTTTTTTTTGTTTTGTTTTAAAAACATCTTGCTGCTAAAGTGCTATTTGTATTTTGTTTTTTTTTTTTGTTTTTTTTTTAAAAAACATCAAAGACAGGGTATATTGCTGCTATTTGTTTTTTTTAATCCTTTAATGTTTGTTTTGTTAGGGTTGAAAATAGTAAAGGTCCCGTTTTGAAATCTCACCTTCCTCGTTTAAAATCCAGGTTCGGCCCAGGAGGAGGCCAGGACTAAGGAGAGCCGAAGAAATCTACAGAGATGGAAGGTTCCCAGAACAAACCGAAGAAGCGCCTTATTTTCGATCGCCGCTACGGCTGGGTTTTCGATGAATGGAAGGAGCCTTCGGAAGAAGCTCTTTCCGGCGGTAGAGGATTGTACGAATTCCTCCTTTTTCTTCCCCAATTTCTTTCCTTTTTCCTGTTTAGGGTTTGCATTTTCACTTCACTCACTAATTTCAATTTTGGTTTGGTGAAGGTTCTGCATAGCCCCTCTGGTTAAGGGTTTCATCAAGACGGCCTCGAATTCGGTATCCTCCCTCCTCCTTTTCTCCTACTTCCTTGTTAATTATATAAACTCACGTCAGATTGGATGCATTTCTCACGCAATTTGGATGACTAACATAAATATGCTTCTAAGTGCTTACCTTCACATATCCGCGTGTTTTGCGTAGGTTAAATTACATCAATCCAGCTGTTAAGTTGCCTTATCTTGCAAAGAACCACCCATTACAAATGAAATTATATTTAACCTCTCATAATTTAGATCATTTTGTTTGTAATTTAATCCCGACTTGAAGGTTTTGAACATAATTTCTATGCAGTTAAACTTTTGCAAGATTTTCTCCCGTTAAAGTATCTTGAGATGATAAGACCCCTCCAGCTGTTCTAACTTGAGATTGGATCAGATGTTTCCGATGAGGTTGTGTTGATATCTCATTTTCCACTTGGATCACATGTTGATGGCTCGAAGTTATGGGGTTTTTCAGTTGTTTAGCTGCGTTGATGAGGAATAGGATTGATGGTATTGGAAAAGAAACAGCCTCCCTTGGGGATATCATTAGGTTGGTAGATTGGTTGCCGCAAGAATGAGGAAATGTGGGAGAGATCTGGGTAACAGCAAATAAACTGGAAGGGGGAAGAAAGAGACTTAGTTCATTCTTTGAATTTTTTTCAAATAGAAGAGGGAACCAAGAAAGGGATTTATGGCCCCCATTTGATATAAAAATTATGGAAGCAGTAAGAGAAAGAGAACTGAGATTGTTAAATTTGATTGAGGAGTTTATAGATTCTTGTCCAAATGCAAGTGCCAATTTGTTGTGATACTAGATGAGGTTGTGATACTGTACTGTAATGGAATAATTCCCTCATTTTTTAAACCAGTGACCAATATGGAGAACAAAACCAAACTGGAAACCAAATACTTATGTTTCCAATTTCTAACCCAGAATGTTAGCTAGCTTGTCATTCAGCGTGCAAACCTGTCTTCGAAATCAGAACAACACTTGGGAGATTATGTTCAGGGGTTTATGAGCTATAAATGGAGATTTTGTATTCATTTGTCTCTCACTGTTGACCTGACATTTTTTTTATTACTCCTTATCTACTTACTCTATGCCAAAAAAATGATTAAACAGCTGCTTTGTTTAACTACCTTTGCCACTTTTGTGAATTGGTTGATTTGATTGTTAAAATCATGATAAATGGAGTGAAAGTGGATTGAAAAACAGGAGGATGAAAGAGCTTTGAGCAGCTGAATTCCATTGCTCCTAAACTACACTACCATCTCTTTTATAAAAGATAGAACAAAGAAGTTGTGCTCACCAGTTCATAGCAGCTACACTTGCTGTTTCCCAGCTACATTTGTAGACTTTGTTTAACAGTCAGGAGTTTGCTCCAAAAATTGTATGTTTACCTTCGTTTCATTGTGCTGATATGCTTGTATGAAGCGATTATTATTTTTTATATAAAAAAAAGCTTCACAAAATCTATGAGATGTTGAGATTGATGACGAGTGGATGTATATTTTTTATGGGGAAGAATTAACTCGTCTTGATATTATGTTCTCTGCCCAGATAGATGCAGCCTCAAGCTCAGTGATCCACATTATTGAGAAACCCGAGCTGCTCTCTCTTCAGCAATTACAAGCTAACTTTGAAAAGGAGCTGTCAAGTTTCATGACCCATCTAAGGCAGCAGAAGATGAACTTGAAGCTTCCATCTACAAGTTCCTTCGGAATAGGTTTGGGATCGGAATCAAATGCAGGATGCAGCAAATCACTAGGATCAGAATGTTCCTGAATCTAGCCTTTACAATCCTTGTCCAAATAGTAAATGTGAGTTCATTCTTTTCTTTGGCGAAGGTTTGTTGAACCCTAAAGAAGCTTTATGAATGAAATGAAATGCCTCGTCATAAATTTGAATAGGAAAGCATGAATAGGAAGGAAGAACAAAGGTGGATAGTCATCTCTTTCGAGTCATATATGCATTATGCACATGAGATTTTCATTAGTCTGTGTGGATTTTGTGCACTTTAAGAGTCTTTGAGCGACTCAGGAAATGCATGTTTTTCGGCTGCCACTTGGTTTTAGCTTCAATGCCATGGCTGGGCATATTTGTGAGTGTACTTGATTTAATGAATATGAAGTATAGTAAATGAACTGAAGTTCAACTTTGAAAGTAGTATCTCCATTTTTTCAGGTATCCCAATGGTGAACTTAGATTTTGCCGAGTTCACTACTTTTTATTTTGTTACATACATGATCGTCACATATACATGATCCAGGAATCTCATAACTTGACACAAATGATTCGCTTTTCGCGGACACAGCAAAACCGCTACCAGGAATGTCACAAGATTTATGCACCTACAATGTATTCATACAAGGGTGAGGGGGATTTGTGAGCTCTTCCTGCATTGACAGCTAGAATGGACACAGGACTAAACATGCAATTAAAAGAGGAAAGGAAGGGCGTTGAGTCGTCAATGAAACAGCATATTTGAGAGCCTTTTCTAGAAGATCTTGAAGAGCAGGCCGCCGTGGGTGGCAAAGAATGGTGCAAACACCAAGGACTCGACTGCCATCAGCTTGATGAGGATGTTCAGTGATGGCCCAGACGTGTCCTTGAGCGGGTCCCCCACTGTGTCTCCGATCACAGCTGCCTTGTGCGGGTCTGATCCCTTTGGACCGAGCAACCTTGCATGCTCTGAGGCTCCCGCCTGGAAAGTACAAGGAGAGATTTGTAAGATGATCGGGGCAATTTTCAATTGGGGAAACGGTTACGGGTCTTTACCTCTATATACTTCTTAGCGTTGTCCCAGGCACCACCGGTGTTGGATGCAGAGATGGCAATCTATTTCCCATGAGCAAAAAGAATTAATGAATATGGATTTGTGGTTTATGTTTGATTTGTTTTATGTAAAGCCTCGTGTGTTACTGTTACCTGTACACCGGATACGAGAGCTCCAGCTAGAACACCCGACAGAGTTTCAACACCGAAGAAGATACCAACAATAAGGGGTGTAAGCATGACAAGAGCACCAGGGGGTATCATTTCCTTGATCGAGGCGTCAGTGGAGATCTTGACACAGTTGGCGTAGTCGGGTTTGGCTAAACCTTCCATGAGACCAGGGATGGTGTTAAACTGTCTGCGTACTTCTTCGACCATTTTCAAGGCAGCCTTTCCCACGCTCTTCATGGTCATCGCAGAGAACCAGTACGGAAGCATAGCTCCCACGATCAGACCGATAAAGACCTTCGGAGTTAGGACGTCGACAGTTGAGATCGCTGCACGGCTCACAAAGGCGCCAAACAAAGCAAGTGATACGAGAGCTGCCGAGCCAATTGCAAATCCCTGGAGCCAAAACAGAACTAACGTTAGGTAAGGTTGGATGGTAAAAACATCCTACCCTATAAATAAAGGCTAGATCTCAAGTGCAGTTCAGACCTTTCCGATGGCAGCAGTGGTGTTTCCTGCAGCATCAAGAGCATCAGTCCTCTCTCGGATTGTGTGGCTCATGCCAGCCATCTCAGCAATACCACCAGCGTTGTCGCTAATGG
The DNA here is from genome assembly GCA_963922045.1 of Persicaria maculosa. Lineage (NCBI taxonomy): Eukaryota > Viridiplantae > Streptophyta > Magnoliopsida > Caryophyllales > Polygonaceae > Persicaria > Persicaria maculosa. The sequence continues at coordinate 15,094,574 of OY998253.1, forward strand.
GTCCATAAGCGTCAATAGCCAATCCAGTAGCAATGGTACTCAGCATACCGAGGGCTGCAACAGCAATGCCATACATAGCAGCCAACGTGAAACTGACAAAAATACTGAGTGCAATGGCGAAGATAGGAATGATGACCGATTTGTATCCAAGAGCAAGTCCAAAAATGACATTTGTGGCAGCTCCAGTCCGGCAAGAATCAGCAACATCTTGTACAGGGCTGCAAATATAAGCTTTACTGTCAAATAAGAGATGGCAAAGATAAAAATTGTTGGAAAAACATATTAACTTAAAGAATTTGCTTTACCTGTAAGCGTTGCTAGTGTAATATTCAGTTATGAAACCAATAATGAGACCAGCCCACAACCCGACAGCAACGCATGAGAACAATTCCCTGCCGAATGAAAAGCAATGTGTCATAGTTTAGGGATAGACGTACTCATATCTGGATGATAGGATAATTCAGTCATATAAACTATAGGTACAAGGTATTCATAACTGCGCTTAATTGCTTACCAGTTCTTGACAACCTTCTGGCTTCCAAAATTGAATATGGTGAATGATGAAGGAAGCGCAATCCATGTAATAATGGCAATTCCAGCAGTCATCAAAATAGTAGAGATGATCAGTTGCTTCTTCAAAGCTGGCTCAATTTCCTTAACAGCCTTGATCTCAGAGAAGTCAGTCGCATACAAGGTAGTGAGCAGGCAGACGACGATACCCATTGAGCTGATCAATAGTGGATACAACATAGCAGTAAATTCATGGTTGATCCCAAACGAAGATATGGAAGCAACAACAAGAGCAGCACATGATGATTCAGCATATGAGCCAAAAAGATCAGATCCCATTCCAGCAATATCACCAACATTGTCACCAACATTGTCGGCAATGACCTAGATTGAGGTATATAAAGAATTATATCACAGAAACTCAAGTGAACCAGAAGCATTCAAAACTGGAATTGTACTTACAGCAGGATTTCTGGGGTCATCCTCAGGAATATTTCTTTCGACTTTGCCCACGAGGTCGGCACCCACATCAGCAGCCTTTGTATAAATACCTCCACCAACTCTACCGAAGAGGGCCATGGAAGATCCACCAAGACCATAACCAGTTATAGCCTCAAATAGGCCTCCCCAGTCATCACCATAGTAGAGCTTGAAAACATTGATGGCAATGTAAAGCACCAAAAGACCATTGGCGGAAAGAAGGAAACCCATGACAGAACCGGACCTAAAAGCAATGATGAAGGCCTTACCAACGCCCTTTCTTGCCTCTAGAGTTGTGCGGGCGTTTGCATAGGTGGCGATTTTCATTCCAAGGAAACCAGAAACCACCGAAGTGACGGCACCAAGCACAAAGGATATAGTGCTGAAGGCAGCTGTTGCTAGTGCAGGTTTGCAAGTCTTGGTTTCGTCGTATGTACAGGGCTGGGAGCTAGTACTAAAGCCCTCCACAGAGCCAAGGAAGACGAAGATCAAGACTGCAAAGGCACTCATGAAAATGCCTACATATCTGTACTCCGTGAAAAGGAACGAGGTGGCTCCTGCAACAATCAAACACTTGAAGATCAGTCCTCCCTGAACTACTTACTACCACTTCTGATTTATTTGGCTCAATCCTTTGGAGCATAGGATAAATTAGGTTCACTCTATTTTTGGTAGAAAATTGCAACTTATTTCACCAAATGCACAAGACCAGATGTCAAAAACATATATATTTGACACTGGACAACAAATTGCCAACGTCCCAATAGAAATACATTTTACTGATTCTTCAGGATCCAGTTACTGAAAACTTTCCAGTCTCAGCCTGCAACCAATTAACATGTGCCCCCGTAGCAAAAAAAAAAAAAAAAAAAAACCCAAAGAATCTTGTATTCAAATAGAGCTTTGTTAAACTACGAAAACACGGATCTACTTTAAACTTTAAAACTCCCTAAAATTTACGAACAAAATCAACGGCCATTGGCAAACAAAAACTTATTGAACCCTAAAGCCCATCATTTGTGGACCCAGGATGCAGGATAAAGATGATCACTGTTCACATCTTCCTAAAATTTCCCCCCAATTTCGCCTGTTAAAGCAGGATAAAGATGATCTAACAGTGGAATCACCGATTAAAACAACCACGAGAGTTGACAGACCTAAAATTGAGCGGAGAATGAGCAAAGATGAAAACAAAATGTGAAGTAGCGAAGCGAGGAATGAGGGTTCACACCTTCAGCGATGGCGTTCTGGATTTCAGCACACTTGGCGACTACAGCGTGATCGCTGAGGCCTTCCTCCTCTGAAATCAACGCATCAGTAACACTTAAGCCGTTATTGCTCCGACTGGCCGGTGATTCAGGGGAGAGCTTAACGCGGGAGACAATAACCCACTGGGTGAGCGCGAAGGTGATTCCGACGATTGCGCAAACCGGGATGAAAATCTCGGTGGCGAGTTCAGGGAGCAGCGCCGACGTCATGGCCGACGGAGACTTAGACGGAGAAAATTGAGGGTTTTGATGGCGGGAGGAGTGAGAAAGGGGGGAAATCTGGGAGCTCTGGAGTGTCTCTCTGTGTAGTATTTCGCTCCTGTTTCCACCTCCGCCTTATATAACGGGAAATGTTTTAAGTAAATAAATTATTTAAAAAATAATAATGAGAGTAAAAAGTTGTTCTTAAAACAGGGTTTTCGTTTGTAACGTTTTCAGCGGCGGGAGCTCATAGAAATTAGTGATGAACTATAAATAATCCTGACCAAGAAAAAGATTGCTACGATCAACTCATGTAAATCCTTTGTACCAACTGTTCGCCCTATAAAATTATTTTCCATTAAATTAATATTAAAAAACCAACTTATATTTGCTCAAAAAAAAAAGACCAACTTATAAAAATTATGATAATTCAAAAGAAATAAAAAGATTTTTTAATTTTAAAAAGATGTTGTTTTACTATATATTTTTTTAAAAAAATTGTAATTCATTGTAGAAGCTAAATATATATATTTTTTAATATTAATTTAATGACAAAATAATTTTATGGGGCGGAAAGTTGGGACAGAGAATTCACACCGTGATCAACTTGCCAACAATTATTTTTAAAATTATGGAGTATGTACTTCGATCTACTATATTTCTCATTTTGAAAATTTTGAGAAGTTTAATTTTTAAAAATCCTAAGGTGTATATTAAGAAAACTCAATATTTTTAGTATCTATATATCTATATTTATATTATAACTTTAAGTTAGAAGACTATGGTGAGGTGTCGGATTCCCTTTAATTTAGCTATTTCAACCTATCCCATTTTATCTACTTTTATTTTTTATTTCCATTCACTTTCTAAGTTTCATCTTCCAAAAGCAAATCGGCCTAGGGCTCCCAGCTCCCACCGCCTCCGATCATCTCTTGCCTTCTCTAAGCATGCCTTCGATTTTGCTTTCATCTTCGCACACTTCTCACCGGCGATTTCGGCTACCCCAACTTCGACTTTCGATTTATTAAGAGAGAAGGGCTCCCGCTGCCTCCACCTGTCACGGATCCAGCCCATGATTTGTTCGTAATTTCAAAATTGTAAATCAGCCTCCTTGTCTTCCTCGATTCAAGATATTCCTTAACTCTGAGCACGTGTTGTTGATGAAATTGGAGTCGATGTTGCATCTCAGGTACGCACTATTGGCATTGAAAATTAGGAAGATTTTGCTGAGCCAACCTGATAGGATTATGCCCCTTCGTGAATTGGGTAGGTTTAGGAGGGCTCTAGGGCTTCAGAAGAAGCGTCGATTTATCGTCCTCTTGAAGTAGTTTCCGGGTGTTTTCGAGAAAATCGAAGAGGAGGTTTACTCCCACAAGTTTGGGATGACTCCTGACTTCCTGAGGATGAGAATTTGTTCTTGGAGGAGTCGAAGTTTATACTATTGGATACTACTAGCTTGATTTCTGTCATTAATTATCTCATTACTTTTTTCAGTTGTGGGCAGCTCCAAAGGTGGTTTAGTCATACAGATGGTGTCGGCTTCCACGTATCCAATAACACCTTCTGCTCTCAATTGTACACCTTCACGCTCACAAGAGCACCAAGTCACCAACCATGGAAAATACATTGCTCTACCATTTGAGCTAAAAGGCTTAAATATGTAAAATGAAATTGTTGATTTATTGTAAAATATAAATAATTAAAACAACTTGGAGAAAGTTAATGGTCTATGTAATTTTGAAAATTATCGATGAAAATTAGTGTAGGTGTAGTATATGCATATAATTTTTCCTTGCAACAAAAACTAACGTGCCCAATTAAAAATGTACAATTATGAAGCAGATCTGCTATCGGCACGGCCAAATCTCGCCGAATGCACGGTCCCGGAGCCGGATTCCGAGGTCGGGGAGCCTGTTGTGCCGATATCAGCTTCCCAAGTCGGCAGGGTGCCCATGCCCGAATCGGCGATGAAGAGGTAGATAAAGGAGGCAACTGGGCGGTTGTGAAGCGGTCGAGGACAGAATCGGCGCCGAAAAGAGGGTAGATGAAGGCGGCGCTCTTGCCAAATTGATGTTCTTCACCATCGTCGTCGTCGAATCTCCCATCAACGCCTTGCCAGAGATTGATGAAGATGGTCGCGTTCGAGCTGCCCTTGCCTCCCATGGACGGCGCGACGGAGGCACGACGGCCGGAGGAAGATATGTGGATGAAGAAGGTGACTGGAGGGAGAGAATCTCGCACAGGCTTGCCGGATGAAGAAGGTGACCGCCTTCTACCAACACCGGAAGTCGGCTTCGGCTTTTGGTGGTTGTCGTCTCCGACGGTCGGCGGCGGCACCATGCCGGTGGTGAAAAGATCACCGTCCGCATAGCAGGCCCCATTATGAAGTTAGGAAGATATTACGAGTTTTCTAACGTTTCTTTAAGGGCATAGAATAAAGACTATTATTTTAGAAAACATTTTCTTAAATAAAATGATTCGGTTATATTTTAAATTAAATTATTTGGATTCAAAAAGAATATTTTTAAGTTTAGATTTTATATTATACCCCTAAAACATAGGATAAAAAGACGGTAATATATTAAGGGGTAGCCGAAGCGCACCCAGGACGCATCCTGTAAAGGCCTTGGGTTTTAAAATATTAATTTTAAATTAAATAAAATAAAATGGATTTAAGTCGGAAAATTCAGATATTTGAAATTCCTGATCCTCACCTTAATAATCGTATTTTAAAATCCTTTAGGAGGATTCCGGCCTAATTTTGAACCTTGAAGAACAATTTCGTCATTTTACCTTGGGATTGAAATTTACTTCAGATGTCAATATCCTCGTGGTTTTGAAATTTTTTTAATCGAGTCGGGATACGGTCAAACGAGCAGGTTTCGAAGTGTGATTCCGAGTATTTGAAATTCGATTGGACCTTGTCTTGTTCCCCTTTTTAAGATTCCAGCTCCCTCTATCTCCTTGCTTCCCCATTTCAAGCAAAGAAGTCAAAAACCTTTACCTCCCTTGTCTGCAGCCTCTTGGTCCGGTCCGAACGCAGCAACAGCAGCCACCAGACAACACTCCTTTTTGACTTCAAAAGGGGATTCCAAACCCCCCCCCCCCCCTACAATGCTCTCCCACCTCCATCTCCATTTTTACGCAGCTCTCTCCTCCCCTTCAGTTTAAACCCAGACACAGGGAGCCACAAACAGCCCCATTTTGTCCGAGATTTCCGATCACCACCAGCCCTCCCCTGCTCTCCAGATGTTCGCAGCCCCATCATCTGCGCCTCCTCTCCGTTCTCACAGCCTTCGTCGCCACCGGAGAGACCAGCAACATCCAAGCCGGAGGTCCCTGCTTATCACCGAGCCGCCCTTCCCCTGTCTCGATTTGCCGATGGCCACCGAGCTCGACTAACACCACGCAACACCTCCGAGCTTCTACTTCTCCTTCTTCGAAGCAGCAGAACAACCGACCGCCGCCAGGAGCACTGCCGCCGATACCAAACTTCCCCTTCATTCCCCTGATTTCGTCTCGAAGAGGGTCGGTAAGATTTTCGCTTCGTTCGACTCAAAACCCCTTAAAGGTCCTCCTTTTTGAACCTCTTCTTCCGTCCTAGGCCATCCCCAGTGTGGATCCGTCTCCGTCGAAGTCAAATCGAGCCTCCGGTGAACGTTCTCGGCAACCACTTCGAGCACCCATCGGTGAGGCTTCTTTCTTCTATTTCTCTATCAAAGAAATTCGTAAAAGCTCTGCCTTTATTCATCTCTCCGTCCTCCTAGGCCTCCAATGGGGCTTCCCCATCACTCTCGCAGCCGGAGCCGCCATCGGAGCCGGAGTTTTGCCCTCGAAACCGCGATTGGTGAGTCTCCTCTTTTCTCCTCCTCCTCTGTGTGTGCGTTGCGAATTTTCTAAGGGGGTTGGGGTCGGAAATCTGAGTCGGTCGGAGTGAGAGAGTCTGAGTCGGTGAGGGAGGGGAGTGAGTCGGGATGGATACCGCCGGCACCAGCCCTCTCTTCCCTTCTTCCTCCGTCATTTTGGTCGTCAGGTCTGTTCTATCGGGGAAGACAAAGCAGATCCCTCTTCCTTCTTTTCCTTTGGGCTCGGGTTGGGCCAGATCCGTTTCAAGCCATCCGGGTTATATCATTTAGCTTGTTGTGGGTGTTCAGTGGGAGAAGGTTTGGATCCGGATTTCTTTCCGGGTTTTTCTTTGTTCTTTTAAAGTGTTTCCGGGTCATGGGCTGGGCTTATGGATCCGAATTTTCATGGGTTCTGGGCTGATTCTTGGGCCTATTTTGGACAAAATATGATATAGATGTATAATATGTGTTATGCCTTATAAGATACTTTCGATATAAACCTTAGCTAATTGGAGTATATAAATATTATATAACATTTTGTGATATAAAATAAGTTTTGAGACATATGTATTTGAATATTTAAAGGGGGAAATATATTATATTATTGTTGAGATTTAAAATATATATTTGGTCTTCGATTTGAGAAAGGATTTGGGGAAGGTTTTCAAATGTTGGATTTGTTTGATCTTTTGAGTTGATTTAAATTGGGATTTAAGAGTTTGGTAAATACGGTTGGTACGATTTTATCAATGGGGTTGATTTGAAGTAAATGATTTTGGGTTGATGTTGATCGTATCGGAAAGGTTTTGGAAAATGGATTTACCATCGATTGGTTTTGAGGACGTTGAGAATTTGGGTCGTGTGTATGAATGTTAGCCCGGTGGCTTATGACAATGGTTTGATGATAGGTGTGTATTGCTCTTGGATTGCTTTGGACTTACATTTGGGCCCTTGCTTGTGTTATCTTGTTGTTCTGCATCTTCAGGTAAGTTCCCTAGGGGGCTTACTCAGGTTGGACATTCATGCCTGCTGTTGCATTTTATGTTAGGTGTTGCATATGCATAAAAGCATGCCATGTAGTATCCTGTTTAGGTTGCACTAATTGAATGAGCATCTGCTTACTTTATGCGTTTGAAACAGAACGGCCGTTATCTGTGATAGTCCTAGAGTCTTTGCTAGGGTCATAGGGTAGCCCAGCCTCATCGGGTACCCTGAGTCAATCGAGTCATGAACTTCCTTATATTATGATATGCCTGCGGGCTTTATTGTGGAGCGGGTTAGGCATGCGTGCCGCCCGATTATGATGGAATGCATTCACGAGCTGGCCAGTCTCCGCCCTATCGGAAGGGGGTGGAGGTAGGAGAGTGATATGCCACTTGGCATTGTCTTGGGCCCTTTACAGTATTTTTACACATTATTATGACTAGGAGCATGCTAGTGTGTTTGACTTTCGTACTGCATTAGAGCATCTTTATTAGATATAGCACATAATATGTGGCCTCAGCGAGGACTGCCGGCCCCGCATGAGTGGCTTGATCTGACTCCTTTCCCCGTTCTTTTTTTTAAAGGTATTTCTGCAGATTTTGATTGCTCGATGTCTATATGACGGGGTTCCCTTTTTGCGAATCGAAGAACCTGGCTAAATCTCTAACTCATTATAAATGGTAATCATCCACTTATGTTTTGGTTTTGACCCGGCTCTGCCGTGGCGCTTTATATCTTAATTTTTGCTTCCGTCCTGCTTTTATTTGAATTGAATTTCGCGACATAGTCTTAAGACAGGTTAAGGGTACTCAACGACCCTTCGTGACTTTTAGGGTTTGAAATCCCTCTTTCTACTAATCTTAAAATGAGTTTGAAACCTCGACCCGTACCTGGATTGCAAGATCCGAACAAGGGTTTTCATCCCTTGAAACGTAACCCGGAAATCATAATTCTGGGCCGTTACAAAGATGGTATCAGAGCTGAGGTTGTGCAATTCGGGTACACAAGGGTCGAGTGTATGTTTTGGAAAACCGCCCATGAATTTCAAAGGATTTGAAAGTGTTTTAAAAGGGCAAAATGAACTTAACATGCCTAACCGAAATTGGACTAAGTAATGAACTTGAATTGTAATAAAAGAGGAAAACCGACTAAAGAGGGACCGAGTGGGTAGAAAGGCGTTAGACCATCCCTATTGGATGTAGTTGGGAATGGGTAGGCAAATATCAGCTGTTCTTTACGGATGGGTTGGGAGACTCAAATGAGATCATTATGAGTGTTATTAACTGATTCTGTGTTGAATGCTTGCCATGCTAGAGATCTGATTTTGTATGCCTAACAATTAAATGTGTACTGACTTGTCTGTGCAAACGGGATAGCGGGAGTACCTTTATTTCTATATGGTCAAGCCCAACTTGTGTGGAACGGCCTCTTCCACTATGTTAAACCCTTTCCGTTTCTACCAAACCTTTCTCCTGGCTGTCAGTGTCTTTCACGGGGAATCGGGTTGGTAAACACATTGTGTCGGAAACTCATGTATGTACATGAAGGTGGTTTGAGTGAGTATTGGAAGGTAGTTCTTGATGTCATTTTGAGTCAAGAGTAAGGTGTTTCTGAGGCTGTCTTTCTCAATCCTTGTGATGATCGATCAGTGTCTTCTTGCCATAAAGAGTCATGTCGGAGTCTCACGGGAAAGAGAGGTGATGAGTCGGTTGGGAAGGTCAATGGTTGCCCTTAGGGATCTCTGTCCGGTTGTAATGGTGACTCTCTCTGAATTGAATTACATGTACCTTGTAAATGATCATTAGTAAGAAGTTGCTCTTGTTATGCCTTGCTTTCTGTCATAATTTTATTGTGTAAGCTCAGGTTGTGGTTAGTTACATTGCTCAAGTCTCGTGTTTTGTCTTGCCCTCTATCATGAATGTATGTTGTTATAGCATGTTTACTTGGCTTATTGATCGTATGAATGATTGGAAGCATAGACCATATAATATGAATCTACATGATCGTTATTTCCTTATGGATTAGGTTCATGATAGTGTGATCAACTCCTCTTTGTAGGAATGCTTGTAGATTATCGCCTTAGCATGTTGGATGACGACATGTCGATGCTCATTATCCTTTTTGTGACAAGAATCCATATCATGCTCATTTATTTTGTATTTGTCAGATTAGCTATTACTGATTATTTTGCACATAATATTGTTGTGTGTTACTTGTGTTGAATGGAGAATATGTGGTATAATTGAGTCTTAGCAAATGCATGTTTCATCCCAGTATGTGTTGATCTGCACTCATGCCCCGTATTCTAATCAAATTGCCCATTACTTAGACTCGTATTATGAATCGTTTAACTTTTCTCATGCTCCTATATCGTGGAAGATGATTGAGTGATTTCTTACCCGTCGTCATGATTAGTTTCATGCACGTATCGTACGTTATATTGAGCTTTTAGCATCATGTATGATCATCGATTGTGACTTGTGCGAACTTGTATCTTGTCTACGTTGTTGCTGATTCTCTCTCGAGCTAGGTTCCTGATAGTGTGGTTCTTCCCTCCTTCTATTACCATAACATGTCTTACCCGTGCAAGTTAATTAGTATTGAATTCGATGATCGATTTGCTTTTTGTGATGGTTAATCATAGTATGCTTACATGTTGTCGCTCGGTAGTGTTCCTCTATTGCTCCATGATATCCTCTCATGCTAGTATACATGTATGACTTGGCACATCGCATAATCACACACCACGCTTTTCATGTCTTCAGATACGTAGGACGCATGAATGTTAGAATGAATCTAGTCGAGTTATCTTGATTATGTGCATGTTCAATATGTGTCAGTAGTGTTCTGTAGGGCTTAATTATGATTCCCAATATGACTCGCTATTGTACTTGTTCTATGATGTGATGCCTATTGTACCATATATGTGATCTATGATGATTCGTTCCTAGTATGACTATAATTTATCGCCCTTGATGTCCTTCTTATTACTTTTGATAATGCCTCGTGCTTCGTAAATATCATGATAAACCCCTTTTAACGGCTCATGATTATGCTTGTATCACGCTATGTATCTCTAGAATCATGTAGGACCTGTGCTTTCTAAATGTATCTCGTCATATGATTACGTGTCATACTTGACCTATTATATGATCATTGTGTTAGATGAGATAGTTACTATGTTACTCTTATATGTTCTCGTATGATGCATACACCAAGCTCGTGCATTGTTCATATATGTGACAATTGTGATACCCATTAAATCTTGCATATCTTGCTTAAGTTGCTAGGCCTATCGGCCTTCATGTGATAATATACTGCTATCTTGTCTCACATGCATCCGTGTAGCACTCGAATATGTCTTTTGGAATGAATGCGTATGTCGTGCTCCTTGATATAGGTACATGTTAGAGTGGATTAATATGATTGATATGCCCCATGATGAATTTGTGTTTGCTTGCCACAATTGCAACCTAATAGACTTTCATAAGGGCGTCGTTGTTATTCTCGGGTTGAAGTTTTGTCTCTGGTTATCGTCTTAGTATTGGTCTGTGGTTGTTTCCGAGAGGAACTTTGGGTTGTCTTCTCTTGTCATCCCCTATCTCCGCTAACCTGGACCCTATGCGATACATTCGACGAGCGACCGCATGGAAGAGGGAACGAAAAGTTAGATAGCGATAGAGCAGTGCAGCGGAAGCGTGGGCCCATAACCCACGGGCCTCAGGATCAATGATGTCGGCGGAATGAGCACGCATCGAGAATTGCGGATACTGAGCACGATTTGACTCGCAAGCGGGAGTGTTCTCCGTTCAAATTGCTAACCCTTTTGAATTTATTGACAAGGATATTGCACTAACCTGACGATGAGATTACGTGTTGATGTGCTGACCTGGTGATGACTGTTACTTGATTGCCTGTTGTCTATGATGGTATGATTTGATGACTTATAGATCTCATATACCATGATGTCTTGACTTGTTGCTACGCTGAGTTGCTAAGCATGATTTGAATTCCTTTGCCTGTAAAATGTGAACTACATATGCTAAGAAGCCTGAATTGTATCTGATAAGGTTATAATGCAACATGCTAGTTTGACTTGATTATGTTCATATATGATGGTTGTGATGGTTATTGAGCATGATGTTAACTGAGACTGGTTGAATCCATGATGTTATGTTATGAATGCTAGTTGGTATGATGTAGACCTTATGTTTGATGATTTTCATGATTGCTTCTTCCTTCAACATGTGGGGGAGGTCATTTGGTAGCGTGGTTGGAGAGTGGTGAAAGGATTTTGGGCGGTTGGGATGATCGATGGTACCAGAAGGTGAGTTGCGAGAGAGGGATGCTGGCTTAAGTAAGACCGAGTGAGCTTGGGGATTTTTGGGAGGCAATGTTGGTGGTTCTGATGAGCTTCTAGGTGATGTTGGTGATGCTTCGAGTAGTACGAGAAGTGTAAGGAAGGGCTCGTGAATATTGAGGACATGGTATTAGAGGTACTTGGGTGTGACGTTAGAGATAGGAGTTGGATTCTTAGAGGTGGATGGTGTGGTAGTGCTTAAAGGAAGGAGGGGCGAGATTTGAGCATGGAGATGAATTGGGATTCTTTGGGGAATTTTTGTCTGAGTTGACGTTGGCGAGTCTAGAAGAGGATTGGTCTTGGCTTGAGAGTGGAGATGGGCGAGTGGGGATTGTGTTTTATTTTGACTGGTATGATGTGCAGATTTTCTTGATTATGTGATTCATTAAAATGTACTGACATGATGTTATATAGCAACCATGATAAACCAGATATAGATTGATATTCCATGTTTTTATGCAAATACTGAAATCTAATTGGTAGTGACTAGTGTTATCATGATATTATATTATGGAGTGATAAAGCATGATGTTATGTTATATGATCGTTAAGCATGATTGTGGATATGTTAAATGATGAATATGACTTCGAGGATGAATATGATTTGTATATATGAGATAATGATACCAGATTTCTAAATGATCGTTATATGGCATTGCTATGAGTTAAGATGATGTTTGGTGAATATGCTTACATTCGATGACTGATATATTGTTTGACCTCCCCTTTCGTGGAATCTTAATAACATGACTTGTTGTGTTGATGTGTTGACAATGAGTTTGATTCGTTGACTTTATGATGAGGATGTACCTATTATGACCTTGGTGTGATATCGATATATGTGTTATGATTTTGGCATAGATGGCATATTATGACCCTTAGTATGATGTGAAGACGTTGATGTGATCTTGTGGCAGTGTGCTGGCATATGTTTGAGACTTGTCATATGATGTACTCGTTGAGGATCGATTGGCTATGTGGTTATGCATTGCTTATGGCTTGTGAATCTTGCTTGAATTGAGACTGATGGATTGATTTGATTATGGAAACTAGGAAGAGAATATGGGATTAGCCCTTAGAGGTGGATGATTCCACCTCCCAGCTTCTGAATTTGATTGTTTGGTATGCGAGAAATTGATCTGGTGGTTGGAAGATCTTGACGAAATCTTGATTTGAAAGGATTTGACTTGTTTGGGTGTAAGGTTGCTTGATTAGACGTTGGATTCGAAGATTTTGAACGATTTTGAAAAAGGACCAACTTAGATTGTAAAAGAATGAACGATACCGAGAATTTCAACGATTTTGAGGCTAATCCTTATTTTCAATTACGGAATCCCCTTTAGAAACTTTTCAAACCCGGGCAACTCTATGATACTTCACGAAGTGGATACATGCACTTTATGGGGGCGCCTATAGGGTGTTTGCTAAGACCTAGTGATGCTATTGTAGAACTTTTAAAGTTGTGGTACTTCCGAAAAGTCGAAGCGAGGATGTGATAGGGGCGCTTATTGCATACTTGTCAAGACTAGTTGGAGATGTCACGACCGTGACTAGGATATTGTGAGAACCCCGGAAGACGCATCCGAGATGATTGCAAGATCCTTGGACATGGTCCTTGGACTCGCATTTTAACACCTCCTCCTCTTACTTTTAAGTGATTTTAGTCTCGAGGACGAGACTTGTTTTTAGAGGTGGATGATGTAAAGGCCTTGGGTTTTAAAATATTAATTTTAAATTAAATTAAATAAAATGGATTTAAGTCGGAAAATTCAGATATTTGAAATTCCTGATCCTCACCTTAATAATCGTATTTTAAAATCCTTTAGGAGGATTCCGGCCTAATTTTGAACCTTGAAGAACAATTTCGTCATTTTACCTTGGGATTGAAATTTACTTCAGATGTCAATATCCTCGTGGTTTTGAAATTTTTTTAATCGAGTCGGGATACGGTCAAACGAGCAGGTTTCGAAGTGTGATTCCGAGTATTTGAAATTCGATTGGACCTTGTCTTGTTCCCCTTTTTAAGATTCCAGCTCCCTCTATCTCCTTGCTTCCCCATTTCAAGCAAAGAAGTCAAAAACCTTTACCTCCCTTGTCTGCAGCCTCTTGGTCTGGTCCGAACGCAGCAACAGCAGCCACCAGACAACACTCCTTTTTGACTTCAAAAGGGGATTCCAAACCCCCCCCCCCCCCACAATGCTCTCCCACCTCCATCTCCATTTTTACGCAGCTCTCTCCTCCCCTTCAGTTTAAACCCAGACACAGGGAGCCACAAACAGCCCCATTTTGTCCGAGATTTCCGATCACCACCAGCCCTCCCCTGCTCTCCAGATGTTCGCAGCCCCATCATCTGCGCCTCCTCTCCGTTCTCACAGCCTTCGTCGCCACCGGAGAGACCAGCAGCATCCAAGCCGGAGTTCCCTGCTTATCACCGAGCCGCCCTTCCCCTGTCTCGATTTGCCGATGGCCACCGAGCTCGACTAACACCACGCAGCACCTCCGAGCTTCTACTTCTCCTTCTTCGAAGCAGCAGAACAACCGACCGCCGCCAGGAGCACTGCCGCCGATACCAAACTTCCCCTTCATTCCCCTGATTTCGTCTCGAAGAGGGTCGGTAAGATTTTCGCTTCGTTCGACTCAAAACCCCTTAAAGGTCCTCCTTTTTGAACCTCTTCTTCCGTCCTAGGCCATCCCCAGTGTGGATCCGTCTCCGTCGAAGTCAAATCGAGCCTCCGGTGAACGTTCTCGGCAACCACTTCGAGCACCCATCGGTGAGGCTTCTTTCTTCTATTTCTCTATCAAAGAAATTCGTAAAAGCTCTGCCTTTATTCATCTCTCCGTCCTCCTAGGCCTCCAATGGGGCTTCCCCATCACTCTCGCAGCCGGAGCCGCCATCGGAGCCGGAGTTTTGCCCTCGAAACCGCGATTGGTGAGTCTCCTCTTTTCTCCTCCTCCTCTGTGTGTGCGTTGCGAATTTTCTAAGGGGGTTGGGGTCGGAAATCTGAGTCGGTCGGAGTGAGAGAGTCTGAGTCGGTGAGGGCGGGGAGTGAGTCGGGATGGATACCGCCGGCACCAGCCCTCTCTTCCCTTCTTCCTCCGTCATTTTGGTCGTCAGGTCTGTTCTATCGGGGAAGACAAAGCAGATCCCTCTTCCTTCTTTTCCTTTGGGCTCGGGTTGGGCCAGATCCGTTTCAAGCCATCCGGGTTATATCATTTAGCTTGTTGTGGGTGTTCAGTGGGAGAAGGTTTGGATCCGGATTTCTTTCCGGGTTTTTCTTTGTTCTTTTAAAGTGTTTCCGGGTCATGGGCTGGGCTTATGGATCCGAATTTTCATGGGTTCTGGGCTGATTCTTGGGCCTATTTTGGACAAAATATGATATAGATGTATAATATGTGTTATGCCTTATAAGATACTTTCGATATAAACCTTAGCTAATTGGAGTATATAAATATTATATAACATTTTGTGATATAAAATAAGTTTTGAGACATATGTATTTGAATATTTAAAGGGGGAAATATATTATATTATTGTTGAGATTTAAAATATATATTTGGTCTTCGATTTGAGAAAGGATTTGGGGAAGGTTTTCAAATGTTGGATTTGTTTGATCTTTTGAGTTGATTTAAATTGGGATTTAAGAGTTTGGTAAATACGGTTGGTACGATTTTATCAATGGGGTTGATTTGAAGTAAATGATTTTGGGTTGATGTTGATCGTATCGGAAAGGTTTTGGAAAATGGATTTACCATCGATTGGTTTTGAGGACGTTGAGAATTTGGGTCGTGTGTATGAATGTTAGCCCGGTGGCTTATGACAATGGTTTGATGATAGGTGTGTATTGCTCTTGGATTGCTTTGGACTTACATTTGGGCCCTTGCTTGTGTTATCTTGTTGTTCTGCATCTTCAGGTAAGTTCCCTAGGGGGCTTACTCAGGTTGGACATTCATGCCTGCTGTTGCATTTTATGTTAGGTGTTGCATATGCATAAAAGCATGCCATGTAGTATCCTGTTTAGGTTGCACTAATTGAATGAGCATCTGCTTACTTTATGCGTTTGAAACAGAACGGCCGTTATCTGTGATAGTCCTAGAGTCTTTGCTAGGGTCATAGGGTAGCCCAGCCTCATCGGGTACCCTGAGTCAATCGAGTCATGAACTTCCTTATATTATGATATGCCTGCGGGCTTTATTGTGGAGCGGGTTAGGCATGCGTGCCGCCCGATTATGATGGAATGCATTCACGAGCTGGCCAGTCTCCGCCCTATCGGAAGGGGGTGGAGGTAGGAGAGTGATATGCCACTTGGCATTGTCTTGGGCCCTTTACAGTATTTTTACACATTATTATGACTAGGAGCATGCTAGTGTGTTTGACTTTCGTACTGCATTAGAGCATCTTTATTAGGTATAGCACATAATATGTGGCCTCAGCGAGGACTGTCGGCCCCGCATGAGTGGCTTGATCTGACTCCTTTCCCCGTTCTTTTTTTTAAAGGTATTTCTGCAGATTTTGATTGCTCGATGTCTATATGACGGGGTTCCCTTTTTGCGAATCGAAGAACCTGGCTAAATCTCTAACTCATTATAAATGGTAATCATCCACTTATGTTTTGGTTTTGACCCGGCTCTGCCGTGGCGCTTTATATCTTAATTTTTGCTTCCGTCCTGCTTTTATTTGAATTGAATTTCGCGACATAGTCTTAAGACAGGTTAAGGGTACTCAACGACCCTTCGTGACTTTTAGGGTTTGAAATCCCTCTTTCTACTAATCTTAAAATGAGTTTGAAACCTCGACCCGTACCTGGATTGCAAGATCCGAACAAGGGTTTTTCATCCCTTGAAACGTAACCCGGAAATCATAATTCTTGGCCGTTACACATCCAGGATGCGTGTACTGGCGCACCCACTAGGCGCGCATCCAGGATGCATGTACATGTTGATTTTATAAAGAAAATGGGATATATAAGAAGAACCGGGTTAAAAAAGGGTGTTATAAAAGGTTTAACTTGCACGCATTCAGGATGCGTGTAGGCTTATTTTAATTTTTAAAAATAGCGTTGTCTTTTTTTATTAAAAAAAATAATAAAATGGCAACACACTCATTTAGGATGCGTGTAGGTCTTTTTGGAAAAACATGTGCTTGTCACGTGGGGGTTTAAAAAAAAAATTACCCTGAGTAAAAATAAAAAGAGACACACACGCATCCTAGATGCGTGTAGATTAGGGTTAAACCCTAAACCCTATCCTAGATGCGTGTATAACCCTAAACCCTACTTCTAAGGACGCGTATCCTGGATGAGTGCAAACGCATCTAGGATGCGTGTACAACCCTAAACACTACTAACCCTACAAACCCTAAACTACCTGATGTTCTAAAGGACACTCATCCTGGATGAGTGCACACGCATCCTGGATGCGTATGATCTATTATACCTAATAACATCTTCATTTCATCATAATAAGCCTTAACAACATAACCTAACTTCATTATATAACAATCATATGCCTAACAACATTTTAACTTATCATAATAAACCCGATTTATAGCTTTGAACTTACGATTACAAGCACTCATTATAAGAGTGTTTATAAAAGATTTCCTAAATGTTCATCAACAAGTATTTACAATAAGCCAAAGTCCAAGGTTTACCACTAAGTTCACGATTCATCTGAAACTCATCAATACGACTTAAAGTGTGTACGCAGTACGTATCAATTTCGTCTACACTCTCGTCATGGGAGTCTCTCGAATAAGTGGTGATCGCATGGGTTATAGTTAGGGTTTGTGTTAGTTAGGGTTAGGTTAGGGCTAGGTTATATATACATGAAATGATGCATGGGTTAGAGTTAGGGTTAAGGTTAGGGTTAGGGTTATGGTTAGGGTTAGATTATATATGAAATTCAATCTTATTTGATGTATGCTAAGTGTTCAATATCGAGTTATCAACTATATACCCTAACTTTAATTAAGCATACATAATAACCTAATC
This sequence comes from Persicaria maculosa, assembly GCA_963922045.1. Taxonomy (NCBI): domain Eukaryota; kingdom Viridiplantae; phylum Streptophyta; class Magnoliopsida; order Caryophyllales; family Polygonaceae; genus Persicaria; species Persicaria maculosa. The sequence goes on from OY998253.1 coordinate 15,112,212, forward strand.
AATTTAATCTCGTATATTGTTAGATGAAATTCTATATTGTCGAATATAAACTAATAATTAAATCTCATTTAGTATTTAGTGATTTATATACAATCATTATCAAAAATAGCAGAAATTAAATCAAAATATATTAATATGAGTATGACTATCATTCTACATATTAACTCTCTAATCTAATTATTCAATCTCATGTATTATAAAATGAAATCCAATCTTATTTGATACTCCCTCCGATCCAAAAAGGATATCGTTTGACTTTTTAACACGTATTTTAAGGAGCTAAAAACTATATAATATATTAACTTTTTTATGATTATTTTTTTATAATCTAATACTTATTACCAACAAATATTAAGTTGTAAAAAAATAATTTTAAAAAAGTTGATATTTTATATAGTTTTTACCTTCTTAAAATACGTGTTAAAAAATCAAACGACATCCTTTTTGGATCGGAGGTAGTATATGATAAGTGTTCAATATCGAAAACCATAATCTAATTCCGATAAATCCTAAAATATGAATAAATTGCTATAAATGCTATTATATATAATATAATTTTAATTAGTATTAATAATCATTTCCGAACAATTTTAATACGATTTGCAACAAGTATGAATACATTATAATCGAAAATTTGAACGATTCAATTTTTTTAAACATTATTAACATTTCCAACATTATTAACATTTACATTATTAACATTTCCAACATTATTACAATTTTGTAAACGTATAAGGGGTCAACAATTGTTTAAAAATTCCAAAAAATTATCAGGGGTCAACACTCATCCAAGATGAGTGTTAACCAAATTTTAAAAAAAATCAAGGTCAACACTCATCCAGGATGCGTGTTGACGAAATTTAATAAATTCTAAAGTCAACACGCATCGAGGATGCGTGTTGACCCCCATTTATTAGCTCGGTTCCGCATTTTTTATAACTCGTTTTTTTATTCTTCAGAAACAACCACACGCATCCTGCGTGTGGCTTGGGTGCGCCATAAAGACACGCATCCAGGATGCGTTCTAGGTGCGCAACTTACTACCCTATATTAATCAACCACAACCTAAAATTATCCACATATGATTAAATAATTCAAATGTACGTGCATAGTTACGTAAGGTAAACAAAGTATAATTAATAAACCCTATACTACGAATCAAAAAAAATATTAATTAACTCTATACTAATTTGTTCAACAGGATTGGTAGATGATCACTCACCGGTGAAAATTGTAGTAGACGGTATAGGAAAACAAGTGGCTTGAAACTTTACAATTTAGTTTCTGGAAATTAATTAATGTAATTTGTATGCTGAGTACCATTGCTACTGGATTGGCTATTGACCCATTAGCGACAACGCTGGTGGTATTGCTGAGATGGCTGGCATGAGCCACACAATCCGAGAGAGGACTGATGCTCTTGATGCTGCAGGAAACACCACTGCTGCCATCGGAATAGTCAAAACCTGACAAGTAGCATAAGCATACAGGTCTCAAGAAGCCCTTACAGCTAATGATTTTGCTAGCTCAATTTATTAGGACATTAGCATTGCCATTAGTTTGACCCAAAAAAGCATTGATATTAGGCACAAAGGGCACATACTGCTGTAAGCTCTTTATCAAGGATAAAGAATCAACACATCACACCAAACAGGCCTTAAAATTTTGCCCCCACAAGTTTCAACTGATAATATAAAACCTACCATAGTTTAGCACATAGCAAGAGAATTACACTGCCAAAGTCACTTGAATCACCATTCAGACTCGTACTACAGGCCTTTTTCAGGATAAGCAAGCTTAGAGAGCCATGTTACAGAACAAAGAAACATACTGGTTCTGCTTCCGAAATTGTTTTAACAAAAATAAAGGCACTTCTCAAACAAGCCCAACTCAATACGGCAACGAAAGAGCAAGCAACCTACACAAGCATCTTATCTGCCATACCCACTGGAGCGACGCCCATAACCACCGTCATAAGGAGAATATGACCTTGATCTGTCCCTCCGCGACCTAGCATAGGGAGAACGTCGAGGTGAATACCCACGACTGCTACGATAGGGCGGTGATCGCCTTGGAGATCTCCTGTAGTCATAGTCATCCCGTCCACTACCACCACGGTATCTCCCACGATCACCACGGAAGCCACCTACCATACAACCAAGCATTTCACCACAGTTATATATTTAAAGAAGAAGAAGAAGAAGAAGACAGAAGAAACAAAGAAAGAAAAGAAAAGAAAAGAAAACATACATAATTTGAAGAGTGGCTGGAAAGAATTGATAATAGTAATAAGCAAAAAAATAAAATGGGAATAATAAAGCACTAACCTTCTCGTTTGTTCAAACCAAGGTAATGTCCAGGTGTGGGAGTCCTTGGCCGCTTCCTCCTTGACTGGAAACAGAAAGAACCTTACATTGTCTAAATTATTGTGTAATGCAGAATAAAATGAGACACCACATAGCAAATAGGGGATTGACAAAAATAGAAATATGGCCCTAATGAATCCTAGGGTATGAACATTAATACAAAACATCAAATTATATATAAATGTAACAAATAGGTCTCCAGAACAAGATTCTGAAAGGTCAGAATACAAATCACTTATAAGCAATATCAATTTTAAATGAACAAAAATAGCAGCAGCAAAATTGATAACAAGATAGGAGAATTAACAAATCACTGGAAAAGCAATATCAGTTTGGAATACCACAAATGCCTGATTAGAATTGTTGATTGTTGGAAATATCCGTTGATTAGTTGTCAGTTGTCACAGTTGCTGAGAACTGAGGTTGTTAAGTTGGTGGGGAATATTTGCTATGTTTAGTTGATCAGATGCATGAGAAATTTGTTTAGCTGGCCATTTGATCAAGCTGTTTGTCTAAAGTTGAGAAGGATGAACTCATCATCTTTGATTGCTGCCAACAAATCTGGTACAATGTACTCTGAATGTAACCAAAAACTGCAAGGTTAAAACACAGCCAAGCAATCCAGTACATGTCATGTTATCAACAAACAAATTATAAGTCTAAAAGAAATACCTTCTCAACAGTTATGTAACGACCCTCGAGGACTGACTGGTTCAGATACTTGATGCAACGGTCAGCATCTTCAACAGAATCCATGGTTATGAATGCAAAGCCTCTGGATATTTGGGTCCTCGGCTCCATAACCAGAAATGCAGATCTCACCTGGCAAGAACAGAATAATTTAAGAGTTACTAACAGCTTCAGAAAATAATACTCACCCATTTCTGAAGAGACAGAAAAGAAGTTATTCAACTTCAACTTACTTTCCCTTCCTTGCCAAAGTGATCTTCAAGATCTCTCTGAGTTACTCTAGATGACAAGCCAGTGACAAACAGTGTGTCCCCGGGATTTCTAGGTTCCTCCCTGGAAGAGAAATACATATACAAGTCTTTATTCAAATCCAAATCATGTAAGGGCTACATTGAGAAGGGTACTAATTTACCTTCCATAACTTCGTGATCTGGATCTAGAACGGGACCTGCGTCTATCAGGCGATGGAGATCTTGAAACTGACCTAGACCTTGATAAGGATCTTGATCTGCCCTTTCTAGGTGCTGGAGAACGAGAATACCTACTAAAAGAAGCATCATAAGACACTGCCGCATTTGATAGGGATCCATGCACATATTGGCAGAGAAGAGTAAACAAAATGAAACCCACTGTGATGCATAATATGACCAGCAAGTTTACTAACATGATGTGCACTGTGCAACACTTAAGGATGAGCTTTCAATATCCAAAGAAAATACAATAGAATGGTTTCATGATAGTATCCCAACAAGGTAAAAAGGGATTTACAAATTAGGAGCTTGAAGGCTCAATTTCCTATCGATAGATCAGATTGATAACAAAGTTATTAACACTTTAATATTTTGCCAGTTTTCCAAGGAACTTGAATAAATTTATCGCAAACCTATATTTTGAGTTCCTGCAACTCCGATCTGTACATATTATTATTATTATTATTTTTAAAAAAAGGTAAGAAGATTAACGTGAAACTGTGCACAACTCCACATGAAATGCTTGTACACACACACAAAAAAAAACATCATGGTAACAAAAATCTTAATTTCATTCCAATTCACTGAACCCCCATAAAGCCATAACAAAATGGAAACCATTCACCAATAGTCCCCACAACAACATTCTCCGTCTTTAAAATGATGAAAGCGGTTCGTGTCACGAACAGAAATTTCTCTCTTCTCAAACTTTGAGATGAACTTTATAACAGCATGGCAATCCCCACATATCCTAAGATTCTTTATGACACGGAGAGGATGACCTGGGGGAGTATTTAGGCAACCAAAAGCAACAGCTAACTTCTCGCTATGTCCACAAAGGATAATCTCTTTGTCCTGCTCCTCAACATCTTGCAAAACAAAGTCAGTCTTAGGAACTAAACCCAGCTTCTTCATCTCCATGCTCAAGGAATCCAACTTTGCAAGAATTTGGGTCATCTGGGGGAATGATTTATCCCCTGCCAGAAGCATGTGCACTTTGTTTTTGAGTTCAATCCAACTGCAACCAGGATTTTTCTGCAAGCCCTTCTCCTTCATCAAATTCCTAACTCTTGCTTCCTCCTTCCACATTCCCTTGGATGCATACATATTAGCCAGGATAACATAGTTGCCTGGATTCTCTGGTTCTAACTCAAAAAGGTTTACAGCTGCAATCTCAGCCAGACTCACATTGTTGTAAACCCTACATGAACTAAGCAGAGACCCCCACACACATGCATCTGGTTCAAATGGCATGTCTTTGATCAAGGAATAAGCATCTTCAAGCCTTCCTGCACGGCTGAGAAGATTCACCATGCAAGCATAATGCTCTGTTCTACATTCAATACCGTATTTGTTGCACATGCTGCTGAAATAATACCAACCCTCGGCTGTCAAACCTTTTTGACTACACGCAGACAGCACACATGTAAAGGTAATGGAATCAGGAACATGACCACATTTCTGCATCCAATCAAACATATCCATGGCCTCCTTAGATTTCCCATGCATTGCATACCCACCTATAATCGCATTCCAAGATACCACATTTTTCATGGACATCATATCAAAACAGAGACGAGATTCTCTAATTTTACCACACTTGGCATACATGTCAACCAATGCACTGCCTACATAAACATCCACGATGCCAGACCTAAGAGAGAAACAGTGTGCAGACTTTCCGTGCATTAAGGCTGCAATGTTCCCACAGGCTGGTAACAAGCAAGGAATTGTGACGGAGTTTGGCTTCACCCCAGCAAGCTGCATTTCTCGGAAAAGTTCTAAAGCCTCAATATCTTTCCCATTCTGCGAACAGCAAGAAATCATTGAAGTCCAAGAAACAACACTTAATTCCAGCCCTTGTTCTTTAATTCTCCTAATCATGGACAATGCAGTATCAACAAGACCATTACGTGAGAGCCCTGCTATTAAAGCACTGCATGAACCAGTTCCCATACATTCCATTTCATCAAAAACTTGCAACATCTCTGCAGTGTATCCACACTTCCCATACGAAACAATAAGTGCGCTAGCAACCCAGTTATCAGAAAGAAGACCCTCCTTGATCACATAATCATGAATCTGAATTCCCAAGGTTACACCCTGCAAGTCCCCAAGCGCAGCTAGAACACTAGAAATACTGCTCTCATCAGGATGAAGACCTTGCAAGTGCAATTCTTGAAACATATTGACGGCCTCTCTATACAACCCACTTTGATTGAACCCAGCTATCATACCATTCCAAGAGACTATATTTGGCTTTAGACCAAAACTACTCATCCGAGAAAACAACCCTTTTGCCTCATCTGCATAACCTTTTCGTGCATAACCAGCAACCAAGGCACTCACAGTAAATAAGTTGGGATAAAGCATTCTATCAAACAACTTACGAGCATGGCCTATTTCATCACATTTCAAATACATATGCAACAATGAAGATTGAACCACTGAATCTGATGCAAACCCATACACTGAGACAATCCCGTGGACTTGTCTACCTAACCCTAAGCAACCAAATGAGGCACAGGCCTTAGCAGCCACGGGAATTACACGACTATCAGGAGAAACACCTCTTGAAAGCATGTTAGCAAACACCCGGAGGACAGCGCCAGATAGATTGAACTTTGACAGGGAATAGATAAGGACAGAGAAAGAGGGCAAGTCAGGTTGTGGTAGCGAATAAAGAACGAGTGAGGCATCAGTAAAAGATTCGCCATTCGCATATATGGAGAGGAGCTTTTTTGATAGAGGAGTGTCATTGAGAAGGCCAAATTTGAGAATCTGGGCGTGAACTTGGCATGCTTGAGACAGAGAGGATGTGGTTGAGTTCAAAATGGCTAAGATTGATCGATTAAGAGTGGTGCCAAAGAAGTTGAAAGCTCTACTACTCATATGTGATATCACTAGCCTATTACTACTTCTGTGTTGCGTTTTACAAGGGGTGCCTTCCAAAAACTCGCTGATTTTGGGATATTTTGTGATTGCAAGGCAAAGAACTCAAGATTCCCAAAGAAACATACCGAACCACATAAGGTCAACCAGAATTGACAATTTTCCAAAGATCATTAGGGATTACTATTGTCCATGAAATTGCACTAAAATTCCATAACTAAATCAACTGGTAAGAAGACCGGAAGGGAAGCAAATGTTATAGACTTATAGTCGGATAAAAGTGAAGGCCAGGAAAAGATAGAACAGGATCAATGAATAAATTTGGCCAAAGCGCTGTGAAATATGATGAGAAATAGTTACCTTTTCGGGTGAGAATCCGCCTAAAACACAAGCCAAAACAGAAAATTTTAGGTGAGCGTCAAGAAATTCAAATCGATACAAGAGCAGACAAGAGAAGAATATGAGAAAGAGATGAGTGTTTACCATAGTTTCTGAAACAGGGGAGAGAACCGGATCGATCAGTTTCGCCGATTAGGGTTAGGGTTAGCTCAATCGCTTTCTCTGTCTTTTGTCGATTTGGGGCTTTCGACTGGGAAGAGAGGGGGCAAGCGGCAAATGAGCGGAGCGCATAACAAATTTATATTTTCTTTTTTCCAATTGCGTTTTCAATTTTCGAATTTAAATATGGAATCAATTCAAACTTTGTTTCATTGGGCATCGATAAAAATTCAAATCCGAAAATATTATTTATATTTTAATCTATAAATTACTTTCAAAATCGAGTAAAATATTAAAATTTCAAGATCTTTTCCAATTTGATCAGGGCGAAATTACAAATACTATTCTTTTATATGAAACTAGTACTAGTACAATCCCCCGCGCCATGGCGCGTATTTTTTTAAAAAAAAATAAAAAATTTAAAGTAAAAAGAATTACAACTATAAATTGAAATAAACTATTACCATACATTAACACATAATAGAAAAAAAAATAGATCTGAGTGTCATATATTTGGGACGTACTATATATATATTTTTAAATCAGTTTTTTTTTACAGTAAGCAAGAAGTAGATCGATAAAGTGATCTTGAAAAAAAAATGTAAGATCACAATTACAAAAATTAGAACCCTTGAAAGACACTACATAGAGGGTGCCCAGTCAAAAGAAAAAAAATGTAAGATTACAATTACAAAAATTTTAAGCTAAAACAGCTTGAAAATTAGAACCCTTGTGTCTTGAGATCTTGTATCATTCTTAAAAGAAAATAGTTTGAAATGATATTGCACAATTAATATAGAATGAAATAATATTGTATAGTTAATATTAACTTTATTAAAAACAAAAGTTTTGAATTAATCCCATTGTTTTAAAAAATGTAGTATGAAATGATCTTGTGTAATTAATATAAAATGGAATAATATTGTATAGTTAATATTAACTTTATTCAAAAAATAAGTTTTGAATTAATAAAAAAAATAGATTTAAATGATATTGTGTAATTAATATAAAATGAAATAATATTATATAGTTAAAATTAACTTTATTATAAAAATATTTTGAATTAATCCAATTGGTTAAAAAAATATAGCATGAAATGATATTGTGTAATTAAAATAAAATGGAACAATATTGTGTAGTTAATTTTAACTTTATTTAAAAAATAAGTTTTGAATTAAGCCCATTGGTTAAAAAAATGTAGTATGAAATGATATTTTGTAATTAATATTAGATAAAAATAGGATATATGATGATATATAAATATATCTATAAATATATTATATAAATGAATATATATGTAAATAGAATATATCAAATATATATGGCCAAAAAAGCTATTTCTAAATATATTCAAAATAAATGTTGCCAAAAATAACTTTGCATGAGGGAAAGACATGTGGCATAGGGGCTTTGCTTTTAAGTAATATATAGATATAGATATAGATATAGATATAGATTGGTTAAAAAAATGTAGTATGAAATGATATTTTGTAATTAATATTAGATAAAAATAGGATATATGATGATATATAAATATATCTATAAATATATTATATAAATGAATATATATGTAAATAGAATATATCAAATATATATGGCCAAAAAAGCTATTTCTAAATATATTCAAAATAAATGTTGCCAAAAATAACTTTGCGTGAGGGAAAGACATGTGGCATAGGGGCTTTGCTTTTAAGTAATATATAGATATAGATATAGATATAGATTGGTTAAAAAAATGTAGTATGAAATGATATTTTGTAATTAATATTAGATAAAAATAGGATATATGATGATATATAAATATATCTATAAATATATTATATAAATGAATATATATGTAAATAGAATATATTAAATATATATTGCCAAAAAAGCTATTTCTAAATATATTCAAAATAAATGTTGCCAAAAATAACTTTGCGTGAGGGAAAGACATGTGGCATAGGGGCTTTGCTTTTAAGTAAGATATAGATAGATGTTGCCAAAAATAACTTTGCGTGAGGGAAAGACATGTGGCATAGGGGCTTTGCTTTTAAGTAAGGCTAATTTGCATGGATATACCAAAATCTTGGCAACTTTGCAAAAATGACCCCGGCCTAAAAATTTTGCAATGGAATGACATTATGTCATTCTTGCAAATTATAGGGGAAAGGTTACAATGGGTTGCCGGTTACCATTGGAAAAGGAGGGAAAAAAATGAACAAGTGTCGAATGTATAGAGGGAGGGAGGTAATCATTTTGGCCAAAAAAAAAATAAACAAAAGGAATGGTTGCAGAGGTACAGTGATGTTTGTGAGAGAGGGATGAGAGAGGGTGTGGTGGCAAGCATTAAATGCTATGAGAGAGGGTGTCACATTATCACAAAAACAATTCCCGCCAAAACCACATGGAGGGAAAACACAGGGGGAATTTCAGAGGGAGTATAAAAGGAGATGTGGGAGCTCGCCAGGTGGACACAAAAAGTGCAAAACATCTGCTTCTTCTCTATGACTGCCATTAACGTCTAGTTGGAAGGATAAAACCCAGAAATTCTGTTACTAGTTAGGCAAAAGGAATTCCTAGTCATCAACAGAATATATGTAGCCATAGACAGGAATACACGTGACATCTGCAAAATCCAGACCTCAACGAAAATGGGTAAGTACGGTTTATGTTTTGTATTCACATGTAGTAAATTTTCCCCATCATATCCTTCCCTTACCTCTAACATATACTGAGAGGACCATCTTAACCTCATAATTTCGCAGGGGAGAAAGGGGTGGTATTACTCACTCTCGTTTGCAATGGTCGATGGGAGCATCTCGAAGGAGGATGGGTGTATCAAGGTCAAAACGCCCACAAAATAATGCTCATAGAGGAGACCATGTCGTTTGGGTCCGTCAAGAGTAAGATAATGGAGAAGCTCGCGGTTGACCGAAGGTGCTCTGAGTTGGAGTTGAAATATCTACTCGATTCGAAGACGGAGGGATGTTATCCGATTCAAGTGGATGATGAAAGTGATTGGGATGCTTTCAAGTACTGCAACTCAAGGGGTGGCGATGGCACATGGCCCCTTCCTTTGTACGCATCGGTGAACGAAGGTCACAGCCATCATGGAAGTCTGTCCATGTGTGGGAACATGGAACAACGCAACAAATCACCAGGTGGAGACAATAGAACACTCGTGGTGGAAGAGGGTGGTTTGGTTGATATGACAGTCGATGGGTCCAACTCGCATCTTCTTCTGAATTCGGATAACGGCTCGAATAGCACTATTGATGGCAAGGAAAATACTTCATCTCGCAAGAAAAACCACACTAATGGCAAGGTCATCCAGACAGCTAGGGCAGAACCAACAACCGCGACGGAGGAGACGAGAGGTAAACTGCTGGACGTGGACCGAGGGAAACAAATCGTATGTCTGAGTAGTGATGAGGAGGATAATATAAATGTGGGAGGGCATAAAGGGAGGGTTGTTTCAGTCAACTTGGCGAGCTCGCCGGAGGAGGAGTATGGAAACATCGGAGTACTCAAATTGGAGTCGATAGAGGAAACTTCATCAGTGGGTTGTATATCATCCGATGATGAGATGTACGAGGCCGAACGGTGGGTTTCGAGGAGGAAACATAAATTCCAGGCAAAAAGCTTCATTCAAGTGATCTGAGCATGAAATTGGAATTACTTGGCTATTCAACTCAAAAGCTATTAACATGATGGCATTTGATATCCTGCAAATTCATGCCATTGTTCCCCGATTTTTCTGAAGTTCGCCTTTCCCACCTCTATGACTAACTACCCAGTACCCACAGTTTCAGACAAAATAACCACCAGCATAGCACAAAATAAACCCTTCCCAGATTTTCCTATACCTAGCCATTCAATCGTTTCCCCTATCCACAAGCAAGACCCCGCTCGCCATTGACGAGTTTTCCCATCCCCAATTTCATTGTTTGATTGGGGTTGTCTAACCTCTTCTACCAATTTTCGACCTTCAATTTCATCCTTAACACCCCTATCCCCAAAACCCCGACCACATTTCCAGTTAGGGTTTCCCATTCCCATTTTTCGAACCCCAATCCCCCAATTCTTCCAACCGGCCCTAAATTGATTTTACATGCTTTGAATCCCCCGAACTACCATTAAAGGAGAAAGCTTCGAGATCTATTACAGGGGTTTACCTCTCTTCAATGGCGAAATCGGCACCAGGGCTTGTCTTTCTCCAATCTCGGGTCGTCCCTCCCTCTGGTTTCCGCCGTCACAGTAAGCGCCTCACCTCTCTCTCTCTCCCGGCGTCGTCCTCAGTTCCGGCCTCACAGCAACCAGTTCCACCTCTCTCTCTCTCTCTCTCTCTCTCTCTCTTCCCTCCAATGGCGGTTTCCACTTCGAATTTCTACGGTTTCTTGAAGGTATGATTGTGACTTAAGACGTTGATGTGAGGTTTGCTTCTTCACTTTTCTCTTTCCATTTTTCAACCGTAATTCTTACCCGCTGCAACAGGTTTGGGTTACCGGTTACATTTGCAATTTGTTGGATCAAATTGACATTTTTGCTATTTGGGCCGGGGGGGGATTATTTTTGCAATGGCCCGGTCAAAGTGGTATATCCACTACCATTTACTGTTTAAGTAATATATAGATGGTTAAAAAAATGTAGTATGAAATGATATTTTGTAATTAATATTAGATAAAAATAGGATATATGATGATACATAAATATATCTATAAATATATTATATAAATGAATATATATGTAAATAGAATATATCAAATATATATTGCCAAAAAAGCTATTTCTAAATATATTCAAAATAAATGTTGCCAAAAATAACTTTGCGTGAGGGAAAGACATGTGGCATATGGGGCTTTGCTTTTAAGTAATATATAGATATAGATATAGATGTTGCCAAAAATAACTTTGCGTGAGGGAAAGACATGTGGCACAGGGGCTTTGCTTTTAAGTAATATATAGATATATAGATGTTGCCAAAAATAACTTTGCGTGAGGGAAAGACATGTGGCATAGGGGCTTTGCTTTTAAGTAATACATAGATAGATAGATAGTTCCCGCAAGGCGCGATTTTTTAAAAATAAAATAATATTATGCAATTAAATAAAATATTAGTTTAATATGTTGAATTAAAATTATACAAATAAACTCATAAAAGAAAGATATAATAAGCTCAATCAAGATGAACTCCATTGTAGGTTAATATTAATTTAATATTTTGAAATAAACCCATTTGTTATATCAAAGACGAAAATCAATTCCAAAAAATAAAAAGGGGGGAAAAGAAAAAATGATTAGTTGAAGGGAAGGAAAGGTAAGAGAGGGAAAAAAATAAAAGAGTAGGAAAAAAATAATTAGTTGAATCAGCTAAAATCAAGGACAAGCTGACACGTCAGCATAAGTCTTCTAATTTAAAGTTATATATATATACTAGCGTAGTACTCGTGCGTAATGCACGAGATTTGTAAAATATATTATAGGGAAATTCCGAATGGTACCCCTGAGATTAAAGCTATTCCGGTTGGTGTCCCACACTTTAATTTATTCCGGATGGTACCCCTTAATTTTTACCACTTTCCGTCCCGTGCCCATAACTTCACTTGACCCTTAACTCCGTTTAATTTATTAAAAAAAAAAAAGAAAATTAAATATCTCTTCCTTCCACTGCATCCTCCTCCTCCGGTGACCTTCCACGCCATGACTGCAAGCTCCATTACCTTCCATTACCTTCTTCTCCTCCATTAGCACTCTATGGCACCACTGCTACTCCACCTCGGCGGTGCGCGCCGCCGCCAAGCCCAATGTCTAGCGAGGATTAACAACCAAGAACACCATAAAAACACCAAATTAGACACCTCTCAAAGTTCAACCACGAAGACTAAATATGGGTTTTATAGATTACAAGCCAAAGTTCTCAAATTCCTCAATAAATTCGAACAACAACCCATCAAATCGAAAATCTAGATTTCAAATTTCATAAACTCTAACCCTAATCCAAAATTAGGGGCACTTTAGTTTTCATAACAATTGAAAGTCACCAAGAGCAATTGATACATCCATGGTGTAATATTCATTAAGAATCGCATGAATTAGCCACAATTGGTTCAAATCGAAGCCGAAATTTCTCAAATCCACCCACCCTCCCGACCATGGACGATGAGCTCCTCCTCTGGTTCTCCCTCGTGCCTCGTCTCCAACTTCGTCAAGCTCCTCCTCATCCTCTCCTGCCGCAGCATCAACTTCACCGTAACCGGCTCGCCGTCTCCCACTCCCTCCTCCCCCCCACTGGTACGATACTCCTCCGACTTCGCCAACCCCTGGACTCATCGATCCCACCATCGTCGACCTCCATCACAGCCTTCACTTCCCTCCTTTTGGACTCTCGGTTGCCTTTCTTCGTCTTCACTTCCCTCCTTCTCTCCCAATTCGCTGCCCTCATCAACCCCACCAGTGTTGAACTCCATGGCTCCATCATAGCCTCAATTTACTCCGTTCAATGCATAATCTGGGTTGTGGGAAATAAGAGTTTTTTTTTTTTTAATTTTAAATAAATGAAACAAACAGTGTTAGGAGTCTAAGGTATTGTGGGCAAGGGACGGCAAGATATAAAAACTAAGGGGTACCATCCGGAAGAAATAAAAGTGTGGGACACCAACTGGAATAGCTTTAATCTTGAGGGCACCATTCGGAATTTCCCTATATTATATTAGATGCTTTCATAATCACCGTCATCTCACCATCATCACCATCATCATCATCATCATCATCATCATCATCATCATCATCATCATCATCATCATCATCATCATCATCATCATCATCATCATCATCATCATTATTATTTCTTTTTAGCAGTAGTAGATATCTACCACGATACAATTGATATGATAAGTATAAGGTTGTTTGAATTCATTTGTTTTGGCTATCTATCACGTCAGATGGTTTTATTTTATTATCTTTTTAAGTAAAAAACCGATCTTAATCCAATAGGTTTTACTTGATTGAAACGATATATGTCCTTTGTATAGGCATGTCATTAAAATATAATGTTTCATAAATACTGATTAATCTATCGAATTTGATAAAGTCTATAAGTAAATAATTATACATATATTAGGTTGATTTGAGTGTATTCATAAACCGATATGATTGTAATACATTGAAAAGAAAGATAGACTTTATCAAAATATTAAATTATAATATCAATATTGAGTTAAATTATAATATTTATATAAATATTAGTACAATATTAAAATATTATGAAAATCAAATTATAATATGAATATGTCAAAATATTTTAAGTAGACTTATTTATTTTATTATTATATTATTTAGGTCAACATTTTAATAATATTAAAATATTATTAAAATTAAATGATATTATCAATATGTTGAATTAAGTGAAATAATAATAATATTATGATTACTTTATAAATATTATTAAAATTTTAACATATTTATATAAATAACTGATTTTTTTTTTGTTCGCATGCAAATAGGTTTTATACTTATACTATGATTATAAAGTATATAAGGTCATTTAATATTTTATTTTATTTTTAATGTAGCAACAATTTGAAGACAAAAAAAAAAGTAAATCTCTAACTAAACCCGGTTTTGCAAATTAAAAAAAAAAAAGAAAGAAAAGGGAGAAACATAAGGGTGAACAACGAATACACTATATACCCGTCTCCTAATCGCAGGACATGCAAATGGACTAAACCCCGAGATGGATGGTACAAACTCAATTTTGATGATGCCTTATCTGATACAAACTTGGGCTCCTATGGATTTCTTATTCGAGATGCTTCTAGTTCAGTTCTCTTCTCTAAGGCTGGAACCTCTTACTTCCCTTCGGTACTTGGGACTGAATGCTTTGGTCTCTGGAAGGGTTTACCTAAAGCAATTAATCTAAATTTAAAAAACATGGTTATTGAGGGTGATAACCTTGAGATCATTAATAGCCTTTGGTCTGGATGCTCCTGCTCTGGGGAGATTGAAATGATTATTTCTGACTGTATTCTTTCTCTCCGCCATTTTACCGAGTCTGAAATTAGACATGTTTATAGGGAAGGTAATGAAGCCGCAGATCGACTTTCTCATCTTACATTCTCTTTCTCTGGCTTTGGCCTCCCCGCTGATGCTGCGCTCAGCAGCATCATCCTTCGGGATGCTCTTGGATAGTTGCTCTGTAACATCCGAATTCTTTTCAGTTCAAAAAAAAAGATACCCGTCTCCTTTCTCCCATCCCAAATTTATTCATCTTTTTTCGTTTCAATTTCGATATGAAAACCTCAAAGAGATCCTTCCTCAATTGCGATTTGAAATCAATCCCTCCAGTATGTCGATCTGGAGAATCAAAGAGAGACGACTTGTTTCTCCCTAGCTCCAATTGAGCCATCCTCTTCCTTTCGAAACCCTAAAATCAATTTCCATGGTCTGTCCCCCAAAGCTTTCATAAATTCCAGAGATTCAACATTATTATCCCAATTAACCTTTGTGAATTTCGAGTTGAAAACGACCCTACCTCAAGTTCGATATGAAAAATCAAAGAGAGACGAACATTGTTGCGACCTAAAAACCACCAAGTTTGCCCTCTTTCTTTTCCCTTAATTTTCCCTTAATTCTGGTTTGATTTTGATGAATTGAGATTTGAAAATTTAACCAAGGCTGCTGATTTGTAATTTAGGATCTCAACTTGACTTATGCAATATGATCTGTTGTGTTCGTTTTAAACTTTGGTTGGCCGTTAAAAAATCATTCCCGCAGAAACAACTCAATTAGCTAAAATCAAATATTTTTCTTGAGATTGCAATATTTTTTGTTTTTAAATTTAACAAATATCTATTGCTAGCTATGTTGAATGTTTAAGCGTCACTTATTATTATTTGCTTTTATTTTCTCAAGAAAAAAATCCTGAAGTGAAGATGGGCATTCATCACTTCAGTTAACATGCACAATAAAAAAAACATTTAAAAGATTGAATCCGTTAAGAATAAGATTTGATTAAAGATTTGTTTTTGATCTAAAAATTTGATTAAAGATAAATATAGATTACCTTGTTAAGATTTGATTATAGAAACTTAACTAAAAAGTTAGCAATAAATCTTTATGTATTTTTTTAATTCGCCTATTTTTTTATCATTGAATTCAATTAATTTAATAAAACTTTTAAAGTTAGGAATTGTGTAGCCCAAGCCCTTCATGTTTAGCATAAGGGAAATTTTAAGCACGATCAAAATAAAGAAAAAATTATGCAAGAACAATAGAACACTACTAAAACCTATTGAATGATTAGGAGTAACATATTACATGTTGGGGACTTCCGAGTCGTTCTTACTACTTCATGTGAGGGCATATGAAAAAAAATTAAAACAATTTACAAAGTTGAAATGTATTATTGATTTAAAATTTTCTAGCTTCAAAAAATATTGGATGAAAAATAATCTATAAATTTGAAGAAGTTGTTATGATTTGGTCAACAAATTCAATATTTTAATTAATAAAAAAATAATTTTAAGTAGATTTATTTTAAATATATATGGAGTAGGTTAAGTGAATGGCTGCCACGTGGCACTTTTAATGAGAGGCCGCCACGTGTATCTTTCGCAACTATTTTAGTATTATATCAGATAATTAGATATTAGATATTAGATATAGACTAGTTTAGTTTACGTGGATTTTAAAAATAAATTAATTGAATATTTTATTATATTATGATCTAAGTAATAATAAATAAATTTTAAAATTATTATATATTGTCTATTTGTATATCGAATCTTATATTGCCCTTAATTAATGGTATGTGTGACAATGAACTTTTGGAATAATTGAGTTATGCTAAAGTTGTAAAAATATCTCAAATACTCAAATAATTTTAATTATTCAAATTTAAAATCCATGTGAATAATCTAAATTTTCATAGTTGGACAACTAGGTTTTATATGTGACTAATTATCGGTGTAAACTCTATCTTCAACCAAATTAATTTAAGTTCATTTCAACTATTCAAAATAAATGTTAAACAATAATCTATATCTATTTACTGAATAATAAACAATTTCAATTTTTTATAAATTTATATATTGATAATATATTAGGAATAAACAACTAAAATAATTTAAGCTCATAAAATAAACTTTTATTGGTTTCATAACTTGTGTTTAATGCTTATCATTTCTATTATTATTAAATATGTAATTCTAGTAAAAAAAACCTTAGAAATATGTATTTACTTATGAGTACGTAAAGGAAGTACTAATTTACGGAATGCTAGAATCACAATTTTAGCATCCTTGCTTGCACAATTATAGAAGCAACAATTAGGAGGGACCGAAACACCTCTTTGTGTAAGGGTCGTTTTTGTAAGGAGACCTATGTTGCTCAGCTTTCACATCAAATTTTTAACTTTAGGGTAGATATTTACTTCCCATATCCATTGTCCACGTGTCTTGAGTTGGTAATTAGATTCATTGCACTTGTAGTGATGAGCCATCCATTTCTCTCAGGCCACCAATACAATCGATCTTGTATCTTGTTATTGGGAATATGAATGTTTAGGACTTCTTCTACCAACTATTGGTAAGACTCTCCATAGTTGAGCTTCATTCCATTTTATATTGTGGTCAATTAACTCGCTAACCTTCTGGAATTATGACGATAGTTCATCGGTGGCGTGCATTTTTCACTCAAAGGATTAGCGGTTGCCTATTTATCAGTCAAAAATTGATTGAGTTTCATCTCCAACATTCCATGTTAGTCTCTTACTGAATTGATCTTTTAGTTGTTTAAATTTGCCCTGCTGCTAAGAGACATTGTTCCTCTTCTTGTATTCCAGTAGGTTTGCATTCTTTAGATATTTTGTTGTATAGTTTTGACCCAAATATTGTGCGGTTTTACCAATATTATCAATAATAGTTTCATTTGCAATGTCTCATTCATATCTTTAGCTTTTCTTATGTTGATTCCCCCAATTTCTTTTTACTTTGCATATTTTATCCCAACTTATTAATGGTTTGTGTTTGAGGTCTTTGTTCCAGAAGAACATCTGTTGATTTGATCCAATTCTTTGTGGACAATAGATTGCAAGATATAGCTTTGCATGATAAAGTCTGGTTTAGATTTGACTCGATTAGTACCGCATGACCTTCTTGAGAAAGTGAGTTGGCTCGTCACTTACTTAGTTGTTCCCTTGTTTTACATACCACTTCTTCAAATATTGACTTCTTAACCTTTTCGTTAATGATGGGACACCCGAGGTATTTTTCCAAATATATTGTGTTGGGGGTTTGTAGAATGTTTTGTATATCTTGTTTCCGTTGGTTTACCAATGCGGATTTATGAAAGTTAACTTTATGTCCCGATATAAGGCAATATTTAAGAATGGGAATTTGGTTTCCCCTTTTGGTTATGTTGAATCCTATAAGGTTTTTCTCAATGGTCGCTTCGATTTGTAGTTTTTTAGCGAGGATTTCCGGCTGAAAGAATCAATAAGAAGGGTGAAAGCGGGTTACCTTGTCTTAATTAAGGAAGATATTCGTAGGACTGTTGTTGGCCAGAACAAAGAATGAGACATTTTCGATGCATTCTCTAATCCATTCTATAAACTTTGGATGAAATCCAATTTTTCAGAGGACTGCGATTATAAATTTTCGTTCAACTCTATCGTACACTTTTTCCATATCGAGTTTAATTGTCCTCTCTCCTTCCTTGCCCCCATCCTTCCTTGCCTCGACTATTCCGGAAGGAATGAAATATTTTATTTACTACAAACACGGTGTCTTAGACTGCCCTATTTGTTGCAAAGGCACCTTGCAGTGGGCGGATGAGTCAACCAATGACCCGTCTTAGTCTTGGACTGCCCTATATGGTGGATAGACATGTGTTCAGTGTGTTGTGTGAGATGCTTAGAGATATTGGTGGATTGAATGAGACTAGAAACATGTCTATTGAGGAAATAGTATGTATGCTTCTGTATACATTGGCGCACCACAAGAAGAATAGAACATTTTTGCATTATTTTCTTCGAAGTGGAGAAAGCGTGAGTAGACAATTTAATCATTGTCTTAGGGTTGTTCTCAAATTGCATGGCCATTTGCTCAAAAAGCACATACTGATTCCATATGATTGTGAAGACGATAGGTGGAAGTGCTTCAAGGTATTTACCTATTTATTTGCAATATACAAATAATTCTAATGAGATAATCATTACTAATAGAGCATCAACTTACCCTTTTTTGTTCTTGTAGAATTGTTTAGGAGCCTTAGATCTATATACCAGTGTTTCTGCACCTTCAAAAGAAAGGGCAAGGTACCGAACAAGGAAATGCACTATTGCCATGAATGTATTAGGTGCTTGCACACCTAATATGGAATTTCCTTGTGTTTTATCTGGTTGAGAAGAGTCAACCCATGATGGTCGGTTTCTTTGAAATGCAATCTCTAGGCCCGATGGGTTAAGGGTTCCTAAATGTATTAAAATTAGAAGAAATAGTTTTGCATCCAAATACTATTTATATTAAAATAGGAATGAGAGAATTTACTTATGGTTTCTTTATTAAACACGTGAAGGTTGTTATTATTTGGTGGATGGTGGATATGCCAATTGTGAAGGATTCCTCGCACCCTATAGGGGATAACGTTATCATCTAAAGGAATACGATACCCAACAACCACGAAGTGCCAAAAAATGTTTCAACATGAAGCATGCTAGAGCTAGAAATATGATAGAGCGATGTTTGGGAGTGCTTAAAAGGAGATGAGCTATACTCAGAAGCCCTTTGTATTTTTCAATCAAAACTCAAGGTCGTATTGTCTTAGCATGTTGTTTACTGCATGACCTCATAATTAAGAATAGTCATACCTATTGATCAAGATGAAGGATACATGACAGAAGAGGACGAAGACGATAATGGTGGACAAGAAGAAGATGATTCTCAAGATGAAGATTCTGAAGAAGAAGAAATTGAATTCTTTACTAATATTAAAACTTCTGATCTTTGGACTAGATATTGAAACACCCTAGTTCAAGAGATGTTTAATAGTTGGGGATCTAGACATGTTTAGATCTAGGAAAACTAATATGATGTGTTGATTATAGTATTATTGAAATTTCAGACTTGTTTTTTATATCTTTTGCATCTCGTAATTTAGTTTTCTACAAACTTTTGTTACTCATATTTGTTGAACATCTATTAGTTTATATAGACATGTGTTCAGTGTGTTGTGTGAGATGCTTAGAGAAATTGGTGGATTGATTGAGACTAGAAACATGTCTATTGAGGAGATAGTATGTATGCTTCTGTATACATTGGCACACCACAAGAAGAATAGAACATTTTCGCATTATTTTCTTCGAAGTGGAGAAAGCGTGAGTAGACAATTTAATCATTGTCTTGGGTCTCAAATTGCATGGCCATTTGCTCAAAAAGCACATACCAATTCCATATGATTGTGAAGACGATAGGTGGAAATTCTTCAAGGTATTTACCTATTTATTTGCAATATACAAATAATTCTAATGAGGTGATCATTACCAATAGAGCAACAACTTACCCTTTTTTGTTCTTGTAGAATTGCTTAGGAGCCTTAGATGGTATATATACCAGTGTTTCTACACCTTCAAAAGAAAGGGCAAGGTACCGAACAAATAAATGCACTATTGCCATGAATGTATTAGGTGCTTGCACACCTAATATGGAGTTTCCTTATGTTTTATCTGGTTCAGAAGAGTTAAGGGTTCCTAAATGTATTAAAATTAGAAGAAATAGTTTTGCATCCAAATACTATGTATATTAAAATAGGAATGAGAGAATTTACTTATGGTTTCTTTATTAAACACGTGAAGGTTGTTATTATTTGGTGGATGGTGAATATGCCAATTGTGAAGGATTCCTCGCACCCTATAGGGGACAACGTTATCATCTAAAGGAATTGGGTACCCAACAACCACGAAACACCGAAGAATATTTCAACATGAAACATGCTAGAGCTAGAAATATGATAGAGCGATGTTTGGGAGTGATTAAAAGGAGATGGGCTATACTTAGAAGCCCTTTGTATTTTCCAATCAAAACTCAAGGTCGTATTGTCCTAGCATGTTGTTTACTGCATAACCTCATAAGAAGACTCATACCTATTGATCAAGATGAAGGATACATGACAAAAGAGGACAAAGACAATGATGATGGACAAGAAGAAGATGATTAAGAAGATGAAGATTATGAAGAAGAAGAAGAAGAAATTGAATTCATTACTAATATTGAAACTTCTGATCTTTGGACTGGATATTGAAACACCCTAGTTCAAGAGATGTTTAATAGTTGGAGATCTAGACATGGTTAGATCTAGAGAAACTAATTTGATGTGTTGATCGTAATATTATTGAAATTTCAAACTTGTTTTTAATATCTGTTGTATCTCGTAATTTAGTTTTCTGCAAACTTTTGTTACTCATATTTGTTGAACATCTGTTAGTTTATATATCACAAGTCTTTTTTATCTATTGTTATTTGTTGAACATGAGAATTCTAGTAGTGTGCTTTTTGCTGGTGTTTGTTGACATACAATTATTGCTTATTATGTTCTACTTTGTTATTTAAAGATATAAGATGGATGGTATTATTCGAGGAAGAGGGAGAAAAAAGAGGTTCTGGACGAACGAAGAGAACGAAACACTAATTGTTGCCTTATTGGACCTATCTCGTGATCCAACGTGGAAAGGCGAAAATGGGTTTAAGAGTGGCTTTATGAGCAAGTTGGAGGAGACGATCCTTAAAAAACTTCCTCATTGTGGCTTGAAGTCTGAGCCTCATATTGACTCATGACGGAAGCACTGGTCGAAAAAATACTCAACAATGGCTGAAATGCTAGGCATGCATCTCCGAATTTGGATGGGATAGTGTGAAGAAGATGTTGCAAATAGAAATAAGTGTTTATGAAGAATGAATCAAGGTAACTCATGATACTTGTACTTTTCATCATTGTTTACTTCTCTATAGTTTTTCTTAAATGAAATATTGAACCCTCTTTTGACATGATTAGACTCGTAAAAAAACAAAAGGGATGTACGGAGTACCATTCCCACATTATGAAATGTTTGCTGAAATTTATGGCAAAGATAGAGCTACGGGAGAAGCAAGTGAGTCTTTTGAGAAAGTTGTTCGTGACATAGACGTTGAGATCACACGTGAGTCTCTTGCAATCGATATTGATGAAGACTTTGATATTGAGACTGAAATTGAATCCGATGCAAGTGATTCAAGGAAAATGAACTCTCTTCGATCTCAAGTGAGGGTGGGAAAAAATTGAAGGGATCGACAAAGAAAAACAATGAAGTTGAGAATTTGCCTTATATTAGGCTTAGTCAGTTCATCATTTGAAAAGGTTTTTCAGGAGATGAATTCGAGTTTGGTTGCAATGGCCCAAGCATGGACCAATGAAGATGAGAGGAAGAAAATTTTGGAAGGTGAAAGCAATAAAGTATTGGATGAGGTTCTTAAGCTAGATGTGCTATCTCCATAAGATGCTTTAGAGGTAAACTTGCAATTGTTCTTTATATTTGTTTCATTAAAAAACTTGTTTATGATACAAAACTGAATTATTTAAATAAATAGGTAGCAACAATTTTGATGGCCGAGAAAGTGTTCTAAATATCGGATATATCGGCCGTTATATCGGCGATATATCGGGGATATTTAGAATCCGCTACGATATCGGCATATCGGGTGAAAAATATCAGTCAACGCCATATATCGGGTCAACGCCGATATATCGGGTCAATATCGGCGATATATCGGGTCAACGCCGATATATCAGGCTAATATCGGCGATATATCGGGGATATTTAGAACTGCCAACTTTGATAAGTTCACTTTAGCCTTTATGAATGAAGTTGTTTTTATTTTATCAAGTTTATATGGTAATTTTGCAATTTAAATATTATTTTTTCATGTATATTTTTACATTTTGAAGTATAAATATAGTACTTTATAGTTAAAAATTAGTGCAACCGATAAATCCGATATATCTCGATATATCCTCGATATATCATTTTTACTCCTAACCGATATGACCCCGATACGCGATATTTAGAACCTTGTCCGAGAAATACAAACTCCGGATTTTATTCCAAGCAAGTGCAACATTAAAGAAGCAATATGTTTCAAATCTTCTCAAAATGAGAATTTGAAGTGATTATGCATTTGGGGCTCGAGAAATAGTTTAAGCGAAGAAACAACTGAGAGTTTGAAGTGATTGTCTATTGGATATTGTCTTTAATTTTCGTTGGATATTGTCTTTATGAAAAAACACAAAGGCAATAGAGAATTCAATGATTCATATTCTAAGTCAATCAAACAAAAACACAACCTGTCACTAATAATTTCCTTTCCCTTTCCATAGAGGTAATGAATCTCTTTCCTTTCCTAGTTTTCCTAGCTCTAACCAAACGGACCCTTAGTCTATTTAAATATGGGTGAATTACACCCACCATCCTCAACCTTTCATTTAGTTTTTTAAATAGTCCATAACCTTTAAGTTGTTCTATTATAGTCCCTAACCATTAAAAAAAATTCCAACCACCATCCTTCCGTTAATAAAACACATTCTTGCGTTAGTGCCATTTACCTTTACACAATGGCATCCAAATGACATTTAACTAAAAGAAAAAAAAAATTACACTAATAAGTAGAAAGAGGAAAGTGAAACACTAAATAGAAAGCTCAATCGAAAGAGCATTCATCAGCCACGTAAAAAAATGATTTTTCTTGTGAGAGACAATCTACTGGCACAGCCGTCTCCCGCGTTTGAGTTATCGAGACAAGAACTTTATGTAAGAGTCGAGGCCCCAAAGGGCGAATTGGGAATTTATTTGATAGGAGATCAGAGTTCTTTTCCGTGGAGATGGAAAATCCGCCCGCCGGGTTTTATCAATTTACAAATTCTTCCTCAGTTAGTTAAAAGATTCAGAATGGGCAAGAAGAAGGTAAATGTTAGAAAAGTCAATCTATCTTTTTTTTTAAAACTCAATCTATCCATGTAAATGTAACATTGAACAAACCTTTTGATTTTTCTGTCTCTAGTTACATGGGTGTTGCTAATTATATTAGTCTTTTGATTTATTTGTCAAACATTTTTACTTGTCATTGGGGTTGGATAATTTATTGTGTTTAATTTTTGCCTATTTATTCACAATCAATTTTTTAGGTCCAGTGGCGGCTGTAGGGGGGGTGCGCGGGGGGCGGCCGCCTCACCCTCCCGCGATGGAATTTCGTAGTAGTTTTTTTTTAATAAGGTAAAAAAATAAAAAATGTAAAAGAGAATACAAAACTTGTCTAGTTTAGTTGGTAAAAGGAGGGAAAGAAATTCATCTTACCAAGAGGTCATGGGTTCAAATCTCTTTCCTTATGCACTATTTTTTATTCTTACCAAATTTTTCTACTGTAAATGTCATATTTATTTTTTTATAAATGTCATATTTAAATCAAATTATATATTTTTCTTTCAATATTTTCATAAGATAATTCATTATGTTACACATAATTCAAGTTTTTATTCATATGAATTTTTTTTACAATTAATGTCATATTTAACAACAATTTATGAGTTTTTTTTTGTCATACTTTTCAAATTCTATCAATTTTTTTTTTCATTTACCGATGACAAATTCTTTAAAAAATTTATAATTTTCTTCCAATATGAAAAAAAAATCTTAATCAAGTACACACACATATATATATTATTAAATTTTTGTAATAAAATATCATATTTATATACCATAATTTATGATTTTCTTTCAATATATTTTAAAAAAATTATTTATTATATATACCGAGAAAAAAAAGTTCCTAACGAAAAATTCCGCCCCCCGTCCAGGAATTCCTGTGGCCGCCACTGTTTAGGTTAATTAGCTATTTGAGTTGGTTATATATATATATATATATATATATATATATATATATATATATATATATATATATATATATATATATATATATATATATATATATATATATATATAAAGTAGTTGTTTGCTTGTTTTTATTTATTTAGTATGAAAATAGCTTTTTGTGTGTCCATTATGTATTACGTTATTTCTATGTGAAATGTATGTTCTTCATGGATGCCACAGTGTAAAGGTAAATGACACTAAACGGAAGAATGAGTTTTATTAACGGAAGAATGGTTGTTGGAAAGATTTTGTAAGATTAGAGACTATAATAATAAAACAATTTAAAGGTTAGAGACTATCATGAAAATTAAATGAAAGGTTGGACGGTGGGTGTAAATTGTGCAATTCACCCTTTGAAATTGAATCTTGAATTTTGGTAATGGTCCACCCGAATCTGCACGACCCGTTAAAGGGGTGACCGGTTTCCGCTGTATAAAACCCGAACGCGCGCACTCTAACAAAACAACCCTAGCGAATGCTCTTTGAGGCCAACGTCGCTCCCATTCCACTTTCATTTCTCTCCCGTCGCCGATCTCCACTGGTACCTCCACCGTCTCTCTCCATTTCTCCTTTTCAACCGCTTCATTTTGACAATGTTCTATTCATGGATTTGGTGCACAAATTTGATTTTGTTTGGCGTTCACATGATCTGTGATAGTTTCTCATTCTTCTTCGTTTGTCTCCGTGAATCCAGAGGTAGAATTTCGGGACCTAATCGGCCATGGCGGCGTACGCAGTGAAGCCGGCGAAGTTGGGGCTTGAGGAGTCTCAGGAGCAGATTCACAAGATCAGGATCACTCTCTCCTCCAAGCATGTCAAGAACCTCGAGAAAGGTTTTTTCAGTTCGATTTTTCGTTTTTTCTCTATTGTATTTGTTTGATCTGCTACCGATAGTGTTTTAGGTTGTCGAATTGTAGATATTGTAATTTGGGATACGGTCACACGTTTATAGTCGTATACTGGATGATTGATTTTAATATGTAAATGCTGGATGGGATGCGGAGTTGCTTGATCTCATGTAGGTTAGGTGGTTGTAGTGGAAACATATTTGTTGTTGTTCATTCTGAATTAGTTAATAGTTCGTTCATTGTCATTTTGGTATTTTGCATACCCCTCTTTGAAGTTTATCAGCTTTGTGATACTCGACAGCTGATCAAATTGGTTAAGGACATGAAATCAAGGAGTGGTTAAAATTTATGAAATAAGATTTTAGCTCATTTTTTTTGATCTTTTTAGATAATCTGTTGGTCGGATTGAATAGGTTTGTACCGATGTATGCTTCCAATTTGTTGGTTTTCTGATATAAGAGAATGGACTTTTGTTTCATAGGGATTTTCGTGTGTTGAACTGTCGGTTTAAATCGGTATAGTAAGCGGGATTTTCTATCCTCACAGTGTGCTTTTATGTTCGTTTCTGATGTCATAACAATTTGAAAAAGCTTTCCTTTGATTGAGAGCCAAAAGTTAACTCTATTTGCTTTGATGCTTGTTTGATCATAGTGTGCACTGATTTGGTTCGTGGGGCAAAGGAAAAGCACCTAAGGGTCAAGGGACCTGTCAGAATACCCACCAAGGTTCTTAACATTACCACCAGGAAGGCTCCCTGTGGTGAAGGTATGAAGCTCTGTTTGCCGTGTATTTTTCCTGCTTTGATAGAATTTTTTGACTATTCTCGCATCCGATTTGTAGTTTTCTACTTTTCTGCATTAGTGCTTATTAGTGTGTATTCCTTTGAGTTGACATATGATTGGGAAGTCTTGGGTGTTTTGAGTGGTCTTAAATGTTGCACGCCTGCTGTTGTGACTGATTGTACGTTTAGAGAGCCAAGATTATACATTATAAGCTGTAATGCTTGGCTCTCTAAACATAACTTGATTGTGAAACACTCTTTGTAGTCTAGATTTGCTGGTGGTCTTTTATTTGCAAAAAAAGAAGGGGTAGACTTAGTATTAACATGCTGCGGGGCATGACTAAGACTACATGTTTCCTGATACAGGGTACTGCAAGATGTATTCATTGGCTTATATATTCATTTTTGGGTGGACTAGAAGGATCTTAATTAGATGAAAGCTGAAAATAGTATTCAATTGAACTTCCGATGTTTGAATTATGTCTATCAAGCACAGTGGAATATCTACTTAACTACCATGTGGTTTTACAGGAACCAACACCTGGGATAGATTTGAGCTGCGTGTTCACAAAAGGGTGATTGATCTCTTCTCTTCCCCGGATGTGGTAAAGCAGATCACCTCCATCACCATTGAACCTGGTGTTGAGGTTGAGGTCACAATCGCAGACTCTTAGATGCCCCTATATTCTTGATGTCATGCTTCATGACTTGTAGGTTGGTTTGTTACTGTTGTCACCTTGCAGTTGCCAGATGCGTTATGGTGATGATTTTGCGTCATTAGGTTGAAATATTTTACTGGAATTATTTAATGCCACCAGTTCATTTTTCATTACGTTTGCTGGCATTTATCTGAATGTTTAATTTTGGCAGAGTTGTGAAATTCTGACCAGATAAATGGTGATTTATTATTATCACAAACTGTTGGTTATTTTATGAGATTACCAACTTTTAAGAATAGCACCAAGCAAATCAGTTTAAAAAGAAGTCTCAGTCCAACCACTCAGATCCTACATGCTGGCAAATTTGCCACAGATTGAACAATATCCAGTAACTCCGATGATCCCAAAACTTCGGTGACTCTCCACTGGAAACAAAGACCTCTCGATCTCGACAATGTTGGTGGCGGAATCGAATCCCGGGGAAAGAGAGAGAAGAAGCAAGCAATTCGAACGGAATCCAACACTCATGCGCTTGAGCGCGTTTGATCAGGGATCGGTTTCAATGTACATAGAGAGCGGAATTGGATTCGAATTCCATTGGCTTTTCCGCTAATAGAGTTTCTCTGAGGTACCAATCGTGGGTGAAAAATCCGCTCTTCAATTTGTAGTCTACCTCTCACCACCAGACGAGTAGCACTACTTTGAATCCAAGGCCGACATTGGCATCTCCAAGACTTATCCTTAGCAGGGCGGTAGTCTATGGGTCGCCACATTGTCATAGATCTGATTTTGACTTTATCATTTGCTTTAATGTTTCTGTTGTTTGGTTCGTTTCAGTCTCACGAGTTTCTTGAATTGGGAATTGGTTTGTTAATTGATGATGATATTCCTTGGTATCCGACTCAATACGTAAATATTTTGTAAAAAAGGAAAAGGAATGACAATTTTATATAAATTATTTTGCTAATAGACAAAATGATTAAGACTCTACAAATTAATATGTATGCATTAATACATGCAAAAGAGAGAAAACTTAGTCACAACTATTCTCACTAAAATCAGTCCAGCCAGTATGGAAATCAAGGAAGATCAGGGATAGGTTTTGAATGCCGAGACTCCGAGAGCACAAGAGGGTCTGGACACTAACACGGTGTCTTGATGCCAGAAAGATTTTCGAAAACCATAAACACGGCCACGATCAACTTGATTAGCAGGGCACCCGAGACCGAACCTCATCAGGAACTAAACTCAACCACACCAAAGAGCGACATTACACTAACGGAGAGATTGAAATATGGTCGACGAGCAGAGAAATCGGTTGTTGGATCTCACCAAATAAATTTCTAAACTCAAATACTAGTATGGAGGGCGACCTCAGACGTCTTATGTGATAAGAAAGTGCCCTTGAAATTAAATGGTAAATTTTATTAGGTTGTGGTAAGGCCTGCTCTGCTATATGGAGCAGAGTGTTGAGCGACTACGACGATTTAGAAACAGATCCTTATGATATATGAGAAGAGGATGCTCAGATGGATATGTGGACACACTCGCTTGGACAGAATCAGAAACGAGATAATCCACGGGAAAGTAGGAGTCTGTTGTATAAAGGACAAGTTGAGGGAATGTAGGCTCATATGATTTGAGCATGTGCGTAGAAAAGCGCTGGAAGCTCCTATATGTAGATGTGATCTTCTTCCGATCGAGCATTTGTGGCGTAGCAGAGGTCAACCCAAGAAGTCCCGGAGGGAGGTTATTATGCGGGATCTTACTTTGTTACACATATCCGAGGATTTAATGAGAGATGTTGGAGTAGATATGAATAAATCCGATTTGTATTAGTCGGGTTTAGTAGCTTTGAGTTATTTTGTTTGGGTTGCTTTACCGTATTGAGCTTGGCCCATATTTTTCATATAAATAGACCTAGATGTAATCTCTTTCGAATTCAATGAAAACTGTCAGCAAAATTTCAGTTTTCTTTCTTTCTTCTTCTTCCGATTGTTTCTTCTTCGTCTGAGTTTTCAGCTCGATTTCTTTCACCGATCTGGGATTTCTACATGGTACCAGAGCCCAGGGAGGTTGATCGAGCTTGATTCACTGTTTCAGAATCTTTTCCTACCATCAAAATCCTCTTTTATCTCCTCAGTTGCTAGGTCGAGAGTATGGGAACAGATGACCCGAAGGTTGATTCCAACGACCCGTATTATCTTCATCCAAGTGACCATCCGGGCCTGGTGCTTGTATCTCCTCCGTTTGACGGACGAAATTTCAGCGAATGGCGCCGTTCGGTGCGAATCGCCCTTTCGGCAAAGAATAAGATCGGTTTCATCACGGGAGCTTTGGCGAAACTGGGATCGAATGCTTCGAAGATCCGGATGTGAGAGCGTTGCAACGATATGGTGATATCATGGATGATTAACAGCCTCAGTCCACAGATTCGGAGAAGTGTTTTGTATACAGACACGACAAAGGGAATCTGGACAGAGCTCGAGCTTCGTTTTGGAAAATTTGGAGGGACGAAGCTCTACTCATTGCAGAAAGAGCTAAACGATCTTCATCAAGGTACTGATTCATTCTCCGTCTATTTTACACGCATGAAATCTCTTTGGGCTGAATTGGATGGAATGCGGAAATTGCCGGTTTGTACTTGTGGAGGAACTAAGGAACTTATTAAATATGAGGAAGAACAGAAAATTGTTCAACTGCTTATGGGACTCAACGATAGTTTTACCGCTGCTAGAGGCTCTATTCTCATGATGGATCCGTTGCCGGACATCCATCGTGTTTATGCTTTGTTGTCCGAGGAGGAGAATCAAAGAGAAGGAAAACAGAATTCAATTTCTTTCACTGCTGATGCTGCTGCGATGTTTGCCAAGTCTCAGAATGCACAGATTCCAGGAAATACGCCTCCGAGTAATGCTGATCTCGCAGCTATGTTCGCTAAGTCTCAAAAATCACATATCTCAGGGAAGGAGAATGTCCAGCCTAATTCGTCTAGATCAAATTCTGGAAAGAAGCCTCTATTTTGTACCAACTGCAGGAAAACAAATCATTCAGTTGAACGGTGTTTTTATCTGATTGGCTTTCCACAAGGTTATTCTAGCAGAGGAAAGGACAAGAAACTTGGGTCTGGAGAGAAGTTTGCTGGGACTGTTACACAGCCGGGTGTGCCCGAGTTCACCACAGATCAATTGTCACACTTGATATCTTTGCTGCAGACAGTGGGAGCGTCTTCCTCAGCCTCGAAAGAGCCCACTGCGGATGACTTTGCGGGATTTTCAGGTACTACTCTCTCGGATCATGCCTTTGCAAGAGAGACATGGATTGTCGATAGTGGCGCCAGTGGTCATATGTGCAGTAATTTGAGTTGCTTTAAAACCACTTATACTTTGTCCAAGCCATTTTTGGTGTCTTTACCAACGGGAGACACTACACTCATTACAACTGCAGGCACAGTAGAGGTGATGAATGGCCTTGTCTTGCATCACACCCTACTGGTTCCCAAGTTTAAGTGTAACTTGATCTCTGTTGGTACGATCGTTAGGGAGCTTGGTTGCTATGTATTATTCACACCTTTGGGGTGCTTTATGCAGGCGCCTACTATGAGGACCCCACTGAAGATTGGTAGTTGTGTGAAGGATTTGTTTTTGTTGAAGGCTAAGAAGCACAAGCAGGAGTCGGATGGGCAGGTTCAAGAGTTTTGCATTGCAAATAATGCTACTGTTATTTCAGATTGTGCATTATGGCACAAACGATTAGATCATTTACCTTTTTACAGACTTCAACATCTTTCTTTTCTCAAGTTTAAAGCTGATGACAATGTTGTTCTTAAGCCTTGCGAGATTTGTGCTAGAGCCAGACAAGCAAGAGCTCCTTTTCCCTTGAGTAATATACATACTTCTGCTCCTTTTGAAGTTGTGCATTTAGATTTGTGGGGGCCCTATCATACTCCCACATATGATGGCTTCAAGTATTTTCTTACAATCGTTGACGATTTTTCTCGAACAACTTAGGTGCACTTGTTGATGGTAAAGAGTGCAGCATTTTCGGTTGTCAAGAAGTTTATTGCCTTGGTTGAAAGGCAATTTGATACGAAAGTAAAGGTGATACGTTCTGATAATGCGCTTGAACTCGGTTCAAGTAGAGAGTGTGCAGAGTATCTTGCTACATTGGGGATCAGCCATCAGACTTCATGTGTTGCAACGCCCCAACAGAATGGGGTTGTACAACGCAAACATCGTCACCTCCTAGAAGTTGCTAGAGCACTCATGTTTGAGTCTCGTTTGCCTATTGTCTACTGGGGGGAGAGTGTGTTGACTGCAACTTATATAATTAACCGATTGCCGAGCGAATTGCTGCAATACCAGACTCCTTATGAGCGTTTGCATAACATCAAGCCTTCTTATGACCATATTCGATGCTTCGGATGCTTGTGCTTTGCTGCTACATTACAGCAAGGGAGAGACAAGATGTCAGCTCGTGCTACTACCTGTGCTTTCTTGGGTTACCCAGCTGGTAAGAAGGCTTACAAACTTCTCAATTTGGAAACAAAACAGATCTTCTTCTCTTGTGATGTTGTGTTTCATGAGGAAGTTTATCCTTTCCTTGATGATGCTTCTCACATTCAGCACATTGTTGCTCCTTTTATTATGCCTTCATCCCCTGATCCACATATTTGCACAGATCCTATTCCCTCTTCTTCTTTTGATGGTGGGGTGAGACGTTCAAGTCGAGTATCTCATCCTCCGTCCCACCTTTCAGATTATGTGTGTGGTAATGCTTGTGCCATACCAATCTTTTGTGGTCACACTCTCACATCAGTGATCTCCTTCCCCACTCCTGATCTTCCTGGTGAGTTTCGTCCAGATCATGAGCCACTGACTTATGCAGAGGCTTGTGAGTATGTTGTGTGGCAGCGGGCTATGAAAGCCGAATTTGAAGCTCTTGAACTCAACAACACATGGGATCTGGTGCAGCTTCCTAAGGGAAAGAAAGCAATTGGTTGTCGTTGGGTATACAAAGTCAAGCGTAAATCAGATGGTAGTGTCGAACGCTATAAGGCTCGACTTGTTGTGAAAGGATACACCCAACAAGAAGGCATCGATTATACGGAGACTTTTTCCCCGGTCATCAAGATGACAACGGTTCGTGCTCTCGTCTCTGTTGCGTTAAAGAAAGGATGACATATGTTCCAATTAGATGTGAACAATGCGTTCCTTCATGGGGATTTAGACGAGGAAGTTTTTATGACTGTATCACCTGGGTTGGCTGTTTCTTCCTCGAATATTGCTTGTCGACTTCGCAAGTCCTTATACGGCCTCAAACAGGCTTCTCGCCAATGGTATTCTCGTCTTTCTGCAGCTTTGAAACTTCGAGGCTATGTGCAGTCCATGAATGATTATTCTCTCTTTTCAAAGAAATCTTCTGGATCAATTGTCTTTGTTGCGGTTTATGTCGATGATATCCTGCTGGTTGGGGATGACTTGCTCGAGCTGCATAGCCTGAAGGCTTTTCTGAACAATGAATTTCGGATCAAGGACCTCGGCACCCTGCATTTCTTCCTTGGAATTGAATTTGTTCCAGTAGCAGAAGGCCTAATCATGACCCAACAAAAATTCATTGCTGAGATCTTCACTGATTTTGGATGTAATGGGTCTGCTGTCGCCACCCCTCTGCCTTCACATTTGAAACTCTCTCTTACTGATGGGGAGCCTTTATCAGATCCTATTGTTTACCGGCGTCTCGTTGGGAAATTAAACTTCCTTGTCAATACACGTCCCGATCTTGCATATCCTGTGCAATTCCTCAACCAGTTTATGTCCAGGCCTTGTGTTCCTCATTTGGATGTTGTGTATCATGTGCTACATTACCTCAAAGGGGCACCTTCAAAAGGTCTACTTCTCTCCAGTTCGGCTGACTTCCGGGTTCGTGCCTTCTGTGATGCAGACTGGGCTAGTTGCCGAGTCTCTAGGCGTTCCGTTAGCGGCTTTCTCGTCTTCATGGGATCGAGCTTATTGTCTTGGAAATCTAAGAAACAACAGAGTGTTTCTCTTAGCTCCGCCGAGGCGGAATATCGTTCCATTCGCCGAGTTTGCACTGAAGTGGCTTGGCTCAGTCGATTGCTCACTGAGTTGTGTTCCGAACATCACTCTGATACTTGTCCATTGTGACAATCTGGCCGCCATTTACATTGCTCGCAACCCCGTTTTTCATGAGCGGACTAAACACATCGAGCTCAATTGTCATTTCGCTCGCGAGAAACTCTTGGAGGGGTTGATCTCATTGTCACACGTCAACTCTCGTGGTCAGTTAGCTGATTTTCTCACCAAAAATCTCCCTGGTGTCCATCTTCGCACTCTTCTGGGCAAGATTGGGCTCGTTGCACCTCCGCCTCCATCTTGAGGGGGGTGTTGGAGTAGATATGAATAAATCCGATTTGTATTAGTCGGGTTTAGTAGCTTTGAGTTATTTTGTTTGGGTTGCTTTACCGTATTGGGCTTGGCCCATATTTGTCATATAAATAGACCTAGCTATAATCTCTTTCGAATTTAATGAAAACCGTCAGCAAAATTTCAGTTTGCTTTCTTTCTTCTTCTTCCGATTGTTTCTTCTTCGTCTGAGTTTTCAGCTCGATTTCTTTCACCGATCTGGGATTTCTACAATATAGTAGAGAGAGGCTATTAGGGTGAACGAGGGTTAGACTGGGCTAACCGACATAGTATCCTTTTATTAATAGTATCCTTTTATTACGAGTCATTGCCCTTTTCGTTCATTCTTTGGCTTGTTTAGGTAAGAGTCACAACCTGGCGTGGTCATATGTACACGGGAAAGAGAGCGTATAGGATTAATTGGTCTTCTTGTTGTGGTTCATTTTCTTCCTTTTTTTTTTTGGATACAAGGCAAGAATAGCGTCCTTACGGACGAGAGTAAGAAGCTCATGGTGAGAAGCAATCGACCCTGAGTCTGCCTCAATCTGAGACGAGCTGCTTTGTCCGCCACTTGGTTGACCTCTCAGAAAACATGAGTGACAGAAAAGAACTCGAAGGCGTGGAGCAAAACCAGAATATCGGCGATTACCAACTCAATTTCCCAAGGGCACTTCCAACTCCCTTTGATGGCGTTGATAACCGTAAGATTGTCTCCCTCCACTTCGACCTTTGAGATCCCCATCTCTAAAGCAGCAACAAGGCCCAGTCGAAGAGCCAACGCTTCGGCCATCAATGCTGAAACAATACCACACAATGAGGCGTTGCAAGCCTGGACACTACCAAGGTGGTCACGAATAACAAAACCCGCCGCAGCTTCACCTGAAAATAATTTTGACCCATCAAAATTGATCTTGAAACAATCCTTCGCGGGTTTCTTCCAACGAAGATTTTTTTTTCCTAAGTTGGGGTACGCTTACAGGTTTCGTTTTTTCCATTTCTTCCCAATTAAGTGTCTTTGATTGTTTCCAGTTTTGTAGCTGGAGTCTTATATATCCTTCATGTTTTTTATTGTTCATGTAGTTTTGATCGTCGAATACTACTTTATTCCTAATTCTCCACAAGCCCCACCAAATCAGAGATAATGGGGTTGTTTGAAATTTAGTGAGATTGGAGAATATTTCCATTACAACTTGGAGTTCATATTTTTGTCGGTCATGTCCACTCTTCAAATTTTTATTTCGATGTCTCTATCAATCTTTCCAATCAAATCAAGAAAATGGGTACACTTTGTAAACAACTGTCCTGTGTCTTCAATTTGCAGAAAGCTCAAGAATTTTTCCTCCTATTAAAATGCTTAAGTATTCGAACCAAAGGTCTTAGGCGACATAATCACATTCGAATCAAAGTATTCGAACCAAAGGTGCTGATCGTGAATGAAGCACAAAACTCGCAGGGATTTTAAGTCAAGTGATTGGAAAATTTGTTGTGTACATCACAAACTTTATAATCGACAATCAATCTCTACACTCAGACGAGACAGAAATCCGGAACAAAATTGAGAATTTGAGAGAGAAACGAGGGAATTCGAAGAACAGCAGGATCATATATGCATCAGTTTCAACAAGGGTTTCGAGATGAATTGAAGAGCTCAGGCGCGAATCTCGCCCTGCAAACGGGGCAAACCGAGTTCTTCGACAGCCAGGTATCGGCGCACTGCAGGTGGAAGCCATGGTTGCAGCCGGGAACCATCCGAGCCGCTTGATCGCTCTCGATCTCATCCAAGCAAACCGCGCACTCGTTCCCCATCACAAGCTCCTTCCCTCTGACCTTAGGCAACTTCTCCAGATCCTCCAATGACAGCCCCTTTCCGGCCGACTCCTTCACCGGCAACCTCGTACCCGCGCCGCTGACGGCGTCGCTCCCTCCGCTGTTGGCCGTGAACCACAGCAAGCACATGTAGACGACGAACACCGCCGTCATCGCTGCGCACGGCAGGAACAACGCCAAAAAGATCGAAATCATCGAAAGAAATACCGAATTGAATGAGAAATTCGATCGATTTTGATCTAATTGGAATGAATTTCAGATTCAAATCCGTCATTCCATGGGTAACGTATCAATCCCTTCCTTCCCCCTTTCTCCCTCGGTTTAGGGATTTCACTCCCGTTGAAAAGGAGGAGGGGATTAAGGGGGCTTTGGAAGAGGAGGAAGAGACGATTGGGGAGGAGTGGAGAACTGAAGCGTAGTACTAGTAGTACACCATAACGGCATAAAGAAAAGGGTAGGGTAGGTTTTCAGGTTTTCAAGTTTTATTTATTTATTTATTTTTAGTTCGTATTTACTTAAAAAAAATTTATTAAGTAAGATAAGAATTCAATTATCTCGACAAGTCTAGAGAAACCGAGAGACCGGGCAAACCGGTAGATGAACTAACTATCATGTATATCCAAGCGTGAAGAGGCGGATGTGGTGGGCGGTCAGCCCAAAAATTGAAACCGGTACTGCTAGAGGATGGAGAGCGAAGCACGGAGGTCGGGATGGAGGTAGACGGGTGGTCGTGGGCCACCGCCAAGGAGGACGACGACCAGAACACCGAGAGAACTCGAACCTGTCGGACACCAAAATCGAAGGCGGGGGCGAAGTGGGAGAGGAGAGGACCATGCAGAACAAGGGAGAGAAACCGAAGGAGGCCGGTGTGAGGCGGTGGAGAGCCGAGGGCGAAAGGCGGAGACAAGGAAATAGGTGGTGGCAGTGGCCATCGAAGGAAGGTTGAGAGCGGCGGTGGGAAGCCGAGAGCTATTGGGGATGGACATGGATATGGAGCCGAAGACGGACCCGGCCGGTGAAGTGAAAGGGAGAAAGCCATGGAAGGCAAAAAGAAGGCAGCGGCGAAACCGTGAGGCTCGATCAGAGTGTTTAGGGTTTATCTTTTTTTTTTTGTATTTACTTTAATTATAATTAGTATAATCCTCGCACCATGGCGCGATTTTTAATAAATATAAAAAATTAATATTATAAAATATTAATAAAAGTTATCATAAAATAATGAAGGGTAGACTTGAAATCTTTAAGAAAATGGAAAAAATGTTTACCATAAAGTTAGGCTTCATCAAAAAGGTTTTTTAGTTAAGATATTATATTGATATAAATTATTATTATAATGTATAAATATTTAAATATATATTAATAGTAGACATTATATTTAATTCAATGTTTTGAAATAAACCCAATGGTTAGTAAATGAGTAAAAAATAAAAGGAGAAAATGTAAATGTATGAAAGTGAGATGAAGAGAAAAAGTAAAAGAAATATTAAGAGAAAATTATGATTAGTTGAAAAACCTTAAATTAAGGAAATGTTGATACCTCATCAAAAAGTCTTCTAAATTAAGATATTATATAGATATATAGATATATATATAGATGGTTAGTAAATGGGTAAAAAATAAAAGGAAAAAAATCTAAATGTATGAAAGAGATGAAGAGAAAAAGAAATAATAAGAGAAAATTGTGATTAGTTGAAAAAACTTAAATTAAGGAGGTGTTGACACATAATCAAAAAGTCTTCTAAATTAAGATATTATATAGATAGAATATAGATGGCACCATACAAAATTCGACAGGCACCAAAAAAAAATCGAAAGGTCAAATCCACTTTATACCTTTCTTTTTTCTAAAAAAAGAGTATGAAACCACTTTTTAACTTTCATTTTTAAAATCCGGAAGGTCAAATTTACTTTTTACCTTCCGTTGTTTAAAACGGGAGTACAAAATGGTTGTTTGCTTTCCATATTTGAAACACGGAACGTTAGATATATAATTTGCTTTAATATGATGAATATATACAACGGTGATACGATATTTTGCCCTAGTCACCACCGATACTACTTGTGAAGATAGAAGAATGTCAAACCACATATCCGATGGTAATGAAGCAGTCAAAAATATACAGGTCTTTATGAACTTTGATGACATAATTTAACGATAAAATATATTGATTCAATTCATGAAATTTGATTATTTTCAACACTATTTCAATTGTTTTCAGTTTGATCGAATGAACATTGTTGGATTTGATTATTCACCTTGTTTTGCGAATAACTATTACTGGACAGTCTAGATGGATACAAAATCGATGTTAGATTGGGCTTGTCAGATTGCTTTTATAGTTTTATCAACAACTTTGTCCTCACCATTGTAAAATCTTGGAATAGCTTTGCAACCCGATACGGCTCGATATATTTTGGATGTGAAAAATACCGAGCAAATGGAAATCGTAAGAAGAAAATCGTAGGTGCTGATGTACCGATAATAGTCCCGCGAGATGGAAGGTCTAAGAAAAACAATTGTCCATTTTTGTTGTATGGTTGGGAAGTTGAAAGAAATATATGGCAACCGAGAGTGGAGTGCGGTATGTATAACCACAAACCGCCTCCTAGTCTATAAGGTCATTAGATGGTGGGACGATTGATGGATGAGAAGATATAACTAGTGAAAGATTTGACAATCGTCGGGGTAAAGCCAATTCCCCTTCTCGCGACATTGAAAAATATTTTCAAGGAGAATCTGAGTAAGAGACAACAAATTTGTAATGCAAGGGTGAGAATCAAGAATAATGAGATGCAAGAAATGACCCCCAATGCAAAACGTCCACAATAAGCTCGCGTATCGAAAATTCACTTTCAGTCTCATACTTCGTCCAGACGGGTCTTTGAAAGACTTAGCATTTGTTCATAAGAATTCACTAGAGTTGTGGAAGATATTCTCACATGTCATGATTATGTCATATAGAATTATGTGGGTTAGTGCGGATTGAATCATTTGGAGGGAGTAAGTACTTTTTACTCATTATAGATTATTACAATAGAACGAGTTGGGTGTATTTCTTGAAGGCTAAATCTGAAGCCTTTGAGAATGTTAAGAAGTTCAAAGTTGTGGTAGAAAAGTAGTCTGACAACTATGTGAAAGCCTTGAGAATAGATCGAGGAGGTGAGTTTCTATCACATGAATTCTTTGCATTTTGTGAAGAACAGACCATAAAAAGGGAGTTAACGGGCCCGTGCAGTCCCTAGAGAAAAATGACGTCTCATAGAGAAAGAATAGAATAGTTGTTGAGATGGAAAGAAGCATGCTCAAATAAAATGGGATGATGCCAAATAAGTTTTAGTGTGAAGTAGTGGCTACAACTATGTACATCCTCCACATTCTCCAACGAAAGCCATCATGAATATGAGTCCACTAGAGACTTGGAGAGGAAAGAAGCCATCTGTAAGTCATTTGAGAATGTTTGGTTGTATAGCTTACGCTTTGGTTAATTTAAGAACTAACCTTGATGATAAGTCTGAGAAGTGTTTGTCTATTGGCTATGCTATTCAATCCAAAGCATATAAGTTATATAACTGTTAATGCATAGTTTAGCATGCATAATAGGATAGTTTTAGGTACATTAACGTTATAATATAGTCCCAATTAGAGTTAAATGCATAACTTGTATTCTCTATAGAAGAAGTCGAAATCTACGCTATGTTAGTGTTTTATGAATATTCAAGGATCTGACATGATCAAGGGCCAAGCCAAGGATTCAAAGAAGCCATAAGAAGTCAAGCAAACAAGGAAGGTGAGGAGAATAAGGAATAGAAGAAGGAGGGAAAGCAAGCCAAGCAAGTAAAGACGGAAGGCTGCAGGGATCACGGGCGCGACTAGAGAAGCCGCCAGGAGCCAGGGCAAGCATCTGCATGTAGGAAAGGAGGAAGAAACCTGTTGCCATCGGACACTGTGCTCCCCGAGCACCCACGATCACAATGGCCCCGCGAGCCAGAGCATCTAACAAGGTAGGATTCGCTCCCATCGGCTACGTAGCGGACACCTAGCAGACTCAGATCTTTAGATGTGACTCGATCTGTTGCCAATTGGAGCCAGCGTATAGGTCGTGGATTCTAGGTTTTTAGACTCAGATCTTCATAAATGTGCATATTTGCTTGCAACCCAAGTAGAAGATCATATCCTATAAAGATTTGCTCTTATCATGATAGTCGACAAAATTAGGGTTTTCAGCCCATATTAAGCACTATATAAAGGGGTTAGCCCTAGGGTTTTCATTCATTCAAGACAATTTAGTTTAGTTTCGAGAGCTTTTGTTCGCCATGAGCGACTAAACTCTTGACGTTTTGCGTGCAGTTTGAAGCTTTGTTGAGATTAAGTTGCGAGTTTCCGAATCTTGTTATTTTTTTCTATATTAAATGTTTCGACTTCTTTGCGCTTAATTTTTTGATTATTTTATTCTATTTAGCTTGATTAACTAGTTAGAATCAATTCAATTGCTAGGATTTTTGTAGATTCCTGACTGCGAACCTTAACTCAAGTAGCAAACTTATCGCTTTAGGGCTAATTGAACTAATATGATAGATAGGAATTTTTTTTTGGTGAACTGGATAGGTAGGAAGTTGAATGTGTGTGAAATCCTTCTTTAGGGGTTGCAAATACCTTGGCTAATATATGAACTTAAAGTTATTGATTGGTTAAATCCTCATATGGGGAACTCAAGAAATAAGGGTTTCTAGAACTGATTGGTCTGGTAACTAAATTAGGTCGGGACAAGGACATTAATAGGAAAACTAGACGAGCAAGTGGAAGTTACAAGGATCAACTTAAACAAGTAAAATTAATTGTTTTAAGTAGAACTATTTTCTCTAAATTGTTTTGCATTAATTTGTTTTTATTTTATTTTGTTTTATTTATAATCTCAATCACATAAGACCTCCCGTTTTCTACTAATTGGTAAATAGACATTACATAGGAATACTTGATTATATGTGAGATCGAATCGTGCTTACCCCACTACATTAGTTAATAGGTTCAAATTTATTTTGATACGGTTTATGCGACTAAAAATCATTCATCAATAATCCTCTTAGTGGAAAGATTATTAACAACAGAAATATGTTGTTTAATGAAGATGCGGAATGGAACTGGCAGAAAAGAGGGATTAGCGAAAGCAATAAGAGAATCATTACTCTTGATGTTCTAGTAGGGGAGCCAGTTTTGACAAACAACAACTAGCAAGAAGGTTCAAACCACTTCTTCAATCTCTTCATGTGAATCACCACCAAGAAGTTTCAAATCTCTAGCTGATATTTATGAGAATAATGTCTTTGCTTTGATTGCTACCGACCCAACATACTTGATGAGGCAAATGATAAAGGTGAGTGGAAAGCTGCAATGGAAGAAGAGATGAGGTCCATTCAAAAGAATGAGACTTGAAAGTTGATGGATCTTCCTCTAGGGAAGAATGTGATTAGCTTGAAGTGGGCATTTAGAACAAAATACAACACTGATGGAAGCATTCAGAAGCACAAGGCGCGACCGGTGGATAAAGGGTATGCTCAACAAGAGGGATTGATTTTGAAGAGATATTCTCACCTTTGGAAAGATTTAAGACTATGATAGTTGTGCTTGCAATAGCTGCTCAATGAACATTGCTAATGTTTCAACTTGATGTCAAGTCGGTATTTCTCAATGGAGAACTGCAAGTGGAAGTATTAGTTGAGCAACCTCCAGACTTTGTCAAAGATGGAGAAGAGAGAAAAGTGTACAAGTTGCAGAAGGCTCTCTTTGGCTTGAAACACACTCCTCGAGGATCCTCGTACAACAAAATAGATACATTCTTCCTCCAAAATTAGTTTGAAAGAAGTGAGACTGATCCAACTCTGTATGTCATGCGACAAGGTATGCAAGTGTTCATTGTAGTATGTTTGTATGTATGTCAGTGACATTATCTACTTCAGCTCTTTACAAGGACTAGTAAATGAATTCAAGCTCTTCATGATAAAGGAATTTCATATTACAGACATAGGAATTCTACAATATTTTCTGGTTTTGGAAGTAAAGCATAAAAAGAGTGACATCTTTGTGCATCAGGAAAAATATACAAAAGATTTGTTGAAAAAGTTTCACATGGATAGTTATGAGGTAGAAAAAAATGCCAATGAACACCAATGAGAAGCTGCAGAGAGAAGATGACACAAAAAAAAAACGATGAGAAGATATTTAGAAGCTTGGTATGAAGTTTGAACTATCTCACACATACAAGGTGAGACATTACTTATTGTGTGAGTGTAGTGTTAAGATACATGCATAACCCAACATAGCCACACCTTGGAGATGCAAAGAGAATACTAAGATATATAGCAGAAACAGTCAAGCTTCCATGGTGGAACTCAATTTGAGAGGAGGGGGGGAGGGGGGGTGGCGGCGGCCATGGCCCCCATGCGGAAAAAATTAATGTTATTGTAATATATTTTTATGATATGTAAATAGTAAAAGAGTATTTTAACAATTAATTACTCTAGTTTAGTTGGTAAATGATGGGTATTTCAATCAATAAGTTAGGGGTTCAAATCTCTATAGTTCCTTTTTGAAATAATATTTTTAAAAATTATTGTGTACTTGGTATAAAACAAACAAAAAAAACAGAATGTAATTTTTGCCCCCCCCCCCCCCGGCGATCAGACATCTTAGGTTTCACCAATGCAAGCATGAAATCTAGTATGAGATAGTCGAAGATTTCAATCTGAAGAGTCATACTGGCAGTGACTAGGCAAGATGCATTGATGACAACAAAAACACCTCTACCTAAGTATTTTGTCTTGGCTCTAGAGCGGTCACCTAGAGCTCAAAGAAGCAAGATACAATGGCATTACCTTCTTCTGAAGCTGAGTATGTTGCAACAAGATCATCTGCAAGACAAGCATTAAGGATGAAGATGTTGTTGAAAGATTTGGGTTGTGCACAAGGAGAAGCTATTGAGTTATGGTGTGACAATAAGTCAACAATCACAATGATCAATAATCTAGTATTCCATGCCAAAACCAAGCACATTTATGTGCAACATCATTTTATCAGAGAGCTGGTGTCCAAGAAGAAGGGTATTCTAAATTTTTGTTGAATAAATTATCAAGATATAGATATGTTCAGCAAAGCACCGAGTTCAGTAAAGCATCGATTCTTTTTAGAGAAGCAACTCAGTCGAGGGGAGGTGTCAAAATATGATCCAAAACTCATGCTGCATGTATGAAATTGCTTTGTCTTATGAAACAACTGAATCAAACTATTGCTATTATTTAGCTAATGTTTAGGAGTTTAATTGCGCAAATGAGTTTATGAAGTTACTCACTTTCATAGGCTTGATGTTAGATGTGGGTTAGTGAAAGTTAATAGCCTAGTAGTTTTTTATTTAGGTTATGCATTATCATCTTGTTCTTCATCTTCTTCCTCCGATAAAACCAACACTTCTGAACCTTTCTTCATTTGCCCTTGATCTCAACATCTAATTCTTTAAGAAATAGATGTAAACCTAATCTAATATATTTGTCATTCTATGTCGTACGTACATACGTACATACGTACATACGTACATACGTACGTACATACGTACATACGTACATACATACCTACATACATACATACAATACACACATACACACATACACACATACACACAATACATGCATAATGTAACTATGAGACAAAATTAGATGAGACATATTGTAAATAGTCATAAAGTAAGGGTTACTTTGTAAATAAAAGTAGAAAGTTGTTAGAGGTTGTTAGCCGACGTTGGACAATCCCTTACAAAAAGAGGAAATCCAAGCCTGTAAGAAATAGATCCAGTTGATCTTACATGGAGGTTTGATCATCGATTGAGTTCTTGATCTTTGTTCATCGTTTCGATCTCTTTACTTCAAAGTAACACATGAAATCTTGAAGAAATAGATGTAAACCTATTATAATATGTTTGTCATTCTCTGTACTTTTCCTATGTACTGACAACTAGAAAGTAGAAACAAAGTAGAAGATATTAAGAGATCTAAAAATCCAATCTCTCTCTCTATCTCTCTATCTATCTATCTATCTACACACACTTATGAAACCATGAAGATGGACTACTTGGGGCGTAACCAGTGGTATATGACAACAAGTCTGGTGAATAGGCGGTTTAATATGTTCAACCGCACAGGGCCCATAAAATTTTGGGGCACAATATATATGGTAAGGTTATAGTGAAACAAAACATATGGTGTAACGTGTAATGTAACTATAGACGTTAGATGAAAAAGTAATTAATGGATGAG
The DNA here is from genome assembly GCA_963922045.1 of Persicaria maculosa. Classification (NCBI taxonomy): domain Eukaryota; kingdom Viridiplantae; phylum Streptophyta; class Magnoliopsida; order Caryophyllales; family Polygonaceae; genus Persicaria; species Persicaria maculosa. Next base: position 15,155,904 of record OY998253.1, read on the forward strand.
ATGAAGTTAAAATGTTGCACATAGCATTACTATGGGCTTATTATAGGGGAATATTTATCAACAATTAATTCCATAATTATTACCTAAATTAAAGTATGACCATAATTCCCTCGCTTTAAAATAATTTTAAATAAGGCAAGACATTTAAATCAATATATTCACAAACATCTTTGTTTAGTTGTACGTGAATGGAGTGAACCTACGTAATTAAAATTCATCGATCTAGTCTCTCATAGTCTTAAACGGGGTGGATGAGACTAATTAAAAAATTGATAATGAACGTTAAATAAATATTTAGTGTATTGAATATGAATATTGTTTATAATTTCCATTTGTAAAATTGTAGATCGACAAAACTTAATCCGTACAATACGTTGAATATGTCAAACAAATATTTAGTGTATTGAATATGTTAAATAAATATTTAGTGTATTGAATATGTCAAACAAATATTTAGTGCGTATAATATAAATATTGATAATAACATCTATTTTGTTGATAAAATGTGATGGGTAGAATTGGTAGTACAATATTTATTATATTTTTGTATTACATATTCATATTCATTAAATTTATTGTAATTATTCAGATGAATTGTATAGAATATTCATGTGATAATTATTCAAAAATATATCCATTACTTCGGGACCACATCTTTTTTTTATTACTATATTTTATAGTATTAATAATAAATGGGTTTTTTATTTAAGTCGAGAACCCATCTACCCAGACTAAACTTCTTTTATTGGGCCTACATACCCTACAATAATTAAAAAATATATATACTCTATTACTCTGTTACCACATCTTTTTTTTTGTTAGTGTACTTTATAGTTTTAATGATAAATTGGTCTTAATTGAACATATTATGATTAATAGTATTATATTGTGTTACTACAAGTATAATTAAATTAAGTAAATTAATTTTAGATATGTTATTAGAAGGACCTAATCTTAATCTTTGCAAAGGGCCTAAAAAATCATTGGAACGACTTTGTATGACAACAAAGTCCTTGTCTCCCTCAAATGGATCTTCTTTGGTGTCTTTTAGAGATCGGTAAGCAATCAACTGCTTTGGGTACGACCTTGGAACATTTTACCCGTGTAAATTAAGGTTACTAGGCTCTAGAGGCATAACAAAATCATCATCTCTAGAAACTATCACACCAACCCGCTAAAATCCATTCGTGTTCCAATGATTGGTTTCCATCTCGACCATCTGAGGACCCAATAGATCCTCAGAGAATCCTTGAAGCCACATATACTAGAGCGCTTTGAGTCTTCATGCAACTTCTACGAAAGCGCAGTCGCTGAACTGACCTACATGACTCCTCATAGCTAGCTTCTGTAGTTTATAACAACCCTTCGCTAACTCGAATAATCCCGCATCTGTCTCTCCAACAAAACCAAGAAGCATCCTTGTGATGCTTCGCCCATTCTCTCCAATGTGTCTAAGTTTAGCATTAATTGATTCTCCTCCCACTCCCATGTATAGATCAAATCCGGTAAGGTTCTCACAACCAACCAACAACTTCTTCACCCCCTCATCAAGCAAAAATTGTCATTCTCTTCTTCATACTTCTCCTTTATAGCATAGAAGCATAAACATTCGGAAATAATGTAACCGTTTTAGGTTGTGTCCAATGCATCCCAGAGCTTCATTCGTAATGTATTCTACATATGTTGACAGATGCTCTAATAAAAGGCATATACGGGCTAGGTAGAGCAATCAACCCTTTCGGAGTGATCAAGTTATAATCCAACTTCTCAACATCCGCCATATGTACTGGACCAATTTCACCACTTTCTTGCACTAATAAGCAAGGATCTTTAATCCCTCGCCTCCAATGGTGTTATGCTTCTGTTCATGGATTACAATTAAAAACAATGTAGCAACAACAATAACAACAACAACAATAATAAAAACCAACTTATATGTTTATAAACCAATATATTTCAAAAAATTAACAATATATATGGTAAGCTTAAGTGGAGCATGTGGTAAAGCTCTTAAGGTTTAGTCCAGTTTAGTATATACTCAACAAACTAGCTATACATATGTGTATGTGTTTACAAAAATGCAAAAATAAGATGCTTAATTACCGGGAATACTTCCAAGTTTGGGCATCTGCGAAGCCTCTCGTATAATTGCTCTGAAGAGAACGGCATAATGCACTCCATTGACTTTAAGAAGGGTGTAATACAAACATGTATGTACATATGCTCGGAATCCTGTTGATGCATACCAACCCCTCTGCGTTTGGTTGGAAAGTCTTCCAATCTAATCCAAGGATAGCAATCTCTAACGTGCAACCTCCCCTCCAAACTTTTCTATGAGGCTTCCCCTTTCAAAATGGTGGCAATATCATGTGGATCATAGTCGCCGATGATCAAATACTGTAGAGAACACTTTCTAACCAGCCTCTCGAGATCCCTAAACTCTATTGGCAGGTCACAGTAGGAAAAGTCCATCCTCCTCAGCTTAGTGCTATTCTCTACTATTAAATCAAAACAATGAGCACTTACGTGCTTGATTGTGCTATATTTGAGAGATAGACTGTGCATTTCCCTGTTCCATACATAAACAATGGCCACAAAATATGAATTTAAAGTGTCAATAAACAACAAATTTAAGTGTTATTGTATTATAAACCGTTTGAGATGAGGTGAAAAATTGGCGAAGCAAAGACAGAAGCAACCGAAGAGAGATCGAATGAGGTAGAGACCTGCATGAATCGGCTATGTGCTCAAGGCCAAGAGTAGAGAATCCAAAGTATTGGACTAACTGGAGAGATTGCAATAAAGACCCCACAACCTGGGAAATGAATTGGAGGTTAGAGTTTTTGACGATCATGGCCTTGAAGAAGAGGGAACGAAGCCTCTTAAATTGGTGGAGGGAGGAGATCCATGGAGACGTTGAGCCCGGATAAGGAAGATCGTCAAATATTGAGCTCTTATAGATGCACTTAACCCTCAGAGACTCAAGAAGCGGGAAATCAACTTTCTTTGGTCAAAAAGTGGGAAATCAACTTGTTGAGAGAGGTGGCATATAGCAAAATGGGATCTTCATGTGTCGCCTATATTCTTGATCAAAGGAGTAGCTCGGTTCGATCCCTGTGAATGTAAAATTGTAGATCGACAAAACTTAATCTGTATAATATGTTGAATAGTACTTTAGTGCTCTATATTTAATAAATCTATTCACATTATTCAAATTGATTGCCTAAAATATTCATCTTGTAAAATGGTGAATTAATAAAGTGAAACATATATAAAATATCCATCCATTATATCCAATTAATCAGGTTGATAAGACTAATAATAAACTGGCTAATGTATATAATATATATGTCAAACAAATATTTAGTGCGTATAATATGAATATTGATAATAACATCTATTTTGTTGTTCAAATGTGATGGGTAGTATTGGTGGTACAATATTTATTACAATATATTTTAGTATTACATATTCATATTCATTAAATTTATTGTAATTATTCAGATTAATTGTATAGAATATTCATGTGTATAAACTAGTTTAAATGCATATATATACGTTTAGAAAATCTATTCTAATTATTCAAAATTATATCAATTACTCCGAGACCACATCTTTCTTTTGTTATTGTGTTTTATTAATGATAAATTGGTCTTTTTTTAAGTAGAGGACTCATCTACCCAGACTAAACTCTTTTCATTGTGTCTACGTATCCTATAATAATTAAAAAAACAGTATATACTCTATTACTTTGTTACCATATCTTTTTTTGTTAGTGCACTTTATAGTATTAATGATAAATTGGTCTTAATTGAACTTCTTATAATTAATAATATTATATTGTGTTACTACAAGTATAATTCAATAAAGTAAATTAATTTTAGACACGTTATTAGAATGGCATAATCTTAATCTTTGCAAAGGGCCCAAAAAATTATTGGAACGGCTTTGTATGACAACAATGTCCTTGTCTCCCTCAAATGGATCCTCTTTGGTGTCTTTTAGAGATCGGTAAGCAATCAACTACTTTGGGTCCGACCTAGGAACATCTGACCCTTGTAAATTAAGGTCACTATCCTCTAGGGGCATAACAACATCCTCATCACTAGGAACGATCACATCAACCCGCTAAAATCCATTCGCGTCCCAATGAACGGTTGCCATCTCGGCCATTTGAGGACCCGATAGATCCTCAGAGAACCCCTGAAGCCACATGTACTAGAGCGTTTTGAGTCTTCATGCAACTTCTATGAAAGCGCAACTGCTGAACTGACCTACATGACCTCTCATAGCTAGCTTATATAGTTTATGACAACCCTTTGCTAACTCGAGTAATCTCGAATCTGTCTCTCCAACAAAACCAAGAAGCATCCCTATGATGTTTCGCCTATGCTCTCCAATGTGTCTAAGTTCAGCATCAATTAATCTTTCTCTCACTTCCATGTATAGATCAAATCCGGTATGGTTCTCACAACCAACCAATAACTTCTCAACCCCCTCATCAAGCGAAAATTGCCATTCTTTTCTTCCTACTTCTCCTTTAAAGTATAGAAGCATAACCATCCGAAAATAATGTAAGCGTTTTAGGTTGTGCCCAATGTATCCCAGAGCTTCGTTCGTAATATATTCTACATATATTGATAGATGCTCTAATAGAAGGCATATACGGGCTAGGCTAGAGCAATCAGCCTTTCGGAGTGATCAAGTTATACTCTAACTTCTCAACATCCACCATCTGTATTGGACCAATTTTACCACTTTCTTGCACTGATGAGCAAGGATCTTTAAGCCATCGTCTCCAATGACGTTATACATCTGTTCATGGATTACAACTAAAAACAATTTAGCAACAACAAAAACAACAATAATCAAAACCAACTTATATTTTTATAAACCAACATATTTCAAGGAATTAACAACATATATGGTAAGCTTAAGTTGAGCGTTCGGTAAAGCTCTTTAGGTTTAGTCCGATTTAGAATGTACTCAACAAACTAGCTAGCTATACATATGTGTGTGTGTCTACAAAAATGCAAAAATAAGATGCTTAATTACCAAACATACTTCCAAGTTTTGGCATCTGTGGAACCTCTCGTATAATTGCTCTGAAGAGAACGACATAATGCACTCCACTGACTTTAAGAAGTGTGTAATACAAACATGTATGCACATATGCCCGGATTCTAGTTGATATCTCGTGCAAGCTGTCAGGATAAGCTTACTGCCGTCAAATGTGGAGCTAACTAGTGATTTCAGCAAAGTAACAACATTTCCAGCATCTCTTGTTGTAACCAAGGCAGGATATGAAAGAAACCAAGAGAGTCTGAGTATCATGATCCCATGATAAAAACTTTTTCAAGTTTGAACTAGACCACATAAACACTCTCAACCACTTTGCTATAAAACAACAAGTAAAAGTAAACTACTACCCATGTTTCTATTGGTTTTAGGTAGATGTACCATATAACTCCATCAATGTGAGTGCCGTTTTGAAAATTTTGATTCATTTCAAAAAGAAGTACGTCTCATATTCGAAGCACTGGTGTCACAAGCAAATTTGCAAAATCAAATTACAATAAATATATAGATGTCCAAATGACATGTACGATCTTCAAAGTAACAAACAGTAAGTCAACTACAGAAGAGCTAGATCAAATCCGGTAAGGTTCTCACAACCAACCAACAACTTTTTCACTCTCTCAACAAGCAAAAATTGACATTCTCTTCTTCCCACTTCTCTTTTATAGCATAAAAGCATAACCATCCGGAAATAATGTAAGCGTTTTAGGTTATGTCCAATACATCCCAGAGCTTCATTCGTAATATATTCTACATATATTGATAGATGCTTTAATAGAAGGCATATACGGGCTAAGTTAGAGCAATCAGCTCTTTCGGAGTGATCTAGTTATAATCCAACTTTTCAACATCCACCATCTGTACTGGACTAATTTCACCACTTTCTTGCACTGATGAGAAATGATCTTTAAGGCCTCATCTCCAATAGAGTTATGTGTCTGCTCATGGATTACAATTAAAAACAATGTAGCAACAACAATAACAACAACAACAATAATAAAAACCAACTTATATGTTTATAAACCAATATATTTTAAGGAATTAACAACATATATGGTAAGCTTAAGTGGAGTATGTGGTAAAGCTCTTAAGGTTTAGTTCAGTCTAGTATGTACTCAACAAACTAGCTATACATATGTGTGTGTTTACAAAAATGCAAAAATAAGATGTTTAATTACCACGAGTACTTTCAAGTTTGGGCATCTGCGGAGCCTCTCGTATAATTGCTCTGAAGAGAACGGCATAATGCACTCCACTGACTTAAAAAGTGTGTAATACAAACAAGTATGCGCATATGCTCGGAATCTAGTTGATGCATACCAACCCCTCTACGTTTGGTTGGGAAGTCTTCCAACCCAATCCAAGGATAGCAATCTCTAACGTGCAACCTCCCCTCCAAACTTTTCTACGAGGCTTCCCCTTTCAAAATGGTGGCAATATCATGTGGATCATAGTCGCCAATGATCAAACATTGTAGATGACACTTTCTAACCAGCCTCTCAAGATCCCTAAACTCTATTGGCAGGTCACTGTAAGGAAAAGTACACCCTCCTCAGCTTAGTGCTATTCTCTACTATTAAATCAAACCAATGAGCACTTACGTGCTTAATTGTGCTATATTTGAGAGATAGAATGTGTAGATCCCTGTTCCATACATAGATAATGGCCACAAAATATGAATTTTAGAGCCACATTTTCAGTGCCAATCAACAACAAATTTAAGTGTTATTGTATTATAAACCGTTTGAGATGAGCTGGAAAATTGGAAAGCAAAGGCAGAAGCAACCGAAGAGAGATCGGATGAGGTAGAAACCTGCATGAATCGGCTATGTGCTCAAGGCCAATAGTAGAGAATCCAAAGGATTGGACTAACTAGAGAGATTGCAATGAAGACCCCACAACCTGGGAAATGAGTTGGAGGTCAGAGTTTTTGACTATCATGGCCTTGAAGAAGAGGGAATGAAGCCTTTTAAATTGGTAGAGGGGGGAGACCCATGGAGACGTTGATCCCGAGTAAGGAAGATTGTCAAATATTGAGTTCTCATAGATGCACTTAACCTTCAAAGACTCAAGAAGTGGGAAATCAACTTTCTTTGGTCAAAAAGTGGGAAATCAACTTGTTGAGAGGGGTGGCATAGCAACATGGGATCTTCACGTGTCGCCTATATTCTCGATCAACGGAGTAGCTGGGTTCGATCCATGTGAATGTAAAAAATACATCTAATAAATATTCTATTTGTAAAGTATCATTTTGATAGTTACCATAAGCACATAAATGTCATCCTAATACGAATTGACAATAGAAGGAGTAGTCCACCGACTTATCTACCACATGCTTGATTTGTTCAAATTTTCAATGTGGGATAATTTTTGTCATTTCACATCTCAACAGAAGCTACGACAGAAGGTTGATCTTTCCCTCTTATCTCCCTTAACCTTGCTTCATGTACATTTTGATATCTCGTGCAAGCTGTCAAGATAAGCATACTGTTGTCAAATGTGGAGCCAACTAATGATTTCAGCAAAGTAACAACATTTCCAGCATCCTTTGTTGTAACCAAGGCAGGATATGAAAGAAACCGGGAGAGTCTGAGTACCACGATCCCATGATATAAAGTTTTTCAAGTTTGAACTAGACCACATAAACACTCTCGCTCACTTTCTTATAAAACAACAAGTAAAAGTAAACTACTACCAATGATTGTATTAGTTTTAAGTAGATGTACCATATAACTCCATCAATGTGAGTGCCGTTTTGAAAAGTATTACTTGATTCCCTTTAAAAAGAAGTACACCTCATATTCGAAGAACTGGTGTCACAAGCAAATTTGCAAAATCAAATTACAATAAACACATAGATGTCCAAATGACATGTACGATCCTCAAAGTAACAAACAGTAAGTCAACTACAGAAGAGCTAGATCAAGACAATTATTCAGAAGCCCTTTACCCTACCTTGTGGTGGATGAAGAGGTTTTGGGCTTCATCGGTGTGCGCTCTACTTACTTACATTGCTCTTCTTCTGAGCACGAGTTCTTGATCATCAAGTCTGCTATGGGAATTCTTCTTATGAGTCATTCCTTGCAGCATCCTGTGGACGAGGATGAGCACTGGATTCTCGAGGGGAAATCCCATCTTGTAATTCCTTGTTATTATTAAGCTTATCAGCTACAACCCTCAACCCAGAAATATATATGTGCGATTGGGATGAATGACATTCACGTAGTTGTTCTATGAATATTCTCCATCTAGCTATCTCATCTTTTCTTCCTCTACTTCCTGAAAGAGAGAACGATCTTAAATTATATAGTGAATAAACGGTTTTATATGATATGTAGAGGTGTTATTCAAGCTGAATGAGCCGAGCTTGACATGTTCAAGCTTGGTTTATTTGTTAAACGAGCTCGAGCCAAGATGAGTCCAGCCCAATTTTGAGACGAGCTTTCTTTTTTGTTCAAGTTGGCTTGTTTTAGTAAATAAACGAGCTCGAGCCGAGTTTTCAATCGAGCTTAAAATTATGTTCAGGCTCGGCTTGTTTAGCTAAATGAACTAGATCGAGTCGAGCTGTTCAACTCATATAACAACTCTAATGATATGCATACCTTGTAGATGTTAGAAATACTCCTCATATATTTGCACATAGTAGAGGTTTTTATGTACTGGGTATAAAACAAAACCCAAATAGGAGTATATTTTTTGGTCTTCTCAGCCAAACATCTTAGGTCCCGCTAGTGTTGTCAATAGTCATTTTATTGTCTTGTCAATAGTCTTTTTAGAACCTCAATTAATAAAAAAAATCTTTAATTACACTTAATACTCCCTCCGTTTCATCTTTTTTTATTATAAATACATCACTTTATTATTTATATGTATTTTTTAAGAAGATAAAAATAATATAAAATATATACTTTCACAGTTTAAAAAATATAATTGATTTCACTTTTTAATGCATTTTTTAAAAATAAAAAATATTAATTTTTTTAAAAACAATTTTGCACATAGATAGAATTATAAAAAAAATCAAAACTTGATATTTAACCTCTTAAAAAATTGTATATAAATAATAAATAAAATATTTTTAAAAAAAAATATATAAGACCATCCACAATGATTTTGCTTAAAATATACACATTTGCACAAGATGTTTAAAAATACACATAACTTTTTACTAATTTGCTCTATTGGTAAAATATGTATTTTTTACACATCATTCAAATACAATTCATTTAAAACAGAAAAAAATAACATCATAAAAAATAAACCAATAAAATTATCTTGTTTTTTGTAAAACTTTATGCACATGGGGATGTGGTGTGTTCAAATTTGCACACCACATGCTCAAATGTGTACATTTGTACACACCCAAAAGAACCAATAGAACTAAAAAATGTCTAAAAAAAAATACACATTTGCATATTTGCACACCACCATTTGTATACGTACTCACTACTCAAATCAAAGGACAATAAGGTACGTACAACGTACCTATCTAGCTACTTGTATTACAACCACAATATTATATTATATACGGAGTATAATGTTATTCCATCCATAATTGATAATTTAGTTACAAATGTCAATGACTTCCGCTTATAATAATTCTCAACGACCGTACCCACCTCATACCATGAAATGCGCACCATTTCCCGTTATCATAACTGGACTTCCGTAACGCCATGGTCAACGCATCCCCTCTCAATCTACTTGGCTACTTTTCTTCACCATGTTTAATTAGTTTAGTACTAGTAAGCTTATTTTTCATTTGTCACCAACTTCATTCTTACTTTTTATTTGTCACATTAAGGCAACTTTTATGGACAATATATATTCAAAAGATTGGGCCTTATTATATTAGGTTATGGTTTAGTTTGAAAAAAGTTTGACTCGAGCTTGTTCGTTTATCATACAAACCGCGAGTTTAAATAGTACTAGCACTTTTCCCGCACCTTGTACGGGTGAGTATTTTATTGAAATTTACCGTTTTAGTTTCCCCTCGTACCATGAATATGTTTCATTGAATTGAATTGTTGTCATGTTATCAATTACAACTCCTGTTATAATACAATAACACTTACAATCACAAACAAAAGTCTCATAATTTCTGTCAAGTTTGATATCTTAAACAAAATATTCGACATATTAATTTTCTACTAACATATTGCTCTTGCTTCTTGTCATGTTGTTCTTCGAAATCTTTTATTATCATGATGAAGTACTTTTTTTCTTGAGACAATCGATACTTCAAATTTGACAAAAAAAATAGTAAATCACCCGCTTCTACGCTTCTTCTAGTATCCATCCTAATTGAAGGCAAAGAAAAGAAACCTTATAGTTTTTAGCTTAAGAAAATCGAATTCAGATCCTTTATGATATTTGATCTATTACACATCATTCTACACCTTTTAAATTGATCTAAATTATAAACCAAATTGATAAAGATACCTTAAGTTTAAATGTATAAACCCTATATAGCTAAATAATTTAAAAAATGACACTTAGCGTGTGTGTTGTTATAATACTTAGACCCTTAATTAGAAAAAAGAACTCTATTTTTAAGTGTATAAACATTAAGAGGCCAAAACATTAAAAAAAATGTTATACCTCTCAAATTGATGGATTGCGAAAATTAGTTGGGCATGACTTGTGTATTTAGAATTTTTTTATGAGTAATCGGTTAGGTTTTAGATGCAAGAAATTGATAGATCGTAAATAATAACTAATCAAAATAACATTCTTATAGTTGGTGTTTTGTATCAAAGATTTGACAAAAGACTCTTAAATATAAGGAAAAAAATATTTCATCCTTTTCAAAATCAAATTGTATCCACCCATAATACTATAAAATTAGAAGCAAAGACTTCACAGATAAAAAAAAAATCTCCATATTTCCTTTTTCTAAATTTTAAGCATTTATTTTTTCATCAATCTATCATTCCACGTTCTTAACGAATGATCAGGAAACCACGTTCTCACAGTTTATTTGTAAAAACAATTTATCAAATTCTCCCAATTTCTTCCACTTTCACCATACTCACGCTTAATAATCGTCGAAGGAAACGATTCAATTCATCATCAACACAAGATGTGGTTATGAGATCCATTCAAATAAGACTACAATCACAAGGAAGAAGTGTGGACACTGTTATATTGCCAATAAGAATAATAGCTAGATATATAATCACATAATAAACATTCATTGGCACGTCTATTGCTATTGGAGATCTTTTAGGCAGACCCGATGAATCAAGTGCATGTGCTCCAGACCTGCAACATGGTGTTAAACCATTTCAGAGTCCATTTTCTCCGACTAAGAAAAATAACTACACATCTAATTGTCAACTTACATTTACAGATTTAATTGTAGGCAAACTCAGTAAATTCTTCAATAATAATGTAGAAGAAATTAACGGAAAAAATGCAGCCCCTGACACTACAACTTGTCCCATTTAATTCTTCAATAATAACTGCACATCTAATTCTTCAATAAGAAATAAACGGAAAAAACCCCAGAAAAGTGCAAACATATGTTCAGATATTAGAGAATCGAAGCTTGAATATCAATCATAATCTAGAAGAAAAATGCAGCCCCTCGCACTACAACATGTCCCATTTAGTTTCCTTAGAGAGATGCTCAGTAAATTCAACATACCATACCTCTTTGCGAAATTGTTGAAGTGTCATCTTCTTCACCGATAAATCATAACCTCCTCACGCCAGATAACAGCAATATCCTTCAAGTTCCTCTCTCTTCAGGCTCAAGCAATTTTCTACAGGGTTTAAAAATGCTCCGGGCAGTCACTGACCTCCTGGATAAGCTGAGTTTTCACGTAGGATACATTGGGGGTTAACAGAGAATGAAATTTCCATCTCTTCAAGTATGCTCTTCCAGTAAACCCGACTAACATAAAGGGAGATAATCAGAAACAGGAGGCAAACTACAAAAAATTATCGAAAAGTTAAGTGCAATCTGAAACCTAAAAAGAACATTATTACAAAGAAAGATCAGCATACTCCTGGGTTTTCGATAGAGAATGCCTGGAAATTCGAGATTCTCGATAAAGGATCCTTGTATCTAGAACCAAGAAACTCCTTACCATGTCTCTCCAGAAGTTGGCCAATGTTGGATAATTTTGCACTTTTCCCTTCACATATCATGAGAAAGATGGTCCATTTAAGATCAAAATCCATGTATCAACCCAGCATGAGTGACTGTGAAGACCAAATAATTTAACTCAGGTACTCCCGCCTAAGTGGAATACAACTACAGCAAGAACTTGAGTTATTTACACGATTTACACAAGAATATACAAACAACACAACCAACCAACCAACCCAATCATAAATGAGAATATTCATCAGAGAAAGACAGATATTACATTCAAAAAATCCCCAATCAATAATCAATTTGGTAAGTCAAATCAAATTGCTATTAACATAGAAATGAGCATGTAGCTTGCAAAATAGTTCAGCCACAATCTCAGCCAAGCTCAAGGTCAGAGATAATAGTGGCAGCTCAGCTACAAGCGTACAAGTCTACAACTACACCTATTGATCAAGCCATCTATAACCAAGTTACAAAGAGACCTAGACCAAAAAGGCCATATACCAAAAAAATCCATAATTTCTTCAATCAATTTGAGAGATATAGCACTGATCCAGTTTATTCATCTTTGCTTGCAACTCTCTAAAACCTTACTTACATTTATAAGGAAGAAACGTGGGGACTAATTAAGGAAGAGAGTGGTTTATTAATTTTGTAAAACGTAGACACGTGGCTCAATTTTTAACAAAGATTTTGCTTCTGGTTTTATAAGTATTAGGGTGGGATGACTAAATTCAATACCTCTTCACAAGTTTTCATACAATGAATAGAAAGACTAAATGTATCACTTAGATACCAAATGAGAGAGCCTAATAGAGAGAGATGGAGAGCTATTGGAGGCGGTACCTGGACTTGGCCCTAACCTTCGCATCAACCACCTTGGCTGCTACTCTTGAGATCTCCCATTGGTTGTAGAGAACGTGAGCAAGGAAAACGGGATGAGAAATTGATTTAAACCAAACGCAGTGATAAAGATCAAAGAAAGTAAAAAGAAAGAAATTTTTTCCAATTTTCTTTTCCTTGACAAACAGAAGCATATTTCATCATATCCTACTATAACAGACCCTGAATTACAAGCAAACACACATTCCATAATTTGAAGGTTGATCCTCACCAGCTTAATCTTTTCTTGCAGACCCAATTACAAGCAAACACACATCAATTTTAAAATCATATCACATTTCATCATAAGTTAACAGATCAAATAATAAAAGTCCATGAAACTAACCTTGAAGTTGTGAGTGATTCAAACTCGCTGAGCAAAGGGGCATGTGTAAGATGTATACAACCTTATTCCATCGCAAAGACAAACAAAACCAACACTAAATGGTTAGATTAAGGCATTCGCATTTCACATCCACAAAGCTGCCTAATTTGGGGACACGAAGGTGGCCCGCCAAGTGTTCGACCTTCGATAAAGTGAAAATTCATAAATTTTGTTCGAAAACCTAACAAACAATCATTTGTTCATCATAAAAGAAACTCCAATTTATAGTGCCCATGAATATATACCTTAAGCTTGGAACCCTTGTCAAAGCTATTTCCCAAGCTTAAATATATGACGGGTTTGCATCTGCTATATTCGTAATAAATGGTAAATTAAGGACTAATGAGGAAGAATGTTATGATACAAGAAGGGGTGAAGAAAATATCCTGAAAATATTAGGGATAGAAGACAGTTTAGCCTGCAAAATTTAAATAACATAACAAAAAAAATTGGAATAAAGTTAAAATTAGGAGTTAAAGAGATGAGAATCTAAGAGTATACTCCAGATCAGTTCATGCAACTTATAAGAGATTATACCATTTAATTTGTAACTAAATATAGAGACATGCAAACTAAGTGAAGCATTCTGCATTCATCACAATTTTAAAAGAAAATATGATCAATCATTTCAAAGCCAACAAAATCAATTGCATAAACAAATAGTCACAAGGTCATATTACTCACACGTCCATGGCGAGTCTTCAAGCCTCGATCGTCCACCCTACAGTTTCCATGGATGAGCAATATCTTCCCTCGTACCTTCTGCAGTGTGGACAAAGACAGAAAAAAACTATATTGGTTGTTCATATTTACAAGTTACTCTTTAGACAATTTCAACAACACATATCCTTCTCATCAAGATTAGGCTCATTTTGAACTACGATCTTTCAGAGTCAAATAGAACATTTTCATCTCACCCTCCCAAACAAAAGAGAAATGTGTACAGTTACAGTGTCTTCACTGGCACGCACTGCTTTGCAAGCATAAATCTTTTTTCATACATTAACAAACACAATACTTCCCATTCTAAGAAATCGTTCTAGTATAACTTGCCTGGCTGCTCCTCAAGCTTACCTTTGAAGATAAAAAAAAATTCATCCAAAAGTTTTAGGTAGGTGATATTTCTATTTGGTAAGTGACTCCTCCTCAAAGGACTAATTTGCTTGCTAGCTCTTCAGGCCTCAAAATTTCTTTAAAGGATTAGATTTTGCATTCCAAAAGTTACATTTATAGTGTGCAAGTGAATCCCCTTTGATATTTGAATTAAAGAATACCGTACTCATTTGATTGTTAAATTGATAACTCATTCCAAACTAATATCCGCTAGTTAAAAATATATGAAACAGGAAAGACATGTGTAAGCAATATCCAATTCCTGAAATTGGGGATCACATGGTTGCGATAAAAAAGGGTCAGCAGCAACCAAAATCCACAAACATCGAAGTAAACAAATCAACTCTAACACCGGAATATGTCAAAGAGAACAAATTTTCAATCATTTCACTCTCACGACACAAGTTTATATCCCTCGTAAACAACTCGCAGCAGAAAACACCAAAGATTCAGAGAATCATCAAACCTGAGCGTATATGCAAGGTCGGATGTTTGGATCCAGCAGCAAATACTCCTTCGGTAAGTAAGCCATTATGTGCATCTCCTCTTCAGGGAATAACCTTTCAGCTGAGGATCAGGCAACTTTGCAATTACACGCCTGCTAGTTTGTAACCGTGGTGCAACCTATAACAAAGAGAAAAGAAGACAATGTCTGGCTCATTTCTGGAATTTAGCTAACCAACAGTTGCACACGCCTATTCAGTACTTCAGTTCACCACCACACAAGATCAAATATGACATCATGGATTGAAAGAAGGTCCTAAACTCAATCAATATTGCAAGCAATTTCAAATTCAATCAAGCATAGGAAGCAACTTGTTCAAAGGAAAGCCAAATTAAAATTCGATCAAAATGAAGCACATAGCAACAACAACCAAAATCAATCAATATTGCAAGCAATTTCAAATTCAATCAAGCATAGCAAGCAACTTGTTAAATGGAAAGACAATTTCAAATTCAATCAAACTGAAGCACATAAGCGCAGTAAGCAAATTTAAGCAATTTCAGCCCTAACCTGAAACCCTAGCCAGAGATTTGAAAAAATTATGACATCTCGGATCCAGTAGCATAGAAGAAGAAGAGTGATGGACTGCATCGCTGAATCGAAGTCCCTTCCGCCACCGGAGCCCCTGAACAATTAGAAGCGGGCTCGGACTGGGGAGAACCTCCGCCACCATTAGCTTTCACGCCCCCATTGGAATCGCTCTCACCAAATGTTCCTCGCTCTTTAGGCCCACCCCTATCCATCTCGCCAGATCCCGAAGCGGAGTCCATCCCCGATGAAGACGACGGAGGAGAGGAGGAACCCCGAGGCGGGCTCCCTGAATCCTTCTCTTGCCCAACATAGTCTCCATCCGAATCGTTCAGATCTGGCTGGTATTGATGTTTGGAATTAGATCTGAACATGGAGGAACGAAGCTACCTCGCCAGCTCTTCTCTCTCCTCCGAAGAAACACCATTTTTGAGACCACCACGCCCACGCCCACGCCCCCTGCCTCTTGCCATTCACCGGAGGAGACGGAGGGCTACACCCAGAAACCGGCCGCCGCCGGGAGCAGCAGGTCGAAACTCAAAATCGCCCTAGTCGCCCTCAAAATCGCCCTTTCCTCAAAAACACCTTTTTATTGGGAGCAGTTGAACATAAGGCCATGCATATCTGATGTTCGAACAACACCTCACTGCATTGATGGGGAGAACGTGGGTTTGGAGGAAAGGGAAAGCGGTTTCTTAATTTTGTGAAGATAGGGACATGTGGCACAAATTTTTACAAAGAAGCTGTTTCTGAAATAATAAGTATAAGGGGTGGATATTTCAAATTTTGTGTAATTTATAAAAAATTTCACAGTTGAATTGTTATGAGTCGAAAAAAGCTTGGTTTGAGCCCATTCATTTACTAAACAAACAGTGTATAAACACATTTTAAAACTCGATGTTATATATGTTAAGCTAGATTTGGCTCGAGTCAAACTCATTTGGCTCAAATAATAGCTCTTGGGAGTATATAATAACTACTAGTAAGATTGCGTTGCCGAAAAATTAATCATCGGAAACATTATCCTTTGGGGAAATGCGGCTTCACATAATTGAGCCCTTCATCATACCTAAGCTGTAATTGGATAAAGTAATTTCAAAATTTATGAAAAGCATTTTACACTTTCATTTGATATTGATATTGATATACACAATACAAAATGAACAACCATTTATCTAAAAAATACTACTAATTAGTAGTAATAATAATTAATAATACGGAGTACTCCGTAACAACTAACAACATATGCGCGATTTATTTATTTAATTTCTATTCAATTTTTTCATTAGCAGCCCATGAGTCCATGACTGATCGATTATTAATTATAACTCACATTTTAGTCTTGTAACATGGCAACTTGCCAAGGCTATGTACTTTATAATTTCCGATCGCTTGTACATTAATTAAGTTTTTTTTATATATATAATTCCCGGTGTGTTTAATTTTGGTGGTTCCGTTAAGTGATTGATTTGTCACTTGCTTAATTTAGCTTGTAAGGAAACTAATTAAGGATTTGAAAAACCGAGGCTCCTATATCCCCAATGATTGCAATAATATTGGACCTATCTAACCTTCGTATCAACCGGATTGCGCTTACCATCTCGTTTATATGATAATGTTAATCACGTTTGTACGTGATTAACATTATCGTTTCCATCTAATCATTGTGCTTAATCCTTTAAATCGTTGTTTTGCTACGCATTGGCCGTTGGGCACCGAACCCTAGCTTGCTGTCTCAAAATTGAAAAATGAGGGCGAAAGGGTGATTCAACCTCCCGACCCTAGCTCATTCTCCTCCCTCCTGTCTTTAACTTTCGATCAGGAGGGCTTGAGCCACCTCCATCATGCCCCCCTGCATCCCTACTTATTAGGGGCTTTAGTAAGTGTTTCATATTCATGATAACAGGTTGGTAAAGCTATGGGTTAGGGCATCCACACTCATCAGGTTCATTCACCTTATACCTCTCTCTCTCTCATCTAGTAAGGGTGTCTCATGGATGTGGGATGTACCTCATCAAAGGTAAGGGGAAGGGGTTTGGAAGGGGAAACCCCTGCAGAAAGGGGTAGCCTTATTCATTTTAATATCTTTTCTTCTTCTTTTTTTCAATTGAAAATGGAGTTTGGTAGGAGGGGAGGAAAGTTTAATATAATTATTAATTATACGTTGGTGGGGTATATGAAAGGAATAAGGTAAACTTATGGATGTGGGATAAAATTGAGAAATTTGTATAGGTAGAGGTAGAGTTAGTGAAAAATGATGTGAAAGAAAGAGAAAATGAGGTGTCGAAATATTATGAAGAGAGAGAGGGACGGGGTTACCCCATGGATGCGGATGCTCTTAAGACCCTAAATGAGGTATGTCCGAGTGGTCATTTCCCACTTGTCTCGGTGCCACAAAGTTGGGTTCGACTTTGTAAGGAACTAGGATCCCAGATAGGCCACTCGGATAACCTAGAAACTCATTGGGTCGAAATCCTATTAGTAGGACGTGTTGGAGCTTTATAATCGATTTGGGCATGAAGGCCCGAATATATTGTTGTTACTGACTTGGCTCTTCTCCACCTAACCCTAGCTCTTGAGCCGAGCACTGTAGATGCCACTCCAAAAGGGAGGTTGGGAGCTCCTCTCCCATGATTGAAATCAATAGAATCAGGGTTAGGGTTTCAGGCTCTGTTGAAGAAGCTAAAGCCGAGCGAGAGGAAGAGAGTGGCTCGAAGCGGGATCTCATCAGAAGAGAGAGGCTCGTTGAGCAATCCCAACATGTGCCAGACTCAAGCAAAAAGAGAGACCAATAGATCCGAGCATGAAGAAGATCGAAGGTGTGCCTTGTCAGCTTTCATACAGTGACTATCAAAAGACGACGAACAGAAGCTAGCAAGGAGACGCCGAGTTGCTTTGCTACCGCAGCCTCACCGAGTTCATCTCCATAGAAGAAGGGGGTTTCCCATTCCTATCTTCTTGTTATTTCCTTGATTGTCTTGTTGTCTTAAATGCCCTCTTAATTAGGATCTCTGTACTACTTTCAATTTTAGCATTTAGAGCATATTGGATAACATTTAGAGCCAAGGATGTAGGGACTAGCCCAAACCTTGTAAACATATCGTGTGTCCTTGCACGTTACCTTTCCTTTTGAGTTTTTTCTTGTTTTTGATCGATCTAAATCCTTCCTGCTTAAACCAGACTAAACGACCACTTCGACCCTATATTAGACCTTGAACATGTGCAATCTTAATCCTATCACTATACAATTTCCAACTCTCTCCGGCCATTCGATAAAACATAGAACTACATCCGTTCAACAATATAGGTCTTTTAAAATTTACGCGTTTTTTAAAAATCTAAAAAAAATATGGTAAAATATTAGCTTTTTATTAATTTTTTAATAATTTAATACATATTAGTAATAAGTATCAAATTATAATGAAAAAGTTAATATTTTATTATATTTTTTAATTTCTTAAAAAACTTCTTAAATCTAAAAGAATTTAAATTATTGAACGAAGTGAGTATCATCTTTGTTGATTTTATTAAAAAAATGTGAATAAGGATAAAATAACATGTTTTGACGAACGGAGAGAAGTAAATCATTGACTTTTCAGTCATCTTCTTAAAAAATTCAAAATATCATACTCCATAGTGGTATAGATCGAGTATGTTTAACTTAAAAGTAAATTAGGTTAGCTTCATTGTTAAGTTTAACTTAATGGAGGTTAGGAGTGTTAGCATTATATTATTTATACATGTACAGTTACCATTGTACCCTCGGGTTTTCACCCATTGATATATATACAGGAGTAGGCCTCTGAGATCCGTTAAGGACTCAGTTCTCCAAACACTTACATGGTATCAGAGCGGTTAGCCTAATGGCCCGTCTTTCGATCCTGGTCTGGGTTACCCAGTTGTCCAAGTCTCAACTAGATGGTCATTCCCAGTTGGACTTGCGGGGGCGTGTTAGAGATGTGAATGAGACCAAAAGTGTCCCGCATCGGAAAGTTGAAGATATCAAGTCCTAGTATATGAGTCGGTGGGCTACTTCTTCTATTGCCAATTGGTTTTAGAATGGAACCTCACTCGGCTTGTGTGCTAGGCTACTAGCGCCTGTGCACACGACCCCCAGTCATCGGTCCGAGTCGAACTTTGATATGGTATCAGAGCTTCCCTAGCGGATTGATTGTCATGGAAGAGGCCCTTTGATATGGTATCAACACCCGTCAGGAAAGCTTCCCCACCGTCTCTGACTACTGCCTCGCCATCAAAGCCATCGCTGATCAACTAGGCGATGTTGGGCACAAAGTTAGCGAAGAACGCCTTGTTCTTCAACTTATCAACGGCCTTTCCACCAAATTTGATGTCGTCGGTGGCATGATTAGCAACACATCGCCACTTTCAACCTTCATGGTGGCTCGTAGCATGCTCTCCAGGGAGGAGAGCCGTCAGGGACGCCCGCAGGGCCCTTCCCATGTTCTTGTTTCCTCCAAGGATTTCATAGCCCCGGACCCCCTTCCCAACACCCAACCCAGACAACCCCAACAGCGCGGAGGACGCGATAGAGGCGGCAACAGCAACGGCCGTCCCGGCCGCGGTCGCGGCCGCAACAACATGCAGCGGCCGCCGCCAGGGCAGTGGTACCAGTAGCAGCAGTGGTCCCCCGCTCCGCCGCCCTGCCCTTATCCGACGTGGGCGGGATACCCCCCGCCAGAGTTGGCCTACACGCAGCGTCCGCCACAGCAACGGACCCCATCCCCGGCGATGTACGCTTCACAGCAACCTCCAGCGCACCCCATGCACACCAACCTCTCCGCCGCTTTCTCCACCATGGGACTTCAGCAGCCGGACGACAATTGGTACATGGATACCGGGGCCTCCTCTCACATGACGAACGCACCAGGTAACCTACAAATGTTTTTAATTCGAGCACTTTACCGTTTGTTTATGTCGGAAACGGCGAGTCTCTTAAAATTGTCGGTTCGGGTCACACAACCCTTCCCAATGCCCCACCCCTACGCCTCAACAAAGTCCTGCTTGCCCCTGACCTTATTAAAAACCTCATTTCTGTTCGTCAATTTACCGTCGATAATCACGTGGCTGTCCAATTTGACCCGTTTGGTTTTCTTGTGAAGGATCTTCGTACGGGGACCCCAATCATGCGCTGCAATAGTTCTGGCGACCTCTACCCCATCACCAAAGCTCGCCCATAGTCTCCCACCGCCCCCACCGCCTTCGTCGCCCATCGTTCTGACTTGTGGCACGCCCGTCTTGGCCATCCCGGCGACCACGTCCTCCAATGTCTCCGCACTAGTCATTTAATTTCTTGTAATAAAGCTTCTGGCATTTGCAATTCCTGTGAAATCGCCAAGAGCAAGCGTCTCCCTTTTAGCATTTCTCATTCCAGTACTTTTGCACCTTTTGATCTTTTGCATTGTGATTTGTGGACATCTCCTATTTCAAGTGCTAGTGGTTTTCGATACTATTTGGTTGTCCTTGATGATTTCACCAATTTTGTTTGGGTTTTCCCCCTACGTCACAAATCGGAAACACAGAGTCACATTGTCAATTTTCACACATTTGTCCGCACTCAATTCACTTTGCCCATCAAGGCTATTCAGTGCGACATGGGAGGAGAGTTCGACAACAATTTTGTTCGCTCCTTTTGTCAAAAAAATGGGATATCACTCCGCTTCTCATGCCCCCAAACCTCTCCACAAAATGGCAAAGCGGAACGCATTCTCCGCACCCTCAATGACAAAACCAGAACCCTCCTACATCACGCCTCTCTCCCACTCCCCTTTTGGGTTGAGGCGCTTCACATGGCCACCTATCTCCACAATATACTTCCATCCAAAGCCATTGGCAACTCCATCCCAACCTTGGCACTCTACAAGCGCTATCCCTCTTACGATCACATTAGAGTGTTTGGATGTCTCTGTTTTCCCAACATGAGTGCCACCGCCCCTCACAATATATCCCCACGATCCACTAAATGTGTCTTCTTGGGCATCTCCCCACACCATCGAGGCTACCGTTGTCTTCGCTTGGATACAAATCGGGTTGTCACTTCGCGCCATGTGATTTTCGACGAACAGACCTTCCCCTTCGCCACACCACCCACCCCTGTTGTCCCCAACCCACCCACACCACCCAATTCCGACGAATTCCCACCCCTCCTACGCCACCTATTCCAACAAGCATCATCCGGAACCAACCCCCCGCCCAAAACCCCCACCCAAATCGATTGGCGGCGGGCGCCGCAACACATGCGGCGGGCACACCCCCCCTGGCAGCGGCCGCCGCACCCCCCCGCCCCCCTCTTTCCCCCTCAGCAGGCAACCCCTCTTACCCACCAACCTCCGATTGCACCCCCCGCCTATTCCATGAAGACCCGGTCGCAGTCCGGCATCTTCAAACCCAACCCCAAATACAACCTTCTCACTCCGTCTCCCGACATATCTCCTCTCCCCAAATCACCCCACAAGGCCTTACAGGACCCGAACTGGCAAGCCGCCATGATGGATGAGTTTAGTGCTCTTATTAAAAATGGCACGTGGGACCTCGTTCCAAGGCCTCGGGACACTAATATCATTAACTGCATGTGGTTGTTCAAGCATAAGTACAGGTCAGACGGAACTCTAGAGCGACACAAGGCTCGGCTAGTGGTCAACGGCAAGTCACAGGAGGTTGGGGTTGACTGTGATGAGACTTTCAGCCCGGTCGTCAAACCGGCTACCATCCGCACAGTTCTGAGCATCGCCCTTACTAAGGATTGGCCTATCCATCAGCTTGACGTCAAGAATGCCTTCCTTCACGGCAACCTTCAGGAGACTGTGTATATGCATCAGCCGCCAGGCTTCTATGATCGCACCCGCCCATCTCACGTCTGCCTTCTCCGGAAGTCTCTCTATGGGTTGAAACAGGCGCCTCGCGCCTGGTATCAGCGGTTCGCCACGTACCTCACTGGCATTGGATTTCAGGGCAGTCAGTCTGATCACTCCCTTTTTGTGTTCCACTCAGGGTCTGACACTGCCTATCTTCTCCTGTACGTTGACGACATCGTGCTCACCGCTTCCTCTACATCGCTCCTGTCCAGGCTGATGGCCCTGCTACGATCAGAGTTCGCCATGACTGATCTCGGTTCCCTGAGCTACTTCCTTGGGGTCTCTGTGTCACGCACTCCTACTACCCTGTTCCTTCATCAGCAGAAGTACGCTCTTGAGATCGTCGACAAGGTCGGCATGACGTCTTGCAAACCCGCCACCACCCCTGTCGACTGCAAGTCCAAGCTCGACGCTACCTCCAGTCCTAAGGTTGAGGATCCTACAGCCTACCGCAGTCTGGCCGGTGCTCTCCAGTATTTGACATTCACCAGACCGGACATTGCCTTCGCCGTACAGCAGATCTGCTTATACATGCATAATCCCCGCGAGCACCATCTTCAGGCGCTCAAGAGGATAATCAGGTACATCAAGGGCACCTTTGACATGGGTTTACATCTCGCTCGCAGCAGGTTTGACTCCCTCACCGCCTATTCTGACGCTGACTGGGCGGGTTGTCCTGAAACTCGACGCTCTACATCTGGTTTCGCGGTGTACCTGGGCGACAATCTGGTCTCGTGGTCCTCCAAGCGTCAGGCCACCATCTCCCGCTCGAGTGCCGAGGCTGAGTATCGTGGTGTTGCCAACGCCGTCGCTGAGACCTGCTGGCTCCGCAACCTTCTCTGCGAACTCCGGGTTCCCCTTCGATCGGCTACACTGGTCTACTGCGACAATGTCTCCGCTGTTTACCTGTCGTCGAACCCAGTTCAATACCAACGGACGAAGCATATCGAAATTGACATCCATTTCGTCAGAGAGAAGGTCGCCCTAGGCCAGGTCCGAGTTCTTCATGTCCCTTCTGCACATCAGTATGCGAACATTTTCACAAAAGGCTTACCTACTCCTCTTTTTACTTCTTTTCGTTCCAGTCTTGCTATTCGCTCACCTCTAGCTGCGACTGAGGGAGGATGTTAGCATTATATTATTTATACATGTACAGTTACCATTGTACCCTCGGGTTTTCACCCATTGATATATATACAGGAGTAGGCCTCTGAGATCCGTTAAGGACTCAGTTCTCCAAACACTTACAAGGAGAAGGAAATTATGTACGTACAGTACTTGATGATGAACTCAATCACCATATCATAATATCATTATTTAATTACTACTTTTACCTCTCTCCTGAAGGTTATACGTACGAAGTACATAAGTTATGTAGCATTAGTGACTGCTTATCAATTACAATCATACATTCTCCAATTCAACAAATAAATAACTTATCACAAATCTTGAATTACATGTGCCCACCACATGTGCTTATCATAATCATCTCCATACACCAAATTAAGTTCAAATCCCATACGGCATTAGCCATATGCTTGTGTACGTTTTTCCACCCATTATAAAACTCAAGTCAATCCCGATAGATTACAGAATACTCCGTATTATTTAAAATTAATTTATTATTTAATTTGAAAATTACACCGCGC
Source organism: Persicaria maculosa (assembly GCA_963922045.1). Taxonomy (NCBI): domain Eukaryota; kingdom Viridiplantae; phylum Streptophyta; class Magnoliopsida; order Caryophyllales; family Polygonaceae; genus Persicaria; species Persicaria maculosa. Next base: position 15,180,019 of record OY998253.1, read on the forward strand.
ACACAAATGCAAAATTTATTTTCTTCGTCTTAAAATATAAGTTATTTAATTTTTTAATACGTTCTTAAACAACTAAAATTTTTATAAAAATATCAGCTTTTTTATAAATTTTTTTTTTTTTTTTTTTTTTTTTTTTTTATAAATTAATTTTATATTAATGAAATTATTTTGAAAATTTTTAAATTAAAAAAATATATTTTATAAATTTTATAAATTAATTTTATATTAATGAAATTATTTTGAAAATTTTTAAATTAAAAAAATATATTTTATTTTTTTCATTTTGAATTTTTTTTTAAGTTATTAGAGAAAATGATTCATTCACGGCTATTCTGCAGCGGTGATCGATCGGTTGATGCATGTGGGATTATTGAAGGAGGGCCCCTTAATTAATTCCATTATCCTTACAAACATTTGCAAGGTCAATCCCCCATTAATTAATTAATAAAATACTCCATAAATTATAAAATTTAATTTTGATATATTTTGCTCTACTAGCTGTCCATGTGATATATGCAAAATTCATACCTCTGACTCTTCACATTCATCTCTATAAATACAACACACCATTTAGCTCTTACAATCACAAACTAAACAACATCACCTCATCTTCATCTCCAAAAATGGCGAATCGCTCAACCTTCGCTTTCGGATTCGCTCTCGCATTGTGCTGCCTGTGTCTTACAGCCAATGCCTTCACAGCTTCAGGCTGGAGCAAGGCTCATGCCACCTTCTACGGCGGGAGCGATGCCTCCGGGACAATGGGTACGTTATACATATCGGTTTTAACTCGATCGGAAAATCTATATATGTCGATTGCAGAACAGGTGATCGATCTCAATTGCTTTAATCTGGAACAACAGGAGGAGCTTGTGGGTATGGAAACCTGTACTCGACCAAGTACGGAACGAGGACAGCTGCGCTGAGCACAGCTTTGTTCAACAATGGAGCTTCATGCGGACAGTGCTACAAGATCATCTGCGACTACATGACCGATCCTAAGTGGTGCAAGAAGGGCTACTCGGTTACTGTGACCGCAACCAACTTCTGCCCGCCTAACTACGCCCTCGCTAGCGACAATGGCGGGTGGTGCAATCCCCCTCGTCAGCACTTCGACATGGCCCAGCCCGCCTGGGAGAAGATCGGCGTCTACAGGGGCGGTATCATCCCCGTTCTCTTCCAAAGGTTAGGCCCCTTATTCGTGTATAATAATGTAATTATTCGTATATAACAAAGGATTATTCATATGTATGTATATATGAATAATCACTTGGTACCTACGAATAATGTCACTGTTCACAAGTTACTTTTAATCCTAGCCGTTTAATTTTCTTAATCCGACGCTTCAAATTTGTTCACACTCAATCAGGCTTGCTTACACATGATCTATTCAATTCAACATATAATAACATTCATAAATCACTTCACACACCATTTACCAAATCAGGATCCTCAATGCTATATTTAAACTCGAAACCTTAAATTCGGCATGATTTATTTTATTCTAGTTATGCATATAAGAAACCGTTTCTGTATCTGCCACTGGTTCATAGTTCAAGCCTAGGATCTAATGCCGATGGCTTTGTTATGTCTACTAAAGTTAGTGATTTTTAATTATGAACTAAATTGGATTTTATGTAATTTGGGGTTTTTAGGGTACCTTGCAAGAAACGTGGAGGAGTGAGGTTCACAATCAATGGAAGGGATTACTTTGAGCTAGTGCTGATCACCAATGTCGGAGGAGCAGGATCAATCAAGACGGTTTCAATCAAGGGGTCGAAGACCGGGTGGATGACCATGTCAAGGAACTGGGGAGCGAATTGGCAGTCGAATTCGTACCTCAACGGGCAATCTTTGTCCTTCAAGGTCACCACAACGGATGGCGTCACAAGGGCTTTCAACAACATTGTTCCTTCCAATTGGGGATTCGGCCAATCTTTTTCGAGCAACGTTCAGTTCTAATCGATCATCTGTTGATGATCTCAAGCACACTTATTTCAAAAATTGATCGATTCATTGGGAGGCTTCAGCTGGTTTGAAGTTGTTGTGGTATAGCTAGGCTGAGGCATGCTTACTGCTTTTTTGGGTGCTGCCCGCCATTTTTCTTCAACTGAAATACAAAGGGTGGTTAATGAGTCGGGTTTGCTAAATCCACCCCAAATTTTTACTATTTACACTATAAAATCAATGGTCTTTACTTTACTGATGCTGCTGTTTGTTTTTTATATAAAGATGCAAATAATATTTTATTTTTTTTGGGTGTAAATACTAAATAGTGTATCACCATGAAGACAAAGCCTGATCCTGAAACTCAATTGTTTATTTTTTTTTGAGCAAACAAACCTTTTAATTAAACAAAATCAGCGTGCGCGCAAAACAGAGTATATCAACTCAGGAAAATCATTTGGGCAAGACCATGAGCAACCCCATTGTCTTGTCGTCTGATGTACTGCCATCTCCACTCGGGCATACTCTCTGTCACCCTTCGAATCTCCCTGATCATAGTGATGACTGATGAGTCTCACAAAAATGGAGAGCCTTGTCAAAAATACGCAGCAAACACTGAAACATCTGCTTTCAAACACTAGCAGAAACACCTTCGCGCAAGTCCAAAAACATATATTTCAGTTTCTCTCTTACTGTCCGCGAAGAAGGTGAACCCTAACCCTAAAAGGTAAGCACGCCTTCATCTCTTGCATTCTCTACTTGCCTTGAATTGGCGCTTACACGGGGACGATTCGTACCTTCTTTCGGTGGATCTGACCGATCCCGGTGCCGTTTTCTCTAATTTTGCAGGATTTTGTGATGAAAGGTTCGAGTTCCAACTCCGCTGCTAATGAAACGATTACTGGTGAGTTTTTCGATTCTAATTTTGTTGGTGTGTTAATCGACTTTATTCTTTGTTTATTGAGTTCTTCTGATGTGTTTATTGTCTTCAAGATGTCGCTGAAAGGGCCTCGGTATTGCGCTGTTTTCATGATTTTCATGTATGTTTATTTGTGTTGATCTATTTGCTGCTGTTTCTGTTCGATTGAGTTTTTGAGATCGATCTGGATTTCAAATTTCTGCTACAGTTTGTGATTAAGTTTGGTCTCTTAACGTTTCCCTAATTCTTCACTAGGGAACAATCGGCCTTCGAGAAGCGATTCATGGAAAATCATCCTCACAAATCATTTATTGATGTATATACTGCTGTGTTCATAATTGTTCTTTAGATTATTCTTACTTGTCATTTCTGCAACGATGCTGATGCTTGAAGCTGCAGATGCAGAGTGGAAAGCTATGAGTGCTGCTGTTAGCAGCAACTCCTGAAATTTCCTTATAATTGCAGTTTTAATTGATGATTGTTTCTATATATTTATCCATTATCATGGAAAATTTGAAACTGGATTAGGACATAGCTCCTTACGTGGAAGCTGATCGGAAGAGGTTGGACGAATATAGGAAGATGATGGAAGAATATCAAAAGAAAACTGGTAGAAAGTGAGTTTTTTCAATTCCAATTCAGCAAGGGTTTAAGCTTATTTGTTTATTGAGCTCTTATTAGGCTGTGTTTGTTGTGTTTAGAATGTCGCTGAAAAGGCCGAGGAAGCCTAAGGGGGCATCATAGGCCGTGCAGTGCTTTGTTGGTTTTCTGGTATGTTTGTTGTTGATTAGCCACTACTGTCCGATTGCATTTCAAATTCCTGCTACAGTTTGTAATTAAGTCTGTTCTCTAATGTTTTCTTCTTCAAATCACAAGTTGAGGTATATACTGCTCTGTTCATAATTATTCTTCAGATTTAATATGATTATTCTTAATTTCATTCATCAGATTATTCTTGTTATTCAGATTCAGATCATCTATGGCCTAAATTTATCTTTGCTTATTTACTTTTATTTTTGTTTCCAATGATGCAGAGGTATGAAGTTGCCACCAGAGGCGGAGCCAAGGGGGGCATGGGGGAGCACGTGCGCCTCCCCTCATCCGAGAAATTACCTAGGTGTATTCTCCTCGTCGCTAGCTTCGTTTTGATATATAATACGCCCTAATCCGACATCTGAGTAAAAAGTTATGAATGTTTGAAAATTGTAGGTGTATTAATCACTTTAATTTTATTTTAATAGACTATAATACTTTTATATTTTACTTAAATTGACATTCACGTATTATAATCATCTCGAGAGCTTCGAAACCATAGGTTATATTACTTATTTTGATAATTTGGTAAAAAGTTACACAAGTTTCAATTTTTTATATCCAGTTATACACTATTACACGTTGAAAATACACCAAGTTAAATATTGACTCAATGTTTATTTATTGCGTTTTATCTACTTATTATGTTAGTTTTCTTTTATTCGACTATTTAATTTATTTATTTATATTTCTTTATATTTTTCATTAGGGCTGTTATATGAGCTGAACAGCCCGGGATCGGCTCGAAAAAAGCTTGACTCAAGCTCGTTCACTTACCTCAACAAGCCGAGTTTAAATATGATTTTAAGCTCGGTTGAAAGTTCAGATTGTTCGATTTAAGCTCGAATAGCTTGAATTTAATGAAATTTTTAAAATTTTCTTTAAGTTAATATGTTATGATCACCAAGTAAAAACCACTTAGAGCTCGAAAAAAGCTCGGTTCGAGCTCGTTCACTTACTAAAACAAGTCAAGCTTGAACGAAAAAGAAAGCTCGTTTAAAAAATTAGGCTCGGCTTGAGCTCGTTTAACAAAGAACCAAGCTTGAACATGCCAAGCTCGGCTCGTTCGGCTCGAAGAACACTCATATTTTTAATGGAGATAAAATAACAGAGTATTATGATAAATTGAAGTCATGTTATCTTAAAATAACATCATTTAATTTATAATTACCATATTATATAGAGATCGTTGTGCTACTTTAATTTAAAACGACGCCGTATATATACAATCGTCCCCCCCCCGGCTAAAAAATTTCTGGCTCCGTCCCTGGCTGCCACTGCAGAGTGGAAGGCCATAAGTGATGATATAAGTAGCAACTCCTGAAATACTCATATAATTATAAGTTTAGTTGATGATAGTTTTTATATATTCATTGAATATCATGTAAATTTTGAAAATGGATTAGGACAAAGCTCCTTATGTGGAAGAATCTGAGAAGAGGGTAAAAGAATACGAGAAGAACATGAAAGACTTCGAGAAGAAGTTTGTGGAGTATACTAACAACCTTCGTGTTTATTATGACATGAAAGAGGTAAAGAATAGATAAGGCATTGCTTGAGGAACTTACTTTGCTTCTGGAATTCATCATTCTTTAAACCTGACAATTAAGTTACTGCCAATCTTGTTATGTTTCTTTCTATACGTGATGTGAGGTTCTGATTTCATTGACAATGTTAGGCTGCTGGTGAACCAGTTTCCGACGAGGACATTGAAGACGCTGTTGGACTGAAGATGACTTACGACATGTGTAAGCTTTGAACTTAGAAAACTCTTAATCCAAGGGTTTGCTTTTGTCAGGAAGATTCAAATCAAGGCAAGTTGCTTTCGACTAATGACATGGAAGACTTGAACTTACATATATGTGTGTGTGTGTTGGACTGTACTAGCTACTAAATCTACTAACTAATCAGTGAACCCGAGATAGACATATTCTAGACAATCTGGGTGTTGCTCACAACGAGTGATGAGGCTCGTGGTATGTTTAAAATGCAGCGATTCATGCGACGAGTTTGGCTTGCATATGTTTATAAACCCAGATTATCAAAGTGAGAAGGCAGGGCCGAGGCCAACTTACATTTGGAGAATTAATTGATATTAGAATTTTGGAATGATTGTTGGATTCCTAGACTTAACACTTTTAAACCCATCCTTGACTTGCGGGTGATGCGCTGAACGAGGAGAAAATCCATATAGGCTGCTGATCTGGATGGAGTCGAGGGATGGAAATTAATCGGTGATCGAAGATAGCTTATACCCGCATCACTAAGGCTAAGGCTAACAATGTTTGTTGTGTTGATGAAGTGGTGTTTGATAGGATTTGGAAACTCAAGGTGATGGAGATGGAGGCGACAAGGGCCGGGATGCTAGCTCAGAATGCCGGTATCAACTGGAGTCATTGAGCCATCTTCTTAGGGAGTGCCTTTGCATTAATAATAAATTAATAATTAATGGGCCAGTGAATTTGCCCAGTTTAAAAGCAAAATTGTTTGTCAAGTTTAACCCTTTAACTAAGAATCAATACTGCTTTAAAAAAAAACAGCACATACATTTTTTTTATGCATCGACTTTATTACATATAGATAATAGATAATGTATATTATCGATGTCTAATGTATATAATAGATGTCTCAAACTCAAATTAGAAGTCAAAAACCATAAAGATTTGTGATTCCAAACTCAAATTAACTAGTTAAAAAAACATAAATGTTTGTGACGTGAGAGTTTCGAGATTGTCGACTAATCTCCACGGGTCCGAGCCTCCAAATGAGGTGAACCGGGTAAGTCAGGCGGCTTGTAAATAATAATGGGATTTGAACCCTTAACCTCTTACAAGGATTACATCTCTCTTACCACTAGGACAAAGAGTCATTGATAGTCAGATTCATAAGTTGAAAAAACATATATTGGTGATTCCCAAATCCCAATGTACACTCGTACCTAATATAATAATATACTCAAATATATCTTTTTTAAGTAAAGATAAAATCTTTTTGAGAACTAGTAAAGATAAAATCATTAACTATTAATTAAATCTGTTTTTATATTGTGTGCCCCAATAGTATATAATAAAAATATTTTATTGGAAAAAAAAATCTTAAAAAGAAGTGAGTAAACCCTATAATCTAATTTAAAATTGGTTAGACCGAATGTATCTAGGAAAAATATTTTTCAATTTGGCTTCTTGTTCTAGGCTGATAGGATAGAAAATATGTAATTAAATTAATACATTATTTAATTATTTCATACTCCTAGTTTTTTACCACCAAAAAAAATAGTACGTCCTACTTTTTAATTATGCATTACCCTTAGTCTATCTTAATTTAAGATAGAACGACGATTCTTAAATCCTTTACATCCACTTAAAAAGAACTATTTTAAAAACCAGTAAAAAAAAACTTCAGTCAGGTTTTTTTTTTTTATCCAATGTTTCGTTAAATTTTGATATATGAAGATATAAAAGATAGATTCTTACTTATGGATGAGGAGAGATCTTATTATATTTAAATCACATAAATTCAATCTCTTATTCTACATCAATTTTGTAATTGTACTCCATTGGCACACGGATTCTTACTGAATTCAATTAACCGAATTGAATTTGCACCGCAATGATCGCTGTCAGCACCACCGGCGTTTCCTCTTGGGCGGAGAAATCAGTCGTCACCGTTGCGGATGAACCTGAATCGAGAAATCTCGACAATAACGTTTCGGAGGACGTTCTGAAGGAACTTCCTGATATCGGGAGGGCAAATACAGAACTTCAACAATCTTCTTCTTCAAGTTCACCGGAACCTCCTGTACTGATGGACGGATCAGCGATCACAACGGCGTCTAAGTCTAAGGTTTTGTTCTACGGTTCTACTTTTAGATTTAAAATAAATTTACTTTTTATTGAATTTGTTTTAGAGATTAGTAATGATTTTGCTATTGCTGTTTATGTATTGTTCTGGATTTAGGTCATCAAAATCAAATAAACTAGTAAGGTAGGTTTAAGTTCCATGACTTATGTGACTTGTTAATGTTGTGTAGGAACCCGTTGGTTTGGATGTAAATAGCAGGAGATCAACACTGAAATCTTTTGGTGCTTCGCCTCCAAATCCTTTGCCCATGAAGAGATCAACACTGAAATCTTTTGGTGCTTCGCCTCCAAATCCTTTGCCCATGAACATGATTCCACACCATGGGGTCGCACCTTATCGATATGGTTATAATCATTCAACTTGGGAAGGACACTTTGTTCAAGGATGGCAAGGCAATCATAGTACTTTTCCTCATGGTCGACCCCCTATGTTTTGGAGTACTTCTCACGGAAGCGGCGCCCATATACCGCCATTTTACAATGGTAAAGGAACACCACCCCGGCCTTATTGGGATAGCATGCATCATCCTGGTATGTATCAACTTTGATTGAACAAAAAACACATCGCAATATAGCCTTGTAATTTGTAGAATGCATATTCATTATTTGTATATTTTCTTTTAGATTTTTGGAGCATGCCATTTAGACCTCCGCTCCATCATCTTCCACCGGCGAGCATTCCCAATTACGTCGACCCGATGCCATCAAGGATAGTTAAACAAATTGATTATTATTTCAGGTAGGTTAAATGGTGCATTAATATAATCATATAAGTTTTCATCACCTACAATTACAATCATTTATTTAAGCTTAATGATTTTGTTTTTGTAGTGAACCAAACCTGGTAAAAGATATGTTTTTAAGGTCCAAGATGGACAATCAGGGTTGGGTGCCTATTTCATTGATTGCAAGCTTTCCTAGAGTAAGTTATTTATCTCTATGATCAAATTACAATGACTTTCTAAATACCTGATGATCAAATTACAATGACTTTCTAAATAAGTTGTTTAATTTGCTCGGGCTTGATTTTTGCTCACTTTCTCTTTACCTTATGTTTCAGGTTAAACAAATGACAAAATCTATTTCGTTTATACTGAGATCGTTGAGATTCTCAAACGTTGTTGAAGTACAGGTTTGTGGTGTTACTAATTATGATATACTTTGTTTCTTTGTGAGTGACTGCTGCCGACTTGAAGACTTTTCTTCTTGCAGGGAGATCGAATAAGGAAGCGTGACAATTGGAAGAAATGGATACTCACTCTAGATGAGTAACTACAACACCATTCTATGTAAAGTGTACAAATGGATCTGTCTTATTAAAATTGGGTGACATCTGTACAAGGGATTGTTCTGATGAAATTTTCAGTTGACATATGTACAAGTAATCGATCTAATGAAATCGTATAAGAGATGGATTAGTTGAAATGATTTATCTTTTTTTGATACATTGTTTTGTTCTCCTTTGGTATTTGACTAATAAATAGAAACAATGGAATTACACTATTCTGGCCGAACTAAACTTTTGTAACATTGCCTAAATCTTGAACTAATTATTAAACCACTCTCAATTTGGGATATACAATCACCCACTTAAACCAAGCATAGGCAAACATATTGTATAATGAATGCGGTCATGTGTGGGATATATGAGATATTAAAATCCCCCACTTAAACCAAAAACAGAGGCGCTTAAGGTGTGGGTTGGATAACAAATGTCTCGGGTTCGACTCCTATGGGCTCAACATAAATTGGGTCACGCACACCGGCCCAAATATAAATTGCTAGCCCAATAACTCCCATTTTCTACATTTTTATTTTCCCTTCATAAAACCCATCTGTTCGATTTATTTTATTCGGATTTGGATCCATGAACGTGGTCGTTAAAATATGGGTGGAGTTGACAAATCTCAACCATTAAAAAAATAACCGATGGTTAGATTTGACCCCCTCTTTCAATCCCACTCCCACCCTTTTTTCTTTCTTTTTTTTTAATTTTTTTTCGTGAGTGTAAAATCCAACTTCACCCATAATTTAGTGGCCAAATTCATGAGATCCAAACCAATTTTATTCGTACGCAGCCATGCAGGAGACAGGCGGATGCTCAGTGGCGGATCCTGAAGCGTTTAGTTGAGGGGGCGAAAAATTGATCTCTAATTTTTTTTTCCGAAAAAATCATCAATATTTGAAGTTTTCGAGTTTAATTATAGTATTAAGTTATGAAGTTTAACAAATGATGAGTATGATAGAAGTGTATTAATTTGGTAAATGATGTGAAAAATAATTTATATCGCTCCAGTTTTGAAACGTTTATAACTTTTTACTTAGTTATCGGATTTGAGCTTATAATATATTAAATCGAAGCTGTCGACGAGAGGAATATGTATATTGAATTTCATTTTTGATTTGGGGGACGACTGCTACCCCTCATCTTTTAAAGGATCCGCCCCTGCGGTTACGGAACGCGAATCCAGTCCCGGCTCTCCACCGGCCACCACCCGTCTTCAACTGTTAAACATCGACGCTGATCACCTTCGGTCCTTTGACTCGCTGCCTTCCACTGTTCGACATCGCCGCGCACCTTGTTCAATCAAATATTTAGGATTGATTAACCTCTTGAGTTTCGATTTAAAATTTCCACTTTTCTATGCTAAAGTTTATGCATTATGAATTAGATTTTCAATTGAATTTAAAATACTTTTTTTTTATAGAAACTGTAAATCACCTCACGATTCAGGATGATGTTACAAATATCCATACTATAAGAGAGGCCAAAAAAAAGGAGTTGGAAAAGAAAATTCGTTGCTTGGTCAAGTTACAGAGGTTGAAGATGAGGAGCTTAGAAAGATTTTGCTTCGTTGAAAACCTTCCTCTTTCTCCCCCTTCTATTGTGGAATCCAATTTCGCTCGATACTTCGCTCGAGGTGCAATTCGAACTCACATGGTTTACATAAACCCTAGATCGCTTTCTCCAAACCTTAAATTTCAATGTCCATCTTGTCAAAGTCCGATTCGGACCGATAACTAGGGGTCGTGTCCACGGGCGCACATGCGCTAGTAGCCTAGCACACAAGCCGAGTGAGGTTCCATTCTAAAACCAATTGGCAATAGAAGGAGTAGCCCACCGACTCATATACTAGGGCTTGATATGTTCAACTTTCCGATGTGGGACACTTTTGGTCACATTCACATCTCTAACACGCCCCCGCAAGTCCAACTAGGAATGACCATCTAGTTGAGACTTGGACAACTGGGTAACCCAGGCCAGGATCGAAAGACGGGCCGTTAGGCTAACCGCTCTGATACCATGTCAAAGTCCGACTCGGACCGATGACTGGGGGTCGTGTGCACGGGCGCACATGCGCTAGTAGCCTAGCACACAAGCCGAGTGAGGTTCCATTCTAAAACCAATTGGCAATAGAAGGAGTAGCCCACCGACTCATATACTAGGGTTTGATATGTTCAACTTTCCGATGTGGGACACTTTTGGTCACATTCACATCTCTAACGAATTGTTTCAGATTTCATGAAGCCAGAGCACGATTAGCATATTTATCGCCACGCTAATGGGTATGTATTTCATGATTCTCGAATTCGATTTTCCCTAATTTCAAATCACAAAATTAGAAGCAAAATTGAAAGCAGTTCAATTTGATGGTGATGCTTTGTTTGAAGGGAAGCTTATGCGTAATTGGGCTTGCTCTTCGAGCTGGAGTCACCTCTGTGGATTTTAACATCGGCAAATCTGATAGAAGTGAATTCAAGGTCACCGGAAAACGCAAGAAGGTATAATTTACCATGAAAGATCTTCATGTTTTAGCGAAATGATGTCAGGATCGATATTTGATTCATACCAAACATCAATTATCACAGTATTAATAGTTATTTTGTTGTTTTTTAGCTTATTAAGTAGATGCTGCTAGGATTTTGTGCCGAGAGTGCATATAAAGATGTGACTGAATTGAATGTGTATAAAGATGTGATGAAATTAAATGTCTGTGGAGATGCGATGGGAATATGGGATTGTGAATGTGAAGGGTTGAAGGTATGGTATATGCTTGTTCAAAGCAAAAAGGATGAACCTTTATAAACTTCCATTTCAGTTCTGGTGTTTTCTAATGCTTGAATCAAGATGTGTATAGCAGTATAGATGTTGAAGGCATATTTCCTCTAGTTTTTCATTATTTAACTTGTTATATAGTTCAAAATGCTACTGCATTATTCATATTGTTGGTTGATTGTTTTGGGCTTGGCTTAACATTTTCTCTATGACATCGCTCGGAAGAATGCACAACACTTCGAACCAAATACAACTTTGTGCAAAGTATGTTGTGGCGACGATTCCTATATTTTTAGGTAAAATTCTTCTCAATTGCAATCTATTTATTTCATTTAGTAGGTTTTGCCATATCTTTCCTTGCGTCCTTGTTGCTGACTTGCTACGACATCCGACAGATGTTGCGTTAAAGGATCTTTGTTGGAGGTCAACAATAGGCTAATTGCAAACCTTGATCTTCTTAATCACTTCGGAGCTTAGTGACCAGCGCGAGGCTGTCCATCTCCACCTGGATGCGTCTAATTCCCCGCTCCGCTGGCACGTTTCATCGCCCAGTAGACCGCTACCTCGACATCTCGTGTGAAGTCCAGTTGTCTATGCCCTGCCATCACCAACCCTCCTCTGCTATCTCTTCCCACAAACCCAGTAGCTGGCCTCTCCCATATCTCATTGCCCACTGCAGCTCCCACTAGTCTCATTTGCATCACCAAATCCGCATCACATGGTAACAACAGGGCCCTCACTAAATGATACAGTATCCACTTTTGACCAGATTTTGGCCTAAACGAGAGACCAAAGCATTTTATGAAAATTAGTAAAACAGTTCAATATGGTTTTAGGACTTGATTTTGTCGAGTGCATATATGTTGTATTATTCCAACTATCAACTCAAAAACCACTCACGTAAGACGTAGATTCAAATATACCAAAATCATTAATATTGGTGATATCAAAATCCTGTTACAAAATCATGAATATTGTAATGTCCTTATTAGATATTAGGGTTAGGGTATAAATACCCAATTGGTTATAATTGGGAGTTATCCAAGTAATAATCCAATCTTTTAACTAATTTCCTCTTTAATCTCTCTCGGTTCTATCTCTCCTATCTTCCTCTATCTCCTATCGGATCTTCTTCTTCCTACCTTCTTCCTCATCCCAAATTCTTAATCATCCATGGAAGTCCAAGCTTCCACCTAATTGACCTTCGGGCCATATCAGTGGTATCAGAGCCATCGGTCTTGCGCTAAACAGATTCAAATCCTTACCCAAAATAAGAGTTACAAGCCACCGGTTCGATTACTAATTCCGCAATTTTTGATTCAAGACTTTGCCGGGTTGGGTCACTGAAAACTCGGAATTGATGGCAGCCGACCCGACACTTCTCATCAAGGTTCGTCTGGAGTTCTATCCAATTTCTTGGGAAATTTTAGATAAAATTTTCTCAAAAGTTGGGATGATAGAGTATTTAGAGGTGTTCTGTTGAGGCGAGGAGTATCATTCCATGATTCGTTTTTAGAAGAGAGAGTCGGCAATGGAAGCATTTGAGTCTTTGAATCATAGAGACATTTATGAAAATTGGTGTCGATTGGAGTTGTTCTTGCTGAGTTTGATAGAGCCACCTTCATTATCGAATCAAGAGGTCACAGGGGAGCAACACCAAATCATGAATCAAGAGGCCACCTTCATTATATATAGGGTGTGTGATGTGTATATGAGTGATACGAGTATTAGTAGTATATATACCCATAAGTGTAATGGTAATAGACATCAATGAAATAAATAATCAAATGTCAAATTCCCTCTTTTCTCCTTTACCTTGCTATCCCTTTCCCTTAACTCTATCTTTAGAGTTTCCTTCCTTCTATTTCTTCTATCCCTAAACTCATCTTCTTCCCTGAATTCTCTTTAATCTCTTCCTATTCCCTTTAGTTCCATAATCCCAATCAGGGACCTTACAATATTTTATGCAATAATTTACTCATTTAATTAGTCATTTAACTCTCTCTAAACTAGTACTCCATCCGATCGTCAAAACATATCACTTTAGATTATTAATTTTGTTCATAAAAACTTGTCATTATAGGTACCTTTGCAATTACTTTATGAAAATACCCTTAAAATGATTAATTGATTATTAGTTATAGTTTTCGATAAAGTAAAAAAGTAATGTCATAAATGAGGGTAAAATAATATATTTGTTGATTTTCTTAAAAGTTGTACATAAAGTTAAAATGACATGTTTTAGCAAACGGATGGGGTATACTTTACACAAGTACTACTCATAAAGTCACATAACTCTATAGTTTTAGTGTTTTCTCATCATTTTTGTATAAATTATCAAAGTTAATAGAGGTAGTATACTTAAATTTTGTCAAAAAAAAATCAATCGAAAGGGACAACAATATGTTTGGACTTCAATAATATCACAGTGAATGGGAAGAAAAATAGTACGGAGTAATATACACCGTTGGATTTGGAAATCAAAGTAGTACAAAGATTCCAACATTTTTGCTCACTGACTTCATCCAAAGCCTCAAATGTCCATCAATCTTTGGTATCTTCAGACTTCAGTAATGTGTGCACTCCTGGACCACACTGGTCCAATATTCTCTTTTTACTGTAACTTTTTTTTTTTTTTTAATTCCTAATGCCTATTTTTAAACATTTTTACTGTACTTAAGGTTTCAGTACTAACTTTATACTAATATTACTGTATTGTGTATATTTAATGGCAAGATCAAACCGATTACCTTAAGGGTGTGTTTGGATTTCATTGCATTTTAATTATAATGCAATTATTTTACCTCGTTTTATATATTTATTTGGTTTTAAAAATAAAAATATCGTAAAAATCGAGATAAAATTATAATTTAACCAAATAATCACATAAATTGAGATAAAATAATTACATTATAATTAATACACCGTGGAATCTAAAAAATCATAATTTAAACATCTTAAAAATTGGGTCAACCAAACACCGCCTTATCATTTTGCATTATAAACATAATGCATTTAGAATCCAAACACGCCCTAAACCATCTCTCTCAAGAGAATAGTTAATTAATATTAGGCAAGTGGTACTAATTATTTAAATCGGTTTCCTATCTTATGTTTTAATGTTTCGATGGTATACTATAAGAGTTTTAATTTAAAATATTTTTTAAATTTTAATAATATTTGCTTTTTTTTAAATTAGATTTATAGAGTATTAAAGTGTATTATTTGTTTAATAAAAAAAATCAATTTAATTTCTTATACGATTTTTTAAGGTATAGGATAAGAAAACCTTATTTAAATTGTAATAAGATATTTTTTCTAAAAAAAAAAACAGTGTCCAAGTGGTCGGGGGAGCATTAAATTACAACAAAAATAGTAAAATAAATTATCTTCTAATTTTTGTGATGTAAAAAAATAATCATATATAGAAATGGTAGGTGGTATTATTAGAAGATGCCCTATTTGGACACACTAGATGCAAAAAGGACAAAAAATTCTCTCCTCTCTTCACCCCTAAATTTGAAAATTATCTAACACCATGGCATCAACAAAGTCCCCACCAAGTCCCCACTAATTTTCCAAAAAAAAAAAAAAAAGTCTCCACTAATCAATTCATGTAGAATATAAATGTTCTACTGGATGAGTAAATCATTACCCAAGACCAACCTTATTTGCAAGTTGAAAGTTTGGTTTACGCCCCAATCGGGTGGTCTATGTAGTGTGGAGTAAGGGGTGGTAAGAAGGGTACGGGTTCGATTTCTGTTTCTATCTCTCTATTTAGATGAAAATTTAAAATTTACCTTACTCTTTATCATTGGTTCATTGAATTGAGTCGAATGGCGCAACAACTGAATGTGGGTTACTCATCATAAAATAATAATAATAATTTGGGTTTACAGTAAATAAAAAAAACTCTTTTGTATTTCAGTTCAAATCATCACATAAAATTTAAATACATTGTTCTAGACATAATACACTCCATTAATTTATACATCTATATTGTAAACTAGTTCAGTACTCGCACTGTGTGCGGTTTTTTTAATTTAAATAAATTTGAAAATAAAACCCATTTATTCAAGCGGCTAATTTTTTCTATACTTATGATTTATCAAATCTGAATGAATTTATACTTTATTAAAATAGTATAGTAGTATTAAATTATTTCAAGAAGTCATTCATAAATTTGAAAATTATATAAATCATCCATAAATTTTCAATTCTATTTCAAAAAGTCACTCATGGACATTTCAATGTATCGAATATTAAATTATTACTATATCTATCTAATTTTGCCACATATCACAGAAAATTCAAAATTATACTACAAATTAACACTCCGTATTTTATATAATCAAACAAATTACATTGTCCAAAGTTGTTGGATTCTTTATTTATGTTACTTTCCATTGTTTTCAAAGTTCTAACAATTTTTACATGGAGTGAATCCCCCCTCCCCTGTTCACAAAAGCACTCTTTATATAAAACAAAGAACAATTTATAATTTATTTAAATTAAAATAGTAGAATGTAAAAAAAAAAAAGCATGCTATATGCATGGTTCTAATGTTCTATATTGCCAAATGAATGATAATTTCATCAACTTTCGGTGTCAGCAACCATTTTTTGAAAGAAAAAAACTTATCGACACTGGTTTTTCATATCGGTAAAATTTTTTTTGTCGACACTGAAAATAATCGTGCATCTAATAAAAAAACGAAAAAAAAAGTACTCCATAACTATTTTGAGATGCTCCCAATTTTCAATAATATATTTCTCACAATGTAACCACTAATCTTTTTTCTTGTCAAAAACTAACCCATCCAATCAAAAATCACCAAAACATCTGTTCTCCATATTTCATAGACTTTTTTTTCCAATTTCCAATACACAAACAAACCCTAAACCTTCTCAATTGTTTAACCTGTTGTTGAATCTTGGCCTCCCATTTCCTTCACATCCCACAAAAATCAAAACCCCTCCTTTTTTTCTCCTGAGAGATCTCTAATGGAGGACGTGTGGAGGGAAATCACTACTCTTTCCTCTTTTCACCCCCCTTTAACCCCCAACCCAAACCCTACCCACCACCACGGGGTGATCCTCCGCGACTTCTTCACCTCCCCATCCGCGCCCGAAAACCCGCCGAGCTCCGGCGAGCCTGATGCAGCTGCTCCGGTGCCGGCGGGCGGCTTTCTGTACGCAACCGCGACTTCTTCCAGCGCCCCGGCGGGTGGCTTTCTGCTCGACTCCTTTCTGAAAAAGAGGGGCTGCGACGAAAACGACGGCCCCGGCGACAGGAGATACAAGCGGATGATGAAGAACAGAGAGTCAGCGGCCCGATCCCGGGCCAGAAGAACCGTAAGATCACTCCCTCCCTCTCTATTCACTCTCTTCCTGCCTCTGGAAGTGTAAAAGATTCGATCTTTACTCGCAATTCGTGCACTTTCTCGGTTTCAGGCGTACACATTCGAGCTGGAGAAGGAGAGGAACCAACTCATCGAGGAGAATGAAAAGCTGAGGAAAATCCTCCAAGCGCAACAGGTGATCGAAGAACCAAAGATCTTATCTTTTTTACTTTTATTAACGAATTCGCAAAACAAAATGAATGAAATCGATTTGTTGAAACGCAGCTTTTATCGGCGGCAACTGTCGAGGAAAAGGGGGCACCCAAAAAGCGGAATCGATTTAGATCTCATTCAGCCCTGTTTTGAGTAGGTGAAACAAATCGGGTGCCTTTTGTATCAAATTAGGGCTAATTTTGTTAGATGATATCAGCGAGGAAGGTTGGATGGATGCGTTCACATCATCACATGGGGGATCCGTTCTCAAGTATCTCCGCCCAGCTACTCTGTTTTTGGTACTGTTTATTTATGGTAATGCGATAAAGACAAGAGAACGAACGAACCAGCGATTTGGGGTTTTTAATTTGTTTTTTTTTTTGGGTGAAGGGTAATGTAAAAATAGTTAGTAAATGAAATTAGTGGAACTGACTTGACTCTCTAATGTTGCTACATATTAGGCATTGGGCTGAACCCTTCCTGTTGTCGGTTGTTTTCCATATATGTATATATACAAGTCTGTGATCATCAATTGCTTCATACTTTTATCTATCACATAAATAGACAAGGCATTGCCATTGGGATTCTTTACCCAATAATTTTAGTGCATAGTACATTAGTACCTATCATTAAATAATGGGTGGGTGCCCGCGTTATTTTTGCGTGACGGGATTGGAATAAGATTTCCCAGTTCGAACTCCGGATATGACTGCTCTTTATTTACAAATTCAAGGATTGGAATATGATTTATTACTTTATTTTTCAATTCTTCGCGGGACGGGATCAGGACCGAATGAGTCATGTCTCTTAAATGAAGCCTTAGATGAAAAATGACCAATAGGTTACGAGTTTCGATCTTTAATTTATAAAGTCTTGGAGGATATATATATACGTCTGTAGAAGTGCATCATTCATCAATTCAAGTCAAACTTATAAGATTAGTGAAGTTTCGTCTTAAACCTAATTTTACTAAGGAAACCGTTCAAGAATATATATATATATATATATATATATATATATATATATATATATATATATATATATATATATATATATATATATAAATTTGGGATCTGGTCAATTTGGGTTACAAACATCACAACTAGAAATTAACGATATCGTAAATACAACACATTACAATAATTATGATATTTTTTATGCTCATCCTCAACTCATTTAAGAAATGAACGAGCTCGAGCTAAGCTGTTTTCGAGCATTAAGCAACCCTTGCTCAAAACGTAGAAATTTAAAGAAAATTTTAGAAATTTCATAAAATTCGAGCTTAAATGAATCGAACCAAACTTTAAACCGGGCCTAGAAAAGTGCGCATACTTGGCTTGTTTAGAAAATAACTGAGCTCGAGTCGAGCTTTTATCGAGCTGATCCCGAGCCGAATTCGAGCTACGTACTCGATCTCTCCCTCATATAATCCTATCCTTGGATCTCGAAACGGTAAAAATGGCGAAGTTAATTGCTGAAACCTGCACACTTGGAAGCCTATTGTTATTAACAGGAACGGATCACATGTTTTGCTATTCTGACTTGAATTCAATGAGACTGCTGAAATCATTTGATGTCTTTGGAGTTTGGAGGTATCCTTGGCCATGGAATTTCTTGTTGAGTATATGAAGGTGGAAGATGAGACATGAAATTTCAAACATTAATGAAAATTGGAGTATTTCTAACCTTCAATTTCTGGTGAGTTCGGTGATTGAAAACTGCGTCCAGTTATATCCGACAAGTTGAACAGTACTTACGGCCAGTGGCGAATACAGGGGTAGGCTTGTATTGGCCCAAGCCCACCCCAAACTGAAAAAAAAAACAATTATGTATATATTGAAAGTATGAATAAGCATATATTTTAGATTGGTCTAGTGGTAAAATGCTGTTTTATTAACTCATGAGGTCATGTGTTCGACTTCCCTGTAATGCATTTTGATATTTAATACTTTGTTTCTCATTTCCTTATTTTTTTTGTTTAATGTCTAAGTTTAGTATATTTTTAAATTCTATTGAGTATTTAATTAATATTTTATTTTTTATAATTTCATTAGATTAAAATTAGAATAGAAAAATTAGGCAAAGTAGTGAATGAAATTAAAATTGTCATAATTTAAGAGGTTTTTTTTTCCAATATTTATATAAATTATTTTATTTCTTATAAAATATCTCCGACAAATTTGTTTATTCCCACGTTGGCTCCTAACTTGCCCACCCCAAAATATTTTCTGGCTCCGCCACTGCTTACGGCCAGAAGAACGAGAGAGGAGTTGAACATCACTTCCAACTTGTGATCGGTTGAAAATACATATACATATATATACCCATTTGATATTGGATTAGGAAAATTAAGAGGCAAAAATACCATCACTCTCCTACCTCCCCTGGGACATGAGGAAACCATAATTTGTCTCCTCTTATATTTTTTTCTTTTTAAGTTAATTTGTATTTTTTCTTATCTTCTTTAGAAGTTTCTTTTGCAACCATTGGGTTACCTTTTTCCTTACTTTTTCTACCTCTTTATTCTTATTTATAAACAAAATTAATAAGTATTTAATATTAATATTTTTTTTATTTCATGTAGATGAAAAATAACAAAAAATAATATCATTAACCTCGATCGATAAAATGACTTCGCTTTAGCTTTGGTGGGAAATAGTTCCACACTTCCACTACAACATATTCAATATCTTCAACTTGGTGGACTCGCCTTACATCTTTGGTTGGACTGTTATTGACAATTCCTTGTATACACAAAGAATGCTCAATAGGTCGTTGTTGATTTTTTTTGGAGGGGGGTGCAAATTGATGTATATTTAGATAATAGTTTGGTATTTAGGTCTTGGATGATTGTTAAACATTTGTAACATCATTTAAAATTGAGAATTATTGACAAAATTTAGATCAAAAGGGATATTTACCAAACACATCCTCATATTGAGTGTAAGAATTTACATATACTTACCCTTGAATAAATCACCCTCCAATACGGAAATCTTTACCAAACACATCATAAGAAGAAGAGCGAGCCGTTGTTGGATTGACCTATTTGTATTGTAATGATGAAGAATGCCACCTAGTATACAGATATCACACTCCTATCATCAATATACATCACATTGGGTAGGTAATGGATTCCATCATTCCATGCATACGTAAGATCTTGAATTGAATTAGCTTGGACAATTGCTCGTTAGTCCTAAAATATCTTATCTACCTAGGAACTGATATAGAGCGACCGAGACCAATGGAACAAAAATTAAAACCTTGTGAAGACGAAACTTATGGTTGTTATGGGATTCGTATGCTAATGACGATTAGCTTTGTGTTTTGTAAAGTGACTTATTTAAAGAAACAAGTGATTTAATAAAGGTTGGAGGATTGAATCTGTGTTGTGAATGAGCTTCTGGGTTGGGAGGATGCCTGCATTTGAACCTCTGCTCAGAATTTGTATCAACCTGCTCTTGGACCGAATACCAAATATCAGACAGGACGCGGCGAGAGATCAAAGAAGTCCCCTAGACAAAGTAACAATTTACCGGAAGGTGGAAACCCCACAAATACGAAAGCTCTATCAAAC
Organism: Persicaria maculosa; assembly: GCA_963922045.1. Taxonomy (NCBI): domain Eukaryota; kingdom Viridiplantae; phylum Streptophyta; class Magnoliopsida; order Caryophyllales; family Polygonaceae; genus Persicaria; species Persicaria maculosa. Next base: position 15,200,749 of record OY998253.1, read on the forward strand.
ATCACTCCGTCCTGTCATTCATTCATGTCGAAAAATGAGCATTTGCACAGAGGCAAGCCAAAATTTAACACCATATGGCCCATATGTCAAATGGGTTCTCATGTTTAACTTTGCCCATCTCACTGATATTTTGCCAATTGGGTTCCCACCATTGAGATAAACTAAGGTAGACAGCAATAACAAACACCACCACCAACACCGACCCAGTTTACATCGCAAAAGGCGAGGCCAGGACTGTCAAGATGTTGGGGGAAATCGGGAGGATGTTTACAAAAACATAAAAGTAGACAGAAGTATCATGAAAACAGCAAAATTCTTAGTAAAAGGAAGGAAAACAAGAAGCTGCTCCCTAAGAGAAAGAGGCTAAGACAATCTTTAACTACAGGACTCACTCATAATACCATGGGTCATTTCATATAACAAGATAAAAAGTCAGATTTTTTAAACCAATGTTAATAATAGGGAGTATGAGATAAGTATCACATTAAAGATAATAAAATCACTGGCTTACTGACTGAAGTGATCAGACCCTTCAAGTCCCTTTACTGGAGTACTTGTTTGCATAAATGGAACACATCAGGAAATGACACCTAGTCTAAAATTCCAGCCTCTCGGTAACTCTCAACTGAAGCAATCAGAGTCTCCTCCAGCGCCCTGCAACTCCACCCCAATCTCTGTAGCTTCTCAGACCTAACATCACTTCCCTCGTTACTTTCTGTCCAACTGTTGCCAACCAACCAAACAAACAGCTCATTACAACTTGAAGGTGGAAGTCATTTTATAACAATTATTAAGCACAAGCTAATCCTTTAGTATTGAAGAGAGGCATTGTTTTTTTTACCTCTTGGGATAGTTGTAGTTGGGATAAACCCCCTTGAGCATCTCCACCAAATCCTTCGCCTTCACGGTGTGGGCGTTACATATATATCTTCCTTGAGCCTCAGGCTTCTCATACAGCAGTAACAGCGCTTCCGCAACATCCCTTACATCCACAATCATTCTAGTCTTGTTTTCCAATGTTTCGTATCCTTCTACGTCAACCCAAGTTCAGAGAATGTGACCAACACGATGTTAGCTATACACAACAAGGTAGCTGGCAGAATAATTATGAAGAAAGGAGCCAAAAGGCAAATAGATGCAAAGAAGATAAACACCACACAACTAGACACTAAACATCAGCCGCCCGAATACACTTCCGCCAGTGGTCTATCCAGAGTCATATCTTCCGACAGGTTTAGAAGATTGAGGTCGTGTCGGATAACCTCCATCCAACTCAAATTATGGTTTCTCAATCGATTTTAGATGCCGATTTCCTAATATGCAGACTTGTTCATATCAACCTGACATGCCAAACACAGGAAGAAAACCTGTAATGTTACCTTTCAGAAGCTTGATAAGAATTAAGCTACTGGCGTTCACAGTAGGTTGGATGATAGGACCAAGAACAACACTGGGGCAAAGAGTCACCACATCAAGGCCAGTTGATTTTCCATATTCAAGTGCCTCACTCTCTGCATCGGTCTTGGAAAAGCAATACCAGTTCTGTACACAACCAAAAACCAAGCAAGCACCATTAATGTTCATTGAATGAAGGTACCCAGAAATTACTGCAGTGTATGTATAATCAGCAGTTCAATTAGCATTAGTAAAGTGCATACATTAGTGTTCCTGCAATACTCCTTATCAGACCAGCAGCTTTCGTCCATGGGTTGACCCTTGGGCCAATTAGGGTTCATGACAACGGAAGCAATAGACGAAACATACACGACTCGTTTCACATTGGCATCAGAACACGCTTTGAGAACATTCAGAGTGCCGTTCACTGCAGGCTCAACGATTTGCTCCTGTTTTCAAGAACAGTAAGAGCCAAAATTGACTAATACAGCTGAAAGGAGAGTACAATTTTAACCCTAACTAAGCAGCGACCTGAGGATTCTCGACCGAGGAGGAAGGTACTGGGCTGGCGACATGGAAGACGCCATCGCAACCGGTGATTGCTGTCCGGAGAGAAGAGAAATCAAGGAGATCGCCTTTGAACAGCTTCAATTTGTCCGATGCTTTGTCAAATTTACTCAAATGAGCATATTTCTGGTCACCTGCAACGCAATTCACACAACACGCCATAACTGAGAAACTAAATCATAATTAAAGAAGAAACCCTAGGGGAAGGGGGGGAAGTGGGGAACTCACTGGGATCACGAACAGTGCCGTGAACGAAGTAACCGCGGGAGAGGAGGAGCTTTACAAGCGAAGAAGCCATGAATCCCCCAGCTCCAGTGACGCAAACTCTTCCTGTTTCCATCGCCATTGCTCCCACTCTCTCTGTGCCGGAAACGAAATCGAGATTGAATCAAAGATGAACGGACAAAGTTGATTTGATCTTTGTTCTAGAGTGAACCGATTACTGATCAATTTGCTGCACTACCGACTACTGATCAACTGCCCCAATTATACTGAAGGACCAGCTTCGAGCGAAGAAGGCGAATTCGAATTGTATACTCCGAAGCCGAAACAGGAAAGGATGATAAATGGATAATCCTATTTTGTTTGCAGATTCCAATTTGGGCGTGGGTGGGCCGTTAAAACTCATATTGGGCCAGAGGCCCAGAACCACATCTTGCAGTAATCATGTTAGCTTCGGGGCATGTTTGCAATGCACATTTTTAATCTAGTTTAGATTTTTTTATAGATTATAATCTAAATAAAAAATTTATAATCTATAAAAAAAATTAATCTAGCTTAAGATTAAGAATATTGTTTGGGATGACTACTGATTATTTAAAAAATTTGGAGATTAAATGGTAAAATTACCAAAATGAATATCAATAAATGAAAGAAAACAATGAGCCTATTTTATTTTATAAAGACAAATTTTGGAAAGATAAAATACTCCTCTCCACGATTAACCAAAATGCAAATAGTTATAGGATTAATATAATTGGGATTTAGGAAAATTGTGATTCGTATTCACCTGTGAATTTCATACAATCTATATAATTTGTCAAAATCCATCCATATCAATTTGTTGAATTCATAAATCTTCACCTCAAAAGTCTATTGCATCATATGGTCACGGATAAACATGTTAGTATTTGAAGACGAATTTGAGAGTGACTCATGTTCAACACCTCAAAATTAAATAAATATATGAGAAACTACTATAAGTTTATAAAGCACCATCAAGCCCAAACTAAGAACATATTCGGACCTAAAACTGGCCCTATGTTTAGCAAAGTTAAACATGAATGTGTACATTATCACCGTCGGTTCTGCAACTCCTAGGATTAGTAAAGGTTGCCCTCCTATAACCAAATGTATGATGACACACACTGTGGTTGATGCTAAGGTTTGAGCTGTTGTCAAAATCCCATTTGCATTGATCATCATATTATAAGGCATTACAACAAATCTTCCTTAAATCCAAAACATACGAGAAGCTTCTGATACCTGTACCCCTCTCCAGCTGCTCACCAAAGGAAATTACAGGGATTGTAGAAGCAAAAAAAAAATGTAGGTGGTGGGAGCCAAAATCCTGAAAAAAAAAATACACAACACAAGTATTGTCGAAAAGATGAAAAAAATTTGATGTCATAAACACAATACTGATACTGAAATGGAAGGAAGCATCACTTGATTCCTGCACTAAATCCACCAGTCCAGTCCTGCTTCTAGCACTTCAGCCTTCCTTTGAGATCATTCCTTATCCCTTTGAAAGGAACAAATGTTTCCTCCATGATCTCCAAGATCCAACCGACTCAAATCCAAACATAAGAGAGTCTGAAATGAAGTGTGATTTCAGATGCCCAATGGCTTAATTGAAGTAGTTGTTCTATAAAGAAAACAACTTTATAACAAGAAATGAGGGGAAAAAAACAAAAGAGAATGTCAAAAAGGAGACCTCTACCCAGTGATGTGTATATACTAATGTAAAGGTTCAAGAAATGATATATGGATTTGAGAAAGGGAATGGAGATCAAAAGTGCAGGAAAAAAAAGATATATAATATTTGTATTAAGCTTTCCAACTAAGAATCTGGTGTTTTATTGTAGAAAATTGTTTGGTCCTTTTTAATTGACCAGAATCTATTGCTTCTGATACTATCAAATAAAGTTCAATTTCAACAGCACAAAGCAAGAGTTTCATTCAGTTTCAAGCAGGTCTCGACACAAAAACTCCTTGACAACAGACTACAACAATGATACAACTTCATCATGCTAAATCACTGATCATGAAACACTGGTATCTTAAAGGACATAAAAACTTTAAAAAAAAACAACAAAGAGGCTATCTCCTTCAACTATCACTCTCTAGAAGTAAAATATAACCTGTTTTTTTATGATAACCAACAACAGAAATAACATCCCAGTTTTAACATTATAAATCAATCAAAATCAAACATCTAAAATGCATAAATCCACTTTCACCCCTTGTAATGGCAAAGAATCTCTCAATTTTGGATTAAAAAAAAAACTCTAACAGGATGAGAAGAGATAATTCAGTAACATACAAACCACTTCAAATTTCAAATGACATGTAAATGACAAGAGGTTGAAAAGATTTGAACCATCTTTAAAAAAAAATTGTGTGTTCAGAAAACCATCTATTAACTGAATACTTATATCGAACTACCCATTATAATATGATTTGCTGGCAAAAAAAAAAAAAAAACAAACAAGCTGATGTGTAAAATATTTTTGATGGTCTTCAGTTAAGGTCTTGAAGCCTCACATTCTACATTTCGTGCAACGATGCATGATAAACAAAAAAAAAATTCAAGTTTCGAATATCCATTCATGAACAAATTACATCAAAAGGTTGTTTGGTGTATATCATGTTAAAGTGTGAGCTGTCAAACCCCCTTCAATTTGATCCCCTTCAAACTATCCCCCTCTACCTCAAGGCGGGAGTAGCCCCTCATCGCAACTTCATGCAAGCCAGTCAGAAGGACAAAACACTATGCACGATCCACTGACACCATCCTGTGATCCTGGGCACCGCACAACAGAACCTTCACGTGGCAATCCCTGAGTACGAATCCGGAAGCCGGACGACCCGAACCGATCTTAGCACCGTCGAAATTTAGGTTAACGATGCCTACAGGCGGTTTTTTTCCACTTTACCATTTTCTGCCTTTTCGTTTTCTTTTGACAGATGTTATCCTACTATTGTCTTTATCGTTTTCTAGAACCTCCGTTTGGGCTTTCCTCCAGTTTCTTCTATATTTCTTAATAAACCTTTCTCAATCTTCTATCTTTCCGACATCATTGTTATCAAAGAGAATTCTGTTTCTTGGTACAAGCTCCCCAAAGCGACAACGCTAGGGGTGATTTTTGCTCCGAAGAGAGATTAGAAAAGTTCTCTGTAATGATATTCTTATAGGTTTGTTGGACAAAAATGCGCAATAATCGTACAACACATTTTATTTGATTTTTAATATCTGAGTTCGACCCCTTTTGGTTATCCTCTTGATTCGAAGTCGTATCGATACCAAGATTTTATTGGTTTTGGTGATTTGGGCTGCACCCGAATCTTAGCGGGTTGCCTACGTAACTCTTGGAAGAGAATCAAGCCTCACATAGTTCCGAGTGTTTGAGTTTGTGTATTTTAGCATCTTAAAGATTTTAATGCATCATTGGATCGTATTAGGACCTACCTTCTCGAAAGGGTAGCCCTAACATAAATCACACTATCATATGCATGAGATTTTCTCATGTATCACCCGAATAAATTGAGCACACCTTCTAGGAAGGGTTTCCCAACTCAACGGCTATCACTTACACGGAAAATCATGTATATTTAATTTAAATTTGATTTTGACCTCATTTTCATTTTAAAAGTGAATTTAGAGGTTAGCGACTATACTCGACATATTTTTTGATTTAATATTGGGTTACCTACGTAGCCATTAGCTGGCGTCAAGTCTTTATGTAGTTCTACCCAAACCGATTTTAATTTAGGAAAACTCGGTCTAAGCTTTTGACTCCGTTTTTGTTATTTAGGAGCTGATTTGAGACTCGGCCCACTAGAATAAAATGACACTGAAATTTTACGAGTTTAACTTTATAATTTTGTTAAAACCAATTTCTAATTTGTGTCAATTATAATTTGTATACTTTAGTGGGTGAGTTGTGTAATTAAATACATATTTGAGGAGCTTGGGGCGTATATACATGTACATATGTATATTTGGTTTTACTTTTGTAAACCAAAGCCTAACAAACAAATTTTCTATTAATTTTTCCTGGGCAAAACCAACCTCTCTTGATACATATTTGAGGAGCTTGGGGAGTATTATTATTTTTTTGTGTGCTAGCTGGGAGATTTGGATGGGTCTAAGCCCAATTTAAAACCCACTAGACATTTTTGTCTTTTACTGTTGTTTTGCTTTTCCTCCTCTTGCAGACGTCTTTGTTGTTGCCTTTGCTCAACAACATCAAATTTGCTTTCTTCTTTCTTTCTTTTAGTGGTAGAACACCATAACCCAAGCTCAAAGAAACTATGTGAACTTGAGAGTATCCTGATTTAATTCAAATGCGAGTACCCCCAAATTTATAACCGAGGAAAATTTTGGTGAGCAGTTTTGGGTGATGGTAGCCCGAATCAAGCCCGATTAGCGGGAGCCAGGCCCGGACGAATTTCAACCACACCCGCTCGGGGCTGGCGAGCTCAGATCCGGTGCGTCCACTGCCGCCTGGAGGAGATGAAGGTGTCCGAGAGTACTGGGAAGGAGTCGATGACAGCCATGACAAAGGCAATCGAGGTTTGTTTTGGAAAACCTGTCAATTTCAATTTTTGTCCCAAATCACAGCTTGCCATTTTGTTTGTTGAACTAGCTCTCTTCTCCATTCATTTCGAATTTGCTCTAACACTCAAATCTGGGACACATTTGGTTTAATTTTGGTCAGACTTGAATTTGGCGTGCTTGGGTCAAGGCACGTTACAACTAATTTCAACCGGGCCTCAAGGGAAGATGATGGAGGTTGTTAACTTGTACCCGCAGCTGTCGTCGACTGCATCCGGGAGTTTACGACTCCCGCATTTGGCCTGCCAATTGCTAAAGGGGACTCTTGGACCAAGAGCAATCGCCAAACGGCAGTTGAAGAATCCATGGACCCAGAGGCGGACCCACATGGGGGCATGTGTGGGCACGTGCCCCCACCCTCGCCCCCATAATTAGGTATATGTAAAAAAAAAAAATTAATTTCAAAACGACGTCATTTTGATACAAAACCAAAAAACCTAATCTGAACAAAACTAAGGGGAACAGGAAGGACGCCGCCAGTTGAGGACAAGCAGGACGCAGAATTCCCGAACGAAGGGGAAAACACAGTTGATCCCGCAGTCGCCGACCGGTGACCACCGTCGCCCTCTCCGACCGGTGGCCGCAGTCGCCCTCTCTCCTACCAACCACTGAATCCCGCAGTCGAGCCGCTTCTCGCCCCGGACAGTGCAGCGCGCTCCTCCGCTTTCGAGTCTCCGTCTCCAACTCTGACCGGTGGCCGCCGTCGCCCTCTCTCCGACCATTGAATCCCGCAGTCGAGCCGCTTCTCGCCCCTTCTCTTCTCAGCCCTCAAATATCAAGTAAGTGAAATTAAAATTAGATGTGACTTTGTGATATTGTGAAATTGAATGTGAATGTGTGATATATTTTGGGTGTGACTTTGTGAGATTGTGATAGATTTCGAAATTGAATCGAAATTGGATGTGACTTTGTGAGATTGTGAAATAGATTTCATTTTAGGTTTGACTTTGTTGAAGATTTGCAATTTCATTTTAGGAATGAAGAACTACTTCAGTATGTAATTCTAATTAGAAATGAAGAACTATTTTTTATTAGTGAAATCTTTTGGTTTTTATCGCTATTTTGTAGCATTGAACTCTTTTTGCATTGTCTGAGATCTGGCTATTCTTTGTCGTCTGATATCGGTGTGCCCCCACCCTCAAAGAGTTCTGGGTCCGCCACTGCATGGACCGAATTCCCCAGGTTTGAATAATCTTTAGTTCATTTTTTTTTGCTTGCCTCAAAATTTTGTGATTTGAGGCTGTGATACTGATCTTGTCTCACTTGTTAAAGATTCAGCACACTTTCTTTGATTAGGATCTGCTCTCAATCCTTTGTATTGAATTTATTTAAAGTTACAGGCAGTCTGGTATACTGAGATGAGAGGTTTAATTTACATCTCTGATTTGTTATCCTCAATTGTGAACTGGCTGCTCTTTTGCTATTGTTGTAAACCTACTCAGAGTGCAATTCAGTCCATTTTTGTTCTGTAGTAGCCTTTTTTTTGTTTCTGGAAATTGAACACAAGGGAGAACCGGCCATGCTTAGGGGAACTTGTGCCATTTGAGGAGCAACTGTCATGGCAGAGGCATTGAACCTGAGTGTCAATTTTTAGTAATCCTCCTTTCGTAAAGAAACCCATTAATTAGAGTCTCAAGTGAGAATCCAATAGTTTTTTTTAACAGACAGTTTTTTCCATTATCATTGCCTTGCCACCCTTTGTTCCTGCTTCCATTTCGACAGCATTTCGCTCATGTAGGCCGATCCAATCCGGGATCGAGTGTAGCGGCGAAAAAAAATTTCGAGCCGACTACGAGAGAGAGAACCCTCAACCTATTATGAAGTTGATCCCTAAGCCAAAGTAATTTTATACTTAAGCCTATTATCGAGACCAACCCCTAGGTGAGAGTCCTTATATCCAAACCCTTGATCCTCCATTCTTCCTCGTGTACCTGCAAAATAAGTCATAGAAAAAAAGTTATAGGTATAAAACTATACCTATTTCAATTTTCCAGCAGCTGAACTCTCATAAAAGAATCCAAAGGTTTATCCCTTTGTTCCTTTTCTTGCTGAACTTTCACAAAAGAATCAAAAGGTTTATCCCTTTGTTCCCTTTTCTTTCTTCTTTGGTCCTAAAATGCTCTCTCTCTGATTTTTGCAGTCAACCTCCGGCAAACATTTAGGGGATCCCTTTTATAGGTGTAGGAGTAGCAGTTACATACCTCTAGATAACCACCCACTACTCTATTTCCCCTTTTAGTTTTTATTTTCTGGAGGAATGCGAATAAATTCCACGTACTGAGGTAATGGGGAGCAGTTGAAAGCTCTCACTCAACTGCTATATCAGGTAGTTTTGGCTCCTTCATTTTTTATGTGATGGGTTGTTGTGTGGGCTGGGCTGATTTACCAACACTTTCAGATGGGCCTTCAAAAAGAAAATTTCTTCCCAAAAAAAAGGAAAGAAAGAACTACCACCTGACATAATTTTTTGTATTTCATTTATAAAATTTTGTAGTCCAAAAAGGTTTTATTTTCTTTGTCAATATTTCGGATTACTTTTTCTATTTGTCTATCCATCTTTCCAACCAATGAAAGGGTCCACCGACATTTGGTGAAAATTTGAACGTCGTCTTCCATATCATGATCGTAGAGAGAGCAATTCATCAGGACATGGATTCCCTTTTTTCAATTGTGGTTTCTAAAAGAAATGTTTAGCACAAAAAACTTTGAATTCCAACGCAAACCACGAAAGCATTGGCTTTCGAAGAAAGCCACCAGCAAAGGACTTAGAGCTGAGTGCGACAATTGGGAAATTCTAATGTCGTCATATCATCGCAGATACATGAGAAAGACAGTTAAGTGACTTAAGTCTCATAGATTGAAAATCATCAAATCCATTATAAGCTGCAGATCAAATTTCCTTTTTCACCAAAAAAAAATCATTTAAGTGGTTTGTTCATTGAAAAGCCATAATAGTTGTGGAATGCCCTTATCAAAAAAAAAATTCGTGGAGTGTCATGATCAGTTTCTGCATATCAAAAAGTTCTTCAGATCTTTTTTTTCATATCGATTTTTGTTAGGGCAATTTTATCGGTGTCCAAATGTGTAGGGATACTACAAGTTTTAATATTAAAAAATGAGAACAGTGGTCCATGGGATGCTTGAGAGATGCCTTCAAAGCATCGATACCACGGGAGATAATGTGGAACCCGAGCGGTGGCGCGCTTGAAAGCTGCTGCAGAGGAGGGACACACGTCGACGGATGATTGGCCAGTAGCAAGGGAGCGGCAGAGGGTGACAGTTGGGCATGTGATGGACGGTCTGGATTTGTTGTCAGGGGGGGGGGATTATTTTACACAATAAAAACAGTATTTCGGGGAAGAAAATGTAAAATAAAAAAATTTATCACAGTACTAGATTAATTTTTATCTACATGTAAACATCAATTTTGAATATGTTTGACTATATTTTTTTTAAAATAATTTCTCTTTGATTATAAATATGCAAAATATAATCCAAAAAATTGAATTATAAATATGGAATAATTTGAAATAATAAATAATGCAAGAAATGAAATACATAATTATTAAAAAAATATTTATTAATAGGAGAAAGTTGATATGAGTAGTTTTGGCTATAAATACATACCTTTACCAACACCTAACACACACTACCATGGATCCATCCCAAAATCCTTCACCATCTCCCTATCATGGATCCATCCCAAAATCCTTCTAAAAATGTCTTCTTTTCTAGCTTGGGTAATATGTCACTTTCTTCTGAATATGATCTAGCATATTACTCTCAAGTTCTCTCTTCAAACACGGAAAATTTTACCCCAATCAACTCTGGAATTGAATATGCACAACACTCCCGGTCTATCCCAACATATAGCACCCAACCAGGTGTTGGTGACCCCCCAACAGGTGGTAGTGGCGGTTCTCGTGGTCGAGGTCGTTCTCGCGGTGGAGGACGTGGTGGTGCTCGTTCTCGTGGTGAAGCTGTGGAAGGTGTTGATGAAGTTCGTGATCCTCGCGCCTGATGGGGGGTGGAAGATGACAATCTTCTGGTTAGCGCTTTCATTAACATCTCCACTGACGCTGTCACCAAGACAGACCAAGACCCGCAAGCATTTTGGGCTAGGATTGGAGCTTTCTATGAGGAGTATAGGAAACCGCGCCAAGTGAAAAGAGAAATTTCCAAATGTAAGGCAAGGTAGCAAAAAATTTGGGGCCAATCGTGGAGCCAATTAGTATTTTTCGCTTTCCGAATTATGTTATGTTATTGAAAAAATTCTAAAGTTTATGCATTGTCTTTGTTGTAACGTCCTTTTGTTTATTTAATTATTGTCGTTTATATATATATATATATATATATATATATATATATATATATATATATATATATATATATATATATATATAGTTCACAATATGTCATTTATAAATAATATTAATTTAATATTAATATTTTAATAATAATAAATGAATATATATAATAATATAATCAAGAATGGAAATCATTGTTGGAGAGGGGTATATTTGTAAATTGAGTGGGTATGAAAAGATGGGTTTTGGGATACTATGAATGCTATTAATAAAGTGAAAAAAATAAGAATGAGATATTAGGATGATGTGGCGGAGAGAGAAAAATAAAATATTAGTATTCCTAGTATTCATTGATAAACATGGCCTTATCTCTTTTCCATCTGCTTAGCTGATTTAGCCCCATCCAAATGGGGTTAGCACAACTTCAAGAGGCTCAGATTAATTTTTAGTCTTCCTTGTCTCTTACTACCTCCGTTCCAAAATACACGTCCTTTTAATTTTGAGCACACATTTTAAGGAGCGAAAAACTCTATAAAATATTATATTTTTGATTAATTTCTTTATATAATTTGATACTTATTATTTTTCGCTCTTTACAAAGCGTTTCAAAAAGCAAAATGACATCTATTTTGAAACGGATGGAGTATTCCATGGCGGACGATTTCATGTTGCTTGAGATCAACAAGGATGATTTCCTTTTGTTTCTATCACCATATAAAGCGATCTTCCTATCTGATCATACAAAACCATTTGCAAATTTCAAGAGCAATCTGTTCCATGATGAAATTTTATTAAATCATTTAAAATCCTTTCTCATTCAATTATCAATAATCATTAAAAAAAACATCTATAACCGATTTAAAATATAATCTATTGACCATCGCAGAAGGTTATAATACTAGTTATATTTAATAAATTGAAATCCTAATCGTCAGGATTTATGGTATTACGTCATACGAACATGGTGTCATAAATCCTTATTTGCTTTCAATTTTCAATATACCTGAGCAAATATGGGCCAACACGCTCGGCCTGCCTAACCCGCCTGCGAAAATATGAATGTTTGGACAGAACAGTTTGCCCAAGTGGGCCGACGAGCCCGGCCGGTAGGCCTAGAGGGCCGGGCTTGGGCATATGGTAAAGCCCAAGTAGGCCGATAGGCCCGGCCCGATTATATATATAACATAATAAAAATATATACAAAATTTCTAGGGGTGGGCACAAATCCCGCAAATCTTGTACCCGTCCGGCAAAAATGATGTGAAACGAAACGCGGGATAAGGATACACATATATGTGTATTTACAGTGTGTATATATATTTACAGTCGCACACAGTCACTACACATTTGAAATTATATATTTAGTGTATGGGACATACATATTTACATTTGATATATATACATTACAGTGTAAGTGTAGAGGATAGATTTTATATGAGCATGACTATAATGTAATTTGTGAGCAATTTATGGCCATTGGATGAGAGAAAATAAACGATTAAGATTAGATCAAAATTTAAATGAATTAATGATTAATTGCAATGGCCGCTCCTACGCCTCCCGATTGAAGAACCAACGAATTCCGGCGCTCATTCGTTCTACCTTTCGATGATTCTTTTAGTAAGTTAGTCCTAATCCCGTCCATCTTCGTATCGCGTGTTTTCATCGTTCGTTCTCATATCCGACGTATCCTCTTCATGAACAATTGATGCTTTAAGGGTTCATGGGTTTCAATATTGATGGATATGAATTTATTTTTCTCAAATTATGATTAACTAGGTGTTTGGGTTTGTAAAAACTAAACCTAGATGAGTTGATCTGGCTTTTTTTTTTTTTTTTCCTATTCCCAATCAAGAACGGGATTTTGGGATACATTGAGCAATATCTTAATTTTAGGAATATGTGGAGAATATGATTTGGGAGTGTCCCACATTGCTTATAAAATGAATCCAAGCTTTGCATATAAGCCGGTGGGCTACTCCACCTAATACTAATTGGTTTTAGGATGAAACCTCACTTGGCTTGTGTGCTCGGCTTGATTGGTGCGTGTGCGCTTGGCGTGCGTGGCCCCCCCACGTCGGATGACCCACCGTGATTTAACATGGTATCAGAGCCGAGGTTCGGTTGGGATGCGGGCAGTTGCACTTGAGGGGGGGTGTGTGGAGAATATGATTTGGGAGTGTTCCCACATTGATTCATTTTTGGGCTACCCCACCTAATACCAATTGGTTTTAGGATGGAACCCCGCATATTGATGATTCATTATTAATTGGGAGATATCTATCTCAACTGATTTGAAATCTCAATTAGGAGAGTTTCATAAGTAATTACTAAATGATTTGAAGTATCAATTGATCGAGATCTGCTAAATATTATTGTCTATTGTGCATTTGTGCTATATGCTACATATTGATGTTGGAATTGAAGGTGTCACCGGCATTTGATAAATCAACCGCAAGATTGTTTTTTTTTTTTTGATATGGTAAGAATTCGGCTGGTATGACCTAGCCGATAGCATCCTTTCGGATGAGATCAATGAGATCTTTGTTTGATTCTACTGCAATCCCGGAATAAGAGTAGCTAAGGTGTGCAACCTTATCTGCCACTCTGTTCCCTTCCCGGGGCACATGGGAAAAATTTGTTCTCTGGAAAGATTTGGTTATCCATTTAATGTCTCCCATTAGAAGCTCTATTTCCCAAGGACAGTCACCCAACTGTTTTAAATTTCGGATAATTGTAAGAGAGTCTCCTTCAATGACCATGTTATGGATTTTTAGTTGGATTGCCTGTAGTAGACCCTCCCTCAAAGCCAGAGCCTCAGTCATGGCAGGAGTTAGTTTTCCAAATCTTTTGTATTCAAGCTTGATTAGTTTACCACACCAGCCCCGAATGACGTATCCTCCGCTACTCACACCTTCTTGAGAGATAGCTCCATCAAAGTTCAATTTTATGAAACCCTGAACCGGTTTCCTCCATCTAATATTCTTTCTGCTAATTTTCCGCAATTTTGTCTTGTGTAAACAATTAGAGTCGTTATCACCTTCACTTTGTATTGCCTTGTGCCAGTTTTCCCGTGTTGATGTTACTGTTCTTTCAATTTCTTGGAGAGAAGGAATTTTACTATCCTTGAAAATTATTTGATTTCTGAAGAACCACGTTAGCCACCAGTTTATCGCCAATTTTTCCTTCTCATCTCTGTTAAGCTTTTCCCCCAAGACACCCATGATTTCCTTAATATCTCTTGTAGTCTCTATAATGGGATTCGCAATCTCCTCCACTTTCTAAGAGTAAAGGCAAGAGTTCTTGATGAATGCACACTTGATGAAAAGATGACATTCATCTTCCACCGGTACATCACAAAAGGGGCAGCCATTCGGGATAGGAACTCCTCTGTTAGTCAATCTCTCCCTTGTAGGAAGTCCTTTTTGACCAACTTTCCAAAGAAAGTTTTTGACTTTTGGAATAGTGTTTAGTTTCCATGTCCAATAATTTGGGTCATCTGCTCCTCTTTCCGGATATGTAATAATGTTCATGGCGCTAGCCGTTGTAAACCATCCATTTTTATCTGGCCACCAATATAGTCTATTTGGAATCGGGTTTATTGGGAGTGGTATGTCCATTATTTCTTTTACACTATTTGCATATAAGTGCTGTTCTAGTTTTTCCTTCCACCATTTTCCCGCCGTAATATACTCACTTACACAGGTATTGGGTTGGATTTGTTGGTTTGAGTTGATTCGTTTTGATAATGGTTCAAAAGATATCCATTTGTCTTCCCAAAATCTGAAAGTTTTACCATCTCCTATAGACCAGATGAGGCCTGAACTGAATTTGTCAATCAAAGAACCGCAAGATTGTGTTGTTGACAGTGGAGTTTGTAAAAAAAAATTGTAATTTATAGATTATTCATACGGGATAGTATTCGTATGTACATGGAGTTTTTTTGGGGCTGTTTATGTATAGGTGAATAAATGAATATTATTCATTTGTAATTTTGATTTATTCGTTGTATGACTGCTTTTATTCATAAGTACATGTGATATTATTCGTCTCAATAGTGACAAATTGTTAGTAATAAATTTGCATAAATGTCAAATTATGTACGAATAATCTTAGAATTGCCTAGGAATAAATATGAGTTATATATGAATATTTGTTTATATACGAATAATCTCGTGGTTCTCTATGAATAATGTCGCGGAGAGTGAAAGTCACGCTCTTTAGAAGGAGAGTAAACAAGAATTTGATGTGGGTCCCATCATAATTAATTTAAATTTTAAACCAAGCTTCTCCATCCCTTCTCTATTAATCAATGGGTAGGATTTGCTCACATTTTACATGATAAGGCTTGCTCACACAGGAGCCAACCTCTTACAGTGTATATATATATACACTATAACTATAACATATATACACGTTAACATGTATATATAACTTTCTATACAGTATATATCACTTTGTATTACATTATATATATAACTTTGTATTGCATTTGTTAGTAAGTTAATATTGTATCCAAATTTGCCTCACATTTGAAAGTATTGGTATAATTTGTTATTTGCCTCTTTTTTTAAAAAAAGATTAGTTCAATTTTGAATAAAAAAAAATGAATTTGAGACGTTAGGCCCGCTTGGCCCGTTGGGCGGCCCAACCCAGCAATGAGGACGGGCTTGGGCAAGGCACTATGCCCAAAAACCGGGCCTGGCCCAAGCATGACCCGGTGCAATAGGCTGAAAATTTGGTTAAGGCCCGACCCAAGCCCGTCCGGCCCATGCTCAGGTCTAATTTTCAGTATCTACTTCCACGTCGATTCACACGTGGCACGTCGATTTGAATATTGTACTAATGTAATCCAGTTTTATAATCCGGATTTGTGGTGTATCTAACAACACGCAATGCTAACAAGCAATTTTGTGCCCCAATCGGGGTGGCTAACTGATAGGGGGCAAGGGGGATTTAGGATGTCTCGGGTTCGATCCATACCTCACCTCTTTCCTTGTTTACTTGCTGTGTGGCGGGTTCCTCGTCATAAAAAAAAAAAAAAAAAAAAAAAAGGAATTTCGTGGGTAAGATAGTAAAGAAACAAGCAATATTGTGGGTTAGATATATGGTAAATTTTCAAGGTGCATAGCCTTAACATATCTACGATATACAGTGTCAGAAGCTCAGTGTATACTGTAATAAAGCGAAACAGAAAAGCGCCGAAGGGTAAGATATAATCAGGCAAGCAAGCAGTCAAAACTCATAGGCAAATACAGCAACAGAGATTAGTCCCAACGCCTTTTTTACCATTTCAGGCATTCACCTCCCTCATTTCACTGCAACCTTACAAAAGTGGACCCGCCCCCAGTTTTGTACATAAACATCAAAACCTGTCAGTCATTTCACTGCAAACTCCTACCCTGTACTGTACCTACTCTCCCATCTTTTACTGCATTTAATCCATAAACACTTCGATAATCCCCTCCTTTACAGTTTCACAAACAGGACAGACCCTCAAAAGGGCCCCACACTCTCTACAAGCGCACAGGTGCCTACACGGTAAGAGCACCACACAGGATCTCTTCCTCAAGCACCACTTGCACCCCATCTTGTCGCCTTCCGCGGCCCCGCAACAGGCCGAGGCAGCGTCTTGGGCCGATGCGCTCCCGCTCGCGGCCCAGTAGAGCCGCTCCTGCGCCTCTTGTTGGGCCTGGCCCAACATGTTGTGAAGGCCCAGTATCACCGCTTCGTTCTCCTTGGCCACTCTCTCCCACGCCTCTGTTTCCATCTCCGCCTTCCTCAAGGAGTCCTCCAGCTCCCTCGTCCTCGCCGTCGCTCCCGCGAGCTCGCGCTCTGTTTTGATCATCATCTCCATTGTCCTCGTTTCCAGGGATCTCATCAGCGTCGACAGGTGCTGCTTCCTCTGTTGCTCGATCGCGTGCTTCAATTTCTCGTTCTGCAACACGATTTAAATTTTTTCTCCTTCATGAAGCCGAAAATCGAACGCGGATTCAATTAGGGAGGGGGGAAAAAGGCAAAACAAACCTGGAGGTGGAGAAAGAGATCGATTTCGCGCCTCTGCCTCTCGAACTCGTCCATGGCCGGAAAAGGCGGGACATTCGGATCGGCGAGGATCCAATCCTGAGAAGAGGCCATGGCATCAGAAAAGATTGGAGCTTGGAGCATCATACAAGAAGAAGAAGAAAGAGGCTGTAAATATAGAGAAAGAGAGAGACAGGGATAAAGATAGGAGTAATGTGGTGATGGCGATGGTGCGTGTAGGTAGAGGAATCGGAGTGGGCTGGCAAAAGCTAGGGTTTAGAGGGTAGCCATACAATAAAAAGGGAAAGGGGGGGAGGGGAGAGGGGGCGACAGAAAAGGAGAGATTGTTGTTTGGAAGTGGGAGGAGAGAAATCTGGATTCTGGATGCTCTCAGAGGTCCCGATGAGCCTAAAAAAGGACGCATTTAAAAAATAGGAGGAGGCATAGGGGGGTGGGAGTGGGGAGAGGGGGTAGGAAATTTCCAACTGTGCAGAGTGGGTGTGGGTTCAAATTAGTGGTGGGGACTGTGATTGTTGTTTCCTGGTAAATTGTTTGGATTTATACTGAGCACTGAAGAGTTTAAATTAGCTATAGACTGTGTTTGGATTTGGGTTCGAATGCAGGTTCGGGTGAGACCGAGACGGAGCAGGGTAGAATCAAATGTCAAGGGGGCTGACATTGACAAAGGGAGGGGGCCTGGGAAGGAGGTTCGGGAATTGCAGAGCTCCGTCAGTTTGGAAAGGAACTCTTTTGAGCTTTGAGCTTTGTTGAAGTGAAGTGACACCACTCCTCCTTTACTTACTGTATTTAATTAAGCTTAGAAAATGGAGTAATTAGAGCAACAGCCCCGTGACTCCTTTCATTTTCTCTCCCTTTCACCTCTTCCTTCATTACTCGTTTGTCCGCCCCTGTTTTTACACCATTTCCATCCTATCTTCTTAAATTTCTCTAAAATAGCACTGTCTGTAGTATATATTTTTTTTAATATTTTTTAAAAATAGTTATTGGTAGTTCTTATAAGAAATATCTATTGTATGACAAAAAAAAAAATTATAATTTCTTAATTATGAAAAATTTATATGAGCTAGACATGTTATCAATGTTAATTTAAATGTGAAATAAGGAGGATTTTTTTTCTAAAATATGATTTTTTTAATAAATAAACAAATAGGTTACTAAAAGATTTTTCAACAAATGCGTGTTATATATTTATTTTAAATAAGATAACGTATACAGTAATAAATAAATATATTTTTATATTCTCAAAAAAAAATAGCAGACAAATAAATATTCACTTTATAAAATAACATTTATTAAGAAATCGAGCATCTCGCGGTTAATAAAATTAGTTTTTTTTATTCTTACTCCTCTATTTTTTATACGACCTTCATTTTTTTTTAATGAATTTTATCATTATGTATATTTTTATTATTTTTATTATTCTAAAAAAAATGTATATAAACAATAAAATTTATTTAAAAGTAAACCGAGAGTAATGCTCTTGTAAGTTGTACCCTATAGGTTACTCTGCCAAAAGTTAAAAAGTACATATAATTTTTTTTCAAGAAAAAAAAATGTTGAAATGATATTTCCATCAATTTTTATAAAATATCTCAGTTTAGAGTATAATTTATTAATTTTGTTTTAAAAAAAGATGTTATTCTAGGTATTTTGGTATTCACCTTATATAAATGTCTTTATAATGATTAATATATTTTTAGTTTTAGTTTTCAAGAAAGTAAATATCTGGTGTAATATGTTTTGCCAAAGAGAATAAGTATAATATAAAGACATAAATTAAGAAAACTACAGTATCTATTATGGGAGTATATTTTTTAAATTGAAAATCTTTTTTGATTATTATTCTTAACCGGTGCTTCTGAGGGGATATTTTCCACGGCATCATGGGTCTTCACATTAATTAATTTGCAGACGTTACGGTATGCAAAATAAAAGCGTGATGAAGAAAACTATCTATGATGGGATGATCATCCATGATGGAGAAAACTATTACAACCACCAAATATGGTTGATAAGAGGTGGATAAAGATCAAGTTTTGGAAGGGCTGGTCCCATTTAGTTTGAATTTGAAACCTCAAAACGGTGACCGAATCAAAACCAATTACTACCTAAAAGAAACCAAAATATATACTCCATGTTATATTGTTATATGCCCAGAGTATACCAATTCTAATATATTTCGTTACAACTTACAAGTAGGGTATAATAATAATAATAATAATAATAATAATAATAATAATAATAATAATAATAATAATAATAATAATAATAATAATAATAATAATAATAATAATAATAATAATAATAATAATAATAATAATAATAATAATAATAATAATAATACATATGTCTAATTATTAAGAAAATTTATAGTATCGACATAGTTGGTAAATTAACTTTTTCACTAATGAATATAGATAACTATAACTTTTTTTAAAATAAAATATTCAATATTTTGATAGAAGGTAAAAAAAAAAAATTCTAAAATAGTAATGGGATAAAATATCAATTATTTTGAGGCGTGAAGACAAGCATATTCAGCAAGGCGGTTGTGAATAATCTCAGGCCCAGGCGCAGCCCAAATGGCGACAAAATGGGCCAAGTGTCAGCCCATTACATCTCACACGTTTGTCTATAGTGTGTGAATAATTGAATAGTAATCAAACTATCAAAGTAGCCACATTGTGGATTTTGACTTGTTGTTTAGTTACCAACCGATGATGTACAACTGAGTAACTTTAGCCTGTATTTGACGCTAGATTTTTTTTACAATAAATAATTCGAAATCTTAGACTTCAACTGAAGTCTGAGATCATAAGAGGTCAAAAAAGACAGACAGACTAACCGTCATGATACAACCAAAAAGACCATAAAACAAAAAAAACCCAAACACAAAAGATCATAGCGAAGAAGGCCAGTGAAAAGGCAGACGTAGGACACCAGATGGAGGTAGCGAATTTCAAGAACATGGAAAAGCCGAAAGACAAACACGATGTCTCGACGATGGGGAGACAGAGGCAGAAACTCAATAGCGGAAAGGACGTCTCCAAGGGAAATGTTGATCAACGACGTTCCTCTCACCTAGATGAGAGATCTTCGAGAATCGCGAACACTTCCACGGTCAACACGAACAACAGGGCGCCCGAGATTGTAACTTCATCCGGAAACTAAACGAAGCCACACCCAAGAAAACGACTCCACTCAGCTGGACAAAGACACAAGATCAAAGGAAACGGGTAAAAAAGGTAGAAGCGAGTGAGTCAGGAGAGTTTAAGAGATGTTTAAGGTGCTCAGAGTGTAAAGAAAATATCAATATAAAAAGAATATATCAATAAAATACCCATTTAGATTATAGATTTGAAATGATTTGTTTTTACATGACAAAAAAGAGTCTTGTTAGATACACCACAAATGGTAATTAAGGAGTTGCACGTCGTTATTAACGTGTAAATGTGGTGGGTGGGATCTTAGTGCACGTCGACCTGCACGTTAAAAGCAATGTGCAAGTCTGCACGTAGTCAACGACGTGCAAGAATACACGTAGTCAATGACGTGCAACTTGTCCGATTAGGGTTCACGACTTAGGGTTGGGTTTAGGGTTTAGGGTTTATGGAATAAAAATAAAGTGCTAGGGTTTAAGGTTTAAGGAGATGTTATTGGAATAAAAAAATCAATGATTGTAAAGGTTTTCATTCGTATAATATGCGAATAATATTACAAGACACGGAAAAAAAGGTTTACACCGATAATTGTAATAGACTCGTGGAATAAAATCTAGACAAAGTGTAAAGGGCGACTGACATCGCCACGTAAGGCTCGGAATCTGTCAAAGTGAGCTTGAAAAGGAGCATCCCATCCTTCGACGCTCGGTTGATGATGGGCAACCCATTCTGGCGCATGCGGGGGAATAGGAGCGTTAGGACGCAACCAGACCTATGAGAACGGAAAATTAGAGTTAGAGTATTGAAATATATATATATATATGAAAAGTAAGAATAGGTAATATAAGACGTTTGGAGTCGTACCGCGACAAAATGATCTTGGTTTCCGATGCAAGCTAAACCAAGGGTTGCTTATTGAGGGTTGTTACCAGGTGTCGGCGAGGACATGGGGAGACATGTGAACGGATGATGCCAAGCTAGGACGACGAGAGGAATCTGATATACCGTTGCAAATACTAAACCCATGATGGGTAGCTCTATCCAACGTCTCCTATCACCATGCACAGGTCCCGTCCATCTCTAGTTGTCGACGAACTGCTGCAATGTGTGCCCTTCCATATGACAACCGGCGTAGTGATCTGCGTGATCCTTCAAGTGATTGCATAATAACGCTTTCAGATCTGGGAAAGCAGACTCGCCGATCAGTGATATCAATGACGCCAAAGCACGGTAGTCACAATGACCATCTCCAATAGTGTCCCTGACACCCTGAATATGTCCGAGCATGAAGGGATCAACGTTGTTTCGACCCCAGTTAAACCCTCTGAACACATCATCACGTCCACGTCGAGCTGTTGTAGCTTGTGGACGATGTCGAGTAGCATGTGCTTCTTCTCTCTCAAAATTTGTCATGAACTCCTTGTATCGCAACGAGTTGGTTCTACATGCATTCCTCGACCCCGAGTCCTCATGGATGGTGGGGGTAGGGCTGGGCAAAAGTTGGTTCGGACCGGAATCGGACCGGGACCAGACCGGAAATTACGGTTTTGGATCGGACCGGAAGTATTACGGTCTGGTCCATAGTCCAAGAAAAACTAGAATCCGGGTTCCGGTCTAAACCCGAGACCAGACCAGAAATTCCGGGCCAGACCGGAATTGGACCGGTTTTGTTAAAAAAGAAAAGAAAAAGAAAGAAAAGAGGGGTACTGTGTGACTGTCTCCTGTTTTGATTAAAAAAGATGGTAGCTATACATACAGCCTATACTGCTATACTACCTACTCCTTTCAAATTTCATTTCAGCTTTTCAATTTCGTTTCTCTCTCTTCACGTGCCTCCCTCTTCAACTTCATCTTCACCGCCAGCCTTCATTTTCATGTGTGTCTTCATCTCAATCTTCAATATTGCAGAGTCCCCCAGTCGCCCCTCAGTCTCTCTCCTCGTCAGTCGCCACCGCCGGCACCCGAGTCTCTCGTCCTCGCCGGTTGCAGCGGTGTCCATCTCCTCCAAGACCCTCGCCCTCCTATTGGTCGGAATCGGCGCCGTTGGCTCGAATCTTATATTGTTCGACACCGCATTCAACTCCGAGTATGTCCTCGAAAGACGCCCTCCCGAGCAGCGTCTTCTCCCGCCGGTACTTGGCCACCCAATCAGCCTTGACACCGCCGCCTTCTCCCGTCGGAACTTGGTCTAGATTTGGAGAAATCTTAATTTTAGCCTAGATTTTAGTCTTGATTGCAAATCTATTTAGTCCCGATTTCAGATTTGGAGAGATCGAAAATTTCAATTGGGAGGGTTGTAGGAGAAATCGGAAATTTCAATTGGGAGGGCAGCTAATAAACCCGGTCCAAATGGTCTAACCGATCTATGGACCGGAAAACCCGGGACCATAAATCCCGGTCCCGGTCCGATCCATGGTCCATGTCCTAAAATTTTTCGGTTCATCGGTCTTGGACCGGACCGGAAATTCCAGTCCGATCCAGACCGAATGCCCGGCCCTAGGTGGGGGGCACATGCTCCACCGGTCTACCCCCATGGGCCGGTCCACCCCCACGGAAATTAGTGATGAACTCCCCGAGTACATCCTGGGACTGCATCCGCAGCTGCTGCCCAGACAACAGATCACCGGAGCAGTGAAAATCAGGTAGACTTGCACGCAGGTTTTGACGTGCAGTCTTGCACGTCGGTTTCGACGTGCACTTCTACACGTCCTTTTTGGCGTGCACTTATGCACGTTGGAATGTACGTGCATGCATGTTAAACAAGACGTGCCTGCACGTACCTGTGTTGTGTCCCCATCCAACTTGCACATCTCTTTTGACGTGCACCCACGTCGTAATTAACGTGCAGATTTGCGGTGTATATAGTTTCCGCAGACAAAAAAATAGCCAACCTGGTAGAAGAATTTAGGACCAGTGGGTAAAGGTTTTTTTTTAAAAAAAGATTAGAATTCTCATTCACAAAAAAGACAACCACCCTTGGGCCCAAAGGGACCAAACTTTGGCCCTAAGGACCAAGAATTCGGGCCTAAGGAAAGGAAAAGGGAGTGAAGGTAAGGAGGAGAGTACGAAGGTTTTAGCAGACCAGGGCAGAGAGTACGACTCCAATCTGGCAGGTCCAAGGCAGCTCCCGAACCGGCAACAGACGACCGAAGGCGAAGACCCTAAACCGGCCAAAAGAGAGTATGCGGGACAGAGGCGACGAAGGTGAGAGATTTTGGAGGGGAAGTCGTTAGATCTGAGGCCAACGCCCACTCTAGCCAAGCAAAAACGACGACTGGACTCAAAAACGGCCAGAGGCGGCGGACTAGAGGGCCGACGACAAACAATCCGGCGGTGGGAGGGCTCAAATCAATTCTAGGAGGTGATAGAGTATGAAGGAGACAAGATTAAGCTTCGATCCGGCGATGAGATAGATTTTGTTTTGGAGATTATTTAGAATTTGGGGAATTTTATGAGATGGAGATTATTTTTTAGATTAAAAGGATTTTATAGTTTGAAATTTTTTTTTGTAAAAAATCTTCTTTTGGTGTTTGGTGTTTATAAAATGGTGAGGGATTTCGTATAAGCAAAATGACCTATTTGCCCCCTACCTTATTACCCCTCCCTTTGCTTTTGGTCGTCCTCTTCTTTCACAAGAAAAGTGTTTTGTGCTGCTCTCTACTGGCAATTGACGACACCTGCAAAGTTCTTCAAACAACATACACCAGCAACATCGAACACAACTGAAAACAAGGATTTCCTAAAAATTGTAACTTTTCAGACCAAAAATAAAATAAAATTGTAACTTCAACTTCTGAAGATTTCAGAACATTAGGGGATTCATCACAATTTCGAAGTCATAAAATTTGGCAAATGTAAAAACGAGGATTTCAGAACATCGGAACATCAAATTAGAAAAGGGGAAACATCAATAAGTGAAAAATAAGCTGGAAGAGGAGGGATTTGATGTGGAGAAGCAAGGGAGAACTTCTGCAACAGTGTGGTTGACCAACAATAGCGGCTCCAAGCTTTTTTTTGACAATGGCGGGTTGAAGCATCTCCATGGGGCTTCATACTGAACGCCTGTGCACCCACAATGTGCAGCCTTTACCTCCCCGTCGATTCGCCGTTGTTGGGGTTTGAATCTCCCAATTTCGGGAACCCTAGATCGACGTTGCTTCCCCTTCGCTTGCGCAATGTTGGCCGTCGTCCAGACCCCCTTCCCAGTCCGCCTTTGCGCTGCCACATCCGTCGCCTCAAACTCACACTATCCCCTCACATCGTCCAAAACCAACAATAGCAACCCTCATCCCCACCCCTCGTCGTAGCCTCCGCCTTCGAAGACTTCAACGAGTACGAATCTGGGCCACCTCCTCTAGTGGAAGGAGGACCACCCCGACCTGGGCCCCCTCTTCCTTCATAGCCGACGACGTCATCTCCAAGTACGGATCCCTTTGGTGGACCGCCGCCAAGAAGGCCGACAAGCCCGCCCTCTGCCACCTCATCGACCAATCCTCCTCCGAATCCCACTTTGGCGCCGGCAGGGACATCGACGTCGTCGACTCCGATGACCGCTTCTTCGCAGAGAGGAGCTTACTTAGATGATGGGAGGCGCAGATGGAGTTCGACTGGGAGCTTCCTCGTGGCTACTCTGTAGATATGAAACGTGAGTGAGGAGGAGGGCAACATTGGGGAAAACAGATTTCAATTTCACCAAATAATCTTCATAATCCCCAATCTCCGTCTCCAAATCTCTTGCCATCCCCCACCAAACACCATCCCGTGTAGATTTTTTTTTATAAAGCTACTTAATCTACTAAAATCCCTCACTAAAGACACGCTTAGTCTTACAAGAATATAAGTTAACGAAATAAGGTTCTTAACGTCAAATTTGAAGGTTAATCGAACCCACAAAAGAAATGGTGACGGATCTTAAGGGTGTGTTTGGAATCCAATTGGATTATGATTATAATGCAAATAGATAAAGTGATGTTTGCTTAACATAATTTTTTAAGTGTTTAAATTAATGGCGTGTTTGGATTCTAATGTAACGGCCCGGGATTATGATTCCCGAGTTACGTTTCGAGGGATAAAACACCTCGTTAGGATCTTGCTCCCCGAGTACAGGTTGAAGGTTTGAAATTCTATCCTAACATTTTAAAGTGGGATTTCATACCCAAAATTCGAAGGGATCGTTGGAATCCCCGGGGAAGTCCCCTTTACCTGTCATAAGTCTAAGCGTGGAAAACCAACAGTCATGCAAATAGTAGAATCAAGGTGTAATACAAGAGGGTGACACGACAGAGCCGAGTCAAAATCAAATCAATAAGCGTATTTACCGAAATTTAATATACAATGTTAATGGAGTTAAATCATTTCTTTGAGATCGCCCAAGAGAGTTCCTACGTCACGGAAACAAGGAATAATCATGCTGCAAAACAAACCTAAAAAAAATATATGCGGGGCGGTGTCAGATCGAAGCCCTACGCAATATAATCCCAAACAAGCAGACATATACACACGCTAGTCCTAATAAAGATGCTTCTAGATGCAAGGCGGAATATTAACACACTAGCATGGTCCTAAGATCAAGTGCATAAATATAATAAGGCCTTAGCACCGAATATACTGGCCAGCTCGTGAATGCATTCCATATAATCGGGTGGCACGCATGCCCAACCCGTATCCACAATAAAGCCCGCAGGCATCTCATAATATAAGGAAGCTCATGACTCGATTGACTCAGGACGGGACCCGATGAGACTAGGTCGTCCTATAACCCTAGCAATGACTCTAGTTACTTCACAGATAACGGCCGTTCTGTTTACATACGCATAAAGAAGTAGAATGCTCAACGGTCAATGCAACCTAGCATGGTACTACATGACATGCTGATTATGAATGCAAGCACCTAGTATGCACATGGCTACAAGCAGGGAGATCTCTTTTCGAAACTGAGTGAGCTCATATAGGAACTCACCTGGGGGTGCAGAACAACAAGGCAAGCATTACGATAGATTAAAGATCACCTAGTAAGCATAACAATCGTATAAGTCTATATCTAATCATTCAAGCACGCATCATTCAACGAGAATAACAACCATATCACAATCACCATCATATCCAGTTCGATCACATCGTCATATTCCAAGACCACATCATCATTCCATCCAGCCACATTCAGATATCCACAATAATAAGTCCGCATAATCATTTATCTCGAGATTCATCATATTCATAATCATAGTTCATAAGTTATAAGACAACGATATATAACTTAACATCTCATCATGCCGTTAGTCATTCATACATGCAATTAGTTCACACAATCATGCTGTTAGTCAATCAATCATACCATAACATGCTAGTCAGTCACCGATCACATAATTCCCGAGTCGATCCGAAAACCGATTTGAAACCCAAGTTAACTAGCTAGAAATTCTGTCTTCGGAAAATGTTCGTCAAATTCTTTTTTTTTTTCTAAAATCCAAGTCTCATAATATCATATTTCTAAATCACCATATTTTTAATCTCAAAATCACATTTTATATCCTAATCTCAAAATGATATCTTATATTTTAAATCCCAATGATATCATATAATATTTTAAATGCCTTTTTCTTTCTAAACACTTTCATAAAATATTTATAAATTCCTTTTTAAAATCCCAACCATTTTATTTAATAAAGAAATCAGCCCTTATATTTGCAAAATCCCAAAACCGACCCTCCTCTTTAGTTAAATCCCCAAACCGAACTCACTTTTATAAAATAGGCCCAAATGCATCTTTGTTTTAAAACAACCTCAATCCGGCCCATAAAGAAAATAAGCCCAAGGCCTTCCCATTTCAACCTCCCATTTCTCTTTCTGTAAAACCGAGACATCAATTAAAAAAAAAAGAAAAGGAAGAGGGCCCCAGATGATGACGTGGACGCGGAGATGGAGGTGGGGCCCACCCGGCCTTCTTCTTCCTTTGCCCTCTGCAGACCTGCTCGAAACGGAGGAGGAGAAAGGGCCGCCGGCGCTTGGGCTCTTCCCCGTCTTCTTCCTTCTCCGGCACAGGGCTAGGCTCTCGGCTCATCCTTCCTCCGTTTCCGATGTCCTGGCTCACACCGGTTCTCTCGATCACACGCTCTCGCATCTCGTTACCCTCGCTCACTCGCTTCTCCGCCCTCGCTCGATCTCGTCGGACACTCGCCGAACCTCTCTCCGACTCGCTCTCACGTTCACTCCCCAGTTAGTTCACAAAGAGGTCGAAACGCACACAAGATGCCGCACAGATAGGAGTTTGAAAGGGGTTAAAGCTCACCGAGGTCTTCGAAGGTTCGCCGGAGACTCTACGGGGCTCGATTTGGCTTGTCGGGGACTCGAGCTGCTCTCTCTTAGCCTAGGACGAAGTAAGAGGAGTTAAAGGAGAGACTTTTCGAGTTCTAATTAGGGAAAGGGAGAGGAGATCCTCACCAGCGGTTCCGGTCGAAAATACAGAGCGAGAAGGCCACGGCTGGGCTCGTCGGGTGCGCTGCGGCTGCTCGGAGACGCCGAGGAAGGCAATGGATGCCACTGCTGTTGCTGGCTGAGGGAGGGGGAGGAAAGTGTTGTGGCTCGTCTCCGGCTCGCGGAAAAACAAGGGCCTCGGGCTCCTGGCTCTCGGCTGCACGCAGGGCGAGAAGGGGAGCGGGGTTGCTGCTTCGTCGGGGTTCCGGTGGTGGACGGTGGAGTTGACGGTGACTGAGCCACAAGGGCTGCAGGAGAAGGAAAGGGGAGGGTGAGTAGAGTGGGTTGAATCAGAGCAGAAGAGGCTGGGAGATTGGGAAGGAAAATGGGAATGGGTTTGGGTAATTAGATGTACTGTATGTGTGTTGAACTTGAAGGGAGCCATGTTCAAAGTCAAAAAGGTGCTTTTTGGGGGATTTTGTTTTTCTTTGTGTTAAAGGGAAAGGAGTGCAGAGGAGGATAAAGAAAGGGGTAGTGTGTTTGGTTTTCTTTTTGCAAACGTGAATCAGATATGGAGCTGGCAATGGCATGGGTTTGTTTTTGGCATTTTGCCTCAAATTATTCAGATATGGGAGAGTGTGTATCTGTGAGCTTGAATCTGATGGGAAGAAGACAACATGAAAGGGAACAAGGATCATATGTGGTCTCAAATCCAATCTCAAACTACCCGGAAACAATTTTCTAAACCCACTCTCTCGATCTTATCTCGACTCGTTCAAAACAAATTTTAAATTTCCGAAGAAGATATCGCCATATCAAGTTGATTTTCAAATTTTTTTTTATTTTAGGTCGAAAATTCGTTCCATGAATTTTAAAATCCGGTTTAGGGAGTTTTCCGTTAAATTCCATTTTTAAATTCATTTTGATTTTTTTTTTCCGAGAAAAATAGGATTTAAAAATCCGAGCCTTTACATCTAAGATGTATTAATTATATATAATGCAATTATTTTATCTCGACTTATATGATTATTTGGTTAAATTTCTATTCTATCTCGATTTTTATGAGATTTTTTTTTGTACAATCAAACGCTCACATAAATTGAGACAAAATAATTGCTTTATAATTAAAATGCAATGGAATCCAAACACACCCTCAAATTTCATTTGGAGAAGCAAAAATTTACAATTGAAATTTTTTCCAACCGAGCCTACAAATTTTTAAAAAGGTTTACCAAAAAAACAAATTTAAAAAAAAATTAAGGACAAAATGTAAAATATAAAAATTATATATGCGCAACTGGAATTAAACATAAATCGTGCATGATTGCCAAACATTTAAACATATGGATTGTGCTAAAAAAAACATATGGATTCGAAATTCTTAGGTGTATTTATGAAGTGCTTAGATGTGAAAAAAAAAACAAGTGTTTCACATCAAAAATATGAGGTAAAACAAGCATTTAATATAGGTAGGGTGAGCTAATAGGTAAAACAAGCATTTAATATAGGTAGAGTGAGCTAATCCTACTATTTTCAATTGGTTTTATGATGAAATTTCAACTAATATGCTTGACTTTCAACGCATGGTTCGAGTTGGATTTTGATATGATATAAGACCAGTTAGACTAACGGTCCATCTTTTGATTCTGATATAGGTTACCCTTGTCCAATGTCAACTAAATGAGTCAATCATAGTTGCACTTGCAGGGCATGTTGAGATGTGAAAGAGACTAATGTATCATATCAAAAGTATGAAGTAAAACAAGTCTTATATATAAGTCAATTAGGCTACTTCTTTATTTTAGAATGGAACATCACCATGCTTATGTTGAACGTCGAAAATATAAAGTAAAATAAGCCTTATGTTATTTCTATATAAGTCGAGTGAACTATTTCTCTCATTACCAATTGGTTTTAACTTTTAAGATGGAACCTCAGTTGACACGACTCTCAATTAGCAGTTCGAGTCAAATTTTGATATGAAAGGTGTGTATGGATTCCAAAATGCATTAATTATAATGGAATTATTTTACCTCGATTTATGTGCATGTTTGGTTACATCACTTATTTTACCTTGATTTTTACGAGTTTTTAATTATGTAACCAAACATTCAGATAAATCCAGGTAAAATAATTACATTATAATTAATACATTTTGGAATCCAAACACATCTGAAGATATGAAATTTAGTATAGTAAATAATGTATGAAGTGATTTGCACTTGTTTAATATTCAGCTCGAACATTCATAAATATTTACTCAAATATATTATATTGAAGCTTATAGTATGTCAAATCAAAATTGCCTATGAGAATAACATATACTATATTAATAAAAAGTTCGAAGAGAGCAATGGTTACCTCTAACCTTTGAGTAAACAATATTATTTCATAATTCCTTTCAGGGTCGGTCCTAGGGGTAGGCCCAAGAGGTGGTCGCTTAGGGCCCCTTACCGAGTAGGGTCCCGGGAAAAAAATTATGTGTGTGTGTGTGTGTGTGTGTGTGTGTGTGTGTGTGTGTGTATATATATATATATATATTAAAGGTATTATGTGTTATTATATTTACATGTAATAAAATATTTACGAAAATTTATATGTCAAAAAAACTCATTTGTGATGTGACTTTAAATATTTCGAGTCAACGATAAAGAGTGTAAGAAGGTCTCCGTCTTTCAATTTTTGTTATAAATGCAAAATGGGTAGTTTAACTAACAACTTATGCTATTTTAATAAATTTATTTAAGTGATTATAGTATTTTATTTGGATAAATTTATTTAAGTAATAATATGTTTTAAAGTGTTTAACCATACTGTTTTACGTTAATGGAAAAAAATAGAATATTAATTTTTTTTTTACTTTTATTCCTCACTAAACAAATTCATGTTTGATAAATCTAAAAATCGTAGTATTTTGTTGTATTATACCAAGAGATTATATACCACTGAAAGTCTATAATATTTTCTTCCAATGATAAAAAGAAAATTTGAAATTTATAATAGTTAAATAAATAAAAAAAATTGCATTGTTTGATAATTTTTCTTAAAAAAATTATGAATATATTTATTGATCAATTTTTTTTTACATCGCCTCGAGCCCCAAAAATCTCAGGGTCGGCCCTGATTCCTTTATTTCATAATTCCCACTAGAGGTTGAGTAAACAATATTATTAGGTTACTAATAATTTCTGGGTGTGTTCTGTTCGGGTTATTTTCGGTTTCGTTTGGTTTGACATGGCGGTCTTTGGCTTTGTTGGGGTTCTGGTAGTCGGAGTCGGGATTGACTGGGATCGTGGTGGTGTGTACGGGGTGACTCCGTGTATTGAAAGATTCCTTGGATGTTCGTCTTCACTGCCCATAGGGGTGCCTGATGTATCACTGGTCAACGGTGTCATTTCACGATGGTGCTTGATTTCGTCCATAGTCTACGTCCCCGACTAGCTTTAGGTTTGCTGTGTTTCATCTTTCGTTGTTTTATAGCCTGTTCTTTCGTTGTTTTATAGCCTCGAGTTTCAGGTTTGTCTAAACTCAAATTTTTACTTAATAAAAAAAGGCAAAATTGCCTATATACCCATCAAATCTTCTCAATTCGTTTATTTACCCATCAAAAATTTAAAATGATCTATATACCCATTCAAATATACAAATCTTGTTTAATTGCCCAACATATAATTTTGTAATATCTCATTCCTAACAAAAAAGATTTATTGTGATTTTCATATATTTTTTTCTTTCTTCCCTATTAAACATGAAGAAGTCAACCGTAAGCCACAACTAAAAGTTCGATCCTCTTCCTCTTCATTTGAAGTGAAAGGTAAAATTTATTGAATCCTTTATTTTTATATGCTAGTTATGTATTGTAATGATTTTTGATTTGTTTTGGTATACTCCTCTTAATCTATAGGTATTATCACATTGAGATGCACCATGGAAAGAGATTATACAAATCATGATAATTTCTCCACCTTGATTGTTGATCAATCAATTGATGAAAATAAAAATTTCATTAGTCATGAAGATATCTTACCTAATTAAAAGTTGAAGCCAAGAAAAAAGCAAAAAAAGAGACGATTGTGGACAATTCAAGGTAAACATGAAAATCGATTCGAATGAAAATGAATGTTTTGGGGTCTGATCAATCCGCCGTAGTTTATTTGGGACTATTGATTGGCGTTTTTAATTCATGAGGTCTTATATTTGGGACTATTGATTGGAGTATGTTTGAATGGATATATAGACTATTTTAAACTTTCGATGGGTATATAAACAAATTAAGAAGATTTGATGGGTATATAGACAATTTTGCCTAAAATAAAAAAAAAAGGATTCACCTATGGATACAAAGCTCTAATACGGGAGTTGTACTTTACTACTCCGTACCAATTTGGCAACTTACCATATGTTCATATACGGTATCAATTTGGCAGGGCTGGCCCTTGGAATAGGCCCAAATGCTAAAGGGTCAATTATCTATTTATCCAGGCCCCTAAAAAATTACATTGATAAATAAAGTATTATGTATTATTATATTTATATGTAATAAAAAGATTATTAATATTTAGATGACCTTAATTTTTCAATTTTTGTTAAGAATGCAAAAATGTGGGTTTTAAGATATTTATGTGAATTATTATAAAATTTTATTTCAATAGATTTACTAAGCAATGATATGGGTGTGATGCAATCCCCTATTGTGAATACAAGGCAGCATCCGCGGACGAATAAACGTGAGCATAAGACTATAAAATCAGAGTCGAACAGTGAAATAG
The DNA here is from genome assembly GCA_963922045.1 of Persicaria maculosa. Lineage (NCBI taxonomy): Eukaryota > Viridiplantae > Streptophyta > Magnoliopsida > Caryophyllales > Polygonaceae > Persicaria > Persicaria maculosa. The sequence continues at coordinate 15,233,246 of OY998253.1, forward strand.
GGGCTTTTTGGCGATGAGAGATTTGAGAGGAGACCCGACCCACGAAAATCTGCAGTTCGTGTCTAAAAGCTGACCTAGGAAGTGATTTCTTGCATTCAGGCTATTCAGCAAAGGTAGGAAAGCCTGCCTAAATTTGTGAAGAGAAGTTGAGGAGGGCAGGTAATGGGTCAGGGGTTTTCGGACGAAGGATCCCGAGTAGGACATGTCCTTTTCATATGGCCATGGTGAACCCCTATCATGAAGAGAAAAAGATCGTGTTATATGAATCATGGCTCAACAGCCCGGGTTAGGGCAAAAGGGTCCAAAAGCGACCCGTGTCTCAAGTGAGCCCGTTGATCCGATCTGTGCGCTCCTGACTGATTCGGGGCCCATCAAATGGTGGGCCCTTATTTTAGAGATCTCATCAGCGTATTTAATTTAACCATACAATCGTAGGAAAAATAGAAAATTGTTGAAAAAATATATATATTTTCTCAACTTTACTTCGCAGTAACAAATTTAATTTTTTTAATACCAATTGCAAGAAAAATGTACAAACCCTCAATAAATAAGCATATTAATCCTGGATCTCCATCGACTCATCTACTAACAGATGACTTCTTCGAGTTGTTTGAGCTCTTTCTTTCATCTGTGCTAATTTGTGTTTTTAGTATATTGTATGTTGCCTGTTAGTCCTTCTGCCAATTCATCGGTCTCTCAAGCTTCACGCTTGTCTGAGCTTGAATTCTTACCTAACTAAAAAAAAAGCATATTGGTAGAAAATCCTAGTTTTTACTGGATAATATCAAGGATTAGTAGCAAAAGTCTTATACTAAATATAGATTTTCGTGTTGGTGATAAAAAAAATAGAGGGGTTAATTAAATGAGAAAATGGTATTCAATATACAAAAAAAATTATCCCTTTGCAAAAATGTCACCTCCCATATAAAATGTGGTAAATGTCAAAAAGTAAATTTTTTTGCAAAACTAGCAGGTCACATTGACCTTGTATTGTGGGTTTGGGTGGGCTTTTGAAAATTTGGAGATTTTGGGAGGGATTTAAGGGATTAGGAAAGGAGAGAGAGTGGGTTCACATCTTCACAAAATCAAAACTCCAATCTGGCGACTGCGAGAGAAGAGCGGCGAAGGAGAAGGAGAGAAGCGGAGGAGGCGGCGGATTCCGTTGAGCAATCTGGCGACTGAACCCGTTGTCGGTTTTGGTTCTCGATTTTGCTTCCCTCGTTGTATCACCAAGAACTCCGCACTGAAGCCATATGTACGCCGGCGTGCACTCCCCGTGAGCACGCAACAGTCGCATTTCGCCGATTCTATCTCGATCTGAGTCCCCGAAGTTGCGTTCTTCTTGCTGTTCCATTTTCTTCCCGTTGATTTCTTTCCCAATTCTGCAATCGAATCGTCGATTGCGGGCTTCTTGTTCATATCAGGTTCCTCTCTTGCTCTCGCTCTCTCTGGTTCGGATTCAAGTTGAAATTTCATTTCCTTACTCATCGAATCTTCTGCCTGGGGTTTTTCATGTATCCCTTTCCCTATTATTCTACAGGGTTGTTCAGTTAAAGCCATTTGAGATTGATGGGTGCATTTTCTTTCTTCTTTCATTGTAGCACATAAAATATTCATCTTGATGGATAATAAACAATTGAACTTTAACCAGCTCCTTCATTTGGTTAGACGTGGCGGCTCCTCAACTGCTCATCTAGAAGTTGACATGAGGAAAACTGCTTTTATCTTACAAGAAGAAAGAAGGGGCATCGAGAGAGGAGGAATCTGACGAAGTTCCCGAGGTAGAAGAGATCCGGCAAGGGTTACTCCTACATTGGCTAAGACATCGTTGTCATTGGCTAGATAATAGTATTTACTGGCTAGTAAGCATACATCGCAAATATTCGGGTTTCACATCCAGCAGGACTGTATTGGTTAGGAACTTTAGTACTTCGTATGTAGTGTTTGCTTGGTTTAGGTCTTAATTGTTTAATCGTTTCCACCTTTTGGATGACTTGTGTTTGATGACTGATAAGGTATGTTGTGGACACTTGTTTATATGTGTTATGGATGGTTGTTGTGAATTCTGCGTTATAACGCATTTCGTGTAGGTTTAATGGTTGATATACTTAGTATGAGAAGTTTCTGAGATATATAAGATATGTCAGGGGTTATTATCTAATTATCATAAACTTTGATTTTATTGGCAAGGAAAAAACATATACTGGCTAGTAAGGAAAAGATTCGCAAACATTTGTCCTTTGCATCGTCGGCAAACTAAACGGCGAGTTATGTGAATTCAAAACCACCCAAACCCCAAAGTATCAGTGAGTTACAAGCAAACTAATAAAATACTACATTCGACTACTCCGTCTGGTGATTTGGTGCGTTGTGACAAATTCACAACCATCAAGCGACTTCCATTTTGGCTTCCACTTTCTTTGACCGAAGCGTACAAAGGAAAATGACATGCCCCATCTCCACCCCTTGAGTTCCAGTACTTGAAAGCATCACAATCACTTTCATCATCCACATGAATTCGATAACATCCTTCCTTCTTCGCATCGAGTAGGTATTTCAACTCCAACTCGTACCAACTCGGGTTTATCGCGAGTTTCTCCATTATCTTGCTCCTAACGGACCCAAACGGCATGCTCTCCTCTATGAGCATTGCCTTGTCGGAATTTTGACCTTCATACACAGATCCCCCTCCTCCATGTTCCCACCGACCACTGCAAATGTCTATATATATTCTGTTGATGACTAGGATTTCCCTTTGGATGGCTAGTAACTAAATTTCTGGGTTTTTTTCTTCGAACTTCACTTGTTTTCCCTCCATTTTGCCACGTTTATCCCCACTTGTTTTCCCTCCATTTCGTATGGGCGGGAATTTTAATTTGTTTGAGCTCTCTTTGCATTTAATGCATGTGATGTCATATGTTCAATTGACATTAAATGTGTCAGATCAGCCCTTTCTCCCCACTGCAATTTCTTTTTTTTTTGCCAAGTAAAACCCCTTCCTTCCTCTCCAAATTTGACACATGTCCCTCCTTTTTTCAGATTTCTGTCAGCTCAGCCCTCTCTCCCACAAATCGTTGCATCTTTTTTTTTTGGCCAAGTGACCTGCTATCGGGTGGGCATAATTTGCAAAAATAACATTTTGCTAGCCCCTTGCTATTTCTACACCCCATGGTTATTTTTGCAAAGTTAATTTTTTTTGGTATATCCATGCAAATCATCCTAATTAAATTAAAATTTTATATTCATTCGTAATTTATATATTAAAATTTTGATAAGAAAACTTATTTTTAACTTTGCCTTGGGTTATAAAAATTTCAAGACCAGTCCTACAATTTGGTCACAATTAAAAGTTAAGATTTAAGACACCAAACAACAACGTGCATAGCAACGGGATATATGTTTCTTCACACCCTGTGAAATACGAATTGTTATGTTCTTGATCTGAGGGAATGAGAATTAATTAACTGCAATGATATAAAAGGTTCATCCAATAATTATTACGGAAGTAGAAGTTGAGAAAATATGCACAAGAAATTATATGCAGAAATTATATGTAGATTGATTTGAGAGGATAAAAAAACTAAATCATGAAACATATTTTCTTACTCTTGCAATTCATCTCACTTATCTTATCTTCTTATTATTTCGAACTTTCCAACACATGCCAAAAGACACCGTCTTGTTTTGTAAACTAGTTTTTTTTTTTTTTTTTTATAGTAGGCAAAAATTAAAATGTCTTTACACAGAAAGATCATCCTTGATATCCCTGTGGATGATATGAGAAAACTCCATATTCAAATGGAGGGTACATGAGTTACAATTAAGATCAAATCTAGCAATAAAGTCAGCGGCTGTATTTGCCTCTCTGAAGCAGTGGCAGAATATTGCCGATGAGAACGTTGCTCGTAGTCTTCCAATCTTCTTAATGACTCTGAAGATCTCCCATGGAACTTTAGAATTATCCTTAATTGCCTTGACCACCATTAAACTATCTCCTTCAACTATGACATTCTTCCATCCTCTATTGCGGGCTAACTCTAACCCCATACAAAACGCAAGGGATTCAGTTAGGAGTACTGATCCCTTTGGAACCTGTTGTTGGAATATTTCAATTACTTTTCCATTCCAATCCCTAACAATACCCCCAATTTTACATTCCCCATTGCTTTTAACCGATCCATCTACATTTATTTTATAAACATCCTTGGGGGGTTTTGCCCATTTGATATGTCGTCCTTGCCTTTTCTTTTGCAGAGGTAAGTCTTTATTTTTATCTTCCTTCCAGTCTCTTATATTGTTTACAGACTTTACAGTTCTCTGCACTATAGAAGTAACGTGGTCCAATTTACTATTTCTGAATATAATTGAGTTTCTTGTCTCCCAAGTATTTTGCCAAAGGAAGCATAGCTCATTGAAGTTGGGGTTATTTTCCTTAATCTAGTTTAAATTTTCTATTGAGATATTCGGACTCCCAGTTCCAACGAAGAATTTATTCGTAGTGTGTTCGTAAGTACTGATTATTGATTTTGTAACCGGGCATTTTAGGAAGAGATGAGAGGTGTCTTCATCTTCTTGGTTGCATAAGCAGCAATGCGAAGGTACTCTGTTGAAGTATCTATTTAATCTAACCTTAGTTGCTAATCCATCATTCATAATCTTCCACATGAGGTTGCGAATTCTAGGAGGCACATCAAGCTTCCATATCCATGCATAGTCTCTATTAATGGTAATATTAGCATTATGGGTATGGCGGGCCGATTTCGTTGTTTTGTAAACTAGTTGGTCCGGTGTGCTTTGCACACAAACTAACTAACTTTAGTTATATTTTAAAACATGACTCCTAAACTACGTGCACAAAAATCACATTAGTTATATTTTAAAACATGACTCTTAGCCCGTTTAAAAACTAATCCCTCCGATTTTAAAAACTAATCCCTCTGATTTTATATAGTATTTTTCAGCTCCTTAAATTACGTGTACAAAAGTCAGATGTATTATATTTACAAACTGAGGGGGTATTACGTAGTAATATTTAATTACACATTTAGACCTTGTTTGCTTGAATAGTATGTAGAGAATAAAATGAAAATGAATGAAATTTTACGTGTAAAATTTGTATGATCATCACTTATTTGTGAATCTAGAGAAGAAAAAATGAAAATGGTTAGAGCATCATAAATGATATGATTACACGGTATGGTTAGAGCATCATAAATGATATGATTACTCTATCGTCTATCCTTAAAATCTCAAATTAGGTAATCAAATGGAGAGAAAAGAAATACATTTTGTATTTAAAATGAGAGAATGGTGGAAATGGTTAAAATATTGATCTATGAATCTTAACTTAAAAATGAATTAGATTACAAAAATGGTACTATTATATTTTCTTACATAAAAACAAACGAGGGGTTAAGGGTCCAATGGTCGAATTTTTCAAAATTTATCTCTCATTTCCTCATTCGTCTACATCACTTTTCACCCACAACTTTATTCTCAACTCCCTCTGATTCATTTTGATTCATTTTCACTTCCTACAATAGTATGATTTCTAATCATTTAATTTATCTTACCTACTTTTTGCATATCCCATCACATTTTTCATATAATGTCAAATATTAAATAAATTAATTGCGCAAAATAGACTTCTCTCCAAAGTGTTCCCCCTCCTCTCTTTTTTCAAAACTAGACCGCCCCTCTCAAAATTGCAAAAGTATGTCGGTTAAATACAAGGATTTATTGATTTCAAATTGGAGGAATAGGAAACGACCATCAATCTGGGGCAAATATTAATGGATTTTTTTGGTAACTGTCCAAAAAATGGGGGACTGCTTTGCAAAATGTCCATTTTCATAATGGCTTCTACAAAATGTCCTAAATTGACAATTTTACCCCTGCCCCTTTTCTTCTCTTCTTGTTCTTCCTCCTCCGATCAAAATCCAGTTGCTGAGGCGCTGCCTCGCATTCTCTTTCTCTTTCACAATCCCGCATTAGGTTAGTTTTCGCTCGTTCAATTGCCGAATTTCTCGATTCGTGCCCGTGCAATGGATATCGCCACCTGCTACCGATCAAATTTTCCTCGATTTTGGTTATTTTCCCTGTAACCTAGGGGTTTCCGGCTTCCAATCGATCGATTTCTGTTGTTGCTGTCCATCTCCAATCCATAGATCCGTCCGATTTCGTTCCTTCGACGAGTGTTGAATCCAATCTAGAAGAGACAATATTGGACGGCTATTGTGTTGTGTGCACCTAGCCTCTCAAGTGGGTGGCTTTTGGACTGTGTCACTCAGGAAATTGATGTCTTTCATAAGAAGAGGCACCCATGGAAAATCAATATATTCCACTAAACACACTATCGGGTTCTTTTTGAATTCACTGTGAGTTGAGGATTGAGTCCTTTGCTTCACCCATATTTTATTCGGCAAAATGGTGTTTGGAATGTGTATATGTATTTTATTTATTCGCCTGAGAGTACTGTCATAGGAAAAAAGAAGAGGAAAAAGGTGTGTTCAGCCATACTCTGTATTTTTTACTGTCATAAATATGTGTACATATGAGTTGCAGACTTGCAAATGAAATGAAAGAACAAGGAATGAGGCCATTGTTGGTTTTTTTCTCTAGTTCAACCCATTAGTTAAAAGGCCACAGTGTAAACCCATTGGTGGTAACACTTAAAATATAAATGAAAGCATGAGTGGTGACCCCATTAAAACAAATTGTTAAAACAAAGTCATCCAAAGAAGTTGTCACCAAACAGTGTCACCACATGTGGTGACAACCTTTTTTTTATAGTTTTTTTATGAGGCCAGTGTCACCACCTTTATCAGTGGTGACAACTTTATTTTATCGTTCATGACTTTTTTTTACAATTTTTTTGATGGCATCTTTTCATCAAAAGATTCAGTCACTTCCAAAGTATTATTAGTGGTGTCACCACCATAAAAACAGTGTCACCATAAAGGTACAAAGTGGTGTCACCACCAGTGTAAAAGGAAAAGAATGATCAAGTCTTATTAGTGGTGTCACCAAGGAAAAATAGTGTCACCACTACTGTTACCAAAGTAAAAATATAAGACAATGGAAAGTGTTATTAATAGTGTCACCATAATAAAAAAGTAACAACTATTGTCATCAAAAGAAAAAAAAATCTATGTCAAGAGAAAGTGTCACCACAATAAAACAAAAATGTAACAACTACTGTCACCAAAATATGTTACCAAAAATGTCACGACCGTGGTGACACACTGTTGGTGACTCAGTACTCCGTTAAGAGATTAATGGCTAAGTGTTAATAGTGATGTCACCAACATAAAAACAGTGTCACCATAAGTGTATACAGTGGTGTCACCGTGCTTAAGTGTTATTAATAGTGTCACCAAGGTAAAAATAGTCTCACCACTACTGTCACCAAATGAAACCCTAATACAAGAGAAGCACAAACCCTAGAGGGACTAATACTGAACAAAACCACTGATGTCACCAAAAGAAAACCATAGAACAAGGGAAGCACATATCCTAGTCGTGTCATCAAAGAAAAATAGTGTCACCACAAATGTTCAAAGTGGTGTCACCACAAGTGTATCAAGGTAAAGAATGGTCAAGTGTTATTAGTCGTGTCATCAAAGAAAAATAGTGTCACCACAAGTGTTCAAAGTGGTGTCACCACAAGTGTATCAAGGTAAAGAATGGTCAAGTGCTATTAGTCGTGTCATCAAATAAAAATAGTGTCACCACAAATATTCAAAGTGGTGTCCCCACAAGTGTATCAAGGGAAGAAATGGTCAAGTGTTATTAGTCGTGTCATCAAAGAAAAATATATAGTGTCACCACAAATGTTGAAAGTGTTATTAGCCGTGTCATCAAAGAAAAATAGTGTCACCACTGTTGTCATCAAAGGAAAACAAAGTGTTATTAGTAGTGTCACTACAATTAAAAAAACAGTGTAATCATGATTGTCACCAAAGGAAAACCCTAAGACAGGGGAAGCACAAACAGTGTAATCATGACTGTCACCACCTCTATCGCTTTCACCACACTATCGCTTTCACCACTCCTATCGCTGTCACCGCCACTCCTATCGCTGTCATCACCACCTCTATCACTGTCACCACCCTTATCATTGTGGTGACACCTTTTTTTTTTATGAGATCACTTGGTGATATTGTCGGTGGTGACACGTGTGGTTACAATATAGTGTAATCAAACACGATATCACTGAAAAATATAGTGTAATCAAACACAATGTCACCGAAAAATATAGTATAATCAAACATTCACGGGTATGTAAGAATGAATTAACTTTCAGTTCGAACAATTGACAAAATTACATATCAGATTCAACCTTGCGAATTGAAAGAAATCAACAATACACATGAATTAATAACGCACAATTTTTGAGTCAAAGCTGGAAAATTAAGCACTAGACACCATTTTTCCAAAAGAAACTGCAAATAAACAATTTCACAAGCTAATTGACACCATCAATACGAGTAATAAACAAATCTCTCCCTCTTCCTATCGACAGATCAAATCACCGTATAGTACGTTCATCCCCGGCGTCTCTCGCCGACGTTGCATCTCAGATTGCGGCCGACGGCGATTGACTCGGCCTGTACAACGCCGTTTCTTTCCGTTGTCCATCTCTCTGACAGTGGAATCGAGGCCTGAAATTCCAGGAAATCCGGCCCTCCTCCCGTCGAATGCAGTAGCCACCATGGAAGGCGCACCTCGAGCTTCGCCTCCCTTCCTCAGATCTGTGCGGGAATCCATTGAAGGAGACCTCTTCATTTCTTCAACTCTCTCGAATCTGCGCGAATGGCACAAATTCGATCACACCGGCTATCGAATTTAGCCGAAATCGGACTTCTGGCGATTAGCAGACGATGAGGGCGAGAGAAAGGAATTTGGGAGATGAGGAGATAGTGGGGAGAGAGAGAGAGAGAGAGAGAGAGAGAGCAACGTCTTATCAGTGTGGAGATAGAGGAAGGTTAGAGTAAAATAACCTAGGGGTAAATTGAGGTTTTCAAAAAAATTTAGGACATTTAGCAAAAACTGATTTTAAGTGGACATTTTACAGAAAGGGGTTAGCAAAATGGACATTTAGCTACATTTCTTCAATATTAATTACCCATGAGTTAGGGGCAACTCGGGATGGGTAGTTCACAACCTTGTCTGCTCTTGCTAGTGTCTCGGGTCTGGATAGGTTACAAGAAAGCAATATCTCCTGGATATGGGGAATTGAGTGCTTCCCAAAAGTAAAAAACTTTCTTTGGAAATTGGTGATGAATGGAATCCCAACGAAGAAGCGACTTACCGAAAAGGGTGTTGGAGTTCTTCTCCCTTATATTTTCTATAACCACCCAGTGGAAGATGCAGAACATATATTTATCAAATGTAACCACTCTCTTGAGCTTATCATAAAATTTGACAGGGACATTGAATCAATAATTACAAGAATGAACAAGACAAATAAGAACATAAAACAAATTGTGAACGAAGTTTTTGAATCACTTTTCAAAAACCAAAGGACATTATTATCAACGATTTGGTGTAGTTTATGGATAATATGAAACAAGATTTTATTTAATGACGAAAATTTCATGAACAACCAACAACATGAGAGATACATAAGAGTACAACTACAGAATTGGAAACAAGTAAAGACTTTCCACTGGTAAGAAACTGAAGCTAAAGAACCAATACAAACATCTAATGTTAGGAAGAGGAAAAATCTTCATTGAAAGAAACCCGCTGATGGATCTTTCAAGATTAATTTCGACGGGTCTAAGTTATCCACATGAGTTGTTGCGGCTGGTTTCGTGATTCGAGACCATCATGGAAATGTTCGGGCTTACAACACCTCACTTTGTGGATCAGTTTCAGCATTAATGGCAGAAGTTTTGGTCCTCCATATGGGGTTGACGACGACTTTACAAATGGGGCTCTCATGGATTGAGGTTGAAGGAGACTGTTTGGCGATCATCAATTCTTTAAAAGGCCTATGGAAGTGTCCATGGGAAATCGAAATGGCGATCTCTAACGCTCTTCACTTGCTCCATTCCTTTGAAGCTTCTTCTTTTGTCCACGTATTTCGTGAAGCCAACCAGGTGGCAGAAAAAGTGGTTCATCTCTGTTTATCGCTTTTTCCACTTTTTCAAGGGTCATTTGCTTCCCATCCAGAGTTCCTTGTTCTCGTCCGAAAGGACGCTATTAGGAGGTGGGTCAGCAGGGTCTGACATCACTCAAATATTTGCATTGTCCAAAAAAAAAAGTGGAATTTAAAAAGGTTCTTGGAAAGTGAAGAAAAAGCGCAATCAATGGAAATGAAATGAGAACAAGGAAAGTGAAATTGAAAGGAAAGAAAAAAGAAGCCATTGATGGCTAGAGAGAGTAGGGAGACGCGTGTTATTCAATGGAGTGGAATAAGTCTCCATATACCATTCCGGAATGGCTCACCGGAAAGGACTTGTGGGTAGTACTCATAGGTCCCCAGTTCGATCCCGGGAATGACTGCTCTTTATTTACCAAATACAAGGAATAAGTCTCCATATACCGTGCTACACCCCCCCCCCCCCCCCCCCCCCCCTCAAACGCAATGCTTAATTTTAAATAGGCATCCCACTTATGCCCAATTTATTTGTTTTTTCCCATAATGTATTAGTGTGGTTGGTGTGTTATTAACATGTACAATGTTTTGGAAATCCTCCCTAGATGTTTTGGCAATTGAAATTGGGGAATTGTAATGTATGGGGTTGTGAGATTTCATTGAGAAATAAGACATGTTTTTATGATTGATTCATTCGAATGTAGTGACAGCGAAATTATGCAATTCAAATCCAATTTCGAATATAGGTGCCATGAGAGATTTTTGGAGTGATATGTAGGATATTACAAGCGACTTGATAGAAGAAGATGAGTGGAAGTGTTGACATACAATGGGGTGTACAAAGGGTGGGTATGATACAAAAGTATGAGATATATGAAAAGTGATGACACTTTTTTTTTACAGTAGGCAAGAAGTAGATCGACTACGCGATCTTGAAACCAATCCAAAGATGGTTTGATAAACCCTACGCAGAGGGTCGCCAGTAAAAAAAAAGAACAATTATCTAAGATTACAATTATAGAAATTTAAAATTAAAAATACCTAGAAAGCTAGATCCCTAATCTAGCGGCTTAAACGGCTTAGACGGCTTGCATGCAAGCCGAAAAAGCAGTAGAGTTGACATTGTTGGCTTAGAGAGCAGTGACTTTGCTTGTCAGTCATGTTGATTGTGAAGCCTCGGATTGAAAAACTTGAGATTTGAAGGATGAACAACAAATAACATGGATGTTTTGTAAATAGGTTTTGTTTGAAATTTTAGATTAAAGGGTTGGAAAATAGGAATCAAAAAAGGCTGTTGGCTGGGATATTTGGGCCCCTAAGGGCGTCGGGGAGAAGGAGATGGAGCAGCCTCGGAGCCTCCAAAGACAGAGAATCCAAGGCGGCGTCGGGGAAGGAGCAGGAACGTTGTGGAAGGGGGAGGTTGTCGGAGAAACCAGGCCGTTGAGGAAGAACCGGCAGAGACGGTAGACCAACAACGGCGGCGGCTCTGACCTGGGCTGTAGCCATAAGGGTTGGGTTTGAGGGTTGGGTGTTGTGGGTTTCGTGGGAGTATGTCGCTGAAGAACAAGGAGTCGTGGCCACTAGGGACAAAGGCGGAAGCTGTTGCGGGCCATTGGGGAAGCGACCGGGACCCAGATGCGGCGGCGACGGCTAGGGCTGGAAGGGATGTAGAGGCGGGAGATGGGTGCTTGACTGCTTGTGGGGGCGCTGCATAGTCCAACGGAGCAAAGATCCATCATCGACAGCAGCGGTGGCGGCGGCGACGGCGAAGCCTGGCGACCGGAGCAAGGGCAACGAAAGATCCAAGGGGATGAGTTTGATGGGTTATGATTGTGGGTCGAGGCCGGCCGAGAAACCAGCCGACGGTGGAGTCGATTGGCTCACATGGTGGCGGCGGCAGTAGCGACGGCTAGGGTTTGATAGAGAGAGAGGGTTTTTAAAAAGTGATGACACTTAATTTTTAAACGGAATTTTCGCCAAATACCCCTAAGGTTAAGGCTAATTCGCGTGGTGTACAAAAGTTTGACATATTTCGCCAGGTGCCCCTGAGGTTTTCATTTTTTTCGCCAAATACCCCTGAGGTTTATACTTTTTCGCCAAATGCCCCTCTGTCGAATTTATTAACGTTTTTTTATTGAAAAATAGTACAATTCCCCCAATATGGCGCATATTTTTAATAAAAATAAAATTTTCTAAGTATAAAAAATTACTATGATAAATTTAAATAAGATATTATCAAACATCAAAATAAAATACAAAAAAAAAAGATTTGATAATTAAGTAAAAAATAATTAAAATATTTATGAAAAATGTGTAAAAATTACACGAGTTTAAGATTTAAGTAAAATATGTTGATTGGGTTAAAATCCTAAAATAAATATGTTTATGACATCTAATAAAAAATGCTTATTAATTAATATTTAGATATAACTAGATTGATTAAAGAAAAGTGTACAAATTTCATTAGTTTGATTTTTTTTTTTTCAAGGTTCGGTTGATTGGGAGGAAATTGTAAAATTAAAATTATTATGTCATCTAAGAAAAAATATTTCTCATTTAACAAATAGAATAGATAAATCTCATTGGTTAAAAAAATGTTTAAAAAATTTATTATTTGAAAATTTATATAGATTAGGTTGATTGTGTGAAATTCCAAAAATTAAGATTATTATATAAAAAATAGTTTTCATTGTACACATACAAAAAGAGAGATTAATTGCTTTGAAAAAAAAAGAATTCATATATTTGGAACTATGTATTTAAAAAAAACGTTTTGAATTAATCTCATTGTTTAAATAAATAGCATGAAATGATATTGTGTAATTAATACATAATGAAATAATACTGTATAGTTAATTTTAACTTTATCAAAAAAAAAGTTTTGAATTAATTCAATTGATTAAAAAATGTAATATGATATGGTATTGTGTATATAATATTAGATAATTTAATTACCATAATTAAATAATATTGTTCAAATAATACCTTATAAAAATAATGATGAAATAATATTTTCTATTCTTTTTATTTTCAATAAAAAAACGTTAACAAATTCGAAAGAGGGGCATTTGGCGAAAAAATAAAAACCTCAGGGGTATTTGGCGAAAAAAATGGAAACCTCAGGGGCACCTGGTGAAATATGTCAAACTTTTGTACACCACGCGAATTAGCCTTAACCTCAGGGGTATTTGGCGAAAATTCCGATTTTTAAATGATGACATGCAATGTACAATTATTGACATGATAGATTGCAGGGGCGACAGGGAAAGGGTCGACCCAAAGATTTTTAAGATCCAAGGCAAAGTGAAAAAACAAGTTTCCTTATAAAAATATATTCATTTTTTATAAATCAAGAATGAAAATAAATTTTTAATTTAAATAACCACTAGCAAACTCTGACTTATTTTTATTACCAACAAAGTGGCGGAGCCAAGATGAAATCCATGGGGTGCTAAAAAAATTTCGTAAATTTTTTTTCTACCTATTAAGAAGATTTACAAAAATATTGAAAAAAAAAAACTAAAATTGTGATTTATTTATGTTATTTTTATTTAAATAGTTGAGAGAAACAAAAAAATATTGGAAAAAAATCAAGAAGAATTACTTTTAAAACAATATTGAAGGAAAACATTAAATTTAAATATGACATTTTTTAATTGAAATAGTTTAGAGAAGCTAAAAAATATAGAAAGAAATCCCTAAATAATTATGTGGAATAATGATATAATTAATAAAACAAATAAAAAAGTGAGGAAATTGAGATTTGAACCCAAGACCATTTAATCATCTTCCGTCCTCTGGCTTTACCATTTGACCTAGACAACACTTATATTTCAAATATCACTTAAAAATCTTATATTACCTTTTTTTATGAGGAAAAAATTCGAGACCAGACAAACCTGGACCTCGAAGGCCGACAAGTCGGCAGACAGAAATCGTCAAGAAGAGACAAAATACAACGAGGGTGCAAGAAACAAGCACAATAGCTCTACAAAGAGAAACTAAGCCCCACTAATCCGGACGAGATGCGGACGTAGACGAACGAACGAAGCCAAGCGCTAGCAACAACAACACCGCAAGCCAGCGGTACATTAGGAAACACCTGTGGGCAGTGTGGACGAACCTCCAAGGAAGCAGCATTTCGGGAAAAGGAGACGCCTCGATACACACTGCCACGACCCTAGCCTTACCCGACTCCGAATAGCCAGAACCCCCATCAACTGAAGAAGAAAAGCCAATCACCCCAAACCACAGAGCAACACCGCCTGAATCGAAAACGCACCATAAGCCCAAGCAGGGGATAAACTAACCCAATCCGGGGATTATTTATATATAAACACACACACGCGTTACTATTTTTAATTTTATTTATTATTCTCCAAATTCCAATGGGTCAGATTTGGGCCCAAGGCAAAGGACAAGTCATGAGCTCGGAAAGACGGATGTGCAACACTCAGCCGGAAGGAACTTTCCAGGAGAGATAGGAGCGCCGCACATCCATCGGAGGCCAACTCAACCCTACCGGAGACACACATCCGGCCCGACGGACGGGGGAGCAAGGCACCAAGGGAATGAAGGACCTTCCGCGACTGAGCTCCGATCGACGGAAGAGATGTAGAAGGGGACAACAGCACCAAGCCCTGACTTGAGCAACAGGACCCTCGAGCAACAAGACCCAAATCCGGCGACGGGAGAGGCGACACAGTCAACCACCAAGGCGACGGATTCGGGAGGCACGAGCGTAGACATATCAGAGGACCACCAACCCGGAAACGAAGGCGACCAAACCGGGGGGGGGGGGCGATGATTAGTAAGAGGAGGGAGAGGCCAACAGAAGTGCCACCCGCCACCAGTAAGAGGAGGGAGATGACAACCCGCGGTAGACGGAGGAAATTTGGACAGAGAAGACGCAAAAATCCGGCCACCACAGAAGGGAGGGGGAAGGCCGATGAAGAATGACCAGTCAGAGAGGATCCAGGCCAAAATCAATCCAAAGGTAAGGCGGCCGGAGAATTTACACAAATCAATCCACCAAAAACAAAACGGGGGAAAAAACACAACGAAGGAAACCCCAAGTCAGATCGAGGATTAAACGTGAATCAACACTTGATTTTCAGGGCAAAGGTTACCCTCGGCAACCGCAAGGGTTGTGAACACAAAAGTAAGTACTTCGCCACCCAAGAGAAGGGAAGAGAGAGGCAAAGACGGTGAAAAGGCCCACTGACCTAGGTCCGATGAGGCGATTTTTTGATCTCCAAGGTGGGGTTCGAGGCCTCCGAAGAGGGGTTTGTGCCTCCGGAGAGGGGCTCAATACAAAACCACCGGAGAAGGCGGAGCCGCTATGCCGAAAAGGTTGTGCCCATTTGATGTCGGCTCCCTCTCTCTAGAATTCTAGAGAGAGGAGAGAGTGTTTTTTTCTTCACTTATCTAGAGTCATAGTGGTGTTTTGGGCTTTTATGTTTTGTCCTTATGCCCTTGCTTCTTTTTGTCTTTCCCTTTTCGTCTATGATTATTCTTCCATTTTATGAGTCATGTTCTCTCATAATTCTAGTATCCTACTATTCAGGGTCTTTCGGAAACACTCTCTCGACTTGTTCGGGGAATGAGTGCATACATCCTGACCCCCCAAACCCTGCTTTGACGGGATATACTGGGTAGTTGTTGTTGTTATATAAAAAAAAAAATTTTGTATTTTTTTTCGACCAGGGAGTGCTTGCCCCCCCCCCCCCCCCCCGGTTAGTATAAGACTATTACAATATTACTACTATAGGAGGGGTACATTGTCATATTCCAAGTATGGCCATGCAATAAAATCTATTTCCCGGCTTGCAGCTCTCACACAATTATAAACTTCAATGTCCACAAATCGTGTCATGATGCGATGAATGCCCTTAATAGTTCTCGATATCTCCCATGGAGTACTCTAACTCTTATATATTGATAGCATTAATGAACCGAAGTTTACCTCCTTCAATTTTTTTTTGATTAGGAAAGAATTCAGTTAGGGGTTACGTAACTGATAGAAAAAACAATACCAACCTTGAAGCCGGGTGATCTGCTCCTATGGACAAGATTAGAAGAAGAAGTGAAGAAAAATGTTTGTTGTGGCTGCTACTGCAGGGGTTCGCTGAGGGGACTGCCGGACTGGGGAGGAGCCGAAGGAGGAGCTTTCGGCGGGACTGCCGGAATGGGGAGGAGCCAGCCGGAGGAGGAGCTTAGATTAAAAGAAGAAGTGAAGAAAAATGTTTGTTGCGGATGCTAATGCAGGGGTTCGCCGAGGGGACTGTCGGACTAGGGAGGAGCCGAATGAGCTTTCGACAGGACTGCCGGAATGGGGAGGAGCCGGCCGGACTAGGAGCATCCGGAGGAGGAGCTGGGGGCGGCGGATCTGTGTTAAAAAAAAAATGCAATGGTCGGGCTTTCAACCTGTATATCTGCTCTTCCTGGACAAGGTTTAAAAAAAAAGAGGCAGGGTGGAGAATCGAACCTGGGTCTCAAAATTAATACAGGAATACTCCGTCCGTTTGTTACCATTGGGTCAGCGTATTTCATTGATACAACATTCAATTTACTTAATTTTATTACAAAAACAACCCGAGATATATATAAAAAAATATAACCTTTTTTTTCTCGAATTAGGGGGGCTTCAGCCACCCCGAGCCCCTCGTAGATCCGCCACTTTCTTAATTTCGATCAATGTTAAGTTCCTTGTAGAGTTGCCCTTCTTATATTATGTTAACTTTGTTTATGTTGTATCAATTATTTTATATTATTTTATTTTATTTTATATATAATAAAGGAGAAGTCGGCTGAGACACATGGCGACTTCTCCTTAAAAGTAGTTATATGAACCAATTACATTTTTTGAAAGAAATAATTAATATGTGTACAAGATAAAATTAGACATATCTATATATGCATAAGATAAAATTTTATTCTAACTCTATTTAATCAATATATCTCTATATGCATAAGATAAATTTTGACCAAATTTGATTAGATATGGATATATTTTTAGAAGATATTAACCAAATTTAAATACTATTATTTAAGATAAGATTTAATAATTAATAAATTGAC
Source organism: Persicaria maculosa (assembly GCA_963922045.1). Taxonomy (NCBI): domain Eukaryota; kingdom Viridiplantae; phylum Streptophyta; class Magnoliopsida; order Caryophyllales; family Polygonaceae; genus Persicaria; species Persicaria maculosa. The sequence continues at coordinate 15,250,431 of OY998253.1, forward strand.
CCAATTTGATTAGATATGGATATATGTTTAGAAGATATTAACGAATTTTAAATACTATATAAGATAAGATTTTACCTATTATATAAGATAAGATTTTACCTATGTAACATATGTAACCAATTTTAGAAGATATATATAATAGATATAATAAATGATAAGTCGTATGTAACATATGACATCTTGTCCTTATCTTAATAGTAATAACCAATCAAAAAAATTATATCCACCTTAATCAATTTTAAGATAATAGTTTTCATAAGTTCTAGACATAGATATATTTTGGAAAGATTTTACCCTATTTTGTAAGATTTTGATATAATTATATAAAAGTTTGATAATACTTTCAATATATTAATGAGAATCAATGATAATTTTATTTAAATTGTGTAGCAATTCAAAAGTGTTGAAATAAATTAATTAGCTTTCTGAATGGATATTTATATTAAATTTATTTAAATTATAAAAAACCGCACAAGGTGCGGCTACTACTGAAATAGTTTAGTTTTATAATAGTAATTTGTTATATTATAAATATTGTATTTTTAATTTATTGTATTCAATATATCATGATGTGAGAATTGTACTAGATTTTTTTTAATTTAGTAGATGGATATAGATTTATATTTAATAATAGTTAGATATAAATTTTAAAATTCAATGTTTTGAATTAAATCAATTGATTAGAAAATGTATAATATCTTAAAAAATAATTATATATTAAGGAGAATAATATTTTTCTATTAATATTTTTGATAAGTATGACTATAAAATATTTTTTATTTATATTTTTGTCAATAATGACTTATATAAATTCCTATAAACTATAAAAACATATTATTTTATTAATTATTTTCTAAAATCAACCCTAGTGCGCCACATAAAATGTTATACATCGATTTTAGTATATATATATTTGGTAAATATGATTATGAATACTTTTTATTTATATTTTGGTCAATTAATTAACTAATATATATATACACACATATAGATAGACCGTAACTTTTATAATTTTTTAATAAACTATGACAATATATATTTTTTTTTCCTCTAAAATAAACTACAATGCACTATATAATACTACGTATAGATATAGATAGATAGACTGAGATAGATTGGAATCCAAACACACCGACTTACCGCGGAGTCTTAAAGAAAAGTGGAGAAAAATTACTTCCATTGAAAAAAAAGATATACGGAGTAAAAGAAAGGAAAGAAGGGCAAAACGGGAAAAGAAGAAAAGAAAACGCGTAATCAAACACGAGAGAGAAGGTCGGTTACGCAATCCCCCCAATTGGGGCCTATATATAACGCTTTACCCCCTCAACACCTCATTCTTTTTCGAGATCTCAGATTTGAGAAATCGAAAGTCTTCGCCGCCTCCGAAGCCAAACCCTAGGTTTCCCAAAATTTCCCCCTTCGGCGCCCCCAACCCGTCGCCGGATCCGTACTCCCGGCCGTAGATCTGCAATCGCTAGTCCGGCCTTTCGTCGATTAGGGTTTCTATCCGTAGATTTGTAGGAAGGGGTGAGGGAAAGAGGCGATTTGAGAGAGAGGGTTTTCTTTCGAGATCTAGCGAACTTCTATTTCCAATCCATTCCAGGATGTCTCGCTGCTTTCCCTACCCACCGCCTGGCTATGCTGGCAAGCCCGCTAGCAACGACGCCTTGATCTTGACGATTAAGGTTTGTCCGAGCAATTTGATTCTATTCAGATTGCATGATACATCGTATCGTATGTTGCTGTCTTGATGATGATGAGGATTCAATTAATCTCAGCCTTCTTGGTTGTGATTTTCCGTGTTATTTTCTTTTCGATGGGAAAGCATTGATGGAGTTTGGTCTTGTTTGATCGATTTGTGTTGGTATTCGCGTTTGAATCTACGTTTTTCGAATGTGTTACTAATTTTTCAAGGGTAAGAATGGCATTGCTGGGTAGGGCTTGGGTAATATACATATCCTGGTGTGTGGATGGGTGAAAGCTGAAAGGATTTGCTTCGGATTCTCTGATTTGACATAGCGTTCATGCTAACTTTTTGGCTTGTATGTGGATCTTGAGGATTTAGGGTTAATATCCATGTAAGATTTGGGATTCCTGTGGGATATGCTTTCAATCGTTAATGTGGTAGTGCGGGAGGAAGAATTCACCTAAGCGTCCAGTATTATATTCATTTGGGACTTTAGCATAAGATGGATGATTTGGTTAGATGGTTAAAGCTATATAGTTAAATGGTGTTATGAATCTACTTGGGAGATATGTAGAAGCTTATGGTTATGTGGTATAACTGGGTGTTTCAGGATATTAGAATTACCATTTTTGGTATTGCCTTGGTTCTCTCTGATTCTGGGGCAATGGGACTTAAATGGTAGTCTGCTTAGCTGAGACACTAATTTGGGGAGTGACTTCATCTGATTGCTATTACTTCTCAATTTGTCGATCTAACACTAGCAAACTTCTGTTTTTTTAAGACTAAAATTGATTTGTTTGGGCTGTGTAAGCCTCCTTTCCTGGTTGAGAATGCTTTTTTAATTATCAAACATGCTTGTATTTGTTTCTTGAAACTCAAAATTTGTTTATGCTAAGTGCATCAGTGATTATGGGTTCATGGGTTTGTTCAGTGCTATCCATCTTCTTATTTTTTGTTGCTGTATTTTAGATGAAACTTGTATGCATACAGTCACATATAACCTGACTTGATGTCAAGTACAGTTGTGTTTGAGTTCATTATAGTCTGTTGTAATGTAAAAAGGTTACACGATAAGTTTTGGCAGTCCTTTCATTTTGGCCTTCTGTTCTAAAATCGCTATTATGGTGCTTTAAAAGCTCCAGCGAGAAAGCGAAAAGGTCAAGTCGGAAAAGAAGAAAGACAGGAAAAGGGAGAAGAAGGAGAAGAAAAGAGAGGGTAAAGCTAATGGAGCTCTCTATGGTGAGAAGAAAATACTTGCAGCAGGGGATGAGAAGCTATACCAGGCTGGTAAACAAGCAAAGTATCCTGTGGATTTCAGTCAGAACAGACAACAAGAAGCTTCATATGAGCTTATGGAGAAGAGTAGTCTCACTGAAGAACATGGGAGGCCATCCCGTTCCTCCGATAGCACAGAGAATAGTGGTAATAAAAGGAAACGCCAGTCTCCGCCTCAAGCTGTTAACAATGCCCGGAATCCAGGTGAGTAATTCTTTGCTCTATCTTGTTGTGTTATTGTGCTCAAATTATTATCCTATTCATTTTGATCTAATAGCCAATCTGTGATTTGTATTCAGGCACTGTTTTCAGAATTGTACTTAATTCACCGAGGGAGGGTGCTCCAACTATTTCTTCGAAAAAGGGTGCTCCAACAACATCTTCCAGAAATGGGTCTCTTACCTTGACGACTGGAAGGGTCAAGTCCTTGTCTGAAAAGGCTGATGCAGTAGTTAAAAGCTCAACCTCAATACCTCCTATTCCACCTGTAATGAGCAATGCCACACAGCAGCCCATTATTACTCCTTCGAACAAGGAAAAGCTTCCATCCCCAGTTAAGCTTACTGACGAAGGATCCACTTCCAAAGAAGAAAAGAAGTTGCCTAGGCCGTTGAGAAAATACAAGGCTTTGTTTGAAAACTGGGTTCTGCCTTCTATGGAGGTTGAAACAGTGAACGATGATGAAGACTGGCTCTTCAGTAGCAAGTCAGAGAAAAGAGTGAAATGTTGCAAGGAGGAAATTCCAAAGTGTGTTGTGGAGCCGCCTTCGTATCAGCCACGGGCACGTTTCTTGGCCGATGCTGACATATATGCATTGCCTTTTACCGTCCCATTTTAAGATGCTGTTGGCTTGCTTTATGAGTACACAACTTAGCCAATGCCATGGAGCTTGAGCTCCTCCATCTTTTGAGCCTGCTGTTTGCAGCCTGGGAGGACATTGTACAGTGAGGAGAGGCTCTCGACTGACCAATATTGGGAGAATGCATACATGTACCATGATAGGGTTTTGAAGCTGGTGGGGAAATGGTGTGCATGTATGCAAGGCTGTTCTTGCTCGTCATTGTTGCTTGCGAGATTTTATATTCAGAACTGTAAATAGAAACAACACTACATTATTAACACTCAGAACTCCATCTGACTCGATTTTGTGGCTTATCTGTCATGACACTACTGCGTTGAGGAGTTTGTCAGTTCATAACTTTGTAATGACAGCTATGGATGCTTGTTTGTCGTTTTTAAGTGCCCCAGACGCTGAAGCTGCATTTTATTAGCTATAAATGTCTGAATTTTTTTCTTATATTTGTGCTGTTCGTACAATACAAATAGCAGCAGTTATGTAAAAAGCTGAGTTTGCATAAATAATTGAATTTCATATGGTGATATATCTTAAAACCAAAAGATGATTTTAACTGGGAAATAATTACAAGATTTTGCTGAGCTACCAAGAAACTTAGTAATCATAGCACTCATGAATCATAATGAATCTTCAAGTTACAAATGAGCATTTGGATCTCATAATTCCTTTGTGGTGTTCTTGTTAAAAGAATTTGCATAAATAATTGTATTCAGTTGGTGCAAGAGGACATGTTGTCACGTTGTATAATTTTCAAAGTTAGAAAATTTCTCAACAACCATTTCATCATTGAAATTTCACCAAATTTAAATTATGGAAATGCAAGCTGTATTAGGCGATGACTAATCAGTGATGAAGACGTGCCTCTACCATGCCGCCTGTCTCAAATATCTCCAAAAATAAGAACAATCAAGTAATAAGACTTCGTAGGTTGCAAGTTGGAACGGTTACAATTGACAGACTAACAAATTCATTCTCAATAACAAAAGATTGTCCAACTGAACTATATAGCTATATATTAGTATGTAGAAAGAAACTCAAAACAACAAAGGGGCTTGGGCAAATGCTAATTTTCAAATACAAATTCAAGTAGAGATGACAATCCAAATATGCCGATTTGGGGGCGAAATTAATCCTAGTAAAAGGCCTGTCAGCTTAGGAAGTCTATACACCAAGGGGTTCTTGACCGGGGTTCCATAGAAGCAAGCACAAGACAGCAAATGGGAGAGGGAAGGAGAGGGAATACAACACCACATCGACGAGAAAACGAAGCAGAAAGCAAAGGGGTTGACAGCAGGGTTGGGTTACATTGATATTATCCTCTACCGAACACCTCGTCTAAATTTCTCATGCTCACAGTATTAAACACTTGGTCCCCTTCTTTTTCTTCTTCTTCTGCTTTGGGGGCTGGAGGACCACTTTAATGGCCGCATCGAATACTCCCTTCACGTTCTGTATAACGTAGTTTTAACAACAGCTCATAAGAAACCAACACTTAATTACAGTAATTGCTGATGAGCTAACAAAGATGCAAACTTCACCTGTTGTGTCTTTGAACTGCACTCAATGTAGTACGGCGCACCAATCACTTTTCTCAGCTCCTCCCCCTTCAAAGAGAATGTTAAGTAAGAATTATACTGAGACCAGAAATACTGTGATCAAATCAGCGAGTTTCTTGAAACATTTTAGTCCTTACTTGTTGGGTTGTGATGGGAACTGCACCAGGATGGTCGACGAAAAACTGCTTGTCATCCCGAAGATCTGCCAGTGGGAAAACAATACGTCTGAATCATAGATCAAAATCATGTAGGACCCCAAATAACGTCAAAAGAATTTAGGTGGATACGTCTAGAGAGCTAATACGTGAAATGTAACTAAGCGATATTCTAATAAAGTACGAAAACATAACACTAGAATAATATTCGCCACAGGATCACCTAAACAGTTGACTTTTGGAGCCAAAATCAAGAGAATGAATTGCTTAATTAGTTGACTTTGAAATTCATGTTGGCATCATATCTGAAGTTCACGGAAAAATTTCTATCCTATTACATCAGTTTGTCCTAAACAGATTCCTCTAAGATTTAAAGAATAAGGATAAATCACTAGAACATCCATGAAGCAAATTGCTCCTGAAAGCACGAAAAAAAAAGGCCATAATGAAAGAGGTGTTGTTATTTATGTTGTGGCTAACAATGGGAAAGAGGAAGGGGGGTGGTTAAGAATCATACCAAGCTTTGTTCCAACCAAAATTATCGGGACGCCAGGTGCATAATGCCTTAGTTCAGGAATCCACTGAAACAGAAACACCTCAAAATCAGCACAACGCCTCATAACACATACATCGCACACTTGCGAGGAATCAATAAGATATACAAAACAACCTTCTTTGCAACATTTTCATAACTGGCCTTGCTTATCAGAGAGAATGCTAAGATGAAGACATCCGCCCCACGGTAACTCAGTGGTCTTAATCTGTTGTAATCTTCCTGACCTGCATAGTTAAGATCAGAAAGCACCTTAAATCACCAATCTTCATGAAAACATATCAATTCACCCACCCTCCCTCTCCATGCCTCTTTAAAGCATGTTTGAGTTGGGAAGAAGACAACAGGTAAAGACTTACCAGCAGTGTCCCACAAACCCAGGTTTACTGTGTTCCCATCCACAACTACATTAGCACTGAAGTTGTCAAACACAGTGGGCACATAATCCTGTTTAACACCGAATCAGAAGAAGAAAAAAGAAACATTAAGAATGGATATGTTAAAATCATTAGCACTCAAGGGAAACTGATCAGGCTGCAAAAATCCCTATGGACTCATATCAGAGAGGGCAATTCATCCAAACTAAATCTCATAGGCTGATGGCATGAAATTGAATCAATGTTAACCTAAGAAAGTCTTAAATCACAAGGAAAAAAATAAGAAAGCGATGACTACCAACCGAGGAAGGAAATTAATCCATCAAACTTGGCAATTGCTGCAAAATAATTGTGAATTGAAAGAGCAGGAAAAGGGAAGAATCACTTACAGTAGGGAAAGTATTGCTGGTGTATGAGATCAACATGCACGTCTTCCCCACGGCGCCGTCGCCGACCGTGACACATTTGATGAACCGAGATGCGCTCATTTCTGAAACCACCAAAAGAAACAGAAACCAGATCTTCTCCTTCAGAAACTCGAAAATTTCCTCACAAATGTTGAAATTGGGAGCACTACTAACTGCTCAATCTGGTGGTTTCGCACAATCGATCAATTGAAATCAGCGAAAAGCAAAAACCTAGCCAAATGAACTAATTAACCATAAAAAAAAACCCTAGAAAACAAGCACCGGAAAGCAAGCAGGAACGGAATTGACGGAGCTGCAAGAGAATCGTTAAAGCACCATAAAGAAGCACGAAAATGTATGCAATTGGGAGACGAAGAGAGAGAGGGAGACCTGAGAGAGAGGGAGGGAGGGAGAGGTGTGGGATGGAAGAAATCAGAAATGGGAATTAACTCTTTGAGTAGAAAGACAGCAGCTTGACAGCTAAGAGAAGACACCACCTCACCCCCTTACCAGTCTCTGTCCTGTACTCGACCAATTGGACCACTTTCCCTTTTTTTTCTTTTCTTTTCTTTCTCTTTATTTACTGTACTTTTTTTTTTTGAAAAATATATTTTAAATTACGGGATTTTGGATTTTTGTTTTAAAAAGATTTCATTTTAGATTTTTAATAAAATAATTATTATTAAATTTTTTTACTGAAAATTGTACTCTTTCTGTTCGCTCTAGTATTTATAATTTTTAACATTTACACATTACACGTATTTTTTTAAAATTATAAAAATATCAATATTTTACTGATAAAATTTATATTTGTATAATATTTATTATTAACACACACATATATATATGATAAATACTTCATCCGTTCACTTTTATTTGTCGTTTACTATAGCACGCAAGTTTTCTTAAGACGATAAAAACTATATAAAATATTAATATTTTAATTAAGTTTTTTTAATAATCTCATACTTTTAAATAATAAGTATGAGATTATTAACAAAATTATTAAAATTTTAATATTTTATAGTATGGTTTTTGTCATCTTAAGAAAACATAAGTGAATAATAAACGACAAATAAAAGTGAACGGAGAGTAAAAATAAACAAAGAGTATATATTGTGTTTTTTGGAAGGTATATCTTTTTTCTTTCCCCAATTCAATGACTATAAACTTAATGAATGTTTTAATTCTAAGAGCTACTATATATACGATTAACTTATTATCAATGGCTTTAACAAATAGGTATATCATAAGAAAAAATGTAGGGGTATGCAGGATCCGAAACAAGTTGCGTGAATCGAGGCTTTTTTGGTTTAGGGCTTTAGGCATGTGTAGAAGAGAGAGTCGACTGTGCCAGTGCGTCGATGTGACAGTTTGGATATTGATAGAGTATGACGAACCATAGGTAGACCAAAGAAGAGTTGAAGAGAAGTGATTAGACAATATTTTACTCGAACCTTAATGAGAACTTGGTTAGGGATAGGATACAATGGAGGATTTGTAGAGATTTATCATTTCCACTATAACTTTAATTTATAATTCATTAGTACTTTACCGTGTGTCATACTTGCCCCTTTGCATTTTGTTGTGCGATCATGTATGTGCTTGAGCCACTCAAAAACACTCTCTCAATATAGTCGAAGAAGAGTACAATTGATCACATATTATATCTTTAACTAGCTGGACTAATTGAGAATATTGTTACTGTTGTACGTATATCATAAGCAAAATGACATTTTAATCAACGAAAGGAAGGTGTGCTTTTTATTCCAACTTGTTATATGCACGATTAATTTCTTTTTAAATATAATATGTGATCAATTCATCGGTTTTCAGTGTTGGTAAGTATTTTTTTTTCCAGAAAATAGCACGTCGATATTGACTTTTCATAGGTAAACTACTTTTAGGCGAAAACACTTGTCATAACCGAAAGTCGATAAATTGACTATATATTTGATGAGAAAATTATTGTGAATATAGTAGCACTTTATTTCCATAGGGTGGGATGAAAATTTATTATTATTATTATTATTATTATTATTATTATTATTATTATTATTATTATTATTATTTGTATGTGGTAAATTAGTGTACTGACAAAAAGTTGGCAAGGCAATTTTATTTTCTGAATATTTTATTGAGTTTTACCATTATTAGTGGCTTAGTGGGAGAATTTTCATCATGAGCTAATTTGCACAAAATCAAATTTCATTATTAACAAAATTTAATTGATATTTTATCAACAAATAGTCTCTTGCAGTTTTAAAAATTGTTTGTTTATTAATAAATTAATGGGTTAATAGCATTAAATATCCTAACATTTTCGGGCAGTTGCGTGAGATATTCTAAACTTTGATTTTAATTGTACTCTATAGTTTTTAAATCAAAAAAATTACCCACATAATTAAAAAATTACACAAAACCTCCAATATTCATAAAATATTTTAAATAAACCCCTAATATAATTTAAAACTGAAAAAATCGAAAACCCTCCCCCAAATAAATAACAACTACTCCTTTAAATAATTAACATAATCACTCAAAATAATTAATTATTTTTCTTAATAACACATGTTATAAAAATCTAAATTTATATATACTCATATTTAGTATCTCTACACATGCAAATTTGACAATTCGTACATCTTCTCTCTCTCTCCCCCTCTCTCTCTCTATGTATGGTCCAAATTATTTTATACTGTATATATTAAACTAATACATAACATTTATGTGATATCTCGCGATTCAATCTTGAGAAAAGATTTCTCATCTAAATTCCATAGATTTCTCCTCAATTTAACTATTTGAAATAAAAAATTAAATAAATACATTTTAACAGTTTCCCTAAATTCAATTTTTATAAAATAACTTCATGTGAATTTTATTTTCTACATCAAATCAAACTATTGTTATCCTTGAAAAGGTAAATTATCGAAAATTCGGATTATGCTAATGCACGTCTGAATCGACGTGGAAGTAGACACTGGAAATCGAAGGCAAATCAGGGTTTAGGCCACCACGTTCATATCGACATGGGGTCCATGGTTTTTAGGATCAAGACAAGGGCGTAGGACCGGATCGTAGGATCAAGATCCTAGAAAAAAATTAAAAAGAAAAACAAACCATCCTAAACAATTACCTTAATTTTAAAACAAAACTAAGCTTTTTCTCCATTAAACAAATTAAGTAACTAAAATAGTCCAATAATAAGCACTTAACATTCATAATTTGTCAAGAATAATGTCTCAAAAGGTGACAAATAGACAAGGATAATGTCTTAAAATATGGCAAACATACAATAGATAAATCACACATCCAAATATCCAATATCATCTCTAGTTTTAAATGTCATTGTCGCAATTAACCACATCATGAATAATTTCAGACACTTAGACGTGGATTTGTCGAGTTGAGTAACGAAACAAAGGGCTTATGACTTCAATTCAACGTCTTCACTCTTCTGCCTTCAATTTCTTAGGAGATGGGCTGCCAAAAAAATAAAAAAAATAAAAGATCCATCTTATCCAGAAGGCTCAATATCCAATCAAAACAAACACAATTACACAAATATGATTTTTGCTAGGATCGAATATTTTTTCTAGGATCGGTAGATCCTAGGTAGATCCTACCGATCCCACACGATCCCATAGGATTCCAGGTAGATCCTAGCACGAATGAGTCTATATGCCCGATCTGGATCAAAACCTTGCCTAGAATCGTAGGATCGTAAGATCCGGATCGAGATCCTAATAACCATGGTGGTGTCTTAAACCCTTTTTGCGATGTATTTAGTTTTCGCATTTGCACTGTAATTAAAATTTAACATAATTAATGAGTAGGAAATATTAAATGAAAGAAGAAGAACAACAATAACAACCCAATATGACCTGCAGAGAAACGACAAAGATAGCATAGGTATGTACTATGAATCACACACAGAAAACATGTCAAAAATATTACCAAAACGAAAAGGTAAAGGAGATTGCAGACACCAAAGATCATAGAGATAGACGAGAAGGACAATATATAAATTGAAACTCAAAGGAAGCACAAACAAAGCTAAATATCATTAGTCTCAATACGTATCCTCCAATAATTTTGATACAAATACAATAGGGCAATAGGCTGGCCAAAGAAGTAAGAATTTAGATATGGATGGATCGGAGTATGAACTATATGATTGATTTAAAAAAAGTTTCATCACTTGAAAATAAAGGGTAGTTTTGTGTAAATTAATCAATGTAAAGGGTGGTTGGATGTACTCCCTCCATATCACAATACTTGTTGTTTTAGACTAGTAATTGTGTATTAAAAAACTTGTTGTTTTAGCTATAATTATTATCTTTATATGTAATGATTGTTCTTTTTATAGGTAATAATTGTTGTTTTTGTGTTTTAACTTATAAAAGTAAAGTAAATATAGGTTTTGTTAATAAGCGTGCATAGAGCTAAAACAACAAGTATTGCGATACGGAGGGAGTAGTTTATAGCCTTTTTCAGCTCCCATTTATCATTATGATTTACGCTTTATTGCAGTCTTATGTGTTTGCTTGACTTTCAAATTAAGTTTTCCAGCGAATTGAAGGTTCATTGAATGATACTAATCAATAATTTAGATGTCTTTGGTGTTATGACCCAAATTGGAATGATTTGAGAACATTAAAATAGACCACTTTAAATACTCCGTATTTGAGATCAACACTGTTAAGATGATTCGCCCATCAATTTTAAGAAAATTATGAAGATTTTTTTTTGAGAAAATATGTGCCGCTCTGATTGGAGGAGTCCTAGTTTTTTTTGTAAAAATTGGTGGAATGTTCATTCATCTTAACCTACGAATAGCACTTGTCAGTACTCCTCTCTCTCCCCACTTTTCTGTAATTCCCGACCGTCTTCTCCAACCTTCTTCCTGTCGCACCGAAGGCTCCGACCTTTGCTCTCTTTCTCTATCGGCATCGTCGCCGCCGTTGCCTCATCTTCCTCTTCTCAAGCTTCCTCCTCCTCTGCTGTCTTCGTCATATATGTTGCTTCCTCCTCTGCTCTCTCCTCCCCCCCGCGTGAATTTGCTCTTGCTATGATGCTCGGTTCTTCCACCGTGTGTTCAACAATTGCTTTTATTGATCAGGTGAAATCTTATTCCGATCTTTTAATTCTTGTGAAATTTGAAGTGGTTTGGATGGATCTTATGTTCAAGTAGGGTTTGTATCACTCAGATTATCATTGCGCTTGCTTTATTTTTAAACTGGTCTTGTTTTGGCTAATTTCTGAACTGGTATTCGAGTTCTTTTTGTTTCAGATTGGTTGTTTTTCTGTGTGATTGAAATTGAGCATAGATCTGACATATTTTTGCCTGAAATTGGGATGTGAAACCATTGATTGTGAGTGAATCTGAGATGGCTCTTTTGTAGCTTGAAATTGTGTATATGATCATCATAGGTATTCATTTCATCTCTCTTTAATTAAATTGTGAATTATGACTTGTTAGCTGTCCTTTGGTACATGATCTGTCACTTTTTGATGCAAAATTTTTGTGAAAATGTGACTTAGCTCTCTTTCTGGTACTCATAGTTTTTAGGTTATTTCTTATTGAAGATAATTGATGTTTCTCTGCCCACTAGGATGTTTTGTTCAACCAAGTAATTAAAAGAGTGTAATGTGCATTACAATCAATTTTATGAATTGTGAAAGTGAATTTTACTAATTTTTGACTTGTGCTTTCTCATTAAACTAGTACAATTTTGCATACAAATTCAGTTTCTACTTCCCCAAAGATCTCTTCACCATAGTCCATAGCTGTTGTCTTGTTGTGCCTAGTTTCTGATAATTTTTGTGTCTGAAACGAGAAAAAAAAGTGCTGACACGGAAAAAAGCATCTTCGACGTCAACGTCAGTAACGTCAGCATCTCCGATGTCGGCGTCAACTGACATCAGCGTCAGCGCTGACACGAAAAATGTCAGTGGTGTTCGCAATGTTAGCAATGTCAGTGTCAGCGGTGTCAGGAATGTCGGCATCGTCGTTGGCAATGATCTAGTAATAATTGAGCTTTAAAAGCCTCTTAGGTCAATGGTAGAGCGGTGTGCTTATATGGACACTCCACCAATTTTTACAAATTTTTTGACACTCTCCTAATTAGATTAACTTTTTTAGATATTTTTCAAATTGCCCCCTTTTTTTTTTAAAAAAAAAATGATGGTTAAGTTGGTCATCTATTTACCTATACGGCCACATCCAAATATCATGGCTTCTTCGTTGCGCCTTTGTTTATTTTTACTATACGTTTAGGTGATTTTTACCAACCAATCGGCCTTTTAAAATTTAAGTTTGTCTAATCTCGAATCTTTACTTAATAAAAAAAAAATACAAATATCATACCTACTCTGTAGGTATAATCGTATAAGTTAAGCCTCTGCTACTATCATCTTCTTCAACTCGATTTCCCTCATTTTGGCGGTTTTAATAAAGATTTTGATGAAACTACGACATCTTTGGTAATTGCTAAATATACAAACTTGTGTCCATACAATTTTGTTGTTGTTGTTCTTGTTTTTGTGATTCAAATGTTTTTTTTAGTTTTTAGAAAATAGTTTGAATTTGATAGAAAATGGTGTTGTTTGTTATGTTTTATTGGTGTTTAATGTTATGGGTTATTAACTTGTATTGAAAATTGATTGAACGTGGCCTATAGAATCCATGTTGTTTGTTGTTTTAAAGCTGTGTTTGGTGGTAGATTTATTTTTTGAGATTATATTGGGAGATGTAGATTTTTAGGAGATAGAGTTTATTTTTGTGGATTAAAAAGTTTTTGGAGATTGAGAATTTTTTTTTTGTAAATAATCTCTTTATGGTGTTTGGTGTGTATAAGATTTTGGTGGATTGTTTATAATGAAAAAGACGAGAATGCCCTTCACTTATTACCTTCCCGAGGGTAGGAATGAATTTGAATCCAAGATCTCCTAGTATAATCTCCAAACTCTTCATTTTCAAGATTCTATTTTCACCTCAACATAATCTCCCAAAGGCTCCAAAATCTCAATCTAATGGAAGCCACAATACACTCTCAAACACCATTGGCGTGAGATTTTTTTTTTTTGAAAGCTCCTTGAATTGGTAAATAAATAGCGGCCATTTCAAGGTTCGAACCGGGGACCTATGGGTACTACCCACAAGTCCTTTCCGGTGAGCCATTTCGAAATGGTTTCACAATCTCCTATAATCCAATGCCAAACACACGCTAAGTCATACAACACTATCAAGGTTTGTATTTCATGTGTATGACTCAAATTGTGGCTTGAGAAATGATAATAGGTTCAATGGTATTTGTCGAGATTATGTGATAGACTTGATTTTGTTTGCCGAGGTTAAACCATATGCTTGTTTGAATCGGATATTTTTCCCACACTCACCCACAAGTTGCCACATAAGATACTATCCATCGATTTATCGGTTTGAATATATATATATATATATATATATATATATATATATATATATATATATATATATATATATATATATATATATATATATATATATACACGATTTCAGTATATATGTGGGTGTGTATGTGACCAATTTTAACAGTTTATAAACTGTTAAAATTGGGGGTTGAAAATAAAAACATTGTATGGGGGTTGTTCAGTATGAGGTTTTTGATTAAAATTGGGGGTTTAAAAAAAAGCCTTTTTTTTAAGGTTATTTTGGGTTTTGGGGGTTATTTGATTTGAAAAGACAAGTATACCCCTAATAACAACCAAATAAACTCCACTTTTTACAAATAAACATTTTTTCGTCCCATACGGAGTTTATATTTTTTCATAAATTTTTAACTACTTTTTACCAACAGTTTATAAATTTTACCATGTTTATAATTTTAGTCAGTTTATTAACCCCGTCCCATATAAACCCTGTATATAGATAGATATATTTCAAAAATTATTTTAAGTATGTTTTTTTTTAAAGAGAATACAAATAGTCCACAATACAATTTGAGAGATTATTTGCCCCATATATACCCCCTCTATCCTTTTAAAATTGTTGACATTTCCAAAGGCTGTTGAATTTATTCCTGAGCTGGCCCAATAAGTTATGACTGGCCCACCAGCCGAATAGGTCCAGTTCATATTTACTACTTCTTCCTCGTTTAATGCATATTGTACAACTATGTACCCATAATCAAAGATTCAAAATTTACTTGTTACGTTCTTCTTGTTTTTAATGTTTTCTATATCAGCTTATGCATTTTATTTCAATATTAACTATTTTTTTTTATAGGGTTTTAAAATTTGATAATTTTTGGCAAGTAAATTTGACTACTCTGTGGAACACCTATTGCTGCAGGGCCTGCATAGTTCCGTTACGAATTACGATTGTCCTCTTCATCTACCAAATTAATTGATATGGATATCAGCTTATGCAATCCAAAATTTTGATGATGAGTCTAAAACAATTAATCTCTTCATAATATATATATATAACTAATTTAGATATATTTTTCCACAAATGCTTTATCATAACTTCCTACCCCTTTTTAACATATTATTGTTGCAGTCAGTCTTACTCTCGAAATTAACCAATCTAAACTAATAATTATAGAAAATCCGAAATTAAAGGAATTTGACATAATAAAGTAAACACAACACAATCACAATTATATTAGATATATCAGCTTAAAAGCTGTAGTTATCATATCACATCATACCTCATCACGTATGAAATATCACAACATACATATATAGTAACTCAAACATAACTTAGGAAGAGCTTTATTACATATAGGTAGTAATACATTAATCAAGGGGATAACCCTGATTAATGTGTTAGCTCTTTAACATATAAATATATATAATGAAGCCTTGTTAGTTACTTGCATTGGCTTAACTCCAAGAGAAGCACTTGTTAGGGTGAACAAGGCAGGGCCCTTTCTCCTTAACCTCCCAGTCGCACTGAGTCCCGCAAGCAGGCGAGTCTCTGCGCTGCTCGAACAGGTCGAACTTGTGGAGCTCATTGTTCCACTTGAACTCGCAGGAGTAGACGGTGTTCTTGAGGAACATCGCGGGGATCGACTCGGTGAAGGTGAAGGCGTAGGTGGAGTCGTACCCAACTTGCTGCATCCCCACGTCGCTCTTGTCCTTGCAGAATACTTCGAAAGGCACCCTCGACTCCAGCCGGTTCGTGATCTTCACCTCCGTTGTCTCCGGCCATGGGACCGCATCGAACGGGTTGAGGGATATCGACACTCCTCCGCCACGACTACCTCCTCTTGCTCTTCCTCTTGCGGTGGTCGTCGGAAGGGATTGGAGCCCCACCAGGAGGAGGGTGAGGGCTAGGGCCAGGGCTGTGGTGCTGCTGCGGCTCATTGCTTGATGCATTTTGATCGGGATATATGGGTTGGTGTGGTGAGATGAGTTGAGGTGAGGTTTGAAGGCCATCTTTGGGGCTCTTTTTATAGGCGGTTGGAATGTAAGAAGTAGAAACATTGGGGTATGGGAGGAAACATGGGGATTGTGGGAGCTTCACACCATATACAAATTAAAGTGGGCGGGAACGTCTTGTGGTGTGGTCTATTAGTGATAGCTATATATAGGTCACTCCATCGATCTGCTGTATATGTGCTTAGGTTGGAAATGGGAACGTCTTGTGGTGTGCTTTAGCACCTAGTTAGCCCTTAATTTACACTATGATCGACCAACATTGTGATTTAGGCAGGGATGGGTTAAAATTTATTAATTTAAATATGATAATATAAACATATGATGTTTTAGGGGTTAGTGGGTGATTAGTCGGGGTGTAATGGTTAGAGCATCTCAAACAAATTCTCATTTTGGAAAATTTTAAGACGTTTTTTGGTCTAATAAATTCTCCATCTCATTCTCCAAAATGAGGAAGTAGCAAAAAAAATAGAGAGATTGTTGAGAATGAAAGGAATGTGAAGAGAGCTAAAAGAGTCCCACGTTGATTATATGAACAAAGAAGTCTTATTATATAAGCTGGTGGGTTACTCCTCCTATTGCCAATTGATTTTAGGATGGAACCCCATTCGGCTTATGTGCTAGGCTATTAGCACATGTGTGCACTCGACCCCCCGATCTCGAGTCCCAACGGACTTCAGTAGAGACTTTCCCAAGAGCATCTCCCAACGGATTCTCCATTTTGGAGTTTTTAGAGAATTTTAAAATGTTTTTTTGTCCAACATATTTCCCATTAGATTCTCCAAGATGGGAAAGCAACATAAAAAATAGAGAGATTTCCCTAAATCAGCAACATTCTTCAAAGTAAATAATCTTCGAAATGGAGAAGCTGTTGGAGTTGAAGCCAAAATAATTCGAAAAATATGTATTTTATTTTTCCATTTTAGAGAAATTTCGGAGAAGTTGTTGGAGATGTTCTAAATATGAAGCATTCTTTAAAACCAAATAATTCTCTAAATCTTCGAAATGGAGAAGTTGTTGAATTGAAGTAAAAATAATTTGAAGAATATGTGTTTTGTTTCACTATTTTGGAGAAATTTAGGGAAGTTGTTGCCTTGTTGAAGATGGCCTTACAACAATATGGTTGTTAGTAGAATAGTGGGGGTTATTTAGAGAAACTGAGAAAGAGAGTGGGTGTGATGTGGTGGGATGACATGAATTAGCTTATAACTGAGGTGTTTGTTATTGGTTCATTTAATGATGGGAAAGTAAGTAGTTGACGCGACATGTATCTGTCATATGGAAGGGTTAGAGGCTTCAAATGTTGTCATATAGAATGAAGATGCTTCAGATTTAATAGTAATTACTTATCGCGTTGATCAAAATATGTCACTTTATTCTTTTTGTACATTTTTATTAGCTAAAAACTATATGATATGGTTATATATATATATATACATATATACATATATACATATATACATATATACATATATATATATATATATATATATATATATATATATATATATATATATATATATATTCTTTTTATAATTTCATACTTGAATAAAAAAGATATTTATAAAAAAATGATATTTGATATAGTTTTTAACCTTCTAAAAGAGAGTGTATGAATAGTACGCGATACGTTTTGGTTAACGAATGAAGTATCTATTATATTATATTATATTATATTAAAGGAGAAGTCGTCTATGACACATACACATTCTCCTTAATCGTAGTTATATATACTAACCAATAAAAAGTTTTATCTCCTTGCCTTAATCAATCTTAAGATAATAGTTTTTTTTCTTCCAATTTTTCTATATATGGATATATTTTGGAAATATTTTACCAAATTTTGTAAGATCTCGATAAAAATTATATCGATTTGTCTATTGTGTGCCATAAGGGCATAGAATAAAGATAATTTATTGGAAAGAAAACCCTATATGAAAATGGGTAAACCCCATAATCTAATTTAAAAATTGCTAAACCGGGTGTATCTAGGGAAAATATTTTCCAATTTGTGTTCTTATCCTATGCCCAAGAAAACCCGTGTATATATATATATATATATATATATATATATATATATATATATATATATATATATATATATATATATATATAATGTTCTCTCATTCACTTAATAATCCATATTCCAATTATATATCCATAATATATCGATATTTTTTTTTACAAGAAGTATCAAACTGTATGAGATATTGAAACTTCATAAAGTTAAAATAATAAGTTATCTAAGGTTTATATTATATATAATGAAAGATCAAATTGTTTATGCCTATAAAAATTAAAGGGGTAATTTATAGAATAGCCTTATTTAAGGTCTTTATAGGTTAAATGTCAACCAAGGGTTCCAAATTAGAAAAATGCCCAGCGCCCCCCTGTGGCACTTTGCCCCCCACCTGTGCCCCCTCCTCTCTTTTTTTCCGCGTTGCTTAAGCCGGAGTTGCTGAAACTCCGATTTCAGAACTATTGTAGATGCTGAAACACCGATTTTCAGCACTGTTGTTGATGCTGAAACCCCGATTTCAGCACTGTTGTTGATGTTGAAATCCCGATTTCAGCAACGTTGATGATGCTGAAACCCCGATTTCAGCATTTAAGCATTTCAGATCACACACACAAAAAAAGAAGCTAATAGGCTCTCCAAAAGTTTCAGCAAGGCAAAATTTTTTGCTGAAATTTCCAATATCTAAATTCTCAACAAAGCAAACTCAATCAACCACAAATTCACTGTTTGCTAAAAATGCTTAAAACAAATTGTATTTTCAGCATTTCAGGATTGCACAGTTGCTGAAATCAAACCAATAAATCTTTATTTAATCTTCCTCTCAATCTCTCTCTTTCTTGTTCGAAGCAACTCAATTCCAAAATCACAATCGTAACAAAATTGAAACCTAATCGATTCCAACAAGCCCCAAATTCAAACTGCTGAATTTGGCAACGGTTGAATCAATACACACCTCTAATCTCAATTTCATAGAAATTAAAAACTGAAACAATACATGCGGAAAATCAGTACTTCCGAATCCGCGTATGTTCACAATTAGCATACATATGCTCTCTGTGGAAATCATCCGGTCTACAAAAGCGTCTTCTCGATACCTCTCATGGCTCAATTTTAGCTAGATCTGGAACAATGAGATGCAGAATCGGCGTCGGCGAGTGGTAGCACTTGGCTTCACCGAAACCGGATCTGGCACGAGAAGAGATCACGAGAAGAGGCGTCTTCTCGATGCCTCTCATGGCTCAATTTCAGCTAGATCTAGAACAATGAGATGCAGAATCGGCGCCAGTGAGGGGACATCGTCGAGTGGTAGCGCTTGGCTTCACCGAAATCGGATCTAGAACGAGACCACCAATTTGAAAGGAGACGTCGAGCGAGGAGGCCGGAGGTGGAAGAACAGAGAGAGGGAGAGGCTGGACTTTTGACATCGCTGCTGAATCTGAAGGCCTTGTCGTCGGCGTCTTCAGAGAGCACGAGGAGATCGAGGCACTTCGATGGAGGTCTGGAGGTCAGAGGTGGAGGTCGCGCGAGCGAGGAGGCCAGAGATGGAAGAACGAAGAGAGGGAGAGGGAGAAGCCGGTATCTAGCTCTTCGATGGAGGGGAGCAGATTCATCGACTAATATGTGGTGGGGGGCACAAATTGATCTAGTGGACTTTTTACCAATAAAATAAAATCCGTGGATGTTAGAATATCGGTAAGAAGAGAGCAAAGAGAAGGCATAGAGAAGAGAGAAACCAATTGTCTGTGTTCCATTAGGGTTCTATAGAACCATATATAGAGGGCATTACAAGGGAAGGGTAAAACGGGTATATCCATAAAAACATATAATATACAATATTATAACACTCCCCCTTGGATATACACCCATTTATATTACAAAACAGTCTCGTTAAAAACCTCGCCTAGAAAACCCAATGGGACAAAAACTAGGGCTAAGGAAAAAAGAGTACATATGTCGTTTGATACACATTGGTGATACTGCCTCGTTAAAAACCTTGTCAGGAAAACCCAGTGGGACAAAACCTGATCGAAGGGAAAAAGAGTGCAGTGCGTATATTCTCCCCCTGAAATCAACATTCTTCTTGCAGCTTTCTCATTCTGATAAGCTCTTCGAACTTCTTGATAATACTGACTTCATTGTCTTTGGTGATGAGCTGCTTTCAATGCACAAATATAAGGTACCTCAAGACCTAGTGTGCTTTTCATCGTTTGATACGGGGAATCCAGTGTATAGATGGTGTATAAGTTGCCTCGTTAAAAACCTTACCTTGGAAAAACCCTATGGGATAAAAACCAAGATTAAGGAAAAAAGTACAAAGTTGTGTATATTCAGGGGCGGACCCAGAAAGTTTTTAGCGGGGGGTCACCATAGTAGTCGATAATAAGATCGAGAAAAAAATCGCAAAACACAACGTGATCGATAGTACAAACTAGTGTCAACCTATGGTTTCGAAAATACTACAAATATATAATACGAAAATAAGGATAAAAAACAAAAAATAAAGATATAAAACACAATAAATAAACATTGCATTATTAACATGTAATAATGTATAACTAGATATAAAAAAATTTAAACTTGCGTAACTTCTTACCATATTATCAAAATAAGTAATATAACATATGGTTTCAAAGCTCTCGAGATGAATTATAATATGTGAATGTCAATTTAAGTAAAATATTAAAATATTATAGTATATTGAAATAAAACTAAAGTGATTAATACTGCTGTAATTTTCAAACATTTATAACTTTTTACTCAGATGTCGGATTAGGGCGTATTATATATCAAAACGAAGCTATCAACAAGGAGAATACACCTAGGTAATTTGTCGGATGAGGAGGGGGTCACGTGACCCCCTAGGACCCCCTAGGTCCACCTCTGTGTATAGTACTTCAGGACTCAATACATTATGTCACCACTTACATAAATATATTATACTTCAAGTATTATAAGCACCTTTTGGCTTAATCGCGTACATATGACAAGGCTTTCATATTGATGCTTTGAGCATTCCAAATTAATCAATCATTTTCAACTATGTTCTTTTATTCATGATCAATTTGTGTATATAACTGCTATGCTCGTCAATTACATATGGAGTCAATTCATCGACAACCAAATATTATATGCACTTCTGGTGAATATATTTTCATATATATCATCCACTCTAGACTTTTATACAATATATCTTGCTATATATCTTACAAATTCATTTCGCTTATTGTGGTTTTGTATAAACACCCACTTAAAACCAATGATGTTATACTTTCCGATGTTGGAACTACGGGTCCAATAGCATCATGCTTACAGAATTCATCTTTGCATGAATTTCTTCTTTCTATCTCTTTTACCATCATTTCAATGCCGACATCCATTATTTGATTGATGGTCATCAGATTTCCATGGGCTCTTTCCACTTCCAGGGAATCCTAAAGTGAGAGCCTAGTGATCTTCAACACTTCTGGTGTATTTGAGACTCACTTGATTTTGTTGGTTGTTAGAGTTACTTTTGGAACCTCAAATGAGCTAGCGAGTGCAATATACGTGAGTTAGTCACTCTCTTGGCCTTAGTAAATGCATTTGATGGCTTTTTGCTAAACCATGTAATCATCATTTGGTGTACATAAGTGTTGAACTTCTGGTTCACTTTCATTTATCCGCGGATCCCAAATGATAGAGAAGTTGCTTTCATGCAATCTCTTACTTTAATATAGTCTCATTTCCTCTCCCTCTAAATACCGAGCATTTTGATCACCTTTATAAAGCTCGAGGTATTTGATATCATTATGGACTCAAACCCCATGTATCATTCAATGTCTTTGTGGTCTTTTAGTTAATTCTGGAGGAGACCTCAAAACATATACTCTCTTCTGGAGATAATTTGAGAAAAGTTATTGTGTCAAATTCGAAATGCAAAATTGTATGGGCCCATTTGACTCACGACTCTTCTAGGTCGTTGTGAGCAACAATATGATCCTCAAACATTCTCTACCTTTTCATATGACCAATGTGTTAAGGCATCTATATTGGAATAACATTGGTCCATATGCCGATGTTTTATGTTCGTAGTTGTCTCATTGAACTCGGTCAAGAGACATAAGAGACTTTGCATTTACTCTTTATTATAGACATGCTTGTTATTATTTTGCCAAGAGAACAAGCCGTACATGTATGGTCACCCTTATTGAGGATCTTCTGGTCCTAGGATCTTCTAGTCCTTTTGGTGGGAATTCATGTGAATTTCAATGATCTTGCAAATCATCGTTTTTCTTGAGCGACCACATGCCACAAAGAATAATATTTTATCATCAAATAACTTCTGGTTAGTGACATCATAAGTTTCAATGGGATAAATAAGTGTCAAAATGGAAAAACATTCTAACCATTGAACTTTGTACATGGTGATCAATTTATTTAATCAGATGCCTTTAACTGGGTATTTTCAGAACTTCTGTTGGTGTCATACTACAGGTATGAAACTAATGACCAACTATATTAAATTTATTCATAATGTTCTTCAAGACATTAGAAAATGAACCCTACAAAGATGACCTAGTTATAAGCCACAACAATAACTTAATTGGTTGCACGCTTAACCATTACCTCTTTTACACCTTCTACCGGAGGGGCATGCTTCGGGTCATGCTTAGAGTATTGTCAGGAAGTGGCCTTATAAACTAGATCATGTTTTGTGGTTATTTATATTGGTTGTACTAACCAAATAAAAAATGGTTCTGAATATGTCATAACCCACATTCCATGTACTTCTTCAAGAGTACAAAAGTTTAAAATAACATCTTATATACTCTTATAGAGTTTGAAATTAGAGTCTTCAAGCTCTTATGCTGATTTTGATGAAAACTCACAATCTGCTGGATTGTTTACAAATGGTATCGAGACTTTGAACTCTTAGCGAGATAAGTGTCAGAATCTATTGGATTGTTTAACCATTGAGCTTAGGAACTTCAAGCCCACAAAATAGGTGTTAAAAAACTCACAATATAGTAGATTAAGGTAATAATAATAATAAAACTATGTAAAAGATAATACTAAATAGTAAAGTATATTAAGAAACATAAATATCAACAACAATAATCTTAAATAAATAAATAAAATTAATGTCAGCTTCGACTGACAAGAAAATTTAACATAGATCTTCGAGACCTTTTTATCACCTACATCATGAGGTGGTATTCTTATATGCAATTTTATCGTTTACTGTGGGAAACTGATGACAGAGTTGATTCGTTTCTCTAGCTATACGAATCATCACTATAAGGATGACGTTTACCAGTTCATCCCTATGAGGCTGTGATTTGTCTATTTCTCTACTTCGGGAAATGAGTCCGTTCATTTACTTCGAGAAATGAGTTTGTTCATTCGCTTCGGAAAATGAGTCTGTTCAATTGCTTCGGGAAATGAGTCCGTTCACTTACTTCATATACTTCGATCAAGAGATGAAGAATAAAAATATAATATATACAAATAAAACAAAATAAAAGGCTAATCATTGATGCATCACTACAGGGATGAAAATATTTGGTACATCGCTTAAGAGATGAAATTAATCGGTCTATCTCAAAGATACGACTTGTTCATTCACCTACTTCGGGAGATGAGAATGTTAATCTCTTTTGAGAGATGTGCCCATTCATCTACTTCGGGAGATATGATGGTTTCGTTAATCTCTTTTGAGAGATGTGCCCATTCATCTACTTTGGGAGATATGATGGTTTCGTTCATCTACTTCGAGAGATGAGAGAAAACAAATATAGTTTAAATAAATAAAATAAAATAACATGCATATGAGTTAAGTAAACATAAATAATAAATATAATTTCATCACTACGGGGATGAAATTTATCATTTCATTGCTATGGCCTATGGGGATGGGATTTATCGATCACGATCAATTGATTTACCAATTTCATGATTTGAGATTAGTTTATATCCACTTCGAGGGATAAAACTTACCACTTCAGGGGTGATATAATTTATATCTACGCATCATCTTCGGGGATGTGTTCATGTACAACAAAATGCAACCCTGAAAGTTTGGGTCCTTTTCTGTAATTATCAGAAAAAATGTAAACTCGTCCGCAATTTTTGAAATTCTGGGGCTAGTTATGTAATTTAGCCCAAATCTGCAACAATCCAAATGCTTCGTCTCCTTCCTTTTGAATTCGCAGAGGCGAATCTTGGTCCCTTTGCAATTCTGTTCAAGTCCGGGCTCGGTGTTGATGCTATGGGGATGCTGGCTGCCGTCGTAGTTCCGACTAGGCCGATGTTTGAACTCGGGGCTTGTGTGGAGGTCGGCGGCATCGCCCACGGAGGCAGAACTAGATCGCCCCGCCGCGGTGGCGGTTCTCATCTCCTGGGTTCACCACCGGCCGAACTCGGCATCGAGGATCTATAGAGGAGTAACTCGGCGCTAAGGACGACTTCTGTTGGGATAAAAAGGTCCCACATCGATGGATAGACCAAATACAACAACAAAATATAAGGAAGGGAGGAAGCCCTACACAATGGCTTAAACTTTTGTGTAAAGTGGTGGATCTCAATCTTATAAACAAAAAATAAAAATAAACTCGACACGACTCCTGATTTGATACGACCCGACCGGGATTCTCAGAATCTCACATGGTATCAGAGCAGGTCAGAGTCGGGTCGGTTTTCCTGGCTTCGGGGTAGGCTAAAAGAGATTGAGAATGCCGAAACCCGTCGTAAAAACCAAAAACCGGACGAGCTATAAAGATATTGAGAGTCTCGACTCGGAAAGAAAGAAAAAGAAAAAAGAAAAAAAAATTGTTCAAGAGTCAACCCGATCCAGGCGGGTTGCACTTGAGGTGG
Source organism: Persicaria maculosa (assembly GCA_963922045.1). NCBI lineage: Eukaryota > Viridiplantae > Streptophyta > Magnoliopsida > Caryophyllales > Polygonaceae > Persicaria > Persicaria maculosa. The sequence continues at coordinate 15,275,598 of OY998253.1, forward strand.
CGGTGGATAGACCAAATACAACAACAAAATATAAGGAAGGGAGGAAGTCCTACACAATGGCTTAAGCTTTTGTGTAAAGTGGTGGATCCCGACCTTATAGACAAAAAATAAAAATAAACCCAACACGACTCCCGATTTGATACGACCCGACCGGGATTCTCGGAATCTCACAACTTTAATTTCCCTGAGGTTGCAGATCTGATGAGGCATAGACGAGGAGCCTCGGACCAGCTTCAATTCCCCGTTTGCTTTCCTCCATAAAGATTAGGATTCAGGTCCTACACACAAAGATCGATAAAAAAAACAATCGGCTTATATCAGGTTTGGTAGAGCGATCAATTGATAAAACAATCGGGTTAGATCGGGTTTGGAGGCGACGGGAGGATGATCGGTGAGTTCAAGCAACCGGACTTCTTCTTCGGCCGTCATCGCCACCATCCCCCACCACCATGACGGCGATGACGATTGGTTCCACCATGGCGACGAGGAGCACCACATGCACAGGAGAGGGCACGGGTTTTTGGAAGAACCTAGAAAGAAAGAAAAAAGGGATTTGTACAATATTGTGGATGCACATCATGGATCAACGTATCAAGGAGAGACAAAGATGGGTGTCGTTCCGAGTCGATCGTTCTGATACCATGTTAGAATATCGGTAAGTAGAGAGCAAAGAGAAGGCAGAGAGAAGAGAGAAACTAACTGTCTGTGTTCCATTAGGGTTCTATCGAACCATATATATATAGAGGGAATTACAAGGGAAGGGTAAAACGGGTATATCCATAAAAACATATAATATACTTATAACAGTGGACAATTTTTTAATGAGAAAATTTGTGCCACAAACATTTTTTTTCGGCCTAATTAGCGAAATGTCCTACTTTTGGGACAAATTAGTAAACTGTCCACCCAATTAAATAACCTAATCCCAATTTCCCTTTTGTGCCCCATTCCTCTGGATCGGAATATGAAGATTCGAAGGAATCTCGAACCTCCATCGTTGTGTTGAGCGATCGACAAAGCGGGGATTGCGATCTGAATGTGAATCGGGTGTCCAATCGGTGGTTCAATCGACGATTGCAATCGGCCGAAGTGAGGGAGCGGTTGCTCAGGTCCGACCTGGGATAGGTGCTTTCTCTCCTCCAATGGTGGCTCCTTTGATGAAGATCCAGGGATTTTACAGAGGAAAGAAATTGACGTGAGGAAGGAGAAGGATTTTTTTGTTAAATTACAAAAACCACCCAATGAATATGAGAAATTAAAAAAACTATTTATATTTTATGATGTGATCCATATCTACTATATTTTTATTTTTGCACAACAAAATGTTATATTTGCACAACATATGATTATATTTGCACAAGCACAACATACGGTTATATTTGCACGCCAAAATTTATTGACATGAACAAAAAAAAACTAGATTTGGGTTATATTTGCACAACATACGATTATATTTGCACAAGCACAACGTACGGTTATATTTGCACGCCAAAATGTATTGACACGGAAAAAAGAAAAAAAAACTAGACCTGGGTCATATTTGCACACTATACGGTTATATTTGCACATGCACAACATACTTTTATATTTGCACGACAAAATGTAAAAAAAAAAGACTTGGGAAGGGGATGGACATTTCACCAATTTGTCCCAAAGTGTGGACCAATCACCAATTAAGACATCATTTTTGGAAATTTTGCAAAATCCCCCTTTTTTTAATTTGGTCCGAAAAAATAGTCTGCGACGCAAATTTTCTCAAAATTAAGTAATCAATTATATTATCTAAGGTTTAATCTTTGCTTTATTTTAAAATCATAGAATTAGTAGAATGGGTATTAGTAAATTTATTTAAATTCAAAAAAATAAAATAAAGAATGTATATGCATTTATTATAATAATTTATTTTAATTCTATGTTAATTACATAATAATTCAGAAGCATCGAAAGAAATTAATTATTTGATTGAATAGGTATTAATACCCATTCTACTAATTTAAGGGTTAAAATATTTCCAAAATATCTATTTTTAATACTTTTTGATAATTTAAGGGTTAAAATAACATTAAAAAAATATAACTAATAATAAAATGTCCTTAACTTAGTTGGTATTAGTTGAAAGTTTGGTTCATTAGGTCTTGAGTTCAAATCTTCATAGAATTATTTTGTGGAATTTTGTCCTCCTCTTAGCTTTATAAAAATAACTATTTAAATGACACATTTAATGTTTTTTTTCTAATATATTCCTTATGAAAATTATATCTTAAATATATATTAAAAAAACCTAACAATCGAAACCCTTCCTCGATTTTTTCATGGCTCTGTCCATGATTCTGCAAATCACCCCACAAATAAAAAAAACATTGGAGGCAAAACAATTTATACTTGCCCAACCTCAAGAGCATGACATTTACCTATAAGACTCTTATTCAAGCTTCACACAAACCCAAGAAAAGAAGGTGATTACAAGTTTACAACCACAAGTTAACCAATTTCAACCTCTTCCTCGATCACATAAAGATTTCAACAAACCAAAACAAAAAATGTAAGTTTTTTCAATCAATATTGTGCATCTTCACCATCTCCGATAATGAAGGTGGTCCAGTACTGGACCAGCCGCGTTCTTCATCATTTCTTAAGAAGGTCTTATACGAGGAATCGTAGCAACTACCTTAGGCTTGAGGCTAAGTTTTAGGCTTCAATGAAAACTTAGGCATCGGCAAGCTGCTTGGAGGAGGAGCCATTGCACAAACTGACTCACAAAACTTCATCATATTTGGATTGAAAGTACTAGTGGTAGTAGTACTAGTACTAACATCAGTTAATGTGACATGATTGGGTAGACTTTTCGGGTCGGATATCCATCTTTTATCCGGTTTCACATCCGGGTATTTCTTGGTTTTGGATGGCTGCTTGTTGCTGCCTTTGTGCATCTTTTTGTGGGTGGGAGAGGCACTGGAACCGCCACGTCTGCAGCTACCGAAACCGATGCCACGACCACCGTCACCAGGTCCACCACCACCACGAACGGCAGGAAGGGATTGAAAGTGTGCAGAAGAGGAAGGAGAAGAAGGAGAAAAGGCAGGCATGGGAAGAGGGAGGAGTGGCGGTTGGCGAAACTCATGATAAGAAGAGAGGGGAAATGGATAAGGAGGCTTCAAAAACACACCCCCATTCATCACCATTTCCATCTGTGGCAACTTGCCAAAATCCAAACTGCCACCATGAGCACTTGATTGAGTAATCAAGGGAGGAGTTTGAGTAGTAGTGCTACTCGTTCTCGCCGCCATCCCTGGAGGATACATGGAGTATTGCTGATGATCTGCAGATGAATTTCTCAGTGCTGCAGCCTCCATATCTCTAACCTCAAGCCCTTTCATTTCCTCACAAAACAAGAATCATGGATGCTTTTGGTACACTGCATGAATGAATGACAGTAAGATCTAAACTAGGAATTAGAGAAGGGGAAGAGATATGTATTAAGCAAGTGAAAATAGGGCTTAAAGTTTAAGAGCCCTAGATTAATTGCTATTGACGGAGCTCTTTCTCTAATCAATTTGTCCTTTAAATAGAAGGTGAGCTTCAGTACTGTCTATGGCTTTTTAGATAGGGTAAGAGGACACCAACCAATTGGGCTGATCTAATTGATACTCCGTATGAATTAATACTCTTTCCCTAGCTAAATACTCTTTTAATTAAAACTTGATGTTTAATTTACTATTTACGCATGCTTTTTAAGTGTTAAAACTATATAAAATATTAATTTTTTAAAATAATTTCATACCTATTACTATTAATTATGAATTTATAAAAACAAATGTAAAAAAAGTTACATTATTTCTTCTAAAAAGGCATGTATGAATAGTAAATGACAAGTTTTAATAAACATAGGGAATATTTGATTACAAATTCTTTAAATAGTGTTTGATCTCTTTGTTCAGCATATCATTTTAAAATGTAAATTTTATTTAAAAAAACATATCATTATAAGATATTTTTTATTTGTTTTTCGAAACTACTCTTATAATAATTAGGGGATTATTAGTTACAATTTTTTAGAAAGCAAAATAGTGCAATGAGTATATAATAGTGTATAAAAGATGCTAACATGTGACATATTTTATTTGATTGAGGGAGTATTATAATTAGGTATAGTTTTCTCCCTTGTTGCCATTATTATCAAATAGAGGGTGAAATTCACTACTAGTTCAAAAGAAATAATAATTTTTATCAATCATAAAAATTGGTAAAAAAAAAAAAAAGAAGGTTAAAGACTTAAAGGCACTTTTAATTCGCTTAAAATAAGGTCCGGAAAGTTGAGATATATACTCACTTTTATTCCGAGCAAATTAATTAAAAAAAGTGTTTTTAAAATAGTAGAAAAGGAAAAGATGAAGACTTGTATTATTAAAAATTAGTTAAATTGTTAAAATACTCGAATTCGGCCACACTCAAGGTCCAATTGTACATATTAAAGATTAAATTAAACATAAAATTTTGCATGGACGTATTGTGAATTAGGGAGGGAGTATATTTAAATATCCTACTAATGATAAATAATTACCGACTGGCGGAGATGGGGTCGGCAAATTAGGCAGCCTCATTGGCCCAAAGCTGCTCGCATAGATCTGCAGGGGCGGTAGCCGTCGATTTGAATACGACCGTTGGATTTAGAGGTGTTGCTCAAAATAAGCCCTTCGATTGGGACACATGTTGACTCAGTATGAGTTTACCCCAGAGAGCGATGAATCACATCCATACATTTTATGAAATATTATTTATTTAATTTAATTTATTCACACCAAGATTCATTGGTATATGTTCTCTCTTTCGATTTATAGCTCTTTTGCTCCACTGCAATAGCATAGCTAGTTAAAGAAAGTCACAGGTGATTAGATTTGTTTGGAGATGCTATATGATTGTATGAGCCAAAAATCTTGAGTTAGGCTTAGATTCGACTCGATAAAAGCTCAGTTCGAACTCTTTCATTTTCTAAACAAATTGAATATGAACACATTTTTACGCTCGATTCAAAGCTCGACTCGCTTGATTTAAACTCGTGTTGCTCAAATTTTGTGAAATTTCTAAAATTTCCTTTAAGTTACTATGTTTTGAGCTATGCTTAAAAAAATCTTGACTCGAGCTCGTTCATTTCCTAAACGGGTTAAGTATGAATACATTTTTTTTGGATACTCCCTCTGACGACACCAAGAGGAAGAAGAATGAGTAGTTGGCGTCAATTTAGCTTGGCAAAATTTATGTTAGAAAGTTATTAGATCTGGTGTTTGATTTGTAACAACTAGGGAGTTAGTGGTAGTGAATTGTCTCTATAAATACAGATTGCTCAGTGTATCTTGTAATCAATCTTCCAGTTTCAATAAACACATTTTCCCTCCTCTTTGGTTCTCTGTCTTGGTCGGGCATTTCTCTCTTCTTGATCCATGGCGTTCGAGCAAATGCAGGGTCCTCGCTTTCCCCCTCCCAATCCAATTGATCCTCTCAGCGAGCTCTTCCTCCACAATTCTGATCATCCAAGCTACATTCTCTCAACAAATGTGCTTGATGGCCGGAATTTCCACCATTGGAAGTGTTCGGTTGAAGTTTCGCTTCGTGCAAAGAACAAGATGTGATTCGTCACTAGTACGTGTCGTCCTCCTGCTGATAATCAACTCCTTCTGATGCAGTGGGAGAGGTGTAACAATATGGTGATGTCTTGGCTTATCCACTCTGTCAACAAGAACATCGCCGAATCCATCCTCTATTGCCGATCCGCTTCGCAAATCTGGCAGGAGCTTGCTGCATGATTTGGTAAGCCAAATCGCACTCGAATTTTTCAAGTTCAACATGATCTCACCTCTCTTTCACAAGGATCTATATATGTCTGTTACCGATTATTTAAGCTCGAGTCCAAATTTAGACTCGGCTCAAGCTCGACTCGTTTCTAAACGAGCTGCATATGAACAACCGATACTCGTCTTGTTCGGCTCGAATAACAGCCCTAGTTTGTTGAGATGTTAAGGGATAAATTTTCCATATCGAATTTATGTGTTAGACTATTAGCGCATATTCAAATCGGATTTTGATAAGATTTGAAATGTACTAGACTAGTTTTATTCTCACGACGGGAAACTCTTTTGTTCTCTACATATCTCAAAAGTCAACATTTTAACGTGATTAATAGAGCTGGCAAAATCTGACCCGACCCGAGAAACCCGACCGACCGACCCGAACCGAAACCCGACCGAACCCGAAAATTTAGCATTATGCATAACCCGAACCCGAAACCGAGCCCGACCGACTTTGACCCGAAACCCGAAGTGACCCGAATATAGACAAACCCGACTCAACCCGGATCCGACTCAAATAAGACTCGACCCGAATTCCAACCTGACCCGAATTCCAACCCGACCCGACGCCCAACCCGACCCGACTCCCAACTGACCCGAGTCCCAACCCGACCTAATTTTAGATAGGGAATCAAGTATGATTTTGATAACAATATATTGCCAAATTTCAATGAAATTAATGATAAATAGAATGAGCTTACCAATGTTATTAAAATTGGGATTCTAAATTGGATCGGTAAAAAGGTGTAAGGATCGGATCATATAATCGAATCGTAGGATCATAAGATCCCACCTTATGGATGAATTTTCTTTTAAATGAAGTTACTATGTTTAATATTAGATAAATATTATGTTAAATCATAAAAAATACCCATAAAGATGTAAAATTTTAAAAATAAACTAAATATAATATAGATAAAGGGTAAATATTAGAAATTTCTTATAATAGACATTTTATAGGATCGTTCTAATCGCAATAAAGGATCGGGATCATTTTTCCATTTTTAGATATTGTAGGATCGAATCGAGAGTTTAACAACATTGAGTTTACGAGCCAATGAGTAGATTATTTATTGAATCATATTTAATTTTACTAAAATGCTTTTTGAAATCCATAAATAACATGAATTACATATTCAATTTAATAAAATTGATTACCCAAAAGCAATGTTCTAACATCTAAATATCGCTTATCGGGGTCGTATTATATTTATACTTCAAATTTTAAAAATAAACATGAAAAATTAATATTTAAATTGTAAAATTACCCATAAACTTGATAAAATAAAAAGTTTAAATTTTGATCCGATATACATAATACGGTATGATATATGGCTATATGGTAAATTGGTAACGGATTCTAAATTATATCTCCGATATATAGGCTGATATATCGGGGACCGACCCGAGTACCGACCCGAAACCCGAACGAGACCGACCCGATTCTGACCGAAAACCCGAATGGGTCCAACCCGATTCTGACCGAAATCCGACCAATCTGAATTTCATTTTGACCGAATCCGACCCGACCAAGTCCGACACAGAAATTTTGACCGAGTTGACCCGACTCATCAGTGACCCGACCCGAATGCGATCGACCCGAACCCGACCGGATAACCCGAATTGCCAGCTCTAGTGATTAAGATGCATTCAAACAAATTAACTAATCAAAGGTTGTTTACTAATATGCTATAAGCACAACAGATAATCTCAGTGAGATTTTATCTTAAAACTAAAATACAATAAAAAGAGTGGAACGAAAGACATTACATCTCAGCAACATTGGAGCAGTCACATTATGTTGAGAATGTGAGCTGGGATAGATCCCACATTGATTATAAAGTGAATTCAAGCCTTATACACAAGTGGGTGGGCTACTCCTCCTAACACCAATTGGTTTTAGAATGGAACCCCACTCAGCTTGGTTGGCGCGTGTAGCGCTTGAGCGTGCATAACTCCCCCCCATGTCGTATGACCCACTGTTATTTAACATGGTATCAAAGCTGGAGGCTGATTTTGGGAGATAGTTTTGCGTTTTCTTTGTTCTTCAGTTCTTACTACTCAGCTTATATTTACTACAACAAACTTTGAAAATAGGCCACCAGAAGACATGGAAGGGCAAGGTACGTAATTTCGGAGATCCTTTATTTCTTTCTAATTCTGATCATTCAGGTGCTCAACTAGTTGCTATGCCTTTTGATGGAACTAATTACATGACATAGAGTCATTATGTTATAATATGGCTCTTGGTGCCAAATGTAAGCTTGGCTTTATAAATGGCTCATGTGCTAAACCTGTTGTTGGTAATGTTGATTTTGAAAGGTTAATATGAGCTATTCTATTTGAAATTTGTTGCCTCCTTTACTCGGTTAAAGAACACTGTGTGTTCTTGATGATTTCCTTGCATATTAATTTCTATATAATCAGCTTATTCTTTAGCCTATTTTCACACATTAAAGTAAACAACTCGAATCAAGGTGTGACCGAATTGAAGAATTGCCAAGCTTAGAAGTAAGGAGTGCCCTAGAGCTCAACCAAGTTTGAACTTGGACGGTCATGGACCAATTTTCGGCTTGCACTTCTTTCCGAGTCAAGAGCAATGTCGTGTATACGAATGCAGTTTGAAGCCCGGCCGATCGAGATGTTGTGGGGCTTTTGCCCGGCTTTGTTCAACTTTCCGTGGTGGTAGGTTTGTTTGTTCTTTTGAACTTCATAGGATGTGTATGTGTACGATTCCTGCTGATACCTGCCAAAAGAAAAGGTCTTGAATTGTATTGTAGTGTGGGTGTTGATTGCTGAGAGAGACTGATCTCACAATTTTGTTGTCATCCTTGAGAGTGGTGGATTATACATCATGTCATGAGGTTTAATAATTGTGTTCGTTGTGATGTTGGCATTTTGTTTTGCGGACAATTATAAGGAGATAATATATCCGTATTCGATACTCGAACATGACATTTTATTAGAACAATTATATTTTCCCTTTTTCCATAATCCTCTTAATATATTGTGATATGGCCCTATATCATATTATTGTATCTGCATTACATCTCGGAGTTTATATCTATTTTTTTTATAAAGTAAAAATTCGAGATTAGGCAGGTCTGATTCTCAAATGGTCGGTAATCCCGGTAGACGGAAAAATTGTCACAAATAAAGACACTCCACAACTTAACATATCGACAAAATCGTAGATGTCAGAAGCGAAATAGAAGCAGATGTCAATGAAACCATGGAGAGCCAGATGTCGATACCACAACCAAAGACAACGGTGAAAGGTTAGCCGAACACTACCAGAATAGTATCGCATGAGAACAAGTACCACAGGGCACGATCCCCTATAGTGATGAGAATACAAAACTCTATGGAAGAGCCTCATGGTGTCGTGGGCAAAGGAACTGTCGTTAATACACATCCACGACCCTGGCCAGCCGAGACCCACTCTACCCACCATCAACGAACATCATAACAAACACCGGAGGCATGCCAAAAAGCACCATTAGAAATCCACTCTAAACGCCAATTACAAATTGTACGTCTAAAGGAGAGTGTATTCTTGATTCCTTTGCGAGGATTTTATTTAGTTATTGGTTACTCCATGGCTTACTTTGTCTATTATTCAATTCCCCAAATACGTGATTTGTTAATTAAGCTGTTAATCCCATGTTGTTGACTTCCCTTAGGAGTTAATTAGGAGGGAGTTGGGTTTGGCTTAAGTTTGTTTCATGAGGAGTATATGATGGAATAGAGCTTCTTTTGCAAGAAGAAACACACATTACTTATTACTCTACAGGGAATTGTATGTGTCTTGCATACACTTCTTAGCACTTGTTGCTTGGGAGCTGGATATGGCCTATATATATAAAGGGATTTGTTAGAGAGGAGTTAGGAAACAGCCATGAAACTATGAGAGAAACAAAATTTACGACGTCCTCAATACACAACTTATTATTAATTACTGTATATAATTCATATGAGATTAGTTGAGTACATAATAACAGCAATGACGTACAGGCCTTATGCTTAAGCAATAAGGTGTACAAAATGATCGGATAACGCAAAACATGTTAGTAATTCTATTGTTTTCTTCTGTATCAGGTTATGCAATTGGGGTTACACCTCCATCCTTGGGGCAAAGCAGCCCCTCAGCCTCAGGGATAGTCAATATCTATGCTAGTACATAGTAATAATTAATGGAGTAATTTAAGGTTTAATTTGCTTCCCATTTGGTAGACCGGCCATAACGAGGCTGCTGTTAGTTGTTTTCTATTTGTACCTGTTTTTATTTTAAGATATACTGTATAATTTTTTATCCATTTGATAAAATTATCCAACACTAGCTAGATCTTCCACACTCTCGGCCTCGCACTCCGAGCGTTTCCGACCCTTTGATTCCGTCGTCCCTCACTAAGGAATCTCCTTTAGTCTCTCACCGAAGGTTTTGTTCCCAGCCTCTCACCTAAAAACAAGATTCTTGACCCGAATCACTGGAAGCTAAAAGGCTCACTTTTTTATCAAATTCAACTTATCTCCAAAAGAAGTTCTTACATCCTTTTATATAGGAAAATATCGATGCTATGAAAAATAAAAGAAATTAAAATAAATCGATAAACTAATAACGGATAATATGAAAGGGTTTTCCGAGATTTATGACGGAGAGATGAGCAATCATAATGGAGAGAAATGAATGGTCTTGGTTGCCATCAAAGAGATGGAAGTTCGAAAATCTCTAAAGCCCCGTTATTTAATCCGACTTTACTGAATGCATTCCGTCTTCATTTATTGCATTTCCGACAAGCTGCCTGATCGGACTCCTACAAAGATCCCAAAATTTGCCCATCTTCCAAGTTGAATTGATGATTGCATCCTTCAATAAAGTTGTAGCCACTTAAAATAGTTTTCCAACAAGTGCTCACCGGCTTCAATCGGAATTTTATACAGCTCGAACGAGCCAAAATATCATAGCGCCGCCATGCTGTTTTCCCAAAATAGAGTTGATATTCGGCTCCATCGACAAAGTTTTGTAAAATAAATGAGTCGAGCTCATTAACCACTAGGAACACATCACTATTATTTTACGTTTTTGTATGAGAAATGTGTTGTGGTTATATTTTAGCACTTTATATACAAATATGCACATTTTGAATGCTCCGTACTAAAAATAACTATTAAAACATATATCAAAATGTGTATATTTCCATTTGTATCATACCACTGCCCACAGGAGATAACGTCTTGATGTGCCTCTGGCCAACGGTGCTACATGATGATGTTTGACTTTGTTCTTCGTCTGCGTCATCGAGTTGATGGTCTTTGTTTTGTTTAGTTTCTGCCTTTTAGTATAGTGCGTGCAACTTGTTGTTGCGTCTTTCATTTCTGTTTTATTTTTTCTTTGTAATGTTTCATAATGGTTATTTTGTTCGCCGATCCGTCGGCTTCTCGATGGTCAAGTTTGTTGCTTGATCTCGAATTTTTACTTGTAACACAAAAAAAAACATTTGCATCAATACCTTTTGAGTTAGTCTTACTGCTTAACAACCCTGAAAACCGAAAGTAGATTTAACATTTTAATTTTAAAAGCGATTTGTCTATCATGTGCCCTTAGAACATAGGATAAAAACCTTTATTAAAAAAAGAATTCCTACCAAACATTACATCGTTCCTAGAAAAGCAATTTTTAGCATTCAAGGAGTAATTGAAAATCAAGCTCCCGGGGCATAGCTCAGTGGTAGAAAGACCACCCTACGCTGGGCCTAAAAGCTTCGTGTGGGAAGTTCGATTCCCAGGAGGAGCATTATTTGTTTCTCCTGTGGAGTGGGCCTCCTGGAGCCAAATGGTATAAAGGGGGTGGTTAGACCATTGTTGAGGCACATCCCGCGGTTTACCTCCTCAAGTCGATGAGGGGTCGGAGACTTGGGGTCCAAGACTAGCCTAAGTGTAAGCTTGGGATACCTGGATATAAAAAAAAGTAATTGAAAGTTAAACCATTTTACAGTCTTTACTATGCACATTACATGACAATATAGGATGTGTATGAGAAACTTTTTTAACTGTTAAAATTATTACTTTTTTAGCTGTTAAAAAAAATAAGCAATAAACAGTTAAAATTTGTGTTAAAAAAATAAGCTACTTGTGATAGTTTATTTTGGTGTTTATTTGTTTATTTGGTTTGAAAGTACCATAAACCCCTAATAATAACCAAATAAACATCACTTTTTTACAAATAAACACTTTTTCGTCCATACGGAGTTTATATTTTTTCATAAATTTTTTACTATTTTTACCAACCGTTTATAAATTTTACCCTATTTATAATTTTAGTCAGCTTATTAACACCGTCCCATATGAACCCTATATATGACATGATAACACGTACGATTATACAAGCAAAGGTACGTGATGCAATTCATCACCGACCCTCGTCCAAAATAAAAAAGGTAGACCGTTGGTATTGTATTTTTCCTGACATGGACGGCTTCTTTTGTCTAGTCTCTTTGCGATCATATCCACCAGTACCACTATCTACACTATTTAGTGTATTACGTAGTACTCCGTATCAATTTAGTCAAAACTAATTAAAATAGTTTAACCTATAGACAAGTGTTAAAAAAATATCTCTATCTTTCGACGGTAAAAAAAAAACTGAATCTTTTAAAGATGAGGTAACAAAATATCTCAATTATTCTTGCGACTATAAACATGAGCAAAAGTGATGGCGAAATTAAGGGCTCGTTTGGTTAAACGTGGGAAATAGACTTTTTCGGGAAGTAACTTCCCAGGATATGTAATTCCAATGAATTCTATTTCATGGGAAATGTAAAAAAGTGTTTGGTTGGAAATAATTTCCCATGATTTGAATTCCTATATTTTGTTTGGTTAAACATGGAATTTTCATAGTAAATGAAGATTTTTTTAATAAAAAATAAAATTTATACGAGATTTGGGATAAGTGAATGGAGGAAGTAGATCTTACCTACCCCATCATGGTAACTTTCCCCATTTCATAGGAATTGAAATTCTCATGAATTGAAATTCCTAGATTTTTCCATTTTCAAAAATTCTATCAATCACATGTAATTAGGCTTACTTCCTGGGAAGTAGGAAGTTAAACAAACGTGCCCTAAGATTTTGGTGAATTTTGGATGATATTGACTTATTTTAATGAGAATGAGATCATTTAGCCAATTTTATATCATTGTTTTGACCCAATTTATAGTCGGAAAAATGACTTGGGATATTTTGTTACCATCTCCCCTAAAGGTTGTGTTATTTTTCTTACATTTGAAAGGTGGGGATATTTTTTTAACACCCCTCTAAATGTTGGATTATTTTAGTTAGTTTTACCAGTATGACTATCTGCACTAAATTTATAAATATTAGTTGAAAGGTTGAGTTATTTATATTTCATATATTTATATTTATATAATTATAAATTTTAATCATGAAAAATTTTATGTTAGAAAAATATATAAAAATTATAAACTAATATAATCTTTTTTTAATTATTTTTTAAAATATTTTTTAAATTTTATCAAAGTAAAATAATATTTAAAATAATTTTATAGTGCAACGAGTGATGAGTAATGTATCATATGTGTTGTAGGAGATCTGCATTTGTTTTTTAAGTAGAAAAAGTCAAAAATATAATGATTGTTATTATAAATACAGTTTATATATATGTTAAGATTAATATTCTAATCATTCCTCTCATTCTTTCTTTTTTCATACAAAATTGATCACCCTTCCTTTTCTCATTTCCTAATTTTAACTACGGCAACCTTATACTCTAATCATTTTCTTCTGTAGACTAAAAAAATATTCATATATATTTTACACATAAAATTTAATTTCTTTCTTCTCCACACCACACTATAAATAAACAAATCTTTTTTTTTTACAGTAGGCAAAATGTATAAATAAACAAACCCTTGGTATATGTAACACTCCTATACACTATAGTTTGTAGGTCTAAAATAATCTTGATTTTAATTGTTTAAGAAAATATGTAAACATTTCTTATATAAAGTTCATTTTCATAGTTGCATCACTTGTAAACCATCAACCAAAAAAACTTGTAAACCATCAACAAGAGGATCTATTACACTTATTATATAAGTATCCATTGATAATACTTAATTTAAATTATCAACAACATTAATCATGATATTATGAAGAAATTATATTAGGTTAGTAAGGATAACAACTAACAAGAGGTCGGGTTGACATCATACAAGATGTATATATTAAGGTTGGACCAAAGAATATAATAACACTCATTATTATCTGGTGTAGTATTTGTTCTTTAAAAACTAAATTATTTCAAATAGAAGTCTAGCAATATTTGAAGGTACACTGAATATGAAAAGGCTCAAATTTTACATCTGACAAATTAAAAAAGCCTTACTGAGGAAAAAATCAAACAGTAAATGGAAAAAATTCAAACCAATTTACTTTTAGCTTAATTTTGATGGTTTACTCACTACTAGAAAATAAGGCCTTTTTTTGTACGCTTTGGCTTCGACGTTTTTGAAAACTATTAGCGCAATTTTTAGGGTGCGTTTTCACTTTAACAATTCTTGACGTTTTTAAGCATCATATATTGAAAAATAAATAAAACACTCATTATATGTGTGTGTGTGTCAGTGTGTGTGTGAGAGAGAGAGGTCAGTTTGGTAAAACGGAGCTGATGAGGTAGTTGAAACTGATAGGGTAGTTGAAGCTGATGGATTAAGTGTGTTAAATATATGTTAAATTAGAGTTTTTATAAGTTAGTAAGGTGTTTGGTAACCCAGCTGATAGAGTAGCTGATACAAACTAGCTGATCAGATAGAAGAAAATGAATAGAATTTTGAAAAGCTTGGGGTGAGTAGCTGTTGAAAATCCAATTTCAAAAGTTAATTAAATTAAAATCTATATTTAACTTATTTAAAACTATAAAATATTAAAACCACAAGCTCTTAAAAGCTAGTAAAGAATGACATTTATTAATATGAGGTAATAAAATTTAAGGTTTTCTTCAATATATTTAATTTAAATAAAAATATTCTTTTTCATGTGTACATACAAAAAAAAATATTTTTTATAATTTTTATTCTTCTTAATGTTTTATACTAAAAATGACTATTTAAATCACAAATTTCAAGTTTTTCCCAATATATTTAAAACACAAACTATTTTTATATATACATAAAAAAATCTTGGAATTTTTTGAACTCCCTTATAAAATATTTATTGATGTGCCATTAAATAAACCCAACATGGCTCCATTATAAAACTAATTAGCAATTATAAAATTAGTCCACCAATCTATTATATATAATAACAGAGAAATTGCCTATGACACATGGTGAAATCTCTTTAATTGTTGGATTTTTAACCAATAAAAAAATTACACTTTCCATCCAATTTCATAATATAAATTCCTCTAATTTCTATCAAATTTTATGTGATTAATATTATTCCAATTTAAATCCAAAATTGAATAAATATCTAAATGTTTTATAATTAATCTAGCAATATGTGGTTACGATCAGATTTTATCCAATTATGTTAGATATGGATATATTTTTAGAAGATGGTAACATATAACTTGGCTAACATGCTTTTGTCATGTTAGTCCTAGTTTGGCCTGGGCCTAAAGGGAATTAGAAGAGTAAGCCCAATAAGTGTAGGAACACTATAAAGGATCAAGCTCAGATGTTGATCGAGGCATTCAATAGAAATCCTATTCCTCTCTCTCTCTTACTCTCAATTCTCTCTTTATCTCCTAACGACCTCACCGACGACGACGAACAACCTCGAACTTGACAATTGGTACCAGAGGTCCGATCCAGGCAATGGCGGAAGGCACTAGGTGGAAGTCATTGGAGAAGAGCGTGCGCAAGACGTCAGGACGACTCCGACCAGAAGATTGAAGCCCTCATCGAGCTCGTCCGGAAGTTCATAACTACAATCGAAGGTAAGTCAGCCTCAAGAGAACCAGTGGAATAGCCGGAGACGAATCTTGGAGGAGGCAAAGGGCAAGAAAGACCCAATTCAAGATCTAAGGCGCAATTAGGTAATCAGAATCAAATCAGAAATCAGAATTGCAGACAGGAATCAACAGGGGCAGCGTATATCGGCTCGAATCATTTGCCGAAGGTGGATTTTCCAACCTTTGACGGCAAGAAAGCATGGAGTTGGGTTAGGAAATGCGAAAGGTACTTTGCAATCTTCGGTATTGCCGAACACCAGAAGGTTGAATTTGCTGCGATGTATATGTATGATAGAGCAGACATCTGGGTTCAGGGTTATTTGATGCAGCGAAAGGGAGTGAAATGAAAGGGACTAAGTGAAGCAGTGTGTGTAAGATTCGGGGAGAAACAGGGGGTCGAGATCGTGGAAGAATTTAACAAACTGACACAGGGTGAAGACTTGGAGGAGTACAACGAACGATTCGAGGAATTGAGGGTGGGAATGTTGACGTACAATTCCTTGTTGACAGAGAGCTACTTTGTCTCGAGCTATATCAGTGGCCTCCGGCCAGAAATTAAGTCTTTGATGAAATTGGGCAAGCCGAGTGACTTAGCTGCGGCATTAGAGTTGGCTAGGTTGCACCACGATGCAGTGCAAGCGATCATCAAAATGAGTAAGCCTGCATGGAGAGCTATGTCGGGATCTTCAATGGGAGTTAACAAGAATCTGAATGAGGGCTCCACTTCTGTGAGCCAAAGTTCAAGTACGGGACTCAAAGCCAATAATTCATTCAAGTCGCAAGGTTCATCCAAGGAAGGTCAAACACAATTCAGTGGCTCGAGAAGAGCGTTGGGGTTGTGCTACCGGTGTGGGGACAAATACTTCGCCGGCCACAAATGTAAGACGCATCCGGTGAATAGCTTGACTGCAATTGAGAAGGAAGAATCCGATCAGTTGGAGGATGAGGATCGAGACAGTAAGGATCGAGGAAGAGGAGTCGCCAGAGGCAGATCAGAGTGTGATAGGGTATGTACACGCAGTCACCAGTGATGAATCAGTGAATTCAATTTTAGTAAAGGGCAAGATTAGAGGAAAAGAGATTACTATCTTGATTGACAACGGAAGTACTCATAGCTTTGTCGATCCTAAGGTAGCCCGGGAAGTGGGGTTTGAGTTGCAAAAGGAAAATCTGATGGTGGTAGAAGTAGCAAATGAAACCTTCGAGGTTTGTAAACAAGTTTGCAATAATTTCGAATGGGAAATGCAAGGGGAGAATAATACATTCAATGTTCGAGCAATGAGATTTGGTGGGTGTGATTTGCTGTTAGGCGGGGACATGATGAAGGGATACAACCATGTCTCATTCGATTATAACAAAATTACAGTTGCCTTCGTAAAAAAATGGCTGCCAAATTGAGTTGCAAGGAGTACTAGAACCTGATAAAATCAAAAGGGTGTCGAGCAAGAAGCTGCAAAAGTGGTTCAAGCAGGGTTCTACGATGTGTTTAGCACAAGTTGCCAGGGTATCACAGTTGAGAAGTCATGTTGAGCTGATGCCAGGGAGTATTCAAGAGGCACTCGATCGTTTTGAAGGTACTCGATCGTTTTAATTTATAGTGCAAGCTTGAAAGAGCATGTGAATCATTTGAATGTGGTAGGTGCCTTAT
The DNA here is from genome assembly GCA_963922045.1 of Persicaria maculosa. NCBI lineage: Eukaryota > Viridiplantae > Streptophyta > Magnoliopsida > Caryophyllales > Polygonaceae > Persicaria > Persicaria maculosa. The sequence goes on from OY998253.1 coordinate 15,293,062, forward strand.
TAAGGAAGCATATGTTGTTTGCGAAAAAGACTAAATGTGCGTTTGCTCAGAATAGTATAGAATATTTGGGTCACATTATCTCGACAGAAGGAGTGTCAATAGACCCGAGCAAGGTAGAGGCGATGTTATCATGGCCTAGTCCTAAAAACGTGAAGGAGCGAAGGGCGTTCTTGGGACGGACGTGGTATTATAGACGCTTCGTCCAGTGATATGGAGCCATTTGTAGGCCTTTGACTGAGTTGCTCAAGAATGATAACCTTCGATGGGATACTTGTGCAGAAAGCGCCTTTCAGCAGCTTAAAAAAGTCATATTCTCTCCGCTTGTTCTATACTGGCCTGACTTTTCGAAACCTTTTGAAACTGAGTCTGATGCTTGTGAGAGTGGAATAGGGACAGTGCTGATGCAGTCCGGGAGACCAATTGCTTACTTGTGTAAGGCACTTCATGGCCGACAGCTCGTCTTATCGGCTTATCAAAAAGAGTTACTGGCTATACTCATGGCAGTGGATAGATGGAGGCATTATCTCAAACCAACCCCGTTTCAAATCAGAACAGACCAACGGGCTCTCAAATATTTGTTGGAACAGAGGGTTACTACGCACCTCCAGAGGAAAGTGATCCGGAAGTTGTTGGGCCTTTCATACTCGATATCTTATAAGAAAAGGACGGAGAATCGGGTAGTGGATGCCTTGTCCAGATGTTTCGAACAAGAGCCGAGGGAACAAGGTGTAGTCCGAGCCTTGCAAGTAGTGGAACCAGTATGGATGAAGGAAGTTTCTTCCAGTTATAAGCATGACGGGGAGGCCCAAAGTAAGATAGCAACAACAACCTTAGATTCAAACTCTGATTACAAGTGGGTTGGGGGCATTTTGCGATACAAAGAGAAGTTGTATATTGGCAATGATCAGCGGTTAAGACAACAAGTGATCGAGGCTATGCACTCGAAACCACTAGGGGGTCATTCAGGGGTGGCAACAATATACCACCGATTGAAGAATGTGCTCTATTTGCCATCAATGCACCAGTATGTGCAGCAATTTGTGAAGGAGTGTGATACATGTTAGAGAAATAAATCGGAACATGTCCCATATCCGGGATTATTTTAGCCATTGTCGATTCCAACCCAGGCTTGGAGTTCCATTGGAATGGATTTCATAGAACGGCTTCCGAAATCTAACGGTAAGGATACGATCATGGTGGTGGTGGATCGCTTGACGAAGTATGCCCATTTCATCTTGCTCGCACACCCATTCACTACAGCCCAGATGGCAACTGAGTTCTTGCAACAGATATACCGACTACATGGGCTTCCATCTGACATTGTGTCGGACAGAGATCGGGTCTTTACAAGCCACTTTTGGAAGGAGTTATTTGCAGCATTGGGAACTTCACTCAAGTTCTCCACGGCATACCATCGACAAACGGATGGTCAGACGGAAAGAGTAAATCAATGCTTAGAAAGCTACTTGTGTTGCATGACTTCAGCGGCCCCGAAGAGGTGGGCGACTTGGATTCCGCTTGCTGAGTGGTGGTACAATACAAATTACCATTCCTCTGTAAAGATGACACCCTTCCAAGCTCTTTACGGGTTTCCACCCCGGTCCCCCGCAGCTGGGTGTTCAGACGCACACAATGTCCACGGGAAGCATTGTTGATTAGTTGCAGCAAAGAGACCACATATTAGCCATTGCTAAGAATGGATTGCAGGAGGCTCAAGCTCGTATGAAGCAATTTGTAGACAATAAGAGATCCGAAAGAGAGTTTGCCGTGGGGGAATGGGTGTTTCTCAAGTTACAACCTTACCGACAAACGTCGGTAGCAGTTCGTCGTCATATGAAGTTGTCTTCAAAATTCTATGGCCCTTATCAAATTTTGAGCAAGATTGGACTCGTAGCCTACCGCCTCCAGCTCCCGGAAGGATCGAGAATACATCCCGTGTTTCACGTGTCTCAATTGAAGAGGCAAATTGGTACTAATACAGTGGTAGTTAGTGAACTTCCCCGGACAACTGAGGAAGGTGAAGTGGTTTTTGAGCCAGAGGCTATTTTGGACACGAGAGTGCAACAATTGGCTAATGGGGACCCTATCACAGAATGGCTCATCAAATGGAGTAGCATGGGAGAGGAAGAAGCAACTTGGGAAGCTGCAGGACACATAATTCGACAGTTCCCAGAGTTTGGAGCCTGAGAGTTAAGGACAAGTCTTTGTCATCCGGGGGGTAATTGTCATATTAGTCCTAGGTTGGGCTGGGCCTAAGGGAATTAGAAGAGTAAGCCCAATAAGTGTAGGAACACTATAAAAGGTCAAGCTCGGATGTTGATCGAGGCATTCAATAGAAATCCTATTCCTCTATCTCTCTTACTCTCAACTCTCTCTCTCTCTCTATCTCCTAACGACCTCATCGACGACGACAAACAACCCTGAACTTGACAGCTTTTATATATCATTAAAAAAAATTCAAATCAGCCTATAAAAAATGAATAATTTGAAAAATGTATATGATTTTACTTAATCAATATAGCATTTATATATCCTAAAAACAAGAATTTTCCAAAAAAAAATTATTCGGCTCCACTTAATCAATATAACATGATATGGTTAAGATAAGATTTTACCCAATTTCATTAAATATCACTATATTATTTTATACTTCGGATAAAATTTTACTCAATTTCATAAGATATCGATATATTTTTATATAATTAAGATAATACTTTATTCAATTTTATTAGATATCGATATATTTTTACAAGATTTTAACCAAGTTTTGTAAATACCTACGCTAAAGATATTATTTGACCAAATTTTTTTTTATCAAATGGGTTTTACCACAAAATTTATTCAAATTCAAAAAAATTGAAAGAATATATATATATTGATTTCTTTTCATTTGATTGATATTTTTAAGTTGATATAATAATAATAAATATTAAAATAAATTAATTAGTTGAATGAATGTTAACAGAAAATTTATCTAAATTAAAAAAATGAAAGAATAGTAGAGTTTAAAGGTTAATTAATGAAATTATGTATTTTTTTTAATACAATACACATTACACGGTAATATTTATATTTAAAAAAATCACACAAACTACGGGTACTTAACTATTTTATATACTTCGACATGAAACAACACATTTTCCGACATGAAACAACACATTTTCAAACGCTTCTTGCATTTTTCATTGTTTTTGCCTTTCCCTAATTAAAGGATATGTTTCTAAGGGTGTGTAGGACCACTGTTGGGAAATCCGTGTGTAAAACGATTAAAGCCTTCTTCCACTCAGGAACCCTGCTTTCTGAGATCAACCAAACCTTCATAGCATTGATTCCGAAAGTCGACAATCCGACAAACATCAACCACTTTAGACCTATTAGCCTTTGTAATACCATTTACAAACTCATTACCAAAATTATAGCCAACAAGCTTAAACCCTTGCTCCATAAGATTATCAACCCCTTCCAAGGAGATTTCATAGAAGGAAGATCGATACAGGATAATACTCTTATTGCACATGAAATCTTTCACAATTTTCATAAACAGAAAGGGAAAAAAGGATGGATGGCGATCAAACTAGACTTAGAAAAGGCCTACGATAAGATCAGCTGGGACTACATCAGAGCCACCCTCACCAAATTTGGTTTTGATAAACAATGGATTTCTTGGGTTATGACTTGCATTACTACTACCTCCTTTTCAGTCTTAGTTAATAACCGCCCCGGAACTATGTTCAGACCAGAGAGAGGCATAAGACAGGGTGATCCCCTTGCCCCATATATCTTCATCCTTGTCATGGAGAATTTAGCTAGAGAACTCATACAGGAAGCCTCGCTGGCTGATCATCTCATAGGCTACCAACTCACTAAAAATGGATCCATGATCCCATTCCTAACTTTCGCTGATGACACTATTATCTTCTCTGAAGCTTCTCATAAAAGCCTCCACACAATACGTAATATTCTCAACAAATTCTCAAACCTTTCTGGGCTAACAATCAATTTCAATAAAAGCTCCATACAATTTTCAGAGAATGTCAAGCCAAACCTAGCTAACTCTCTCGCCCACGAAATGCACATTCCTATTTCGAAAACTCTAGAAAAATATTTGGGAATACCTATGGTCAGAGGTAGAGTCAAAAACGAAGTATTCAATGACGCCATTGTTAGCATCAAAAAGCAACTTTCTAAATGGAAAGCCTCCTCGCTCTCACAGGCAGGTCGCACAACTCTAATTCAAGCAAACCTTAGCTCTAAAACCAATTACTTAATGCAGAATTTCCTTCTGCCAAAAGGCATTCTGAACCAAATTGACCAAATTCACAAAAAAAATTTTTGGAATAAACTCAATTCTGAAAGATATACGCCACTGGTTAGCTGGGATAAGATTTGCAAACCGAAAAATCAAGGTGGTTTGGGTTTAAAAATGGCAGAAGATATGAATATCAGTCTCCAAATGAAACTCCTTTGGAAGATTTGCAAGGAACCTGACAACATATGGGTTAAAATTATATCTGAAAAATATCTACAACAAGAAAATCTCTTCGAAAGATCGTCCCAAAACACTTCCTGGCAGTTTGGAAGACTTCTACATTTAAGAGAGCATTTCCTGAAAGGCCTCCACTGGGTTTTAGGAAATGGCGAGTCTATAAATGTCTGGAGAGATCCCTGGCTTTTAAACACTGATCTATCTACCTACCAAAACTCTTTTGATCCACAGCTAAAAGTCAATCAGTTGTTTAACTCTAATAAGCAGTGGGACTTCCCACTCCTAAAAGAAATTTTCCCTGATCATATTGTCATGAAGATTTCAGATATTAAAATTCCGAGTTGGGATACTCAGGATACTCTAGTTTGGAAATTTAACTCGGATGGGCGATTCTCAACACAATCGGCTAGGCAACTAAGGAATCAAAACAACATTAGCATGAGTGATCAAAACTGGATATGGAAACTAAACATTCCGCCAAGAACTAGAAACTTTCTCTGGAAAATAGCCAATGACAACTTACCCACAACGGATAGGCTCAACAGATACTATAATAGAGTCCCCGCTGGCTGTTGTTTCTGAGATTGTAATAAGGAAGACAATAATCATCTATTTTTGCACTGTCCTTTTACTAAGATCACAACCGCAGCCTATGAACAGTTGACTCAGAAGACTGCTCCCCTACTCCCAGTGGCAGTTATAGATATAAATGAAATCATTAACCCGAACACAGACAGGAGACGAATTGAAGAACTATGCTTTATCTGGCAAAAGATTTGGGAAGCCAGAAACGATATCATTTTTAGAAATAAAAAATCAAACGATCATCACCAATTAGCCATAAGGATTTATGTCGACTTCAAAGAATGGATAAATCTAAATCCTGGTAGAACTAAAAGTAACAAAAATATCTTGAAACGAAACCGAAACTCAAGATGGACCAAACCTCCGTCGGAGACCTTTAAAATCAATGTAGATGGCTCCTTCAGAACAATAGGTGACAGCCAGGTGGGTGGGTTGATTAGGGACCACCACGGTGCTGTGGTGAATATTTTTCAATTAGAATCGACGGCTAAATCTCCCATTCAGACGGAGATCTCAGCTTTCTATGCAGGTATAGAATTAGCTCGATCCAAGGGGCTAAGAAGAGTGATTATTGAAGGTGATTGTTTGGACGCTGTCAGAGCAATCAACGAAACCTCCTTTGTCAGATGGGAAATAACAAGAGAAGTGGAATTCATCAGGAATCTTAGGTCCAGCTTCATCAGCATAGACTTCCGGCACTGCTATAGGGAAGCAAACAAAGCGGCTGATTTCATCTCTAGATCTAGGGATACTTGTTCATACTCGAATCTCCCCATGATTGGAGAACTATGTAACATCATCCGTCGGGATGATCATGGTCGCTCCTTACAGTGGTAAGGAAGGCCTACTTTTTGCCTACTGTAATAAAAAAAAAAAAAAAAAAGGTGTGTAGGAATTATAAGGATTGTTCTATTGTCTTGAAATAGTGTAAACAAATTATTATTATTATTATTATTATTATTATTATTATTATTATTATTATTATTATTATTATTATTATTATTATTATTATTATTATTAACACAAGTAAATTAAGTTGTTAAAAACTTTCAAAGCTAAGAGTAAGAAACATATATGCTAAAATTGTCCTTGTTACGGTTTGAATCGTTATCTAAATTACTAACACGAGTGCGATCCAACCCTTACCTACTGAGTGTGATTTGGCCTCTTTCAAAAAGATGCAATATGAAAATTTGCTTAGGGTTAAAACTTGATTAAGTTGATGGCCTATAATTAATGGGTGTTTTTAGATACACCGTAAATCCGCCATTGAAAATGCACGTCCATCTCAACATGCAAGTCTTTCTGATTAATTAATCCACTTTAATCCTGCACCTCAAATTGAGGTGCATAATTTGGGGTGTATATAGCGGAAACGATAATGAATTGGGCACATGGGCCACCTATGATCAATCGTGCTCGATCTTTACCTTTCAACGTCATCATTTCACTACATGATGATCTTCAACTGTATGCCATTTTATTATTTTGTTCTTAGGCTTTGCTTGGTTAAACGCATAAATTGCATTTCTCGGAAAGTAACTTCTAATTCTCATAAAATCTACTTACTAAGAAGTATAAAAATGTGTTTGGTTAAAAACAAATTCTCATGAACGCAATTACCACATTTTATTTGGTTAACATTAAAAGTCCATAATAATTGAAGATTTGGCTATTAAAAGAAATAAAATAATAGAGATTTTAGATAAGAAAGATGGAGGAAGTAGATCTTACCCACTCTTTTAGGGTAAGTTTAATTCCACCATTTTGTGGGAATTTGAATTCTCTGCAATTGAAATTCCTAGGGTTTTTTTATTTGCAAAAAGAACACCAAACACATATTATATATATGACATCTACTTTCTAGGATTTTATACTTTCCGGGAAGTAGAAAGCTAACCAAACAAGCTCTTATTTTTTTTTTGGAAACAGGAAAGCCTTTAGGAAGAGTAACCCGATGGCAAGCCGTTACTCATCCTAGAGCGTTCTTATGGACAAGAACACGCAGTTCTTGATCATTTTATTCAAGAAAAAAAAATGTTTGTTTAAGTAATAATTGCAGTTGCAGTTGAGGTTTTTTTTTTAATTCCATATATTGAATTTTTTTAATCAAAATTATCTTTAATAAGAATAAAATAATTAAAGAGGTGTGAATGTGTGATGAATCCCATTGGAAATGCAAGGGGAAGAAGAGACATCACCATTTAAAATCAATATATAAATATCAATTTTTTTTTCTAATAAATGCTAAGAAACTCCAATTTTAGCAGCTTTCCTAAATATACTAATTTAGTCATTTTTAAGATATGTTTAGCAAAATAGTTTTCAAATAGAAATTCTTAAGAACATCTGCTCAATAGACAGTATAAATATTTGGAAAATTTACAGAAAATCACCTTTTAAATATGGATGTTTTAACTTAACCACCCACTAAATTCAAAATTAAAGAAACCACTCTTTAAATGGTTTTTACTTACAACTCACCACCTCTTCATCTAATTTCATTAATTTATCATTAAATCTATTATATTTTAATATTTTTAAACTTAAGATTATAAATATATTCAAAATTTTAATTTAAGGGCTCGCTTATATTTTAGGGATAATTTTATTTATTTTTAAAAAACAATAATAAATATAGCCTACAATTATTATCTTAATAACTATATTTAAGTTATATGATTAATTGATAACCTAATTTTTTAAAATTTAGGTAAATTTAAAGAAAAAAGTTACATATAACAACTAAAATGGACCAAACTCACATTTTAAGTTGAAAATCATTAACTATTTATTATTATTTTTTAAAAATAAATAAAATGATCACTAAAATATAATCGAGCCCTTAAATTCCAATTTTGAATATATTTATAATCAAATTTGAGTTTAAAGATATTAAAATATAATATATTTAATGATAAATTAATGAAAATAGATGAAGGGATGGTGAGTTGTAAGTAAAAACCATTAAAAGGGTGATTTTCTGTAATTTTGAATTTAAGAGGTGGTTAAGTGAAAATACCCATATTTAAGGGGTTGTTTGCTGTAAATTTCCCTAAATATTTTGAAAAGGGGGAAAGTTTGACAGTTAAGTGCAAGTTTAAATTAGAAATAAAGCAAAGTACCATGTGAAGCTTTAACTTCAAACTCTAAAGTCGATACATCAATGATAAAGCTTCAAACTTGGAAAAAGCCTTGTTGTGATCCCGTCGGTTTTTTTTAATGATGAGTAAACCCACTATTTGGTGGCAAATTTCAAGAACATGTGACCCAAACGTCTATAGTCAGTAGTCATGTTCCAGGCAAACTGACTTGCGTCGATCGGCTCGATCTACTGATAAAGAGCATGACAAACTTTAGATTTTCACTCAAGGAAAGGGTGAAAACATGGATCAAACCCGGAACCTTCTTAACACCCTCTTGCTCCACATCATTAGGTCACCTCGACTGGGGTTGATCCCGTCTTCTTGTTTAAAGATAAATTTTCATTTGTAGTTATGAGATTTGACTCTTTTCGCATGTAAAATTTCTCAAAACCTATGAAATTGTTAAAAAGTTTGGATATGATACGAAAAAATGAAACCAGTATAGATCATGAATTTAATCTTCAATCAGGAAGATGGTACACTTTATTACGATTTTATATTTGCAAATTTGTTAGGCATTGTCTTCATGTAGAAGAAAACTAATCCATCTGTATAGTAAAAAAAAATTGTACAATCAATTTTTTCTTGACAATGTTTTGTGGGTGTTATCTTATCTCATTATCTTAGTTGGAAAAAAAAAAAATTTTGAGCGGCCTAAAGAGTGGGCTTTATAATAAAATCTGGGCTGGCCCAATGCAATATTTTGTGAGTTTTGATATGGGATTATTCTGAGTAGGGTTAACTGAATAGCTTGAGCTCGGCTCGAGATCGGTTCGAAAAAGCTCGACTCGAGCTCGCTCACTTATTTAAACAAATCGAGCTTGAACAAAATTTTAAGGTCGGTTGAAAGCTCGACTCGTTCGAATAAAGCTCGAATAGCTCGAATTCTGTGGAATTTCTAAAATTTTCTTTAAGTTAACCTGTTATAACCAAGTAGAACTACTTAAAGCTCGAAAAAAGCTAGGCTCGAGCTCGTTTATTTCCTAAATAAGTCAAGCTTGAACAAAATAAAAAGCTCGTTTAAAAATTAGACTCGACTCGACTTGAGCTCATTTAACAAACGAATCAAGGTTGAACTTGCCAAGCTCAGCTTGTTCGGCTCGAATAACACGGAGGTTAGGAAAAACACTTTCAAGATTCGAATGACCGAAATTTATAGCACCAAAAAAAATGACCGAAATTTATACATATTCGAATACTTTAGTAGATCTTAGGTTCATTTGAATCTAATAACTTCGGTTCATACGTTTTGTTTATTTTTAGGATTCTAGATTTTTAGTAAGTTGGGGCAAATTTGGACATTTTTGTGCCGATTATAGTTTTGAGTGATTGAGAATAAGTTTGTAGTTTCGGTTTTGCTATTTATTTTATCAGTGTGTGATTTATGACATATTTCGTACTTTCTTCAATATTTATATGGAGGTCGTACATACTTCTCTATTCGATTAAAAAATGTATGATGTTTCACTTTGATATGTTTTAAAAAAAATGATAAATATTAATATAAAATATTATTTTTTCATCATTTTTTTTTTCAAAAACTCATACTAATTACAAATAAGTATTTCATATGTCATAAAATATAGTTTATTTGACTTTTTAGCACATTTATTACGGAGTAAAAGCTAAAAACTCTATAAAATCTCAACCTTTTTTAATTATTTTTTTAAAATAATTTCATAATCATTACAATTGTATGAATATTTTTTAAAAAATTAATATTTTATAGAATTCTTCTTTAAAAAAACATGTCAAAAAGACAAATGATCTATTATCTATATATTTTGAGACGGATGTGGAATAATATTTTTTTTAATAAAAAAATATGATCGGAAGGACTATCATTTTCATAATGTTAGGTGCATGCACTTGGCCACTAACCTCTCTCGTCCATAGATCAGAAACCTAAAGGAATGGAATCCTTTTATAATAGGTTCTTCCTCCCTTCCTGATATAGACTCTCCTTTTAGTGATTGAGTTGTTGCTTGTGCTTTTTAATCCGAATTAATATTCCAACAGTCAAAATCTCGGTGCCAAACTTGCCACATTGAAAAGTTTGTTGGTTCCCAACTCAGCCCTCTGATTTAAGGCAGCCATTGCAAAATCACCTGCTTGCTTTACTCTCTACCTTTCTGTTTTCTTGCTTAATGGTGAAGTCAGCTGCATCAATTTACCATCTTTACACCTCTTCATGACATGGCCAAAGGGGAAACCTTTTTCCTTGAGATGGTATGTGTTACTGTTTGGTGTTGTATCATCCCTATTCGTAACATATTCGCCAATCCGATCGCCTTTCGGAAGGTAGCTTTTGAGCTTCCGTACCATTTTCAGCTGATCAATCCAATCTGGTCCATCCCAATGTACCACCATGTGCCTTGTAGCTCCTTAATCCCATCAAAGGGTCTTGATAACTGCATCATGAGTACTTGCACAAGTTCATAAACAGGGTACATGTGGTCCTGTTTCTACCACTCCAACACCTACCGATTCTCCAAAATTCACACAAAATAAGGAACATTCATCTTCCCTATTAGGAAAAGGACAATGCAGAAACACCGGGATTAACGGATCAAAGAAGCACATCATTCCCCAAAGAATTTGGGCATTCCTAGATGGGGTGGATCCACCCTGGTAATCTCTGTGAGCAGTAGTACATTGCAACTGTTTCCTCGGTTGGCCATTTGACTAGCATTTGTCTAGCAAATAGAGCAAATTTACAAACTGAAGAATGTACAAGGAGCTCTTGTTTTCACAAGGGCAAGATGCAAGAACTCAATTAAACAAGTCAAATTGAAACCAAAAACAATTGATAACCAAGTTCATTATTCATGTGCCGTCATCTTGTTCCAGGATCTCTTGAAATGTCAATGGTATTCTTGAATTTTTTTTCCTCTCGTCCAATGCCCTAAATGTAAACCTTGCATGTCCTCAACTGCTGAGAAAACAACCACATCAAAGTTAAATGAGTTCACATCCAAGTAAATTACCAGTACCACTACTTCAGCAACAATGGCTCAAACCAGCAAATGCATTCAGAAGATAAATACAATTCACAATTCGGAATACAAACCATATGAGGCACAAATAGAGCTTCTTGAAAGCTAAAGAGTGCATTACAGAAATGATAGTTTTATGTGCATTTACCATATATCATCAACTTGTCACTACATGAACCAACCCAGCATCATGCATGGAGTTGCTTAATTTAACCCTTTCAATCTGTGAATGAGAATGCAAAATGGACTAATCAAAGGAAGTAGTTACTGTCTTGGGGAAACAATGTACCACGGGTTAATCCGGGAGATTAATGGTTGTAATGTTTTACTTGTTCGACCACAAATTCAATTGATACAAACTATCAGGAACCCTAAAGCAATTTCATTATTTATTTATGTTCTGAAATATGTTATTGATAGGAATTTGAAAAACAAATAAACAAACTAGTTTTTTCTTTTCTTTTGGTGTGAACAAAATAAACAAATTAAGTAGAAAGACATATCTTATGTCTTTCTCCAATAAAGTTAATATTATGTTTAGTACTTTTATAGAAAAAAGAAGCTTTTATTGTATCATCATTTCCAATTTCCATAAGAAAAAGCTAGTGGAGCCAGTTAGCCACGCCATATCAGTAGACAGAAGGCTCAAGAGGGAAAAAGGCAAAAGTCCAATAATTGAAGAAGTATAGTTCAACTTTGATGATAAAACTTGAAGCAAAGAGTGGAGAAGGAATTTATATGGAGTCCAAATTGAGATACTGATATTAGCTTAGATTATGTTTATTAAGTTAGAAATTTTAATCAAATTTTTTTTCTTTGATACGATGGTCATACATGCATCAGTTGAACAATCGATTTTTATCACTTGAATCATCGATTTACGTATGTTTCGGGGCATATAACTATGTTATTTCATCAATATGTACACTGAAAATACATACTGCGATACTACATGTGAAAGTTTTGAAGGGGAAAAAAACATTTGCAGCAGTGTGTGTCTCTTTTTTTTTTTTTGATGAAAACCACTTCCCAATGTGCAGCAGTGTGTGCTTTGAGTCCAAATAGCATGCTCTTCACATAGTGCAAAACAAGTCAATCAATGTGTTCAGCAATTATGGACTCTACCATCCCACCACTCCCCAGTGACAACCATTGTCAAATTATGGCCAAAGATTAAAATTTGGTATCTGCTTGGCAACATCATGAGAATCTTTAGGAAAAAAAAACCCCCACCGAAAGGTTTGATATTGTTAGAACTTAGAATTGTTAGGAACAATCCTCAAGCACTATGAACACAGTTAACCAAGCCTTTTTGTTCAATGTTCAGGTGTTCACATTATGATATCTACATGCTCAACTACAAACAAAAATAATTTCAAATGAATAGCTCAAACTAGCATCAACACTCAACAATCATAGCCAACCTCAAAATCAAATTAACACGGAGTAGTAAGACAGTTATATCATCCAATAAAGAATAAAAGGATCATTTATCTTGATTTAAACTTCTCCCAGAATCACTGTATGCCAAATCATAATAAATTGGAGCAACAAAATATTCTTTATCAAAAACTCAAATCTTCATAGAAAAAGAGGGGAATTCGACTTACAAGGATGAATGAAATCAACTATGATTTCTTCCGGATGAAGCCCCTGCAGATGCCGAAGCTGCACCCTTCTTCTTATCTTCTTCGTACTCGGGATCATCAGTCGTCAATTCAAACCGACAGACAGGACACGAATTTCTCGTTCCCAGCCAAGGTACAATGCAGTCCCCGTGGTAACCATGTCCACACGGCAACTCCTTTGCGAATGATCCAACGCCAATAGCATCTTTACACACAGCACAATCAAAGCTCTGCTCTTCCGATTTGATCTCCAAAGTCTTCAAGGCTGCGATGGCAGATTTCGAAGCAGGTGGAGCTCCTCTCCTCCCTTCAGTTTCCGCGAGGTTCTGTAGAAGAGCTTCGTACTCCGCTGCATCCACGTAATCCGCCGGATCTCCGATATATCTATCAGTCTCCGGCATCTCGAAGTGCAATTCGATCGAATTGTCTTCTAATCCCATGAATATCTCTGCCCAGTCAAGAACACGGTTCCGCCCCTCGCTCCGAGATCGGTTGGCAAAATCACGGAGGCGAAGGCGGAGAACATCGCGACGCCTTCGCCTCATATCCTCTTCACTCTCCTCAGGATTAACGATCTGCCGCACTCCATTCTCGTTCTCAGACCGATCATCCTCGCTCCCCCCTTCCCTGATTTCAACGCTGTGAGCGTCTTCATCGTCCTCCTCTTCCTCCTCCTCATCGTCTTCAAATTGCGCGTCCTCGTTATCCCAGCCGTCGAGCTCGATACGGAGGAAATCGTCGTCGGACGGCGGATCCACAGGGTTTTGGGACGGCGGAGGCGGCGGCACGCCCTCTTCACGCGCCACCTGAGCGAGGAGGCGTAGCACCTGAAGAAAACGATTCCCAAGCGTCGGCTCGTCGGCGAGACCGGCAGCACCCTCCGTCTGGCTGAAGATCGGAGACGGCGAGAGCACAGCGGAAGACGGAGGCGCCGGGATGGACTCCACGAATCCGAATTTGCATTCGCTGCAGATGACGTCCGGCTGATCGGTTAGGGTTTCGACCGGGACGCGCTTGTCGCAGTGATAGCACCAGTACTGCAACGGATCGGGCGGCGATGCGGGCCCCGACGCCGGAACTTGCGCGGGAGATGATGTTTCATCCATCGGCGCTTCAGAGAGATAGAGAGAGCCGTCGGAGGCGGTGCTGAGCGACCACGGTGGGGAGGAAGTGGAAGGAAAGGTAAGAAATTTGGAGATTTTGAGAGGTTAGGGTGGGATGAGGCGTCGAGTCCACATGTTCTGTTTCTCAGAGGAGGGGTATTGTAGGCTACTTCTCAGTCAGTGTTGCGACTGCGCTTTGTAGCCGTTGATATGGTGGGGATTTTGATGATGGGAAATCAACGCTGGAGATCGTAGAGATCAGTTGATGGGAATCTGGGCCACACGTGCACACCTCCTCTCTGTATGGGATTGAACTCAACTGATTCTTTCTCGTATACGTATTTCGGTTTTGTAACGTACGTGCTCAAGTCGGGTGGGTCTTATACAGATAAAATCTTATCTTATATAATAGTCTTAAAATTAGTTAATATCTTCTAAAAAATACTACATCAATATCTAATTAAATTTGGTCAAATTTTATCTTATGCACATATAGATATATTGATTAAATAGGGTTAGAATAAAAATTTATCTTATGCATATATTTTAAAATTATTTAATATCTTCTAAAAATATATCCATATCTAATCAAATCGGGTCAGATTTTATCGTATGCATATATAGATATATTGATTAAATAGAGTTATAATAAAATTTTATATTATGCATATATTGTTTATTTCAAAAATTTGTGATTGGTTCATATGACTACGATTAAGGAGAATCCGCAATGTGTCTCGGGCGACTTCTCCTTTATTATATATAATTATAATATAATATAATTGATTAGACCATCCACAATGGTGGTGTGCAAATGTGTACTTTTTAGACATTTTTTTAGCTTCATTGGTTATTTTAGGTGTGTGCAAATGTGAACATTTGAGCATGTGATGTGCAAATTTGAGGACGCCATCTCCTCCATGTGCATAAACTCTTACAAAAAGCAAGACAATTTCATTGGGTTTTTTTTATGATTTTTTTTCTTTTTGTTTTAAATGAATTGTATTTGAATGATGTGTAAAAAATGCACCTCGTGGCAATGTTATGTATGATAAGTTACTATTGGGTCGATAAATTCTTATATATTATTGTTTTGTGTGTGTATAAATTCTTATATCTTTATTGCTTGTAGTTGTAGGTTATATTATTGTTGAAGTGCTTCATATACGATTATGTGAACAGGTTCATTTACGGCTTTAGTTTGTGGTCCTTATTCTATTGGTGAGGAGGGTGATTTTGCAGATGAACCTCATGGCAATGCACTGAAGTTGATGGTGAAGTCAAGAAAATTATTGATGAAGTCGGGCGTTGATAATGCAGCTAAAGTGGGTGCTAAATTTAGGTCAAATGGTGCTCGTGTTAGGTCAAATGTTGCAACGTTACCTGAAAAAGTTGTACAAGAAGAGGGCTATACTGACAATGAGGATATTGCATTTGTTGAAGAACAAGAAAAAGATACATTATTAGATGACTCGAGTTGTGATGTTCAAGTAGAAGATGATAATAATGATGTTTGCAGGGATGATGAAGAGCTTGATCTTGACATAAACAGGGTAGAAACGGTGATGGTTCAAGTATGTGAACGAGGCGTGTCAGAGCATGACGAGGAGGTTTTTAGACAAGAAATTGTGGGGCACTCCTTTGATGTCTATACAGAGTATGAGGATTATAATGGGATAAATAGCTTGGACGAAGGTAGTGGTGATGAGAAGAGGGAAAGATTTCCTAAATTCAATCTATCTATTAATAATACGAAATCTGTTAGCATTTAGCTGACGTGTCGCATCCACAATTAAAGTTGAATTTTTTAATCAACTACCTCTTTTCTTATTGGTCGGTTTTACTGTCAGAATTTTTAAATATATGTTTCCTATTTTAAGTTTATCGTGATTGTCTCCAAAAAGATCTACTTACATTGAACTTAATTTCTTATTGGTTGATTGTATTTTTGAAAAGTTTAAAAATATGTTTCTCATCTTAATTTATCACAATAGTCTTCACAATGTCAATATATATTAAAAATAATAGATACAAATTTACCATAATTATATATATATATATATATATATATATATATATATATATATATATATATATATATATATATATATATATATATATATGTATATATATATATAAACTTATTAAAATATTTTGTAACCTCATATTATGCATTATTCAATGCATTTGTGTTATTTTTTTTTGTTCCGTCAGTATATTCCTTTCGAACGTGGACAAATACACATTGAATAATAAAGTCCAAATTGCCCACATACAATTAAACTAATGAGAATAAAACTAATATATAGCACACGATTTATCACAAACGTCACATTCTTCTACCGAATATTTTCGCATTTGCCAATATTCACAAGCTCTTCGTTCATTTCCCTGTGCAAATTGATTCAATCAACGTGTTAGTATTGTACGTTGTTTAAATTTTGATATACATTGTGTTGTTATAATTTTTTGTTTTTTCGATTTTTTAAACCATTTACTCTTTGTTATTTGTACTCTATATTTTGTTGAAATTGAATTGTGATTGAATATTGATCCCACTTAGTATAAATTTAATATTCTTTATTATATTAAAAGTGAATTGTTATTGAATCGGTGATTTTTTGCTATACATTTTGTATTTTAACTTTACTGTAAGTTTAATATTTTTATTATGTTATAGGTGAATTGTGAATGAATCGGTTCAATATTTTTTTATTTTAAAATTGAATTGTGAATGAATCAATGATTTTTTCTCTACATTTTGTATTTTAACTTTACTATAAGTTGAATATTTTTTTTGTATGTTAAAGGTAAATTGTGATTGAATTGGTTTAAATATGTTTTTCTAATGTTAAAATTCCACGCAATATATAGCTGAACAATAATTCTAAAAAATTACACTCATGACACAGATATAAAATCACGCGCTTTTAAGGTGCGGGTATTACGCTAGTGATTCAACTCATATGATTGACCCAAAGTTCAGAAAAGGTATGATATTTGCATCTTTTAATAATTTGAAAAGGGTTATTAGGAGGTATTCAATAAAAAAAAATAGATAACAATTAACTATTAAAAAAATATGATCTCCGAAGGTGAGAGTTGTTTGTCAAGATAGATGCTCATGGTTTTTGTATGCATCTACTATAGAAGGAGGTGCAAAGGTTCAAGTTCGAACTTACACCGAAGAACATAGTTGTTGTAGGGGATTCAACAACAAATATGCCATATATATAACTAATATAAGTGGATTGCACATGAGTACTTGGAGAATTTAAGGTCGCGATCAGAAATTACTCATGGTGCATTGGTGCATCTAATTAAAAAGGATTTCAACATCAACGTTCCTAGGACAGAGATGTTATGCAAAGAAACTTTCCTTTGAGAAGTTGTGAGGAGATGAATCAAAACTATTCTTGAAACTTGCTGATTATGTGGAAGAACTAAGGAGGACAAATCCTGGCACCACGTTGATATTGCCGTTAGACAATTTAATCTTCAAGCACTTATTTGTATGCATCTCAACTTGTAAGAATGGTTTCCTAACTGGGTACAAGCCCATACTAAGTATTGATGATTGCTTTTTAAAATGGAGATATGATGGTCAATTGCCAATTGCAGTGGACATTGATCCTAACGATTGTATTTGGCCTATAGCGTATGCAATAGTTGAAACTAAGTGCAAGGACTCATTGACTTTCTACATTTACTTGGAAAGGAGTTGGGCATTGAGAATAGCCATAAATGGATGTTTATGTCTTATATATAGACAAAAGGTTATATGGATTTATTGCTTATGTTTAATTTTATTGTTTTAGTTTTTTGTTGTGTTGTTAAATAATATAAATGTTATTGACAAGTTGATGTGTTTCTTGTTTGTAGGGATTAATTCCAGCTATTAAATCATTGTATCCAAATGTTGAGCATAGATTTTGTCTAAGGCATCTAATAACAAACTTTAAGAAGAGTTATCCAGGAGAAATGATGAAAAATATTATATGAGCAACAACTACAAGTTCATACATGGCAGAGTATAACAATAACATGGAGAAGTTGAAAACATTGAATGCGAATGGGTGGGCATGGATAGATGCTACACCTGCTGAATATTGGTCAAGATTGCACTTCAGAGAAAGGGTGAAATGTGACATCTTGCTAAATAATATGTCTGTGTATTTCAATCGATTCATTTTAGATGCACGAGACAAACCAATTTCAAGTAAGTTGGCACATGCCTTTAGGAGGAACCCAATTTCAAGTAAGTTTCCCAATCAATCAGCTTGTTGTTGATTTGGCCACATACATGCTCTTGTAGAAAATGACAGCTTACCGGAGTTCCTTGCATTAATGATTGTGCAACCTTAGCTTATAAAGAAAATAAAATTGAAGATTTTGTGGATAGATGTTATAGTGTGGATTGTTGGAATATGAGATTGTCCCACATTGAAAATATTGAGATATCATGAACAACGATAAGCTTGGCTGACTACTTCTCTCATTGCCAATTAGTTGTGAGATGAGTAGCCCGTCAATCTTATATGTTGTTCATGATATCTCAATATTTTCAATGTGGGACAACCCTATGGATGTCTACAAGCTTGTATATCAGAATATTATCAAGCCCATTAAGAGTATTGAACAATGGAATGACATCATAATCCAATTCAACCTCCAAACACTATTCCACCTAAGCCAAGGAGGCCAAAGAAGAAGAGAACGAGATGAAATTGCACCAATAGGCAAGTTGAGAAGGTTTGACATGGTTATGCATTGTACAATCTGTGGTGGAACTGGACATAATAAAAGGGTTTGTAAAACCCCCTAGAGGTAAAATGACTTGATTTATATTAAATATTAATTAATTGATTTTGTTACTCCATCCGTTCGGCAAAACTTGTCATTTTAACTCTCCACACAACTTTTAATAAAACTAATAATTACACTCCTTTTTTACTAATTTACCCTCATTTATTACTCTACTTTTTACTTTATCAAAAACTACAACTCACAACACATCAATCAAATCAAGGGCATTTTAGTAAAGTAAAAGCAAAAATACCTAAAATGACAAGTTTTTCCGAACAAAAACAAAACTCTAAAACAATAAGTTTTGCCGAACGGATGGAGTAGTATTTATTTAATATATTTTTTTTTTTTAATTTTAAGTCTGATGCATCTCATCAAAGAGGTGGTAAACCAAAAGTTTTTAGAGATAAAGAAAGTCCATCAGGACATTTATTTGCCCATGTATATCCTTACCTTATGAATCAAAGATTTGATTCTTGTCTTGTATAGGAAGTATATCTCTAAGGAGGAAAGTCTATCATATTGCAACTATATATGTTCATCATCTATCAATCCAAAGATACACATTGAAACCCTAATTCATCACAATCTCACATGGAATAAGAGATATTTGCTTAATCAACGTTTTTTTTTTCCGATCATGCACGATGTCATTCTCCTCTGTTGACAGCACACCCCTTTCCTCCTCCTCTAGCATGCAGCTTCTCGATGTTTCCAATGCCACCACCACTCCCACCAGCTTCAATATCCCACACCTCAACATCAAGCTCACCCATACCAACTTCTCCCTGTGGAAAAACACTATCTTTTCTGCACCCGAGGCCTTCGAACTCGACACCTTCGTTGATCCCTCATCCAAAGCACCTGCAGAACTCACCACGTACCCCGCCATTGCTACCACCGACTTTCCCACCAAAACTCCTAATCCAGCATGTGTTGTCTGGAAGCGCAAGGATCGCTTGGTTCTTCTCTGGATTCGATCCACCCTCTTTGAGCAAGCCCTCGTCCATGTTGCTCGATGCACTACTGCCCATGCCGCTTGGTCTACTCTTGACATCATCCCCCCCCCCCCTCTCTCTCTCTCTCAGACTCGTGCTCGGCATATGACTCTTAAGAACCAACTTCAGACTCTGCAAAAGGGGTCTCTTTCGATGATGGACTACAACAATAAGATGAATGTCAGTAATGAATATCGCGGGGATGACAAGCTTCAAGATGGGAACGGTAATTGTCTTTTTATTTCTTATACTATACATGCTATTCTTCCTTCTCCTAACACTCCCCTAAAGCTTAAGTCTATTTTACTTGTTCCCAAAATTACCAAAAATTTGCTCAGCATATCCAAACTTGCTAAAGACAACAATGTGTGTTCTTTTCCTCTCTCACGATTTCTTTGTTAAGACTTTCCAGGGTCAAACTCTACTTCACGGAGTCGTTGATCATGGTCTTTATCACCTATCCAGTCCCACAGCCTCTCAGCTCAGTCCCCTCACGTCAGTTGTTTATGTCAGCTCTCACACATCCCTTGAGGCTTGGCATCGTTGTCTCGCTCATCCGCATCCGTCTATTCTCCGTCGTTTAGTATCCAATTTTAATATACCCATTAGCTCAAATAAGATTCCCACTGTTTGTGAAGCATGTCAGTTAGGAAAGAGTCAGCGTTTTCATTTATCTCATGTTCACCAACCATAAACAAAATCCTTTTGATTTAATATATTTAGATGTTTAGGGACCAGCGTCTACTTTGTCCTTATCTGGCTCTCGGTTTTCGACCTATTTATTGATGATGTTACTCGCTTCGCGTGGATCTGTTTTTCTATCCAATAAGTCATAGGTATATGACACCTTTGTCAAATTCCACTCCATGGTCATAACTTAGTTTGGGACTCCCATTAAGTGTGTTCAATCAGATTGGAGCGGCGAGTGTCGTCCCTTATTCAATTTCCTCACCCAATATGGCATCTTACATAGGGTGTCTTGTCCTCACACTTCTGAGCAAAATGGAGCCACAGAGAGACAGAATCAAATCATCGTTGAAAAGGACCTAGCTCTGCTCGCCTAGGCTCATCTTCCTATCACCTTCTGGGAGGAAACATTTCACACTACCACCTACATTCACAACCGCGCCACTATCCCTACTCTCGCCTTTGAGTCTCCTTATACAAACTCTCCAATCGAGCCACAGATTGTGACTTTCTTCGCAACTTTGGTTGACTTTGTTACCCCTTCTTTCGTCCATACTCGAATTCCAAACTTGATTTCCATTCACTTCCATGTTTGTTTTTGGGTTTCAGCACCAAACATAAAAGCTACAAATGCTATCATCTTCCCACCTCAAGAATGTATATTGCAAGACATGTCGTGTTCAATGATGACGTTTACCCTTATCCTCAGATCTCCGCCTCACCTCCATCCTCTCCTAACCCAATCCCTCCCCCATACACAACGCAACTCCTCTCGCTTGTTGCTGCCCCTACCCACCCGTCACCCCCACAACTTGTCTTACCTTCACCCCCATTGTCACTTCTCCAGTCTGCCTCCCCTCCAATCCCTTCTCCCCCAGTCCTTACCCTGACAACTAGCCTAACTCCCACACCACCTCCATCACCTCCTCCTCCCATAGTTCCCTCTCCCTCATTGTCCCCTACTCACTCCTCCTCAGCTGACCCATCACCCACCAATCCCATTTCATCCTATTTTCGCCCTAGTGTTACCTTGGTGGATCCCATGACCACTCGTGCCAAATCAAACAACCTTCGTCCTAAGGCCTTAACATCAACCTCCACATATTCTCAGTCCGAGCCCCACACTTTCAGTCAAGCCGCATCTGATCCCAATTGGCAACCCGCTATCCAACAGGAATATCATGCCCTTATGCGAAATAAAACATGGTCACTTGTTCCCCGACTTGTGACTACTAATGTTGTTGGCTGTAAATGGGTTTATAGGTTAAAGGAGAATGTCGATGGGTCTATCCGGCGCTTCAAGGCTCGCCTAGTTGTCAAAGGGTTTCACCAAGAAGAAGGCGTGGACTACTTCCATACATTCAGTCCTGTAGTCAAACCAACCATCGTTCGTCTGGTTCTCTCCCTTGCTCTGAGTCGAAACTGGCCTATTAGCTAACTCGATTTCAACAATGCCTTCTTGAACGGTGACATAACTGAGACGGTTTATATGAACCAGCCACCTGGTTTCATTGATCCCAGTTGTCCTACACTTGTCTGTCGCTTTCACAAGGCGCTCTATGACCTCAAGCAAGCTCCTCGAGCATGGTTCACCAAGCTCAAGCAATTCTTGCTGTCACAACGATCCCATGTCTGCATCTCTGACATGTCCCTTTTTGTGTATCACGGTCCTCATGCTACCATGTATGTTCTTACATATGTTGATGATGTAACACCCCCTTTTATAACCCGAGGGAATGCCACAACGCCAGTGATTACTCGGACTTTAATGTCTTCGTAACCACCTTAGGCTTATAGGGACATGCAACCATGCTCCCATAAACAAGATGATAATATTAAATACATAAATGAAATAAAATTTAATAGCGGAAGTCTTGAAATATAAAAATAACTCTCTATTAAACTCTCCTCAGAAATCGAGGATTTAATTACAAATTGAGAACAATACAGCGGAGGACTTTTAAAAAAAATTAAAACAATAGAACTCTTATACAACATATCTAGAAATTTTAAAATTTAAATACAATGTTAAAAGTAACTTTAATGTCTTCTCAACTTCTCTTATCTTCTCCTCTGAGACTCGACCTAAACCTGCGAAAACTGGTCTGGCATCCAGAATGAAGGACACCAGCCATCCAAATAGAGGACGGTTAGTTCGCAAGAACTAGCAAATGACGGCTCGAAAACTGGGACTTCTCTGGACTCAAACTCAGTGACCATAATACGGTATGAATCTAAACCCAAATGCGATTATTGAGAATATTTTATGTGAAGGCTCAACATTTTAAAACACGACTCATGTGACACGGATAATCCAGTAGGATTGAGTAACAAAAGATGCGAGCGACAAGCACTCTTAGGAACCATACTCCGATTACAGATGGAATATGATATAGCTTGAATTAATTGTGATCACTATAAAACTTTGTGCTTACTATGTTAAGAAGATGTATATATATATCACACTTCGCTCACTTTCCTCACGTTGAGTAGCTTAAAATAGATTGATACAACACACTTCACTCACTTCCTCACATTGAGTAGCTTAAACACAGGTTTATATATATGCTTTACACGTTTACCACTCTTAGTATGAATTGAATGTTTCACATCACACATTGTTCGTTATATTATGATACCGACCCCGCTCTCACTAGCAGATAGCAGCCTACTACCGGAGGTAGTGTAACATTTCTCTACGGAAATGTGTTAGTTTCATGAAACCTTTAGACCGAGGAGTAACGGCCCCGACCTGACTCTACAACATCACTTTCACTTGACTTCACACATTACGGTTCACACTGCTTTACATTGATTGATATGTTTTACTTGCATTGATCTTGATTCAATTGAGTTCCAATCATAACACAATCCTCACATTGTTACTATTTTATTTAAGACATCCTAGGTGATCACACAACACACGAAAGTAACCCATGTTATTTAGGGGTAACATGAGCGCCAAATGAAATAGAAGCAATAAAAATAAAAGGATGGAAACATTAAAGAAGAGGCATGTTCCATACCTAACTCATTGGCATGAAAGAACGAGAATAAATCATGCTTTAAATAACAGGTGAATGACTATATTCTTATCTTATCTTAAGGTCACCCATTTATATATATACTTGCCAAATTCAAACTGACGGTAAATAAATCACACAAGCAGGTGAATTGCAATTTATTTTAATTAATTTGGCAAGCATTCCAAGGAAAGAAAACAACAAGACACGAATGCACCGAAATGAGCGGAAAAGCTCGGAAAGTCACTTGCCTTGATCCGAAGTTGCAAGCTTTGACTTAAGTGGTTGGTTGAACTCGAATTCCCTCGTATGGGCGTAAGGGTTGACGATTCTCTGCGATTTCATGGAATTCGAAAGCATTTATGCCCATATAAAAATACGGGTTAGAATCTGGAATTTTAGAAAACTGGGCAGGGGCATATTTTAACAAAACTGAAAGTATGGGAGGTTTAACGCAATTAACCTTCTTCAATCTCTCACCCGACAGTACGTGCCCAGCGTTTTTCCGGTGAGGTTCCGGTGAGGCTTCGGCGAGGCGTAGCGGCTTTGATAGTGTTCGGGATGATACGCAACTGGTGGCTACGGCCTTGTGGCGATGAGGCGCTCCTCCCTGGTGGTCCTGGCGGCAGCGGCAGCGGTTGGAAGCGGCGGACGAGGGCGGCTCCGGCGGGGTTGAATCGAAAATAGGGTATTCGAATTCGGGATATTTTTGTGAAACTTTTGTGAAGGGGATTGTCGATTAAGGTGTTTAGAACACGATGAACTAGTTTGAGAGCTCGGATATGGAGAGGAATGGTTGTGGTGTGCTTCGAAAGTGATCCCGAAATGGGTATTTATAGGAGGAGGATTTGGGGACGGATTTGATTAAATAAATCCGAAAATCGATTAGATAATTACTCATAACGCTATCACAACCCTCAATTTGATGGGATTCGTCCCGAATAGAGCGTTCGAATTTGGGGATAAGTTCGTTCGGTTGCGGTTCAGTTGCATAAATCTCCTTAGAAACAGATAGGGAACGTTCTAGAATGAAAAGGTTTAAGATTTGAGCGAGATTTGAGGAGACAAAATTTCACCTTGGTTTACAGTGAATTGACGCAGGCGGGAGGAAGAAGATGGGTTCAACTGAACCGGTTCAACATTTTTTTGATGGGTTTGGTTCACTTGAACCGAAAGAAATAAAAATAGAAACCATTGGTTCAAGCCTTATTTCTATTTATAAATATATGTACATGTATACCCGAAATTTTCATTTATTTAAATCCTACATAATTTAGATAATATCATAAAATTTAATTTAAATACATTTCATTTTGCATAATAACATTTCTTTTAAAACCTTATATTAAAATAAAGTACAATTATAATTCCCTCTCCATTTCGAAGAAAACCATACAACTTTGCCTTAAACAATATAACTTCAAATCTAATTTATTTACTATAGATGCATATGAATAAATAACAATAAAAATGAAATATCTCAAGAATAGTTATAAAAACTTAAATGTATAGTTAATTTGAAAGACTTTTCTAAGTTCAAAATAAAAGGACTTTTATTACGAAAATTATATTTACTTAAAAAGAAATACCCAAAGATAATTTGGGGGTATTTCAGATGATCTCATTGTTACAAGGAGCGACCCTACTCTCATTGAGGAGTTTACTCGCACTTTACATCGTGCGTTCTCTCTCAAAGACGTTGACCCTCTGCACTTCTTTCTTGGGGTTGAGGTGTCTGACGATTGGAGTCTGGTCATCACCTCAATTAGAGTAAGTACATTGGGGACATTTTTCGTCAGGCTAAGATGAGTGACGCTCACGCCATTGGGTCCCCCGAAATGGGTGAATAGTTTTAAGTACTTCTATTAGTTAACTTTATGGGTTTTTTCGGGTAGAACTGGTTGTTGTCAAAGATCTCCATGCTTTTGATAAATAGTACGTTGAGATATATAACTCTTTACTAATGTATGCAGTATGTCTTTTCATTTATTTTTGTAATGGCTTGGAGTTGGAGCACAACTTAAGTATGCAACTTCTTCTATTATAGTGATTTCAAGCTTATTCAGTATATGAAAAAGTTACACAACTTAAAAAAGTACAACATGTTGTTTGGATCTTAAATAAAATTAGCAGCTTATAAAACTAAATTTTTAATGGTATAAAATTCAACATATTGAGAAAAAAGAAACTTAACAGAGGGGTTAACTTTAATAAAATATACATGTAAGCTACCACTTCACACCTATCTAACGACACACTAACAGCAAAATGACAGAAACTTAACAGAGGGGTTAACTTTAGAACAAATATGATAAGGTTGGGAACTTTATTGGAACAAACAAAAGGTTTGGGACTAACATAGAACTTGGTTGAAAGGTTAGGGACTATACCAATAATTTACCCAAAAAAGATAGGTACATTTGATTATTTGCCTTAAGTTTGCTCGATCGATTGCTTTTATTGAGGATTGGATTGTAATTTTTTCAGGCAATTTCGAATGGGTATCGATTTATAACTGAAAAATGATTATCTTTTTGTGCCATACATAAATTTTTATGGGTGCTACTATTCACACGGTTATTATATCGCATAATACACTGCTAGCAACTACGGATTGTGAGTTTGCGGATTTGGTTGCAATTTTATTTTATTTATATTTTCGGAACCGCAGATTGCGAGTTTGCGGATTTTGCGATTGTTTTTTTTTTAAATAAAATTCAAATTACCGTATACTACATTAATTGTAACGGCCCGGGATTATGATTCCCGAGTTACGTTTTGAGGAATGAAACCCCTCGTTAGAATCTTGCACCCCGAGTACAGGTTGAAGGTTTGAAATTCTACTCTAACGTTTTCAAGTGGGATTTCATACCCAAAATTCGAAGGGATCGTTGGAATCCCCGGAGAAGTCCCCTGTACTTGTCGTAAGTCTAAACGTGGAAAATCAATAGTCATGCAAATAGCGGAATCAAGGTGCAATACAAGGGGATACCATGGCAGAGCCGAGTCAAAACCAAATCAACAAGCATATTTATCGAAATCTAATAAACAATCTTAGTGGGGTTAGACCATTTCTTTGCAATCGCCCAAGATAGTTCCCACGTTACGAAAGCAAGGAACAATCATGCTACAAAACAAACCTAAAAAAAATATGTATGCGGGACGGTGTCAGATCGAAGTCCTACGCAATATAATCCCAAACAAGCAGACACATACACACGCTTGTCCTAATAAAGATGCTTCTAGATGCAAGGCGGAATATTAACACACTAACATGCCCCTAAGATCGAGTACATAATAATAATAATAATAAGGCCTTAACACAGAATACCAAATGGTATATCCCTCTTCCTACCACCGCCCCCCCTCCCGATAGGGCGGAGACTGGCCAGCTCGTGAATGCATTCCATGCTTCTTATCCAATCATGAATGTGGACTTAAAAGAGAAAAAGAATAATACAATGCGAAAGATAAAATAAATTAGAGAGGTAAGTAAAGTGGTAATTACAACTTGACGACTCGGGACAAACCCGATGAGACTGAGCCATCCTATGACCTTAGCAAAGACTCTAGATACTTCACAAATAATGACCGTTCTGTTTACATACGCATAAAGAAGTAGAATGTTCAACGGTCAATGCAACCTAGCATGATACTACATGACGTGTTGATTATGAATGCAAGCACCTAGTATGTACATTGCTACAAGCAGGGAGTTCTTTTTCGAATCTGCGTAAGCTCATATAGGAACTTACCTGGCTATGCAGAACAACATAAGAGAAGATCCGGCATACATTATTCATAATCACAAAGTATCACCTAGATACACATCAGAACATATATAAGTCTACGTATAATTATCCAAGCACTCAAGCATATCATTCAACAAGAATAGCAACCA
Organism: Persicaria maculosa; assembly: GCA_963922045.1. Taxonomy (NCBI): domain Eukaryota; kingdom Viridiplantae; phylum Streptophyta; class Magnoliopsida; order Caryophyllales; family Polygonaceae; genus Persicaria; species Persicaria maculosa. The sequence continues at coordinate 15,320,421 of OY998253.1, forward strand.
TATTGCAATCATCATTCCGTCAAGTTCAACCATTCATCATATTGCCACATTCAACAAGATTATATCGTTCTCATCATTCCATCAGCCACATTCATGTATTCGCAACAATATATCCGCAATAAATAATCCGCATATCACGTATATCAAGTTCATCATATCTCGAAAGCATAATTGAACTATACATAAGTCTAACACTTCATCATGCCATTAGTCAATCAACCATGCCATTAGTTCACACAATCATGCTATTAGTCAACCAACCACATCAACATGCTAGTTAGTCATCGATCATATAATTCCCAAGTTAGTCTCGAAAACCGTTTCGAAAATTGAGTTAACTAGTTAGAAATCCCGACCTTGGAAAATGTTCATTAAATTCCTTTTTCTAAAGTCCAAATCTCATAATATCATATTTTTAAATCACCATAATATTTTATCTTTAAATCTCAATAATAATATTTTATATTTTTAAATCTTCAAATAATATCATATAATATCTTAAATATCCACTTATTAACACTTTCATAAAATATTTCCAAATCCCTTAAAAATCCCAACCATTTTCATTTAATGAAATCAGCCCCTTTATAAAATTAACAAATTGCTCTTATTTTATAAAAATTATAAACCGACTCCTTTTTTTTGACTTAAATCCATTATATTTTATATGCATTTTTAAATTATTATTTTAAAATCCGAGTTGGAGAGTTTTTCCGCTAAATCCCGCGTTAATTTCATTTTGATTTTCTTTTTCCGAGAAATTTGAATTTAAAAAATCCGAGCCTTTACATTAATCACTATCCTAAATCAGATTACGGATAAATATTAACGATATTTGACGATATCCTCTTGATATCAATTTGTGCTCTAAACACGTAGGGTATATATAGAGGTCGGCATCGAATATTCTAGAAAATAAAATATATTTATATCCAAATATATCTATCTTCAAATATCTTTAAAACGCGATATCTTCAAATATCCTTATCGCATATCCAAAATTGATATCAACGAGATATCGTCAAATATTGTTAATATTTATCCGTAATCTGATTTAGGATAGGGATTAACGTAGTGTATGGTAATCTGAATTTTATTTACAAAAAACAATCGCAACCGCGGATTGCGAGTTTGCAGTTGCAGAAATTTAAAAAAAAAATTGCAACCATAGATTGTGAGTTTGCGAAAATCGTCAAACTCGCAATCCGCGGTTGCAGAAATTTTACAAAAAAATTACAACCGCGCATTCAGCCTACGCAATTGCGAAGCGCATCCGTGTATCCCACGAGATTTTCACCGTGCATATAGCAAAACCGTTTTTTATTTAGTGTTGGATAAAATTTGTGTTTAACCGTCAATTCCGATGGCACATGTGCTTTTTTAAGCTCTTTGGTGGTTAGCCTAACAGAATCAAGAACGGAAATGTAAGAGATGTATGTATTGGATTATGAATGAATCTCAGCAGTTGGTAGACCTGGGCAAACGCGGGTAGGCCCACCCGGCCCGGCCCACCCGCCCGCATTAGAGGGCGGGCTTGGACATGGGGAAAAGCCCACGCGGGTTTCTAGGCCCGGCCCGTGCCCGTAGCGGGTGTGGGATTGGACATATCAATCAACCTGTTACGGGCCGCTAGGCCCGTAACGGGTACCCGCCTTTTTTTAATTAAAATTAATATATGTATATATATATATATATATAATTTTAATTATTCATTTTAAAAAAACTAAAAACAGTAACTATACATATGATATTTTTTTTTTGGTGGGCATACATATGATATATATACATACACAGTAGGTATTCATTTTCAAAAAACAGTAGGCTTAGCTTAGTATATACACAATATATTTAATATATATATATATTAAAAACAGTAGGCTTAGTTTAATATATAAATAATATATGTAATATATATTTATATGTATATATTAAAATTGATTATAATATGCTTAGTATAGCTTTAATAAGAAAAATTGATTAGGTTTGCGGGTACCCGCGGGCTACCCACACCCGCATTCGCGGACGAGCTTGGACACGACTTCCAACCCGTTAAGCGGGCTTAGCCCGGCCCGTGCCCGCAAGAACGGGACAAAATTTTGAGTAAAGCCCGTCCCAAGCCCGCGCCCGCGCCCGCGTTTGCCCGGGTCTAGCAGTTGGTTACACAAGGCTTATATAGTCTTCCATCTCCTAACATCACTCCCTCCCTTACAAAACCTTGTCCCCAAGGTCTAATGTAAAGAAAAATTCGGGAATTGTCGGATCATGTGTCCTGCTGGTTCCCATGTCGCCTCTTCTGCAGGGAGGTTTGCCCACTTGATTAGCCATTGTGTCACTGGTTCTCCGTTGGCTAAGTACTGTACTCTGGTGTCCAAGATTGCTTCTGGAGCTGCTATGACTGAGCCTGAGTCATCAGTGGATGGGAGCTCCGATTGCACTGTCAAGGCTGGGCCAATTCTCTTTTTCAATTGAGAAATGTGAAATACTGGGTGCAATCGTGAGGTTGAAGGAAGGGCTAGCTTGTATGCTGTCTCTCCCACTTTGCTGATCACCTCAAATGGCCCATAGAATTTCGCACTTAGCTTCACACATCTGCGTATGGCTAGAGATGTTTGCCTGTAGGGTTGTAGTTTAAGATAGACCATATCTCCTAACTGCAACACTCTTTCAGTCCTTTTGGCATCTGCAAAGTGTTTCATGCGTTCTCGAGCTGTCTCTAATCCCTCCTTTAGTGTGCTCAATGCCCTGTCTCTCTCCTGAAACCAGTCATCCAATGCAGCAGTTGTAAATGATCCTTCAGAGGGAATGCCCAGCTGTGGGGGTTGGTATCCATATAGAGCCTGGAAAGGTGACATTTTCAAGGCTGTGTGAAAGGTGGTATTATACCAACATTCAGCTAAGGCAAGCCACTTGGCCCACTGTGTAGGCATAGCCGAGGTCATACACCTCAGGTAAGACTCCAAACATTGGTTCACCCTTTCAGTTTGGCCGTCTGTCTGTGGGTGGTAAGCTGTAGAGAGTTTGAGAGATGTCCCCAAACTGTTGAATAACTCTCTCCAAAAGTGACTTGTGAATACCTTATCCCTGTCTGAGATAATATCCACTGGTAGTCCATGGAGTTTGTATACATTCTCCATGAACACTTGAGCAACTTGGCTGGCAGAAAATGGATGAGTGAGTGGCAGGAAATGGCTATACTTTGTCAGTCTGTCCACTACCACCAGAATAACATCAAAACCTCTTGATTTTGGCAACCCTTCCACGAAGTCCATACCAATTGAGTACCAAGGTTTCTCTGGGATGGGTAGTGGCTGCAGCAATCCTGGGTAAGCCACTGTCTCATGTTTGTGTCTTTGACACACATCACACTCTTTGACCATGCTCTCTATGAACTGCTTCAGCTGGGGCCAGTAGAATAAGGCCTTAACTATCTGATAAGTGGCTCTTATTCCTGAGTGCCCACCTATTGCTTCTTCATGAAAGGCTAGAGTGATTTTCTTCCTTAATTCCACCTTGTTACCAATCACTATCCGGCCTTTGTATCTTAAGATATCCCCTTGCCACTTGAATGGAGAAGAAGAATCAATGGCTGCTACTGAGCTGACTCTATCAATTTCTGCATCCCCTTCATAGCTGCTAGCAACCTCTTGGATCCATCCTGGCTTCACTTGAACCAAGGTCCTGCAAGAGCTCTCTACTGGCTGGTAACTCTCTACTGGTTGCTCTATTGACAATCCCCTTCTTGACAAGGCATCAGCTACAGAGTTTTGTTTCCCAAGCCTGTATTGAATGGAGTATGATAACCCCAACAATTTTCTAATTGCCTTCTTCTGAAGATGGGTGGTGACCTGTTGATCTAGAAGGTGCCTCAAGCTTTGGTGATCTGTAATGACCACAAAGTGACAGGGTTCCAAGTAGTGCCTCCATTTGTCTATAGCATAGAGAATGGTCAAGAGTTCTTTCTCATATGTGGATAGCAACAGATTCTGACCAAGGAGAGCCTTGCTTATAAATGCTAAGGGCCTTCCTTGTTGCATCAGCACTGCTCCTACTCCAGTCTCACAAGCATCTGTTTCTACTTGAAATTGTATAGAAAAATCAGGTAATGCCAATACAGGTGGGCAAGACAGTAAGTGCCTTATTTGGTGAAAGGCCTGCATACTTTCCTCTGTCCACAGAAATGCTTCCCTTTTTAGGAGATCAGTCAAAGGCCTACAAATAACTCCAAAGTTCCTTATAAACCTTCTATAATACCCAGCCAATCCTAGAAAGCTCCTTAGCTCTTTTTCATTCCTAGGTGTAGGCCAACTGGTTATAGCTTCAATCTTAGAGGGATCTGTGGCCACACCCTCTTTAGAGATCACATGTCCTAGGTATTCCACTCTAGGCACAGCAAAACTGCACTTGGACCTCTTAGCATACAGCTGATGCTTTTTCATACACTCCAAAACTACTTCTAAGTGTTGGATATGCTCTACTAACCCCACACTGTAAACCAAAATGTCATCAAAAAATACTAAGGCATTTTTTCTCAACTGATCAGCAAACACCATGTTCATCAAGGATTGGAATGTGGCAGGGGCATTGGTCAATCCAAATGGCATTACATTAAATTCATAATGTCCATTATGTGTTCTAAATGCTGTCTTTGGTATATCATTTTCAGCTACACGCACCTGATGATATCCAGCTCGTAGATCCAGCTTTGAAAATACCACTGCTCCATGTAACTCATCAAGGAGCTCTTCTATGTTTGGTATGGGGAATTTGTCCTTGATGGTTGCCTCATTTAGCTTTCTGTAATCCACACAAAACCTCCAGGAACCATCTTTCTTCTTGACTAGCAGTGTAGGTGAGGCAAAAGGACTCTGGCTATGTCTTATGAGACCTGTGGACAGCATCTGCTTAACTTGCCTCTCAATCTCATCTTTCTGGTTGTGTGGGTACCTGTAGGGCTTTGAGCATATGGCTTGAGTGTCTGGTTGTAAAGGAATGACATGTTCACACCCCCTCTCAGGAGGCAAGTGCTTGGGTTCCTCAAAGACCACATGAAATCTCTCAAGCGATCTCTGTACTCCCTCAGGTAGCTCCTCTTCTTTGGCATTTAACTGATATGCTTGGGCAATCTCAGCCACACACTCCACTTCTTGCTCTCTTGCCAAGCTCTGCAACTCTTTGCAAGTAATGTGTCTGACCATAGCTTTCTTGTTGGGCTCTATAATACCTTGAAGTTCCACCATTTTCCCATCCTTAGTGAAAGCAATGGTTATCCTGTTGTAATCAAATTGCACTGGGCTGTACCTCTTCATCCAGTTTACACCCAACAGTAGCTCAAACTCACCAATCTTGAGTGCTCGGATATCAAAAGTGTAATTTCCCCCTTGCATTGTCCATTTGAACCCCTTGCACTCTTGCCTGCAAAACAGCTTCCCCTTGTTCAGCCCTTCGACAATCATTAGATTTGCATTGGATAATTTGAACCCAGTTTCCTTAGCCAGCATTGGATCAACGAAGCTATGGGTTGATCCGCTGTCTATCAAGACGTTGATGAGCCTATCCCCTATGAATCCCTTTACCATGATTGAAGTATCGGATCCATTCCCTGTCAATGCTCTAACGAATCCTTCTTGATTGCCTTCTTCTTCGGTTAATTCACATGGTGATTCCTCAGATAACTCTTCCTCGTCTTCAAGATCCCCATCATGAGCTAAGGCATGCTTGACTGACGACGATTTGCACCTATGCCCAACGAAATATTTATCGCCGCATCTGAAACATAAACCCGGGGTTCTCCTGAACTCGCTTGGCCCTTTCGTCCCCTGGAGCCCCTGCTTGCTCGAATCCTGATGAGTTGCGATTGCCGGTTTCCATGGAATCTTGATTCGGACAATCGCCTGGACTGCATCCCATTGCAATCTTGCTAATTCCAGGCTTTCGGCAAGATCCCGTGGCCTTCCCAATTTCACCAGTGGTTTGATTTCAGGCTTCAAACCACTAATGTAGCTGGTCACAAAGTAGTTTTCTGGAAGGGATGGGTTGTAAGACAACATTCCGGCCCGGAGTTCTTCGAATCGCTCGTTATACTCTTCCAGTCCCTCCGATTGACATAATTTGTTGAACTCCTCAACAATGTCTACGCCTTGCTTCTCCCCGAAGCGAGTGCATAGAGCTTCGCTCATCTCTTTCCAACGAATCCCCTTACGCTGCATCAAATACCCTTGAATCCATGTGTCTATACGATCTTGCATATACATCGCGGCGAGCTCCACCCTCTGGTGCTCCGGGATTCCGAAAAGGGAGAAATATTTCTCGCATTTGCGCACCCAGCTGCGCGGCTTTTTCCCGTCAAATTGTGGAAAATCCACCTTTGGAAATCGGTTCTGGTTCGCAAGAAAGCCTTCGTTCCTCATTGGTGGCGGCCTGTATGCATTTGTTTCCTCTGGAATCTCCCGATTCCCTCCTGGTTGCGCCTTCTCTTGCTGATCTCCTGGTGTTGCCTGTCGATCGGCCTTTTGTGCTATCACTCGCATCCATTCTCCGATCTGTGTGATTGCGTGATCCATGCGTACCTGGGAGTCCTGTATCTCCGAGATCTTCTGTGATTGTTCCTGAAGAAGACGATGTTGTTCGTCCTGTCTCTGCTTCGTCTCCAGCAGCTGTTCCTGAGTTGACGTTGTGAGCTGCTGCAGTTGCTGTTCCATCTTCTCCGCCGATTTGAGTCGCGTGCCCTCCGCCATTGCCGACGATCTTCAAGCTCTGATACCAATTGTTAAGCTCTTTGGTGGTTAGCCTAACAGAATCAAGAACGGAAATGTAAGAGATGTATGTATTGGATTATGAATGAATCTCAGCAGTTGGTTACACAAGGCTTATATAGCCTTCCATCTCCTAACATGCTTATGGACCAACAAGTAGGTGTGATTTAAATAAGGAAAATGAGAGTTTGTCAAATAAGCGAGGGATGGCCGGATGGGTACAGTGGTGACTCGGCAAGGGCCTGTCGTCATGCCAATAAAATAGAAAATCTCTTGTCCAAAATAAGAAAGAAAAGCTTAATTTCAATATGTCTTTTTTTTTGATGCAGAATAAAATTTAGGTTGGATCGGCCGCAGCAGAACTCCTTCCTAATGAGAGCACAGAGCTCTGGATCGTCGTCGTAACTGTCGTCGACTTCAATATGTCAATTTAATAAGCTAACACATTGAAATTTAAAAAAAAAATTGTATTTTTTTTAATTTTTATTTAGGTTTTCCAGTCATAAATAGTCGTGTTAATAAGAATATTTTTGCTTTAGTGGTTTTGAAAACTAAGAAACAATTATCTAAATTGGAAAGCCTCTATGTTGTTCTCAGAAGGACAGATAGTACTTATTAAATCAAATTCGAGTGCCTAATCAATTTTCTTGATACCATCTTTTATGTTACCTGCTTCTATACTTATATTTTTAATGAACTGGACAAATTGTATCGTTTTTTTCTGGAATAAACAGGCTTGCGCACCCCCTTATTAGATGAGATAAGATCTATACATATACGGTAGCAAGAGGCCTCAGCCTCTATAAAGCTGAGACAATGAACATTGCTTTGCAAATGAAATTGTTATGGAAAATAATTGCGGAACCAAACAATGTGCGGGTTAGAATTATAACCAAACAATGTGTGGGTTAGGTTTGTCCATCGTCTACACGTCGAGGCTCTAGGTCTTCGCGATGGGATTCTGAGAGCAAAACATATTGCCATTCAGAACATCCTTATAGAAGGAGACAATCTCACCGTCATAAAGACCTTACTGGGTGACTGGAGTTACCCTTGGATCATAGACCTTATGGTAACAGATATAAAGTATTTACTTCATTTCTTTTATTCGGTTTCTATCTGTAATATTTTCAGGGAAGTGAATACAACAGCGAATAGGATTGCTCATCTTGCTAACTGTATCACTGCCAGCTGCAGATATATTCTCGTCCGAAAGGACGCTCTATGATAAGGATTGGATAGACTAGTTGTAGTCGTCTTGTTCTAATTTCTTTCTCTGTATTAAAAATATCTCTTTAAAAATAAATCTTTAATTTTTTTGATTGATTAATGTACAAATATGTCCATAGACGGACGTATATTAATTAGAAAACTCTTTTTAACTAATCAAGTCATAGGCGGAGCTAGGCGGGGGCAAGCGGGAGCATTCGCCCCCCCTTTCATCCGACAAATTACCTATATTTGTTCTACTCGTCGATAGCTTCGTTTTGATATATTATAAGCCTGAATCCGATAACCGAATAAAAAGTTAAGAACGTTTGAAAGTTAAACACAGATTAATTATTTCAAATGTCTTTTAATAAATCATGATGCTTTTATATTTTACTTAATTTGATATTTTGGTAATGTAAGTCAATTTAAGAGCTTCGAAACAAGAGATTATATTACTAAATTCGATAATTATATAAGAAATTATGCAAGTTTAAAGTTTGTATATCTTGTTACACGTTATTGCATGATAAGAGAACAACAAGTTGCATATGACTTTGTGGATTTCAAATGATATATTTTTAGACGAAAATAATGTTGTTATAGATTAAAACGACATCATTTTCATTTTAAAGAGAAAAATAACTATATAACAACTAATTACATAGTTTTAAACTAACACCACAATTTTGAATAAAAAACGTTGTGTTTTGAACTAAAAATACCTTGTCTTTAACTAATATATATCACCGTTTAATGTAAAATATCATAGCTATGCTTCTCTAAACTATAGAAAAATCTACCGAAGAATGAATCACCAATTTGTATAAAACTTCGCCCCCCCTTCGATAAATTCCTGGCTCCGTCCCTGAATCAAGTCATGCCTAATTGTGCGTGATGGTAAATCGCCTTACAATAAACCAACATTTATGTTACATGAGAACACAAATAGCATAACAAGATTGATTAACAATGCTACACTTGAAGAGCTTCATTGATTTTGGTCATATAGGCAATGGTGGATCCTGAAGCGTTTAGTTGAGGGGACGAAAAATCAATCTCTAATTTTTTTCAAAAAAATTATCAATATTTGAAGTTTTCGGGTTTAATTATAATTTAAGTTATGAAGTTTAACGAACGATGAATATGATAAAAGTGTATTAATTTGGTAAATTATGTGAAAAATAATTTATATCGCTTCAGACTTGAAACGTTTATAACTTTTTACTCAATTATCGAATTTTAGCTTATAATATATCAAAACAAAGCTATCGACGAGACGGATATGGATATTAAATTTTATTTTTAATTGAGGGGGAGACTGCCACCCCAGTCCTTTAAAGGATCTGCGCCCCTGTAGGGGATGCTACAAAGGTGGCCCTGAAATGATCCATATTCATTTATGTACACTCGTGGGTTTCATGTTCAATATTAATATATAGAAGGTCAATTCCCAATTTGAATTAATGGTTTATGAATTGTCATCTTCAACAAAGCACAAAAGATCAGTCATCAGATTTTGCTGCTGGCTTTCCACCTCACTAAACCCACTTTTTGATCCAAATTCAATTTTAACAAATACTAAGATAATAATTAAACAAATATTCTTATTCACAAAGTTATTCCACACTAATAAAGTTCAGTTGGTATAATTTACACATTGATTTCGTATAAACCAAACCCCATGTATTGTCAAATCGAAATTCAAGTACAAGATCAAAATTTCAACAAATACACGGCCATGATTTTCGAGACATTCAATAAAATCATTGATCGCGGAAGCACTGAACGCTTAAGTATAATAAACTTACTATAAATAACATACAAATGAAGGCGACTCACTTGAATATGAATCACGAGATCTTCGAATCTATGTTAGAGTTGAATGGTAGATCATCTTCACTCATGAATGTCATTTTCAATAGAAATGCCCAACTTTTCGAAAATCAAGATCTATTAAGAAGATGAACAATTTGTGAGTTACAGAGGCAAAATAGAATTTGTGATACAATTTAGATATTATATTTTAGTGATTTCAAAAAAAAAAAGATATTATATTTTAAATTCATATTTTTAGAAACATATTATAAATTGTGTTACTAAATACTTTTCAAATTTTTATATTTATAAACATAGTAGATCGGAAGGGAGTCGGCCAAAGATCGGATCATAAAATCAAATTGAATTCTATAGCATCGATGAAATTTTACAAATAAGATAATATGTTATAGATATCGATTTGGAGAAAAAAAATTCCACTAGATTCACTATTTTGGCCAATTTTTAAATATTTTTTCTAAGGTTTTATCATTTATGATTATCTTTTCTAATACATTTTTTTTTGATCAAGTTCCTAATACAATTTAGCTATATCCTAAACGCATAGGTTAGATAAATGGTATGTTATATAGTAGTCAAATGGTATGTTAAATCATTTTAAAATAGGTGTGTATGATTTTACAAATAAAATATGAATATAGTATATACTAACAATATATTTAATTTCCATGCATATAATTAAAGTTAAAATATTAATAGAATAGACATTTTGTAGGATCCTAAGTAGGTTTCTATCATTTTTTTTTTCTCTAAATCATTTTTAGATTATACGTTAAATAAGAATTTATTTAAGACTATCATTTTGTCATTTTTAGATAAAATCTAAAATCAGGTCGAGATTTTAACGGTTTTTTAAAATATATAATGTTCTTTAAACATAACTTAACAATTTATATATAAAAATATTTTTCAAATATTAATTATTTTTAGTTATTTTTAACTTAATTTCTTAAAGTAAATATAAGAAATCTATCTAAATAAAAAGACCGATTTTTTTTTTCTTCTACATTAGTGGCCGGTGGTTGGTGAGGGAGTCGGAAACAGACCTGAGACGGCGGCGACTTGACGATGGCGCCATGCCAGCAGATACCACCGCGGCAGATCTCGTGCACGTGCTCGCGAGGGAAAGCGCGCGCGGCCTTACGAGAGACGTCCCACGTCAGCGCGGTGACAATAGCCATCACGACCACGGCAGTTGCCGTCACCAGCGGAAACATTCCGGTGAAGCTCCGGCCAGTGACTAGTCCGTAAGCCTCAATCGCCGCTATTACGCAGAGGTATACAGTTATCAGATGCCTTGCCAGAGCGCCGGAGATCAACATCTTCCGACGCCGCCGAATTACGGTCTTGGAATTGGGACGATTGATTTGGGAATAAGAGAGATCGTTGGGGAACGAGGCGAGGGATTTGGGGGATCCTAACCAGCAGGTTCGGGATAGGTTTGGAGCTTTCGGGCTATTCTTTTTATTTTTCCTTTGTGTTTTTTCCCTATTACTTTTATTTTTCCTTTGTGTTTTTTCCCTATTACTTTTATTTTTTTAAAAATAAATAATAAATGGACGATGTTTAGTCCATCTCCATGGTAGTCCACCTCCTTCCAATTTTAGTTTATAGTAGTACTAGTAATTAATTACTGCATTAATTACTTTGCGTGGGAAAAATAAAAAGAATGTTATTATTTCAATATGGCTAAATACAACTTCCAACGAAATAAGAAAAGTTATTTTTTTATTCTACTAACATTGTACAAGAACGCAATATTGAGTGTTTATTATTATTATTATTTTATATAAAATAATAATAATTATTATTATAACAGTTTACAAGAAATTAGTGGGTAACCGAGATACTATCTGGGCACCAACTGATCCCTTAGCGATAACAAAACTAAGTCTAGTAAAAATATAAGTGGCAGCACGAGCCCCGGCATCCTGAGATACCGAGAATTTCTGAATCCGCTTCAGCAAATCTACAGCATCCGTATCTAACTCTCCCAACGAAGAGAAGGAGAAGGGTAGGAAACCATAACCAGCCGTCGTGTATACTTTATATACCGTGTATATATACCGTATATATATTTATTATTATTATTATTATTATTATTATTATTATTATTATTATTATTATTATTATTATTATTATTATTATATACACTATATAAGTATATATATATATATATATATATATATATATATATATATTATATTTTGTGTGTATATACCGTGTATACTTTATATACAGTGTATATGTATACTATATATATTTTTTATATTATGTGTATTTATATGTATAATATGTCTAGTGTTTGTATAGTATAAAAAATATATATAGTATACATATACAGTGTATATAAAGTATAAAATTATTATAAATATATACTGTATATATCAATACAAAATTTACCGAGTAGTTCGGGTCAAAATTACTCGTTCGGGTTGATCCGAACCAGACCTGATTTACCCGAAAATTTACCGGGTAGTTCGGGTAAAAATTTTCAGGTCTTAATTCAAAATTTATTAAGTGTTCGGTTCGGATTTTCAGATCGGATTACGTTTTGACAGGTCTATTTAAAATGCATCACCATTTATACCACCCCAAGTTTAGAATGGTCGATTGAATTTTGAAGATACTGTAATATTTCATATTTCGTATATTATTTATCCTATATACAAATAACAAAAGATGAATTTTTAGGAACTTCGAACAATCACGTTATTTTTTTTTTTGGTGGGTAACAGTCGCTCCGGAGAGCATTTTATTAAAAAGGAGAAAGCATTACAAGGAGCTCACGGGAGCCATAGCAGCTCCGCAAGCATCCGAAAGAAAAATAGAGAGTCCCTCAGGGGGAACAGAGTTCAAAATAACACACCCAATCGGAAGAGTAAAGGACAGCTTAGCAAGTAGATCAGCAAGGCGATTGCCATCGCGACGGACATGACGGAATTGGATCGACCAATTCCTACTAAGGAAGCCATGGCAGAGAGCCGCCAGGCTCGCACAAGGGTGCGTAGGGAGGACATCGCCCTCAAGGATTTTCAGAGCCAATTCAGAATCCGATTCGATCATCACCTTAGTAAAACCACTGGACCAGGCAACTTCGAGGCCTTTCGCGATTGCCCATAGTTCCGCATTCACCACCGAGCAGGCTCCGATATTGAAGGAGAAGCCCACAAGCCAATCCCCTTTGTCGTTCCGAGCCACGCCTCCAGCAGAGGCATCACCGATACCTTTAACCGCGCCATCCACGTTGAATTTGACCCAACCAGCAGCAGGGGGAGTCCAATTAGCAGGGATGATCTGTTTCCCAACCTTAGGCTTCGAAACGCATAGCTTCGTCTTGGCCAGACCGTGTTCAGCAGCCAGTCTCCACACGATTTCTGGGCACAGATCAGCAGTCCGCTCCCCTTTGAAAACCAAATTGTTCCTGCCCATCCAAAGCCTCCAAAGTGTGATCCCAAAGAAAGCTCGCCACTTCTTAGCCTGTGCTTCCACCACGTCAGACAGTAGGTTGTACCGCATCCAAGCCGCGAAAGGAAGGGAGAAGAACTCCGCCCTTCTCCCCTCGCTCACCACCTGCATCCAAAAAGTCTTAGCAGAACCACAATCCCTAAAAAGGTGGATAAGAGTTTCCGGGGAATTAACACAGCAAGGGCAAATATCGGAGTTACCAAGATGGCGACGGAAACGCTCGTGGTTCGTCATAATCCCCCCCTTCGAGACCACCCAAACAAACGTTTTGATCTTCTCACAAACATCCAAGCTCCAAATAGATTTGAAGAAGGGGCTATCACACATGTTCATATTATCCATACCTGTAACAGTGAGATAACCCGAACTTGTATTGTAAGCACCGTCCTTGCTCCGCGGCCAAACAAGGGTATCCTCCCTCTCGACAACCGTCTTCGCAGCAATAAGGAGAAGGGTAGCCGACGGAATAAACTCGGCACACTCATGCCATTTCCATCCACGACCCTGATCCCAAAGGTCCGAAACAAGGGCATCCGGCTCCGAGGGGCTGCCTGTCGTCAATTGCCCCAAGGCCAGGTCCCCTACCCACACATCGTTCCAGAATCTGACGTTTCTCCCATCACCAATGCTCCAACGAAGCCTAGGTTTCAACACTACCTCAGTGGCCTTCCTAATGCCCTTCCAGATGTAAGAAGCACTAGTTGAGCTGCCGAGAGCAGTCCCAGCATACTTGTTAAAGATGATGTCCGCCCAAACCCCTCTAACATCATTCAGAAGCCTCCAGCCCAGCTTCGCCACCAGAGAGAGGTTCAGATCAGCCATACGTCTCATACCGAGGCCCCCCAACGCCTTAGGTTTGGTGATTTCGGTCCAAGCCACCTTATGAACCCATCTTCTCTCCGGGCTGGAACCCCAAAGGAAGTTCCTACACGCCTTCTCGATGCTCTTGCACATGCTAGAGGGGAGCAGGACCGTGGACATGGTATAAACCGGGATCGTCGAGAGGACCGCCCGGGTAAGAGTAGCACGCCCTGCAAGGTTAAGCAAAGAAGCCTTCCATCCTGCTAATTTGGAGTTAAAATTGTCAAGTATGTGTGAGAATGTACCTTTGTTAACACGGTTATGCAAGATGGGGATGCCAAGATAGTTCCCCAGGTTGTCCGTAGCATCAATACCCCCTTCCGCTTGAATCCTAGCCCGGATTTCCTCGCTCACATTCCTGGAGACGAACACCTTAGATTTCTGGAGGCTCACTTTCTGTCCGGAGGCCTTACAAAAAATTTCTAGGCCCTTGCGAATGACCTTGATTTGAGGTACTGATGCTTCCGCGAAGAGCAGGATATCATCCGCAAAGAACATATGAGACAAGACCGGACCACCCCTGGCAATGCGAATTGGCTTCCAGTGCCCGTCATCAACCAACGTCGAGATCAGATGATCCAATCTCTCCATACAGAGGATGAATATGTACGGAGAAATAGGATCGCCCTGTCGGATTCCCCTAGTCGGCGTGAACTGCTCAGTCGCTTCCCCGTTCCAGAGGATCTGCATCCGTGGAGTCCGGATACACTCCATGATCCAGCCCACCCACGTCCGAGGAAAGCCAGCCATCTCCAGAGTTTCTTCAATGAAGTCCCAGTTAAGACGATCATAGGCTTTCTCAAGGTCGAGCTTCAGACACATCCAACCTCTCTTACCTTGCTTCCGACGCATAGAATGAACAACCTCTTGGGCTACAATAATGTTGTCGGAGATGAAACGGCCAGGAATGAAACTACCCTGGTGGGGGCCAACCAAACGATCCATATATGGTTTTAACCGGGATGCCAGAATCTTCGTGATAGCTTTGTATATCACATTGCAGAGGCTGATAGGACGAAATTCTTGAATCCGCTCCGGTTTGCCCACCTTCGGGAGTAGAGAAATCAGGGTATCATTGACCCCAACAGGAAGCCTGGAAGAGATGAAAAAGTCACTGACAAACTCAACAACAGAAGCCCCAATGGTGTCCCAACACTTGTGGAAAAACACCGGTTGGAATCCGTCGATTCCCGGAGCTTTATAAGCCCCCATGTCCTTAAACGCCCTCTTGATTTCCTCCTTACTAGCAATGCCCGAGAGCCCCGACCAAGCCTCTTCCTCAAGCGACGGAAACAAACCCGGCATCAGGACTCTCTCGGAGTTAGTCGGAGTCGGAGCGTAAAGAGCCTTGAAATAGTTCCAGGCGATGGCCTCAACCTCCTTGCTTTCTTCAGTCCAACGATCATCCTCCCCTCTAATCCTCCCCTCTAAGACCCTCAACACGATTTCTCTTCCGCCGAATAATCGTAGAAGTGTGGAAGTAAATTGCCATAATTTTTTAATTCATTTTTTTCTTTAATTCTCATTTTCTCCTTTTTCTTGAGTTTGAGAGGAGTTTTGTGCGATGTTTGCATTTTAGGCTTTTTTGTTTTGTTTTGTTTGCGTATAGAGCTGGCAATTCGGGTCATTCTGTCGGGTTCGGGTCGATCACATTCGGGTCGAGTCATTGATGAGTAGGGTAAACTCGGTCAAAATATATACACGGTATATACACACAAAATATAATATATATATATATATATATACTTATATAGTGTATATAATAATAATAATAATAATAATAATAATAATAATAATAATAATAATAATAATAATAATAATAATAAATATATACACGGTATATAAAGTATACACGACGGCTGGTTATGGTTTCCTACCCTCCTCCTTCTCTTCGTTGGGAGAGTTAGATACGGATGCTGTAGATTTGCTGAAGCGGATTCAGAAATTCTCGGTATATCAGGATGCCGGGGCTCGTGCTGCCACTTATATTTTTACTAGACTTAGCTTTGTTATCGCTAAGGAATTAGTGGGTGCCCAGATAATATCTCGGTTACCCACTAATTTCTTGTAAACTGTTATAATAATAATTATTATTATTTTATATAAAAAAAATAATAATAATAAACACTCAATATTGCGTTCTTGTACAATGTTAGTAGAATAAAAAAATAACTTTTCTTATTTCGTTGGAAGTTGTATTTAGCCATATAGGAATAATAACATTCTTTTTATTTTTCCCACACAAAGTAATTAATGCAGTAATTAATTACTAGTACTACTATAAACTAAAATTGGAAGGAGGTGGGCTACCATGGAGGTGGACTAAACATCGTCCTGTATAAATTATTATTATAAAACAATATATAGACTTTTGATGCGTTGACTTATGAACCACGTTGTAGAAAGTGAAAAGCAAGTTGTACATAAAATGTCATAAATTAATCGCTTTTATTTGTGTAAAGATAATGTATTTAATCATTTTCACCCCCAAAGATAGACTTACAATGAAGAGCGTAGTGAAGATTAATCACGGTTGGTTGTGTACACAAACTAGGAATATCAATTTTAATAGAGGTATTAGAGTTGTTAATCAAATGGTTTGACTCTGGATCTAATCTAGATAAAAATAAAATAAAATGTTAGATCTATTGTTTAAGTATTGACTAAAAAAGACAATCTTAATTGTATTTATGGGGTTGTATTGAGATGTATAAAAAAATGTGAATCATACAAGTCTAACATATAAGTCGAAGTCCTACCTAAAACCTTTCTTGAAAACATTATTGGATCGATGGGATTTTGGAATGATTGTTGGCTCGATGAGGGTTGTTTGCAAGAACGGTTGAGGGGCAGTCACTACGCAGATCAGTTCGCTCTTATTGGATCGATGGGAGTGGCTGGAACTGGGCGACGCTGGAGCCCCTGCTGCCGACGAAGGTGCTCTGATGCGGGTGGCTTCTTTTTTTTTTTTTTTTTTTACAGTAAGCAATAAATAGGATGTACTACCGACATCCATGATCATCTCGTAAGATGATGTTCTGGAACTCACAACAACAAGAACTCAAAATAAAATTACAATTCAACTGAGATTTAGCAAGAAAATCAGCTGCACCATTCGCTTCTCTGTAGCAGTGCTGAATTGTGACGCTCTCAAACTCTTTGCTTAACGAATGGATCTCTTGGATTATTTGAGCGATCTCTCAAGGTATATTGTTCATTTGATTGATAGCATTGACGATGATTGCACAATCACTTTCAACTATCACTCTTCGAATCCCCATCTCCGCTGCTAGTCTTATACCTGTATATACTGCAAAAGCTTCTGCTAGAATGACCGAACTCATCCTAACGTTACATTTATGAATCCGAAGAACTACCCCTACATTATTCCTCACAATACAACCAACCTGAGGTTGAGTATTAATTTTTACCGAAGCATCTACATTGATCTTAATGACATTTATTGGAGGGCATTTCCAAATCAATTTATCAGGAGGCCTAACACGTTTAGGTAACTTCGTTTTTACCTGTCCTTTATTCCAGCATAAGATTTTATCTATAGTTTGAGTTAGAGCATAGATAATACTCGTATCAGAAGTCTTGCGAAAAATAATTATATTTCTGAGTTCCCAAACAAAGTGCCATAAATGACACAAGTCTGTAAAATCTATATTAAGAGCCCTAGTATTTAAAATATTTTCTGAAACATTAGTTGTTAAATTTGGAATAAGAAAACATTTCCCAGCTTAATACCCAGATTTTGAATAAGGGATCTTGTGATTTGACAATTAAACAATAAATGATTAGTATCTTCTATATCAAAATTACAAAGAGAACAAGTACTAGGAACTCTATTTATATATCTATTTAAACGGGCCGTGGTAGGTAAGATATCTAAAATAATTTTCCAAATAAAATTTTTAATATTCGGAGGAATATTAAGTTTCCAAATCCAGTCTGCTGGAATTTTCTTTGTATTCTTTGTGTTACAAATAGAAGATGTAGTTTTAAAAGAGAATTTTTCATTATTACTATAAATCCAAATTAACTTGTCTGGAATATCAATTACTGGAATATGGATATTAGTAATTGCTTGAACAATATGAGAGGGAAATATACTATTTAATTTATCAATATCCCAAGAGTTGGTATTTGTAAATAAATCACAAACTTTTAAGTTAGGATTACGATCATTCCGAAAGTTTTGAAGATACTGCGCATTTACCCAAATGTCAGACCAAACATTTATTGTTTTCCCATTACCCACTAACCATAGCAATCCTTTAGAAAATAGATCTCTGACATTAAGAAGCCTACCAAATTGCCAAGAAGTTCTAAATCTTCCTCTTTCCATTAAAGATTCTTTCGAGAGATATTTATCAGTTATTACCTTAGACCAAATATTATCGGGATTAGCCATAATTATCCAAAGCAGTTTCATTTGCATGCCAATATTAGTTTGCTCAGCCAATTTAAAACCTAATCCACCCTCTTTTTTAGGAGTACACAGATGATCCCAGCTGATTAACGGGTGATAATTATCAGATTGAAGTTTATTCCAAAAGAAATTTTTGTTTATCTGATCAATTTTTTGTAGGACTCCTTTTGGTAGGAGAAATGATTGCATTAAATAATTTGTTTTAGAATTTAAATTCGCCTGAATGAGAACTGATCTACCAGCTTGTGAGAGAGTATTAGATTTCCACTTTGATAACTGTTTTTTAAGGCTTGTTATTGCCTCATCAAACAAAGCATTACAAACCCTTCCACTAATAAGCGGTATACCAAGGTATTTTTCCATTGATTTAGTAACTGGAATATTTAGCTGTTGAGCAAGGGACTGAGCTTTGCTGACAGAAATATTTTTAGAAACTTGTAAAGAACTTTTGTTATAATTAATAGTTAGTCCAGACATATTAGAGAAAGTATTCAAAAGATTTCTAATCGTATGAAGACTTAACTCATCAGCATGTCCAAAAATTAGTGTATCATCTACAAATGAGAGAAAAGGAATAGGATCACTATTATTTGTAAGTTTGATTCCAACCAAGGGGTCACATTCCAATGATTCCTGTTGCAACATTCTCCCTAACAGTTCCATAACCAATACAAAAATATAAGGTGCAAGAGGATCTCCTTGTCGAATTCCCATATAGGTTTGAAATGTACGGCCAGGCAAATTATTAACTGAAACTGAGAAGCTAGTTTTAGTTAAACAGGTCATAACCCACTCAATCCATCTAGAATCAAAACCAAATTTGTTAAGTATAATGCGAATAAAACTCCAACTGATTTTGTCATAAGCTTTCTCCATATCAAGCTTTAATGCCATCCACCCAAATTTACCCTTTTACTTATGAAAAGAATGGAAAACTTCATGTGCTATTAGTATGTTATCTTGAATATTTCTTCCTTGTACAAAAGCTCCTTGAAATGGATTAATAATGCGAGGTAAAATAGGCTTTAAACGAGTAGCCAATAATTTCGAAATAACCTTATAAATGGTGTTACACAGACTAATTGGACGGTAATGGTTAATGTTAGTAGGCGTATCAATTTTTGGAATAAGTGCAATGAAAGTTGTATTTACTTCATTGAGAAGCACACCAGAATGAAAGAATGATTTAACAGCTTTGCATACTAATTTACCCACAATATCCCAATATTTTTTATAGAATTCTGGTGGAAAACCATCAGGACCTGGAGTCTTGTCATCTGTCATAGAGAATAGGGTCTCCTTAATATCTTTATCTGAAAAAGGTTGAGTTAAAAATAAATTTTCGGATTCAGTAATGGTCTTATGGATTAAATTTAGGAAATATGGGTTACTACTAATTGATGCATTATTTGAAATGAACCTTTCAGCTGTAAAGGCTCGGATTTTTAAAATATTAATTATCGGAAAAAGAAAATCAAAATGAATTTAAAACAAATTCCGGTCCAAATTTTTTTTATTTTAAAGATCGAATTCGCCTTTCGTTTCGGATTTTGAACGACTAATCGGCGGAAATTTAAATTTCCGACTCGAGACCTCAATTCCGTCTTTTTTCTCACATTCTTATCCAATTTCAACCTTGGATCCCTCAATTTGAGATTTAATTTTAAATTTCCCCATCTCTTTCAATTTTCCCAAATTAACCCAACACACACATACCCCTTTTCTTACCTTCCTTTGACTTACCTAGAATGCAAATGAAGTTCTCATCCTTTGTCCAATGGAAATAGCCAAGGAAACCCAAAAACTTATTCATAAAATCTGAACATTGGACACACCTTTCCACTCCCCACACAAACACAAACCAAACAACTCCTTTCTCTCTTGAAGGAAAGCGCCGAGAGCACCTCCATTGTTGCCGCCCCCTTCCTCCACCACATCCCCTCCTCACCTTCACACCTCTGTCACCACCTCGCCACCACCAGTGTCCCTGTCGCCGGCCACCAGCAGCGGCACCACCTCCCGGAGCCGGAGCGCCGCCGGCGTCGTCCTCCCGCTTGTTTTCCCGTTCACCTCGGTAAGCCTCGATTCCTCTCGACCTCTCCTCTTTCACCCCTTATCAGCCAAAGGCTCCTCCTTTAACCTCCCTCATCTCTCCCAGGAGTTCTCGCTCGAAGAATCGCCATCGACGGAGCCAAACGCACCTCCCCGGAGCTCCGAGCTTTCTGACGTCGAACACCTCGGTGAGCTTCTTTCTTCCCCTCCTTCCTTCCCTTCTCGTTTCCGTGGGTGTGGGCGTCGGAGTGACCGTTCCTGGTGGCCGGAGCTCGGCTCCACCGCCGCCGGAGGTCTCCTCCTCCCCCTCTTTTCCTCCGCCATTTCTGGGCACAAGGCCTTGGCGTTCTTCTTTCATTCGGCAATGGGAGGAAGAAGAAGAGAAGTGGGCCACGCCACGTCAGCCGCCACATCCTCCTCCTGGACCCACATTTTTTTTACACATCAGCCCGGCCCCCCCCCCCCCCCCCCCTTCTTTTTCTCCAGCTCAATTCCTAAGGATGAAATGGGATGGAGGCTTCTTTGGGCCTAATTTCAGATGGGCCGGGTTTGGCATTTTAAAGAAACAAGTTGTTGGGCCTAATTTTTTTCAGATGAACCAAACTTGTCTTTG
Source organism: Persicaria maculosa (assembly GCA_963922045.1). Lineage (NCBI taxonomy): Eukaryota > Viridiplantae > Streptophyta > Magnoliopsida > Caryophyllales > Polygonaceae > Persicaria > Persicaria maculosa. Next base: position 15,341,653 of record OY998253.1, read on the forward strand.
GGCTTATTTAACCATAAGGGCTCGGTTTGGGTTGGGTAAAATAAGGGCTCAGTTGGGTTTATTTAAAACAAGAGGGCCGGTTTGGATTTTTATAAAATAAGAGGGTGTACTTTGGTAAATTAAAATAAAGTAAGGTTGGGTTAGTAATTTAAAAAGGGATGTTTTGATTAAATGAATATTGTTGGGATTTTATAGATATTTTATAAAGATGTTAAAATAAAATGATGTTAGAAGTAGTATGTAAAATTATTGGGATTAAAATATAAAATGTTGTTTTGAGATTTAAGATATAATATTGTGGTGATTTATTAATTGTGGTTAAATGTTATATGATTATGTTGAAGATGTGCAATTATATGCTAAGTAAGATTGTGAGATGATAGCATGCAAATTGGTTAAGTATGAATTGGAATTATCTTAAGTTGATGAATTGGAGAATTATATTGAGTATGGTTGTGAGATGTTGAGATGATAGACTACGAGATAAGGTTGATATTATGGAAATGATGATGTGACGGTTATTATGTTAAGTTGTGAAGTTGTGTGTGTGATAATTCTATGCTTTGTGTGCCTTAGAGATAGACTCATTGATGTGCTTATACTTGTTAGGTGACCATCTGTGACGTGTCGGATTTCATATTGCCTGGTTGATTGCCTTTTGCTGTTCTGCGATACCAGGTAAGTCTCTTCGGAGCTTACTCAGATTGAATAGAGCTATTCCCTGCTTTAGGTGCATGATATACTAGGTGCTTGCATTCATGATCAGCATGCCATGTAGTACCATGCTAGGTTGCATCGACCGTTGAGCATTCTATTTCTGTATGCGTATGTAAACAGAACGGCCATTATCTGTGAAGTAACTAGAGTCATTGCTAGGGTTATAGGACGACCTAGTCTCATCGGGTCCCGTCCTGAGTCAATCGAGTCATGCACTTCCTTATATTACGAGATGCCTGCGGGCTTTATTGTGGAACGGGTTAGGCATGCGTGCCGCCCAATTATGATGGAATGCATTCACGAGCTGGCCAGTCTCCGCCCTATCGGAAGGGGGTGGAGGTAGGAGAGGGATATACCACTTGGTATTCTGTGCTAAGGCCTTATCATTATTATGTACTTGAACTTAGGAGCATGTTAGTGTGTTATTATTCCGCCATGCATCTAGAAGCATCTTTGTTAGGTATAGCGTATATGTGTGCTTATGGTTGGGATGCAGAGCTAAAGTGGGCATCGATCTGATCCCTCCCCATATCAATTTTTTTAGGTATTATTTATGTTCATCCTATCGGTGCTATTTGCTTATTGCGCGGGTCATTTTGTCGGCGGAGAGTGAGCGCTGGAGTTATAGACTTCACCAGACTCTGATTATATTTTTGGATTTACACTTAGACTCCGTTTTGACCCGGCTTTGCCGTGACACCCTCTTGTATTACACTTGTTTCCGCTAGTCGCATGATTTCTGATTTCCACGCTTAGACTTACGACAGGTACAGGGGACTTCCCCGGGGATTCCAACGATCCCTTCGATTTTGGGTATGAAATCCCCCTTTGAAAACATTAAAGTAGGTTTTGAAACCTTCATCCTGTACTCGGGGCGCAAGGTCCTAACGAGGGGTTTCATCCCTCGAAACGTAACCTGGGAATCATAATCCCGGGCCGTTACAAAGGGGTATCAGAGATGAGGTTTTGCAATCCGAGTATGATAGGTTGAAATGGTTTTGAAAATGGCACAAGGTTTTCAAATTGCTTTCAAGTGGTTTTCAAATTGTTTTCAAGGGGCAAAATGAATTTAATTGGACATAAGCGTAGATTAATCAATTATGAATGGCAATCTCGTGGGGTAGAGACTATGCGATAGGCATCCCTTATGGATGTAGAATTCGGGGAAGGTAGGCAAAATACTAGCTTCTTTTACAGATGGGTTGTGAAGACTCCAAGGAACTCGAGGGTTGGAGTAAAATAGGTTAGGAGACCGTGAGGTATTTGCCCCGCCGGTTAGCCGTCCCCCGAAGGGCGGCATAGATCGTCTCTGTGCTTGTATGTCTTCAATTCAATTGGGCCTGAGGGCGATCCTCCTTGAAGAGGGTCATGTTGAATCGTTGAGTGCTTCTGTGCTGAGTGATATAATTATTGTTATGTAGCAAGTATGGTCGACACGAGACATGGCTTAGATGGGCGTGGGGGTAGGGCGCGTCGCGGCAGGGGACGCCCTCGTCGAGTTGCTGCTGAGAGCGCTGAGGAGCGAGTTTCGCCACCGCGAGCTGATGACCGGGTGCCAGCTTCCCCAGAGACTAGGATTGGGCAGCTAGAGGCTGCGCTTCATGATATTCTGAGCGAGCTACGTGGAGGGGCTCGATCTACGGCGCCGACGCCAGAGGTCCTAGTTCAGCAGCCAGCCGAGCCTGTGGCCGATGCGTGCCCTGAGAAGCGCATCGATTGGGTCAAGAGGTTTGCTCAGTGTAGTCCGCCGACCTTCGCGGGAGGCATCAGAGATGACGTGGAGAGATGGCTGCGTGATATGGAGGGGTTATTTGACCATGTTGATGTACCTATCTCTGAGAGACAGAGACTTGCTGCTGGACTTCTACGGGAGGACGCGAATGCTAGGTGGTTTGTCTGCAAGAAGGAGCGGAGCGAGTGGACCTATGACGACTTCAGATCCCTGATGATGAGAGAGTACTGTCCACCAGGGATACAGATGGCTAGGGAGGTATCTTTTATGCGCGGCACCTATGACCGGTCGGCTTCTGTAGCTACCATCGTTCGCCAGTTCAAGAGCGAGTTGATATAGTGCGATCACCTATGTCCATCAGACGAGAGTCGGATCCGTTTGCTGTCTATGAGATTGCCGCCTCCTGTACTTCTGCATGCGTCTAGCTTGGGAGCTGTCAGCTTTGACCAATTTCTAGAGGTCATCCTTATGTACGATCAGCAGAGGATTCTGTGTGAGACTTCCTACTCTACTGTTCGCCCTGATGCAAAGAGGGCGCGTCCAGCCGACACCCGTGGAGATGACAGATCTAGGAGAGGAGCGTTTAGAGGAGGATATCACGGAGCTGCACAGAGAGCACCCCCAGTTCAGACTGCTTATGGAGGAGATGCCAGAGTGAGGACCTGCCATAGATGTTTCGGGAGGGGCCACTACATTGCTTCTTGCCCAGACCGTTCGACTGTCTACTATACCTATGGTACTATGGGGCACCGAGCTGCTACATGCCCTCAGAGTCGTGGAGCTCCAGCTACTGCACAGCCACAGAGAATTCCTGCGGCTCCTCAGCCACCACTGCTGACATATCCCCAGGGACAGGGTCAGGGCCAGGGACGAGGTGACCCTTCCAGCAGAGGCCGAGGCGGGGGTAGAGGAGGTAGAGGTTCTGGACGTGGAGGTAGAGGACCATCTGGGTCAGGTCAGGGTCGTGGATCATCTTCTGTAGGACCGTCAGGGTCAGGGTATGATCGTGGCCAGAGTTCGGGAGGTCGAGGACCAGGATTACCCCCACCGCCCCGCGTATTTCAGATGCATGCTGATGACCGCTCAGCCCCGACTTCCGCAGGTACGATATTCTTCCATGATGAGTGCCTATCTATCTTGTTTGACACTGGTGCGACTCACTGCTTCATAGCAGAGGCGTGCGTGGCTAGGCTGAGCCTGAGCTGCACGAGTGGTTCACCCCTTACTATTGGTCTGGCGGATGGGGCCAAGGTTAGGACGAGTCGTGAGATTTTAGGGTACCCCATTCGGATAGGTGAGCGAGAGTGGCCTACCAACCTTATCGTTATGCCATTGAGGATGGATGATCTCATCTTGGGTATGGACTTCATGGACCACTACGGGGCTATCATCAACTTGCGGACGAGGATAGTGTCGATTTTGGCATCTGACGGGACCGAGCACCAGGTTTGGGGGAGCGACCCCAAGAGGAACGGATCACTCATCAGCGTAGTCAGAGCCGCCAGACTTTTAGACCAGGGTTGCGTCGGGTATTGGTGTTACGCTTTAGAGGTGGATCGCACGCACCCCAGCATATCAGATGTTCCCGTTGTCAGAGACTTCGCAGACGTGTTTCCGGAGGAGCTGCCAGGACTTCCCCCACCGAGAGAGGTCGACTTCACGATTGAGTTGGAGCCAGGCACCAGGCCTATCTCGCGAGTCCCTTATCGCATGGCGCCGACGGAGATGGCCGAGCTGAAGGCTCAGCTAGAGGAGCTAGCTGAGAAGGGCTACATTCGGCCTAGTGCATCGCCTTGGGGAGCGCCAGTGCTATTCGTCAAGAAGAAGGATGGGTCGCTGAGACTGTGCATCGATTATCGGGAGCTGAACCGGGCGACGGTGAAGAACCGCTATCCTCTTCCCCGGATTGATGATCTGATGGATCAGTTGCAGGGCGTTGTGGTCTTCTCGAAGATTGATTTGAGGTCGGGTTATCATCAGCTGAGGGTGAAGCCAGAGGATGTTCCGAAGACCGCTTTTCGGACTCGCTATGGTCACTACGAGTTTGTGGTCATGCCGTTTGGGCTGACCAATGCACCAGCCGCGTTCATGGAGCTCATGAACCGAGTGTTCATCGACTTCTTGGACAAATTCGTTGTCGTCTTCATAGATGACATCTTAGTCTACTCGAGGAGTAGATAGGAGCACGAGGAGCATTTGAGGATTGTGCTAGAGACGCTGAGGAAGCATCAGCTGTATGGGAAGTACAGCAAGTGTGAGTTCTGGCTCACAGAGGTAGCTTTCTTAGGCCACGTTATTTTAGCTGAGGGAGTTGCCGTGGATCCGGCAAAGATTGATGCCATCGTTGCTTGGGAGGTGCCCAAGAACGTCAGGGATATCCGCTCATTCCTGGGATTGGCTAGTTATTACAGGAGGTTCGTCCAGGGTTTCTCGAGTATTGCTAGACCGAAGACGCAGCTGCTGAAGAAGGACGTCCCCTTCGAGTGGAGTTCAGATTGTCAGGCCAGCTTTGAGCTTCTGAAGCAGAAGTTGACGACTGCTATGGTGTTAGCTCTGCCAGATGGGACAGAGGACTTCGTTATCTACACAGACACTTCGCATTCCGGCTTGGGTTGTGTTCTGCATCAGAGAGATCGGGTCATGCTTATGCTTCGCGTCAGTTGAAGCCTGCAGAGGTGTCTTACCCCATCCATGATTTGGAGTTAGCAGCTGTGGTTCACGCTCTGAAGATCTGGAGACATTATCTGTATGGTACTTCTTGCAAGGTGATGACGGATCATAAGAGCTTGAAGTACATTTTCACGCAGAAGGAGCTCAACATGCGTCAGAGACGATGGCTAGAGCTTCTGAAGGACTATGACTTAGACATAGTCTACCATCCAGGGAAGGCCAATGTAATGGCAGATGCGTTGAGTAGGAAGACTCATCATGAGGTAGCAGTTGAGAGGCTTACAGCTCAGCGGGAATTGCAGAGAGATCTGATGAGATGCTGCTTTGAGGTGTGGATTCAGCGAGATCGCGGGCAGTTGTTGTTCTTAGAGGTGCAGGCAGAGTTGTCAGTAGAGATTCGGCAGGGTCAGGCAGATTGTCCAGAGATTGCAGTTCTGAGAGAGCGGATGGCTCAGGGCAGATTTAGAGAGCTTGTAGAGAGAGCAGACGGGATGCTGACCTTTCAGGGCAGAGTTGTAGTTCCGTCGACGTCAGATCTGAGGCAGAGGATCATGCAGAGGCTCACTCCACCCCTTATTCTGTCCATCCAGGGACGAATAAGATGTATTAGGACCTGAGGAGGAGTTATTGGTGGCAGAGGATGAGAGCAGACATCACAGAGTTCGTGGCCAGATGTCAGGTTTGTCAGCAGGTTCGGATTGATCACCAGAGGCCGGGAGGACCCGTCCAGTCACTTCCAGTTCCCGAGTGGAAGTGGACGGATATCTCCATGGATTTCGTCACTGGGCTGAGGCGAGACGTCAGAGGATTTGACGCTATTTGGGTCGTGGTCGACCGGTTGACCAAGTCGGCCCATTTCATAGCTATTCAGGAGACATGGCCAGCTTCGAAGCTAGCGGACGAGTTCATTCGCCAGATTGTGAGGCTTCATGGAGTACCAGAGAGAATCGTATCCGACCGAGATTGACGCTTCACCTCGAGGTTTTGGCAGCAGGTTCAGGAGAGTTTGGGCTCCAAATTGCATTTTAGTACAGCTTATCACCCGCAGACAGATGGCCAGAGCGAGAGGACGATTCAGACGTTGGAGGACATATTGCGATCGTGCGTCTTGGACTGGGGTGATCATTAGGTCAAGCACCTACCGCTAGTGGAGTTTTCCTACAACAACAGCTACCACGCGTCGATCGAGATGGCCCCATATGAGGCTTTGTATGGGAGACGATGCAAGTCGCCGGTTTGCTGGGACGAGCCTGCAGATACAGTTCTGTCGTTGCCCGAGATGGTCAGAGAGACAGTTGATAAGGTTGGTCGCATTCGAGAGCATATGAGGGTAGCCCAGGATCGACAGAAGAAGTATGCGGACAGACGGAGGACCGAGCTTGAGTTCGAGGTAGGCTCGCATGTATGGCTTCGAGTTTCGCCCACCAGGGGAGTTCGACGGTTCGGCATCAAAGGGAAGTTGAGTCCGAGGTTCATTGGCCCATTTGAGATCTTAGAGAGAGTCGGTGTGGTAGCCTACCGTTTAGCCTTGCCTCCATCCTTAGCCGGCGTCCATGACGTCTTTCATGTCTCCCAGCTCCGTCAGTATATTCCCGACCCCAGCCATGTCCTTGACCACTCAGACCTTCACATCGAGCCTGACCATACCTTTGTAGAGCGTCCGGTGAGGGTCCTTGACCGTCGCGTCAAGAAGCTTAGGAACATGGAGGTTCCTTTGCTTCTGGTTCAGTGGTCTAGGAGGAGCCCTGAGGAGGCCACCTGGGAGACCGAGGAGAGCATTCGGGCTAGCTATGGAGATGTCTTAGACGAGCTACTTGCGTCCTATGTTGAGCCGAGCGTAGACATTACCTTGACCTCTCGAGTGCGGTGAGTATGCCTAGCTAGTTGGTTGGGATTGGTTAGTGGTGTCTCTTTGATTGCATGCTTATGCTTGGTAGTTGTGTGCAGATCCTTGGTGATATGATGTGATGAGCCTCGATGATATGATGATGTGCTAGATATTATGGTATGTGACTGTCTTTGATGTGCTATGATCTTCTGTTTATCTTAAGATTATGATCATTCTTCTATATCCATGATGCCAAATATTAGAAATGCTAGGGATTGAATTATGAAATTATGATTTGACTCGGAACCTAGGAAGAGAATACGGGATTAGCCTTTAGAGGTGGATGTTAGAATGATTGGGAAGTTAGAAATGCCTTGTTTAACGGCGAATTTTAAAAAAAAAAATAAATAAATAAATATTCAAATGGTGATTTAAAAAGGAACATAGATTTTGAGAAAACTATTCCAACCCGAGTTTTCATTATGACGCCCCACGAAGTGGATACAAGCATGTATGGGGGCACCTGTAGATCGCTTGCTAAGACCTAGCGGAGATGTTATGATGGTTTTCGAGTTATGGTATGCCCGAGGAGTCGGAGTGGGGATGTGGTAGGGGCCCCTACCGCATCCTTACTACGACCGATTGGGAGTATTATGATCATGACGACGGTACTGTGAGATCTCATGGGGGCACTTATGAGGTACTTACGGGATCGATGACGTGATCCTTGGACTCACCAATTTCAACTTCATCCCCTACTTTAGAATGATTTTAGTCTCGGGGACGAGACTTGTTTTTAGAGGTGGATGATGTAAAGGCTCGGATTTTTAAAATATTAATTATCGGAAAAAGAAAATCAAAATGAATTTAAAACAAATTCCGGTCCAAATTTTTTTTATTTTAAAGATCGAATCCGCCTTTCGTTTCGGGTTTTGAACGACTAATCGGCGGAAATTTAAATTTCCGACTCGAGACCTCAATTCCGTCTTTTTTCTCACATTCTTATCCAATTTCAACCTTGGATCCCTCAATTTGAGATTTAATTTTAAATTTCCCCATCTCTTTCAATTTTCCCAAATTAACCCAACACACACATACCCCTTTTCTTACCTTCCTTTGACTTACCTAGAATGCAAATGAAGTTCTCATCCTTTGTCCAATGGAAATAGCCAAGGAAACCCAAAAACTTATTCATAAAATCTGAACATTGGACACACCTTTCCACTCCCCACACAAACACAAACCAAACAGCTCCTTTCTCTCTTGAAGGAAAGCGCCGAGAGCACCTCCATTGTTGCCGCCCCCTTCCTCCACCACATCCCCTCCTCACCTTCACACCTCTGTCACCACCTCGCCACCACCAGTGTCCCTGTCGCCGGCCACCAGCAGCGGCACCACCTCCCGGAGCCGGAGCGCCGCCGGCGTCGTCCTCCCGCTTGTTTTCTCGTTCACCTCGGTAAGCCTCGATTCCTCTCGACCTCTCCTATTTCACCCCTTATCAGCCAAAGGCTCCTCCTTTAACCTCCCTCATCTCTCCCAGGAGTTCTCGCTCGAAGAATCGCCATCGACGGAGCCAAACGCACCTCCCCGGAGCTCCGAGCTTTCCGACGTCGAACACCTCGGTGAGCTTCTTTCTTCCCCTCCTTCCTTCCCTTCTCGTTTCCGTGGGTGTGGGCGTCGGAGTGACCGTTCCTGGTGGCCGGAGCTCGGCTCCACCGCCGCCGGAGGTCTCCTCCTCCCCCTCTTTTCCTCCGCCATTTCTGGGCACAAGGCCCTGGCGTTCTTCTTTCATTCGGCAATGGGAGGAAGAAGAAGAGAAGTGGGCCACGCCACGTCAGCCGCCACATCCTCCTCCTGGGCCCACGTTTTTTTTACACATCAGCCCGGGCCCCCCCCCCCCTTTCTTTTTCTCCAGCTCAATTCCTAAGGATGAAATGGGATGGAGGCTTCTTTGGGCCTAATTTCAGATGGGCCGGGTTTGGCATTTTAAAGAAACAAGTTGTTGGGCCTAATTTTCTTCAGATGAACCAAATTTGTCTTTGGGCTTATTTAACCATAAGGGCTCGGTTTGGGTTGGGTAAAATAAGGGCTCGGTTGGGTTTATTTAAAACAAGAGGGCCGGTTTGGATTTTTATAAAATAAGAGGGTGTACTTTGGTAAATTAAAATAAAGTAAGGTTGGGTTAGTAATTTAAAAAGGGATGTTTTGATTAAATGAATATTTTTGGGATTTTATAGATATTTTATAAAGATGTTAAAATAAAATGATGTTAAAAGTAGTATGTAAAATTATCGGGATTAAAATATAAAATGTTGTTTTGAGATTTAAGATATAATATTGTGGTGATTTATTAATTGTGGTTAAATGTTATATGATTATGTTGAAGATGTGCAATTATATGCTAAGTAAGATTGTGAGATGATAGCATGCAAATTGGTTAAGTATGAATTGGAATTATCTTAAGTTGATGAATTGGAGAATTATATTGAGTATGGTTGTGAGATGTTGAGATGATAGACTACGAGATAAGGTTGATATTATGGAAATGATGATGTGACGGTTATTATGTTAAGTTTTGAAGTTGTGTGTGTGATAATTCTATGCTTTGTGTGCCTTAGAGATAGACTCATTGATGTGCTTATACTTGCTAGGTGACCATCTGTGACGTGTCGGATTTCATATTGCCTGGTTGATTGCCTTTTGCTGTTCTGCGATACCAGGTAAGTCTCTTCGGAGCTTACTCAGATTGAATAGTGTAAAGGCTCGGATCTTTAAAAAAATATTAATTTCGGAAAAAGAAAATCAAAATGAATTTAAAATAAATTCCGACCCAAATTTTCCGACTTAAAAATCAATTCCGTCTTTCATTTCGGTTGTGAACGATCAATCAGCGGAAATTTAAATCCCCGACCCGAGCTCTCAATTCCGTCATATTCCGAATCCTTATCCATCCGACTCATCACCTCCTAATTTAGGCAAAATCTTATCCTCACCTCTCCTCCCTCTCTTTTTGGTTTCTCTTATTCTAGCAAACAAACAACACCCTCACTCTACCCAAAATTAACACCTTTTGTGTTGCAATTTGACCTTTGGAAAAATCAGATTTGTGTTGTTCTACCTCCCTCTCTCTCTCCCTCTCTCGGCATTTCACTGTCAAAAACACAAAAGAAACACACCCACAAACTTGGCTCCCTCCTTTGAGTTTCCTTCGCACCACCACCACCACCACAGCTCCACCACCGCCGCACCTCACCACCTCCACCATCACGCCTTCGCCGCCTCCTCCCCGGAGCTCCGCCGTCACCGCCAGCAACCACCACTGCCGCCGAGCACCTCCTCCTCTCCCCTGTTTCGGTTTCGAAAGGTAAGGGCTGATTCTCCCTTCTTTCTCTTCCCTTCCACCTCCAAACTTAGAAAAGGGGGAGCTCTAACCCTTAAACACCCTCCCTAGGCAATCTCCGGCGAGCTCCGACAAACTCCGACGAGACCTCGAAACACCCCGGTGAGCCTTCTCTCTTTCTTCTTCTCTCCTTCCTCCTTGTCTCGTGTGTATGGGTCGGGGTGGCCGGAGCTCGGCTCCGCCGCCGCCGGAGGTCCCTCCTCCCTCTCCCTTTTTCCCTCCGCCGCCGACCTGGGCACCAAGGCCCTGCTCCGCTCTTTCCTTCGTTCGGCAACAGGAGGAAGAAGATGTAAGGGACTGGGTCCCACTTCCGCCACCTCACCTGGGCCCCCTTGCCACATCAGCCCGTGGGCCCCACCTTTTTTTTTACATGTCACACCCGGCCGGTCCACCCCCTCCCTTTCTTTTATTTCATTGAACCGGTTTTGTAGAGGTATTTTGTGGGCCTGTTTTTCTTTGGGCTTTTAAACAAAAATGGGATTGAGCCTTTTCTTCTGAAAAACTAAACAAGGCCTTGGGCCTATTTTTTTTGGCCGGTTTTGGGTTTATAAAAAGGGACCGGTTTGGTTTAAATTACACAATGGGTTCGGTTTTGGGTATTAACACCATGGGCCGGTTTTGGTGAATTTTATAAAATAAGGGCTTGGTTTGGTAAATTAAAAAGGGATGTTTTGATTTAATAAATATTGTTTGGATTTTATAATTATTTTATAAAGATGTTAAAATAAAAGATGTTAGGAGTAGTATGTAAAATTATTGGGATTTAAAATATAAAATGTTGTTTTGAGATTTAATATATGATATTGTGGTTAAATGTTATATGATTATGTTGAAGATGTGCAATTATATGCTAAGTAAGATTTTGAAATGATGACATGTAAATTGGTTAAGTATGAATTGGAATTATCTTAAGTTGGTGAATTGGAGAATCATATTGAGAATGGTTGTGAGAAGTTGAGATGATAGATTATGAGATAAGGTTGATAATATGGAAATGATGATGTGACGGTCATTATGTTAAGTTGTGAAGTTGTGTGTGTGATAATTCTATGCTTTGTGTGCCTTAGAGATAGACTCATTGATGTGCTTATACTTGTTAGGTGATCATCTGTGACGTGTCGGATTTCATATTGCCTGGTTGATTGCCTTTTGCTGTTCTGCGATACCAGGTAAGTCTCTTCGGAGCTTACTCAGATTGAATAGAGCTATTCCCTGCCTTAGGTGCATGATATACTAGGTGTTGCATTCATGATCAGCATGCCATGTAGTACCATGCTAGGTTGCATTGATCGTTGAGCATTCTATTTCTCTATGTGTATGTAAACAGAACGGCCGTTATCTGTGAAGTAACTAGAGTCATTGCTAGGGTCATAGGGTAGCCCAGCCTCATCGGGTACCCTGAGTTAATCGAGTCATGAACTTCCTTATATTATGATATGCCTGCGGGCTTTATTGTGGAACGGGTTAGGCATGCGTGCCGCCCAATTATGAATGGATGCATTCACGAGCTGGCCAGTCTCCACCTATCGGAAGGGGTGGAGGTAGGAGAGGGATATACCACTTGGTATTCTGTGCTAAGGCCTTATTATTATTATGCACTTGATCTTAGGAGCATGTTAGTGTGTTAATATTCCGCCATGCATCTAGAAGCATCTTTATTAGGAATAGCGTATATGTGTGCTTATGGTTGGGATGCAGAGTTAAGTGGGCATCGATCTGATCCCGCCCCATATCAATTTTTTTAGGTATTAATTATGTACGTCCTATCGGTGCTGTTTGCTTATTGCGCGGGTCATTTTGTCGGCGGAGAGTGAGCGCTGGAGTATAGACTTCACCAGACTCTGATTATACTTTTTCGGATTTACACTTTAGACTCCGTTTTGACCCGGCTCTGCCGTGGCACACTTTTGTATTATACTTGCTTTCGCTAGTCGCATGATTTCTGATTTCCACGCTTAGATTACGACAGGTACAGGGGACTTCCCCGGGGATTCCAACGATCCCTTCGATTTTGGGTATGAAATCCCCCTTGAAAACATTAAAGTAAGTTTTGAAACCTTCAACCTGTACTCGGGGCGCAAGGTCCTAACGAGGGGTTTAATCCCTCGAAACGTAACTCGGGAATCATAATCCCGGGCCGTTACAAATAGAGCTATTCCCTGCTTTAGGTGCATGATATACTAGGTGCTTGCATTCATGATCAGCATGCCATGTAGTACCCTGCTAGGTTGCATCGACCGTTGAGCATTCTATTTCTTTATGCGTATGTAAACAGAACGGCCATTATCTGTGAAGTAACTAGAGTCATTGCTAGGGTTATAGGACGACCTAGTCTCATCGGGTCCCGTCCTGAGTCAATCGAGTCATGCACTTCCTTATATTATGAGATGCCTGCGGGCTTTATTGTGGAACGGGTTAGGCATGCGTGCCACCCAATTATGATGGAATGCATTCACGAGCTGGCCAGTCTCCGCCCTATCGGAAGGGGGTGGAGGTAGGAGAGGGATATACCACTTGGTATTCTGTGCTAAGGCCTTATCATTATTATGTACTTGAACTTAGGAGCATGTTAGTGTGTTATTATTCCGCCATGCATCTAGAAGCATCTTTGTTAGGTATAGCGTATATGTGTGCTTATGGTTGGGATGCAGAGCTAAAGTGGGCATCGATCTGATCCCGCCCCATATCAATTTTTTTAGGTATTATTTATGTTCATCATATCGGTGCTGTTTGCTTATTGCGCGGGTCATTTTGTCGGCGGAGAGTGAGCGCTGGAGTTATAGACTTCACCAGACTCTGATTATATTTTTGGATTTACACTTAGACTCCGTTTTGACCCGGCTCTGCCGTGGCACCCTCTTGTATTACACTTGTTTCCGCTAGACGCATGATTTCTGATTTCCACGCTTAGACTTACGACAGGTACAGGGGACTTCCCCGAGGATTCCAACGATCCCTTCGATTTTGGGTATGAAATCCCCCTTTGAAAACATTAAAGTAGGTTTTGAAACCTTCAACCTGTACTCGGGGCGCAAGGTCCTAACGAGGGGTTTCATCCCTCGAAACGTAACCTGGGAATCATAATCCCGGACCGTTACATCGGCTAATTCAGTTGTAATTTCATCTCTAATTTGATCCTCGTCCTCTATCAATAAGCCATGTTTATTTGTAAAACTACGAGTAATATTTTTAGAATTTCTTATTTTAGAAATAGACTGGTAGTATTTGGTATTCCTATCTCCAAACCTTAGAAAATTTGATTTAGCTCGTTGTTTCCAGAAAGTATTATTGAAGTCCATAAGAGCTTCACGCTTACATAACAATCTATTACGTTTAATGTTAATAGTATCGTTTGGGCACCCTCCAATTTGTTGTGTTTGTAATAAAAGAAGCTTATCTTCAATATCTTTTATCTGTCGAAAATTGTTATTTGGGTGAGCCTTACACCAGATCTTTGTATTTTTTTAAGTAGCTTCTGTTTTTGTAACAGTGTAAACATAAAAGACCCATGAAGCTTATTCTGCCAGGTTGATTTAACTAATCTGTTGTAGTTATCATTACTAGTCCAAGACATTTCAAATTTAAACGGTGAGCCAGCCCTGATTTTTGTAATTCCGATTGACATAGACATTAAAGAATGATCAGAAGTAGTAAATGGATGATTGTGTACTGATAAATTTGGGAACTGTATTGAGATGTCTGTATGAACCATTACTCTATCTAATCGTTCATAGATATTATCCATAGGATTTTGACTTTTCCTCCACGTAATTGGACTACCTGTATAAGGGACCGTATGAACATCTAATTCTTCCGAAATTTGTTGTATTCGCATAAATCTATTAGCCTGCGGAATTACCCCTCCAATCTTTTCAGAACTTGATTCAATTTCATTGAAATCTCCCATTATCATACATGGGAGAGATTGGTTATGAATGACAATGAATACTTCATTCCAGAACCTATTTTTATCTATTTGATTAGAGGGAGCATAAATGAAAGTAATAATAAATCTGAAATTATCAATTTTAACCCGGTATATAATATACTTATCTGATGCCGATATTTGTTGAAAAGATTGATTAACTTTAGAAGTCTTGAATAAAACCCATAACCCACCTTTTGTTCCAATTGAGGGAATATGATGAGCATTATTAAAACCTGCTCGTATATAGAGAGATTGAGCTGGTGGTTCCGTTGTCTTTGTTTCTGCAAGAACTAAAATATCCAACTTGTTTCGTTTTTGAATATAAGCTAGGTCTTGCCAAAGATTAGATTTTCTCACCCCTCTGATATTCCAATATGCGATGTTCGTCATTTAAAATCATATATTATCCAAACCTGCTTTGTGAGCATTTCTAAGCCATAGAATAACTTTGACGAAGAGCTTATAATAACCTAATTATAGATAGAAGATACTTTATTTCTAAAACAATAACCAATATTAGTAAGCAAAAGGTAATGAATATCAAATTGGTTAGGATTTGCCACATATCTCCAAATTTGATTCCATGGGTGCTGATCCATATATATGCGGGTATACACCAGGCTGTTAAGCCATTTAGATTCAACCATAGCCACACTTATACAATTACCCAAATCAATCTTAAGGATAGCAATTAACTGAAGCCAAAGAGAATCACTTAACGCAATTGTTATCATTTGAAGCAAGCGTATTGAAACTAAAAGAAATTGATTATGGATATAAGTACATCTTTTAATCACCATATGCCTAGAATTGTGACCAACATAATTGTAGATATTATTGTTGTTGGGATCTTGGCAATCTTTCCAAATCTCAGTCCAGTATAACAGCTCACCATATGTAACAGAAATCACATGGGGTGTTAACCCAAAGAACTTGCTGTTAAGCCCTTTAGAATCATTTGTAATCCAACATATTTGAGAAAGCATAGCATTAAAACCAATAGCTGAAAACAAAGCAATATTCACAAAGCAACCACACAGGCACAAAACAGAACCAGTGAAAACAAACATAGCCGACCGAAAGCCTCTAAACATTAACCTACCCTGCACCGATAAGGAGACACCCATCTGAACAACAAAATCATGGGTGCTCCGAGGACAACCTGTACAAACAAAACACAACCACACAGCCCCTGTAGCACAAAGGCATACCGAGGTACATGCCACCAAACACTTAATCCTTATACATAACCAAAATTTGAGGGGAACTCGGATACTAACCGAAGAAAACCAAACCACCTTCTTATAAAGTGTAACAGTCATAGAAAACTAAGGAGACGGCTTCTGTTTCTTGTTAACATGATCACGGGAATCAACGTCATAATCGTCGACCTTCTCCTTGCCCTTATTACGACCCCTGTCATCATTACGATCTTGACCTTGAGAAGAGATATGAACCCCAAACATATTCATAACCATAGAAGCTGCTGAATTCAAAGACTGGTAAGAAGAGAGAGTCTGCTCCAGATCAGTAACAAAAGGGTTAGCCACATCACATAGATTTGCCAAGGCCCTATCAGGAGGAACCGAGGACGAAGCATGATTCGGATCCACATTAAAAATAGTATGCAACATGGTCGGAGAAACCTGGAACGCCGGAATTGTTGTGTCTGCTGCAATCATTGACGCGTGAGCATTATTTAGAGCAATCAGATTGTTGATTAGGTCCTGCGAAAGAAAAGGACTGAACATAGCATTAGTATGAACCCCCACAGATTGGATTGGCGCAAGGGCATTAGCCGGAGCCGACAGAACTGGCAGGCCACCATAAACTCCTCCAGCAGGCTGAACTGAAACACCAAGCCCGTCACTAATTGATCTTCCAATCACAAGGACACCTTCAACAGCCGATGTAACAGTTGTTTCATCAGTACAGTACACCGAGCTTTCAAAACGAGCACTGTCTTCTAACAGATTAACTCCTGGCCTCTCTTGGATGCGTAATTCGAATCGTCTTGGCTTAGCCACATTGCTTGGACAGTCTGGGTAAAGATGATCTTCCTTTCCACAACAACCACATCCTATGGAAAAATCTTCATACCACACCCGCATACTAATCTGTTTTCCATCGGGCATCTTCCATTTAATATAAGAAATCAGCATATGCTCAAACGAAACATGAATACAAAGACGCACAAACCTGAAACGACTCTTGAAATAAGCCTCCTTATCCACCTTAAAAAGAGTACCCACACGACAGGTGCTAATGATATTCGCTAAAATCTCAGCATTATTAAGTTGTGGAGGAAGATTAGGAATGCGTACCCAAACCTCACCAGTGATCGTGTCTGCCTCAGAGGGATCGAACGCAGGGGTCCAAGGATACACAGCAAGCAGTGCTCCCGCCACATGATAAGGTCGATTTGCCCAAACCCTTGCCCTGTCTTCACTAGTTGCGAATCTGAACAAAAACCAGTCATATCCAATGAGATCTATAAACCACTGACCTTTAAGATATCTCCAATCCACACGCATCTTTGCCAGCACTTGCTTTAAGTCGACTTGGTTGTTCACAAAACGTCCCACCAGCGCCGTGTCCTGGAGTCTGGAGTGGATCTCGTTGATGATCGGGATTTCAACCTCGTCAGTTCCTGGGTCATCACCTATGTTGGGCTGCAACGGAAACATTTGGGCCATGGTTGGAAGAGTGGGCTGAATCGATGTGTTTAAAATAGGAGTGACCACACAGGGAAATCCAGGAGGCGCTGAACCCAAATCCATATCATTTGAACTACCATGAACCACAGCAGACAAGTAAGACGACGACATGGGAAATATAGTTTGAGAACACAAGTAAAGACAAATTGAGGCAATCAACAAGATTATAAGATGGGAATTTCTCTATTGATTCAGCATATGAGCGGATTACAAGTACTATTAATTAATTTGTACTTCATTGACACGTACGCATGTATTTACTATTTAAGATGATTTGATTTTAGATGGTGCCCGAAAGAGTTAGGTATTTCGTGTGGCTAGCGATGCATGCACTACGCCATTTTGCAAGCGGATAAACTAAATACACCACAAATTTTGCACGCCATGAATTTTGTATATCGAAAAGGACGTATAGGGTTGAAGTGGATTAATTAATTGAAAAGGTCTGCACCTTGGAATGGACGTGCACTCAAAGAAGGAGATTTATGGTGTATCTAACAACACCGGCCTTTTGCAAGTTAGGCGAAGTACATTTGTGGGTTGGCGACGAACCATATACAACTTCGTCACCTGAGTCGAATCCAAGGAAAGTCAAAGGAGACCGAAGCTCGGGTGACGAAGTTATCATTTGTTCGTCGCTAGAGTAAATTTAAGTGACGAACGTATGAAGAGTCGTCACCTGAGTAAGAGTTGGCAGGCCCACATTAAATTGCATGATGTCGGGGCGACAAAGTTCGAGTGCTTGGCTTTTCGCCTTACTTCGGTATTCTTCCTTCTACATTCATAGGTAGACACTTAGCCATTACAGTATGGAGGAGGGGGATTCGAACTCGTGACTTATTGATCACTACATGTCAATTTTACCAGCTAAGCTAGCAAGGCTTGACACATTCTTCTCTTATTTATAGGCTTCTAATCCTTCAATTTGAGAGACGTTTAAATTTGAATTCTTGGCCCTCCTAGATGCAGCAAGATCTTCAACAACCGCCGGACACGCTCCCTCTCCTCACAATCTTATTTTCAGTTGAGAAGATCTCAAAAAATAGCTTATTTGAATTTCGAAATCTTTCCAAGATCCTGTATAAAATCTTAACAAACAAAATCTAGCAACATCTCAAACTGAGGAAAATTACATAGGATAGCCTAAAATCAATTAATCCAAGGACATGTCACAAGTTCAAAAAGGAGTAAAGCCCAATTATCTAAGGCCCATATAGAAGATAAACAAGGTCCAAAGAATAAAATCCTGCACAACAAATACATGAGTACTGTATTATCATATCTAAAAACAAGATCAAACAATTTTGACCTGGCGGTCAAGACCTTACAAATAAGGTTTGTTTTGTCTTTCATCGTCCTCTCTCAAAATCCAAAAGGTTAGCTTTCAAGGTCGATTATAAGTGGAGAGTTCAAATGCCAATCTTGTCCACGATGTACATGTAAGGTCCCGTTTGGTATGAGTGCTGGAATCGGAATCGGAATCGGAATCGGAATCGGAATCGGAATAGAATCAGAAAATGGTCATCACTCATTACTGGAGCTAATTGTTTGGTATGCTATCGGAATAAACCATTCCTGAAATAATAATAATAATAATAAAATTTAAAAAGTGATAAAAGTTACAATATTAATATATTATTGTTATTATTAAAATAAAAATATAATATAGTATATATTAAATAATAAAATATTGATAATAATAATAATAATAATAATAATAATAATATAATATAATAAAACTAATATATATAAAATAATAAAATTTTGATAAAAAATAAAGTAATGATATTAATAATAATATTAGTATAAATATAAAAAAATACTAATATAAATAAAAATAAAAATATATTATTATTATTATTAAAAATAAAAATATAATATAATACATCAAATAATAAAATATTTATAAAAAATAATAATATTAATAGAAATATATTATTATTGTTAAAAATTAAAATATAATATAATATATATTAAATAATAAAGTATTGAAAATAATAATATAAGTATAAATATAATAAAATTATAATAAATATTATAATATTAATAGAAATATATTATATTATTATTATTATTAAAAATAAAAAATAATATTATATATTAAATAATAAAATATTGATAATAAAAAAAGTATAAATAGAATAGAATATAATTAATAATAATATAAAATAATACAATGTAGAGAAAAATAATATTATTAATAGAAATATATTATTATTATTATTAAAAATAATAATATAATATAATATATTAAATAATAAAGTATTTATAATAATAATATAAGTATAAATATAACATAATATAATTAATAATAATAATAATAATAATATAAGTAGAAATTGAGAATGAACCATTCCCTACCTTTTGGGGAGGGATGAATCACCCATGAAAAGGGTAATGGTTGATTACCGGTAATCATTCCGATTACCGATTTTCAACCTACCGAACAAGAAAAGTGGAAATCATCCATTCTCATTACCCTTTTTTATTATCAACAATGCATACCAAACCAAACAAGCCCTAAATGAGTAAGGTGTAATCCTCCCCCATTCCGTTAGATTCGCATAGGGCTTTTCCATAAGCTCCATGTACGCAAATTAAATGGGCCACACTCCCCCTCAAATCATCCTAATTTCTGTTGGGCCACATTTACACTAAACACTAAAACCTCCATTTAGGGTGGGGTCGATGGTTTGTCTGTGGGTTTCGTTTCTCTTCCCTCCTCTTCGCTTCAGTATGTGTAAGGGTTTCGATGAAGTGGTGGCCTCATCACTTCTTCCTTCCTTCTTTCTTTTCTCACTTTCTTCTGAATAATATTTGCTTGACTAAATTGCTTCTTGCTTTTGTGAATTTCACGGCTCCTTATGGAGTTGACGAAGGGATAAAACACTTGGTAGCAGAAGATCCTGCTCCTAAAATGTCAAAACCCAAGTCGGAGGGCTCTAAACTCGTTGAGGAGAACCCTCGATCCGATGAAGGTCTTGTGGCCTATCGGATGTCCAAGTCTGAGAAAAAGTTTAAGAGCGGAGCTATCAACAGGGAAAAACCCCTTGCTCTGCAAGGTCGGGTCCAGGATGAGTCTACTGCACTAAACCAATCATCTCCGACTGCCGCAATCATCGACGATCTTATGGAGCCTGAGAAAGTCTGTATGAGTATCAGGTATGTTTGTAAATTTTTAAAGGGGGGTTCCTGCCCATTCTTGATGCTAATTGTTGGCTTGAGTTGCGAATTGGTTTCGCCAAGAATCGAGCTTTGGTGATTATTAGTTCTTGTGCTTGTCTTCTGGCCTGTCCTAGTCTAGCTATATTTCGTTTACGGCCTTGTCTGGAATATATCTATTGCTATCTTGGCAATTGGGTGATAACCTTCGAGTTTAATCAGGGGCTATTCATTATGTGAATTTGTCTAGAAAGGATGCATTGACATGGAATATTATCTCTAGCTTTTCTTTGACTTGGAATTACTGGTGGAGTAAGTATTTGCGCTTAGGAGACTGTTGGCAGGGTAATGTAGATATGAATATATGGATTGTAATTGGAGGTGATAATTGGAGTGTATGTCTACAATGCAATGTATGGATAAGTATGTTTATTATGAGAGTATCTGGCATTACTAATGTTCAAAGAATATCTATAAATGGCCTCAACCGAACCCTTATTGTGAGAAGCACCTCTTGGTGGAGGAAAGAATGCTACCATTGTCTAATTGCTTGTTCAGATAAAATCCTATTCAGATTACCTCTTGAATCTTTGTACTGGCAATATCATATCTTGAGTACCTGTAAACTCTCGGTTAAGTACCACAGTTTGACCTTAAGTATCTCTTCCATTATTTGGACTTTGAGGTTAAACGCTTCTTGTAACTTACTAATGGTGTACCAAATGAAAGGGTTATCGGTTATAAAACTCATTAGCGTACTCATAACCATTTTTAAAAACCCCGTCACACTATGTGGCACTCATTTGCAGTTTTGGTTGTTGAGCAAAACCTACTGTAATAAGCTACTCTGGCACTTAAGTATCACTAAGATTACTCATATTAGGATTTGTAAGATTGTACGTGTGCCTTTACAACTTGGCCCTGATTACCTAGGTGAGAGTCTTTATGAATATAAGGCCTACCATGTGAATTGTAGCCAGCTGAGCGCCTCTCTTGTCTCCATATCTTTGGTTCATGTTCCCATCTCTTGTAAAAATCATCACCACTCTTTACTTGAGAAGGGTAGGCTCCAATCTCAATCTCTATTAAAAAACCCAATTTCCTTGTTCAAAAACCAGTTTAATCACAGAACAAATATGAAAATGATTATTGTGATAAATCACCCAACTGTCACAAAACCTTTACAAAACCACAATGGACCACGTAAAAGTAATAAATTACTAAGTATATTCTCGAGCCCCAAATCTGTGCAAGGAAGAAGCCACTGGTGCCATTTCTCCCCCAAAGGGCCAATTGACTTAAGTTTATCAAAGGAAAAATTCTTTCTGTATGGGCTTGGATACTATAGCTTCCATACAGAACGAAAAGGTGAATAATGAAAGTCTGTTTCTGGAATGTACGTGGAGTTGGGAAGAGAATGTTTTGGACCGATGTTAGTGCCATGAGAATCAATAATCACCTAAATCTTCTAATCATTGCAGAAACTAAGTCCGAAACTGTTCTAGAAGAATCAGTGTGGAGAAGCAGTGGCTTCACTAAGGCTGTTTGGTCCCCTGGGGTTGGACGTTCTGGAGGTCTTGGAGTATTATGGAATGAGAATCATATTCAAAATGAACACATCTTAGTGAAAATCCATCTGGCCCGTATCATTGGGATGGAATATGTGAATCATGATTGTAATTTCAAAGGAATGATCTTCTCTGTGTACGGTCCCCCCCAAGAGAGAGACAAGAATGTTTTTTGGGAAAAACTTACTGAACACATAACAAACGAACAACTCCCATGCTTAGTAATTGGTGATCTGAATGAAATTAGTCAGAGTTGTGAGGAGGGTGGTGGGGTGCCTTCTCTTGCTAGGTTTAATAGACTAAACCAGTTTAAGAATACATGCTCACTGATTGAGATTCCGTGGTCAGGAAATAAGTTTACATGGAGAAAGAAACAATATGGAGAAAATAATATTCTAGAGAAACTAGATAGAGTATTAGTTCATCAGCAATTTCTAGATGTATTCCCTAACATAAGCACACTAAATGGTGCATTCTCGACGTCAGATCACTGCCCAATTTTTGTTCAACTAATGTCGAAAGACGCATTTAAACCCCCACCATTCAAGATGGAGAACATTTGGTTCCATAGACCAGACTTCAAGAACATAGTGAAACAATCTTGGAGAGCAAATTGCTTTGGATCGACTATGTTTAGAATAATGCATAAAACTAAAATTCTTAAACAGAAGGCAAAAGTTTGGAACAAGAACACATTTGGGAATATCTTTCGTCGGCTAGCGGAAGTGGAACAAGAATTGATTAGGATCCAAGCAGATATAGACGGCCGAGAGAACAAGGATATAATAACCAAGGAAAATAATCTAATTCAAAAGAAAGAGAAACCGTTGATGTTCGAGAAGGAGTATTGGAGTCAACGGGCAAAATCTAAACATCTCAGACTATCAGATACGAATACAGCTTATTTCCATGGGGTGGCATCGAGAAGACGAAATAGAAAATATATCAGAAGTATTGCATCCTCTGGAGGAACCGTTATAGTAGGGGATGAGAATGTAAGGGGAGAAATAAAAAATGAGTTTGCAAAACGGTTCTGTAAAGAACCAATCAATCTAAATCTTATGACAACCTACATTCAGTTGCTACCAAGACTAGTGACTGATGAGGATAATTGGTTGCTTGTCTCACCGCCTACAAATGGGGAGATAAAGAATGCGGTCTTTAATCTAGGCTACAACAAATCACCAGGGCCTGACGGCATAACATCAGAGTTTTATAGAACCTACTGGGAAATCGTCGGTCCGGACATTACCCAGGTCGTTAAAGCATTTTTTCATACTGGTAAAATTTTGAGACAAATTAATCATACATTTATTTCCTTACTACCAAAATGTGACAACCCGCTTAAAACAACGGACTATAGACCCATTAGTCTATGCAATACAATCTACAAGGTAATTTCAAAATTACTTACTGAAAGACTAAAAAAAGTAATGAGCAAGTTAATACACCCTCTTCAAGGCGCGTTTGTGTCTGACAGAGCTATTCAAGACAATGTACTAATTGCACATGAGATTTTTCACTCTTTCAAAAGTAGGAAGGGTGTGGATGGATGGTTGGCGATAAAGTTAGACATGGAAAAAGCTTACGACAGAGTAGACTGGAGTTTCACTGAGCTAGTCCTTAAGCAATATGGATTTCACAAAAAATTTATAGAATTAATAATGGAGTGTGTAACTACGGTCTCATTTTCTGTCCTGGTTAACAATGGTCCGACGGAGGTCTTTACTCCGTCTCGTGGGTTGCGTCAAGGTGATCCCTCGTCGCCATTTCTATTTCTGTTGGGGGCAGAAGTCTTGGCTAGAAAATTAGCTTTCGAGGCAAGTCAACCGGGCAATGCTCTTGACTTCTCCTTTGGTAGAAACTGTCCGAGAATCCCCTTTTTGGCGTTTGTTGATGACATAATTATCTTTTCAAAAGGAAATCTGGCGGCTTGCTCGCATGTCAAAAGGATTGTCGATGAGTACTGTCAAATCTCTGGCCAGAAAATCAACTATCACAAATCGGCTTTCCAAGTCACAAGCGACATTCCGAGGTCACGCATCCCGGATTTGGAAGGGTGCTTAGGCATATCCAAACAGACAAAACTGGATAAGTACCTAGGATGTCCAATTGTAAATGGAAGGGTAAACAAAACAACATTTGAAGAAATAATTACGGAAATTTCGCGAGGTACCCCAGAGGTATTGCAATTTTCGCGAGGTGTACAACTCTTTTGTATATTTCGCGTGGTGCCCTTGAGGTTTTGAATCGTTTCGCATTGTGCCCTTTCTGGTTAAATTTAATAGCTTTTTTGACTTCCGTTAGTTTGCAATTAAAAAAAAAGAAAAAGGAAAAAAAGAAGGCCAGAGAAAGAGAACAGACGCGCGCTGAGACGAGCGAGCGAGACCAATGTTGCCGCCAGGAGGAGAAAGAAAGGACGGAGAACAACAACGCGGCTCGACGAAGAGAGAGCGAAGGAGAAGAACTGGCCCGAAGTTGTTGCTTGAAGAGAGAGCTACAGTTTGTAGAGAGATTTTTCTGCACATCACACAATCTTTTAGGGTTTCGATTTCGAAATGGCGGAAGTGATCGATGAACTTGCCCGTCAATTCCACTGCATATCCGCCGCCGGAACGGGAAACCTAGGGGAGAAATTGGAGGAGATGGCGGCGGTAGCCGGTAGGGGAAGATGTACTGCAGGATGAGGAAATGAAGCGGCGGTAGGCGGTAGGGAGAAATTGGAGGAGACACTCGGATCTTCAACAAAGGAAATGAAGCGGCGGCGGCGGATTTAATGGATGCCAGAGCATCCAGATCTTTCGTTGGAAGCTGGCACCTCAAACTCACCGGCGCATCCAGATCTTCTCAAGTAACCCTTGCTGCTGCGGCCCATCGCCCCAATCCTTAATTCCGAGTCCTCTAATTTTTCAACCAAAATGGCGATGGTGGGCGGAGGTGGACGTCGGTGGTTTGACGGTGTGGTGATGGCTGAGGGCGAGCGATGGAAGGGGAGGACGGTAGAGCGGAGCGGCGACCGCGAAGAGGAAGGGATGGAGTCATGGAGATGGTCTTGGTTGGCTCGGGCCTCGGGGGAGAGAGAAAGGCTAGGGTTCCTAGAGCCCTCAATCGCCTCTTTCTCTGTAGACTTTGTTCCTTCTTTCTTTTTTTTTTTTAATTAAAAATTAACGGAATCCGTTAAAGTTAACAACGAAGGGCGCGAGGCGAAAAAATTCAAAATCTCAGGGGCACCACGCGAAATATGCAAAAGAGTTGTACACCTCGCGAAAATTGCAATACCTCAGGGGTAGCTCACGAAATTTCCGTAATAACTAACACCTCAAACCAGCTCTCAAAGTGGCGAGCTAATTCTCTGTCGCAGCAAGGAAGAGCAACACTGATCAACACAAATCTATCGTCCAAGCCACTCTATGCTATGCAAAGCTTTATGTTACCACCACAAATACATAAACAATTAGACCAAATCAATAGGTCTTTTTTCTGGAACAAAGATAGACTACATAAACCGCTTATTGGTTGGGACAGAGTATGTAGACCAAAAGCGGCGGGAGGAATGGGCATCCGGAAAACTCATGACATGAATGAGGCGTTACAGTTAAAGCTATTGTGGAAAATTATAGCGGAACCTGGCAACATCTGGGTCAGAATCATACAACACAAATATCTGAAAACAGAACACATCCTAAATTATGAGGGAAAAGGCTCCGCCTCGTGGCAATGGTCTCAGTTGCGGAAGTTAATTCCGATTTTTAAGTCGGGATTAATGTGGACAATTGGTAACGGCAAAACCATAAAGTTCTGGCGAGACAGGTGGAATAATCTTCAGCCTCTATTACAATATTGTACCCGGCCAAATATGATAGACATAAATGAGACAGCGGATAAATACATGAGTAATGGAAACTAGAACATCCAAAAGCTAGGAAATGTCCTCCCGAGTAACATGGTGGAGCAAATAGCACATATTCATGTGCCATCTGTTCCTTTAGAGGATCGCCTATATTGGTGGCCGGACAAGAAAGGGTGGTTCTCAACTTCCAGTGCATATAAGTTAGTCACAAACAACACTGAATTGATAATGGATGACAGTAATTGGATTTGGAAGACTGACGTTGCCCCGAAAGTAAAGAACTTCTTATGGAAAGTCGCGCAAGAAGGACTACCAACTGCGACACTACTATCCAAACGCGGTATCGCCATACCCCCTTATTGTCCAATCTGTAACCACCATGAAGAAGATGCAGTCCATATCTTCCTGGAATGTAAATATAGTACCTTTTTTAGGAAGATTGACAAAAACATCCAAAAGCTAGTGACAGGTGCAATGCATACATTGTAAAGGCTCGGATTTTTTATATCCAAATTTTCAGAAAAATGAATTTAAATCGGATATTTGAAGAAAAACTCGTTCTCAATTTAATAAATGTAACTCGAAACTCTTAAAGCGAATTTCCAACCTAAAATAAAATTTTGAAAACTAACTTTACATGGCAACATCATCCTCAAAAATTTTGAAAATCTAATTTAGTCGAGCTAGCCGATTTCGGAATTTTTAGTTTAGGCATCCTTAATCTCTTTTCTTTTCCATTGGACCACAAGTTGGTCTTGTCCCTCTCCCTTTCATCCGAATGCAGGCAGCAACAACAGCTCACCTTCCCCACTTTTGACCATTGGTAGTAGCAATGTTCCAGCTGCATTTACCTTATTTTGTGAAAATACCAACTTCTCCCTTATTCTCATGCTTCCCTATTTCTGGCAAAAAGACAACCCTTTTGTCCTTGCTTTGCAGTTCCCAAGCCAAGCCCAGATCTACTCCCTCTCAGCTTTTCCTTTGTACCATTTGGAAGGTCGGGCCACACCCCATTTCATTCCTCACCCAAACACCACTCAAGCTCCCTCCTTTTCTCTTTTGAACACCACCAGCTTCCACCATTAAGCTGCCACTGCACCACCGGCTCTGCTTCTCGCAGCCCACCTCCGAGCACCCGTCTTGATTCCCCTGCTTTCCGAGAACAAGACGCCGAGCCCAACCGCCGCCTCCTCCTTCGAGCTGCAACTGTACGAGCGCCTCAGCACCCCTACCGACGTCCTGCGACACCACCCGAGAACACCACCGTGGGTTTCCTCGCCCTGTTTTCCGGAACCCCGAGGCCCACACTCCACCTCCTCTTTAACGCCGCCGCACATTCACCTCCTCCACCCTCTCCTCTGTCTCCTCCATAGGCGCCACCTCCTTCTTCCTCCTCCTCCGCTTGAAGCCGCAGCAAGCCCAGCGCTCCGCCCCTGTTTCGGAAGCTCTGAGCACTCAAGCGCAGTCCGAGCCGCCGTCGCTGCCATCTCCCTCACATCTCCCCGGTTCTAGATTCAAGCGCGGTAAGGCTCCTCCTTTCTCCCTCCTTCAGTTTCGAAACCGCATAAAGAGCCACCTTTGAGCTTCCTTCCTCCGTTTTAGGTCGATTCACCCGATCCCGTCGACGAACCGCGGCACCACCGACGAGCTTCCCGGCGAGTTGAGACCCTCGGTGAGCAGTCCTTCTCTCCTTCCTTTGATTTCGTTTGAGTTTCTGGGTCTAGGGTGGTCGGGGAGAGGCGTCGACCAGGCTGAGCGGGGGTGGGTTGAACGGAGCTCCGGCGAGGGCCTTCTTTTCTCTTCCTTCCTTCCGTCGGCGCCGTTTGGGAGCAGAACTGGGGAAAGAGACGGGGATCTGTTCTTCTTTCCCTTATTTTGCTTCTGGGCCTATTGGTTGGGCTTGACCCGGATTATACATGTCGGGTTATATCATTTCTTGGGCCGGGTATGGGTATTCTGATTTTGAGAGAGGGGGCATTGGATCCGGGTTTCCTCTTTCATTTTCTGGGCCGGGTTTGCTTTTCTTCCGAGTTGGGCTTCGACTTGGTGGATCCGGGTTCAGATTTCGGGCCTTATCTCCCTCCTTCCTATTGGGCTCGGCTTTGGGGAAATGAGAGTTGGGCTTGAATGGTTTATTAAGTTAGTTGTGTTTTAATTATGTGTTATGATTTATGTTGTTATATATGTTATGATTTATAATTCGTGTTAGGCTTATTATTATCATTATTAAAATATTCTGTTTTGAGGAAATATATTTCTGAAATTATTATTATATATTATAAAATAGTTTAAAAGAGACATTATTGGAGTATGTTTTTAGTGATGCTTTAAATATGTTATTTTAGGGGATTTGAAATGAATTGTGGGTTTGATTTATAAACATGATCGTGGAAATAGAATTATTTCTAGTGACTAAATGTCGGAATTTATTTATGTAATGATTTTAAAAATAAACATGCCGGGATCTTTTAATAACATGATTTTGGGAGATTGGTTAAGGATTTAAACGTACGATTAATGTCGGAATTTGGCCAAGTATGATTTGAGAAATTATTTTGAATATGAGTTGACTTAATTTTGGATTTAAGAGTTTGGAAATATGGTTGGTACAATTTTATCAATGGGTTTGATTGGAAGTAAATGATTTTGGTTGATGTTTATTAAATCGGAAAGGTTCTGAAAATGGTTTTACCATCGATTGGTTTTGAGGATGTTGAGAACTTGGGTTCGTGTGTATGAATGTTGGTCCGGTAGCTTATGGAAATGGCTTGATGATAGGTGTGTATTGCTTTTGGATTACTTTGGACTTGCATCTGGGCCCTTGCTTGTGTTATCTTGCTGTTCTGCATCTTCAGGTAAGTTCCCTAGGGGGCTTACTCAGGTTGGACATTCATGCCTGTTGTTGCATTTTATGTTAGGTGTTGCATATGCATAAAAGCATGCCATGTAGTATCCTGTTTAGGTTGCACTAATTGAATGAGCATCTGCTTACTTATTGCGTTTGAACCAGAACGACCGTTATCTGTGATAGTCCTAGAGTCTTTGCTAGGGTCATAGGGTAGCTCAGCCTCATCGGGTACCTTGAGTCAATCGAGTCATGAACTTCCTTATATTATGAGATGCCTGCGGGCTTTATTGTGGAGCGGGTTAGGCATCCGTGCCGCCTGATTATAATGGAATGCATTCACGAGCTGGCCAGTCTCTGCCCTATCGAAAGGGGGTGGAGGTAGGAGAGGGATATGCCATTTGGCATTGTCTTGGGCCCTTTACAGTATTTCTGCACATTATTATGAACTAGGAGCATGCTAGTGTGTTTGACTTTCGTACTGCATTAGAGCATCTTTATTAGGTATAGCACATACTATGTGGCCTCAGCGAGGACTGCCGGTCCCGCATGAGTGGCTCGATCTGACTCCTTTCCCCGTTCTTCTTTTAAAGGTATTTTCTGCAGATTTGAGTGCTCGATGTCTATATGACGGGGTTCCCTTTTGGCGAATCGAAGAATCTGGCTAATATCCTAATTTAGTAAAATGGTAATTACACACTCATGATTTGGTTTTGATCGGTTCTGCCTTGACACTTGTATCTTTACTTGTTTCTCGCCTGACTTCCGTTTGAAATGGATTCCGCGACATAGTCTTAGGACAGGTTAAGGGTACCCAATGACCCTTCGATGTTTTTAGGGTTTGAAATCCCTCTTTCTACTAATCTTAAAATGAGTTTGAAACCTCGACCCGTACCTGGATTGCAAGATCTGAACAAGGGGTTTCATCCCTTGAAACGTAACCCGAAAATCATAATTCTGTGCCATTACATACATCAAGAAAGATTAAACCTATTATGAATATAATAGCTGAACATTTGAATGAAAAACAGAAACAAGAAATGGCCTTTAGTTGGTGGGTGGCCTGGCTCACGAGGAACCAATTGGTTTTCAGACAACAGAAACAACTATCAATTGATAATTATAACCAAGCTGTCAAAACTCATATGATCAACTGGATTAGGGCCACAAGAGACCATGTAGAAGAAAAGCACAAAAGATATGATAAGGAAATACGAATAAAGAACACAAAACAGAATAGGACAAATCAAAAGTAGAGAAAACCCCCACTGGGTTTTATGAAACTAAATTTTGATGGCTCAGCGCCGGACTTGAGGAACAGCTCAGCTGGTTTCATTATCCGAAATTGGGAAGGTGACCCAATTACAGCAGGGGTGGAAACGATTGGAAAAGAGTCGGCCCTATCTTCGGAGGCCCGGGCATTATATTTAGGTATAAAGAAGGCAATTGAGTTGCGCTCCGACAGACTCATAATTGAAGGAGATTCCCTAATAATTATTAATTATCTTAAGCATGGGACGAAATGCCCGTGGGAAATTGAAATGATAATGTCAGAAATATCTTGCTTACTCCGTGGGTTTCGCGAAGTGAGATTTTTTCACATACTTCGCAAAGGTAATCAGGTGGCCGATTTCATTACTCGAATGTCCCATTCTACCAAAAACCCAGAACTGCTCACTAATCTAGGTCTTCTTGACCTCATCCGAAATGATGCTATCGGATAGCGCCTCGGCGAATCCGAATTCTTACCTAATCAAAAAAAAAAACTAAAACCTCCATTTAAAAGTGTCAAAAAAGATATAATCTTCGAGTATTCGGATTTCTAGTACCACACCTTAAGACAGTCAATGGTGAAGTGAAGAAGGTAACCTTATAGTTTTCTGGTGACCAGGTAACCTTATAGTTTAATCAATGAATACAGACGATTTAGATTCAAATAAATTAGGGTTAGCACCGCAACGAGCATCACCTAAGGCGAGCAAAGTCCTTTAACTAGAGGTATCGAGTTTTATCTCTCGTGCGAGCCTATGTGGCATGAAATTATCAATATACGGCCAAATTGATAGAGGATGCGTAAAGCCAAGATATTACATTACAATATACAGGCTTCCTTCCAACCGAGATGTCAGTATCATCTATTCGTCTTGAATTTGAAAGAGGCCTTTACAATCATCCAGGCCTCCAATATAAACATGTGATCGATAAGTAAAATACCAGGCTCTCATTTTTTTTCCAAGTACTTTTTTCCCCCTTTTTTGCGGAGATAGAAACTTGACAAGGATTAAGCGCTTCTTGATCACCAATCAATGACATTCTTACAGATAAGGAGGGGTCAGGGTAGCGGATCTGTGGGGGGCTCGGGGTGGCTGAAACCCCCCGCTAGCCAAAATAAGGGTATATGTATTTTTTATATTTATGTTAATTTAGTAATATATAAAATTGAAGTAGAATAGGATCACAATGATGAGTTAGCTCAGCCGACACGACCCAGGATGAATTTAAGAGGGGATTGCGGCATCCCAGGTTTGAATCTTAGTCCTCCCGTTTTTTTTACCTTCAATTTTGATTAGAATTTGTGGAGTTGAGATTTGAGAAATGAAAATCAATTTGGGGATTTTCGATTAGGGATTGCGTTTTTTGAGAAATAAATTTGTGGCTTTGTGATTTGTTGTTTGAAAATTGAAATTGTGGTTTGTGGTTGTAGCGAGAAATAGATTTGTGAATTTGTTGTTTGCGATTTAGAATTGTGGTTTGTGGTTGTGGTGAGAAATAGATTTGTGAATCTCTGATTGTTTGTGATTCGGAATTGTGGTTTGTGGTTGTGATGAGAAATAGATTTGTGAATCTCTGATTGTTTGTGATTCGGAATTGTGGTTTGTGATTGTAAGAATGAATTTGTGAATTTGTTACTTTCATATGAATAATCACCATTAGAATTTTGCACATAGTTTCAGAGTTGGTCAGTCAGAAACTTGTGTTTCTGGGAGGAGTGGTTCTGCATATTTCAAAAAATTAATTAAATGAGTAAAATTTTGAAGTTCGGTGTTAAATTACAATTGGTGATGTAGGTTCCTGAATCCGCAAAACAGTATAGTGACGTTTTTAGTGTCATTCAACATATAAGCATGATTGAAGGTGTCAATGGTGTATATAGGTACAATCTTAAACTTGAACATTTCAAACCGTCATTTCTG
Organism: Persicaria maculosa; assembly: GCA_963922045.1. Taxonomy (NCBI): domain Eukaryota; kingdom Viridiplantae; phylum Streptophyta; class Magnoliopsida; order Caryophyllales; family Polygonaceae; genus Persicaria; species Persicaria maculosa. The sequence goes on from OY998253.1 coordinate 15,373,264, forward strand.
TGGAAAAAATTCAGCCCTCCCTTACATAAATTCCTGGATCCGCCAGACGATCAATACTCCAAATAAAGAACGTACCAAAATATATATATTTATTTTTTTAAAATTATTATTATATGCTCCATTAATGAAGTATCTTGGGACTTAAGACGTTCAATAGTAGCTGAGCACAAAAATTTAGTGAGATTTCATCTTTAAACCAATTGAATATCCCAAGAATAGTCATCGATTTATTTAAAATAATTTCAAGTAAACTTGTAAATTAAGTTAACACCACACAATCGTTAGTCGTCCTCCACCACGCTCTTCAATCTAGTCATCTCACATGTCCAAATTGCTTAAACAGGCCAAAATCGGAAGCAAACAAATATTATGAGCAAAAAAGCAATTAATAAAACAATATTGAGATAATGTAAATGAATTCATCTGTGCAATCCATATCACTTTTGACATTTGATTTCCACCCACCGACAGGTCACAGGTGTTTAGTTTCGTATCTCTGCATTATTTTATTTTCCACGTTAATTTCATCACCTAACTTTATCTGTCTAAACAGCGACCTTCTAACAATCTAACAAATAACAATGTGATTTTTTAATATGGGGAAAAAATAAATCCTAAAACTAATGTGATTAAAAATGTAAAAATAGTAATTATACAATCCCCACACATACTGCATTCAAGGTGGGCCCGTCCTCGTCGATGCTGACTGAAATTACTTGCTCAGTCAGCCCCACTTCCACGGTGGGCCCCGCAGTTGGGCCCACTTTGTGGGCTTTGGATAAGTGGGCCTCAATTTGTCAAAAGTTTTTGTGTACGTGTCCATCATGAGCAAGGAGAATCGAACCATGCCGGTGTTGGTACCACTCGGGAACGGGTCCGTGATTATAACATTTGGTGGTGGTGGTGGTGAAGCACCCATCGCAAACACCAAAACGATAAGGTTAGGAATCCGACAATGCCACTTGACGCGATATGTGTCCGTGTCGCGCTGCTAAACTCCAGCGCTCCTTCATACACCATAGAGCTGCTCGACAGGTACGGAGGCTCCTCCGTCGATGAGGCCGCAGATGGTGGTGACTCCTCTCCCGACGATGCCTTTTGGCTGTCCACTCAAAACCACATTTACACCAAACATGCCATTTCGTTAAGTCATGATTTCACCTCAACCAAACTTGATTGGACGTGAACATATACTTATATGCTTATTAGCCGTTGGATCGGCGACGATCCAACGACTAATATATGCTTGGTACCTATATTGATTTTTTATATACATAAAAAATCCTCGAATCCCATAGTTGGCACATATTCTTGTGTAGTGGACTTGTAGTGCTCCCATTTTATTATTCCTACTCTAAAACTAAAAAACAATAATTACAAATTCTTTATGAATCAATTAAGCTAACTTTGATTTGCAACTATTTTGATTAGAAAATAAAATTCTAAATTTAAATGACTTAATTAATTAATTGAATAGAATCTTTATAAAATTGAAAATTTTAATCTGTCTTAGCATTTCTTTTAAAAAAATTCGCTTTTATATTAGTATGTATATATATATAATTATTTTTCCAATTAATAAAATCATTTTCTACTCACATAATATACTCCCTCGGTCTAATAAGTACGGAGTATAACATTGGTTTTAACTTTTTAAAAAACGTATTAAAATTAAATATTAAATCTAAAGTGAGGTATATTTTGAAATAAATCAGAAATAGATTTTATTTGACTTTTTTTTTTAAAAAAAATAAAAAACTAAAAACTGCTTTATAAACTATCAACTTTTTTTTATATATAATTTAATATTTATTACTTATAATTAATAAGTATTAAATAATGTTAAAAAATTAATTTAAAAAATATTTTATAGTATAATTATTACTCTCTGTTTCAAAATAAATGTCATTTGATTTTTTGCACGCTTGTTAAGAAAGTAAAATCTTTATAAAATATTATTTTTTTAATCAAAACTTTTTTACAAATTGAAACTTATAAAAAAATTGATTAAAATATAATATTTGATAAAAATCAAACGATATTTATTTTGAAACTGATGGAGTAATCGTTTTCCCTCCGTCTTGAAATTTAGGTCGTTTTAGCCCTTAATTCTTGTATCAAAATTTAGGTTGTTTTAGGTTTTCTAGGTAAGGGATAGTAATGGTTTGTATCGATTTGTGTGTTAACTTCTTTAAAGAGTTTAATTGGTTAAAAAAAAGTAGTGGGTATTAAAAAATAAAAAAAATATGAAAAAGTTAGTCAAATGATGATTTTGATTGAGAAATGAATGTTTTATTAAAACTTGTGAAAAATCCTAAAGCGACTAATTTTGAGACGGAGGGAGTACGACAACATTTTTTTCAACGATCAATCTTACAAAAGAATAAAGTAACGTTTCACATGTTTCATTTTCACTTTAGGTAGTAAAAAAGCAATGACGGGGCACGATTAAGACGAGTTAAAAAATCTGACCTGGATGTAGGTGAAGGGCAGAAGGTGATCGTATAGTCCGCGGATCCACCGCACACGAAGGTGCTGCTCTTGTCGTCGTACGCGTAGCTATACGCGCGTGGGCAAGCCCTCTTAAACACCTCCGAGTAGCTCGACGGCTTACACGTGTCCGGGTTCCCGTACGCGCCGCTGCAGCAATACTGAGGCTCGCTAAATGCGTCGCACGCGCTTCTACAAGCGACGCTCGCCCCGCCTCCCTCGCTCAAAACCCTAAGCTCCGTCGGGCAAGCAACGTTAAGGTCGGCGGCGCACCCCGTGGCCGTGCAGTTCGGCCCCGTGCCGCCCTTCGGGGACACCAGCATCGGGAGGTTGTAGCCATCGACGAGGCTGACGTCGTAGAAGTCCTGGCCGCCGCTGCCGGAGAGAGTGAACTCGGCTAGCGTTGCCGGCGTCGCGGCGCCGCCGCCGGAGCACTCGATCTTGCCGGAGCCGCAGTCGCCGGTCTGGCAGGTGAATTCGCCGGTGGATTTGTCGGCGGCGCAGAGAGTCCGCCCCCAGAAGCGGCCGCCCCACGACGACGGGGGAGTGATCGTTTTGGATTCGCCTTTGACGAGCGCGAATCCGGAGACTGAGATCTCCGGAACGCCGGCGTTGGAGAGGATTCCAGGCCACACCGTGTAATCGCACTTGTTAAGCAGAGTGAATGTTGTTGCTGTCACGATTCCTGCACGAGATTCGGCCGATTAAAGCGGCGATTTCAGAAATTGGATCGGATCCGGATGAAATAAAGGGATTTGGAGATTCATACCTAATCGATACGCAAAGGCGGCGAAAGCCAAGAGCAACTGAAGTTTGTTAGCCATAAAAGAGTGAATGGAGGGGGATGGAAGATGCAATCGAAAACCTGGCTTCCTCCTCGCGGGAATTTGGGAGCACCGAGAGGTAGTGGACGAGTAGAATTTATAGAGAGAGAGGAACAGCTTTTTGTGCGCAGTGACTCTCCACTCTCCAGTGAGTGTATTATTGTTAGGGAAAATTATATAAAGCCACCCATTAAATTTTAAATTACAGAAAACCACCCGCTGTATAAGTTATGTCAACAAAACACCACCCATGTCCATTTTCTGTTAAAGTCTGTTAAGTTTGTGTTAAAAGGCATAGTTATCCCTCCCTCTTTCTCCTCTTGGTTCTTCCCATCTCCCGCTTCTCTCTCAATTGCTCCCTTCATTTGCTCTCATCTTTGAAAACTCATGTTTGCTCCCTTCGTCTCATTCACTGTAAAAAGTTAAATTAGGGGTCGTTTGATATTGATATATGTATATCAGGTATGTGTATCGGTATCATCCATACCCATATCTATGTTTGGTAAATGAGTATATCAAAATATGGATATCAAAAGTGGTATTTTCAATATCTCCATATACATATTTCTTCTATTTTAGCCCTGTTTCATATCTCCAAAATTTGGAGAATATCATATTTCTTTTTTTTTTTCCCAACGCTTCATCTCCTTCCCCTTCTTCTTCATTTGCTGCCTCTTTTCCTCCATCTGCTGTACTTCGATTGCCCTATTTCATTCCTTACTTCTTGGGAGGTCTCATTTTCTTCGTTGTTTCCGGATCTGTTCTTCACCGTTCCCATTGATTGGTGTGCTTCAATTGAATGAGGGACACCCAGACAAACTCTGTGATCAAATCTCCGATGCAGTTTAGGATGCTTGCCTTGCCCAGGACCCCGATAGCAAGGTTGCTTGCAAAATTTGTACCCCATCCACGCCACCATCTGCAACGGAGACGATGCCAGTAGCCCATTGAACTAATTGGGAGGGTGGCTTGGGTTTTGGATCCATCACGAACTCGAGCGTAAGTTTTTGTCTTCTTCCTGGTAGCATTTTGGGAGAGAGATGAGATTGGGCTGGTAGATGTAAAATTTGACACCCATATCCTTGACCTATCAAACGGGATATCAGATATTCGATATCAAATTTGATACCCGTATCTTTGATATTGATATCTAATTTTCATACCCAAATCTGATATACGTATATGGATACCAAAAAAGCCCTTAGACAACCACCTTCCTAGGGCTGTGCATAACCGAATATCCGGTACGACACGACACGTACGGTATGTCAGATACACGAAACCGATAACCCTGAAAAGGTCGATCTGAACACGACACGATAAGTATCGGGTATTTGCCATGAAAATACGAAACAGTTCCGTGTCGGATACCCGTATAACAGGACACGAACCATTTATAAAATCTTTTTTTTTTCGGGATTTATTGGGCTCAAATCTAATGGGCGCGTAGCCACTGTTGGAGCCTCTCTCACCAAAGAAACTTGCAACGCCTCCTCCCTGACGTCGTACAGATTCTCGCACACCAGGCCGTAATCGGCGCCGTTTCCAATCCCCACACCGGAGAAAACAGACCTAGAGTTTAATACAGATACACAGTCGAACATCTTCGAAAAGATTATGAAATTGAAACAAAATCAGCCCCAATCCAAATTCAATCTTCATTAGGAGAAATAAAGCCTGGAGAATCAGACATTTGAAGATTGGAGGCGTGGTCCGTACAACCGCGGGCACGGCTCTGTGTTTCACCGTGTCCTCAGCTTGTCTTCAGCAATGCTTCCTTGGTCATTTGGCTTCCTTCTTGATTCCTTTCTTTCACCAACAACCCTTTTTCTAAGCTCGAATCTCTAATCCTGAAATTAACCAATAAAATGTGTAGATTCCGAGTCTTTTAATATATATCATCAAGATGCGAATTAATTCTAAATCATGCAATATGGACTCTCTAATTGCATTAAGACCTACATATAATGCCTATACAAAATATGCATCTCCTTCTCCTCAGTGTTGATGCCTTTAATTTCACTTGCAGACGATGCCTTCAATCTCAATAGTAAGATAACTTCGATTTTGACAACGATGAAATTTAAGGCAATTTCAATTTCGGCCAAATTGAAGCTGAAAATTCGCAGTTTTCAGCTTCAATTCCTCCTCCTCGACTACGGGCCGAAATTGAAATTGAAGAGAGAGGGCAGAAATCAGGATTGACAGATTCCTTCAATTTTTCCTATAGACTAGAAGAGCAACAACAACCACTCACCTGAATCTTCATCATATTCAAAATCGAAACCTCTCTCTTCAACTCCCCCTTCGAATCAGCAGAGACAACTCTCAATCACGCCAAATTGAGCTTCTTTCTTCTTCCTCGGATCTGCTTTGTGGGCATAGATCAATGGCGACTCTTCTTTCTAGGTTTTCTTTTCCCATCCTCACGCACTCCCTTTTTCTCTCTTTCCAGCCGGTTAGCCAGTTTTGTTTTAACCGATTGGCCTACAATTTTTTTTGGAGGGAGTGCTAGCCTCTGCAAATTATTAGAGGAGAGGGTTACATGTGCAAACTTTTTCGGATAGTGGATTACTTACTACCATTCCCTCTTTTTTTTTTTAATTACAAACCTCAATGATCTTTTAGAGGTTTTAATTATTTTCTTAGTTTTTTTGTTGTACAATTATTATTTTTATTTGAATAATATATTAGTTATGAAAATTTCAAATAGAATTGCAGGGAAAAAAATTTACTCCTAATAAATCAAATACTATGTTAATTAAGATTTATATTTTAGTTAAATAGAAATATTAAAATATTATATAGATTAATATATAATAGTACTGATTATTTTTCTTTTATAATCTATAAATATATTTTTATTTTTTAAATAAAATATCTATATATAGACAAATTATATGTCTTGGGGTTTCCATAAATTATAATTATAGTGTTAATTTATTTTAATTTTGTATGAGAATTTTTTTCTAAAATCAACCAGATGACATATATCAGTTATCACACATACTTCTATATACGAAGTATCGATTTTAATAACCATTCCGGAATGGCTCACTAGAAAGGACTTGTGGATGGTACCCATAGGTCCCCGGTTCGAACCCCGGAATGACCGCTCTTTATTTACCAATTCAAGGAGTATCGATTTTAATATGTATGTATGTATGTTTATATGGTAACTTAAGTTATCGATCAATCGACATTTTTGACCGAACTATAAAGTCATGTGTTATTTTAAAACTGGAGTTTTTAGCACGGTTTTTAGGTTGAACCGAGTTGTAAAGTCACCATGTGATTGAGGTTTTTAGCACAGGTTTCAAATAAACCAAGTTATAAAGTAGTCCTCACGGTTTTTACCACAATTTGAGGTTTTCACCGGAGTCCATCCCTATATATATGGGAAAACTAATTAAAATACCCCCACCTTTGGGGGTATGGTAAAAATATATCCCCAATTTTCAAATATAATAAAAATATCCCGACCTTTGAGGGTACTGGTAATATATTACCAAGGGTTTTCTCACAAGGGTTTTCTTAAACGATTTCCTTAGAAAAAAAATAAAGAACTGGACTGGATTCATACCCAATGCTTTTTCATCCCTCCTATCTTCTTCCGTGGTCGCTTCTTGTACTGTCTTCTAGGTTTTCCAGGTAGCTCATGGTTCCTCTTCAATGGCAGTCTTCTTCCCTCGTGGTCGCTTATCTTGAGCTGTCTCTCTCACATCTTCTTCCTCTTTGATTTGTTCACGAATTTTGTTGAGTAAATTTTTTTCCCCTCTTCGTTGTTGTTGTTGGTTTAGTTTTGTTGCCGGGTTGGTGTTAGGAATAGTCGTGTTGTGTTAATTTGAGGCAATTTTGAATGGATTAGTTGCTTGGTTGAATCAATTTCGTTTTTCGGGTTTAATTTTGTTGCCGGTTTATTTTTTTCCTAAGGAAACCGTTCAAGAAAACTCAATTTTAGCGTTATATTTGTAAAAAAAAACTTCCACGCAGGTAGTCTGTTTAAAAAAAATCCATGTAGGTCGTCTTGTTCCCATGAGAAAACTCGTGGTAATATATTACCACTACTCTAAAAGGTCGGGATATTTTTATTACATTTGAAAGTCGGGGATATATTTTTACCATACCCCCAGGGAGGGGTATTTTAATTAGTTTTACCTATATTATATATATATATATATATATTAATAGTTGACATTAGATTTAATTAAATATTTTGAGATAAACCCAATGGTTAGTAAATGAGTGAAAAATAAAAGGGAAAAATGTATCTTTGTTTGTTTTCTTAATAAATGTGTAGATTTAATTCAAGAAAACCCTTGTCAAAAACAAAATCCATGTAGGTTGCCTTGTCAGCATTTTCGACCCATGAGAAAACCGGTGGTAATATCTTACCACTACCCTCAAAGGTCCGGATATTTTTATTACATTTGAAAGTTGAGGCTATATATTTTTACCATACCACTAAATAGTGGTGGAGCCAGAAAAACTTCGGAGGGGGGCACAACCGGTGGTGGTTTGGTTGGCCGAATCTCTAGTTTATACATGTACGATATAGTTTTGGATTAAATTGGCATAAAGAATTATATATAATACAATAATAAATGATGTTATTTAAGATAAAATGTCATCGGTTTATGATAAAACGCTATCATTTTTTTCGTGTATACAAAAAAGAAATATAAATACATAAATGAAATATCCAGGAAAAAATTAACTAAATAAGTATAGGAAACACAATATAATAAACATTAAGTTAATATTATGGTTGTTATATGATTTGAGTAGCTAGAGCTTGACTCGAGTTTTGCTCAATAAAAGCTTGGTTCGAGCGTCATTTACAAAATGAGTTGATTATTAGCACATTTTTAAGATCGATTTAAAGTTTGGCTATGCTCGATTGAAACTCAAATAACACGATTTTTTTAGAGTTTACAAATTTTCTTTTAAGTTATCATGTCCTGAGCAAGTAAGGTTGCATAATACTTGGGGGAAAAAAAACTCAGCTAAACCTCGTTCATTTACTAAACAAGGTGAGTCTGAGCTCAAGTTCAAATATAGGTTTGACTCGAGCTTGATTCGTTTCTAAATGAGCTAAATATAATCAAGCAATACTAGACTTGTTTGGCTCGAATAACAACATAGTTAATATATAACTTGTTGCACTCGTTTCTAAGTGTTTTATCTAATTGTCGAAATGATTAGTATAACATCTCATTTCGAAGCTCTCGAGATGAGTCATAATATGCAAATGTTAATTTAAGTAAAATATAAAAACATTAGTCTATTGAAACAAAACTAAAGTGATTAATATACCTTTAATTTTTAAACATTCATAAATTTTTACTCAAATGTCGGATTAAGACGTATTATATATCAAAACGAAGATATCGACGAGGAGAATGCACCTAGGTAGTTCTTCGAATGGGAGGGGGCACGTGCCCCTCTAGGCCCCCCTTCAGCTCGGCCCTTGCCCCTAAAGGTTGGGGTGTTTTAATTAATTTTTCCATTTTAAAATAATATCATTGAAAAGAAAAAAATAATATATTGAAAAAATATTTTAACTGAATATGAAAAAATATAACATACTAAAAAATTAATATAATAAATTGAAAAAATGATATCATTTAAAGTAGTAAAGATTTAACTAACTATAATTTGATAACGATCCAAGTAGAGAATAATATCAACTTCAAAAAATGTTCTAACTTAATATAATATGTAAAGATTTACGTATAGAAGATATAAAAAATAGATATATAATATATTGGTAGATATAGATGTAATATTTATAATATTTAAAGATTTATATATAATTGGTTTAAAGAGATAAATTAATCATATAGATTGGGATTGATTTAATTATAGTTTGAATATACCAATATATTATATTCAATTAGTTAACTAAATATGTCTTTCCAAATACAAACAATTGTTTATTAAATAGATTCCAGATATAAATTAATAAAATAATAATTTGGTAATATTGGAAAATGATAATTTCTTATTGGTTAAGAAGGCTAAATGTAAGGAGAGAGTGATACATGGACAAAAAGGCTAAATGTAAGGAGAGAGTGACACATGGACAAATGTTCTCTTTTAAAATATAAAAACTAGTGTAATACCCGCGCCATGAGTGGTTGCGATGGAAAAAAAGAAGAGAATATATAATATTTATTATAAGGAATGACCAAATAAAATATAAACAAATGTTTGAAAAGTATAAAACAACAAAATTATTATTGAACGACATATGTGTTTAGAAAAGGCACAGATTGAGTTGGTGATGTAGGCTTCGTCTATGCAAATCCTGAAAAAAAAAATAATGATGAATACAAATGGGTGAATTTGTATGATAGAGATCATTTATAGGTTAATAATAAATGATATACAAATTAAAATGTAAATATAAAAAGTTTAATAATGAACCAAAATGTGTAACTTACATAAGGAAGACAAATCAGTTATAATTTAGGATGAAACCAGATGTTAACCCAAATAAAAGAAAAGGTCATCAGCTTGAGTAATGAAAGGAATGAAACCAACATCAATATAAGATTTTAAAAAAAATAAGCATATTATGAAAAATGTTAGCAAATTTACCTGCTAGGATAAAGCTTCCAAGACTTCTTTGTACACCACATTAGTTGTAGTATTCAGTGGATTACTGTCCTTATCACAAGATAGAATTTTCAAGCCGGCTTTGCTTGTAACCCTCGAGACAACAACATACAACTGACCATGGCAGAAGACTGGCCTCCTAAGGTACAACCCTACGCGTGAAAGAGATTGCCCTTGACTTTTATTAATGGTCATGGCAAAACAAACTGACACTGGGAATTGTCGTCTTTGAAACATGAACGGTAAAGATGTCGTCTGCGAAGGACACATGACCATACGTGGGATGAAGACCTGGTCCCCAGCATTTCTACCTGCCATAACCTTGGCCTCAATCACGTGGTTACACAGCCGTGTGACTATCAATCTCGTTCCATTGCATAAACCGACGGATTGGTCTATGTTCCTTATCAGCATAATCGGAACACCAACCTTCAACCGTAAGGCATGATTTGGTATACCCGAAGCTTTGATGGTATTAAGAAAATCAGTGGAATATAGCGGTTGGCTATAACTTATATATCCATCCGTTTTCAAGATACTATCAGAACTAAGCTGGTATATCTTATCCTCTCCTGTAATATTAGCGAGTATGAAGTCATTGACATCATCCACAAATTCATGGGTGGGAGAAAGGATGGCTCTTTCTTGAAAATAACTTAGATCAGAAAAATGTTGCATCAAAGAGGGATAAGTAGATTCAACAATTGTTGCAACGGGATCACTTGTGTAAGAGGCGCTTCATCCCAAATAATCAATCGTGCCTTGCATATAAGCTCAGACAATGCCGTACCTGGCTTAATGTGGCAAGTAGAATGAGACTGAATGTCTATAGGAATGGCAAATCGAGAATGGGCTGTTTTGCCTCCTGGGATAAGAAGAGAAGCAATACCACTCGAAGCAACAGTTAGAACAATGCCACCTGTAGAACGTATACCAGCCGAAAGAGCTCTCCATATAAGTGTTTTGCCTGTTCCACTATACCCAGAGAGAAAGAAGAGCCCTCCTACATCATGAGAGATAGCACTGATGATCTCACCATAAACTACAGGCTGCTCATAGTTAAGCTCATCTTGAATGAGCTTGTTAGAGCCCTCTGTGATAAGGATATCATTTGGAAGAGGCATTGGAGGGTGAGCTCTAAGAGAACTACCATTACACTGCAAGGATTTCTCAATTTCTGCAAGAGCATAGTTTCTTAGCTGTTCTTCACTTAACTGCAAATCTGAAAAGATAAAGAGTTAAGGACAGAAATTATTAATCAACGTTCGTCGATTTAAAGTTTTAGCAAATGTTATTCAATTTTCAGTTTTAGCAATATGTGAGAACTGCTAAGTGTTAGCAATATGAAATTCAATTTGTAATCATCAATCATTTATATATTGAGCAATATATAAATTCAGCATGTTGTAAATTAAGTGTGAATATCTGTAAAATCAGCCCTAAGTAAATTTACAAATAAGTGAGTTGAGCAAATATGAATTTCAGCAATCTTAAATTCGGCAATTTGTAGTTTGAAGATGAAGAAAGGAAATGAAACCAGATGCTCAATTTGACATAAACACATTGCCAATTTATCAATTTGTAGGTTGAAAAGAGTATTAAAGTATAAATCTGAAATTCAACTTAAAGTGTTATCAATTGTTAAGAAATTTTATGTTTTAGCAATATGTGTCAATTTTAAGCTCATGAATTTAGATTTGGAATTATTAATATCTAATCCAGTGTGCAATATATAAATTCGGCATTCTCTAAATTATGTTTGAATAACTGTAAATTTATTTATGCAATTTGTAAATTCTGCAAACGGTAAAAAAAACAAATATGTCTATTAATCAAATCTGAATATAAATTTTAGGAAGATGTTCAAAATAATATAAATGTAAAATCAGCATTATAGGTGTGAAGTTAGTAATTGACAAATAATATAAAATCACTTAATTATAAATTCAGCATTTACCAAGTTCACATCGCAAAACTCTAATTTACCAATTAATTAATTTAGAATAAAATATAGTTATAGGTCTAGCATAATGAAGGTTTAAATGATTGAATATTTTAAAATCACTTAATATATGGATTAATTTATATTATTTATGCAACCACATGCATCCGCCTATAGTCACAATCAATTAAAAGAAAACTAATTTATCAATTAGAAGACAAATAAAGTGATAGGTTCATTTAGCCAAGACGAAAGATAACATGAAACCTACATGGTCGATCAATAAGGCTAATTTGGTTCGCTCTTCAAAGACACCTTAACTAGACCTGTCAAAACATTACCCGACCCGAAAACCCGATCCGACCGCCCGGAATTTTTTTGGTCAAGACCCGAAAATTTTGACTCGGAATTTTTTTTCGACCCAAACCCGAAAATTTTCCGGGTAATGTGGGTTTCGACCCGGTGACCCGATTGACCCGGAAATTTTGACCCGATTGACCCGGTTGATTTATAATTAAATATATTTATATATAATTAAAATTTATCGCAAAATTATCAAATCATGATTTTTTTAATTTAAAAAAGAAAAAAATTGACAAACCCGAAATCGACCCGAAACCCGGTCAAACCCGAGTTCTAGTCAACCCGAAAATACCCGGGACCCGTTTTACCCGAGACCCGAAGTGACCCGACCCGAATGACCTATTTGACAGGTCTAACCTTAACTCATCATCATTCAAATGAATAACTTTTAACTGTAGGTTATAAATCAGCCTACAACTTAGACAACCAATTCTAAATCCATAATCGTTATTATTCATTTTAAATAAAATAAAAGGAGAGAACGTAAAACACAAAGACCAGCTATCAACCAAAACAAAACCAATTCAATCCAAGGGAAAAGAAATCCAATCTCGCAATCAAAATCAAACCAATCAAGACCAAAGCCCAAAGATTTAAGTTTATATAAATGTAAATTTATTGAGCAATATATAAATTCATCATTTAGTAATTGACAAATATGTAAATTCACATACCTTTTGTAAAGGCCCGGATTTTTAAATAATAAATTTCAACAAAAAATATAAAATGGATTTAAGTAAAAAAAAAACGGATATTTTAAGGAAAACTCGTCTTTAAATTACTAAATCGAAATTGAAACTCTTTAAGCCAATTCCGGCCCAATTTTTATCATTGAAGGACAATTCTATTGTTTTGCCTCGGGATTTGAAATAAACTTTGGGATGTCTATATCCGTGTAATTTTGAAGCGTTATTTTAATCGAGTCGGGATAAGGTCGAGAGAGAGGGTTTCGGGATTTATTTATCGAATATTTTGAATTGCAATTGGGACCATTTGATCTTGTCTTCTTCCCCTTTCTTCACCCACATTGCTGCAAAAATCTGAATTCTCCTTGCACTCGGCGGTAGCTTTGAAACAAAACACCATCACCTTTGTCACACTTTCCTCCCACCATTTTTGGTTAGTCAACCCCCTACCATCTCCTTCCTTCACCCCTTTCTTCCCCAAATATAGCAAAGAGCCAAACTGGCCTGGCTTGGCCTGGTCCTTCCACTGCAACGTCCCATTTCCCCTTCTTTAAGTAATTTCAGGAGCCAGCCCGTCTCCCTTGCATCGTCTGTTTCCCTAAGGCAGCAGCCTGCCACATCCATTCTCTTCCCCTTTTCTGATTTCAAGAGAGTGTCCCATACCCACACACATTCAACCACAAACCCCATCTCCTTCCTCTTCTCCCCATTGTCAAACACAACCTTTGGTTCTCTTTCCCCTTGGAAATCTGCACTCGACATTCACCCTCTTTGCAGCCCAGAGTCCGCCTGCACATTCTCCTTCTTTCCTGTGTTCCCAGCAGCGCAGCGCCTCCCGAGCACCCAGGCGCTGTCCGGATCCACCGACGCGCCTGTTCTATTCCTCCTTCCCTATTTTCACTGTCAGAAGGAGGTTGGGACTGGCCGAGCCCCTCGACAGCTCCTTCCTCCGAGTCGAGCAGTAGCAGCAGCATCCCCATCGTCTTCCTCGACGCCGACGCGCCCAGGTCGCCGGTGAGACTCCTCTCCTTCCTCCTTTTCCGATTGAACCGAGCACATGAGGGAGACAGTCGGTTTTTCCCTCCTTTCACTTTCTTTCGCATCCAATTAGCTTAAACAAAGGAACTTTAATCCCCTTCTACACTCCTTAGGTCATCTCCGGCGGTACTCCATCCCGGCGAGGCGGAATCGATCGATTTCCGGGCTTGAAGAACTCTTGGTGAGAACCCCTCTTTCCCCTCCTTTCTTGTTTAAATCCGTGCCCTTATTGTCGGGTTGGGTGGTCGGAGAAGGGGCATTTCCGGCCAGCTTCCTTCTCCTCCTTTTCTTTCCTCCGATTTCGAGCAGTGGTTGAAGACAATGAACAGTAACGGCTGGGGTTTGATTTTCTTTTCTTTGTTGAACCGGTTCATGGGATTATTTAACAAAACCGGTTTGGTTTCCTTTTAAAGACAAATCAGGTTTGGGCTGGGTCCTTATTGGATCCGAAAATTTAAGAAGTATTTGGGCCTATTTTCTTTCATAGTTTGGGCAGCTGGGTGTTGGGCTTCTTCAGGGTTATTCCTGTGGGATGTGGGTTGTGTTTCATGTGTTATTGTTATCATGTTATGATAAGTTATATAGTTATATGTCATGTTATTTTATGATTACATTTTTATTCTTGATCTAATAAAAGATATACTTTTTGAAATTTTACATCTTATGAAAATTATCTTTTGGAAGGGATATTATTAAGATATGTATTTGTGATGTTTTAAGTATAAAATTTTAGGAATTTGAATTGAAATATGGGTTTTAATTTATAAATATGGTTGTGAAAATAGAAGTATTTTGTGACTAAATGCCGAACATTATTCTATAATGATTTTGAAATAAGAAGCATGTCGGAATTATTTTATTGGTATAAATTTACCAATGGATTAAAGATTTAATGTTTATAAGTGGATTTTGGCCAATTATGATTTGAGAAAATGTTTTGAATATGAGTTGACTTAACTTGAGATTTAAGAGTTTGGAAAACTTTGAGAAAATGATTTACTTGTTTCAACTCGGAGAATTTATTGTTGAATCATGCTTGAGAATTTTGTGGATTTTAAATAAGATATGGAATGATATATGATGAGATAAGACGGAATGATCGGAAATGAGATATGTGAAGTTATGTGTGATAGTTAGGGCGCCTTGTGTGATTTAGATAGACTTATGCATATCTGTATATTTGTTAGGTGATTGTTGCTTGTTGGACCCCGCTTGCGTTATCTTTTGTTGATCGGCATTTCAGGTAAGTTCCCTAGGGGGCTTACTCAGGTTGGACATTCATGCCTGTTGTTGCATTTTATGTTAGGTGTTGCATATGCATAAAAGCATGCCATGTAGTATCCTGTTTAGGTTGCACTAATTGAATGAGCATCTGCTTACTTTATGCGTTTGAAACAGAACGCCCGTTATCTGTGATAGTCCTAGAGTCTTTGCTAGGGTCATAGGGTAGCCCAGCCTCATCGGGTACCCTGAGTCAATCGAGTCGATATGAGCATGATATGATAGCCCAGCACCATCGGGCAATCGATGAGATGATATGATATGATGATGTCGTGGTTTGTGCACCACCACGATGAAATTGCTATGCTATAGCCCGAACTGGCCAGTCTCTGCACTAACGGAAAGGGGTGCAGAGGTAGGAGAGGGACATGCCAGTTGGCATTATGTGGGCGCCTTAATTGTCTTTCCGTATATGAACTAGGAGCATGCTAGTGTGTTTAACTTTCGTACTGCAT
This sequence comes from Persicaria maculosa, assembly GCA_963922045.1. NCBI lineage: Eukaryota > Viridiplantae > Streptophyta > Magnoliopsida > Caryophyllales > Polygonaceae > Persicaria > Persicaria maculosa. The sequence goes on from OY998253.1 coordinate 15,388,964, forward strand.
TAGAGCATCTTTATTAGGTATAGCACATACTATGTGGCCTCAGCGAGGACTGCCGGTCCCGCATGAGTGGCTCGATCTGACTCCTTTCCCCGTTCTTTTTTTTAAGGTATTCTCTGCAGATTTTGAGTGCTCGATGTCTATATGACGGGGGTTCCCTTTTTGCGAATCGAAGAACCTGGCTAATTCTCTGACTTGGAATAAATGGTAATCATTCGCTTATATTTTGGTTTTGACCCGGCTTTGCCGTGACACTTTGTATCTTAACTTTGCTTCCGCTTTACTTTCTTTCGAATTGAATTTCGCGGCATAGTCATAAGACAGGTTAAGGGTACCCAACGGCCTTACGATGCTTTTAGGGTTTGAAATCCCCCTTTATTATTGACCTTAAAATTGAATTTGAAACCTCGACCCGTACCTGGATTGCAAGATCTGAACAAGGGGTTTTATCCCTTGAAACGTAACCCGGAAATCATAATTCTGGGCCGTTACACCTTTCATCCGAAGCAATTTCCTTTGACGGTGAAAAATATCATCTGTCAAGAGACGCCATGTTTGTTCCCAAATGAATTCTGGCCTGGACAAAGTACCAGTTAACAACAACATGGCAAAAAGTCTCCGCAAGTAGGATGGATGAGCTGAAAAGCTGGCTTCTTCGATGGCTTGTATGTATTCCTTTTCATCGTCTAGTAAACCCCATGCATAACATGCCTCTTTGAAAGAAGGGTATAATACTCCGTCAATAGTTCAAATATCCTCATAGCTTTTAGGACCTCAAACTTGATTTAGTAAGATGCGTAGATAGTAAAGCTCTTTGGCGACAGGAGTGACATGGAACATCCTTCCAATGGCAAAACCACGCTTTCTAGGAGGCCATTCATGCTGCTGTGGTTTCCAGACAAACTCCGTAGGGAACTCGGCATAAGTTAACTTTCTGGCATGCTCATACTTCTTGTTACATTCCATCCAGGCCAAAAACATGGTAGGTTTGCCTACAACTTTCTTGACCACAGATTTGATCGGTTGAGCATCACGAAATACAACATTCTGCTGATCCTTCAGATGGAAATTTAGCGTCTCAACTCTCAACAGAGGGTACCCTGTAGTGGATAGGAAACTCGAAATGCGTCAAAGTGCTTCAATTGGAGAGAGATATCTGGAAAAAAAAGGAAGTGGTTTATAATGGGATAGTGTCAAACTAAATGTAGAAGTGGATTAAAAGAACAATCGAACAAATTGTATTTTTCAAAAACAACTCACGTAGTATATAATGTGGTTAATGAGTGATTACCAATGAAACGTAGAGATGTATATATCATCCGTTCTAAATAATCTATCAACATTTATAAATTATTAATCATCATACACGTACATACAAAATGTATATACGTGTACGGTAGTATTTAGAGAGGGGATGGACGAAAATAAAATTAAAGAGAGTAAAATTAAATTAATGGAAAAGAAAAATAAAATTAAATTATACGGAGTAAGGTAGTATTTAGAGAGGGGATGGACGAAAATAGCATATAAAAGGTAACCACCGGTAATATAAAAGTGGCATGATAAACTAATGGAAAAGAAAAATATTACTTGGCATCGGTGAGATTTTTTATTTCATCAACATCTTGTCCTTGTTGGTCATCATTAGAAATCGTGGCCATGATTCGATCATCTCCCTTACTTATGTATTTGAACAAATATTTAATTGACCTTGTCTGGTTGCCCCATTCAACGTTTATGTGTGCTTGATATTTGAGAAGGAGATATGGATTGTAGGGAACCACAAATCTACTGTCAAACTCGTGCTGGCCCTTCTTAACCGTGAAATCGGTGTTCGATCTCTTGTATAAGGCATATCCATCATCATCAAATGTGGTTCTTTCAACATACCCTTTGGGAAAAAAAATTGGAGCAAGACCCTTGCTGCATGCAGACGGCATTGGTCTTAGATTGACCGCATGGGCCATGAATCATGAAACTCTTCACTGCTGCATATAAAGCTGGCTGGTGGTTCGGATCTGGAATTTCTGCAGAGATGATGTCATCTGCGGTAGACAACTTGTCCTCTTCCTCCAGCCACATAACTATATGAGCATGGGGCAATCCACATTTTTGAAACTCTATAGGATATATAACTGCAGAAATATATAAATTCGGTTCAGCAAGCTGCAATTGATTAAGAAATATACAAATTCATCAGTTTATAAATTCATTTCAGACATGCGAAAATCAAATCCATGATTCCAAAAAAAGCACTAAATAAAATGGGATATAAAAAACAAAATATCAAACAGCAGCTGTATGCCGCAGCTGCAATAGCAACACTGCAACAGCAGCTCATACAACACAGAATCGAGAAAAAAAATTGGTTGAAAAAATAAAAATTAATAACTAAAACAGCAGGTGCAAACAGTTCAATACTTCGAACAGATGCAAAAAATAATAAAAAACAAATCCAAAATAAATAGCAACAACAATAAATTCGGACAGGCAAGTAGTCAACAGATGCAACAGGTTTGAGATTTTGAGGTTTCGAACTGATTAAAACAACAACAGATTCAAGACAGAATCAAGACAGATTTGAGAGGTCCGGATTTTGAGCAAATTCAAATAGCATCAGAAACACCCAACAGATTCTGGTATACCAACACCAGCTGCGAAGTGAAGGTAATGAACAAATTCGGATGGCCATAAAACTTGCAAAGTGCCATGGCACCTTGATAGTTTTGCATCATATACCTAGGTCCGCCGGTAAAGGACGACGGCAGAAGAATACGCTTGCCAGCAGAAGCATGTTCATTGTTTCCATTTGATGCCGCCACTGTGAGGTTCATATAAGTATCGGAACGTAAATCATCCTGATGAAATCGAAAGTATAAGAAACGGGATGACTCAATCATAGTGTAAGCATCGACCACTAACTGCTGAAACAACTTCTGAGCGAATAAATAAAGTGCCTGCTCCGTCAGCCGGTGTTGGAATATGTAAGCAAAAAAATCCCTCAGAGTTAACTTAGTTCTCTTGCTGGTGCCATCAACATCACGATGCTCAATCTCGATTGTGTAACCATCTTCAACATACAAAAATAGCAAAGGATATTGAAGAGCAAGATAGGAAGGATGTAGCTCAGTTATACGTTGCAGTTGACCAGTTTGTGTCTCAATAACAATGTCTCTTCCACCATTTTCAGAATCGGTGTCATAAAAAATAATAGCTGCAACGTCTGATGTAGTTGGAAGGTTGTACCTCCTTCCATTACGACCCCTCCTGCCGAGTAGCTTCGGCTTCACAGTTTGAGAAAGGTCATTCAATAACCTATCCTTGGCCATCCTAAAGGATTGAGAGAGTGGGTTATGCTCATCTAGCATACTCTTTAGATCACCCACAAAAGATTCATCAAATTCTTCAGATTCACTTTGCCTGCGAGCATTAAAATAATTATTGTTAATCGAGTAGCGACACTTAGAAAGTTCAAGTTATAAATGATATATCAATTTCAAACCTGGTAGCTCGAATGCGATTTGTTTCCTCGTTATATGTATCATATATATATAATTGAGGGAACTTAGGGGAATCTCCATCAACGGGCACAAGACTTCCGATCCTATGAATGTTCTGACCTTGTATGCAATAAACGTAAGGCCCATTGCCGGGAGGAGGTGAAAACTTTGCACCCATGGAGGTGAATGCAAACATATTATTGTAGCTCCGAATATACTTGAAAAAATGGCTACTCCTTGGATCAACACCAAAGAATAACTCTCTCAACAGAATGGGAAGTTCAATAACTTTTGGCAACTCAATCTTCCCCTTAGAACAACACAAACTGAAAGTCGGATTGGTCTGATTGTGAGACCTGTCACTTCGTTCCTCGTACCACATAATGGCATTGCAATACTTACAAGTCCAATTTGAAAAGCCCAATGTCATGATACCCTACACACCGATAACAAACAAATCACAATATTCGTATAGTAATTATACTTAAAACAATCCATAAAATAGCATATATGAAAGAAACAATCACGTAATGTGACAAACCAGCAGAAATGAATATATATGGAAGGATGCATAAACATATTTAATAATATATGATATATATATCATAAAGAACGTCGAGGTAGAACATATTGAAGTGTCGTCATTAAACCAAGATGAAGTATGCGTAGTACCATCAAGAACATCGGTGGTAGGGTTGTCTGGTTGAGCTGCAGAACCTGTTCCCGGTGTCGTAGAATCTAATACAAGTGAAATAACATTTAATTAGGTGAAATAGATAGGATTAGGCCTGATATACGAGCCTATAAGCTCGAGTACTGGCTGCTCAAGCTCGGCTCGTTTATAAACGAGCCGAGATCGAGCTCGAGCTCAAATCCTATTCGAGTATATTTATATGCTCAAGCTCGGCTCGTGAGCTTGATGTAGAGCTCGAGCTCGGCTCGTTGAGCTAGTTTGTTCTCGAGATTAATTCATAGCCAACAAAGTCATTAATCAACAAAGCTACCAAAACACAGCAATAAATGGAGCCGAAAATCAGCTCACCGGTGGTGCTATCAGATTGCGCCGGAGAAATGGTGGATTGGGAATGAACCGACAAAGGCTGCTATCAGATTCTTAACGATGGAGCCGAAAATCAGATCTGCAAATGGAAACACAAAGCTATCAAATCTGAAATGGAAATGCAAATGGAGAGAAACAACGAACAAAGCTATAAGATTCAGCACCGCCGGTGAGGAAATGGACAGAGGCAGCACCGCCGGTGAGGAAATCGCTGGACTGGAGGCAGTGGAGGGAGATAGACGACGGCTTCCGGACTGGAGGGTGACAGACGGTGATGGCTTCCGGACTGGAAGGTGACAGACAGTGACGGTGATGAAAACGCTGCTCGAGCTTCGTTGGAGGGTGACCGGCGGTGACGGCTACGGCTTCGCTGGACTGGAGAGTGGAGGGTGACAGTTTAGGGTTTCTGTTTGTGACGAGAATAATGGCCGCCCGCGCCGAATGGGAATGACGGGGTGGGTCATGAAACACATTCTAATTGGGGGGTAATTTTGTAAATTCAAGTATGTACCGAGTTGCTGAGCTACTCGAGCTCGAGCTCGAGCTCGGCTCGAGCTCGAATCGAGCTCATTTGCAGGCTCGAACTCGGCTCATGTATTATTCGAGCGATTCCGAGTCGATTTTTTATCGAGCCGAGCCCGAGTCGATCCCGAGCTACTCGGCTCACGTATCAGGCCTAGATAGGATTGAGCATATCTAGACATACACATAGTCAAAGAAAAAAGAAAAAATTAGGAGCAAGGGGATTAGTTGTATAACAGTAGGTGCAAATGTTAAAGTATATGATTGAAATACATGACAAAATGAACGTGTGATATTTATGAGACGTAGGTGTCGTATATCAATATAGGAGAGTTAAGGTCAAATATAATATGCAAAAAACAATAATATGAATTGATAGCTCTATAGAGAAATGGGAATACCGGGAGGAAGGTCACGTCTAAGAGGTTTAGATCGTTTTGATGAACTTGGGGTAGTGCACAATGAAGGAGCTTGCTCCCGTGCTTGACGCTTTGATGCTATAGAAAGTCATCTGTTAATTCTCAGCTCCTTCGGGGTGAGCCCTTTGATTGAGTCATCTGGTTGACATTGAATGTTGCCTAAGGAATAAACACCAATGAAAATATTGTTTACCACGTAGTGATGTAATCCGAAAATCTCTGGGGGTATGGACAGGTGAATTGAGGTTAACTGGACGAAAGTAAGATAGTAAGTATGTGTAATCGAAGAAGTAATAAGGTAGTATTAGAATGGATCGGAGGGAGAAAAATAAATTTATATTATCATTAGAGATTTCCATCACAGGAGTCCTCGTCTGCTTAGAAGAATTCGGAGTTGAGGAACCACAATCTGTTGGAGTTATGATGATCGACCTGGTCACAAACTGTAGTCGAATATAAGTCAAAGGAAGTTGTAATTGAGAAACAGAAACATAGGAATACCATTTTCCATGTCGATTAAAGGGGCCCTCTTATGAGATGTAGATTCAGGTGTAATACGTTTTGAATGATCTGCGAAACGGTTCAATGAGTTATGATTACTCAATATAATACGTGAGAATGAGTTAGTTGGTGAAGGAATGAAAATGAACAGCCTAGTAACGCACGAAATGGGCAGTTAGTCCATTGGCAAGGAGTGGTCGATGTATAAACAAACAACATATTATATATTTGTATATGCAAAAACAAAAGTAGACATTGATTTGAAACAGATGAGGATACCGGGAGGAAGGTCACGCAAAGGAGGTTTAGGCTGTTTGGATGAATTTGTGGAAGTGCACATGAGAGGAGCTTGTTCACGTGATTGACGCTTTGATGCGATTGACAATCGTCGATTCATTCTAAGCTTAGTTGGTGTGAGCTGTTCTGATGCGGGACCATCCAAGACACCTTCGGATGATGTCCTTCTCAAGAGAAAGAAGAAGGCTCCACCATGGGAGAAGATCCAAAGGTGCAAATGACGTTTTAGACTCTCGTTCAGAATTTTGACAGCTTTTCGACGTCTCTGTAAAATGGGTCGTACGGATTCAATATTAATCGGATTGAGGCGTGCCATACCTTTTTGGAACGAGGACGAAGAGATCTACAACTTTGCTGTTGAAGGTTTTTCCAGATTCGATCTAGAGCTTGGCCGAAAATCACCATCTTTGCAAGTCTGTCACTGTTTTGACGGGAATGGATCTTATTGGGCCGAAATTGGGCTATTTTAAGTTGTTATTTTAAGACCTTATTTACTTATGTTATTTAGGTGTTTTAATTAGATGTTAGTTTATCTTCTTTACTTAGGAAAGCCGGCCCATCAGGCCTTAGAGTAGTCTATATATTTCAATTCCTACATTGTAATTCAGGGGGAACATATTGAATAGAAATTAGTCTCTCAAATTTGTATGAAACACATTGAGTGCTTGTCGATCAATTAGAGCTGTGCTCATTGATTGTCGAATTGGTATCTTGTCTCAGCTTGGTTTACTTTGTGTTCATCAACTTCGCAAGACTTGGTGATCCTAGTATCCACAAGCCCCCTCTTTGTTCCTCCAAGTTGTCCGCTTGGTTGTGTAGGGTTGCAGAGGCGGGTTATATAGTCATTGGTATTGGTTCCTACCTTCTACGGAAGCCTGGGGTCTCTATCTTGTTCTATATAGATCGCATCAGTCCTTATCAGGTCGTGTCTTTATTGCAATTTCGAGTCTTTATCAATTCTTGCATCGAGTCTTGTCCTTTCTTTATTGTCGACATCGAGTTCAGTTCTGATCTTGGTGTTCTTGCGTCATTCTTGATTGATGTTGAGGATTCTTGGTCGATTCTTGAATATTGCTTGTTGCGTTCTGTGAGTCTTGTTGAGTCTTGTTCAGTTCTTGCTTCCGTTCTTTAGTTTCTTGCTTGTTTGTCGAAGATCGGGCCATCTCACGGCTAACCCCATATCAAATTGGCATCAGAGCTTTGGTTTCCGACATCAAGATTGAGTCTTTTTCTTTTCCTAAACACAAAAACCACAAAAATAGAGTCAGTTCTTGTTTTGGTCTTTTACTTCTTGTTCTTGAATTGATTATTGCACTAACCTTTCTTGTTTGTGATTGTTGTGGTTGCTTAGCCCAAACACAAAGCCTAGCCGAGACCGTGGAGTCGACCATAGTGTGCACAACCCCCTTGTGAGCACATAGCCGACGGCATCACATGTCCCCATAGTTTCTCTTGGCCGAAAATTTCAGCCTCCACACAAAGACAAACCCTAGTTTGTTATCCTTTCTATCTTTTGTTCTATCTTTGGGAATTTTGATATATCTTTTATCTAAATTCTATTTATCTATTGCTTTTATCATAAATCTGATTTTTGGTAGATATAATCCCTATTTATCTATCATTTATCTTTAAAGCCTTAGATAGATCCACTTACCAAAGATAACAAAACCTCACCTATTTATTTATCTTTAGGGCTGCATATTCTATCTTTTACCACCTTTACTTCAAATTTTCGAGTCCTCTTCCATTCATTGAGTCTTTTCTTGCATTAGGTTAAAAAAAAAATCAGTTTCGAATTTCAGTCAAAAAAAAAAAGACATACATACTTGGACCTAGGAGGATAAAATTCACTAGGGGCAAAAGTAAGTCAAAAAAAAAAGAAAAGAAAAAAGAGAAGTATTGTTGATCTAGTGCAAGAAAGCTCCCAAGGACATTCTTTTGGTGAACCTATTCAGCCCTAATCGACATACCTATCAAACACATACCTCCACAAAATTGAAACCATACCCTGCAACTACAACGTCCTAACTTAAAGGTTTTCAATCAAAAGAGGTAAATTTCCATTCTTTGTTAGTTTCTTTTATTTTTTCTCTATTGCAGCTACTGTCGAGTGCTTCTCTCTATTGATCGAGTACTTTTGCTGCTGTGTCGAGTTGTTGTTGTTTGTGTCGAGCACTCTATACCATTGACGAGTGCTTACAGCTTGTGTCGAGTTAAGTTTGCTTGAGTCGAGTGATCTCAGCCCTTGCCGAGTTCTCTCTTGTGTGTGTCGAGTGCATTAGACCCCTGTCGAGTGCACCATTGTTTATTTTGAGTTGAATTCTTGCAAATTCCCATCTGTTTTGCTTGCATTGAGTTGTTGCTTACATCGAGTTCTCTACAGCCCTTGTTGAGTATTCTTCTGCGTTGTTTCATTCATTCTCTTGGTTACATACTTTGATTGCTTAGTCTATTGCTTGGTAGTTGATTTGCCCAAAGCGGATTGCCCTAACAAGCGTGATATATCAATCAGAGAGGGAGTGTGAGCGAAACACAATTGTGAGCTGTTTATAAGTTTTACTAACCTTTAACATATTTCCTTGTTTCTTTTCTCTTTGTTACAATGTCTAATAACCAGGGTAATGATTGGTACAATACCTTCATGGAGAACATGGCTAAGTTGAATGCAAGCATGGCTAAGTTAAACATGGCTAAAATAAATGAGGACTTGGAGAGGACGAATAAACGATTGGCGGCCCTAGGTTATCAAGTTATCCCTGGATTTAAAGTGTCATCTAATGAAAGGGAAGAAACTCATCCTATTCCTCCTAATAATGCTATTCAACATCATGTTTCTTCTAGCCTAGATGCTTCTTTTATTGCTGAAAATGTGGAGCATGTTGAAAATGATCAAGATCTTAATTTAATTGCCTATGATGATAATGTTTGCATTGAATATGAGCATGACGATTCTTTGATTGATTTAAATGTTCAACCTATGCCTTGTGATGATAATCAAAGAGAAGATTTATGTCATAGTAAATGCTTAGACAAAGGCAATGTTTCTAATATGATCATTGATGGTGCAAATTCTTCTACTATTGCTAGCCTTGAATTAATTGAAAATTCAACCTTGAAAAAGGAAGAAAACTTGCTAGCATTGGATGGAAACTTAGGGATTAATGATCAAGCTACAGTACATATTAAGTTAGAACATCATGAAGATGATATGAAATATGAATTATCCACTAATCAAGTTTCTTTTCTTGATTTTGTAGATGAAGCTGAGACAATGTTGTTAGGAGGAAATCGAGTATGCAAATAAAATATAAATAAATCACAGCAAACCAGATTCCGTCCCTTGCAAATAATTACAAGACCTCCTCCTGATGTTGCAGTGGGAAGTCAGGATCGATCCACGAGGAAGCGTGTCAGCGGATCCTAGGCAGCGGTGGAATCTCACGGTCAGAAGTCGACAACAGGGTCCTAGATCTCGACTAGGGTAGTCGACAGAAGATCGGACAGTCGAACAACGCGCAGCAGCAACAGGCACAGGTGATCGATATCGACAAGGCCCTACTCGATATCGAGTAGCCTTCGTCTTGGTCGAGTGGGTCTGGTCGAGTTCCTGCACACAGTAAGCTACGACGACTCTGGGTCGAGAATCAGTAGTCGAGATCGACCAGGCTTGGTCGAGATCGACGAGGGCAGAAAATAAAACGAAAGAAAATAAAGAACAAATGCTTTTGGGATTTCGACTAAACTTAATGTAAAGGACTTCCAAGATTGGGGTTTGCAACAACTATAACCAAGCATGCATAAGGCAGAGATAAACAGATAATCATGTGAGTTGCATCAAAGGACAAGCTTTCGCCTTTTCCAACAATTAGACAACTCTTTCAAGAAACCCTAATTGTCTCTACTAATTTTATGTTTATAATCCAAGTGGTTAACATGGATCTCCATTAGATGGGCAATAAACACATAAACAAGTAGGAGATGCTCAAAACATGATAAAAGTCAGATCTTTACCTCAATTATGCATGGCTATCGTCGGGCTCGCCCCAACCCTAGAAGTGGGTTGACTACTCGCGCTTCATCATAATTAAAGACATCAATAATAAAAGGAAATAAACTTGCATTAATAAAATAAAATAGAGCTTACAACCAAAGGAAGTCAATTCCGCTCTCGCTTCACAAAACTCCTCTTGGCCACTCACTCTCTCTCTCTCTCCTACTACTTCTCCTACTGAAATTGAATTGTGTGTGAATTGGAATGAATGAAAAACCAGCCCCTAGGGCTTTATTTATAGCCTTCTATTCCTTGCTATTCAAGGATAGAATCTTTTATCTATATCCACTTAAAGCTTAAAGATAAATAAATTGCATAATGGAAATAAATCTAAAAGGAAAAAGATAAATCTAAACTAGGTAAGTCTTCATGTCTTGATAGATCTCCCTTCCATAGATAGACTTGATAGATTTTGGATAGAATCTTCCTCCTTCGGCGCCAAGAAATCTCAACTCTACTCGGACAGCTCTTCGTCGATGCGTTTCTGGGATCCAGTCTACTCGACATCGACAAGGGACTCGTCGACCTCGACTAGAATTGTTCGTCGACTGGACTTCTCGGCTAGATCTGCTCGACAGGCTCGGATCTGGGTTCCTGGCGCTCGTCGATCTCGACTAGGACCTCCTCGAGATCGACTAAGGTGGTCGACGATGCTTAGACTGGTGATGTCGACTAGAGCTCCTCGGCATGGACTCGGACAGGGTGGCTCGTCGATCTCGACAAGGTCTAGTCGAGATCGAGTAGAGATGTGCTCGGCGTCCTCGTCCTCGGCTTCTCGATCAGCTTCTCTCCTCGACTCCGGGTGTGGTGTCTAGGCCTCGTCGATCTCGACTAAGTCTTGTCGAGATCGAGTAGACTTCCGGAGCTGGGTTGGTCTGGCTCTCGACACTGCTCCTAGTCGACAAGTCAGTGCTCGGACATGCTCGTCGAGATCGAGTAAGGTCTACTCGAGATCGAGTAGCCTGGGTTCACAGCTCGATTCGACTGGTTTCGCTGCTTCTTTGACTTTGGACTTCTGTAGTGGATTTCCGAGCTTTTCTGACCTTCCTTAGAATTGCTGTAAAATGCCTCGAATTCTGCGAATTAAACAGAAACTGGTGTAGATTCCATATTTTGGAAAATAAACATAAACTACATAGGTTCTGTACTATCTTAACCCAAATAAATGAAATGTATGCAGAAATCGATATAAGCTTTGCTGTAAAACATGGCAGATTCAGCTCACAACAGACAATAACCATCGAGGAGTGGTCAATCCCTACAACAATCGTTCTTGAGATGAGTTTCCATGGGCATGAGGTTTTCGATCCAGGAGTTCGTGTGGATGCATTTGAGGAATCTTATGCGACCTTGGATTCGAGGACGAATCCTTTTCAAGAAAGGGAGATTGATGCGGGACCATCCAAGACACCTTCGGATGATGTCCTTCTCAAGAGAAAGAAGAAGGCTCCACCATGGGAGAAGATCCAAAGGTGCAAATGACGTTTTAGACTCTCGTTCAGAATTTTGACAGCTTTTCGACGTCTCTGTAAAATGGGTCGTACGGATTCAATATTAATCGGATTGAGGCGTGCCATACCTTTTTGGAACGAGGACGAAGAGATCTACAACTTTGCTGTTGAAGGTTTTTCCAGATTCGATCTCGAGCTTGGCAGAAAATCACCATCTTTGCAAGTCTGTCACTGTTTTGACGGGAATGGATCTTATTGGGCCGAAATTGGGCTATTTTAAGTTGTTATTTTAAGACCTTATTTACTTATGTTATTTAGGTGTTTTAATTAGATGTTAGTTTATCTTCTTTACTTAGGAAAGCCGGCCCATCAGGCCTTAGAGTAGTCTATATATTTCAATTCCTACATTGTAATTCAGGGGGAACATATTGAATAGAAATTAGTCTCTCAAATTTGTGTGAAACACATTGAGTGCTTGTCGATCAATTAGAGCTGTGCTCATTGATTGTCGAATTGGTATCTTGTCTCAGCTTGGTTTGCTTTGTGTTCATCAACTTCGCAAGACTTGGTGATCCTAGTATCCACAAGCCCCCTCTTTGTGCCTCCAAGTTGTCCGCTTGGTTGTGTAGGGTTGCAGAGGCGGGTTATATAGTCATTGGTATTGGTTCCTACCTTCTACGGAAGCCTGGGGTCTCTATCTTGTTCTATATAGATCGCATCAGTCCTTATCAGGTCGTGTCTTTATTGCAATTTCGAGTCTTTATCAATTCTTGCATCGAGTCTTGTCCTTTCTTTATTGTCGACATCGAGTTCAGTTCTGATCTTGGTGTTCTTGCATCGTTCTTGATTGATGTTGAGCATTCTTGGTCGATTCTTGAATATTGCTTGTTGCGTTCTGTGAGTCTTGTTGAGTCTTGTTCAGTTCTTGCTTCCGTTCTTTAGTTTCTTGCTTGTTTGTCGAAGATCGGGCCATCTCACGGCTAACCCCGTATCATGTTCTAGCAAAGGAAAACAACCATGGTATAGTTATAGGATGTTACCTTGAGAAAATAAGCTTTAAACCGAAAAAGATATATATATCTTTATATTACCATTAGAGATGTCCATCATAGGGGTCCTCGGATGCTTAGAAGAAGTCAGGATTGATGACTCAAAAACTGATGAAATTAAGCGTCAAATATGGAGTACATTGACTTGTAGGGAATAACAAAGTTAAAGACGGAATTTACCTAGATGCGGGCTTGGACGAAGACCATCATTCTCCATTGAAGATAATGAATGAGCTGCACCGAAATCAGCAGGTACTAATGGAGTGGCATAGATGGAGCATAAAAAAAATACTGAAATATGGAAAGAATAAAAGGCATAAAATCAAATGGATATATATCAATTTGGATATGAAACAAATAAGGAAATAATATATGTAGTATGTTATGGGGTGGATATACACATCGGTTGATTTTAGTGGCCTATTTTTTTATAGCAAATGTAAACTTGCTATTATTTACATAATCCTAATTCAAAATGTGCATGTTCTTATAACAAATGTAAACTGGCCGCATGCAGCAATATCTAATGCATTCATTTTGGCTATTATATATGTGTAAATCCATTAATTAGCATTAAGAAGACAAAAGTAATAAAGATAAGCTAACGTTTTAACAATTATAACACTAAGTTGCAGAGGTTGAAAGTAGTAAAGATGAGGTAGTAAAGTAGAGGTAACGTGCTCACAAAATTGGAGCTTGATTGAAGTTAAATGTAGATTGATCGGCAAATGAAATGTCATACAATAATTTAAGGTAAAAACCAGAAGGGGGATTATATAAATAATTTTATTATATAATAAACCGAGATCCATAATCGAAAGGATGAAATAAAACAACCGAAATATGAGTTCGACATAAGCAACGAAACAAACAATCTCCTTAAACATAACAATAACGAAAATACGGTAACAAACTGCAAGTGCCATAATAAGACAAGAACAGGAACATCAAGAGGCATCAACTGCTGGATCAATCTTCACATCGATCTTATCCTGCTTTGTAGTTGACATCTGATAGTCATCATTCTCATGTCCACTGTCGATGGCAACGTATTTGCGGCGTTTGGCGGGTGTAGACACGGTGATTGCTCCAAAAGAACAAACACCTGAAAGCGAGTCCTAATGATAAAAAAACAGTAAGAAGCATCTGTTGGTATAGTTTACAGTATAGGAAGGACCAGTTCAGCGTTAATATAGACTGAAAGAAAGAGAATAAAAGATGGACTATTCAGAACAGTGAAATATAGACACGAAAATGCTTTACTTGCAAGGAAGGAGTAAATGAGTTGCACTGGTCAATTAGAGCCGTATCGTCTGACATGACCCAGACGGTGTGTGTTTTGTCAGCCTTCACTTTAACTCAAAATATAAACTTCTTATTCAGGAGGACGTCAAAATCTTGAGGGAATGCGTCCACATCACCAACCTAAAAGGTCAGCGGAAGCTCAGTTGTAGGTGATGCAAATAAATGTAAAAAGCAAAAATGGATATATATGACATTAGCCTGTTTCTCACTCAAGGCGGTAACCAAACAACGGACAAACTTTTGGACATCCTTGTCGAACATAACTAAGGAGGCACTACCCGTTTCATCTTCAACCTTGATTTGCAAAGAGAATCTAAATGACACGGTTAAAAACATGTAATTCAGTTGGAGATGACATTAGATGCGTACAAAAGTTGGGTATCGCAATGGAAGAATGCAATTGAAAGATACATTTGTACCGGATACAAAACATGCTGGTTACATGTGTCACAGTGGGGACTCGTTCCATCCATCACAACACTCTTCTTGCACTTTATGCAAGAATTGTAGAACCATTTATCGCGGTTTTTCGAAATCAATGACCTTAGCAAAAAATGTGCAGAACCCATCCTACAGAAAACATCATTGGTGAAAAAAACATAAGTACAACATTAGGGGAAAATACGAATGGATGAGACAATGAACGGAACCGAATTACTGAAATTTAAAACATAAATACAACTAATAAATTCAGAAGTAGAATATATGGGAAAGATAGATAATGAAGGACAAAGATTGTATTATAGAAAAGAATCAATGAAACTTAATTACCTAAGTTGAATATTATAACAAATTAATCCTAAACAGATCAGATATGGAACAAAGAAATAAGAAATGGCTTCAGGTGTAAGGAAAGGGTATGAAAAAGGAACAAAAACAGCCCAACAGCAACAACCAACAGATTCTGGTTACGAACACAGTTTGCGAATTGCGAACAGATTCTAGATTATGGTTAAGAACAGTAGAAGGTGGAAAATGTAGTAAATGAGGATGCAACGAATGTCCAGAATCCATCATAAACGGAAACATACACGCAGTTAAGGGCATATTAAAATCAGCATGGTTAACATACATCATATAATCCAATGAAAAAGGCATGAAGGTAATAGTAATCAAGGTAACATCAACATAAAAAAGCATAAAAAATAAGAAATAATAAAAGTAACCGAAATTAAGGTAATGGGCAAGAAACGAAACGACCTCAGTTTGTGCATCAAGCAATTTAAGAGTAACCCTTTCAGAGGATGTGAAATACTTGTGTCCAGATTGATGGGAGGAGTGGGCAGAGATATATGTTACGGTGCGGGAAGCCGAATGTCCCTCAGAAAATCCACTATGAAGAAACCATTAAAAAAATACGAATGGATGAGACAATGAAAGGGATTGAATTACATTAACTGAATATGTCATAAAACTGAATTATAGGAAATGCTGTTTAGAATCCGAGCTAAATTAATTAAATTTAAAACAGATATACAGCTAATCAATTCAGAATTAAAACATATTGGAAAGATAGATAACGAAGGACAAAGAATGCATTATAGAAAACAATCCATGAATGTGATTGGATAAGCTAAATTTTGTAATAAATTAATCCTAAACAGATCAGAATTGGAACAAAGAAATAAGAAATGGATTCAGGTGGAAGGAAAGGGTACGAAAAAGGAACAAAAACAGCCCAAGAAATAAATGGAGACCTCTTGAATTCTTCGATGGCCGGATGCCATTGATCCAGGATGAGTCGGGAACCAAACAATGCATCCGACACATTGAGTCTACCTGGTTTAACAATAGGAAAAAAGTTAGAGCAAAACATAGAGAAAGTCAACAACAGGGCACCATGTGGTGCGAAAAGGAATGCTAAAGTGAAAAAAGTAAACGAAATGAGTTTGTTACCTTCAAAGATTGTAAGCTTAGCAAAATACAATATAATTATACTCGTAGAGTCACTAAATGCTGCCACATGAGCTTGCATATCAAGGGCGAAATCATCCCACAAAGTTATTGGCAATTTGACATGGCTACAATAAAAATCAACGCGAAAGTGAAATGAAGTTCAATCAGCGAAAAAAAACAACAATAATGGAAAAAATAAACTTTATGTAACGCACCCATGATCTTCCAATGTAATCTCCAATCGGTTGGAGAACGAATGATCATCTTTTTCAATTCTGACGACATTCGTGCACTCAATCAATTCACCGATAACATCTAGAAAACAAATGAAGGAAAGAGTGTTTTAAAATATCAAGGTAAGGACGGATAATATGTAGAGAACCCTAACACTTTATAAAATGAAGAAAAAAATAAAAGAGTATGGAGGTAAGTCAGAATACATTACCAAATAAATAATTGGATGGGATGGCTTTGGCCAAGATACCACTGAACTCTTGAAAAGCCAAACCATGACGGGGGAGGGTAAGGGTGGCATCGCAGGAATTGATGACAGTGGCATCAGTCACAACAATTTTCTGGGGATGACCAGTCAACTTGTAAGTGGACGTGTTGGCTGCGAGTTTGAACTTAGAAATGATAATCGTCGCAAATTCCCTCACATGTTGGGCACTCTTCCATATCAGTTTAGAGGGGATTGTTGCTTCGATTCGATATCCCTAGAAGGAAAAAAACAAAAGTATATGTTGTTGGGAGGAACAAAGGAGTTGGGTAATGATAAAAATAAATGGAGTAAAGGAACAAAACATATCAGTTCGTCAACACAAACCAACTGAAGTGCAAGTGCAAATCGACTCCCAGGATAAGGAGGCTTTGTAAACATCTGAATCACGCACACCATGATGACGGAGACTTCAGCAATGTCCTTGACGCTGGTGTACTCAACAATTGAACCCGCCATGGTAATTAAGTTCTGAAAATGAAGGATGAGACTGAAATGTGATGACTTGACCCAGAGAGAAACAAATTTATAATAAAGCAGGAAAAAAGGGATAAACCAAAATAAAAGATTGTGTACATAGGAATCGGAAAGAAAATAAAAAAGAAGAAGGAAAGAATATTATACTGTATATAAATTTAGATGGATGCAATGTATGGAATGATATAAGAGGAAGTACAACCGATTAGTAAAGATCAGCATAAGAGTATATATATTTCAGTATAATGGAAAGAATAAATATAATATAAGATATTTATTATAAGGAAGAATGACATTCACTTAGTTACAATGAGTAATGTATCTCACAAAATAATATGTCCAACAGCCAGAAGTCATCCCCAAAAATGATGACATTGTGGATGATAAACAAAGAATGTACAATACCTTAATAATAGAAGTCTTCAAATTTCGTTCAAGATCAGACTGTTGTGCCTAGAAGAAATGGCGCGATTGTGAGGAAAAAATAGAAAAACAAAACATAAAATATTTATTATAAGTTTGCTCAAAGAAATAATCTAAATAAAAATGATTGGAAAGGCTTAGAGTTGTTTTAGATTTCGTCCCTGCATATCCTAGACAAAAAAAGGTTGATTTTATACGAAGGGGTGAAATGGCAATAAAATTGAATAAATGTAGCTCAGAGTGTAACAAACCCAATATGCTCAGCTCGGTAGTAGACTCAGGGCATGAACCAAATGTAGCTCAGTTTGTTAAATTACCAAGGCAGTAAAACACACTCAAACCACCTTGATGTTCAGCTTGAGACTCAAAACACAATTATTAACAAATTTAGAGAATTAAGGATTATGGGGATTTGTAAATATAACCAGCAAATTACAGTTACCATATTTAATATGCAAAGTTTAATTATGGTATTTGTGTTATCTTCTCTCAAATAAGAGATAAGAAGAACCTCTACTATGTGACATCAATGGAAATTGTTAAAATTATTAAAATCCCTAGCATTAATCAAAAGAAAAACCATTTCAAGTTTGGCCAACATTTGCATGGGTTCTTTGTTCCTGAATCCTGATAACTAAATGAAACTCAATAGTAACAATTATCAAAGTAAAAAAAGAAAGATACTTTAGAGGGAGGGGGATAACAAAAAAAAGGAAGGTAAAAAGGATGGATGAAAGCAATAGGCTTTCTAATAAGGGCCAATTACCAATGCGGATATGGCAGAGGAACAATTAGGTAAACAATAGTCCTAGGAAGTGAGCAAGTAAACGTACATAATGGCCTCGTCACCCATTTCGCTAACCTGACAGGCACCCTTCACATTCACATCTTTGGTTTAACACTCTATCTGTTTGCTAGCTTCATACCCAGAGATTTGTCAGCCTGCAACATACCAAGTGTTAGAATATCAGCACACTTTGGGATACTGCACAATCTTGACAGAAGTAGTTCAATCACTACACGAGCAGAAGGAACCATCCCTCAGTCACTCACTTATGATTAGTAGGATCAGATAGAGCATCAATCCATCTACATATGAATCTCTTTTGCCTGCAAATACAAAAAGTATCAACTAGTGCATTGTGGAAAGAAATAACTATACAATAAAAAAAGTAATATAATGCACTTGCCTAGCTGGATCAAAAGATATGTGTCTTTCTTCAGGTTGTTTGAAGTTGTTCTCCTTGTTAATGATGGTCTCCAACATGGATAAACTCCTTTTTTAAATCCATTTTATTAAAAGGACATGGGTTCATATCAAGAAACACATGCTATAAAACTCCGTTATCAAACTTTCCACTCACAATGTGGCTAGAAGAAACAGAAAACCCATAGTATACACTATACACGAGAAAGGGTTCAAGTACTACAGTACTTTACCCAAAGACACCATAAGTAATTAACTGAACAAACCTGAAGCTAACATAAACACTTGAAGTAAAATACAGCCTGTACCAAACACATCATGCTACCTCCAAAACAAAACAATAAACATTAAATACTTGAACAAAAAAACAGTAACCTTTTCACGCCTGGCATTGAAAGTAATTTGTGGAATTGGGTATTTCTCAGCATGACGAGCAGGATCAAACCTTGATGGGAAGTAATTAGCCTGCGAAGTACTCGAGAGGCGAGTGCAAAGAAATCGCAGAATGGCGCGGTTATACCCTGCAAATCGAGAGGAATTGGATGAAGATTCAACATTGTGAGATAGAGGAGACAGATAAGAGATATAATAGGTACCTAATCGGAGATTGAACAGATAAGTGGTGGTCTTGGGGAGAAGAAAAGGGGAAAACACCATCCCGAATCAAGCGACTGCTACTTCGAACTAATAAGAGAGAAAGGTAGAATGTCAATCGAAATGAAAAATCAGATTAAAAAGAAGAGAGAAGGCACATAAGCAACCTCAAGCAGCCGGTGACAAAATTGGAATTGACCACAGCCGGCGAAGGAATAGAGGAGCGAGGCATACGAATCGGGATTCAGGGAGGAAGGGGCGGGCGAGAGGAGGAAGCAGAGGAGGGGCATTCCCATGAGCGGTCGTCGGAGGAAGGGCGAGGCACGAGAGGAAAAAGACGGGATTGGAAACAATAGGCGAATGAACCCTAGCGGTCTTGAGGCCAAAGGGTGAAGAGGGAGACCACAGCCAATGATGGAATAGAGGAGCGAGGCATACGAATCGTGATTCAGGGAGGAAGGGGTGGGCGAGAGGAGGAAGCAGGCGAGTGGCATTCCCATGAGCGGTCGGAGGAGGAGGGGCGAGGCGCGAGAGGAAGAAGACGAGATTGGAAACAATAGGCGAATGAACCCTAGCGGTCTTGAGGCCAAAGGGTGAAGAGGGAGAAAAAAACAATAAATGAAAAAAAGAAAAGAAAAAAAGCTTATTGGTCAGAAAGGAGAAATATGCGGGTTGATTTCCACGTCAACATAAGGTATACGAAATTAAGTAGGTATATAGATTAATTTGGAATTTGAATAGCAACCTAGAATTTAGCGAGGGTGTTGTTAATCGCACCACAAAAAATTTGGTGGGGCACCCAAAAAGAAAATACACTTCCGTGTTTTAAAAACGGAAGTTGTGCTATATTAATTATTTATTTTTTTAGATTTTGGAAAATATAATACATAACTTCCTTGTTTAAAAAACGAAAGGTCAAATCAACTTTATACCTTCCGTTTTTAAAACACAAAAGAAGAAAACTACTTTTTGCCTTCCGTTTTTAAAAAACAAAATGACAAATCTACTTTTTGCCTTCCGTTTTTAAAAAGCGAAAGGACAAATCTACTTTTTGCCTTCCGTTTTTTAAATACGGAAGTTCAAAATAGTTGTTTGCTTACCGTGTTTAGAAAACGGAAGGGTATGCTTTTATTTTAAATTTTTTTGGTCAAAAAAGGGTATTAATATGACGAATATGCTCGATAACCGGTATTTTGCCCTAGTTGCGCCGAACTCCATAGAAGAATGTCAAACCATGCATCCAATGGTAACGAAGGAGTCAACAATAATATTCAGGTATTTATGAACTTTTATAGTAGAATTTAATGATAATATTGATTAAATTCGTGAAATTTGATTATTTTCAACGCTATTTCAATTGTTTTCAGTTTGATAGAATGAACATTGTTGGATTTGATTATTCGCCTTGTTTTGCGAATAATTATTATTGGAGGGTGATAGAGTCTATTTTAGTCATATTTTTAGTATAGATTTGCATATTAATTTAGAGCATATTTTACATATGCTCTAAATTATTACTGGAGGGTGATACTAGCCCATTACCGCCTATCCTTGCTGGTTGGTACCAGATACGCGATCAAAGTGTGGCCGGATTGGATTTGGAATATCAAGATCGCATCCAAATATTTCAACAATTTCGATTGGCTTATGGTCGCACAAGAGCATAGAATCATTATACTATTAATTATTAGATTATTATAACGTTCGTATTAGATGTCATTGATTTTTTCGAAGTGTTTTTTTTTTATTTCACTTGATTGGATTCCTTAATCTTTGATAATGAATATTTAGTTTTTTTCCAGCACCAACATATATAACTTTAAATCACATCTAATATCGAAGCTGTTGTATCTCGAAAATGTATAATTTGTGTGAAAATATATAAGCTTTTTTTTTGTATCAAGTATTACTACAATGAAAATAATAATACTAAGTCCGCTTCACTCAATTGGTAATCGGGGAGGGGGTAACGGAGTTATCCTTTTATTTTTTCCCCTCTTATACAATGTTTTTTTTTTTTTTTTGCTAAACATAGCCCCAGCCCGACAGTTCACAGGAGAGCAAGCAGGCGAGCGATTGGCGAACCTAAGAGAAGGCCCCTCGCCGCACCCCGCTCGAACCCTGTCGGATCCTCTCCGACGTGGCTGTGACTGCGACCCCGATCAGCTCCTCCTCCACCGCTAGCGGCTGCTGCTTGCTCGTCGGCCCTCCTCCCCTTGAGAGCAAGCGTACGCACTCAGAAATCAGAATTCCTAATCCGGATTCGTATTTGAATATTGAGAAGGTTAGGTTTTGTTGTACCTTATAACTTTGTCAATTTGTGCTCTCCATTATATATATGAGTTTCAATTTAGATGTAGGAACTCAGAAATCAGAATTCTCTGACACGATTAGGGTTTGGTTTATATTTCGATTTGAATTCTAAGTAGAATGAACGTTTGGGGGCAAAGATAAGGTGGATATGGTGAGCAAAACATTTTGGAATAAGAAGGGAAGTCGTGCCCATGAAGAGGCGGAAAGAACGGAGACCGAAAGACGAACTATAGAGGTGGATGTATATTCTTGAGATTCGTATTAGGCTTTGAAGTTCGATTTCTTTCCTGGTCTATTCTTTCAAATTGGATATATGCAGTCTTTGATTAGATTTTGTTATGCATTGGCATGTGAAATTAGTGAGCTCGAGTTGGCAATTTGTTGATTTCACATATACTTTTATACAAGTTTAACATAAGTTTAATTTAACTTTATGGGTTGATTGAGTTTTTCTTTCATCTATGTTAATTTGTGTTATTTAGTATGTTGTATGTGTGGCGGTTCACCGTCTGCCGACTTGTCGGCCACTAAAGGAGTTAGACATGTCTGACCCTCGAATGCTTAACTTATAAAAAAAAAAAGAGTTTAGTTTAACATAATTTTGATTGAGTTTGTTTGGATTAATATATATGTTATCGTAAAGTATCACAAATCATTATCAAAATTTAACTAGTTGAATTTTAAGGATTTTATTATATTTTAGTTATTATTTATTTTCTATTATTATTTGATTTTTTATTAATTATATTAACCATTTTTTATATAAAAAAATCAAATATTTATAAAACATTATCTTAAAGGATATCAAAATGTAACTTATACAATATATTTGATTATTTACTCTTTATTGGATAAATAAGTACAAATAATGTAACTTATGTAATAAGTAGTATGTAAAGAAGAGTACTTACTATTATATGATATACTAAAATATAATTTATTAAAAAAACGCGCAAGGGGGTAACCATTACAATTTATTCATTAAACTTATGTGTGTTTCCAATTTTTTTTTAAAACAAGTTAAAATCAAACTCTCGTTTGTTTTTTTCAAAATACTTTAAAAAATGTACTTCCGTATTTAAACAACGGGAGACATAAAATAGTTGTCCTCTCGTTTTTTAAACACGAGAGTTATACCTACTTTTACACTCTCGTTTTTAAAAAACGGAAGTTATAACTAAATCTCCACAACCTTTTTTAAAGGGGCTTTAAAAATGTACTTCCGTGTTTGAAATAAGGGAGGTGTAATTAAAATTGGACTTCCGTTTTTTAAATACGAAAGTACAACCCAATTTTATAACTCTCGTTTTTTAAAAACAGAAGGCAAAAATAAAGGTTGTACTCTCGTTTTTCAAAAATGGAAGTACAACTAATATTTACAACACCGGTTTTTAAAAAACGAAAGTTATAAATTTATCTTTCAGTTACACTTCCGTTTTTGGGGCACGGAAGTATAACACGTTTTTAGATGCCCAACCGAAATATTTTGTGGTGGAATTAGAGGAAATTCATGGGGCTTAGGGGGCAGTACAAAGGTCCTGTAATCAAGAAACCTTAGTTATTTTCAGGTTATATATGGCTATCAAGATTTGGGGGCAGTACACCGTTTTTAGGGCACGGAAGTATAACACCGTTTTTAGGGCAGGAGATCCAACCTCCTGAAAACTTCATGGTGCTTAGGGGGCAGTACAAAGGTCCTGTAATCAAGAAACCTTAGTTATTTTCAGGTTACTTGTACACTCGATGACGATAGCCACAGTGGGCCTTTGTGCAACCTCTGCTTCTCGTGTGTTCGTTTTATTTGATGTTGCCACCCAACTGGAGCTTATCATGCTGTTTCATGGTTTTCAGCAAATAGCAGTGTGTCTTATGCTGGAGATATTTTTTAATAATTCATAGAACCACATCAAATCAAAGAGACAAATAGATTAAACCGTTGCACTAAACCGCTTTATCAGGTCGATCTTTATTATTACAGTGTAATTATTTGTGACATTTTATGGTATCAGTAGACATATATAATTGCATAAATATAGAAGCCGGCCTTCATTGGATCCTAATCAAAGAGACAACAAGGTCCAAGTAACTGATCTCCCCTTGGTTTTCAGTCAGGATATCCATTGCCATCTCTTCAACCAAACAAAACAAATCGTTCATTATCTCTTCACCAAACCCACTTACAAGCAAGGGTTCGAAGACTCCTCGTACGGTGTCAGTCATACGTCTCGAAACCATAGAAAGATGAACTTCCTGATTGTTATTGGCACCCTCTTTCCGCAAGGCCTCCTCCAATGGCATCCCAAAGGTCTCCGATTCATGAATTACAAAGGATCCCTCAGCTTCTATCAGTTGCACCACTTGCTTGATGCTGGCTCGGTAGTGTGGTAGGTTAAAGGAATCCAACTTTTCCTTGTCAATTAATCCCTGTTGACAAACACGTACACCCACTTAACTATGGCCATAAAGGCATCAATTCAACAAATATATGGAGCAAGTTAAAATTAAGATGGTGATTGAGTCAGTTTGAGTTCATGTTATTCTATATATAAACCTCAATCTATATGTTGGTCTAATGCATTATTTTTATGTATTAATCTAATTTTGGTCATGTTGAATTAGGTTCTATATCAAGTTTGATTTTGTCTATATGACTATATCTATATATCTATATATTACTTAAAAGTTAAAACCCATTCCAACTCTACATGTCATTACCACATCCTTATATATTTTAGGTAACTTTTTTTTATATATTTTGTTTGTTTCTCCAAAAAAAAAAAGGTAATTTTTTGTTCTATATAATTTGCAAATATATAAATTTGTAATTATATATTCAACTAGTGTAGATCCCGTCCCGTGTACGGGGAATGCGTTAATCTAACTATAAATTATTTTTTCTTCCAAAAAATAATATAAATATAAATAAAATTAGTTCGACATGTTATATATATTCTAAATATCTTTTAATTAGATTCTCTCAAAATATAAATAAAATTCACATTTATAAGGTACTACGTAAAAGTTTATCTATGGTTAATTAAATCTCATGTAATTTAATTAGATAGTTGATTTTTAAAAATATTTTAATATTCTTTTTTATTAAATATGTAGTATATATTTATTACATTAGTTTACTAAAATATCTATGTACGGATGGATTGTGGCTACATATATGGCTATATAATGTTTTAATTATTTATTTTGTCCTCAAAAAATAATATAGATAGATATAAAATAACAATTGTTAAATGATTGATTTTGATATAAATAATTCTTTCCATCAAAAAATAATCTAAATATAAATAAAATAACACCTATCAAATATTACATATTTATCTATTAATATTTTTGGTAAGTATGACTATAAAAATTAGTTTTATTAATTATTTTTATTATTACTACTGTTACGTTTAATTATATTGATATAGTTTTTTCCTTATATAATATTTACTCTTTTATAAGATATTCCATCTATCCAATTATATATGTTAATGGGAAAATAAAATAATTATTTTTATTAGATTTCCTTTTTGACGGGAGAAAGTTCTGCGAGACGCGCTCACGCGCTGCCACGTAGGCAGATTCACTCACACGCCGCCACGCAGACACCAATGCATCGGTTTTAGTATATGTATATAGATTAATTATTAGAATGTTGATTGATTATTTATAGTTGAATCAATAATCAATTAGTAATGAATACTTAATTAATTGTACTCATAGATACGCTTATCATCTACAATACCTCTTGTGCAAGTTTGTTGAGCGCTCTGTTAAGAGCATCTGTAGCGGTTGTCAATTCCTCATCGACAGTGACACCAAAGGTGAGAAGCATACGACCACCACAGACAATTTCCTTAGAGCGACACCCTAGAAATAAGGTGAAGTCTTCTGCGAACTGCTCGCGGTATGCTTCAAGAACCCTAAATGGACATCCTTTTCTCGCTAATACACACCCTTTGTTCAAAGCTTCCTTCCCATCCTCTTCTACTAATCCTTTTGGCACCTACATGTTTGAATTGCGTTCACACAACATATACAACTTTGTTAGCAGAGTAGATTTTTTTTTTTTTGGAGAAGAGAGGAGTACAAAAGTTAAAAGATCTAGCTAGTGATGTATTCATATTTAACTTATGATTCATTAATAAAGCTGTAATAATTATCTTCTCATTTTTTTAAATTAAAATCTTACACATATATTCTAGTTGTAATAAAGTCTGATGGGATTGATGACGGATTGTGGTATGCCCAACCTATGTTCTTGTTGAGGTTCAATTATAAAAACAATTGAAAATAATTAAAACCACTACAGTTCCCTAGCAATGACGCGATTTTTAAAAAATATAATGTTAATAACAAAATAAATTATAATTATACAATTAAATAAAATATTAGTTTAATATTTTAAATTGAACTTACAAGACCAAACTCATAAGAGAATGGTGTAATAAGCTCATTCAAGATGAACTCCAGTATAAAAGTATATGAAGATTTAAAAATAGATATATGTTATATTTTCATTTAATATTTTAAATTGAACCCATTGGTTATTTGAAAGATGAAAATTAATTGGAAAAAAAATAATTAGTTGAAAATAAGAGAATTAATTGAAAAAAACTTTTTGTGTATTAAGAGTTTATATAGAATAGTAGGGGTGGGCGCGGGACGGGACGGGACGGGATGGGATGAGGTCGTCCCGCGTCCCGTCCCGCGTAATTTTGGCGGGACAGGAACGGGACCGGGACGGGACGGACCTTGTCCCTCAAATAAAAAAAATTATAAAAAAATAAAAAATTTCATATATATTTTACGATTTTCAAAAGACGTAGCATATATAAATCTATAATTTTTTTTTTATATTTTACGGATTTCTCTATATACATACATATACGTGTGTATACCGGTGAAATTGTATATACTGTATAATATGTTTCAACTTATTGATGCCACATAGAGTGTAATACAGTATGTACTACAGTAGGTAGGGGAAAGAATCATCATTGAGTTGAGCAAGTAAAACTGATTGTATAATACGGTAACTTATATACACTGTATAATACCTATAAACCGATGAAATCTATCATTATATATATATATATATATATATATATATATATATATATATATATATATATATATATATATATATATATATATATATATATATATATATATATATATATATATATTATGCATTACATTATAATCAGTGGCGGACCTAGGGGGTCACGTGACCCCCTCCTCATCCGACAAATTATCTAGGTGTATTCTCCTCGTCGATAGCTTCGTTTTGATATATAATACGCCCTAATCCGACATCTGAGTAAAAAGTTATGAATGTTTGAAAATTATAGCAGTATTAATCACTTTAGTTTTAGTTCAATATACTATAATACTTTAATATTTTACTTAAAATGACATTCACCTATTATAATTCATCTCGAGAGCTTCGAAACCATAGGTTATATTACTTATTTTGAGAATATGGTAAGAAGTTACGCAAGTTTTTTTTTTTTTTTTTTATATCTAGTTATACATTATTACATGTTAATAATGCAATGTTTATTTATTGCGTTTCATATCTTTATTTTTTCGTTTTTTATCCTTATTTTCCTATTATATATTTGTAGTATTTTCGAAACCATATGTTGACACTAGTTTCTACTATCGATCATGTTGTGTTTTGTGATTTTTTTCTCGATCTTGTTGTCGACTACTATGGTGACCCCCCGCTAAAAACTTTCTGGGTCCGCCCCTGATTATAATAGTACATTCGGAGTACTTACATTATTTTATTTATCTATATATGTATATGCGGGGCAAGACGGAATTTGCGGGATCGGAACGGGTCGTCTCGCGTCCCGTTCCGCATAACTTTTGCGGGACGGGCCTGGGACGGGATCGGGATTTGTGCCCATCCCTAGAATATAGACCTGGTGAAACATGGAACACAGAAAATGCACATATTGATCGATGAGTCACCTGAGAAAGCCAATGTAGACTGTAGGAAGAGTTGATAAAATGGATGGAGTTGCAAGGGAATCGCCTTCCATAGAAAGATCCGGGTGTCCCGGAGATGAAGCATGAGATTTCGGCGCCTTTTTCTTCCTTCATCGTCTTGTAGAAATCTGGAAATGACTTGAAGATGGTATTGAAATCATTCTGAGGAAGATCGTTCATGAACACCTCGAACTCCGGGATTCCGAGGCCCTGTCCCTGACGGGTCGAAACAGCGATGTCGATGATCGATTGTAAGACGGAAAGAGCGTTAGGGCCGGAGGAGCAGCCGAGGTCCGCCACGGTTAACCGGTTCAGGTTTGGAGTAGTGGTACAAACAGCTCTTATGCTCTCTTCTAGCAATGGCCTCACCTTATTTATTCCTGATTTCTGTATATGTTGTCAAACATAACTAATTAGAGGTTACGGAGTAACATATATGTATCAAATTTTCCCTTAACTTTTCATTTCGCTTTATTACATACAATTTTATTTCATGTATCTTAAAATTCAATGTAATTATATAAAAAAATATGTCTGTTTATTTATTTATTTATCATGTCATTATTAAATGTTCAGCCCAGTAATTAATTAAATAAATAAGAGTGACTAGATGTTTAATAGATAGATACGTATATAGTTAGTACATGTTAACAAAAAATGATTTATTTAAAGAGATAAAGAAAAAATATAATAAAAAAAAACATGATTGATGGAAGGAAGAAGATAAAAAGGATGCTAACAAGAAGCAGAACTTATTCTACATGAATATATATAGATATAGTTAGATAGAATTTTTTTTTCCTCAGAATATTCATAGAAAAATAAAAAATTTACAAAAATATTCACACTTTGAAATATTCTACAAAAATATTCATTTTTTAAAATTCATTTTTTTCTCTGAAAGAAAAAAAAAATTCATCTAGATAATATTGCAAAACTTCTCCACCTTTTCACCCTTGACTATTCTCTATATAGTTTTCCCCTTTTCATTTTTTGAGCATTTAAAAAAACAAAATTCCAAATCACCCAAGAATAAGATTACCTTGGTGACAATTATTTGTTAAAATAAAAAAGATATATATACGGAGTAAAATAAAATATAATTAAAGGCTTGCTTGAAGAAACGAGTTGGCTGCATAGCTGGTTTTCCCTGTGCCCCCATTCATGCATAAAATCTCTGTCACTCCCATTCTCTGTGTAAGAAGCTCCCTGACAGGATAAACCTTTACAATTTATAAGATGATCGATCGGTAAGATCTGATCGAGTGTATGTGGAACTCAAAAGAGAGCGAGAACTCGTATTTATATTCAACTCTTGAACAACTATCCATACGGACTTTATTTTTTTTCCCCGTATCCGCGCGCTGAAAAGTAAATACTAGAAAATTCCCCGAAATCAGTAATTAATCCTTCCGTATAGAACAAAATGTCATTATGGCTTTTGATTTTTGTTTTAATAAATCTTAGTATATTTGTTGTTGATTGACTGAATGTAATAAAGTAAAGAAGCGTGTTATACCCGAAGTCGACGATAGTTCCATCGAAACTGAAGGCCGGGAACATAAAAAAAAAACCTTACCACATCCAGAGACTACATTGTTGAAAATGTTTCTTGATGAAGCAAATAAATTTGTAATCAAGACGATGTTGGTGGTGTTGTGGCCCGGATCAAGCCATATCAGGATTTGTCGAGTGATGGTCGACAATTATGAAGAAGAAGAAGATGAGAATGAAGAACAGAAAGAGACGAGAGTATAGAAAATAGAAAGAAAGAGAATAGGTTGTTACAGAAGAAGAAGTTTGGGGGAAAAATATGATCTCATTATGCATACCCATCCTCATGTTACACAAGAGCTACTTATAGCATAATGTGTGCTCGACTGTCACTCTACACACATCAATAGATGCTTAAGGGTAAGGGCTTAATCCCACAATGTGACTAACTAAGGTCATAACAATGCACACCCCTTAAAGAGCCTTGACTAAAGGCTTAATCCCACAATATGGCTAACTAAGGTCATAACAATCAGCCATGATGCAACTGAAATCGAGGAAATTGATGTAAGATGTGTGCAACTGCCTCCCAGGTTGCCTCTGTAGACGACAAGTTTTTCCACTGAATTAGCCATTCGGTAACCGGATCCCCATTTGCCAGGCGATGGACTCTTGTATCCAGGATTGCTTCCGGCTCTGCCAGAATGTGACCATTATCATCTGCTTCTGGCACTGCAAGATCAGGGAGTTGCCCAGGGCCTCTCCTTAACATCAATTGTGAAACATGAAACACATGATGTATCTTCGAAGACTCTGGTAGCTGTAACTTGTAAGCAACCTCTCCAATTCGTGCAAGAACCTTGAAAGGGTCATAGTATTTGGCGCTTAATTTGAGGTTCCAACGAATTGCAGTTGAGGATTGGCGGTAAGGTTGTAATTTGAGGAACACCCAATCCCCAACCTTCAATGATCTATCAGTTCTATGATTGTCCACGAACAATTTCATTCGAGGTTGTGCCTGATGTAAATGATCCTTCAACTGTCTCAATAGTTGTTGTCGAGTAGTCAACCAATCATCTGCTGGTGCACCTGTTGCCGAAAGTGAAGGCAACCCCAGTTGTGAAGGAGGGCACCCGTACAAAGCTTCAAAAGGAGTCATCTTGACAGTCGAATGAAATGTCATGTTATACCACCATTCAGCTAGAAACAACCACTGGCCCCATTTCTTCGGATTGGAGGAAGTCATACATCAAAGATAAGTTTCTAGGCACCGATTAACCCTCTCTGTCTGTCCATCTGACTGAGGGTGATATGTCGAGCTCATATCCAAGCTGGTATGTACTGTCTTGAAGAGTTGTTGCCAAAACTGACTCACAAATATCTTGTCTCGATCGGATACAATGCTTTGTGGCAACCCATGAAGTTTAGAGATGTCTTCCATAAACACTGAAGCAACTTTAGATGCAGAAAAAGGATGGCTTAATGGCAAAAAATGAGCATATTTAGTGAGACGATCAACCACCTCCAATATGGTGTCCTTGCCTTGAGATTTTGGTAGTCCTTCCACAAAGTCTAGACTGATGTGACTCCAAGGTTTGTCGGGAATGGGTAAAGGTTGCAATAGACCTGGTGATGCCACACTTTCAGCCTTATTGCGTTGACAAGTCTCACAATTTGGAACAAATTCAGTAACAGCAGCCTTCAAACCTTTCCAATAAAACATGCTCTTCAACCTCTGATAACTTGCATGAATACCTGAGTGACCTCCAACAGGTTCTTCATGAAAGGTTTTCAACAATTTGCATCTCAAATTTGTAGCACTCCCAATCACAAGGCGCCCTTTGTATCTCCCAAGGCCCTTTGTGATTGAAAATTTCCTTGGATCCTTTGACATTGCTGTAAGGAGTAAGGTCTGAATGGTCTGATCCTCCTTATAACTATCAAGGATCTCAACTATCCAAGCAGGTTGGATGACTGTCAAGGTAGTGCACACACTCACTTGATCCTCAAACATTCGTGAAAGGCCATCTGCAGCTTTATTCTCACTCCCCTTCTTGTAGACAATATCATAATGCAACCCCAGTAACTTCCTTACTGCTTTCTTCTGTAGCTGGGTTGACAGTCTTTTGTCTAGCAAGTGCTTGAGGGGCTGGTGATCAGTTTTGATGATAAACTTTCTTCCTTCAAGATAATGTCTCCATTTATCAATAGCAAGTAAAATGGCTAGCAGTTCCTTCTCGTAAACAACTAGCAATAAGTGTCTCCCCTTAAGTGCTTGACTAATAAAAGCAAGAGGTCTCCCATTCTGCATCAACACAGCTCCAACCCCAGACTCACAAGCATCAGTCTCAATGACAAAAGGTAAAGTAAAATCAAGCATTGCAAGCACAGGAGGTCAAGACATAATTTGTTTCAGGTCTGTAAATGCCTTTTCTGCTTCAACTGACCACACAAAACAATCCTTTTTTAGCAACTCTGTTAAAGGTCTGGTAATACAACCATAACCCTTAATGAACCTTCTATAGTAACCTGTGAGGCCTAAGAACCCTCTCAAGGCCTTAAGGTTTTTAGGGAGAGGCCACCTAAGCATAGCTTCTATTTTCTTAGGGTATGTAGACACCCCCAAGTCTGAAATTATATGACCTAAATATTCCACCTCCTTTTGGGCAAACTCACACTTAGACCTTTTAGCAAACAACTTATGATGCCTCATTATAGACAGTACTTCTCTCAAGTGCACAACATGTTGATCAAAAGCTTTGCTATAGACCAGAATATCATCAAAGAACACAAGCACAAATTTTCTCAATAAGCTATGAAATGCATCATTCATGAGACCCTGAAAAGTAGTCGGGGCATTGGTTAACCCAAATGGCATTACTTTAAATTCATAGTGGCCATGATGTGTCCTAAAGGCTGTCTTAGCCACATTCTTTTCCAACATTCTCACCTGGTGATAACCAGCTCTCAAATCCAATTTAGAAAAAATACAAGCCCCATTCAATTCATCCAACAGGTCTTCAATATGTGGAATGAGAAACTTGTCTTTAATTGTAATATCATTCAACTTTCTATAATCAACACAAAATCTCCAAGACCCATCTTTCTTCTTTACTAACAATGTAGGAGATGCAAATGGGCTATGGCTAGGACGAATAATACCATTCAGCAACATTTCATAAACTTGTTTTTCAATTTCTGTTTTTTGGGACTAGAAGTAAGGATACCTGTATGGTCTTGATGCCACATGTGCTACCCCTAGCTTCAAATTTATTGAATGCTCATGGTTTCTTATTGGAGGAAGTTCCTTAGGCTCCTTAAAAATGTCATCAAACTCCTCAATCACAGCTGCAGTCTCATATGGGAGGGTGATCACTGAGCCTTTAACATTACAGACCTGAGACACCTGAGTTACCCATAAAACTGACTTGGAAGTGTAGAGTTTCTGTAACTGTTTCCCTGTAATCATCTTGACACAAGCCTGTTTAGCATCATTGTCCTCCATGAAACCTTTGATCACAACTTGCTTTCCCATTCTTTCGAATGAAATTTGTACTTGTACAAAATCAAAGAGGATTGGGTTATGTCCTACCAACCAATCGGTACCCAATATCATGTCACTACCTTCCATTTTTAACAATATGATATCATGCTCATAACTACCTCCTTGCATTTCCCACTTGAACCCTTTGCAAATCTTCCCAATGTACATAGTGCCATTTATGGTGTTGACTTGCATTACTTCTTCTGTGCTAATCTGAAACCCAGCATCCTGAGCCACTCTAGAGTCCAAGAAGTTGTGAGTAGCTACACTGTCAATCAGTATTGTAATAACCTTGCCTTTAACCGAGCCTTTAACCCTGATGGTACTCCCTGACTCATCCCTAGTGAGGGCATGTACATAAACCTCAGTATCCTCCTGCTCTTTCTCAATGCCCTATTCATGCACTGCCTCTTCAGATGTTTGCCCTTTGTCCTGTAATTCCTGAGCAATGAGACTGAATAGAGACTGAGTTTTACACTTATGCCCATGGAAGAACTTGTCTCCACATCGATAGCATACCCCTTTCTTGGCTTCGTTGGATCTTCCTGTACTCACATCTGATCCCATTGACGAAGTTGGTTTGGAAACTGGTGCACTGCTTCTAGTCTCACTCTTGCTTGTGCTTTCCCGGTTCCACCCCGAAGTCTTGAAACCGGAGTTGACAGTATTCACATAGGGAGGCTTCCATTGAGGTCTAGACACACGAATCAGGGCCTTCACCGCCTTGTGGTGGAGTCTTGCTTGATCAAGGACCTCGGCCATGGACGCCGGTCGTCCTAACTTCACCAGGGATTGAATTTCTGGCTTCAATCCGCTAATGTAACTTGAGATGAAGTAAGATTCCGACAATTGAGGATTGAAAGATAGCATTCCCGCTCTCAATTCCTCAAAACGCTCGTTATAATCTTCAAGATCCTCTTGCTGTTCAAGCTTGTTGAATTCTCCGACTATTTCAGCCTCTCGCCGATCCCCGAATCTCATACAGATGTCGTCTCAAAGTTCCTCCATGTGACTCTCGGATTCTGCATCATGTACCCCTGTAACCATGTGTCAGCCTTGTCTGTCAAGAACATAGCCGCAATCTCCACTTGTTGCGATTTTGGAATTGAAAAAATTCCAAAGTACTTTTCGCACTTCCGAATCCAATTTCTTGATTTCTTTCCAACAAAATTCGGAAAATCCAGCTTAGGGAGCCTATGGAATTTGTTATCGTCCAGGATCGCACTGCTATATCGTGCATTTGAGCTCAGACGAACTCCATTAGAGCTAGTTGTAGCGCCACCATTAAAATTTGGATGCCACTTGGAACCTGGAATTTCTTGATCTGCTGGACCAAATCCCACTAATGATGCTCGTTCACCCTTGGGATTCTGCGCCTCACCTCGGACGCCATCTGATTGTCGCTCCCTCTGACCACCTGGATCCGGAGGATTCTGAACGAAATCGGCCAACTGCTCCATTCGCTAGGGGTGTGCAGAAAAATCCGACACGACTGACCCGACACGAAAACACGGCGATATGACACGAAAAAACACGAACCGAAAATGACACGACACGAAAATGACACGAACCGGTAAAACACGAAAATAAATGGTTCGTGTTCGGATCGGGCAAATCCCGTTGTCGGATACCCGACACGAACCGTTTATTTTTTTAAAAATTTAAATATTTAATTTTTATAGTATTAGTATAATATATTCTGGAAAAGAGTAACAAAGTTCAAGGTGCCAAAGTGGTGGATGCGTGTACTAGGAGGATTGAGGTCAGAGTTTCGATTCCTCAAAATATGTCCCGTTTCCCAATTTTTTTCCATTAATTACAAAAGGTAAAAGTTGAAACATAAGCCATTTAATGTCCAGCTTAGACATAAAAGGTTGTTTGCCCAGTTGGTTTCGCTCATTGGCAGTGTGCAATTGAGTTATGGGATGGTTGAGGGTTCGATTCTCACTACCATCAGTTTATAAATTATTTTTCTTAAATTAAATAAAAAAAGAAATTGATGTTTAATTCCTATCGGGTATCCGACTCGGATATCCGACACGAACCGGATTATCCATGTCGGATACCCGACACGATTCTACCCTTACCGGTTCGTGTTCGGATCGGCTATTTGGGCTAATTTCTTGTCGGATACCCAACACGATTAACCGTGTCGTGTCGGGTATCCGTTGATGAACATCCCTACCATTCGCTGATCATTCAGCTTCTTGAATTCCTCGAACTGCCTCGCTTGCTCCTCTTGAATTCAACGAATCAGCTGTAGAGGCCTTGTAAACCTTGGTGTTATCTCGGAGTTCTTGAATTTGAGACTCCATCATCTTCCACCTTGTTCCTTCCGCCATGGAAACGCACTCTGCCTAGAAATATGCTCTGATACCAATTCTGTTATGGCCCGGATCAAGCCACACCAGGATTTGTAGAGTGATGGTCGACAATCATGAAGAAGAAGAAGATGAGAATGAAGAACGGAAAGAGACGAGAGTATAGAAGATAGAAAGAGAGAGAATATGTTGTTACAAAAGAAGAAGTTTGGAGGGAAAATATGATCTCATTATGCATACCCATCCTCATGTTACACAAGAGCTACTTATAGCCTAATGTGTGCTCGACTATCACTCTACACACATCAATAGATGCTTAAGGGTAAGGGCTTAATCCCACAATATGACTAACTAAGGTCATAACAGTTGGGTATAGAAGAGTCAGATCGTCCACAGAAGAGAGTCAATTTCTTTGTTTAGGTACTTTAGAAAGGTATATAGAAATAGAGAAAGAGGTGAAAAATATCGGTTTTGACAGTGAGGAGACACTATTGCTGACATGTTCGTCCCCGGAGTAGGTTCCAAAATTTAGGATTTAAATTAATAATAAAAAAAAGGCTTCCAAGATCATTCTCCCCCTTGATAAAAGACAAAACAAATTGGATTTCGAGTACCTGCATATCATTCATACATAATATAATAAGCAAATAGCGACTATGTTGGATCCCATAGTAAGTTTTTCAAGCCTAAAACATATACCAACATCTAAAAGGAAAACCAGCAAAATCCACATATTGATCTCCCCCTTTTTGTCTTTTGACAAGGGAGGATCACAAGCAGGTTTAAAAACCAAGTTTTCCATCACCACCAGATGAGCAAAATACCATAAAACCATGTTCAAAACAAAACATCAGAAAAACCTTATCCAAGGTCTGTGAGATTACTCATTCTGCCACTTTCCATAACCATCATCACCTCCATTCTTCTCATGCTTTCTTGCCTCCATGTCGGCTTCAGCCTTCCTTTTGTACCACCTTTGAGCTTGATTGACCTTCTGATCCTTCTTCATTTCATCAACCATTCGCTTATGTGCATCCTCTCTACGGTAGCGTTTGATGACATCGTAGCCTTCGACCGTGATGATGGATGGATCAGGAACAACTGGGCGAAGGATCTCCCGTCCGCGCACAGACTGCTCGCAGTTGAAGAGAACATTGGATGCCTTGGACTTGCACAATTCCGCAACATCATCAGCAAGAGGGAGGATGTTACCAGCGCATGTGAATGTTAAGGCATTGAGGTGGAACATGTTGTTGATCTTCATCTTGGAAGTCGATCACGTCCCTCTGTAGCGCATCAAGTCCAAGTTCAAATTCCTCTATGAGATCTTCAATAGTCAAAGACAACTTGCCAGACTTTAATTGCAGTGGGAGACCAGTAGCAGCAATTTCCTCAGGGGTCAATTCAGTCCTCAGCTTCCAAGAGTTAGCGAAATTGACGATTCCAATTCTCTGAAAGCATTTTGCATCCACTTTGCCTGAGTGAGATGCCTTCTTCTCAAGAGAGGTGTCAAGGCGAAAGTGCTTGAAGATGTGGGGGAGGAGGTTACCGTAAGGCAAGGGAATGCCACGAGCAAAGGAAATCGAGTTGATCATGTGTTTAAGAATGAAATTTGGAACATCAAACTGATACCCAAATAACACCAGATAAACCAGGTGCATAAGCTGGTCAGTGACCAACTCCCTAGAGTGGGAACGTGGGAAGATGCATCGAGCAATGATAGTGAAGACGATTTTGGCTTCTAAATGGAGGACGTTGTGGGTCAATTGATGGGCATTGGATATGGAAGATGACGGAAGAAAGAACCTTCTTTTGGCCAGGGAGATACAATCCGCACGGGGAGGATGACCATCAGTTGAAATTTCTTTTGGAAGCCCAAAGATATCAACAATTACTCTAGGAGTCAGCTCGATTTTGGTGTTTCAAACTGATAACTCCCTCCCTTGATGAAAATCGGAATAAATGTTTCAAAGGGTTTGACAGGATGTTTGTGTCAAATGCCTTGGAGCATTAACAGTTGATGAAATACAAAACCTGTTTTATAAGTCCGTATATTATTTAATCTTATTATATACTTCCTTTATATTATATATATATATATATATATATATATATATATATATATATATATATATATATATATATATATATATATATATATATATATGACTAATCTTTCAGGAAGTATTTTCGAGATTATATCTTTCCTTGTGGTGCATATCGAGGAGATCCAATTCAAAGAAGATCATGTCTTCAAAGTGTCCTAAAATAGAAGATCTGGGCGCGCCATAATCTTTACTAGCCGTTGTTGAAGATCCGGTGTTGAAGAACCTCATGCTCCACATTATTTCTATAAAGGAAAGGAAGAAGAAGACAGAACATATAAGTGCTACACGAGCTTTCATTCATTCAAGCAAGATCTGTCTTCCAAAGTGTCGCTCTGCTAGCGCTCAAGAGTTTGTTGTTTATTTCAAAGCCTTTGAGAGTCACTGTGAGCTTATAGGATATATTCATTTATAGTGTTACTCGAGAGTTTGTAACTCGGGAAGTTGCACTAGGCTATTGATTTGTGAGAGTAAGAGGATTGTACTAGATAGCTGAGAGAGGTGGGGCTCTTCTAGATTGGTATAGGACTCCAAGGGAACGTGAGTTGACTAGATTGCAATTGTATAGGAGAGAGGCTTCTCGGTGAGCTATTAGGATCCTAAGCTAAGCGAATCAATAAAGCCTTTTGAATCCTAGGGTTGTGGAAGAACCCTAGGCGGGGACGTAGGCCAAGTTCGTATCGAACCTCATAAACAATTACTCGTGTCCTTTACTTATTGCTTTACCTTATTTCCGCACTTGGTTCGATTGTCTAACTTTGTGACTCAGGTTAATCTCAAAGGGTTTTATACGAGCTCCAAAAGTCTTGAGACTTTCTGCGAAAAACGGGCATACTCTATTCAACCCCCCTTCTAGAGTATTTCTATATTACATTGTTTTATATTATCGAACCTTCAATTAGTATCAGAGCTTTACTCACTGTTTTTGATCTAACAATCTTGTGAGTTTTCGATCATGTCTGGTGAAGCAAGCGGAAGATTTGCACAGGGAAGGTCCACAAGCAGACCGCCACTCTTTGTAGGAAATAACTTTGTCCACTGGAGATCTTTGATGAAGATGTTCATCATAGACCAAGATTTAGAGCTTTGGAACATTATAGAGAATGGTCCGAAGATTCCAGAGAAAGATGGACCAAATGATACCAAAGTTGCAAAGAAGGAGTCTGAATACAACCAAGCAGATCTTGAAACCATCTCCAAAAACTACAGGGCTATTAACTTACTCTATTGTGGTCTTAACACTGATGAGTTTAACCGTATTTCATCTTGTAGGTCAGCTAAAGAGATTTGGGACAAATTGGTCGTCACCTATGAAGGAACGAGCCAAGTGAAAGACACCAAGATCAGCATCTTCCTTAGAAAGTATGAGCTCTTCAAGATGAAGTCTGATGAGTCAATCAAGGCCATGTTCACAGGATTCACAGAAATCACCAACAACCTTGACTCTCTTGGCAAGAGCTTTACCAATGTTGAGAAAGTGAGGAAGATACTGAGGTGCCTCCCAAAAGAGAAATGGGGTCCGAAAGTAACAGCTATAGAGGAAGCCCAGGACCTCACCACTCTACCCCTTGATGACCTTCTTGGGAAGCTGATCACGCATGAGATGATCCTTAATGAAGACGATGGAGAACTTCCAGCTAGCACTAAGAACTTGGCACTCAAGTCTAAAAAGGATGAGCCCAAGGATGGATCTGATTCCGAAGATGAGGACGACAATGAGGATGATCCTTTTGTTCTTATCACAAGAGGCCTTGCTCGAATTCTCAAAATGAAGAAGCAATTCAACAACAAGGATGGCTCAGAGTCTTCAAAATTTCGAGGTAAGCCTCAATACAACAAGTACGAAAAGAAGACTAAACCGTTGTATTGTTTTGAATGTGGTGAAACAGATCATCTTGTGAAGGACTGCCCTCAAAAGATAAAGAGCCAGCCCAAGAAAGGTGACAAATGGAAGAAGAAAGCCATGGTGGCAACTTGGAGTGACTCCGATGATGAGAAGGCCAATATTTGTCTTATGGCCTCAGAAGATGGATCCCACGATGAAAAGCTTGAAGCTACTGTAAGAGGACTTATGGAAAGTCCAAAAGAGGTATTATCGGAATTCCTTTCCAATATGATTGCCAATGAAGAGAAGCTTATTGCCCAAACTAACATCCTTATTAAGAGAACTGTGGACCAGGAAAGAACTATTGAGGATCTATCTATGAGGGTCAAAAGTCTTGAAGCTTCTTATTCAGGTCTTGACATTAAAGTCAAGACGCTTGACTTAGAGAAATCTGAACTCAAGCAAGATCTCTCCTCTCTAAGAAATGAGCATCATGACTTAGAGAACGAGAAGATCTCCCTGAATAATAAGATTCAAGACCAATAGACAACCCTCATAAGTTTTACCAAATCCAAAGGTACTCTCGATAGGATGTTGGGTGAGCAACAAAACTCTCTAAACAAAAGTGTTATTGGTTACAATCCAAAGTTTTTAAAGAATTAACACATTACCACTTTTGTAAAGGCAAAAGGAAGCAGAACCTCTCCTATATGTCACCATTGTGCTAGAAAGGGACATGTAAAAGAGACCTGCCCCTATAGAAGAAAGGATCCATATATTATTCGCAATACATTTCCTGTTCATTTGAGAAAAGAACGGATAACACAAGTTTGGGTTCCAAAAGGCACTATTTTACCAAATATGGTTTACCCCAACAATGGATCCAAATTTGCTTATTGGTCTAGCCACAAAGGTTGATGTTTGTCTTGCAGAAGATCACCAAGGTGAAAGAACACAAATGGATTATTGATAGTGGATGCTCGAGGCATATGAGTAGGAAGAGTTCTCTCTTTCATGATCTAAAGGAGCAATCGACAGGAACAATCACTCTTGGTGACAAAGGAAAATGTGACATCATTGGTATTGGTAGTGTTGGAAGCGATTCCAGCCATAGTATTAAAGATGTCTATCTTGTTAATGGTTTGAAGTATAATCGGCTTAGTGTCTCTCAATTATGTGATAGTGGTAACAATGTCAGATTTAACAAGAAAAGATGTATAGTGTGCAAAGAAGATACATGTGAAGTTATATTGACTGCATACCGTTACAACAATATATACGCCGTAAATGCTGATCAAGTGGCACAAGGAAGCTTAACCTGTCTAAAGGCTTTGACAGATGATCCAAAGCTCTGGCACAGGAGACTCGGTCATGTGAGTCCACATACACTACAGAAGCTTGTGTCCAAAGGGCTTGTAAGAGGGCTACCTGAAATGGACTTCAAAGGTATTGACATGTGCAACGCATGCACACGAGGTAAACAAACACGTAGCTCGTTCAAACCCAAAAAGGTTGTAAGTTCTTCTAGACCCCTTGAACTTTTACATATGGATTTTGTGGTCCTATGCGAGTCAAATCTCCCAATGGTAAAAAATACATGCTAGTTGTTGTTGATGATTTTTATAGATATACTTGGGTTGCATTTTTGAAAGAAAAATCAGAGGCCTTATTTGAGTTTTCAAAACTTTGTAAGGAGTTGCAAACTTTAAGAAACGAGCCCATAGTGTCAATTCGGAGTGATCATGGTAGGGAGTTTGATCAACTTCAATTTGATTTGTTTTGTGCTAAATATGGCATCTCCCATAACTTTTCTGCTCCTAGGACACCTCAACAAAACGGGGTTGTGGAACGCAAGAACCGCACCTTAGAGGGTATGGCCAGGACTATGCTTTTAGAAAATGCATTACCTAAAACCTATTGGGCTGAAGTTGTTAACACAGCTAACTATATTTTAAATCGTTGTCTCATTCGTTCCATCTTAAAGAAAACTCCTTATGAACTTTTCAAAGGCCGCAAACCACTTATATCTTATTTTAAACCCTTTGGCTATACTTGTTTTTGTTCATAACAATGGAAAAGATAACCTTGGGAAATTTGATGCGCGTAGTGATGAAGGTATATTTCTTGGCTACTCCACGAGTAGCAAAGCTTATAGAATCTTCAATAAAAGGACCCAGGTAGTTGAAGAAAGTATACATGTTATTTTTGATGAATGCAATGACGGTGCTTTAAGTGAAAGTGTTGCAGATATAGATCTTAACATCCATGAAGGGAACGAGGAAGGTGATGATGCTGCTACCAAGAACACAGAGAAAAGGAACATGCAGGAACCGATTCTTAACACTGAAGAATTGGCCCAAGGTGTTGAAGATTCGTCCAAAGCCCTTGGTGTCCAATCCAATAGTGTTGAGACGTCAGAAACTGCTGTAACTGAACCTAACAGAACCACGGAGTCAGATGTACTACAAGTCAATCCTACCAATGTGACGAATCAAGGAGTCGAGACTAGCAAAAGGAAATTCAAATACTCCTCATCACACTCATTAAAGGATATCATTTCTGACCCTACTTCTAGTGTTCAAACTCGTTCTAAACTTAAAGATCTTTGTGCTTTTCACGCGTTTGTTTCTCTTATTGAGCCAAAGAAGGTAGATGAGGCACTTCAGGAGCCAGACTGGATCATTGCTATGCAAAGTGAGCTCAACGAATTTGAAAGAAATAAAGTCTGGACCTTGAAGCCTAGGCCAAAGCATCAATCAGTCATTGGCACACGATGGGTCTTTCGAAACAAGCTAGATGAGAATGGTAAGATTGTGAGGAACAAGGCAAGGCTTGTTGCTCAAGGCTACAATCAAGAGGAAGGTATTGACTACAAGGAGACCTTTGCTCCCGTAGCCAGGCTTGAAGCTATTTGCATTCTATTAGCATTTGCATCTTTTATGAGCATAAAATTATATCAAATGGATGTCAAGTGTGCTTTTCTCAATGGTTTCTTAGAGGAAGAAGTATATGTGGCTCAACCCCCAGGTTTTGAAAGTTCAGAATTTCCCAATCATGTTTATAAACTTGACAAAGCGCTTTATGGTTTGAAACAAGTCCCAAGAGCTTGGTACGAGCGCTTGTCAAAATATCTTTTAGAAAATGATTTTAAAAGGGGGTTGATCGACAAGACTCTTTTTATCAAGACCAAAGGAAAGGACATTTTGGTTATTCAAATTTATGTTGATGATATATTATTTGGTGCTACTAACACATCTTTGTGCAAGGAATTTTCTGACATCATGTGCAGTGAATTCGAGATGAGCTTGATGGGTGAACTCAACTTCTTTTTGGGATTACAAGTTCATCAATCCAAGAAAGGGATCTTTGTCAACCAAAGCAAGTACACTAAGGATCTCTTGAAGAAGTTCAAGATGGATCAATCCAAAGCAGCCAAGACTCCCATGAGCTCAACATTGTCTCTAGATCAAGACAAGACTGGAATAAGTGTCAATCAAAAGGAGTATCGAGGAATGATTGGATCTTTATTATATCTCACGGCTAATAGACCTGACATCATGTTTAGTGTTTGCATGTGTGCTAGGTTTCAAGCTGATCCTAAAGAATCTCACCTCGTGGCTGTGAAGAGGATCTTTCGATATCTCAATGGCACTAAGGAGCTTGGACTATGGTACCCAAAGCAAAAGGATTTCACTTTAATTGGATATTCTAATGCAGATTTTGCAAGCTATAAGGTGGATAGGAAGAGCACATCAGGATGTTGCCAATTCTTAGGAGCATCATTGATCAGTTGGCACTCAAAGAAGCAAAACTCAGTTGCTCTATCCACATCAGAAGCCGAATACATTGCAGCTGGAGCCTGCTGCTCCCAAATCCTTTGGATAGCTCAACAAATGCGAGATCTTGGCATCAACCTCAAAGGTATTCCAATTAAGTGTGACAATACAAGTGCCATCTCCATCACTAAGAATCCTGTTCAGCATTCAAGGACCAAACATATTGATGTAAGGCATCATTTCATTAGAGATCATGTTGAAAAAGGTGATGTGTCCATTTCGTTTATTTCAACTGATTATCAATGGGCTGGCATTTTCACTAAGCCTTTGGCAGAGGACAGGTTCACCTTCATAAGACGAGAGATTGGGATGCTTAACAAGGATGCTCTTTCGTAGGGGGAGCTTTCCCTTTACGAAAGATAAATTCTACTTAGTGTCAAGACCCTTGAGATCTATGTCAAGGTGTGTGAACTAAATGGTGGATTACATATATCGGATCATATATTTTTGGTTAATATCTTTTTAGATATTTAATCAATTATATTTTTTTTATTGGATTTCAAAATTATTATTTTTCCGTTAAAGATATTTTATTTTTGGAACTAGATATTTTGGTTATTCAGTCCGATTTCAATGGAACATTTGAATTTTGAATTGGAAACCTTTCAAATTGGCAATGTGATGATTTCTTTCCTTGGAACTCTAAACCCGTCCCATCACTCCCTCTACTTAAACCCAATCATGTACCCGATTACATCACAAACTCAGAACTAATCCAAACCCCTTCACCTTCTCCTTCTTCAACCTCTCAATCTGTTCTAAGAAAACCCTAGCCGATTTCCTCCATAGCACCCAAAACCAAGAAAGCTGTCACACCCAAAAGACTTGGCGCCACCCCCAAGGGACGTCAGGCCACTGCTACCTCTCCCACACCTGAACCCGCTCCTCAAGCCATTGTCCCAACTGTCGTCCAGAGCACCATCGCTGAGAGCACGGCCATTGTTCCCAAGAGCTCTCAAAAGCGCTCTGCTAAGAAGTCTCTCAGTGCCAAACAGAAAGGAAAGAGGAAGGTCTTAGATGAGGACCCGGACGAGGATGAGGAGGAAGAGGATCTCGACACCCTTCTGGAAAGAGATGCTGTCAAGGAAGCCGAGGCGGGAGCCTTGAAGAAGAAAAAGGCCGATGAGGAGGCCGAGCTCGCCAGGAAACTGGCCGAGGAGGAAGCTGAGCGGATTCGAAAGGAAGCCGAAGCCGAGCAGGTTCCATCCGAGGAGGAACTTGAGGAAGAAGAAGAAGAGCAAGAGGGATCTGGAGATGACGAGGAAGCTGAAGGAGATGAAGCGGGGTCCGGTGAGGACTCGGGATCTGAGGAAGAGGAGGAAGAATCTCCCTCTCCTTCTCCTCCTCCCCCGTCTCCGAAGAAGCGGAAAGCCCCTGCTGCTGTCAAGCCTCCATCTCCCAAGCGTACCAGGAAAGGCACCCTCAGGACTCTTGGAGCGCCTGTCAAGAGAGCTGCTCCGACGATTGCTCGCAGGAAGAATGCCGACCCCC
This sequence comes from Persicaria maculosa, assembly GCA_963922045.1. Taxonomy (NCBI): domain Eukaryota; kingdom Viridiplantae; phylum Streptophyta; class Magnoliopsida; order Caryophyllales; family Polygonaceae; genus Persicaria; species Persicaria maculosa. The sequence continues at coordinate 15,433,141 of OY998253.1, forward strand.
CGGCCTATATCCAGGTAAATCAATCCTTGCCCTCCTCTTGGTTTCAAGATGCTGAGACTGCTGGTAAGTGGGTAGATGAGTTTCGAACTCGTAAGATTAGTTGTTCTGATTTTTTGGATTTTGAGTTCTTCGAAGCTTTGAAGTTACCCTGCATTGATCTTCTCAAAAAATCCCCAGCCTGGACCCTTCTCAACCTTGAAACTGTCTACTACCCCCAGCTCACCCGTCTGTTTTACATTAACCCAAAAGCCAAAAATGACACCAATGGTTGGTCTTTGGAGTCTGTTGTCAAAGGGGTTAGAATCTCTCTCAACTCCAATGATTTTGCAGATTTCCTTGGCTTACCTACCCCAGTTCCACCCTCTGAAAGACACCCCTCAAAAGAGAATTGCATCATCCTTGCCCGAGCCAAGTACCTCCTACTCGAAGCATCCAACAACATCTCAAAGCAACTCACCCACTCAACCCTAACCCTTGAGGCAAAAATAATTTTCAACATCATTGTTTGATGCCTCTTACCCCGTCTCAACTCTGGCTCACTCCTTACTGACAATGCCATGGTCCTGCTCTACCGCATCTTAAATGGCCTTGATCTTGATCTGGCCAACACTATCCTTGGAACCATGGCTCATGCCAGAAAAGCTAGAAAAGGCTCTCCCCTCCCCTTTGCTACCCTTTTGACCCCTCTCTTCAAAGCTTCTGGAATTGATGTCAAAAATGAAGAACAGCTGCGTCATATGGGTAAGTTCGACTCTAAGGGCCTTGAAAAGATTGGCATCACTCGGTCTCCCCAAGGGACCTTGAGTCTTGCCACTCCTTCAAAAGCCTTTCCCACTGCTCCAGCTTTCGATGAACGGATGGACAACCTAGAGTTGGGCTTGGAGGAAGTTCGCCTGGATATCAAGGAGCTGCAAAAGGAGTTTATAACGGAGATGAGCGGGATTTCCAAGATGCTACAAGGACTGTGGACGAGGCTCATTGATGATGCTCCGGATGACGAAGCTTAAACCCTAACCTACCCTATCCCTCCCCTGAAACTTGGTACATTACTGGTTTTTGGAAACGTTTTCAAAACTTTTGGTGACTGTTTTACCTCCTCCCTTTGTTGAAAGACAAAAAGGGGGAGATGATCTGTGGTGTTGTTTAGACTTTGAAAACCTCTGCTTAAAGTCTTGGAAGACCTTGGTTTTTGATTTGTGGTTTTCGGTTCGATGGTTTTTTGCATGCTTTAAAAATTTGATCCAACATTTGTCTAACCCTTGCAGGTACTTAGTCCAATTTCTATTTTATTATCTATGCTTGACTAAGTTGCAGGGATGCACAGGTTTTGTCTTTCATCAAGGGGGAGATTGATAACTCCCTCCCTTGATGAAAATCGGAATAAATGTTTCAAAGGCTTTGACAGGATGTTTGTGTCAAAGGCCTTGGAGCATTAACAGTTGATGAAATACAAAACCTGTTTTATAAGTCCGTATATTATTTAATCTTATTATATACTTCCTTTATATTATATATATATGTATGACTAATCTTTCAGGAAGTATTTTCGAGATTATATCTTTCCTTGTGGTGCATATCGAGGAGATCCAATTCAAAGAAGATCATGTCTTCAAAGTGTCCTAAAATAGAAGATCCGGGCGCGCCATAATCTTTACTAGCCGTTGTTGAAGATTCGGTGTTGAAGAACCTCATGCTCCACATTCTTTCTATAAAGGAAAGGAAGAAGAAGACAGAACATATAAGTGCTACACGAGCTTTCATTCATTCAAGCAAGATCTGTCTTCCAAAGTGTCTCTCTGCTAGCGCTCAAGAGTTTGTTATTTATTTCAAAGCCTTTGAGAGTCACTGTGAGCTTATAGGATATATTCATTTATAGTGTTACTCGAGAGTTTGTAACTCGGGAAGTTGCACTAGGCTATTGATTTGTGAGAGTAAGAGGATTGTACTAGATAGCTGAGAGAGGTGGGGCTCTTCTAGATTGGTTTAGGACTCCAAGGGAATGTGAGTTGACTAGATTGCAATTGTATAGGAGAGAGGCTTCTCGGTGAGCTATTAGGATCCTTAGCTAAGCGAATCAATAAAGCCTTTTGAATCCTAGGGTTGTGGAAGAACCCTAGGCGGGGACGTAGGCCAAGTTCGTGTCGAACCTCGTAAACAATTACTCGTGTCCTTGACTTATTGCTTTACCTTATTTCCACACTTGGTTCGATTGTCTAACTTTGTGACTCAGGTTAATCTCAAAGGGTTTTATACGAGCTCCAAAAGTCTTGAGACTTTCTGCGAAAAACGGGTATACTCTATTCAACCCCCCTTCTAGAGTATTTCTATATTACATTGTTTTATATTATCGAACCTTCACAAACAATGGTTTTTAGGGTTTGGTTACCACGGTCTCTTGAGTAGGAGAGATTGACAAAGAAAAGGCGAGTGAGACGGGGGTAATGAACTTCACCGAGGTTCAGAATCGGGCATAGGCCTGAGTCTTTGAGGAGGGTGATGCAATGGAGGTTGAGAGACTCAAGAAAGGTAGGATCAACGGAGTCACATAGGCAAAGCTTACGAGAACTAAAAGTATCAAGCCACTTACCCGCTGTTTTGAAGTTCTTGAACCAAGAGGATGGGAGAGTGGGCATCAGCGCTTGCGTCTCGGTCTTAGAAGGTGCATCATCAGAGGAGCAGGAGTGGATGCTAAACGAGTCCTCGTCGTCAATCTCCTTAGCCTTCCTTGCAACTGGTCGCTTCCCTTTGTCGGGGGAGCCAAGGTTGTCGATTGAGGTTTTGGGCACCATTGAAGGGAATGATGAGTGTTGGGAAGGAGAAAGAGAAGGCAAATAAGGAGAGAGAGAATGGCGTGGATCAGTGTGAGAACTGACCGGTGAGCAAATAAAGGGAAGAGAGAGAGAGAGGGAGGTAAATCGACACACAATCTCTTTAAAGGGGGAAATCATTTCAGTTCAACTAGTCTAGGGAAAAGAGATTTACATTGGAAAACATATCCCATTAAAATGAATTAAAAAAAACTAGATTCACTTAACCAAAAATCTGTTTTAGAAAAACCGAAATTTAAACTTGTTAAAAGATAAAAACAAATCTTAACAGTGCAATCTTTTGATAAACGATTTAAAAACAAATGTTTCTGGCCAATATCGATAAAATAAAAGCTAGAAGATATGATCCAATTTTTCTTTATACGATATGAACGGTCAAGGTCTTGAAATTAATTTTCGAGGCCTTGAGAGGCAATTCGTTTATGCTCCCCCTAAATCAATGCATCCTTATTTAACATACCAAGCTCCAATCTGATAAAATTAAATCTATCCTCGGACAGGGGTTTCGTAAAAATATCAGCAAGTTGTAAATCAGTGGAGATAAAGGATATAGATACGTCACCTTTTTCAACATGGTCTCGAATAAAATGATGTCTCACGTCAATGTGTTTTGTTCGAGAATGCTGCACATGATTTTTAGTGATAGATATGACACTTGTATTATCACATTTAATAGGGATACATTTCAAATCCAAACCAAGATCTCTTAATTGTTGAGCTATCCATAAGACTTGAGAGCAACATGCTCCAACAGCTATGTATTCGGCTTCAGCGGTTGAAAGAGCAACATAATTTTGTTTCTTTGAGTGCCAACTAATTAGAGAGGATCCCAATAGTTGACATCATCCAGAAGTACTTTTTCTATCAACCTTATAACCTGCAAAATCTGCATCTGAATAACCGATAAGATGAAAATTTCCTCGCTTTGGATACCAAGACCAAGGTCTTGAGTTCCATTTAAATAGCGAAAAATCCTTTTAACCGCAATGAGATGCGATTCCTTCGGGTCAGCCTGAAATCTTGCACACATACATACACTAAACATGATGTCAAGCCTACTTGCCGTGAGATAGAGAAGTGAACCAATCATACCTCGATATTCCTTTTGGTTCACACTCTTACCGTTTTTTTCTTGATCCAAGGACAGTGTGGAGCTCATAGGGGTCTTGGTGACCTTTGATTAATCCATCTTGTATTTTTTGAGTAGATCCCTCGTGTACTTACCTTGATTCAAGAAGATTCCTTTCTTTCTTTGATTAACTTGTAATCCAAGAAAGAATGTCAATTCTCCCATAAGGCTCATTTCGAATTCTCTACACATAATGTTAGAAAATTCTTTGCAAAGAGAATCATTAGTAGCACCGAATAAAATATCATCAACATATATTTGCACGACTAATAAATCATTACCTCGAGTTTTGATAAAAAGGGTTTTATCAATCAAACCACCTTTAAACCCGTTTTCAAGAAGATATTTCGATAATCTCTCATACCATGCCCTAGGGGCTTTTTTGAGACCATAAAGTGCTTTATCCAACTTAAAAACATGATTTGAAAATTCTTCATTTTCAAAACCAGGAGGTTGTGCAACATACACTTCCTCTTCTAAAATACCATTTAGAAAAGCACATTTCACGTCCATTTGAAAAAGTTTAATACCCATATATGATGCAAATGCAAGTAAGATACGAATAGCCTCTAACCTTGCTACGGGAGCAAATGTCTCCTCGTAGTCAATACCTTCTTCTTGATTGTACCCTTGAGCCACGAGTCTAGGTTTGTTATGAGTAATCTTTCCATCCTCATCCAACTTGTTTCGAAAGACCCATCTAGTACCGATGACAGATTGATGCTTGGGCCTTGGGGTGAGTGTCCACACTTTGTTTCTTTCAAATTCATTGAGCTCGTTGCATTGCTACAATCCAATCTGGATCTTGAAGTGCTTCGGCAGGCGTTTTTGGTTCTACAAGAGACACAAACGCATAAAAAGCACACAAATTTCTTAAATTGGAACGAGTTTGAATACCGGATTTCGGATCTGATATGATGTTGTCGATTGGATGAGATGAAGCTTGCTTAAACTTTCTTCTCTTAGGCCTTTGGGATGTTGAGGTTTCTCCAAGACTTTGAGACTCAGGTTCAATATTTGGTTCAGGTTCTGCATTTCCTAATTCAAGGTCTTGAAACCTCTATTCAAGATCCTGAACCTGTATGTCAAGATCTTGGGCTTGCTCGGATGTATCCAGTATTGGTTCCTACATGTTCCGACGTTGTGATTTCTCCTTTTCTTCTTCAATGTCGGACCCTTGTTCCTCATGCTGGTTTAAGTTCAAATTTGCAAAGCTATCACTTAACGCACCATTATTGCTTTCATCAAATATTACATGAATGCTTTCTTCCACAATCCTTGTGCGTTTATTAAAGATTCTATATGCTTTGCTATTTAGTGAATAACCAAGAAAGATTCCTTCATCACTACGAGCATCAAATTTCCCTAGATTATCTTTGCCATTATTGTGAACAAAATATTTGCACCCAAACGGTTTCAAATAGGAAACAGTAGGCTTTCTTCCATAGAAGAGTTCATAAGAAGTTTTCTTTAAAATCGGGCGGATTAAGCATCTGTTTAAAATATAATTTGTAGTATTTACCGCCTCGGCCCAAAGTGATTTTGCTAAATCATTTTCTAAAAGCATAGTCCTAGACGTATCCTCCAAGGTGTGGTTCTTTCGTTCCACAACCCCGTTTTGTTGAGGAGTTCTAGGTGCTGAAAAATTATGTGAAATACCGTATTTTGAACAAAATAAATCAAATTTAAGTTGGTCAAATTCACACCCGTGGTCACTACGGATAACAACAATAGGCATGTTTTTTTTAAAGTTCGTAACTCCTTACAAAGTTTTGAAAATTCAAATAAATCCTCTGATTTTTCTCGTAGAAAAGAAACCCAAGTAAATCGTGAGAAATCATCAACAATGACAAGAATATATTGTTTACCTTTGGGAGATTTGATGCGCATAGGTCCACATAAATCCATATGCAATAATTCAATAGGGCGAGATGTACTTACTACCTTCTTAGGCTTGAAAGACCCTCGAGTTTGCTTACCTCGTGAGCACACATTGCATAACTCATCTACCTTAAAGTTTAGATCGGGAAGACCACAAACCAAGTCCATTGATTGTAGTTTGTTCAATGTGTGCATACTTACATGCCAAAGCCTTGGATCTTCTGTCAAGGCCTTGAGACACTTCAAACTTGTTCCTGCAACTTGGTTAGTGCTCATAGAATATACGTTGTTATTGCGATGAGCCGTTAGGACTAAATCTCCATATTATTTATTTTTGACTAGATATTTTTCAGAATAAAAAATGACAATATTGCCTTCTGTCACATAATTGAGAAATACTAAGTAAATTATACTTCAATCCTTCTACAAGGTAAACATCATCAATATAGTTGGAAGAATCCTTACCAATCTTACATATCCCAATTATGTTGCATTTTCCCTTATCACCAAGAGTAATTGTACCAGTGGATTGCTTTTTTAGATCCGAAAATAGTGAACTTTTCCCACTCATATGTCGTGAACAACCACTATCAAGTATCTATTTATACTCCTTAGTCTTGGTGATATCCTGCAAAACAACCAAATTCAACCTTTTCGGCTAGACCAAATTACAAACTTAGATTCATAATCGGGATGGACCATATTTGGTGGTCTAATCCCTTTAGGAACCCAGATTTGCTTTACCTGTTCTCTTAAGAACAAAGCAAAAGTATTACGAATTACATACGGAGCATTTATGCGAAAAGGACAAGTAGTTTTAACATGCCCCTTCTTACAACAAAAATGGCATGTGGGTGTGCGCCAATTTCCTTTAGCTTTCACAAAAGTGGTAGGGGCTTTCTTTGGAAAAATTTTGTTATATCCAATACCACTTTTGTTAAGAGATGATTGATGCTCTCCTAACATTCTATCAAGATTGGCTTTGGAGTGGGTAAAGCGCATGAGAGAGGTCTGCTAGTCTCTACACTTATCAGTCAACGGGATCTTCTCTTTCTCTAGCTTCTTAGTGCAAAGAGTTAGAAAGGAGAGATCTTGCTTCAAGACAGAGTTTTCTGTCTCCAAGGCCTTGACTTTATTGTCAAAGGCTAACTGAGAAGTCTTGAGATTTTTCATTTCCAGCGACATTTCACTCAGGCTTCTTTCCTGTTCCGAAATCTTCTCTTTCAAGATGTTAGATTCATTTATAAAATGCTCTTCATTTAAAATCATATTTTGAAGAAATTCTGACATAACAACAGTAGGACTTGAGATTAGATTCCTTACGATAGTTCCAAGATGCTTCTTTGGAGTTTCCTCATGATCGGCCATTAGACACAGATTTGCTTGTTCGGTCTCGGATTCAGAATCGGTTGAAGAGTCAGAATCGCTCCATGCCGCCATCATAGCTTTCTTCTTTCGGTTGTCCTTTCGAAATTTGTTCCTTTTCTTTTGTGGACAATCCTTGACTAGATGTTCTGTATCTCCACATTCAAAACAAGCCATTGATTTAGTTTTCTTATTGGAATTATATGGCTTACCTTTTTGTTTTGATGTGTCGATGTACTCTCGGTTTGCAAATTGCTTTTTCATCTTGAGTATCCTTGCTAATCCTCTTGTGATAAGTGCAAATGGATCTTCTTCATCGTCACTCTCGTCATCATCTGAGGTAGCTTTTTCCTCTTTTTCTTTTAGGGCCAAGTTCTTTACAGTAGAGGCTACTTCTCCATCTTCTTCACCAAGAACCATCTCGTGGGTAATCAACTTACCGAGGAGATCGTCCAATGGCAAAGTTGACATATTTTGAGCTTCCTCTATTGCAGTTACTTTTGGTCCCCATTTAGCTTTCGGCAAGCTCCTCCGAATTTTCCTCACCTTTTCTTCATTTGTGAATGTTTTGCCGAGAGAATCCAAGTTGTTTACGATCTGAGTGAATCTGGTGAACATCTCTTTTACTGTTTTCGTGGACAGCATCTTGAATAGCTCATATTGCCGCAAGAAGATTTTGATTTTGGTTTCCTTAACTTGGCTAGTGCATTCGTAGGTTACCACCAGTTTGTCCCAGATTTCTTTAGCGCTTCTGCAAGATGAAACACGATTAAACTCGTCAATATTCAAACCACAATACAGTACATGCATGGCTCGATAGTTTTTTTCCCCATCTCCAGATCAGTCTGGGTATATTCTTCTTCATTTTTTGCCACTTGTTCTCCTGTTGTAGTGCCAGGCTTCATTGGGATGGTTGGTCATCTTACTATGTGTTCCCAGAGCTCCATGTCTTGATCGATGAGGAACATTTTCATCAATGACCTCCAATGCACAAAGTTGTCACCACAAAATAGAGGAGGGCGATTAGACGACCTTCCTTGAGCGAATCCACCTTCTCCTATAGTACTCATGATCGATCTCACAGATTGTTAAATCAAACAAGTGAGTTAAGCTCTGATACCAATTAAAGAATCGAGTACTTAAAGTAAATAACAATAATAAACAAATACTCTAGAAGGGGGGTTGAATAGAGTATGAACGGTTTTCGCAAAAGTCCTAAGCAACAGCAACACCAAGAGCTTGATATCAAATCCCAAGGCCTTGAACTCGATCTCAAGGTCTTGAACTGAACTTTTTGTGTCTTGAGCAATCTGCAGAAATTAGAACGTTAAATAATAACAGAGAAATAAATAACACTTGACTTGTTAACGAGGTTCGGCTCTTAACCAGCCTACGTCCCCGCCTAGGGTTATCCAACCCGTAGAATTCAAACAACTTTTATTCCTCTTTCCTTATGAGTCCTAGATACAACCTAGAAGAACTTCCTCTCTTCTATAACCTGAAGCCTACCTAGCTCGCTTCTATCTAGTCAACCCAAGATACAGAGAAATAAAAGTCCCCTTTGTCACACCGAAGTGTAATACGTTTGAGTATGTAATACTCTTATTATAACAGGGATTAACTTATACTATGAAGCTCTAATTTTCCCTAAGTCTCGAAAGCATTAAATCGACTACAAATAGAGAGATAGGAAAGAAAACAAATCAGCAGCGGCAATGGAAACTTGAGAGCTCTTTGATTCGCAGAGAAGGCTTGGTGAAAAGATGTATGTTTGAATCGCTTCTTCCTTCTCTTCTTATAGCCGAGAGATCCTTATTTTTCTGCTGATTTTGATCCCCGAATATCCGATCAGTTTTTAACGTCTTTTTTAACTTTGAAATCGCTGGGGATGTAACCAACATACTCCTGACGACATCCTTGTTCTATTTGCTGGGATTTTCTGTTTTGTCGAGATCCTTGTTTATCTCCAATTTAAATTCAAACAAACCCTGCAATATTGATTCTTGACCAACACAAGATCTTATCCAATTTAACCTTAACCGAAATTCTTTAACTAAAAGATATTGTGTGAGGAAAAGATATAAGTTAGATTTAAAACAATTTAGATTAAAATCAATCTTTAACTTAAGGTCGAGAATAGATAACCTGCATAACATTATATCCAATTTGTATAAGCTACAATACCTTATACTTTTGTCTTTTATCAATCCTGTAATGTTAGTATTATAGCAAATGTATTTCATCAAGGAGAAGCAAGGGAGCTATCAAGCCAAAAATCCTTTTACACTAGTGTAAGTCCCGTTCTGTGTACGGAGAATACATTATTACAATATTATAAATAAATTAGGTAGTTTTCGATAAATAAATAAATAATAATATAAATATAAATCATTTTTCCACCAAAAAATAATATAGACATAAATAAAATTAGTTCGACGGATTATAAAAAATCTAAATATCTTTTATTTAAATTCTCTCAAACTATAAATAAAATTCTCATTTATAAGGTAATTTTTTTCTAACCTACAATTAATTGAATCTCATGTAATTTAATAGATAACTGTTTTTTAAAAAGATTTTAATATTTTTTCATTAAATATATAATATAGATTTATTACGTTAGTTTACTAAATTATCTATCCACAGATTAATTTTTTCCACCAAAAAATAATCTATATATAAATAAAATAGCACTTATCAAATACTACATATTTATCTATTAATATTTTGGTAAGTATGACTATGAAGTATTTTTTATTTATATTTATGTCAGTTAACTAAAATATAAATATATATAGATAGATTGTGGCTTATATAACTTTCTATAAACTATGATAACATATTATTTTATTAATTTTTTTCCCCTTGAATCAACTCCAACGCGCCACATATGATTTTTGTCCCCAGAATTAACCACAACGCGCCGCATAGGACGCTATGTATCGATTTTAGTATATGTATATACAACATGGATTGATAAATAGACTATAATTACTACTACATTAGTTATCTCTATAGTTGCCTTGTGGAGAAGAAAAGGGGAGGAAATAATAGATATTTGAATATAAAATTAAGGTTAGTCAACAATGTGCCAATATTGCCAATATTGATGGGCAAAGATAGAAAGTTACGTAAGCAATGAGCAACATGTATTGTAATTGTATTGTATCGCAGTCAGGCTTAGCTTACTGTTTCTTCGGTTGGAGCCCCAACGACCTAAACACATCCATCTCTATGGCAACCAGGTTTAGACGGTTTTTCGTCTGCCGACTTGTCGGCCATCGAGGTTCAGATTTGTCTGACCTCGAATTTTTTCCTAAAAAAAATCTATCCTTTGTTCTTTTATACTCTGTATAATACAATTCCTGAATTCCATACCTACAAAAGTCTTAATAGACTAATTGAAAATTATCTATAATGGCATGTAGCTTAATTAAATGCTAATTCAGTCGGTAACTTGTTTGCCAAGCTTGCTTTCTCCGGTATATATAATCATTACTTTGATATTTCCGGTACGTTGTGGATCGATAGCTTTGATCGATGATCCGATCCCGAGTGTTGCTCCCAAGTCCGGCTTGTTTCCATCTTTACTGGTGCGCGGTTTGGTGTCTAACCATGGTCAGTGGCGGCTGCATGATCCTCTAAAAGGTGGGGCGAAATTTTCTAATGTGTACTGAGATATTGACCTTGAATAAACATTTTTACCTAAGTTACGACTTTCAACTTAACAGTAGATTATAGAAAAGTAGACTTACATTTGTTTTGTTGCTATGATATTTGTTTCTCGTCATTCATTGGAAATTCAGGCATTTGTCATATTTAGAAGTGTAAATTTATCGAAATTCAATCATGCTAAATTCAAGACTTTTGCATATTAGCTAGGATTATAAACTCATTAACTTTATAATAGCTTTTGGTTCCCAAAGACATGATAGAAATTGTGATTTGAATATATAGGTTACGAAAATACAAATATTGCATAAAGCTTCACAAATTCAATTCACAAACCCCAAATTCAATTCATAAATTTCATTCTCAAAATCACATACACAATAACTAAAAAACAAAATTTATTCTCAAAATCACAAACTCTAATGAAAATTTCACAAAATTTATTCTCATAATCAAATCATAATTTCACCAATTTTATGGGGTTTAATTAGTTTATAGCTAGATAATTTGTATATAATAGGGAGCTCGAGAAGTGGAAACATAATTAAATAAGGGGTAGAAACATAGAGAGTATGTGCAAGTTGAACAAAGAATAAAAAAGCTTTTTTGAGGGAGACAAATTTTTTTTTTGAAAAAAAGAGGCTAATTTCACCAATTTTATGGGGTTTAATTAGTTATAGCTAGATACTTTGTATATAATAGGGAAGTCGGGAAGTGAGAATATAATTAAATAAGGGGTAAAAACAAAGAAAGTGGGGGGTGTAAGTTGAAAAAAGAATAAAAGGCTATTTTTAAAAAAAAAAGGGAGACTAGTGGGAATTGAACCCCCAACCTTTAGTCTAAGGTTACTTTCCTTCCTTCTCATCAACCAACTAAGCATAGTAGACTAATTGATTCTATATTCATCATAAATTTAGTTATTACAACACCACCATATATATAAATATTTTTTTATTTTTTTTTCCAAACCCCAGGACTCGTGGGTCGAAGGGTGGGGCGGCCGCGTACGCCCGCCCCACCCTAGGGCCGCCCCTGACCATGGTTGCCGAATTTACAGTTCGTTTAACGAACTTGCAAACGTTATACGAATTTGAAATTCACTGGAGGGGAATTCAATCAGTTCGCGAACTCGAACTGAATTCGTTCAAAGATTTAGAGATCAAATGCGTATCAAAATTAAATTAATATGATGGGCCGATTTGAGTTTTGGGTTTTAGCAGTTTTTTTTTTTGTTTAAATTAATTGGGTCAAATTTTGGGCTTTTTGAGATTTAATTTTAATAAGTAATTGTGCCTTGTCGTTTCACCTTCCGCCACCTTTAACGGTGCTTTCAATTCTCTATAAGTAGTTCTTCTCCCTCCCCATAAATCTATGTACTTCTCTTTCTTCTTTCCTTTATTGTGCTCCCTCGGGGATTCAAGTATTCGAGATATTTTAAATTAACTATGACATTTATACGAATTTGCCCTATCCTTCGAATCCATGACGAATTCAAGCGAACTATTATGCGAACGAATTGTGGACTAGTTCGAAATTCGTAGGGGTGAGCGAATTTGGCAACCCTGTGCCTGACTCCTTGGGACTCAGTCTCGACACCTTAGGGCATTGGTGCTCGGCTTTTAGGCCGGCCCTTAGGGCCTTGATACTCAACATTGTTATTTTGTGATAAAATTATGTCTAAGATAAAAGATTAATGTTGCTTTAAAAATATTATTCCATTCGCTCGCTAAAACATGGTCTTTTACATTCTTTCACAAATTTAAGAAAATCAACTAACAATCGATTAATCATTCCAAGAGTATTTTTCCTAAAGTAGAGATCAAAATATCTACAATGACATATTTTGTTTGAACAAAGTTGACACTCTAAAATGACATATTTTAGATAATGGATGAAGTAGAAATTTGCGATAAAATTAAGTTCAAGATAAAAGATTAGTGTTGTCTTTAAAATAATGGAAAAAATTGGCTAAATTTCATATTGGGGAATGGGTAGGGAAAGTTTATTTGATTTCTTAACCCTAGTTGATTTTTTTGGAAGATTTGAAATGAGCACATCCTTCTATACAAATTTGTGAACTCCTCCTAATGTCAATTGATTTAAAATAAATTAGTCTTGGTCTTGATGCTCAAGTTATAATAGGTAAGATAAGGGACCTACACCTTTTTATTACTAATTGATTTTAAAATGCTTGTAATTTTACTTGGCTTACTAGTAGGCTACCCCGGGCTACGCACGGATCTATCGATTTTCGACTATCAAAGATTTTTTTATATGTTTAAGCAAATAATTTTTTAATAAATGACCTTAAATTCTTTACGTTACCACATAAAATGTAATTGTAATAAGCTTATTTTATTTCCTAATCGTGTATTAAACTCTTATTAAATTCAAATACAAACGTAAAATTTTTACTTTGCTACCATGTTTATTACTAATATTTTAAAATTTAAATTTCCAATGAATATATATATATATATAATTTATACTAAAACACTTTTTTACAAATACTAACAATTTTTTTTATTTACATTAATTATACTTTTTATCTTCTTTTGAATGTGTATTAATACTTATAAAATTAGTCTCTTTAACTTCTTATAAAGATTATTTATTTTCTTTTTAGTCTCTTTAATTTCTTATAGAGATTATTTATTTTCTTTTTTAAATCTTCAATATTTCTCATTTTTTCCACCTCATTATGACAAAAAAGCTTCTTTTACTAAAGAGTAAGATGATATGAATAGCTAGCGAGAAATATGTAAAACCCAACCTATAACTCAAGACATATAAAACTTACTCTCATCCACTTGAATCCAAACATAGTCTTCTTCCAGAAACATGATTACCATAACCAACACTAAATCCTAATTCCCAGATGGGGTCAGGTTCATATCGGCTAGGAAATAATTTTATGGAGCTTGTAACAATTAAAAGCCCAGGCTAATGTTCTGGCTTTAAGTAGAGATAACGTAGGTTAGGTGTAATTAAGAGAGGAAAAAAAAGAGCTTAAAAGTTGCATCCGTCATTTAATTCTTATTAACATAAACATATAAATACATTGACATTGAATAACTATCACAACATTTAAAGATGTATAGGAAGAGTAAATACACTCAAGAAAGCAGAGATATTTTTAATGTTCTCCCTATAAGGCCAAAATTCTCACTAGGACAAATCTTTAGCCTAAGATCATAAGTACCCAATTTCATCACTAGTTCACATTCCACATAAAAACAATTTCAAAGACTCAGGCTAAACCTTCCAAACATGTCAATGGGTTTACATGATCAAGTTAATTAGCTCTTATATATCATCATAGGACATCTAAATTAGGGTTTAAACCATATATACTTAAAGTTTAAACAAACCTAGAACAAAACTTAAATATCATAAGTTTCAACTAGCTAAAATGCAAACTACAATTAAAGTTCAAAGACACATAAAAACTAACATATAAATTTTCCAAGTCCCACCTCATACTTAAAAACATACAGTGTCCTCACTATCAAAATAAAAACATAAAGTAAAGGGTGAAAAAGAAAAAGAAACTCACAAAACAGTTCTGAAGCTGGTGAAGATCATAAAAACACTCTAAAAAGAAGGAGGAGGTGGCGGCGGTGGTGGGTAAAATGGGTGTTGTGGGAACAAGCTAGTGGCCCACTGAACAAATGTTATCTCATGCGCCCACCGTTGCTCCTCTCGCTGCTACTGGGCTACCATTATCTCATGCAGGGTAGTACTCCCTGATTGCAGCAAGTCATGCTCAGTGCGCAGATTCTCCAGCCCGAGTTGCAGGAGCTCTATCCTGGTGCGCAAATCCTCATAGTAGGGAGGAGGCTCAGGTGTAGATTTGCTAATTCTAGCCCCTTCAAAATAGGGTTGGCTACTCATGTACGCGTCCTCCTCCTGCTGGTGCTGCTGCTGGTAGTAATCCCCAAACCCTCCATGGTGCTGGGGTCAAAAACCATGCACGATCCGTTGATGATCCTCAACATGATCATATTTGGGTGCTCTCCGTCTCAACTATGGGTCATCTGCTAGATGGGCTGGGAGATAGAAGGGATTGGCAGACCATGCATTGTACCAGTTGGGTACATGTAGGAGATCCATTTTCTCCTTCATAAGGGTCACCTCATGTCCATAGAAGGTGGACTTATAGCGCTCCCCAGCCTTCTTGATAACCTTAGAGTTTAGCAGATAAGGAATGTTAATGAAGTTAGAAGGGTTAGACTTATACCTCAAACAATCAACTCCTAGTCTCCTTGCCAATAGGGATACCATGCCCCAATCCATAGCTTATCCTTGAGGTTGCGGTAAAACACACTCAAACCACCTTAATGTTCAGCTTGAGACTCAAAACACAATTATTAACAAATTTAGAGAATTAGGGATTGTGGGGATTTGTAAATATAACCAGCAAATTACAATTACCATATTTAATATGCAAAGTTTAATTATGGTATTTGTGTTATCTTCTCTCAAATAAGAGATAAGAAGAACCTCTACTATGTGACATCAATGGAAATTGTTAAAATTTATTAAAATCCCTAGCATTAATCAAAAGAAAAACCATTTCAAGTTTGGCCAACATTTGCATGGGTTGTTTGTTCCTGAATCCTGATAACTAAATGAAACTCAATAGTAACAATTATCAAAGTAAAAGAAGAAAGATACTTTAGAGGGAGGGGGATAACAAGAAAAAAATGAAGTTAAAAAGGATGGATGAAAGCAATAGGCTTTCTAATAAGAGCCAATTACCTTTAAATTCGGATATGGCAGAGGAACAATTAGGTAAACAATAGTCCTAGGAAGTGAGCAAGTAAACGTACATAATGGCCTCGTCGCCCATTTCGCTAACTTGACAGGCACCCTTCACATTCACATCTTTGGTTTAACACTCTATCTGTTTGCTAGCTTCATGCCCAGCGATTTGTCAGCCTGCAACATACCAAGTGTTAGAACATCAGCAGACTTTGGAATACTACACAATCTTGACAGAAGTAGTTCAATCACTACACGAACCAGAAGGAACCATCACTCAGTCACTCACCCGTGACCAGTTGGAAATCCAGATGGAGAGAATCTCTGGGGTCACACAAGGATCAGAATAGAGCAGCAATCCATTTGCATATGAATCTCTCTTGTCTGCAAATACAAAAAGTATCAGCTAGTGAATTGTGGAAAGAACTAACTATACAATAAAAAAATGTACTATAATGCACTTGCCTAGCTGGATCAAAAGATATGTGTCTCTCTCCAGGTTGTTTGAAGTTGTTCTCCTTGGTAATGATGGTCTGCAACATGGATAAACTCCTTTTTTAAATCCAGTTTATTAAAAGGACATGGGTTCATATCAAGAAACACATGCTATATAACTCAGTTATCAGACTTTCCACTCACAATGTGGCTAGAAGAAACAGAAACCCCACAGTATACAGTATACACGAGAAGGGGTTCAAGTACTATAGTACTTTACCCAAAGACACCATAAGTAATTAACTGAACAAATCTGAAGCTAACACAAACACTTGAAGTAAAATACAGCCTGTACCAAACACATCGTGCTACCTCCAAAATAAAACAATAAACATTAAATACTTGAACCAAAAAACAGTAACCTTTTCACGCCTGGCATTGAAAGTAATTTGTGGAATTGGGTATTTCTCAGCATGACGAGCAGGATCAAACCTTGATGGGAAGTAATTAACCTGCGAAGTACTTGAGAGGCGTGTACAAAGAAATTGCAGAGTGGCGCAGTTAAACCCTACAAATCGAGAGGAATTAGACGAAGATTCAACATTGTGAGATAGAGGAGACAGATAAGAGATATAATAGGTACCTAATCGGAGATCGAACAGATAAGTGGTGGTCTTGGGGAGAGGGAAAGGGGAAAACACCATCCCGAATCAGGCGACTGCTACTTCGAACTGATAAGAGAGAAAGGTAGAATGTCAATCAAAATTAAAAATCAGATTAAAAAGAAGAGAGAAGGCACAGAAGAAACCTCAAGCAACCGGTGACAAAATTGGAATGGACCACAACCGGCGACGGAATAGAGGAGCGAGGCATACGAATCGGGATTCAGGGAGGAAGGGGCGGGCGAGAGGAGGAAGCGGAGGAGAGGCATTCCCATGAGCGGTCGTCGGAGGAGGGGTGAGGCGCGAGAGGAGGAAGAAGGGATTGGAAACAATAGGCGAATGAACCCTAGCGGTCTTGAGGCCAAAGAGTGAAGAGGGAGACCACAACCGGCGACGGAATAGAGGAGCAAGGCATACGAATCGGGATTCAGGGAGGAAGGGGTGGGCGAGAGGAGGAAGCGAAGGAGGGGCATTCCCATGAGCGGTCGTCGGAGGAGGGGCGAGGCGCGAGAGAAGGAAGACGGGATTGGAAACAATAGGCGAATGAACCCTAGCGGTCTTGAGGTCAAACGGTGAAGAGGGAGGAAAAAAAAAGCTTATTGGTCAGAAAGGAGAAATGTGCAGGTTGATTGCCACGTCAACATAAGGTATACGAAATTAAGTAGGTATATAGATATAAGATTACGACACCAATTTGCCATCTTCAAGTTATTTAATTCATCATCTATTCAACTTACATCTACAGAGCGTTTAACATCTACAAAGCGCAAGCCGGTTTACCTGGTGCGTGGCTCTTGCCGGCTACGTCACATGCCCGAGGTTTGCCATCAAATGTGGGTTTCTCGTCATAAAAAAAAAATGTTGTGTTTACTGTTCACTGTTCTGATTTTTTCAAAAAAATTGTGTTTATTGTTATGACTTTTTAAAATGAATAAAACAGCCTATTATTTTTCCTTATTTCACAAGACCACCTTTATTTTTAACAATGAATAAAATTACCTATTATTTAATTAAATCCAACATAAAAGTGGAAAATAACACCTTATATATTTTTTTCAATAAAATCACACATAACTTCCAAAATTTTGGCAAAAACTCACCCATTGTTACAAAAAAAAATTTGAAGAAAATGAGCATTTATTTTTAACATGACACAAAAGATTCATTATTTTTAATATTTTGCAAAAAAAAAATCTTATTATTTTCCAAACATTGTACATACATAACATACCACTCATTATTTATAAAAACTTTACATCAATTCCCCCTTACATTTTTTGAAAAAAAAATCGACCTATAAATTACAAAAAGAAAAAAAAAATCATAAAATCATACTTTGGAGTTTGGATAAAAAAATCTCCTTTATTCTAATTGAGTATTGGGTAAAAAAAATCAACCCTTTATTTTTTACATTACTTTTTCTTTTTCAAGAAAATTCTAATCGAGTATTGGGTTAGATTGATCAATTAGGATGGTTCATGCTGGGCCAATTCGATCCAATCCGACAATTTTAGGTCAAGTCAAACCTGAATACCAGATATTAAAACAAAATGATAATTGTAATGCATTTCTTTCTTATACAATGAACTATTGTGGCTAAATATTAAATTGCAAAAAAATAAATCCGGGTTTACGCATCGACCCGAAAAAAATATACTACCAAAATATTGAGCCACCATATGATCAGCTGCATTTACAATTGTTAAAATTTAGTGAATTATAGGTAAAATATTATTTTTTGAAAATAATAGGTGTTAAAAAAAATTTTGGAAAATAACGAGTGTTTTTATTTTATTTTTTCAAAGTATGGAAATTGAAAACTAATATGTCTTTTGTATAATACTCACAACCCCATAATTTTTGTAAAAAGTTTTTGGAAGAAGGGTGATTTTGTGATAAAAAGTTTTGGAAATAATATGTGATTTTGTTAAATTTTAGAAATAAAGGTGGTTTTTTCAATTTTATCTTGAACTTAGTTAAATAATAGGTAATTTCGTTCATTGTTAAAAGTAAAAGAGGTTTTGTGAAATAAGGAAAAATAATGGGTCATTTTATTCATTTTAAAAAGTGAAAATATGAGTTTTGGGCATAAGGCGGACTTTTAACAAAACTCAAGGACACCATCCGGACAAAAAAAAACTATGGGACACCAAGCAGAATTGTCAAACCCTCAGGAACACCAAACGGAATTTCTCTAAAAAAAAATAAACTTGGATACGATATCGTCCACACCAATTTTTTTATATATTTTTAATACTCAATTAAAGGTGTCACATTTTATTGTATTGATGCACAATAATAAAAATATAAGATGTGGATTAAGCTAATTTATCAAAATTTAAGAATTTTTGCAAAACCTCATGCGTTCCACCCGAAATATGTTAAACCTTAATTGATATATCAATGTGAAATTTGCAAAAAATCATAATCATCATTAGAAATTTTTCTTATTCCCCCGCCTTGTATAGAGTGAGAATCTATTGCAATCTGCCATCTATTTTTCGCCGATAATGTGTTCTTTTTTTGGAAGCAACCTATCAGCAGAGTACGGAAATTATCAACATCCTCCATATTTATGGAGCAGCGTCGGGACAACAGGTAAATCTCTCAAAATCTAAACTTTCTTTCAGCGGGAACGTAGAGGAGAACACTAGGAGGTCGATACAGAAACTGCTGAGAATTCGAGAGGTCTCAAAGCATGACTGTTACCACTGGTTGCTGACCATGATCGGGAGATCTAAGAGGATTATCTTTGATCAATTAAAGGAGAGGGTTTGGAAAAAAAAAATGAAAGGTTGGAAGGAGAAGAAATTGTCAAGAGCCGGTAAGGAGGTGCTTATAAAGGCGGTGGAACAGGCTATTCCCACGTATACGATGTCTTACTTCCTTCTGCCGGTGAGTTTATGTAGGGAGATTGAGATGCTGCTTTGTGACTTTTGGTGGGGAGAGGGGGAGGGGAAGAAGAAGACGCGCTGGATGAGCTGGAAGCGGATGTGTAGGCCCAAGGACAAAGTAGGGATGGGGGTTAGGGACCTTCACCTCTTCAACC
The DNA here is from genome assembly GCA_963922045.1 of Persicaria maculosa. Taxonomy (NCBI): domain Eukaryota; kingdom Viridiplantae; phylum Streptophyta; class Magnoliopsida; order Caryophyllales; family Polygonaceae; genus Persicaria; species Persicaria maculosa. The sequence continues at coordinate 15,452,926 of OY998253.1, forward strand.
GGGCACTTCTGGCAAGGTAGGAATGGAGGATTCTACAGGGGAGCCAGAGTCGCTATTGGAGAGGTTGTTGAAGGCTCGATATCATCCTAGGACCTCTTTTCTTACGGGCGACAGTGGGCTACAACCCGATCTACACATGGCGGAGCATCATAAGTGGGCGAGATGGATTGCAAGAGGGGCTGAGATGGTGTGTTGGCAATGGTGCAGATATAAAGGTGTGGGACGATAAATGGTTACCCAGGTCGAGGAGTTTCAGGGTATTGGAGAATTTCTTTGGGGGAGACTCGGAGATGAGAGCTGTCGATCAGATTGATTGGAGCTCAGGAAGATGGGATGAGAAGGAGCTTCGGAGGCTCCTGTTGTCGTGTGATGTAGAGAAAGTTCAGCAGATTTGGCTCATAGATCTCTTGATACGTGATCATTTCATTTGGAGCTATACAAAGAACGAAATCTTTACTGTTCGATCCGCTTATCATGCCTTGGAAGAGAGAGACATAGAGGGAGAGGGGGCATCTAAGACCTCGGTTACTGACGAGATCGAGAGCGCCTGGAAGGCATTATGGAGGCTGCAAATTCTCCCAAAGGTTGCGTCATTAGTTTGGCGAGTGGCAAGAGATATTCTACCGTGTAAGAAGAACCTTGCGAGACGGAAAATCACAGAAGATGAGTGTTGTGAGTTGTGTGGGAAAGAGGAAACTTCTTTCCATGCCTTATTTGAATGCAAGATTGCAAGGAGGATTTGGAAGAGGGTGCCGAAGTTGGAACGGGTATGGATGGGGGCTTCTACCACATATGCTACTTTCTTATCCATGTTCACAATGGAAAGCAAAGCGGACCGGAAGAAGTGGGCGACGATTCTTTGGCATGTATGGAGAGCAAGAAATAGGAGAATCTTCGAGGGGGAGCACCAGGACCCCGAACAAATTCTTCGTGAAGTGGATGAGATGCTAACAGAAGTAGAAAGCTATAGGGATGTCACAACAGCATCCCAGATGCCGCAATGAGGGTCGACGGAAAGAGTGAAGTGGATAAGGTCGGAGGAACGAGTTGTGAAACTTAACTGCGATGCCAGTGTAAGACGAGCGGGCAAGACGACGGTGGGAGTAATATGCAGGATCCATTCGGGTGAACTCATCTTCGGTGGGCAGCGAGAGATTCGGACCATCAATGAGCCGGAGGTTGCCGAGGCGGAAGGGGTTCGATGGGCGATACAACTGGCAAAGGAAAGAGGCTTCAAGAGACAGATTGCAGGCCGCTGGTGACCAAACTGCAGCAGGGGGAGTTTGGAAAAGGAACTCTTTTCAATATCATTAATGTTATTTCTTCTCAACATTGCTTTTTTTAGTCCTGTGTGTTTAGTTTTGTACGAAGGGCGGGAAATAGTGTAGCTCACGAGCTAGCGACGATTAGGCCAATCTCCCACTCTTTGTGTTTTTTGGTGCAAACATTACCAGACACCATTGTTGTTACTTTTGCTAAGGATTTGGAATAAAATTGGATGAGCTTCTTCAAAAAAAAAAAAAAAAGGAATCTATATCTATATATATATAGAGAGAGAGAGAGAGATGACTTAAGAACAATGACAAATTTTTGCCCTTATATTTTTAACAAATTACTAACACTGCCCTTATAAGAAAGGTTTTAGCAACTTTATTCGACAAACTTATTTCTGCCTTTTTCACCCCTACATTTTCGACAAATTAACACCACCACCCTTATAAGAATGGTTTCGACAGCTTTATTTGACAAATTTGCACTAATTGATATGGTCAATTACTCTTGGGCTGAATGACCACAATATATACATACCCATAAAGTTTCATTTCTCTAGTTTTTTTTCCGAAAGTTATAATATATGTGAATGAATACTATATATTTTAATTCTGGGCTGAAAATTAAAATTACAAAGTTTACCTTGCATGAAAATTTTCTTATTCAAATGATTTATTAAATAAATATGATTTAAAATCTCTATAATGATCCAAATTCAAAGCCATGTGGTTCTTTATAGATATTTTAATAGTGTTTCGCTTTTTTTTCCAACAAGTTAACACATGCTTGTCAAAATAAAAATATATGAGTACCTAAAATTACACTTCATGTAATTGAATATTGGCCTTCACTTCATTGTGGAATGTGCTTGATAAATTTGTAAAACTTACTATCTATTTTACTCAGAATGATTGATTTACTATAAAATACTGTTGAAAAAAAAAGTCCTAAAATTACACTTATCATAATGAGTGAATGGTAGTAAATAACCCCTATCCGGATTTCTTTGCGCCCATAACCCAATATCCAAACAATTTTGCAAGGGTTAACCCTCCACCTTAAAAAAATTGTACCCGGCCGATAATTTTTTACCTTGAGTAACCGGTCTCCTTTCCTTTGCCTCTCTCCTGCCCATCGATGGCAGAAAAATCAGAGAGAGAGAGAGATTGAGGGATCGAAAGGCGGAATCAGAGAGAGAGACTGAGGAGGAGGAGGCAAATGAGGGTGAAGTCGAAGGCGGCATATTGGAGGCGAAGGCGGCTGATGATCGTCCCCGCTTGCACAGCTTGGAGGAAGGCGATGAAGAGGACGCAGATGAGGGTGATCAGGAGAGGGGAGACGGAGGAGGCAGATGAGGGATTGAAAGGCGACGGGAGGAAGTCCGGCCTCATCCCCGTCCTGTGATGCCTGTGATGTAAGCCCCCGATTTTCCCTCTTTTTGTGTATCATCTGTATTTCTTTGAACACCTCCGAGAATCATCGGTGAGGTAAGGGAGGGTAGATTGTCTTCTGTTTGATCAAGTTTCAACTGAATTCTGAAGAATTGGTTTTCATTAGCCATAGGAACTTTGATTTTGGGGTAAGGAAGGGTAAATTGTCTTGTGTTTGATCAGAAATTAAATGATTTTGAGCCCTAGTAATGGTTTTAGGATAGCTGCTACAAGTTAGGGTTTTTGTTTCTTTCTGTTGTTCCCAATTTGAGAGCTGAAAGCTTTCATCGCATTTATTCATTCTGATTCTCAACCTGAATTTGATGCCCATTAGTTTCTACTAAAATTCGAAGCCCACTCACTGTTTTAAGTATTTTGATTCACAACCTGAATGCATTTACATTAGGCAATTGATTCGGTTGAATTTTAGTAGTAAGTTCAATAGATACTTCTGTAACATTACTTCCCACTTTGAGCGATTTTAGGTATTTGAAGTCTGATGTTTTGTTGGATTCTCTTCCCTTTTTAGAGAAGATTATAAAATGTTCCCTTCTCCACTGGTTTGGTGATTCTGCTACTTTCAAACTTATTCGATCTATGTTATTCTCTCTGTCGAAGGGGAGTTTGCCTATTGATTTATTTCTCCAGATGCTTCGTGGGCATTCTCATCTGGCCGCATCTATTTCAAGTGTTAATGATTCATCCGTTTGTCAAATGGCTAGCTTGTTTTGAGATTGTGGTTGGATTTATTGAAAATCAAAAAAATTACAGATAGCAAGACCATTGTGTTTCTTTGCAAACATAGCTTACGCCTATTTTTCTTTTGTAAATAGTTTTCCATGTCACCGATCAGCAAGGAAACAAAATTACAGATAGCAAGACCATTGAATATATAGAGAAGGTATGGGTTAATTTTTAGCAAATTTTCTTCTAAAACCTGTTTCAGCTTCATTCATCAGTGCCTTCTAGATATAGAGGATCAGGGTCAGTTACTAAGTGGTATAATCGTCCTACTATTATTAACAAAGATTAGATTAGATTTTAAAAGCTAGTACATTCTGCCTTGTTTACTTATTTATATCAACATGTTAATCAAAGCTTTTATCATGGCATTTCTTAGCTATTTAAGGTCAAAGATTAAGATAACATGCTGAGTTCTTTATACAAGAGGATCAAAGTGAGACAATCAAAGCCACTTAAGGTCAAAGAATGAGGCCACGTGCTATGAGGAAAAAAAGTGTTCCATCCAAAATTCAAATCTGGTATAGCTTTAACCTTACCAACATATGTTTTACTTTTTTAAAAATAGCTTCATGACATGAGTCAAAATGAACATGGCAGTTACAGTCTTCTAACATGTCATATGTGCAGCTAAGGTTTTCAGTCTCTTAGCACCTAATTTCTATTGTTAGTGATTTAACCTTAGTCGAAGTAGGTAGTCGAAGTAGCTAGTCAAATATGAATTTTTATCACAAGTTTTTCCTTGATTGTTGCAGGTTTTAGATGCAATCCAAGCTGCTTTACTTTCAGACCAGTCAAAGTGTTTCAGAACTGCACGCTTGTCAACCTAAACGATAAACAAGTAAACTGCTACATGTTATATTTAGACAATACGAGATAGGAGATGCTATTAGAAACAAAAACACACCATCATTTGTTTAGATCAATTTAACATTTTGGTGAGAATAAAAAGCAAGTACATGAATTTGTCAATCATCTAAGTTTCTTAAATCCTTTTTTTTTTTTGGTAAACAAGTTTCTTAAATCCTTTATTATTGAATCATTTGGATTAAAAGGTATGATCATTTATAGCTTTCAATTGCATAAATGAGGAAAAAAGTTGTACAAGATTAAAAGGAGTAACGTAACGTACTTGTGTCGGGGATGACACCCAAGTCTGTCGAAGGCGAGGTTAGTTGCAGGGCCGTTCTAGCAGAGTGAGTTCCACCAGTCGTTGTGCTTATCCCAAGCCTCTAGGGTAGGTAAACGAGAATCGGTGTTGGCCAACAGTAGCATAGTTTGTACACATCAAAACATAGCTTTGGTACATCAGATCGATCAAAGGAAATCATGCATACATGACATGAACTTATATTAACAAGTCATTCAAATCCTACATACATGACATGAACTTATATTAACATAGCTTTGGTACAAGCTCACATAAAACACATTGATAAGAACTTCACAGTTTCAACAAGTCCTAACACTTCTGCAGGCTGCATTTATGAAAAACAGAATGAAACTAAAACCCTATAACCCAACCTATAAAGACACTAATTCTTTGATGCCAACTAAATACCTGGCCAAATGGATTTGAAATTTTTACTTAAGATGCAGCGGGAGAGAGGTTGGGTACTATGAACTCGCCGACGTCCATATCTCCAATTGACCTCGACAGGCACAAACCCCCTGGCCAACAGCAAAGGGGACCAATCTGTGAAGAGGTAAAACTTGCATATTACTAGATGCATATCCAACTAAACAAAGTCTAGATTGAAGCCTCCTCATCAAAATCAAATCATATAGAGAACAGAATCATGGAAACGTCACCTCAACACCACCAACAATGTTGAGTCACCCTACTTCGCCTCCACTCGCAGCCACCCGTTCCCTCCTTCAAATCATAACAAATCCAAGTTAGTTATGCAACCATTACCAAGACAAGGAGAGACAAGAGAGTGTTTCATATATAAGACAGAAATACTCTTCTCGTGTCATGTAAATCGTATTTGAATGACATGTTAATAGCAGTTCATGTCATGTACAGGTGCAAACAAACTCCCCATACATAGGGTTTGTTTTACTTCACTTAAGAAGTCTATCAGTTACAATTTATTACCAAGCAATGAAAACAAACAAATATATCACATAAACATGAAAATAAAACCAATCCAGGAAAGGAATGACAACAAAAATAATCAGCAGATTAACTTTTAGCTTCAAATAAAACTATAAAAAGAGTGAATTTGGTTTGACAGGTACAACTGCACATGCCTCAAATAGGCTAAAGAAGGGATCAAAATCAGAATTGTGAACATGTGTGCCAACAGAAGCTATTGTACAACTTACAACAATTCAAGGTGTTTCAATTCATTACCCAATGTAGTAATTCATTGATAAAGAACCAGCCCCGCAGCACGAAATCCTTATAATTGAGACAAATTGGGGCAATTGAGGTCCCAAACTAAGACCAATTCGAACAATAACGAGATAAAAAAAAAAGACCAATGAGACAGACACTGGTAACTAAAGATGAGATAAGGGGACTCACGTATGGTTGTTTAACATCGAAAGGGGGAAATGGGTTAGGGACTACGAGTTCCATGGAATTTTTTAAATTGAACGGATGAAGATGAGAGGGGACTCACTGGAGGAACCTCGACAGTCGACGAAGTCGCGGGGCGAATGATACGACGATCTGACGAAATCTTCAAGCGAAATCCTAGATCTGTTGAACAAGTATCCACCCACTGCAGCACAGCTCTCGCCCCTTCTCCGGCGCCTCCACCACCGCCGCACCCTTGACTCCTCCGATCAGAATCGAATCCACCTCTGCTTCTGATGTCCACTAAAATAGTTATGTTGAGATACACATTTTAGCTTCTTATTTGGATATTTCGGGATGGGAATATATTGAATTTATGTAGTATGTGCTTATTTGCAAGAAATAGAGATCTACATAAGTTTTGGTGTAATATTACAGAATTTGGAGTCATTCCGGGACAAAACCAAGAAGCAAAGACAGAGGCTGCATTGTACTCGATATTGAGTATTTTTCGTCGATATCGACTAAAGCATGATCGAGGACGAGCTGATCGAGGAACTGAAGATGAAGCCAACCCGACTCCGGAACCTTACTCGATATCGACTTCTTTTACTCGATATCGACAACACTTGAAGTCATGCCCGGAGTCGAGGAAGACCACCTGATCGAGAAGCCGAAGACAAGACAAGGCCGAGCAGCATTTACTCGATATCGAGTACTTTGCTCGATATCGACAAAGATCAGAAGCCAATGTCCGAGCCAGATCGAGGAGCAGTTACTCGAGCAAGCCAGCCAGCAAGTCGACGACACACGGTTACTCGATATCGAGTAATTTACTCGATATCGAGGAGATCTTTTCTGGGCCGCGTTACGCGGTTGGGCTGTCCGACACGGTTTGGGCTTTCTTGGGAGCTAAGGAGTCCGAGATCTATCAAGTATATCAAGATCCATCCATGGAGAAGAAGATTTATCCACACATGAAGATATTTAGATAGTTTAGATATAATTCCTTTTAAGATAAATATTCCTTTTATTAAAGTTTTATCTTTAGAAATAGATATAGATATTGCTTTCCTTGAATAGCAAGGATTAAGCCCTATAAATAAAGCCTAGGGGGCTGAGTTTTTGTTCATTCAATTCAGAAGCTAGAGAAGGAGTTCCACAGAGACGTTTAGGGAGTTCAAAGGTTTTAGGGTTTTGGCATTCAACGAAAGTTGGAAGGTCGGGATTGTAAAGACTTTGAATTTAGTTAATGCAAGTTATTTCTTTTAAATCAATGTCTGCAATTGCGATGAGGCGCGAGTAGTCCACCTACTTCTAGGGTTGGGGCGAGCCCGACGATAGCCCTGCGTGTTTGAGGTAAAGATCCAACTTTTATCATATCTTAAGCATCTACTACTTGTTATATGTTTATTACCCATCTAATGGAGATCCATGCTAACAACTTGGATTGTAAACATAAAATCAGTAGATACAAATAGGGTTTCTTGAAAGAGTTGTCTAATTGTTGGAAAAGGCGAGAGCTTGGTCCTTCGATGCGATTTACATGATTATCTGTTTTATTCTTGCCTTATGCATGCTTGGTTATTGTTGTCGCAAACCCCGATCTTGGAAGTTGCCTTTCATATAGTTTATTTCAAACCCGCAAGCATTGTTCTTTATTTATTTTCGTTTTTTTAGTTTCTGTCTCCTCGATATCGACTAACTTTGGTCGATATCGAGTACTGATATTCGATCGACAAAGATCGTTGTAGCTTCTCCTGTGCAGGTACCCGAGATCGACGACAGCCTTCCTCGATATCGAGGAGAGTTACTCGATATCGAGTAAAACCAGGGAGCTGCTGCTGCTGTGTTTGACTTGCCGGATCTTCTATCGACTAACCCTAGTCGAGATCGAGGACAACTGTAGTCGACTTCTGTCCGTGAGATTCCACCGCTGCCTAGGATCCGCTGACCAGCTTCCTCGTGGATCAATCCTGACTTCCCACTACTGCATCGGGAGGAAGTCTTGTAATTATTTGCAAGGGACGGAATCTGGTTTGCTTTACTTTATTTACATTTTGTTTGCACTCTCGACTTCTTCTTACACTAAAATGGCGTCGTTGCCGGGGAAGCAATCATTCGCGCCTTAGATAGTTAAATCTCACGTCTGCTTTGAGTTACTTTACAGGTGTATGCGTCGTTCTGGTCAACCACCTGAGTTTGACGGCTTAGACGAACCGGAATGCCTCTTACACATCCATGCTAAACTGAAAAGAGCCATGGCGGCCGCAGAAGCACAAGAACAGCTAATTGAGAGGCTTCGGAGGGAACTAGCCACCAAGGATACTGCTCTCGTGTAACGGCCCGGATTTTTAAATCCTAATTCTCGGAAAAAGAAATTAAATATGAATTTAAATCGGGTTAACTAAAATCTCTTAAAATGAATTCCGGTATATAATTATTTTAAAAGGACTTTCATTCAGATTTATTTTCGCTTTCGCTTGCTAAAATTTGAAAGTATAATATAATTTTATTATTTGATTCAGTTCGAGAATTCAATTTCAATTTGAAGTTTTAAGCTTTATATCTTTTGAGTCGGGTTAAAGTTGAGTGAGCGGGTTTCATGATTTATTTTATTATATTCTATTTCTTTTCCGGGTATTTTCCCTAGGATCATATTCCTTATGTCTTCCACCTCAAAGTTATTATAATTGTGGTATGATTTGGATAAGAATAATTTTGGTGTTTGGGCAATTAGAGAAAATTTGACCACTTTTCATCCTCTCCCCCTGCCTCACTCTATTAGCCAACAGTTAAATCAGAGAACCCACCAAAAATCAGCTCTCCTCCTCCCATTTTCCGATTCCAAAGAGAAAATCCACCATCCCACTCTTCACTCTTCCCCCTTCTTCCCATTCTGAAATTTCCAGAAATTCAGAGGAATCCCACCATCAATCCTCGTCGTTCCGCCACCAGAAGCTGCTGCCAGTCATCACCACCTTCACTTTCCTCCCGTCAGCCACCGAGCACCTCCGCCTCCTTCCATCCGAAGTCCGAGCACCACCAGGGCGCCTCCAGCCCCGCCACTCCTCCGTTTCCGAGCAACCTCGAGGCGCCACCGAGCCCATCATTCCCCCGTTTCGGAGCCCCATCTAGCAGCTCCTTCTCTCTCTCTCTTCCGTCGAGAAGCAGTGGCAGGAGAACCTCCAACGCCTCCAGAAGAGAGCCGCAGCTGTCCAAGGAGCAACGCCGAGCCCGGAAGCAGGTCGGAGCCCCTTGAACCACCGACGCCGCCCTCTTTCCTCCTTCTCCTTCCCTGTTTTCCGTCATGGAATGGTGAGCTTGTTTCCCTCCTCTTTCGTCCTCAAATGTCGTAAAGGTCCAATTTATAACTCTTGCATCCACCCCAGGCCCAGATTCGCTTGATTCCGACTCCGATGAGGCCAATCGGACCCCGACGAATCTCTTCTCCGGCGAACTTCGAACCTCGGTGAGCATCCTTCTTCCTCCTCTCTTTCTTGCCGATTTTGGGGTCCGTAGTGTCGGGAAGGGTGGTCGGCGAGGATGAGGGAGTCTGACGGAGATCTTCCGGCGAGGTCCCCTTCCTTCTTCTTTCGTCCAATTTCGTTGAGCGGAGGGAACTGAGCGAGGATGAGGACGGCATCCACTTCTTTCCTTCTTTCTTCTTTGGGTCGCGGGTTGGGCCTGATCCGGATGCCCCCATTCGGGTTATATCATATTGGGAATGGGTATTTTGGGAATCCGGTTGGGCTAACCTTTGGGCGGGTTTGGATCTTTCTTTCGGGTTATATTGTCCGGGCTGGGTATTGGGCTTTCTTTGGATCTGGGCTTGGATTCGGATTCTCTTCTGGGTCATTATTTTGGGCTTGATGGGTTTGTTTTATAAATTGTTAAGTTGATGTTGTGTTATATTGTTTTACAAACTTTAGCTTAAATATAAAATTGTTCTTGTTATATATAAGGTATTATATATATCTCTGATTTTCATGAAAAATATTATTTCTGAAATTATTATTGTGATTTACTTGGATTATATATACAGTGTTATTATAAGATGTTTTAACATATGATTTTAAGAAATGGTAAAGTAAGTTGGTTATTAAAATAGATTGATTTTAGTTATTTATTATATTTAAATAATTATGGATTTATTTTGGACAAATATCCTTTAGTAATTTAACTAAAAAGCGTTTTCAAGTTTCAGAAACATCTCTTAAATGATTTATTGTTTGAAGACCAAAATGCCGGAATTAATTATATAATATGATTTTGAGGTATTGATTTTAAGGTTAAAATGTTTAATGTCGGGATTCTTTCTCTTGGTTTGACGATGTTGGTTTTGAAAAGGAAATTGGGAGAATGATTTTGGTTGATGTTGATAATATCGGAAAAGTTTTGGAAAGTGGTTTTATCACCGAATGGTTTTGAGGGCGTTGAGAACTTGAGGTTCGTGTGTATGAATGTTGGTCTGGTAGCTTATGGAAATGGCTTGATGATAGGTGTGGATTGCGTTGGACTTGCATTTGGGCCCTTGATTGCGTTACTTTGCTGTTCTGCATCTTCAGGTAAGTTCCCTAGGGGGCTTACTCAGGTTGGACATTCATGTCTGTTGTTGCATTTTATGTTAGGTGTTGCATATGCATAAAAGCATGTCATTTAGTATCCTGTTTAGGTTGCACTAATTGAATGAGCATCTGCTTACTTTATGCGTTTGAAACAGAACGGTCGTTATCTGTGATAGTCCTAGAGTCTTTGCTAGGGTCATAGGGTAACCCAGCCTCATCGGGTACCCTGAGTCAATCGAGTCATGAACTTCCTTATATTATGAGATGCCTGCGGGCTTTATTGTGGAGCGGGTTAGGCATGCGTGCCCCCCGATTATGATGGAATGCATTCACGAGCTGGCCAGTCTCCGCCCTATCGGAAGGGGGTGGAGGTAGGAGAGGGATATGCCATTTGGCATTGTCTTGGGCCCTTTACAGTATTTCTGCACATTATTATAACTAGGAGCATGCTAGTGTGTTTGACTTTCGTACTGCATTAGAGCATCTTTATCAGGTATAGCACATACTATGTGGCCTCAGCGAGGAATGCCGGTCCCGCATGAGTGGCTCGATCTGACTCCTTTCCCCGTTCTTTTTTTAAGGTATTTTCTGCAGACTTTGATTGCTCGATGTCTATATGACGGGGTTCCCTTTTTGTGAATCGAAGAACCTGGCTAAATCTCTAACTCATTATAAATGGTAATCATCCACTTATGTTTTGGTTTTGACCCGGCTCTGCCGTGGCGCTTTGTATCTTAATTTTGCTTCCGTCTTGCTTCCGCTTGAAATGAATTTCGCGAGTTAGTCCCTAGGACAGGTCAAGGCTACCCAACGACCCTACGATATTTTCAGGGTTCGAAATCCCTCTTTATTACTGACCATAAAAATGAGTTTGAAACCTCGACCCGTACCTGGATTGCAAGATCCGAATAAGGGGTTTCATCCTTTGAAACGTAACCCGGAAATCATAATTCTGGGCCGTTACAAAGATGGTATCAGAGCTGAGGTTGTGCAATTCGGGTACGCAAGGGTCGAGTGTATGTTTTGGAAAAACGCCCATGAATTTCAAAGGATTTGAAAGGATTTTAAAAAGGGCAAAATGAACTTAAGTTGTCTAACCGAAATTGGACTAAGTAATGAACTTGACTTATCATAAAATATGGAAAACCGACTAAAGAGGGGATCGAGTGGGTAGAAAGACGTTAGACCATGCCTATTGGATGTAGTTGGAAATGGGTAGGCGAAATATTAGCTTGTTCTTTACAGATGGGTCTGGAAGACTCCAAGGAGGTCATTATGAGTGTCACTAACTGATTCTGTGTTGAGTGCTTGCTATGCTAGATATCTGATTGGTATGCCTAACAATTAAATGTGTATTGACTGATCTGTGAAAACGGGATAGTGGGAGTACCCTTGTTTCTGTGTGGTCAAACCCAACTTGTGTGGAACAGCCCCTTCCACTATGTTAAACCCTTGACTGTTCTATCTAGCCTTTTCCTGGATGTCAGTGTCTTCCACGGGAAATTGGGTTGGTAAACAATTGTGTCGGAATCATGTATGGCTATGAAGGTTATCTGAGTGAGTATTAGAAGGTGGTTCTTGATGGCATTTTGAGTCAAAAGTAAGGTGTCATGGGGTTGTCCTTCTTGATTCATATGATGGTCAACCTTTATTTTCTTACCACAAAGAGTCGTACCAAAGTCCCACGGGAAAGAGGGGTGATAAGTGAGCCGGGAAAAGTCAATGGTTGCCCTTAAGGATCTCTGTCCGGTTGTAATGGTGACTCTTTCTGAATTACATGACATGATTTTGTAATCTCCCGCATGTAAATTGCCAATGATCATTAGTAAGAAGTTGCTCATGTTATGTCTTACCTTCTGTCATGGTTTTATTGTTTAAGCTCATGTTGTGGTTAGTTACCTTGCTCAAGTCTCGCGTTGTGTCTTGCCTTATATCATGATTGTTTGTTGTTATAGCATGTTTACTTGGCCCACAGATCGTATGATTGATTGGAAGCATGAACCATATGATATTAACCTGCATGATCGTTATTTCCTCCTGTATTAGGTTAATGATAGTGTGATCTAACCCTCCCTGTATGAATGCTTGTACATGATCGCCTTAGCATGATTGATGTTGACGTGTCAATGCTTATTACTCCTTTGTGACGAGAATATGTAGCATCCCCATCTATTTTGTATTCGTTAAATTGACTATTATTGATGATCTTGCAAGTTAATATTGTTGTATGATTACGTGCTTTGGATGGAGAGTATGTGGTATAATTTAGTCTTGGTGAATGCATGTTTCATCCTAGTATGTGTTGATCTGCACTCATGCCCTGTATTATAATCGTATTACCCATTACTTAGACTCGTATTATGCATCATTTAACTTTTCTCATGCTTCTATATCGTGGAATATGATTGAGTGATTTCTTACGCGTCGTCATGATTAGTTGCATGCATGTATCGTACGTTATATTGAGCTTTTAGCATCATGTAGGATCCCCGGTTGTGACTTGTGCGAACTTGTATCTTGCCTAGGTTGTTGCTGATTTTCTCTTGAGCTAGGTCCCTGATAGTGTGATTCTCCTCTTTTATATCATCTTAGGTGTTTTACTCAGTATTAGACTGATGTTGAATTCGATGAGCGACTTGCTTTTCGTGATGGTTATCTTAGCATGCTTACATGTTACCTCTCGGTAGTGTTTCCCTATTACTCGGTTTTATCATCTCGCACTTGCATGAATGTAAGACTTGGCACATCGCATGATCACACACCACGCTATACCATGATTTTACATACGCATAACACTTGAATGTTAGGATGAATCTAATCGCATTATCTTGATTAATTGTATCCATGTTCGATATGTGTCGGTAGTGTCCTGTAGGGCTTATGATCCCCAATACGACTCACTAAATGATGATTTGCCATACTTATTTTATTACGTGAACATGCTTGTCCCATAATGTGATGATAGTCGTTATACCGTTTATGTGCACTATGATTGTTGTTCCTAGCATGCTTATAATCTTTCACTGGTAATGTCCTCTTGGTTACTCTCTATAATGATGCCTCATGCTTTATGAATATTATGTTGAACTCTTTTAAATGACTCGTGACTATGATCATTGTTGTTAGATGTGATAATTGCCATGCCACTCTTATGTATCCTCGTATGACATTGGTTTGATTGTTATAATGATGTACCTTGTCATGCTATATTTGACCTCATTTGTTGACGTGTATACCATGCTCGTTCATTGTTCATATACATGATACTTGCCATCCTCGTTAAACCCCGCATGACCATTACTAGCTCCGCATAATTTGCTTGAAATTACTTGGCATATCTGCTTTCATGGAGTAATAAACTGCTAGCTCGTCTCACATGTATCAGTGTAGGACTTGATTGTGTCTTTTGGAATGAATACGCATGCTGTTCTCCCTTAGATAGGTACATGTTAGTGTGGATTAATGTGACGGATGTGTTCCATGGTGAATTCGTGTTTGCTTGTCGCGATTATAACCTAATAGACTCCCGTAGGGGCATCGTTACTATTCTCGAGTCGGAGTTTCATCTCTAGTTGTCGTCTTTAGTTGTGATCCGTGTTTGTCCCCGAAATGAATTTGGGTTGTCTTCTCTTGTCACTCCCCTATCTCTGATAACTTAAACTCCTCTGCGATACTTGGACGAGCGACCGCATGGGAAAGAGAACGAAAAGTTAGATAGCGATAGAGCAGTGCAGCAGAAGCGTGGGCCCATAACCCATGACCTCAGGATCAATGATGTCGACGGAACGAGCATACATCAAGGATTGCGGATACTAAGTACGATATGACTTGGAAGCGGGAGTGTTCTCCGTTCGAATTGCTAACCCTTTTGAATTTATTGACGATGATATTGCACTGCCCTAGTGATGAGATTTACGTGTTGATGTGTTGACTTGATGATGACTGTTGCCTGATTGCCTGTTGCCTATGATGATATGATTTGATGACTTGTAGATCTCGTGTACCATGGTGTCTTGACGTGTTGCTACTCTAAGTTGCTAAGCGTGATTTGAATTCCTTTGCTTGTAAAATGTGAACTGCATATGCTAAGAAGCCTGAATTGTATCTGATAAGGTTAATGCAACATGTTAGCTTGACTTGATTATGTTCATATATGATGTTGCGATCGTTATTGAGCATGATGGTAGACTGAGACTTGTTGAACCCATGATATTATGTTTATGAATGCTAGTTGCATGATGTAGACCTTATGTTTGATGATTTTCATGATTGCTTCTTCCTTAAACCTGTGGGTGAGGTCATTTGGTAGCGTGGTTGGAGATTGCTGAAAGAATTTCGGGCTGTTAGGATGATCGATGATATTATGAGGTAAGACGAGAGAGGGATGTGGTTGGCAGGGTGTGATGTTGTGATGTCTTGAGTAGTATGAGAAGAGTACGGAATGACTTTTGAGAGTATTTAGGACATAGCATGAGAGGATGCTCAGGTGTGGAGTTAGAGATAGGAGTTGAATTCTTAGAGGTGGATGGTGCGAGGTAGTGCTTGGGGGAATGAGGGGCGAGATTGGAGTATCAGAATGAATTGGGATTTCTTTGGGGAAATTTTGTCTGAGTTGACGTGGCGAGTCTAGAAGATCATTAGTCTTGGCTTGAGAGTGGGGATTGTGTTTTATTTTGACTGGTATGATGTGAGGAATTTTCTTGATTTTGTGATTTATTTATATCTGCTGGCATGATGTTAGATAACGACCATGATGAACTTGATATGGAATTACATGTTGATATGCAATATTAAAATCTAGTTGGTAGTGACAAGTGTTACTATGATATATTAATACCTTGATATCCTGTTATATTGGTTTAGGAGCATGTTAGGACGTGCTGTGATGTGATATATGAAGTGATGATGAGTATGAACTATGGGATAATGATGTGCTATTATGTGGAAGCATGATGTTTTATTATGTGGTAGTAAGCATGATGTGTGTACTATATGTTGACAAGCATGATTATTGGTTATGCAAATGATGAATATGACTTGAAGTATGATCATGATTAGTATATATGAGATAACGGTGCATGATTCTAAATGATTGTCATTCGATATTGTGATGAGTTAAGGTGATGTCTTTCAGAACATGCTGACATTTTGGTGATTTATATACTCCTTGATCTTCCTTTTTCTGAATCTTAATAGCATGACTTTGTTGTGTTGATATGTTAACATGATGAATATGTTCTACTTGTGTTGCAATATCGATATGCGATAGTGAGATTTGATGTGTACTGACGTACTAACCCCATAACATCTAACCCGTTGATGTCTGGACATGTGTGCTTACGTGATGAGTGATGAGCATTCGATTATGCACTTGTGATGCCTTCAGTATGATGTAGATATACCTTATGATTTATAGTATATTGAGGCTTGTTGTTCCTTTTTCTTACTTGAGACTGGTTGGCATGTTTATGTTTATGTTAAACGGTTATGTGATGGTTTGTGACTATGATATGATGTGGGACTTGTCATGTGTGAGATGGCTTATGGTATTATGCTTATGTAAGAGTTGAGGAGACTTTTGGTTATGGTACTTGTTGAGTTGTGAATGATGTTGCATGATCTGGAAACTAGGAAGAGAATATGGGATTAGCCCTTAGAGGTGGATGATTCCACCTCCGAGCTTCTGAATTTGATTGATTGTTATGCGGGAAACTGATTTGGTTTTGGAGGATTTTGATGAAATTTTGATCGAAAAGATTTTACTTGTTTTGGTGTAAAGTCGCTTGGTTAAACGCCTTACTTGGAGATTTTGAGCGGTTTGAAAAGGTCTTACTTGAAATTTTAAAGAATAAATGTTACCGAGAATTTCAATGATTTTGAGGCCAATCTTTTCCAATTACGGAATCCTTTTTTGAGAATTTTCACACCCGGGCTTATATTATAACGCCTCACGAAGTGGATACAAGCATTTTATAGGGGCGCATATAGAATGCTTGCTAAGACCTAGTAAGGACGCTATGATCGCTTTTTGAGTTATAATGTGACCGAAAGGTCGGGGTAAGGGTGTGATAGGGGCCCATATCACATACTTGCTACGACCAATTGAGAATGTTATGATCACGTCAACGGTGCTGTGAGGGTCTCATACGGGCCCCTATGAGATGCTTACAGGACCAATGGCATGATCCTTGGACTCACCAATTTGAAACTTCATCCCTATGTTTTAGAGTGATTTTAGTCTCGAGGACGAGACTTATTTTTAGAGGTGGATGATGTAAGGGCCCGGATTTTTAAATCCTAATTCTCGGAAAAAGAAATTAAATATGAATTTAAATCGGGTTAACTAAAATCTCTTAAAATGAATTCCGGCATATAATTATTTTAAAAGGACTTTCATTCAGATTTATTTTCGCTTTCGCTTGCTAAAATTTGAAAGTATAATATAATTTTATTATTTGATTCAGTTCGAGAATTCGATTTCAATTTGAAGTTTTAAGCTTTATATCTTTTGAGTCGGGTTAAAGTCGAGTGAGCGGGTTTCATGATTTATTTTATTATATTCTATTTCTTTTCCGGGTATTTTCCCTAGGATCATATTCCTTATGTCTTCCACCTCAAATGTCTCGGTCTTTTATCCCTATTTCAATTTTAAAGTTATTATAATTGTGGTATGATTTGGATAAGAATAATTTTGGTGTTTGGGCAATTAGAGAAAATTTGACCACTTTTCATCCTCTCCCCCTGCCTCACTCTATTAGCCAACAGTTAAATCAGAGAACCCACCAAAAATCAGCTCTCCTCCTCCCATTTTCCGATTCCAAAGAGGAAATCCACCATCCCACTCTTCACTCTTCCCCCTTCTTCCCATTATGAAATTTCCAGAAATTCAGAGGAATCCCACCATCAATCCTCGTCGTTCCGCCACCAGAAGCTGCTGTCAGTCATCACCACCTTAACTTTCCTCCCATCAGCCACCGAGCACCTCCGCCTCCTTCCATCCGAAGTCCGAGCACCACCAGGGCGCCTCCAGCCCCGCCACTCCTCCGTTTCCGAGCAACCTCCAGGCGCCACCGAGCCCATCGCTCCCCCGTTTCGGAGCCCCATCTAGCAGCTCCTTCTCTCTCTCTCTTCCATCGAGAAGCAGTGGCAGGAGAACCTCCAACGCCTCCAGAAGAGAGCCGCAGCTGTCCGAGAAGCAACGCCGAGACCGGAAGCAGGCCGGAGCCCCTGGAACCACCAACGCCGCCCTCTTTCCTCCTTCTCCTTCCCTGTTTTCCGTCATGGAATGGTGAGCTTGTTTCCCTCCTCTTTCGTCCTCAAATGTCGTAAAGGTCCAACTTTATAACTCTTGCATCCACCCCAGGCCCAGATTCGCTTGATTTGGACTCCGATGAGGCCAATCGGACCCCGACGAATCTCTTCTCCGGCGAACTTCGAACCTCGGTGAGCATCCTTCTTCCTCCTCTCTTTCTTGTCGATTCTGGGGTCCGTAGTGTCGGGAAGGGTGGTCGGCGAGGATGAGGGAGTCTGACGGAGATCTTCCGGCGAGGTCCCCTTCCTTCTTCTTTCGTCCAATTTCGTTGAGCAGAGGGAACCTGAGCGAGGATGAGGACGGCATCCGCTTCTTTCCTTCTTTCTTCTTTGGGTCGCGGGTTGGGCCTGATCCGGATGCCCCCATTCGGGTTATATCATATTGGGAATGGGTATTTTGGGAATCCGGTTGGGCTAACCTTTGGGCGGGTTTGGATCTTTCTTTCGGGTTATATTGTCCGGGCTGGGTATTGGGCTTTCTTTGGATCTGGGCTTGGATTCGGATTCTCTTCTGGGTCATTATTTTGGGCTTGATGGGTTTGTTTTATAAATTGTTAAGTTGATGTTGTGTTATATTGTTTTACAAACTTTAGCTTAAATATAAAATTGTTCTTGTTATATATAAGGTATTATATATATCTCTGATTTTCATGAAAAATATTATTTCTGAAATTATTATTGTGATTTACTTGGATTATATATACAGTGTTATTATAAGATGTTTTAACATATGATTTTAAGAAATGGTAAAGTAAGTTGGTTATTAAAATAGATTGATTTTAGTTATTTATTATATTTAAATAATTATGGATTTATTTTGGACAAATATCCTTTAGTAATTTAACTAAAAAGCGTTTTCAAGTTTCAGAAACATCTCTTAAATGATTTATTGTTTGAAGACCAAAATGCCGGAATTAATTATATAATATGATTTTGAGGTATTGATTTTAAGGTTAAAATGTTTAATGTCGGGATTCTTTCTCTTGGTTTGACGATGTTGGTTTTGAAAAGGAAATTGGGAGAATGATTTTGGTTGATGTTGATAATATCGGAAAAGTTTTGGAAAGTGGTTTTATCACCGAATGGTTTTGAGGGCGTTGAGAACTTGAGGTTCGTGTGTATGAATGTTGGTCTGGTAGCTTATGGAAATGGCTTGATGATAGGTGTGGATTGCGTTGGACTTGCATTTGGGCCCTTGATTGCGTTACTTTGTTGTTCTGCATCTTCAGGTAAGTTCCCTAGGGGGCTTACTCAGGTTGGACATTCATGTCTGTTGTTGCATTTTATGTTAGGTGTTGCATATGCATAAAAGCATGTCATTTAGTATCCTGTTTAGGTTGCACTAATTGAATGAGCATCTGCTTACTTTATGCGTTTGAAACAGAACGGCCGTTATCTGTGATAGTCCTAAAGTCTTTGCTAGGGTCATAGGGTAGCCCAGCCTCATCGGGTACCCTGAGTCAATCGAGTCATGAACTTCCTTATATTATGAGATGCCTGCGGGCTTTATTGTGGAGCGGGTTAGGCATGCGTGCCCCCCGATTATGATGGAATGCATTCACGAGCTGGCCAGTCTCCGCCCTATCGGAAGGGGGTGGAGGTAGGAGAGGGATATGCCATTTGGCATTGTCTTGGGCCCTTTACAGTATTTCTGCACATTATTATAACTAGGAGCATGCTAGTGTGTTTGACTTTCGTACTGTATTAGAGCATCTTTATCAGGTATAGCACATACTATGTGGCCTCAGCGAGGACTGCCGGTCCCGCATGAGTGGCTCGATCTGACTCCTTTCCCCGTTCTTTTTTTAAGGTATTTTCTGCAGACTTTGATTGCTCGATGTCTATATGACGGGGTTCCCCTTTTGCGAATCGAAGAACCTGGCTAAATCTCTAACTCATTATAAATGGTAATCATCCACTTATGTTTTGGTTTTGACCCGGCTCTGTCGTGGCGCTTTGTATCTTAATTTTGCTTCCGTCTTGCTTCCGCTTGAAATGAATTTCGCGAGTTAGTCCCTAGGACAGGTTAAGGCTACCCAACGACCCTACGATATTTTCAGGGTTCGAAATCCCTCTTTATTACTGACCATAAAAATGAGTTTGAAACCTCGACCCGTACCTGGATTGCAAGATCCGAACAAAGGGTTTAATCCCTTGAAACGTAACCCGGAAATCATAATTCTGGGTCGTTACATCTCGCCACTGAGAGAGCAGCCAGGGAACAGGAAGCTGAGCGTGCGAGGCAAGCAGAAGCGGAGCTTGCCCAATTCCCAACCACTGCAGAGGATTACATGCACCCGACTTTCGTCGTGCCTGAATCGGCCATTCTAATCCCTCAAAATAACTATGAAATTCGCACTCACTTCCTTATTGAACTTAAAAATAATGCTTTTCATGGAAGATTTAATGAATGCCCTCTTGAACATATTACCAATTTTACTGACATGTGTCGTACTCTTGCTGAAGGTACTACTCTGGAATATGTCAAGATGAAGGCTTTCCGATGGTCTCTCGTTGGTCCTGCATTGAAGTGGCTAGAAGGGCTGAAACCACGATCCCTCACGACATGGGCTCAAGTAGAGCAGGAGTTTCTCAACAAATTCTTCCCTCCTGCCAAGACAGCGCTCCTCCGCCAGAAGATTACAGCTTTCAAACAGAAATCTGGGGAGCCGCTGGCAAAAGCATGGGAACGATACAAGGAACTATTGCGATCTTGCCCTACTCACGCACAGCCACCTTATGTCATTCAGGAGATCTTCTTCAATTCTCTTGAACAAGTCACTAAGGACAGGATCAACCAGTATACTCGATATGAGTATTTGACGATGCCACCAGCTAACGTATGGGGTGTACTAGACAAGCTCACCAACTACGATAACAAGTATGGGGCTACTGCAAACTATGATGAGAACTCCTATGCCAGGCCAGCCCCATCCATGCCTCTCTACGAGCCTTCTAAAGAGATTGACCCAGATGTCAGGAAGCAGTACTACAAAGACCAGAATCGCAAGCTCCTCAAGCAAGTCAAGTATCTCTCTGTCAACCAGCCTTGCATCGAATGCGGATCACAGCGGCACACCAATACTAAGTGCCCACACACAGAGCAAGTCAGGGTGGCAGAGACCCACGAAGAGGTAGCTTATGCAGGGGGTCTCAATCACTATATGGGGGATCAAAGGTTCTATCAACCACAATGGAACCAAGGTCCTCCTAGGAACCCCCCGCCATATAGAGCTCCAGGACATCCAGAAAGGGACCAAAAGAAGGATGATTTACAGCTCATCCTTGATGAGATGCGCCGGAATCAAGGCATCATCAACAACCAGTTCCAGAACATCAATGCAAAATTTGGAGAGCTGGATATCTGGAAGAGGAACATTGAGACTCAAATGGGTCAATTCGCGGCACAGATTCCATGACCATCCGGGCAACTCCCTGGGCAAATAGAACCAAATCCTAAGGGGAAGACCAGACACGTCGCAGCTATAAGACTCAGGAGCGGGCACCAATTACACGAGCCAGAGGTCGGAAAGCATCAAGACAAAGCAAAGCAGCAACTCGACAACGAGCAGCAGCAACTCGATGTCGACAAACCATTGGTCGATATCGACAAGAATCTCCTCGACACAGGGGAGAAGCCAAGCTCAGACTCCACTGCACAGCCCAGCAACTCGAGATCGACAACTCTGGTCGATATCGAGCAACCCTTGGTCGATGTTGAGGAGAAGTTGGCCGATGTCGACGACTCTACAACACCTCCGACAACTGTTCTGGCTCCAAAGCAGAAAAAGACACTGCCTTTCCCTTCCAAAACGCTAAAAGATCCAACTGCAGGTAAGTTTAAACATTTTGTTAATATGCTTCGAGAACTGAATGTCTCTATTCCTTTTACAGAAGCTCTGCAAGAGATGCCTGCATATGTCAAATTCCTGAAGGAAATCCTGAGCAACAAGCGATCACTCTCAGAAATCGCCGGCGAATGCAAAATGCTCCACTTTCCTGAAAAGAGACCTGATCCTGGTAAGTTTTCTGTTACTGTAGGACTTGGTCAATATAAATATGAGTCCTTATGCGATTTAGGAGCAAGTGTGAGCATCATGCCCTTATCAATCTGGCGGAAGGTGAAGATAGGATGTATAGAGCCTATGGATGCCAAGTTATACATGGCAAACAATACAATAGTCATCCCTACATGTATGGTTGAGAATGTCCCCGTCCAGGTTGGTAAATTCTTTATTCCAGCAGATTTCCTTATTATAGACTGTGCTGAAGATCCTACTAGCCCTATTATTCTTGGTAGACCATTCTTAGCTACTGCAGATGCCAAGATTAGTGTCAAACAGCGATTGCTCACCTTCACCATAGGCGATGAGGTCTTAGATTTCTCTTTTGGCCCTTAAAAAGAGAAAATTTCATGGCTAGAGGTGAAAAGCATCGGCAACCATTGGATCAAGCAAACAACGGAGGAAAGCACCAGAAGTCAACTCGATATCGACAAGGGCTCCTCGATATCAACCAAGGCATTACTCGATGTCGACCAAGCTTCCTCGACATCGACTTCCTCTGCTGAGCACCAGACTTGCCAAGAGCCTAAGTATGGGGTCCCTGTACTCGATATCGACCAGTTTTGCTCGACATCGACCAACCCTAAGCCCAAAGATTTCTATTTTGGGCCCGAAAAGGTAAGTTTAGGTATGAGTTCTACTCCTCCTCAGTCCATTAAGAAACTTATAAAAAATTTAAGGGGAGGTAAGGCCCCATGGCGAGAAAATCTGCGGAAACTGAGAGCTGGAAAGAAAAAGAAGGGAGAAAAGGGAGACTATGCAAGCAACCACCTATCAACTGAGCTTGCATACTACAATCAGGACCTAGATGATCCAGGAGAAGGGTCAAGCACAAGCGGGCCCCATATTGAGGGTCCTTAAGCACAAACGGAGAAGTCGGCCTAGCGACTCTAAAATCTAGAGCATGTATATAAAACTTTTGAATTTTGGGACTTTTGAACTTTTTGTTTTGGTTTTTATTTTGGTTTTTGTTTTTTATTTTGGTTTTTGGTTTTTAGTTTAGAATACTTCATGTGGAAAGTCTTGCCTTTGTGTGCAATCTAACACTTTTAGGTCGGCAAGCATAAAAGGATCGCGAAAGGTGGAATAAGAAGTCCCTGAAAAACAGTCGGAATCGACAAAGGCCAAGTCGAGAACGACCAAGAGGAGCAGCCCAGAGTTACTCGATATCGAGTAGGCCAACTCGATATCGACCAAGTCAAGAATCTCCTCGACTTCAGCATTCCACTAGACGCTGACAGCCTACTTGATATCGAGTACAGTACTCGATATCGACAAGACCAGTTCCTCGACATGCCCTGTATTGCCCTCCTCGACGCGCTATTTGGTGAGTTCCTTCCTTTACCTTTGTTTTATTTGATTTTATACAGTGGGGACACTGTATATTTTAAGTATGGGGTGGGGGGAGAACTCATTATCATTATTATATGTTTTATTTTTGCTTTTGGTTTTACATGGCAAATTTTGAGTAAATTTTAAATTTTTGTGCATAATTGCTAAACTCAAAATTCTATAAGACATCTCCCATTGCTTGAAAATTGTTCAAAGAAATAGTGTCATGGAAGCTCTAATTGAACTCGACGATGCAAAATTGGATTCATTAGAGATATAGCATAAAGTTGTCTAGTGAAGGGAAGTCACAATGAAGTGCATATTTTCTTGAAAGCCATGAAAGGAGGTAAAATTTGATGTTTCTTTTGACATGTTGCATGATAAAAGGATGGAGGACTTTATATTTCCATATAGTGCTCATTGTTTAAATTCCAAGCCTTACCTATGCTTATGCATTACACAAAAGCCATATATATGTCTTATTTCAGTCATTGCTCCACATGTTCTAAATATTTGCCATTCTTTACCTTATTTCCTATTCGGGGATTATGTTGAGAATGATGTTACATTATGGAGATGTTATATGGTGTTTGTGTTGTGGTTATCATTATTGGAGTTTAGAGGAATTGTTTAAAATATATGGAAAATTTAATAAGTGAAAGAAAATCCGATCAAAGATCGACCCTGCTCGCTGAGATAATAGTTCAGTGAGATGGGACACACAGGTGAGGAGTCCAAAGCACTAAGTATCTGGGGCCATTCATGACACCCATGTTTGCGACTCGCGAGAAGGCAGTGCTGAGGTTAGAGAGGTAAAAGCAATATTATTGGAAAAAAAGCATTATGAAAGGTGATGAATCTTATGAAGAAGGAATGTGGAAATTCGGTTTGGAAATACTCCATTTCCCCGGATCATTAGCACCACATTGCCAAAAATTGCCCACCTTTAGCCTTTTACCAATCTACTCCTTATTGAGCTTAAATTAAAGCCCTCTTGATTATTAATGCTTGGTCACTTATGAATGTTTTGCATAACCCTCATTTTGTGAGTAGAAGTTGCTTTTTAAATTGCACATGCATGAATTTGTGACACTAGTACCTTTTCAAGGATGGTAATTGATTGCAGGGTTATATGAGAATGAATCTAAGATGTTGAGAGTTTAAATCCTTCCCCTAAATGACCATCCAAGTTATTGCTTGGGGACAAGAAAGCTTAAGTATGGGGTGATTTGATGTCCACTAAAATAGCCATGTTGAGATACACATTTTAGCTCCTTATTTGCATATTTCGGGATGGGAATATGTTGAATTTATGTAGTATGTGCTTATTTGCAAGAAATAGAGATCTACATAAGTTTTGGTGTAATATTACAGAATTTGGAGTCATTCCGGGACAAAACCAAGAAGCAAAGACGGAGGCTGCACTGTACTCGATATCGAGTATTTTTCGTCGATATCGACTAAAGCATGATCGAGGACGAGCTGATCGAGGAACTGAAGACGAAGCCAACCCGACTCCGGAACCTTACTCGATATCGACTTCTTTTACTCGATATCGACAACACTTGAAGTCATGCCCGGAGTCGAGGAAGACCACCTGATCGAGAAGCCGAAGACAAGACAAGGCCGAGCAGCATTTACTCGATATCGAGTACTTTGCTCGATATCGACAAAGATCAGAAGCCAATGTCCGAGCCAGATCGAGGAGCAGTTACTCGAGCAAGCCAGCCAGCAAGTCGACGACACACGGTTACTCGATATCGAGTAATTTACTCGATATCGAGGAGATCTTTTCTGGGCCGCGTTACGCGGTTGGGCTGTCCGACACGGTTTGGGCTTTCTTGGGAGCTAAGGAGTCCGAGATCTATCAAGTATATCAAGATCCATCCATGGAGAAGAAGATTTATCCACACATGAAGATATTTAGATAGTTTAGATATAATTCCTTTTAAGATAAATATTCCTTTTATTAAAGTTTTATCTTTAGAAATAGATATAGATATTGCTTTCCTTGAATAGCAAGGATTAAGCCCTATAAATAAAGCCTATGGGGCTGAGTTTTTGTTCATTCAATTCAGAAGCTAGAGAAGGAGTTCCACAGAGACGTTTAGGGAGTTCAAAGGTTTTAGGGTTTTGGCATTCAACGAAAGTTGGAAGGTCGGGATTGTAAAGACTTTGAATTTAGTTAATGCAAGTTATTTCTTTTAAATCAATGTCTGCAATTGCGATGAGGCGCGAGTAGTCCACCTACTTCTAGGGTTGGGGCGAGCCCGACGATAGCCCTGCGTGTTTGAGGTAAAGATCCAACTTTTATCATATCTTAAGCATCTACTACTTGTTATATGTTTATTACCCATCTAATGGAGATCCATGCTAACAACTTGGATTGTAAACATAAAATCAGTAGATACAATTAGGGTTTCTTGAAAGAGTTGTCTAATTGTTGGAAAAGGCGAGAGCTTGGTCCTTCGATGCGATTTACATGATTATCTGTTTTATTCTTGCCTTATGCATGCTTGGTTATTGTTGTCGCAAACCCCGATCTTGGAAGTTGCCTTTCATATAGTTTATTTCAAACCCGCAAGCATTGTTCTTTATTTATTTTCGTTTTTTTAGTTTCTGTCTCCTCGATATCGACTAACTTTGGTCGATATCGAGTACTGATATTCGATCGACAAAGATCGTTGTAGCTTCTCCTGTGCAGGTACCCGAGATCGACGACAGCCTTCCTCGATATCGAGGAGAGTTACTCGATATCGAGTAAAACCAGGGAGCTGCTGCTGCTGTGTTCGACTTGCCCGATCTTCTGTCGACTAACCCTAGTCGAGATCGAGGACAACTGTGGTCGACTTCTGTCCGTGAGATTCCACCGCTGCCTAGGATCCGCTGACCAGCTTCCTCGTGGATCAATCCTGACTTCCCACTACTGCATCGGGAGGAAGTCTTGTAATTATTTGCAAGGGACGGAATCTGATTTGCTTTACTTTATTCATATTTTAATTGCAAGTCTCGATTTCGTCCTCACGACAGCTTCCGCCATTGGAGACGAATGGGATATTTGAGCGTCTTCTTCCTCCTCTATTTCCCTTTCCCCTCTTTCCTTTTTTTTTCTCCTCTTTCCTGCCTACCTCAATACCGGCTACCGGTTGCACCTTGAACCCGGATATCCGGTTGTGTGCAAATTTTTTTCGGATCGGGTTAACCCTGTAAAGATTTCCCAAAAGAGGGTTATTTTTGCAAATTACCCTATCATAATAGTATGTTGGACTTTATTATTTTCCTTCATTGTGGGATGTGTTTGATAAATATGTTTACAAAACTCCCTTTTACCTGGAGCACACGCAGTGGTGAACCCCGGAGTGCATAGATGTGCCAGGTGGAAAATTTTGCAGCGAAAAAAAAAATTAAAATCTCATGAATCCGGGAATTTTGGGTTCATCTGCAAGTACCCAAAAAAGGTGGGTTCATCAAACAGATGCAAGGTGGGTTTATTAAAACAAGATGTTCAAATGGCAATTTCCCCAATTTTAACATTATAAAAAAAAATATTTTCTAATTTAATTTAGGCAAAATTACAGAAAACCACCCTTTAAATATGGGTGTTTTCACCTAACCACCCCTTAAATTCAAAATTACATAAAACCACCCTTTAAATGGTATTTGTTTACAACTCACCACCCATTCAACTATTTTCGTTACTTTATCATTAAATATATTATATTTTAATATTTTTAAACTCAAATTTGATTGTAAATATATTCAAATTTTGAATTTAAGGGGTTGATCATATTTTAGGGATTATTTTATTTATTTTAAAAAAATAAAATAAATATAGCCTAGAATTATTATCTTAATTTATAGTTGAAAATGTTTATAGAATTTTAAAATATTATGGAAATTACTCTTATTTATTTATATTTTAAATAAGAGTAATTTACATAATGTTTTAAACATTTATAAACATTTTCAAACATAAATTAAGATAATAATTCTAGGCTTTATTGATTATTATTTTTAAAAATAAATGCAATGATCCCTAAAATATAATTGGGCCATTAAATTCAAAATTTGAATATATTTACAATCAAATTTGAGTTTAAAAATATTAAAATATAATATATTTAATGATAAAGTAACGAAAATAGTTGAATGGGTGGTGAGTTGTAAACAAATACCATTTAAAGGGTGGTTTTATGTAATTTTGAATTTAAGGGGTGGTTAAGTGAAAACATCCATATTTAAAGGGTGGTTTTCTGTAATTTTGCCTTTAATTTAATTTTCTTTACGTATAGACATCTACTTTGCCTATGTTTCGATGGAAAAAAAGATCATGATATTACCGTATTTTGTCGAACACCCGTATAAGTAATACTAATATTTAATCTTTAATTGTAAAAATTACTAATTAGTATTATTAATAAACTTAATAAGATTGGATTATATTATGAGTTTAATATATAGAGATTTGATTTAATAAAAAAAAGTAAATAAATAAAAGTAAGTTATGAGTCCGAGGTCAAGTTCATGAATAGGGTTGAAAAATAATAATCTGGTAAGAGATTCACTAATGTGGATGATCTTAGAACATCTAGAACCAAGGGTTTTCTGTACCTTAAGGTAACTATAAGGTAAACCCTTGGTTGTAATCTACATCTTAAGATAATGACATGGAAAAGGTTACCTTGGTAGAGAGAGAGGTAACCTCTTCCCTTTTTGTATTTTTTTGATGAAAAAGTAACCTTACTTTTTTCATGATGGTACATATATGAGGGAGAAAAGGTTTTCCATAGTTGCAAAGCAAACCTTTTAAAAAGAATTAGATAAAGTGAAAATAAATTTAAACACAAAAAATAAAGTTGTAAAATTATAGGGTAAATTACACATAACTACCCATAAATTATGATACTTTTCACATAACCACCCATAAAAACTTAAATTACAGTAAACCACCCATAAATTTGTTTTGTTTTCATATGACCACCCACACATTAAACCTCTATTTGTTTTGTTTAAAACGACTAAAATACTCATAATTCAAGCTTATTTGTTTGTACTTTATAAAGGAAAGATGTTACATGTATATAAGTACGTGTTTGGATTCCAATTGTATTGTGTTTATAATGTAAAATAGACAAGGTCGTATTTGATAAACAAAAAATTTAAGATAAATTAAGGGTGTGTTTGGATTCCATAATTTAATAATTATATATAATGTAATAGTTTTATCCCGATGTATGTGATTATTTGGTTAAATTACTATTTTACCTCAGTTTTTATAAGATTTTTAGTTATATACCAACTGCTCACATAAACCGAAATAAATAATTGAATTATAATTCAAATGGAATGGAATTCAAACCCACCCTAACTACTCCAACCAATATATATCTAAATTGGATTTGCAATGGGAAGAGTCGAGACTTGCAATAGCTCCTAACAGTCTTCTCTCCTTCAAATGTTGAATAAAATAGGGATAAGCTCTAAAATAAAACAAGATTGTTGCTTTAAAAGAAGGGTAAATTTGCACATATCTTAAATTACAAATCATATCATTTGAAAAATAAGCTAAGCTTATACATATCATTTGACAAATTAGTCGAACATGAATAATTTTATTATAATTTATCCTTTTTTAAAAGGGTAAAAGTAAAATCGGATTATTTAACAAATGAGAAGTCTTATGAAAACAAATCATTGCATTAAATACAAATAAGGTTAAATAAAGGGTATTTTAATATTTTTAAACAAAACAAGTAGATGTTTAATGGGTGGGTGGTCTTATGAAAAGATACCTAATTTATGGGTGGTTTACTGTAATTTAAGTTTTTATGGGTGGTTATGTGAAAAGTACCATAATTTACGGGTGGTTATGTGTAATTTACCCAAAATTATAATAAGGAGAGAGAGAGAGAGAGAGAGAGAGAGAGAGAGAGAGAGAGTCAATATACTTGAGGCCAAAGTCAATAGTGCGCTGCAAAAAGTACAATTATCGATCGCAACACTCCCTAAGGATTAGGCTTTTATATACACCCATTATAAACCATCCCTAGGTTTAGAAATTTGCAGAAATGTAAATTAAGTAATACAATACTTTATAAATATATAAATAACATAATCAACTCATATTTTAAAAAAGTAACAAGAATGTTTCTTTTTATCTACCCTTATAATAAGAATTACAACACCAACTACATCTGATAGCTTGGTATATGTATATATTGTCTATTTTTTTCACCACTTTACACAAAATTATATCCCGCTTTCCATCCTTCTTACAAATTTTCATTAATAGTGTTTCTATCATATGCCCCAAGGGCATAAGATAAGAGATTTTATTGAGAAATTTTTTCTACCAAACATAACCTCTACCCTAGAAAAACAATTTTAAGAAAAAACAAAATAATATAATTTTGAAAAATCTTTCATAGTAAAGCTTCAAGGGTATAAGATAGAAAAAACGGTTCACTAAACTCCGTCATAAAAACATTGTCAAATAAGATTCAAAAGGATCAAAGTTGTCAATATAAATATCAATATTACCAATTATGAATCAAACATATAAGGAGTGTTTGCACGCAGAGTATGCGGCGCCAACTAATATTTCAAAAAAATAGAGTGCACACTGTGCACCTAACATCTTCTTATATACTACGTCGGCAGACGGATACATCCCATCTAAGCAAATATAAATTTACAAAAAAAGGTGCAAAATACAGACAAAAACTCTATAATAACAAACATACGCAGAGTTTATTACTTCTACGATTCGTAATCCCAACTAGCAAGTATACACATGTACAGTCTATCAGGCTATATACAGGCCCGTGCCACATATAGGTTCAAGTGGGTCGATGGAACAGGGATCCCAAAATGGTTGGGGCCCAATATGATATAAATTTTGTATATATATATTTTTCTTCCTAAAATAATCTAAATCTGGAGGTGGCCTAGTGGAAAACCTAAACAGATTTTGACCCCTTAGTTAGCATTCACCTCGGGTTCGATTCCACTCCGCATCCGTTTCGTGCTTTTTTTTATAATGGGGCCTTTTTAAAAAATTTCTATGCCTTTCTTTCTTTGTAATTATCTTATTTATTTATTTTTATTATTAGATATAAGCATTTTTGGGTAGCTTTTGTTGTTAAATGAAATTAAGAGGCTCTTTTAAAAATATTTTTCATTAATAAACAAAGACATAAATAAGAACAATATGTTCTAAAACAATTTAGTTATCTATAAATATTTTTATCTAATCTAAAATTTGATCAAGACAGTTGATTATGATATGCATAAATATTATACCATGAGTAACATTTTTCATTTTTTCTTAAAGAAATATTTTCACATATTTTTTGAAAATAAAAAATAATTTCTCATGGTTAATTATAGACTTTAGGATTCATTAATTGATATATTAAACTTTATTTAAAATTTTTGTACCGAGCTCCCAAAATGTTTGGCACGGGCCTGGCTATATATATTGAGTATTTTTCTGAAAAATAAACAAATTGGAACCCATTTAGGGGTACGTACGAACATAAAAGAAGTTGAATCACAAGCCTCACAAATCACATGGCCGGCTGTGACACCCATGTTTTTAATGTGGAAGGAAAATTATACTACAAAATAAGGTGTATGGAATTTATAAACATTGTATTGTATTTTGTAAAAAAAATGTTAATTTGGAATTTTGGTACATTTCATATCGATCAATATGTTGAGAATATGGTGTTTTTGACAAAAATGGATGACATATATAATAAATTGATTTATATGGTAGGTCAGAGGTGTGATTAGGTACGATTAGGTTATGGTGAAATAAGCAAAGGGTTACGCTATGACACATATATAGTATCAAAATATACAAATAATAAATGGAAGAAATAATTTCTCTAATCAAAATATAGACAATGATTTACATAAAAGGAATATATTAAAAATATTTTATGTAAAAATCTCTTTCTAATCACAATATTTATCTGAAAAATCGATTAATGGTTAGTTAAATGATAAAAGAAATTAATAATATATATATCGAAAAAATGGAAAATAATTATTAGTTAAAATTTCTAAAAATAAGTTAAGAATGACACATAAGTAAAAATATTTCTATTTTAAAAGTTTATATAGATATAGATTTATAAATGTGGTGAGTTAATATGTATTAGTATTTTTTATATGGTTTTGTATTTTTTTTCCCTTATCATTTGTTATTTTCCTTTTAGCTTTATTCGTGTTCGGATATTTCTCATTCTATAAAAGCCCTATGATTCTAAATTGATAATATGATAGGCCTAAAGACAAAGGAGGTCTTATCTTGGAGGAAAGATTGTCCATGAAGGGACTCCCTCTTTTGGAAGAATCTATCGATACCAATCTGGACGGTGTTAAGAAGCCAATGTGTCTACTACATGGAGCACCGTCTATATATATATATATATATATATATATATATATATATAAGCCAATGTGTCTACTACATGGAGCACCGTCTCTCTCTCTCTCTCTCTCTCTCTCTCTCTCTCTCTATATATATATATATATATATATATATATATATATATATATATATATATATATATATATATATATATTTGATTAGGTAAAAATTCGACGCACTGGACTGACACGATGAATCGAAAAGTCAAAAAAATCGGCGACGGATAAACCGGTTATACAATCATAATAATGACAAGTACACCACAACACAACAAAAAAAACCAAATTACAAGAGTACAGTAACAAACGCAGGCTAGTCCTATATATGAAAGAACGGAAGCAGTGTGCGACAACTCATCTGCCAGTTGGTAGAGGCACGCAGGGAATCCTTGGGGAACTAAGTGGAAACCTCAGATATGGACTCGGATATCAACGAGCCTTCAGGTTTCGAACACGTCCACGACCTCTCGCGCGTCGACAAAGGAGAAAAACACCGCTCAAATACCGCTAGCCTCATAGCCACTACCACACCACAAGCAACTCGGCAAACTAGCCAATTTTTTTATTTTTTCCGCTTTTTTTTTTAATAATATTATTATTATCCAAATTGGGCCGCTTTGGGGCCAAAAAGTGGGTCACTCTCGGGCCCAAGGCAAATCTTTGGGCCCGAAGGATTGTAGCCGAGCCCAGGCCAAGAAGCCCCTCCACCGGCAAGAAAATAGCGATCACCACCGAGCATACGGACGGCGCAACACCAACATCCGACGAGAAGAGGAACCAATCAACCAAGACAGATTCACAATGAGGCAGATTTGGCGAGGAGAGAGGAGATATTGGGGGCGAACTCACTACCACGACATCAGCAGGAGTCCGAGCGAGACCCACGCCGAGGGCATAGAGCGAGTCGCCACGGGAGCAAGCCAAACAGGCGATGATCGGAGACAGAGCACTAATCGAAGCCGCGGAGGAGCCGGGCCCCGAAAACGAAGGCCGAAACCGTCGAGAAGGAGGACGAGAACACACCGGCGACCATAGATCCAAGAGAAGGAGATTCGATTTGGGGACGATGGTATAGATTTAGGGTTGTCAATTGGAGGTTTTATGCGCTTGAAACTCAAATTTTCATGGCCCCATCAGGAGAGGTTCTTTGTGACTAATTGATGGATTAATCAACCAAGAAGATGGATTAATCAAGCAAGAAGAAGAGGGTATGGATTACAGACGTATGGACAAGAAAAGGGGAGAGGTTGAAGATACACATGGGGAGTTTCTCTCACTCCCATTTCGTTAAAATATTATTTTTAAAATAAAATCATACTCACTAAGTATAAAATTACTTTTAGAAAAATACCATTTTATATAATTTTCTAACTCTTAAAAACATACTAAAAAAATAAAATGACTTATATAATTGAACAAAGAGAGTCCTATTAATATAATATTAAAATATATGTAACATTTTATCTCACATCATATATAATAAAAGTATTATAATTAATTCAAGCCCTACTAATATCGTGAAAGCTCTATTATTTTATTTTTTATTTTTGATGACGAGAAACCCACTTTCGGTGACAAACTCCGAGTACGTGACCCAGCCGGCAAGAGTCACGTACCAGATAAACCGGCTTACGCCGACCGACTCGACCCAAGGAAAGAGGCGAAGGCAGAGATCGAACCCGGGACCTCCTTACCACTGAGCCACCCCCAATGGAGCCGAAAGCTGTATTTTTTATGCTCAAAGTGGAGACAATAGATCTAAAAGAACAAAACAATAAGGACTGACGTCTTTTAAAACATGTAACTTACAATACCTACCGGCTGTGATGAAGTTAGTGCGTGAGCCTTCCATCGGGCCCTCTCCAATAATGGGCTTGAAGAATCCAATAAAGCCTCTTTTCTTTCCTATTTGCCCAATTTGATAGAGTTGGAAATAATTGGATTGTTATCATTCCTACTATTGGCATCAATTAGGGTCTTGACGACTAAGGGTGAGCATAATGGTTAATGCATCACTTCGGATACACGATTGTCCCGCTCCTATTATTACCCTTAATTACACGATTTACATCGGATGTGCGTTTTAACGAAAAGAAAGGAATCACGAAGCAAGGTTCTCTTGTCGTTGAAGATAGTTTGCTTTCGAGATTTGTCGAACTTGATAAACAAGAGCACAACTCTAAACCTTCAACAAGCTTCTCAAACAATATAACCACATACCCAAAGCGGATAGTCCTGCTCTTGTGAGTATGAATGCAATTTATAATCTAGTTGAAGTTGCAAATATATTTTTTACCTTCAAATTGTAAAAGTGCTTATGAATGTGTTTTTCGGGAGCATATATAAACACCCAAAATAATATGCGATTTATTTGCCCCAAACATAGCCAAGTAGTTTAATTATTTTAATGAATCCATCTCTCTTTTTAGATATCTATACACATGTCAAACCCAACAAATGGCGGATCCTAAAACTCTAAGTTTATGGGGCGGAAAATTGAACCCTATTTTTTTAAAAAAAAAAATCATCAGTATTATAAATATGTAACTAGAATAAAAATATAAATCATGCCTACTTTATTTCACAGTTTTCAAATATTTTAATATAACATACTAACTAGTACTTTTCCCGTACCTTGTACGGGTGAGTATTTTTCATGAAATTTACCGCTTTAATCCCCCCTTGAATATATTTCATTTGAATTGTTATTATGCTATCAATTACAACCCCTGTTATAATACAATAACACTTACAATCACAAACAAAAGTCTCATAATTGATCCGAGGAAAAATGAAAATTATGTCATCAAACATACAGAATGATGGGTTTATTAAACCCAATTTTCCGAACCTTGTTCGGGTTTTTTCATAATATTTTCGGTCGAATTTGACGTATTAAATAAAATACTTGACACGTCAATTTTCTACTAACATATTGTCCACGCTTCTTGTCATGATGTTCTTTAAAATTTTCTTTTCTTGAGATGATCTGATACTTCAAATTTGACAAAGAATGGTAAATCAGCTGCTTTCACGCATCTCCTAACATCCGTCCTAATTGAAGACAAAGAAAAGAAACCTTATATTTTTTTGTTTAAGAAAATTAAGATTGGATCCTCTTAAGATATTTTATCTATTACACACATCCACTATTCTAAATAAACCCTTCAAGACCGCCTAGACCCCTGCCTAAACACTTGAACTCGCCCCGCCGTCAAGGCCCTCAAGGTTATCAAACCCGCCTAGACTACAAAGACCCGCCATGAAATCCGCCTACACCCCGCCTAGACCCGTGAGCCTACCCTACCGCCAAGCGTTTTTTAGAACATTGCACACATCATGTCACACCTCTTAAATTGGTCAAAATAATAAACCGATTTGATAAAGATACCTTAAGTCGAAATGTATAAACCCTATATAGCTAAAGAATTTTTTTAAAAAAAAAAAGATATTTAGTGTGTGTTTTTTATAATGTCTTAGACCTTTAATTAGAAAGAGGTACTCTATGTTTAAGTATGAACCCTAAGAGGCCAAAATATTTTAAAAAATACGTTATACCTCTCAAATTCGTGTAAATTATAAATCAATTTCAATACGACCCACTTTAAAAATTAATTTTAAATTCATTTCCATATTTGAAATATTAAATACTTAGATTCATTTCATCGTACACTTTATGGACGATGATTAAACCCATCAATTCACAATTTATAACCTTCTATTTCACTTGAATAGCATCAATATCTTATGATAAATTTGATCAATAATTTATAATCTTCAATTTCACAAATTTCATAAATGGAGTAAATAGTTTATGCATTGCTATCTAAATATTTTATTGCTATCTAAATATTTTTTGGGAAAAATATTTAGATAGCAATGCATAAACTGGGACCACAAATATATGATAGGCTGAGCATCGAATATTTTAGGTTTTTTTTCTCATTTTATTTAATATTGAAAATCAATTTTCATAACCATAATAAATTTCACACTATGCTTGTAAAATGGGCTGCAGAAAATAAATGATTTATGTTTTTACTCGTTTTAAGGTGATGTGTAAAATGTGAGAACATTTGAAAAAGTACATAGCAAGTTAATTGAAGATTGACCACGTGCAATCTTAAAATAGATTGTGAAGGAAGAAATTGGTTGGAGGATTGGATGATTGTAATGTTTAGGAAACACGCTTGGTGATGCCAGTTGAAGTTAAAAACTCTTACGAAGAATTATGCCAAAGCCTCTTACATATAAGGGGAAAATGATTTTTTTAATCCTATTATATTTCATGATTAACTCTTAATTTAATTATCATTTTTTTCCATGGTTAGCCTATTGAACGAATGGAACAATATCAATATTGTGTGCTATGATTCATTTTAAGACCATGTTTATCTTCACCGAAGTCCAATTACATTATCACTTTCAAATGACTATTTTTATTTTCTTTCTTCACGGTCATTTTGTATTTCATGACACTCTTGTAAAATTATTTGCAAAACCTTTTGAAATGTGTTATTAATTTAATTACGGTCATGATTATTTTCATAATATGGCTATAAAACACCAATAAAATTGAAAAATTCATGAAAAGTATATTGAACCATATAACTTCAAACCACAACTAATTTACTCATCTAATTTGCCCTCAAAGTTGGTGTTTTTTTTCCACAAAACGTCATTAAATTTTCGAACATTCGATTGCCACATTGAAAGTTTGGCCAAACATCGACGAAATTATAAGGGATGTGCATAATAATGATGGATTATAAGTTCTATAACGCATTGTATCGAACTCCAATTGAATCTCTTCTAATATAATGCATTGTAACATGGAAACTTTTCAGTGTAAATCAAGTGATGGAAAGATGATGATGAAGATCTTGCACTCTTGAGTAAAGCAGAAACCAGGAACACATTATCACATCAAGATGTGCATATAAAGGAGCTTGTTTTTGCTAGTCAAGGCGCTGAAGGAGGTACTCAACCTTGACGACCTTGGTAAGAGGAATCACCCACTCGTCGTGGAGATGAGATATAACAGCAGGATCGACCTTGTAGGTGTTGCTGGTTGTGTCGTTGAGAGCCACATTTTGCCCGAAAACCATGGCCCTCTTGGCCACCCTTTGCTTCACCATCTCCTCTACTTTCTCATCCGTAAACGATCTCATCAACGTGTCTTGGTCCTGAACTCAGAAGCCACAAGCTCATAAGAGCATTAACAATAAAGATAGAATTGGTTTAGACGACGGATGCTTGTGCTCAAGGAAAACACGGATCACCAAATGTTCGTTTGGTCCATTTTACTGACCTTTGAACGGATTGGAGGTTCATAGTCGTTAGGAGCACCCCTGAACCTGGCTTCGGCAACAAACTTTTCGTAGTGTATCCTCCCAGCTAGGGCCTGTAAGGTAACGTCGTTTAAGTTTAAGTACTCATTAAGACCCAATTTAAGAGAAAAGTAGCTTCAAAATTGCTTACAAGTACAACTATGAATGCTGAAGTCATATGCAAAAGTCATAAGTTAGGCAATGACTTGTTTTTACCTGATGCATAGTTGCCATCATCTCCCTCGGAAGCAAACAGCGGAAGAAGCTTCTTGAAGTACAAGTCCCATATCTGATTAGCCACATTGACTGAGGCAGCAGCAGGATACAAAACCTATACCGTCACAAGATTACATTTCGAACTTCATTTCTATCCGAAAATGGCATAACTCCCGAAATAGTAAATCCAGAATGGATTCAGAGAAGTAGAGAAACCCACCTTTGGGAAGCGGTAAGGAGGTACAATCGGAGGTAGACAGTTTGGAAAGAAAGGAGTCTCTTCGGGATTTTCATATCTGCCAAACTGAAACACATAAAAGGCTTAATTTGGGTTGAAATTATATATCAGCCAGACAAGCTCCAGACATGGCAAGAACTTAAATTCTTATTCAAGATTCCTCCCAAGTATCGGTATGATTCCTTTCCTTTGTATAGGTAGAAGAGGAATGCGACTTAACGAAGCGAATCAAACACCTTTCTAAGGGCACACAAACATCATGTTGGTACCAAGCCAGTAGCTAACCATTTGATTGGACAGATCCAATTTTTCTGACCAATCTCATTAAACAATCTAGTTATTTCTTGATTCTAATAAACCATAAAAGTTTCACATTCAATTCAATTCAATTCCAACACCAACCGTTGTTTGGTATCCAGAACACACTACCAAGTATAGGTATGAGAATCCGATATTGTGTTTGGAATGTCAAATTGATATCAGCCTCCAATGTCCAAAATCCATACCAATACCAAAACCGATAATACAAATTCTAAGAAAATGCACTGAAAAACTAAAATGAAATCAGATAATTAAACCAAACGCATTCAAACAAACCCCCAAAATATAAAGAACCAAAAGGGGAACCAAAGAGTGCAAACCAGAATTGTAGATTGACTTCAAGAGGAACCAAAGACTCTCTCCTTCAAAGCAATCGCTTTCATTTTGAATGGCACTCCATGCCACTATAGAAGGCCGGCTGTGTACACCGGCATTAACTTTTCCACAAGATTTCTCCGTTGAAGCCAACAATGAGCTAACGGCTACAACAATTGAGATTACCATTCCTGATTCTGTCCCTACAACAAATTGAAGATGCTCATCAACTTGCATATACAAAGCATCTTGCACCCTCTACTTTATGAAATCCAATATGCTCTGAGTCGAACCTACTACACCCATTCCTCGCTTCTTTAGCTTGATGAGCGTTGGACAAAATTAATCTACTAT
Organism: Persicaria maculosa; assembly: GCA_963922045.1. Lineage (NCBI taxonomy): Eukaryota > Viridiplantae > Streptophyta > Magnoliopsida > Caryophyllales > Polygonaceae > Persicaria > Persicaria maculosa. The sequence goes on from OY998253.1 coordinate 15,491,384, forward strand.
CCATCGCATCCTCCACCTTCATTTCGTCCATCTCAATTTGCCTCATCCTATTGCTTGAAAACCCTTTATTTCCTCTGCACAATTGATTCGAATTATTCCAATTAACAATAAAAAAATTTCAAAGTATAGCACTGTGAACTTCCCTTCCTCCCATAAGGCAATACCTGGTGGATGTGATAAATCATACAAATTTCAAAACACTACCCAGTAGAAATATACAATTTAGAATCAGGAAACTATATCAGCAGTTCAGCACTTGATAAATAGGTCATCTCAATTAGGTGAACTTAGCCCTTAAAAGGTTAGAAAGCATTTACCCGAAAATCTCCAGAGCAAGAGCCACTTCTTCTTCTTTTGGTGCTTCAAGAATCTGATTAGACAAAAGATTTAGCATGTGGTTAACTGACATGGATCAGAAAGTTCAAAAACTAAAATAAAATTTGTGAAAAATGGGAAAGGTTTAATTTTTTGAAGGGTGTAAACTTAAGTATAAATCCTTTCATGAACTGGATGTAGGCAAATAATACATGAGAATTTCCCTTAAAATTATACCTGAAAATTTCCCTTATTGCAAACCTATGTTCAGGAGAGTTTTCAAACTTAGTTGGGTTGGTGTCTTGAAAGTGGAAGATTGCTTGAGAAAAATCAGGTAAAATGCAATTAAGGCAGCTGCAAAAAGAAGTTTTCCAAAGGTGTTGCTTTTGCGTTTTGGATCCTCAAGGTCCATGCCTGAAATAAGCCAAAAGAGAGTCGGTTAACACAATAGTGAATAAGATGAAACATCAGCATAGACATTCATCTCCAATTGTATATTCAGAGCACTGAATAAAATGAAACATCAACATCAGCAAATAGATCATAGTTTAAAAAACAGTATTCACTATAAGAAATTCATCTCCATAGACATATTCCTATATTTACTCATACGCCTGCTATTTTGTGCATCAGACAAGCTAAATAATGAATATGAAAAAAGTTATGGAATCACTCAATAAAGAAGAGTAAAAATCAGGAAAAAAAAGCCAAGTCAGTTACTCGTAATAAATTGTATTTACTCACCTGATATCAACTGCTCTAGAAGGTGGAACCGCATGAAAGGCCAAATCAGTTGGCTCGTAATAAGTATTTTGGTCGTCCCTACGCAAAACGACATCATAAAAGAACATGACATAAGTTGAGGGAAAAAAAGGCAGGAGAAGAGGGTTTTGAATCTAACTCAGGTTCCAAGGCAAGAGCTCCCAGGAAAAGAAGTATATATAGCATATAAAAGGACTCAAAATGGGCGCTTAAAATATCCAAGCACGATAGAACCAACTAATGAACAAAAGAATATGCAAGAAAGAACCTTTTAAAACAACTGACATTATATATTGATAGTCTAATCTTCTCACCAAAATCAATAAGTGCCAAAGAAAATGATTTAGCATAAATAAATAAACAAATAATGAAGGAAAAATGGTTCATGGTGCCATTGGCACGAACTGACAGCTCACTCTTACATGTAAATTTGCCTCAGCCATATCTTCAATCATCGTTGCCTTCCCTCGTATTATGCTTCTTTTTCCTGCACAGGGAGATAGAAACCATCCGGAAGTGGATTTCTATTAAAAACTGATCTCCATGAGTAACAATAGGTTGCACATTCTGGCTTCCATGAGTAACAGGAGGTGGATTTCTATTTTATACTCCGTACTTTTCTACGGATAAGAAATTGAAGCATTTCTTCACACCTCGCAGCCTCTGCATCACCCTAAGCCATAACAAAGATACTTATAGAGAAGAAACATGTACCTTTCTCTTCTTTACAATAAGGTTTAGCATGTCCTCTAGTTGTCTCTTCTTGAGCTTTATGTCCTCTAGTTGTCTCTACATCAGATTTTGTTACCTTTGATCAACATTTCACAAATTGTAATCGTCTAGAAAATATAAGAGTTATACCTCAAACTATACATCAACCTATCAAATGAAACTCAATTCAAAATCTATCAACCCCTAACTTGCATAACAATTGCCATTATACCCCAAACAACTAACAGAACAATTCAAAGCCAATACACACGTGTTGATAAAATTCAACACAAGTAGTTTTCATTATTAAAAAAATCAAGACCTAACTACAAATCCATATGAGTAAATGTCATCATCAAGACCTATAAAATTCAACACAAGCAGTTTCTCCAAATATGAGTTTAAGGTCTCAACTGCATCTCCAAATATAAGTAGCCAGATGCGAAAAACAAAATCTGAAAAATAATAAATAGACTCCAATTCAATCACTCAAGCATTCTATATAAGATTCAAAAATTATAAATTGACAATGGAAGATGAATAGGAGTGCCAGATTTAATTGATTAAATGAAGAGGATGAATAGGAGGTGTAATCGATTGTCAAGAGTGAAGAAGATTCAAAAATAAACAGCCAAAGAGAATAGACAGTACAATCTACCAAAAGGGGAGGTAGCGGATGCTGATTTTAAGACTCGAGAGGGCCGGATCGACCGCAGGATGTCCAGCAGCAACAGATATACATCGAGCCAATATGTATAAGCCCTAATTTGTAAGGACTCAAATCAGTCAAAAGGAGAACAAATTAAAGCCATAAGAAAGAGCAAATCAATTGTGTACTCAAATTTTCAGTTTTGTTTAAAGAATTATGTAACTAACAAAGGAAAGAAAGAGGAAAGAAGGAGAGTACCAAGTTCTCGAGTCACCAGACGACTGAGCCGCCTCCTGCCGTCGCCACTCTCATCTGCGAATCTCCCGAGACCCTTACTCAAATTTTCAGTTCTGCCTTCTGGTCCTTTCTCTTCTTTTACTGAAAAAAATGGGGACCTTAAAATTGTAAATGCATCTAAAATATTAATCCAGTATAGTATAAACAGTAATAAAAACATTAATCCAGTACCATAAAGTGAAATTTACACTTTTAATGTATGTATAAGCTAATGCACAAAAACTTTACGGAGTATAAACTAAACTATAAATTTTAGAAACTAAACTTCTATGAAATACATGCATTTACACTATTTTCAAGATATTCATATTCCTAATAAACATACAAAGTCCGTCATTCTTAATTTTAAGTCATTTTCACTTCAGAAAAAAAAAAAAGTTAAAAATCACGTACGCTTTCAAATTTCACTAATACTATTCAAACCTTCTTTTTTTTCTTTCTTTCTAATCTGACATAGATAGTTTTGATTTAGTTTATGATTTTTTCCTATAGATGGGGTTCTTGTTTAATGGGTGAAGTGAAGAACTTCCCATGGTGAGTCTTGCATCTCTCTTTGCACCCCATCATAGATCCAAGAAAGTACCCCATTTCAATACTGGAGCTTCATGCCAAAAGATGGAGCCCTTAGAAAGTGGAGCTCCGTTAACATTTTCCACCTTGCTACTCGACCCTTACAACTACTGTCATTGACTGTGTTATTTGAAACCGGTTTAGAAGTAGATGGCACTAATATTGTTTCCAAACTCATCCATTTGAATGGAATATCCTACACCGTTGATCCAATCATGCATTCCCCCCATATAATTAATTAACTTTGTCCTCCTCGCCTCTAGGATTAGAAAATTCAAGACCCGTCTCCTCACTTCTTCTTTTTTGGGTAAGGTCTCCTCACCTTTCTTCTTAGTTCTTATAGTCTAGTTTCTGACATTAATAAATGCTTTTAACATAGAATCTTTCAATCGGGTGTCAATAAATTCTTTTAACATAGAAGAACAAATGCAGTGATTGAAAGCCACAAATTGCAACACCAATCACTGTGAAATTAAAGACTCCAATTATTCATTAGTTGAATCAAATAAAATCAAAACTTCTCCCAGTTTATGTCACACAAATTTGCAAATCTGCAATTCGTCATACTAGTCAATAAATAAAATTTGAAGATTGAAGAAGAAAGCACGAACCTAGCACTGCGCCAATAGTTGATCCTCCACCACCCTCGCATCGCGCTGCCTCCTCGATTGCTGGATTGCCACCACTCTCGCATCGCACCGCCTCCTCAATCGCTGGATCGCTACCACCCTAGCATCGCACCGCCTCCTCAATCGCTGGATTGCCAACACCCTCGCGTAGCGCCTCCACCACAATTGTTCGTTCCCCACCACCCAAACGGAGGGGTGATTGAAAATTCGAAACCGCAGTACCTTTCAATTTCGCCTACCACCTTCGCCTCCAATTTCGCCTACCATTGCCTCGAATTTCACCCCCTACCATCCGATTGCCGCCTCCAGCCCTCACCGAATGCGACGCCGCCTACCAATAACCCTCCAGCCGCTCACCGATCACACACCGCGTCCACGATAACTCCAATCAATTCGGAGGAAGAAATACTTGTGAGGAAGAACGTGATACTCTTATGCCTAATTCTAATGTGGAAGAAGCGGTTGAAGGAGAACGTGGGGCTGCAAAATTGGGTTGTTAGGGTTGATCGGAGATAAACGTTAATTAGTGAACGTGGGTTAGAAAGAGGAAAACTGATTCTTACTTTTGCTCAAGGAAGGACACATGGCTCAATTTTTTGTGAAGACATTGCTTCTAAAATTATAAGTAAAGGAGTGGATTTAAAATTTTTGGGTTTAATTATAGTATTAAGATACAAAGTTTAACAAATGACAAATGCGATATGAGTATATCAGTTTGGCAAATGATGTAGAAAATAATTTATAAACCCAATTGACTAAATATCAACCGGGTAGTCGAAATTAATCAAATGTCCACCGATCAGTCAAGTAACCTAGCCTCCTTCCCTCTGATCCCCCATCCCCCGCTTCTTTGAAGCTTTTGAATCAGGAGCTCCCATGGGCGCCCTCCTCCATCTGATTACTCCATTGTTTATCGTCTTCGTTGTTTGTTCTCTCTCGATGATCAGTTCCGCCTTCTTGTCGCCATAGCTGCTCTCTCGTCGCCTGCTGAGGAAGGAGCGGAAAAGGTGGGGGTGACTTTGGTGCTTAAGTGTGCTGACTTTGGTTTTGTGTTGTCAGACAAACTCAGGGCGAAAATCAGCTCACGATGCTACAACTGTATGAGCTGATTTTTGTTCTATTGATGATCCTCCTTGGATATCTGAGATGGAGAGGGGAAAGTCAGCATAAGTTGTAGGCTTGTAGCCTCTTTGTACATGGAATTTCTTTTTAGACATTAAGGTTGTATGTATATTAAATTTTATTTTTGATTAGGATGACGACTGCCACCCTAGCCCCAAGAGGATCCGCCCCTTAACCCAACACATGGTAGCTTTAGTGAATTTGAAAGTACATTGGCTCCAAATCAAAGGTCACAACAGTCAAGATATAGAAAATATCTAATCACTAATGGTGAAACTGCATACATAGTTGTCTTTCATAAAACATGATACTGTTCAGCTTGTGTTTGTTTTGCAAGCCGTAGAACGAACCGAGTGAGCGACCTTTCAGCATCCCTTCGTTCCGCCTTCAGTTTTTCCTCATTCTCTTCGACATTTCCCTGGCGCTCCTCAATCGACTGCACTCTTCGTACGAGTTTCCGCAACTCCTACATGGTGCCAAGGAATCATATGACAGCATAAGCAAACTGCATAGCCAAGTTCACCAATAAACGAACAACAAAACTTACCTGGCGATCGAATTCCAAGCCAGAAATCGAGTATACTTCATTGCTTATCTCAACATCCTTGTTGACCAGGCCATTGAACCACTTGTTGGCTAGGGCAACATAGGTTTGAGAGTCCTGTAACAGTACCATTCGAAACGTCAACCAGTCATACAATATATATTAGACATAACACAAGCCTCAATCCAACTTACCTCGTCGTCTTCTTCTTCACTCTCAGATTCATAAACTTCGTCTTCCTCGTCTACCTCATCCACATTTGCATCAGATAATGTCTGTATCATAGTTTGATCACCATCTTTTGTAGCCTGAATCAATGCACCCAGCAATTCGGGTTTCGCATCCCTTAGCAATTTCCCTGGAATCATTGGAATCCTTGCAGTGTGAAACGGCATTCCATATCGATATTTCAAATGATTTCGCAAACTTAAACCTAACTGGTGTGAATGAGTACCTATGTAGTTGAATTGCCTCCTCTTTCCTTCCCTCACATCAGGTCCTAGTCTCTGCGGCAATTTATCAAACACCTTAGCTACATACCCAAACAGCTAAGAACAGAGCTTATCTATGCAATTGAATACCAGAAATCACCTTTGCCAGCATCAGAGCTCCGAAGACCTCCTCATCCTCGACCGAAGCCGCTCTACAATTACATTTAAACCCAATCGAAATCTCGATAATTGAAGCATCGATTATCAGGCTAATCAGCTGTATTGAAGGCTAGATTTTGCGAGATGAAGTTTGCAGTACCTGAGAATCCGTTTAATCTGAGGCGCAGAGAAGGAAGCGAGATCCATTCCCCAACGAACAGCTTGCCGAGCCTCGCGCTTCTTTTCATTACGGCTCCTCCGGTTGGCGTCGGCCTCTTCGGTTTCAGTACTCCGGCCGTAACAAGGATCCACATCAACTAGAGGCTCGCGCCGACGGAGGCCATAGGACCGGAAGTTGATATTCCGGCGGGCGGAAGCTAGTGCGACCAAAGACAGACGTTCAGAGGTAGCGGCGCCGGCGGGGGATGTAGATGGGGAGATCGTGCGTTGAATGAAATCAAAGCACTGGATTTGTGGAGTTCTACGGAGCGGCAACAAGGTAGCTCGTATCACCTGAGCCATTTCTCCTTCCCAGTCGCCGGAGTTGCACCGGATTCAGATCAGGAGAGTACGCTCGACGGAGGCGACTCAAGACACTCACAAATCACATCACATCTTGTCATGATGATAATTTGGGCTGGCCCTAACGGCCCAATAAAGTTGGGCTGGTTTTGTTCCGGACATCTACGCCTTGTTGGATTTCAAATTAAATAAAGGCCCAATTGCAGAAAATCACCCTAGTACACTCATTTGTCGTAACTCGTAAACCACCCTGTAACACTGTAACTCGTAAACCACCCTTTAAATTGATATTTTTAGAAAACCGCTCTTTAAATAACTTTCTAATTTCTTCGTCAATCAACCACCCTCGAATATATTCCGTCCAAATATAGGTTAAATTTGATAAATTACAAATTTACCACTTTTTTATATGATATTATAATAGAATTTTAACAATTAAAAAAAAATGTAAATAAGTAAGTATGAAATTGGGAGAAAATGATTAATGTTATTTTCTATTCTTAAATAATCGATAAAATGGTGTCGACTTCTACAAAAATGTTGTCCCTCCAATTGAGTTGCTCGTTTTCCCCTTCCAAATCACTTTGTAATTCTCCATTAGCTTCCACACACTTTCAATTCTTACTTTTTTTTTTAATTATTAAATTTCCATTATCATATAATTAAACAAGAGAGGTAAAATTGTAATTTTACAAGTTTAACAAAATTTTGGATGGAATAATCTGGGGGGTGGTTGATTGGTGACAAAAGTTATTTAAAGGGTGGTTTTCTAAAAGTATCAAATTAAAGGGTGGTTTTAGGCAAATGGGTACATTTAAAGGGTTATTTTCTACAATTTAGCCTTAAATAAATGCTTGTTTGGTTTAATGTAGATAAAATTTTGGATGGAATAATTATATATATATATATATATATATATATATATATATATATATATATATATATATAAGGCGAGGATTTGGGGATGGTCAACTGTGGTTGACCCACTGCCCAAGAGCATCTAGACAAACGACGTCAGCAATCTAAACAGGAGCTCGCTCAACAACAAATGACGAAGTGAGACCGATATTTCACCCAATCTGAGCTCTTAACTTACTTTTGCTTTACCACCTCGACTTTAGAGCCTCATTTCAATTATTTTTTTTCATTTTTCACCCACATTTCTTACTTTTTAGTCAAAATTTCAGGCTCTAAACTTACTTTATACTATTTTTCTTTTTTATTTAATAAATTATTCCATTATTATTATTACTATTATTTGTTTATGTATTTATTTAATACTCTGTAATAACATATTGTAAAATATTTAAAATTAATCATATGCAATATGGGATTATTTATTCCATTTTTTCCCTCCCAAACATATGTAATAAGGACTGGCCCTTCGAGAAGGTATACTCAAAGCAATTGATCTTAGCATAGAAAATCTTATTATCGAAGGAGATTCCCTCATAATAATTAACTATTTCAGAAAAGGAATTGCATGTCCGTGGGAAATTGAACTTCTGCTTTCGGACGTGAAATGTCTTCTTAGACACTTTAAGTCCGTCTCCTTTTCTCATATTTACCGTAGTGGTAATAAAGTGGCTGATAAGGTTGCACACCTTAGCCACTCCCGCTCTAATATGAGAGCCTGTATAACTGATCCCGGTCTTATGGACCTCATCCGAAAGGATGCTTTCGGTTAAACTCACTCATTTGTGGGTAACCGAATCATTACCTAATCAAAAATAAAATAAAAATATGGGTGTCTATGGGTAGATAAAATTAAATTACATTAAAAAATAAATTTATTTATTTTTATTTAGGAAAATGCTGAAAAATTATTTAAAAAATATGTAATAGCGATGCCATGTGGTGCCCAACTATTGGTCCACACCACGTGGAAGCGCGTCAAAAATTTTCTCTTCTTCTGTTTGCCCTTAAAACGCACCACTTTGTTTCCTTTTCCATTCAAACGACGTCGTTTTGGTTCATACTGGCCTTTGCCGCGCATGGACCTCGCACGTGCCCTCGGTGGTTGTGCCATGAGCCTCTGAATCCCGGGCTCTTGTAGGCGGGCTTCTTCTCCCGGGCTCATAGCCCTTTCCTTTTTTTTTTTTTTTTTTTTTTGCATGAGTTGGCAGACTTAAGATCTCGGAGTCCCACCATTGATTATATATGCTCTTAGGAATTTAATTCATGGAAAATGTTTTTTTTCATAAATTGATATGTTGGAATTTTAGAAATATGTTTGGTTATACTACAACAACAACAACCTACCACATGGATTGGTGGGAAGATGTCCAAGTGTAAGGGCCCGAGTATAGAAAGTTTCACCCTCACCGAGGTGAGAAGCTGATTATAGATGGATCCAAGTGGTGGAGCCAAGTAGTAAGTACAAAGCGAACTATTTTTTTGCCTTTTACTATAGATGGATCCAATCATCCAACTTCCAAGTGTTGTTATTATCCGAGAGAATTTATTTCATTGGTGTCTATCCATTGAGCTTGGATTTGAGACCACAAAAAGTGGTTGTGAGTCTTTTTTCCAGTGAAAACTGATAGAGCAACCATATAATTGTTATAAATTAATATAGAGGGGATTTGATGTAGTAAAATGATAAGGGTAAATTATGGATCATTTAATTTTGAAAAATGTATTGATTTGTTATAAGGTACTGATAGCAGTTGATAAAAATATTGTGATGTGTTGATTTCTAATAACAAGTTATAGTATTTTTGCGTCTTGTTATTGGCACGACGATTATTTCTTCAAATACACAGCCGCCTCCACAAACACCAGAAGTTGGTAACAACGAAGCACCCATCACCGTCGGCACCATACGAAGTCGACAAACCCTTCACGTCCATCCAAATTGCTCTGCTTTCTTTGCAGCAATCATCATTCGAAGTTGGCAAGTCCCTGAATCGGTGATCTCATCTCACCCTTCTCTTTAGTATTTGCTCGCCTTACCCCTTTCTCCTCTATCGACACCGAAAGTCAATGACATCTCCATACATTTGGTAAGATGACACCGTGCGAATATCAAACCGATTTTTTCACATATGAACATCTTAAAACTAATCAAGTGTTAAATTTTGTTAAACTTGCCAATTCCCTTAACCAATTGAGAAATTAAACATGAATGGAACTATGTAACAAATGAAAAGGAATCATAACAAAAAAAAAAAAAAACGGGAAGTGGTTGGAATTTGGAAATGGCTTCAATTGTTTTATTATGACTTCTAACAGCTTTTCAACAGACAGACAGCGACCCCGTGGGGCTTCAAAAGATCAGCAGTTGCAGAGGGGAATTATATACTCTATGAATTAACGAAACTAATTCAAGTTGTTATCTACTAAACACCAACTAAACAATATACTATTGATCACTAATGATGAAAACTATACATGTACAGTTGTAATTGTTGGAGCCCGACTGGGCCCCCACCACATGGCATTGCCAAATTTGCCAGAGAACACACATTATATACTGTATTAATGAATTTCAATTATTTGAGAGGGTAATTGACAAATGTAAGGGAGGTTGGGGGTAGGGGGAATACCACATTGTGATCCGACGCAACACCGAATTAGCTTGACGAGTTGACGTTACTTCACTTATAATATATAGTCATCGAACAATGCATTTCAAGATAACAAACCCGGGTATGTGAGTCAGTTAATGGTAGATGCTGACCCATCGCTAACCAATTTTAAAAAATCTAAAGCAAGTGATTAACCGGTTTTTATTATATGCATGACTTTTTTTTTTTATATCAAATACACGGTTAATTCATCGAAAACAGATATCTTGAAATATTCTTATCTAACAATAGTATGTTGATATTGGTTTCCTATGTCGGTGATTAAGATCAATTTTTAATCAAATGCATGGTTAGTTTACCAATTTTCGGTGTTGCTGAGTGCTTTATCTGAGAACAGCCTGGCGTCATCAACTTTTTGCGATATCTGCTGTCACGGAGAACCGGTGTCAACAAATTATTTTCAGACAAACATACTTATTGATAACGAAAGCCAGTGAATTAGGAGTGTATTTGACAAGAAATTAGTCATGCATATAGTAGCCCATCCTTGAAAGTTGAGACTCTTTATTCACCCATTTGGTTTATCAAACTGTAGCTAAGAAACTCGTTACTTTGGTAAAGATAAAAACTTGTTTTTGGAAATTGGAGATTGATGGATTGATAATCAATAGTAAGACTGAGGAGAATAAGCGGGGATGTAGACATGTTGTTCTTGTGACCATTAACGTGAAGATTTGTATGTTGCGTCTGCTCTTCGAATAAGCGTGGATGTACCCATGACATGCTGTTCTTGTGACCATTAATGTGAAGATTTGTTGCGTCTGTTCTTCGAATACTGTTTATACTTCTTTGTTTAAATTTGTTGAAAATTTTAATAGAAATATACTATATATACATTGACATCCTTTGACGATATAAGCAAAAGGATAAAAAGGGCATTGTCCCAAGTTGAACGAACAAAACACTACGAAATTGGCATAAGATGACCCAAAAATTACAATAAACACCAAAGAACTAAAGGTTTCAGTTAAACAACACCCCACGAACTGGAATTTGAGGTGAGGACGATGGAAATTTAAAATTCTAATTACAATAGCCAGATCAAAAGCAGAGAAGAGAAGAATTTTGAGAATTTTCTAGGAGAACCAATGCTATTTTTTGTCGAAAACCACTTTGATGGTTATGTGTGGTACGATGAGTTATGACACTCTTCATTGGGGTTCGTTATTTGGGAATGCTTGGGACATATTGTCCATTTTGGTGTTGATTTTGGGATGGTTTCGTCGCCTTTGATGGGGAAAGCACAAGCCCTGAGATCTAAATCACTCCAACTTGTCGATTGGGCTTCAAAAGTGTATGGATTGAATGTGAAGGTAAACAACTTCAATTTGACGAAGGTGACTCACAATATCTCATATTGTCGTTGGGAGGTTGAGCTAATCATATTCCTTCAATGATATTTTGATTGACCCTGTATTCATATAGGCGAGTTTCCTCCTTTCAGCGCATTTTATTCGACATTATTACCGCTCATCCTTTTTTTTTTTAACTCATCCTAAACTTGAGGTAATCATTCATTAGATAACAATATTAATTTACAGCATCATTCAAAATTTTATATCTTAACAAAACCTTGTCTTATCAATAGATAAAAAAAAAAGAGGAGGTGTTGGATAAGGTAGCCTACTTATTTTGTTTTCTACTCACTACTATGTGGGATGGAGGATTCAATGCAAGTGGTCCCTTCTAAACGTTCATATTTCATACCTTCTCATAATTGAAGTTCGTCCACGGATGTGAACCAACATAATCCAAGTAATTCCTGCAAATTAAGATTTTTGTGCCTCTTTATGTTGCATCTTTATCTACACCTAATTGATTAAAGAAGGGACTGTGTACATTTTTTACTTTATTTTGCATAAATGTTACACCTTTTTTCCAAGTTGGTGTAATTTATCGGCTTGGCTATATGCACCGGGGGCAGGTGCTATATGCACTACGCGGACGGATCATAGATCCGTCCGTTGTAAATTTTTTAAAAAAATATACGGACGGATTTAGGATCCGTCCGTTATAAAAAAAAATAAAAAAAAATTACATAGGACGGATCCTAGATCCGTCCTATGTATTATTAAAAAAAAAAAAAGAGAGGGAGGCCTTTACTTTTTGAGTGTGGAAATACAAGGGGCGGATCATTGTTAAATTTTTTTTTAAAAGCTGCTATGGCCCCCTTTTTTTTATTTTTCTTTTGTGCTTTTATTTTAACACGGATGGATCTAGATCCGTCCGTATATTTTTTAAAAATTTGTAACGGACGGATCTTTGATCCGTCTCCGTAGTGCATTTAGCACCTGTCCCCGGTGCATATAGTACAATCCTAATTTATCTTACTTTTCCCCCCTTTGTTTCTTCATAAACCATACTTTAGTGATCAATCATCCCCAAAAGAAAGGAACAATAGCCAAAACAGTTTTACTTTATTTATTATATTATTTTTCATATTGTAATCAATTTTAGCGCTAGCTTCATTTATGTTTGGCTACCTTTTTCCAAATTTAGTAGCTAGCTTATTTTAGGTTTGGCCAACTTTTTTTCGCGATTTAATCCATCTTTGTTTCGCTAAAAAAAAATATTTTATGTTCGACAAAACAGGTTATTTTACTATTTACATACGTATTTTTAATGGATAAACTTATATAAAATATCTATTTTTTTAACAATTTTACAGTTGCAATCAATAAATACGAACTCGTTAATTTTTTTAAAAAAAATTTAAAAAAAAGTGTGAGTGAAAGGAGAAAGTGGAATGGTATTAACATAAAATCCGCAATAATTGAAGCCTAATATTTGTTGATATGATTTGTGCCGAATGAAAAGTTAATTAAAAGCCTAACAGTAATTACTAATGACAGCTCGGCACCTCGAAGATTTACCCACAAAGCGTTAACACTCGAAAGACACAGAGAGCATGTACATATCCTAACCTTATCAATAATAACCTAAAAATCCCCAAAACACGTCGTTTTGTCCATTTCTCCAGCTATACTACCAGCACTGGTCAGTCTCCCACGAGCGGCGGGTAAACCGAGAGGGGCCCTCCACCAAACGACGTCGTATAAACAAGGCCCTATCGTAGTCGGCCCGCTTGCCCGGGTCCGAGAGCGTGGCGTACGCCTCGTGGACCCGGATGAAGTCATCAGCCGAAGCGACGTCGTTTTCGCCGCTGGATGCGACCACGTCCGGATGCAAAACCCTAGCCAGCCTCCTGTATGCCGATTTGATCTCCAGGCAAGTCGCCCCAATCTGTATCCCCAGCACATCGTAGAGCGTCGCCGACGCCTCCGCTGGGGCGGTTGCCGCGGCGGCGCACGAGGCGGAGATAGGGCGGGAATTCTGGAATCTGACCTGAGTTGCGGCCGGAAAGGAGGACGGAGATCGAGTGGAGAAGGAGGAGGAGAGGCGGTGGAAAGAGGAAGTGTTAACGGAAGACATCGTGGAAGTTCGGGTCAAGCTGTCGGGTTCGGATTCGGTGAGAGTGGATGGGTGTGTGTGGTTAATGGTGGGGTATTTATAGTTGAATCTTAAAGCGGAATGATTTAACCATGGTTAAGGGAGTGGGGTTAAGAGGGGATAAGTGTGAGATGAAAATAGAAAGGGTGGGTTCATTTGGATTTATTTCGGCCTGTTTCGTGAATTTATATCTGAATTGTAGAAACGGTTCGAACTCGGTTTGAAAAAATTGTCAATTCCAACTCATTCACTTACTTTTAAATTCAAATAGCTCGAATTTTATAAAAATTTTAAATTTTTCAATAGGTTAATACGTTATAACCAAATAGAACGGTCTAAAGTTAAAAAAAAATCGACTCAAACTCGATAATTTTCTAAACAAGTCAAGCTTGATAAAAAAATAAACTTGATTAAAAATTGAGTCCGGCTCAGCTAACTCGTTTAACAAACGAACTAATAAAGATTGAATATGCTAAGTTTGCTCGTTCGCCTGGAGTTTGTGTTTTTGTAGATTATTCTTATATCAATATGATGAATTGATGATGATTCCGAGTTCGTGAATGTGTCATCTACATCTAACTACTTGTTGTTAATTGAGTTTAAGTACGAGGTTTTCAGTTAATTTCAGGAGTTTTTCATATACCATTGTTTGTTAAAACAATTTAATTTTCATTATTAATAAGTATAAATATATTTAAAAAAATATTAAAAAATAATATTTTATAAAAGTTTTATTTCTTAAAAATGTGCTAAATTGTCAAAAGACCTCCACTTTAAGACGAATTGATTATCTTTGTTCATCATTTTTTATTTTTTGATGCCTTAATGTTTTATATTTCCTTTTATATTATCTCTTTTTATTGACTGATTACTCTTCCCTTTTTTTAAAAAAAAAATCAATTTTCAATATTTCGGCGTACCAAACTATTATATAATATAAATTTTTTACCAAGTAATAATTTAAAATATCAGACAATATAGACAAGAAAAATAATTATACAGTATTACTCGAATTACTTTACTTAAAAAAAAAAAAAAAAAAAACAGGAGGAGGGGTTTATCCAAAGAGAAAGAGGGGATGTGACGGGCGGAACTGCACATGCGAGGGAAAGGATGAGTCAGCAGACAAACTACGGCGTATCCACGTAGGAACCGACGCCCTCTCTATCCCTCCAAGAGCTTGGCTTCTTTCACTTTTCACTATTCAACAAATTAAAGAATCAAATGTACAGTACAATACTGTATCTCTTACTGGTATTGTTTTCTTTTGATAAATGTAGTATTAATAAACTTGGGAAATTTCGTTTGGTATCCCTGAGTTTATGTCAAATTTGGTTGATGTCTCATTTTTTTTTTTATCCGGATGGTACCCTGAGTTTTGTCAAAAGTTCGGCTCATGTCTAAAAATCATAATTTTTTTTTTCTTTTTAATGAATAAAATCACCCTTTATTTTTTCATAAAAAAGCTCATTTGCTTTTAATATTGAACAAAATTACCTCTTACAATCTTATTTAACTAAATTCAACACAAAAGTGACAAAATCACCTTTTACTTGTAAAAACTAACAAAATTATATATTATTGCCAAAGTTTTAGCAAAAAATACACATTGTTTTTTTTTTTGAAGAAAATCAATCATTATTTTTAGCATTACATAAAAGATCCCTTTATATATTTTTCATAGTTTGTAAAGAAACAAATCTCATTATTTGTCAAACATTGCATGTACATAATCATTAATTATTTACAAAAACTTTGCACAAATCCATCGTCTTATTATGCGAACAAATATAATTAACCTATAAATTACAAAAAAAAATACTTCATAAAATCACACTTTGCGTAAGACCACCCTTTATGCTTTAAAAAATGCACAAAAGAAAGTGTTATTCATTTCTTGTGTTTGGAATACATAAAACCTAATAAGATAAGAATGATTAATCTTTTATTATATTTTTCTTTTATAAGAGAAGAAAATGAAACAAATAAACTTTTCTTTTCTTTTTCAACAAAATTCTAATCGATTATTTGTTTAAATTGATCAATCACATTTACAAATGTTTAAAGTTAGTGATATATAGGTTAAATATTGTTTTGAAAAATAATAGGTGTTATATATTGTTTTGGAAAATAATTAGTGTCTTTTTGTTTTTTGCAAAGTATGAAAAAATAATAGATCTTTTGTACAGTTTTAAAAATCGTAGTGATTTTGTTCTAATTTTTTTTTGAAACAAGGATGACTTTACGATAACTTTTTTGGAAATAATATGTGATTTTGTACAATTTTAAAAATAAAGATGGGTTTGTCACTTTTGTATTGAATTTAGTCAAATAATAGGAAGATTTTTGGAAACAAGGGTGATTTTGTTCTTTTTTTGGAAACAAGGGTGATTTTACGATAAATTTTTTGGAAATAATATGTGATTTTGTACAATTTTAAAAATAAAGGTGGGTTTGTCACTTTTGTATTGAATTTAGTCAAATAATAGGTAGTTTTGTTAAATGTCAAAAGTAAAAGGGTTTTTTGTGAAAAAAAAAAAATAAAGGGTGATTTTATTCATTAAAAGAGAGAAAATATGAGTTTTGGACATGAGTCGAACTTTTGACAAAACTCATGGATACCATCCAGACCAAAAAAAAAGTGTGGGACACCAACCGGAATTGACATAAACTCAGGGGCACCAAACGGAATTTTCCTATAAACTTTCTTGCTTTCTCATAAAATATCGTTTCCGCTATATACACCCCAAATCTTGCACGTCAATTTCGAAGTACAGGGTTTAAGTGGGTTAATTAATTTTTTTTAAAATCATATTAATCAGAAAGGCTTGCAGGTTGAAATAGACGTGCATTTTTAATGGTGGATTTGTGGTATATCTAAAAACACCCTAAAATATACTCCATCTGTTAATTAAAACTTGTCGTTTACTATTCATGCATGTTTTTTATAAATATAAAAACTATATAAAATATTTACATTTTTTACATTTGTTTTTACAAATTCATACTTAATTGTAATAAGTATGAAATTATTTAAAAAATTTATTAAAAAGTTAATATTTTATATAATTTTTAATACCTAAAAAAACGTGCATGAATAGTAAAACGTCAAATTTTAATTAACGGATAGAGTACTACTTTCATTTCAAAATTTAGGTCATTTCATTTTCTAACACGTTTTTTAAGGGCTAAAAACTCTATAGTATACACTTATTTTTATTAATTTTTTTTAATAATATTATACTTATTAATAATAAGTATACTGTTGTTTTAAAAAATTAATATTTTATGAAATTTTTAGCTTATTAAAAAATGTGTTAAAAAATAAAACGAGTTAAATTTTGAGAGAGGTAGTAAGACATTTTATAAGTTTACAAAATTTAAGAAAGGAAAAATAATACTCCAATAGGAGAGTGAAAAAGTAGTATGAAAAAAAAGAACAAATTAATTAAAGGGTGTTTTGTATAATTTACCCTTTTTTCTTTTACATGGATAGCAATAAATTATTGAAATTCATAGTACCAAGTGATAGGTAACCTCTAAAATGACAGGGACTTTAGAGGTGACATATCACATATAAAAGCTCCATTAGTTAGAATTTACAGGGAAATTTACCCAGAGGCAGAGAGTAATGGAAAATCAACTCAATCATGGAATTATAATTTAATTTAATAAAAAGCCAGAGAGTCAATCAATAATGAAGAGAAAATTAAACAAAAGAAAATAGGGAGAGTTGGAAGAAAGATAAAGAAATAGTTAATTGATGGCCGGATAAAATTATGGATGAGAGAAGATGGAGACAAGTTGTGGATAAAGATGCAACATTTCGTGGTGGAGAACCATATGGTAGAGATGGGCAACTACAGGGGTCCCATGTCTTTTAAGAAGGCATACCAAAAAATCAGCTAATGCCTCCAATGGTCAGGTGAAAGAATGTAACTCAATTAATTGAGTTCTATCAACCCCAAATCTTAAACATAAAAAATGGAGACATACCAATTAATTGAGTTCTATCAACCCCAATCTAAACATAAAAAATTAGAGACATCTTACATTTTTTAGTTGAAAGAGATAATTTGGTCATATTTAATCTATTTAGGAGTGATTGGAGAAAGAAAGAAAATTGATTAGGTTTAACTATGATTTATTTGTTCTCATCCAGTTTGATTTTGGTCTGCTTTGTTTCATTTATTGTAGTTTGTGTTTGCCTGAGTTTGCACCTTGTGTATTGTTGTATGTTTGTCTTTAGAAGGTTCTCTCGTCTGTCGACCTAACTAGTCGGCCCTCAATATGTATGAACTCGAATTCTTACCTAATAAAAAAATGATTTATTTGTATAGCATAATATTCTTTTGAATGATAACTTATGATTCTTTTGTATTAATTGTTCGGGTTCTGTAAAGGGGTCAGTCTATGTACTATGCTATTATTATTTTTTGTATACATGACAAATATAAATTAAAGAGAATTTTTAGAGGTCCACATGAGAGTTTGAAATAAGAATTTGCAGATGCTCAAAAGCACATTAACAATACATTGGTTGTGATCTTCAATTTCTATGTTTTGAATATATTTTTTTTTTTTACATTTTTTTTTAATGTTTATTTAACGCCCTTCTATATCGCCAATGTTTAGGCATCAATTAGCATGCTATGATGACTCATTTTAACTTGGGTGATTACTAGAATGTCCTAAATTTTGGGCCTTATTAGGAAAAAGGCTCCCACCTCCTCCAAATTAGCAAAATGTCCACCGCCCCCCTTGGCCCCTGTGCCCCCCCTCCCGTGCCCCCTGTGCCCCCCCTCCCGCGCTCAATTTTTTTTTTTTTTTTTTTTTTTTTTTTTTTTTTTTTTTTTTTCCGCGTTTCCAGAGTTGCTGAAACGGAATTGCTGAAACTTCTTTTTTACCACATACGGTTTCAGCAACCTCTTTTTCATTTTTTTTTTGTTTTTTTCCAGTTTTTTTTATATATATATTTCCGCATTGCGGAAACAGGGGTTTCATGTCATCACTTCGACACCGAAATTGCTGAAACCCCTGTGCCACGCTCTATTTCAGCATTTTTTCCCAGTTTTTTTTTTCGCGTTGCTGAAACTCCTGTTTCAGCCACCCATGTTTCAATGTTTTTTTTTACCGCGTTGCTGGCTGAAACAGAGTTGCTGAAACCCCTGTTTCAGCACATTCGATTTCAGCAACCCCTGTTTTCAATGTGTTTTTTTTACCGCGTGGCTGAAACAAGGGTTGTTGATGCTGAAAATCCGGTTTCAGCAAAGTCGTTGATGTTGAAACCCCGGTTTTAGATGCTGAAATTGTTGCTGAAACTGGAGTTAATTTTTTTTTCCTTATTTTTTCCGGATCACCACTTCGATACCAAAGTTGCTGAAACCGGAGTTGCTTTTTTTTTTCGCGTGACCACTTCGACATCGGAATTGCTGCAACCGGAGTTTGTTTTTTTCAAAAATCCTAAAATGCTGAAATGTTGAAATAGTACCTCATACATTTTTATAAGAATTGATTTCAACATACGAATTTTGCTAATAAAGAATTAATTTCAGCATTTCAGATCACACAAAAAATCAAGAAGCTAATAAAAGTTTCAGCAAGGCAAAAAAAATATGCTGAAATTGTATAAACAACATTTGATATCCGACTTTGACCCCATCAGTGAATCAAGTTCAGCATTTCATATCACAAAAAAATGTTGAAATGTTGAAATATATGTTTGTGTGTACTATATTGTAGCTCGTATAATTTTATAAGAATTAATTTCAACATTTCAGCATAAAAAAAAGTTTCAGCAAGACAAAAAAAATTGCTGAAATTGCCAATATTTAAATTTTCAACAAAGCAAACTCAATCACAGTACCAAACTAACCACAAATTCCAAGTAAGGGAGGAAGATATAATTTGAAGATAAAATAAATCATGCTTCAACTGCATTTAGCCACGCAATCAAGACCAAGCTAATCCCTCTTCAAACAAATCTGAAGCTTCAACAACATATATAAGAATCAAATTGAAGATTGAATAAAAAAACCTGGAAAATCAGTGCCTATTCCAATCAATTGGAAACCGAATTGAACGTCTAGTGTGGAATCTGAACTAATCAATTTGAAATTGATACGAAACGGAAGTTAAACTTACAATGGAGAAGCGAATAGATTTCCGCAGTTGGTGACGATGGAGCCATGGATGGCATACCACACCCAAACCAAATCTGGAAACTTCAATTAAATCCCCCACCAGATCTAAATGAATCTGGCCGACCGACGGAACAGAGAGCGGAGAAATCGATGGTGAAGAGAGGGAGACGCCGTTGCACTCGCCCAATCAGTCTGGAAACTCTGTCCGCTGCCGGCAATGGAGGTCGTCGGATCTGGAACGCTGTCCGCTGCCGGCAATGGAGGTCGTCGGATCTGCACAGGAGTTCCGAGATCTGGAGCCTCTAATCCAGATCTGAATCTGCACAGTTGCGACGATGGAGGACGAGGATTGCGAGGCGGCAAAACCTCACCAATCTTGTCGCCGAAAAATGAATCTGGCCGGCCGACGGAACCGGGAGCGGAGAAAGCTTCCAGGAGGATGTTGAGGTGCTGAAATGGCTGCTCCGCACCATCCTCCGGCGACGCCAGAAGCAAGAGAGGGAGCAAGGGCGCGGCGCTGGCGAGGCATCGCAATTAGAGGCGAGGCGAGGCGAGAGAAGAGCCGAGATCCGGGATCCCTTACAACGAGAACATTCGCAGGGGAGACGATCTGTCGGACGACGGAGAGCAACGAGAGGAAGGAGCGCGAGATTTACAGGGGGAAGAGCGACTGTGGATCGAGATATCGAGAGATCCGAGAGATCTAAATGGGAGGGGGGCACAGATTTAGGGCGTGGACTTTTAACAAAAAAAAATAAATCCGTGAACAGTTTTTTAATTTGACCCAAAATTTGCGCCTTCGGCGCAAATTTTCTCTTTTAACTTTGAAATATCAATTGAGATTCACTATCCTAAAACCCTCTATCCCCTTCCTATTCCTCCTCGCAATCCATCTAATACTCCACCTTCTTTTCTTAAATATCTTTTTAATTTTAACTATTTTTATTTTTTACAAAATAAAATTAGCAAGGACGGATAGAGAGGAGAATCAGGAGATAGACAAACTGGGTACAGGGGATCCTCACTGTTGAAATATATAGGGTTTCAATTGGTGTCTGAATACACACATATATAGCGGAGGTTTCACCAAAATCAAATCAAAATACATTAAAGTTCATTCACAATAATTTGGTTTATGTTTGTCCCATTTGATATTCTTACAATCTTACTCCTTCGATTTATAGCCAGATTAGTTGACATTATCCTCTCAATCTCTTCCTCGTCATGGATTTCCTTATCCCAATTGAAGATGACTTTCTTTATATGAACATTGTTAGGGCTTGTTTGATATGCATTACTGGTAATCAAAAAGGGTAATGGGAATAGATAATTTCCACTTTTCTTGTTTGGTAGGCTGAAAATTGGTAATCGAAATGATTACCGATAATCAACCATTACCCTTTTCATGGCTGATTTCATTCCTCCCCAAAAGGTAGGGAATGGTTCATTCCCAATTTCCCACAACGCAATCATTATTATTAATTATATTATGTTATATTTATACTTATATATTATTATTATAAATACTTTATTATTTAATATATTATATTATATTATTATTTTTAATAATAATAATATATTTCTATTAATAATATTATTTTTATCTACATTTTATTATTTTATATTATTTTTATATTATTATTAATTATATTATATTATATTATATTTATACTTTTTTTATTATCATCAATATTTTATTATTTAATATATAATATTATTTTTTATTTTTAATAATAACAATAATATATTTCTATTAATATTATTGTATTTATCAGAATTTTATTATTTTTATACTTATATTATTATTATCAATACTTTATTATATAATATATATGATATTATATTTTTATTTTTAACAATAATAATATATTTCTATTAATATTATTATTTTTTATAAATATTTTATTATTTGATATATTATATTATATTTTTATTTGTAATAATAATAATAATATATTTTTATTTTTATTAGTATTTTATTATATTTATACTTATATTATTATTAATATCAATACTTTATTTTTTATCAAAATTTTATTATTTTATATATATTTTGATTAATATCAATACTTTATTATATTATATTTTTATTTTTATTTTAATAATAACAATAATATATTAATATTATAACTTTTATCACTTTTTAAATTTTATTATTATTATTATTTCAGGAATGGTTCATTCCGATAGCATACCAAACAACCAGCTCCAGTAATGAGTGATTACCATTTTCTGATTCCATTCCGATTCCGATTACCATTCCGATTCCAGTACTCATACCAAACGGGACCTTATAGTTTTGGTCTCTTCACCTTCATTTTTAAATATTGTTTGATTCCTAAAGTATCAAATTTTCCACCACGACATGACAAGTTTTGTGAATGATTTACATCCCATAACCTTCTTTAGTTCTTTCAATCTTTCATAGATTCCCAATGTGTTTTTTTATGTGTTCTTATATCAACTTATTTCCCAATACGTGGGTGTTGGATCCATGCTGCTATATATAGCTTCCGTGCTTAGACGTTTTAAAAGATATTATAAATGTCTTCCTGTATACAATTACATAATTGAAAATAAAAAAGAATTATTTTTTATCGAGACTCGATAAGAATATTTTTATTTTAGAAGATATTTCAAGATCGAGAAGTTTTTTATATTTAAGATGCCTTTGAAAATAAAAAAAAAGGATTATTTTTTTTATTCCCACTTAGGCCTACTTAATTGTATATTAATGCTCACATTCAATATAGTTTTAGAGAGTTAAATGATCATTTCATCTCTACTATGAATATTGCTTCTAATTAAGAACTTTAACTCTCATCCATGACTTATTTTGAGTTGTTGTTGTGAGTTCCAGAACATCATCTTGCGAGATGATCATGGATGTCGTTAGTACATCCAATTTATTGCCTACTATAAAAAAAAAAAAAACTCTCATCCATGAAAATATTCTAAATTAAACTGCAAGATGTAATTTCTTTTAGTGTCTATATTTATTTATTTTAGTAAAAAACACCATCATATAGAATATTCCCTAAATGGTTGAATAATATATGAAAATATAGTAAATACAAAATATTCGGCCCTCAAAACATATATACATTCAATTTAATTAAATATAAACCCACCACTTGACACACTTGACCATTAATTTTCGATCAACAAACTCTACAAAAAAAAAAAAACTCTAAATTGATAGTATTAACTAAAATTGAGCAATCAAGTGTCACTACTTGTAAAATCAGGATGTTAAAAAACTAGAGGTTATACACATTTTCAATTTGGCCGTCCAAGCTAGGAAATAAAAGCCAAGTGTGCGGTTAGCTAGAGGTTAATGGACGTCAACCATAGATTTGGACCATTTAGTTGATATGTTCGGCGTCCTTGTCTAAGAGCGATCGGTGGATACATCTGGACCTGGACTTGCCCATATCTCTTGTTTCCTAATATCAGTTGGATTCCCAATTGGTGATCTTTTTTTTTTTTTTGTGGTTTATCTGATTTCGCGTCACATCAGTCAAACTCTGAATTTGTTAGGGGTTGAGATGGAATTGAGGTAGAAAATATGCAATTGAATTTAGGAGGCAAATGTAGAGCTAGTAGGTAGGAGGATGAACAGGCACTCAAACAGGGAAGATGAACTGTTGGGGGTTGAGGGGAGTTGATGCATCCCACATCGGATAGGAAGAACGGGAGAGGAGAGGGAGAGGAGTTTAAAACAGATTGGATTAAAGGGCCATTAAAATATGATCCTTCAGTCAGTACAATGGGAGATGAGGAGTGGTCAATACTCGCTTATTGTAAATGCGAGAGGGGTGTCCAGCCCAAGCCTGGTTACGACTACTTGGGCACCCACCTCTTTACCATCTGATCCCTATTGCCCTCTTCAAAATTTTACCTTCTTCGAAAATTTTATATATATGTGATAGAGATTACACTGTGATCCCTATATATCGATTTTAATCGCAATTTTTGCTAAGCAGCTGAAAATTTTATATCACTTAAATCACAATTTTCGCCGATTTTAATCTTAATTTTCGCCAAAGCAGCTGAAAATTTTATATCACTTAATCGCAATTTTCGCCAAAGCAGCTGAAAATTTTATATATGTGATATCGATTACATTGTGATCCCTATATATTGATTTTAATCGGAATTTTTGCCAAATCAGCCGAAAATTTTATAAATGTGATATCGATTACACTTTGATCCCTATATATCGATTTTAATCGGAATTTTCGCCAAAGCAGGTTAAGGCTAATTCGCATATAGAGGCCCGAAAACTTGTATGTGGGAGTTGCAAGATAGAGACTCGAAAAAAAAACCCTAAGATCCAGCGTCGCTGTCACTGATAGACATAAGCAAGAATATGTCAAGTTAACTAAAAAATCTCGCAAAACGAGTCAAAATTCCAACACAAGAATGGAGTCAGAAGGATGCAGATTGCAAACCTTGGAGTTTGTGAAGAAACCAAATTAAAGCTGAAAATCAATCGAATTTGAGTACCCCCTCCCCCTGAAAAGGAAAATTCAATTGCGAATTTGAGTACCAAAGACATAAGTAAATCTCATAAATGCTCAAAATTGAGAGATGATTTAGCTCTTTGAGGACCAGTTATCTTTTGCTCCTACTTGACTCACCACTCCTTAAGTTGGCAAGGTCCGCATCCTATGATTCACAAGTCGCGTATTCACAAGTACCCCCTACAAGAAAACATTTCAACATGGTCTTCGGTGCTCTAGTCCTAAGGGGTGGTGAGTCAGGAGAAAACCCAAACGAACCAGCCTGGGGTGGTGAGCTAAGCAGGAGCAGAAGAGAGCTCTACCCCTGAAAGACTTAAATCATCCCTCGATTGTGGCCATTTATGAGATTCGCTTGTGTCTTTGGTGCTCAAATTTGGTTGATTTTCGACTTCAATGTGGTTACTTCGCTAACTCCAAAGTTTGCATCCGATTTTCACTCGATTATTGTGCCGGAATTCAGACTCCGTTTTGTAGGATTTTTTAGTTTTCTTGGCGGATTTTTGCTTTTCTCCACTAGTGGCGGCGAGATTTTGTCCTATGTTTTTTTCGGTTCTCTCTTTTGCAACTCCCATATGCATCGATTTAGGTATTTTATAAAATTTGTTAATTCCTTTTGTATTCTTTTTATTTTTAACCAAATGTTAACAAATTAGATGGAGGGGGATTTGGTGAAAAAAGAAAGCCTTAGGGGCATTTGACGAAATATGTCAAACTTTCGTACACCAGGAGCATCTGAAAAAAAATCCCCTTTTTCAAAAAGGTCTTTTTGCCTTTTTTATTATATACATTCTTTTTAAATGATAAAAATTATTTTAAATAGATTTTTTATAATATTTTTTAGACATTTGTGCTTATTACAAATATACAACATTCATTTAAAAAATATGTCATTTAATATTTATCGATATTTTTTTACAACGTTAATTGTATTTAAAATATCTACCTTATTATTATTATCATTATTTATAATTTCTTTTTTAATAAAAAATATAAAATCTTAAAAAATATAAAAAATTATACCTTGTACTAAAATAGATGTCCATTTAATACAATTTAATACTATATAAAAAATTAATTTATACCCTGTACTATATAAAATATTAATTTATTAATTATTTGTAATACAATTTAATATAAATTACTAATAAGTATAAAAAAATCTATGTAAAAAATAAAAATAATCTATATATAACTTTAAAAGAGAAGACCTTGGCTGATGTGTCTTACTCTCCTTAAATTCAGCTAATTTAACCAATCTATTTTATTCTACTTTTTTTTGTTTCCCCCAACCCTCCTTTACGTCTTTTTATTTTTTCCCCCAAATTGGCCTAGGGTTCCTGGCTTCCTCCGAACATTCGCCCGCGCCCACCCTCGCCGCTTCTGTCGTCTTCCTCCCCGCCCACCGTCGTCTTTCTCGATTCTCCGATTCCATCTCCTACTGCCTCCGAGCCTTCACCGCCTACCCAGTTCCGAATCCTTAATGCCTCTCCTTATGCCCTTGCTTCCGCCTCCGACTTGCTGCCTCTCCGGACGCTTCAATATTTCGTCCTCCATGTCTCATATCGGAGGTTCCAGTTTCGTCCTCCTTCCCTTCTGTTACTCCTGGTACACAGTGGACTCCTGGAGAATCCATTCCGAATCCAAATGAAATGGTATGTCAAATTTATATCTCTTACTTCCATTGCTTGAAACCCCTGTTCTTTTGTTTTGTGCTTTGTGTTTGTGTTTCTACTATGCCGATGCATTCTCCTACACTGTTTAAATCATGAAAGTAGAAGATGAATGATAATGAAAAAGGCCCCAATTTGTGATTTACTTCCAATCTAGCCAAAACATCAAATTAAGACGGGGCTTTAATCGGTACATATTCGCATTTCAAATTCAATATATATACCATGTGTAAGCTCAGTTCCAATCACAAAAACCCAAATTTTAGATCCCCAGGCAGCTTCTTAATCAATGTCATCAGCCCTTAGAAAAAGAGATCCATATAGAATACATGTGGTACAGATTATCATTGCTTCTTAATCCTAAGTATAAAATAGTTGCTTATTTATGAGCTGCACGCTGAAGTATTGGGGAGGCTCGATGAACATTAGTTGAACACTGAGTAATTTCTTCTGATCAGGGAGCTTTGAGCTAAAGAACATATGAAATTCTTTTCATTTTGTCAGCCTCAAAGAAAACCCGAGATTGATCCAGATCAAAAGGCGAAGTATCTGTAGAAGTTTAATCAACTGCAACAGCAAGGGCAGAACAATATTCTTGGAATTTCATCTCTAGCTGGTGGCAACCACAATCAATTCTATGGACAGCAGCTGTTGGCCTAGAAATTAGGTACTTCTATTGCGAATTTCTTTGCCTTCCTTTTCCTCTAATGTTCAGTCGAATATGTTAGCGCTTTCAGTTTCATCATTTTCCTCTAATGTCTTTTGATGTTCATTCGAATAGGTTAGCACTATCGTTGATTTCTCTTTCTATGTCTATCACTAATTTCTCTCCCTCCAATGTCTTCTTCTCCATGGCAAGATATCGGCACATCCGAAGAGGGTGAGAAGTCTCCAGATAATTCAGTTTCTCTCCTTCCATTTCTAACATTAAGTTTAGGTAATTCAGTTTCCTTAATATACATTGTTTCTAATGTTCAGCATCATCAAATCTTTCTAAATTTAGATATATAATTTAGCTTCCATAATTCATTTTCATCCTCATTTTTCCTTGGTGAAATTGACAGGTTTTTGGTTTAACATAGATTCTTCTTATTATGTTTTCCATGTGTCTTAGGTAACACTACGGATGATGATAATGTCATGGAGGCACTGGCTAAATCTCAAGGTCTGTTATACCTACTTACAATTCACAAATGCTTATGCAGATATTGGGGTTGCCTTTCTTATTATCATATCCAGCAGCTTGTGTATCTAACGTCTTCGATCTTGGATGGGTTTTCATCTGTTTTTGGCATCCCATCTTTCTACCCTTCTTTCTTGGACTTTCAAATGCAAATAATTGTTGGATACAAGATATTTTTTTTTCACATGGTATTTATGTTCATGGACCAAGATTAAAAACCTTCTTGCATTATATTTATCATTTGTACGTGGGTTTAGGAGGGAGTTGGGAGGTATTTTGTATTTCTATGATGTTCTATTAGGATAACATCAAATTCCATGGACTTCAGATTCTAGCTTTTCAATTAAAAATCCAAAATCCTATTGTGTCATCTTTCAATAAATTCGCCTTTTACATGTCATTTGGGAGGTATTTTTATGATGTTCTATTGTAACTAAGTGTATGTGGTCATCTTTCAATATATTCGCCTTCTATAGTTTGATTCCAAAGATATATCATCTTTGCTAATCAATTTAGATTTTTCTAAACTAATATTAATTACGCCTATCTTGAAGGAATGAAGGTGGGCTTCTAAAATTTTCAACTTCAGTTGTCATCTATTTGAAATCAGATTTTTCATCATTATTTGAAAAGAAAATCACCAAGATTCTATCTAAAGAATGTATATATGTTTCCTCCTTCCATTGTCTGGTATGTATTCAGGGCCACTGCATTTCTTAAAGAAAATGATATCTTTCTGTTTTATTTTATTTTCAGGCTCTCCATATATTTTGTTATCTTTCTGTTATCTTTATGTTTTATTTTATTCTCAGCATCTCCATATATCATGTGCTCTATTCATTTCAGCATCTCCATTCCGGTTGCTCTATTTCAACAACATCATGTTACCAATTATTTAGGAAAACCATAGACATTTATCTTTTTATTATTAGCTTGAAATTTTCTTAGCTGGGTAGATATTATTAGCTTCAAAACCTAAGTTTATTGTGTTTACCTTAATTACTTATATCCCACTTATGAAATTTTATTTCTCTCTCAAATGATATTTTTCTCCAAATACCTAAAATATGAGATTTTTTTTTCCTATTCTAATTTTATATTTTTTTTACATTTTGTATTCCTTCCTACAGGATATTGAAGGGTTATATATGATGAAAGTATTTATAATGAAGCTGTTTTCCAAGTTTCCATATCCTAGAAGCGAAACAGGGTATTTATTTAACACATTTTTGTTGTTAAATATAAAATAAACAATACATATAAATTCACCCATTCATGTAAACAAACTTTATTTTTTCCAGGATTCCCATGGACGAAGTATAAAGCGGCAAATCCTGACCTTTTATGAACACCTCTGTCATCCCTGAACAATAATATTACATTTAACTCCTTATAATAGATTTGTTAACATAATTTACATTTGTATTATTCTTTAATTGTAGTTTTATTCATTCTTATAATAATTTTTTCCTCGCGCACGCGCCATGGCGCGGGGACTGTACTAGTATTACCTTATTGTAACATGGTTTTGCTTTGCAACTTGGGCTTTCCCAAGTTACAGATTTTTTTCTGGAAAATATATGATGGGGCTTAAGAATGAAATGTTTACATCTTTAACGAAGTTATCGGGTTACACGTATCCTGCACTGAAAATTTGTGTTGCTCCAAGTTCGTGTGACATCTACGTTTGGCACAAAACTAAGGGTCCAGATCTGTAATCTCCGTCTCTGGATTTATCCCATTACCTTATCCCTCGTCACATCTTTCTTATTTTCTTTTTTCGTTAAGTATTTAATTTAATTTATTTTTATTGTTAATTGGTATTTTGCGAGAGGGGGACAAGGAGGGTGGCTCCCAAAACTAATCAGCTAATTTTTCAAAGTTTATGGTTTTAATATTATATAATTTTAAATAAAATAAATCGGAAACGATATCTACACCGCTAATTTTTACTATTTCCACCGCTAATCACCGCATAACTATGCGGTGAGTTAATGACCGACTTAATGACGGTCAACGACCTACCGCTTATACATGCGGTAGATCACCGCATGTATATGCGGTGATAGCCACCGTATAGAGACATACCGCATCTTCATGCGGTGAGCACCCCCGTTCCGTTCCAACCCCACCGCATGGGTATGCGGTGGGTATCGGATAACCCGATTTGCGCTTAACTATTTGGAAGAGCTGAGGGGACCGATACGAACCGACACACACCGCTTAGGGTTGCGGTATTCGTCCACA
Organism: Persicaria maculosa; assembly: GCA_963922045.1. Classification (NCBI taxonomy): domain Eukaryota; kingdom Viridiplantae; phylum Streptophyta; class Magnoliopsida; order Caryophyllales; family Polygonaceae; genus Persicaria; species Persicaria maculosa. The sequence continues at coordinate 15,520,904 of OY998253.1, forward strand.
CTACGAATTTATCGTATAATCCATGGACATCTGCAATGGTATATCCTACTACAGTGGAATTAACTTTTAATAAACGCCGTGATATGAAAAAAATCATATGTTGAATTGAAAACAAAGATGATTAAAACGAAAGTGCGATAAATATAAGCGATGACGAAAATATGGAGTTCGGATGTTCGGATGTGAAATGGAATAGAGAAAGATACAACCCAATTGAACATATGAAGTTCGAAAAATGACATCAGAAAGTGGGAAATGCTAATATGGTAGGGGACGGCCACCATCACGACGGCGGTAAGCTCTATATCGTGCAATCCTCGCTGCAAACTGCTCGTCCCAACCGTCGACAGTGCGATCGTGATGCCGTGTCCATGTGACGTAGACTGGAGGAAGAGGTGAACCAGGCAACAACCAAATCTGTGAATACAAGGTTAATATTGATGTTAGAAAAGAGAAACAAAACAGTAACAAATTAATGAATATGAAATACGAAACGTACCGGAACGAAATGGTTGTTGTTGCCGACTAAAGCTATTCCATCTAGCTCCTCATAGGCCGGTACTGACGGGCCACCGGTGGCGTACAGAGGTAGGCACAACATAGGCATCATCCGTGACAAAATCACCAAAGGACGCTGGTGAAGCGTGGCAAACACCTCGCCCATGATCGGAATCTCCATCCAATACGTAGCATCATGACACGTGCCGAAATAGTTGACCCTCATGATGAGCTCATCTAAGGCCGGATAGTAATGGTATCGATCTGAATGCACCTGCAACTCAACGGCCAGCTCTCGTCGAACTCGAAGCCATGCGTCTTGTCCCAAGTTCAGAAGACAAGCTAAAGACCTATACCCACAGTGACCATCACCTGCAACATTTGTGACTGCTCGTACGAAAGTAATCATGAATTCGTCGATGTTGCCAGTGCCCCAATTGAATTCTACTCGAGGTAGATTCTGTGGTGGAAGCGCCGTAGGTGCTGGTGTTGGAATGTCACCTACAATCTCCGGAGCTGGCTCCGACGCTGATCGACCTCGTCCACGTCCCCTTCCACGACCCCGTCCTCGTCCTCTGCCTACTCCTCGGCCTCTAGGAGGGTCGTCGATGGCAATGTCGTTGGACCCAGTGGACTCCTCAGTACCTTCCACGTCATCTGTTTCGTTTGATGCCGGTTGACCCCGACCTCGGCCTCGCCCTCGTGCGGATCCAGTGGTCGCCTGTCTATCTGCCCGACGTTCAGCCCGAGCACGCTCACGTTCCCAAGGTAGAGGGTTCGTCTGACAGGGGTGGCGAGTCCTCGGTCTCCCGGGCGGTCTACGGTCCTCCGGGTCAGGGGTGGTCAACGGTGTTTGGGAGGGACGATCCCCGTCGTTGAATGCCGACGCGATTCTCCAACGAGTATCCTCGTCCATAGCTCCGCTCTGGAACAAACTGATCATGCGCGATATGTCCACATCAGCTCTGCTGAGGGGAGTGTTATCCTGGACGTTGTCAACATGAGGCCTCTTGAAATCCAATTGCTTCCAAAAATTGTGTATCTGGGATGGTCTGATGGGTATCTGCGTGTCTCGACAAGCTTGCATGTCATGTGTGCATGGAAGACCGTAGACGTCCCTCCAGTATGCATCTCTGCATGGTTGCGAAGGTGGCTCCGCTTCCATCTTTGTGTAGATTTCGAACAACAGGTTGAAACATTCTTTCGACACAATATTCCGAATTCGATCGAACATCCATAGGTCGTGGGAGTCTGTAGGCCAGGTGTTGTTCGCTCTCCCCAGTGTATTTTTCACCTCCCATATTTGATCCGCCATCATCAGATCGATTGTGTTTATCACATGAGTGAAATCACCGACTGCAGAGTTTAAGGTCTTTTTCAACACAGAATGAGCCGCCTCAACCCTAAAAGATAAGTGAGACTCGTAGGTGAATATCGTTATATGTAAACAAATTACGTGTATAATGAATTTTATAATGAAAACGTAGGCGCACCTGTTCGTTGTGGTCGTACCAAAATGCTGGATTGCGTCTGTCCATACACGAACTATCTGCTCCGAGTGATCTCGTAACCACGTCGCCTCCAAATACGGCATAAGCCCTTCGATATGCCCCCACTCTGCATGCATACCTCTCCTTCTAGCGGTGAAAGTTTCAACCGATCTGGATTGGAACAGGCCAACACATGCGTTCTTGAAACGCCTAGCAACATCAAGATTCTTTGACTTCTGGAAAGCAGCTTCTTCGCATCGTCGGAGGACGTGCACTGTGCACAACATATGCCTGACGTTGGGAAGAACTTCTCGTAGCGCCGCAATCAACCCCAACTCTCGATCAGTGACAATAACGTTAGGAAGATTACCTCACATGAGGTAAACGAGCTGCCCCAACGCCCAAATGTACGTATCTGTGTTCTCGTGCGACATGAAGCAGAACCCGATGACGAAGTTCTTATTTGTGCAAGTAAATCCAACGAACTCACACAAAGGGATCCCGTACCTGCACAATGAAATATTTGAGTTCGCATGCCGTGGTGGGAATGGGTAAAAGAATAAGTGTATATAGAAACTTACGCATTCGTCCGGTATGTACTATCGACGAGGACGACGTATGGAAACATGGCTAGAAGATGGCGAGCGTCTGTATGGACGATGAATAGATCTTGAAGCCTGTTGGGATCGTCAGGGGATCTCCTCGTACAATAGTAGTAACCCTTATCCCGCAAAATGCGGAGTGCTTCCTGGGAGACTGTTCGATCTCCTCTCGCTTCCGCTTTAAACTTTGCTCTCGCATTATACACTTGGCGCCGCGATGTGAAGTTCAGCTTCTGTCGTGCGTCAGCTGTCATCTTCAATGTAGCTAAAATCGGTTTTGGTGGGGTACCAGCGACGGTAAGGGCCAACGTAGTGTCTCTTTCATCTGCATCCATCCGTCCAACGTACGGGTGACCGTCCAATGCACCGGGGAGTAGATGGTTGTGCTTGCCATGAATAACGTCCAGGCCCCATTCGCCCCGTTTGAACTCCACGCCAGACAATGCAAACGGACACCCCTCTATCTTCGAAACAGCTCTGCGCGTGTTCCCGCTTGCATCATCTCCGGCTACTCGCTGTCTCTTACGGGGAGTGTACTGGCCGTACTTCTCACATGCGAGCAATAGACTCCCACGCCTTGTAGGAGTGCTTCCCCAAGAACGCTTGATTGTCAAAACCATATTAAGCTTTAATGTTGTGCCACGACAGTGTTGTAGGAGATCGTCGCGATTGGTCCACGTCTGGGATGTAGCAAATTTGGGAGTGTAATCGCGGTACTCCTGGTTACGGGCCTGATCGTCCTGACCGTCTTCCGGCATCGGATCAGCCTGCTCCTCCAGTGGTAGCTGCCAGCATGCAAACAGTGCATATATATTACGTGAACCATTCATGGTTTCTGTCTGCTCTACTTCAGAACCTAATTTATTCCCCTACATAACCGGTACCTATATCTTGGTTTCCATTCCATATGATTCCAGTACCTATATTCTGGTTATTCCACTACCTATATTCTACCTACAACGACATTCCAAATGATAAACATTAATCACATACCGGAAGACGAGGTGGTGGTGAGTTATCGGCCATTGGCGTCGCGATAGGTGCTTCCTCCCCCGGGCTTGAAGGTCGTCGACTGGTGTCGTCGTTAACCATATTAGAAAATGACCGTTGATGGGGTGTGATGGGATTGGATGCATTCCAACGGAGAGCGGGTGACTTCTTATACAGTAACACCGCATGCCTATGCGGTGTTTCCATATGACCGTTGGTGTTGAATTATTTGAATTTATGGGCCCACCGCATAGGTGCACGGTGCAATGGACACCGTATAGGTCTGCGGTATCTCACCGCATAGGTAAACGGTGAAGCACCGAATACCGCATGCCCATGCGGTATGTATCTATATATACCCCCGTGGCCGGTTCGTGACATTTGCCGTGGCGGAAAGCGATGATACTCTGTGCGAACTAGTCATGGCCAAAGATTTGTGTCTTCAGATCGAAATTTTTGACCATTGACTAGTTTGCCCGTGTTATATCGCTTCGTCTCATAAATTAAATAAAATCCGTATGTATGCTTTTTTCATGGCTCAATAGCGATGATAGTCTAGGCAACATGCCACGGCCGGCGATTTGTGTCTTTTGATTGAAATCGCTGGCCGCTGGCATGTTGCTCGGGTTATATCGCTTCGATGTGGGGTTATGTAGCTTCGATCTAATAAAATGCAATAGTTATCGGCAGGATAACGTGAAAGAAGTTGTGATAGTACACATGTACGCCCATAACATCTTTTACGTTATCCTGCGGATGACTATTGATTATCCAAACAAAACTGTAAATACTTCGGAAACGTACCGGTACGGGTACACCGTCATCTTCGTCCGTCATCGGAGTGGGCGTCTAAATTACATCTGTCAAGGGAGAATGAACCTCTTACAAGAGGACGAAGCTGGGAACTTTCGTCGGAACTCACGACGGAATCTCTCAGCTTCGCACTTTTATAAGAGGCTCGCTCTCCTTCGACCGATGGAATTTGGACGACCAACTCCGATGGCGGAAGAAGATCACGATGTACCCGTGCCTTTACGTTTCCGGACTTTTTTGAATACCGCATATCAATGCGGTGACGCTTACCGTATAGATATGCGGTGAACCACCGCTTACACATGCGGTAATCTATACCGCATGTATATGCGGTATAATTCTCGCATACAACGGGGCATGTTTTCCCGCTATAAATGACCCCCGTGCGATGTCGTGATTATTACAACATGGCGGCTGGTAATACACCAAGACCTTTCTACTCAGTCTCAGGGAGCGGACCGAGGGATTTTTTCTGGTTGGTAGAAGACGTCTCGCTGACACAAATATTGGTAAGCCCCATTCTGTCGTCTGACATATAATTCACAATGTTCCGAACTCACTAAGTACATCTTAAAAATTGCAGCCTCTGCCTTCCAACTTCGAAGAAGAATACGGGCTGGCCGGCGTCGAAAGAATAACGCTGACTAATGGGGTAGGGAGGAGAGGCACCAGCATCCGGGTTGAGCGCAACAGATTCGGGGCGCTCTGGCTCGCACAAGGATGGAATAATTTCGCGATATCCCGTGACGTGCGTGTAGGGGCGGGGTTGATGTTTAGCTACTTAGGCAACTCTCGGTTTCGGGTAGTCGTAGTGCCGCCGGAGAATGTTTCACCATCAGATGAATAGAACAATAATGATTTCCTTTGATGTGTGACATGACGACGATGCGGCAAAACAAAGTAACTGAGTTACTTTTGCTGCAATGTTATCTCTTTAATTAATATGAAAAATGAGGCACTTTATCCGTTTTCATGTAATGTGTTATTCCCTGCAATTATCAAAATTCATACCATGCAATGGTGTCGCCGTGCTGGTACGTTGCTTAATGTCTTCGCTTAGACTCCAATCCACGTGCTGGGAAGATGACGTCATGCGGTATACATATACCGCATGACCATGCGGTGGATGCGGTGGTGTCAAAAGACAACTATAAAAGCGGTTGTTTGAGACTTTCAGTACACCATAACCACTATGGCAACTACCAAAGTGTATGAAGCGGAGACAAGATCCGGCAGCAGGTTTAGACTTACAGTCGAAACTTTTCGTACGCCACCGGACGATATATTGTGCAACTGTCAGCACAGAAGCTCGACAGGATGACCGTGCTGCCTTTGCTAAGTTGTATGCGAAGAACGCGATACAGCAAGAGTTTCCGATTCAGTGGACCTCGAGTGCGTTGAAGGAGTGACTTACGAGGATGTCCGCATGACAAGGCCGTACTCGTATAGGGATAACCCTGCAGCATATTATATTCACGCGACGGAGGCAATTATGGAAGAGTTTGAGGCGGTTCTATACACTGGTAGTCCGCGGTCAAAGACGGTGGAGGCGATGATAAAGAGACTGCGTGATGAAAATCGGTCGCTCCTGGTCGAAAACCAACAAGCCCGTTGGCGGATTGATATCCTGAAAAGTCAAGTTGCAGTTCTGGAAGAGGAAAAAAAAGCTCTTGTAATGAAGCTAGATGAAGCTACTGTGCGTAACACTTGACTATTAGGGTCATTTGTATTTCGTTGCTTGTAATTTTATAAAGTTCGTTTCGAATCATGATATTGAACGTTGGGTACAGAAATACTATTCAAATTTGAAAACGATCTGCAACGGTAACAAACCATCAAATCCACACAAACACATAACCTACGTAATCCGAAATCGAATAATCAACTAATCCACAAAAAACAATCCAAACTACTGCACAAAAAAAATCCAAACTACTAACTACTACAGAAATAGTCATCTACCCGCAAACAGAACAACCACATACATCATCCCAAGTGGCACCGTCACGGTGGGGGAGGACCCCAAAATTGCTTATAGATGCGAGCCAGGTGTGCCGGAGTCAACTCAACTCCAAGTTGCATGAGTCACTGAATCTCCAACCCAGTCGCATGATGGCGCTGCTCAATAATGGTCGGCGTGGTGGGCGGCGGCGGGGGTGGCGGCGGCGTGGTGGGCGGCGGCGGGGGTGGCGACGGCGGGTGTGGCGGCCCCCAGGACGTACCTCACCCCGCGTCGCGGATCCCGAGGTAGCCTCCGATCGAGCGTCATGCCGGGCTTGAACACAGGAAAATGCAACCATATCCACACCTACAAAGGAACAATACTATCAGCAACATAGCCATTATAACCTAGTTACAGAACTTCTAAAATAAATAATCACAGAACGAATGCCTTACCTCCAATAGTTTTGTACAACCGTCCATGTCTTTGGCCAACTCCCGAGTCGCCTCGCCCAATCCCCGGTACAAGCACGACAAGACCCCTGTAGCTAGAGAAAGATGCGACACCTGCGCTGCATCCATAAACCTACGGATCACCTCCGGTCGCAATCTTCCGCCCGACTTGTCGATGAACAAGGTTGCAGTCGCAATCATCCCCAGCACAACACCCAAGATGCACTCCATATCATGCTCAAGTGGGGCGCCCTCTCGAACCCGCTGTCGCATCGGTGCTATCTTCTGAAGGAGGAGCTGAACAGTAGGTCCTCCATGGGCCCATGCGCTCTGCCGCTCGTTCTAAGTCAAGCCGTAGTACTCCCCAACTATTTCCCTCCAGGCGACAACATCATCCAAGTGAATACACTCCTCTCCGTCCAAACCAAGGCCAAGTATGAAGAGCACATCGTGCAGTGTGATGGTGATCTCTCCCCATGCGAAGTGAAAACTGTTCGTCTCGGGGTGCCAGTGCTCAACAAATGCCCCGGTCAAAGTGTGATCCACATGATCCCACTCGAAATCTCTGAGGTCCCAGAACCCAATCTCCCGCACTGCGGGAAACCAGGACTCCCGTCCATCAACCTCCAACAACGCCTCTACACGGCCTAGCGACTGCCCTCGTCTCTGCACACGCACACCCCTACGCAAGGCTTCTTCCTCCTGTCTCCAAATGGCCTGTGCAATGTGGGTCTCGTAGTCTCTCAGAAGGGAAACAGTATGTGGCCCCCCCGGCCATTCGGGCAGAACAGCCCGAATGACCCCTGTCCTGCTAGGCTCGCCATGCTGCCCATCACCTCCTGCACTACTGCTCTCTCCACGCTGTCTCCGCCTCCTCTGCACTGCACGGACAGGGGGCTGTGCCGCCTGGTCTCCTCCCATATCCTGACGAACATCGTCAGATGCCCCATACATCGGATCATGTTGCTCGTCTCCTCCCATATCCAGATACACATGCCTCGAAGGTCCAGCTGACTCAGTAGGTGGGGCCGAAGAACATCTCTGTCCACGTACATGCCTCTCATGCCCCCCGGCAATCGGCACACCCTCCAAGTTCCTAGGTGTCGCTGATGGCGCCGCCTGCTGACTCCCAATGATCGGCTCAGGCTCGGCAGTCCTCGGCGTCGACGATGGCGCCGCATGCTGAATCCCAATGATCGGCTCAGGCTCGGCGGTCCTCGGCGTCGACGATGGCGCCGCATGCTGACTCCCAGGCGTCCTCCCTACACCCGTAGAACCGACCGGGGTGAACGACGCAAAATCTATCTGCGCAACGGCCCATGGCTCCTGGTCGCCACCTCGAGCATGACTCGTCCCAGCACCCACATCTCCGAAAAGAGGTGTCGTGTCGTCATACGAGTTCAATTGTTCGCTCGCAAACTGAGTCCCAAAGTAGTCCTGATAACTGTCAGGATAAGTCTGCACCTGCTCTACCACTCTCTCAGCTCCAGTCTGCAAGTGCTCACCCGTCTGACGTGCTCGGTCCCCTCGTAGGTACTCCTCCAGCATCTCAATACCCTGGTCTCCTTGACCAGACTCTCCGGTCGACTGCACCACTGGGTCATCCGTGTGGTCAGACATCAAGTGCAGTTCAATCTGCACCAGACTCTGATATGTCTCTATAGATGACTGGGACGTGTGCCCAGTATCAGCTCCTACCGTCTCAGTGTCCCTCTCCGGAGGATCCACTACATCCTCCAACGTCTGGGTCTCCCTGACGGCAGCCGCGGTATCATCATCTACCGCGTCGATATCCGTCTCCATCGGAACTGATACACCCTCCAACGTCTGCCTCTCCCTAATGGCAGCTCTCCTAGCAGATTGTAATACTACCCTCTCTCCCAAATTTCTCGACAACACAGACTGTGTAATTTAAAATATATTTGTCAGAATCCTATCGCTCAATTACAATACTATATCGTATGACTGTCTAAATGTGACAACATTTTCGTAAGGTTTATTAATGATATCATCTTAATACTAACAATTCATAATAAAACATAAATATATACTTATTCGATTTCAATTTCCCTACACCTAGTATTTGTCAGAATCCTATGGTTCGAATACGATACTATATCGTATGACTGACTAAATGGTGCAAGATTTTCCAAAGGTTTATAAATGATTTCAACCTCATACTATCAATTCCTAAGAAAACAGAAATATATACTTATTCGATATCAATTTCCCTACACCTAGTAACAATTTTAACATACCGTAGGGTGAGGCTGTGTCTCCAGCGGTGGCGGTACATCTGTCGTCCTCCGCCTCTGTATAGTGGGCTCCGGCTATATTATATATAACAATGAAATGTTAACACTATTTCCTTCAAATTAAAAAATAAAGCAAATTGATTATTATAAACATTAAATGTTACCTGTAACGGATGTCTCCGAACATGACCGACATCATCAGCTACGGCTTTCCCACGGTTGTCTTTCACCATCTTAAAACCCGGGTACAGAGTGGTGGTAGATATGGGGACGGGGAATGGACGGATCCAAAAGTCGGGCTCGGAATCAAAGGAATGGGAGAAGATTCGAGTCGGGCTCGGAAAGAAAGGGATCGGAGAAGATTCGGTGTGTCGAAAAACTGGGCCCCCCACGCCTATTTATATTGGGCCCCAACGGTAACAAATCATACCGCATCTCCATGCGGTTTATTTTTACCGTTGTGGCAACGGTAAAAATTATACCGCATCTCCATGCGGTAAGTTTTTTACCGTTGCCACAACGGTAAAAAAATACCGCATGGAGATGCGGTATTGTTTTACCCAAAATTCAAAACCATACCGCATGCCCACGCGGTATGTTCGTAGCCAAATTTTCCATATTTTAAAAACCACCGCATGCCCATGCGGTGGGTTTCGGATAGCTTCGACCCAACCGGATTATCGTATTACGGACTCCGTTTTAACCTAACTCACCGCACGTACGTGCGGTGTTTTTATACAGTCAAATGACATACCGCATGTACATGCGGTATATCGAGCTAAAATTTTCTTAATCCACCGCATAGGGATGCGGTGGATTAGCAGTGTAAATAGTAAAAATTAGCGGTGTACATATCATACCCCAAAATAAATATAATATTTTAGTTTAATTAACCTTTTGAATTGAAGCATTTCAAGATTTCAAACGATACTCATTTAAGTTTTTCAGATCTTCTGGTTTTCTATTCACTATTTTCCATCAACTACTCTAACAACTAGGTTTACCAAACAAATAATAACTTATTAATATACTACCTCTGTCTCATCATTAAAGTCGTTTGACTTTTTGACACTCTTTTTAATCTCAATTAAAAGCTTCGAGAAGACGAACTTGTTCCATACTTGTAGGTCCTTGATCCCAAGTCCACCTTCTTCACAAGGCCTAGAGACATCCTTCCAAGCGACCAAGCTTGATTTGTTCCCTTCCTTGCGATGCCACAAGAATCTCCGACATAGCATATTCAGGACAACAATTACACCTTTCAAAAGGAGCTGAATTTGACCCCAGAACGAGAATAGTCCTCCACTTAATAAATTGCACTCTATGAGCATAAGAGATAAGACTTAGCAGCCCGACAATGCAGGTAAGAATGAACGTTGTCAATTAGGGCCTTGTACTCCCCCACCACAATTCTGCGCAAATGAAGGGGAACACCCAAGTAACGGAAAAGGTATCCCTTCAAAACCCAAGCTGGTGAGTGATCTGTCTATCCGTGTCTTCTGGCGAGCCTGCAATATACAAAGTGCTCTTTCGGTGTGTTAATTTTTAGCCCTGACACCCTAAGAAACTCATCCACAGAGTCACTTAGACCATCTTTATCGGATCACTATTTAGGATGCTAAAGGTTAAAAAAAATATAAAATATTAAGGGAAAGGGTTTTCGGATGCTTGTGTGATGCTTAATTGGCATCGATGCCAATGGGGGGTAATTAATACCCTGTCAGTTTTTTTTTTTTGGTTTCGGAAATTAACAAGGGGGAGGACATGTGTCGGCACATGTGTGGCCACGACTGACGCAATGCTGCATAGGGGGAGGACACATGTCGCGACACCACAGGAGGATGCATGGACGGCTGCGATTGAAAGGAACGAACGGCCTAGATGAGGTCTGGCCGATTGTAATTAAATTTAAATAATGCTAATTTCGGTGTGTAAAATGTAAAAAAAAAATAATAAAAAAATTACCATAATGCTAGATTCATTTTTCTCTACGCATAGACATCAAATTTGAATATGTTTCGACGTAATTTGAAAATAATAATTTATTTTGATATAATTATAATGTAATTTTGCTCGGTAAATTGGATCTTGGTCATTCGGTGTCCGATTGCTTATTATAATACCTTTCCGGATAGGGAATCGCGTCACGAACAAAGCTCACGCTACGCCGTGAGTTTTAGAAGGGTATATTCGTAAATTAAATACTAATATAACATTATAATCATATTATAAATATGTTCGAAATAATTGTTATATAAGGGTATATTCGTAAATTGAATTGGTAAAAAAAGATGGATTGTGAGATGCTATTATTAAACTGAAAAAAATGAGAAAGGGATGTTATGCTGATGTGGCGGAAAGAGGTGAATAAAAAAGTAGTAATTTTAGTATCTTGAATAGTAACCAATAAACATGGCCTTAGAATCGAAACCGAAGAGCAATCAGCAAGATTGAAGAGAAGCAGGTCATCAGCAAAGGTGAGGTGAGTAATTTGAGGTGCTTCGCATTTGGGATGGGAATTGAAGTTTGGGTTGCGGGCTGCTCTGTGTGTCATCTGGTGGAGAGGACAAAAATTGGTCTCTTTAACTACTGCAAGCAATTAGCACCCCAATCCTCCATTGAACTTCATAAAGTTCATATTATCTAACTCCGTACAATTCAAATGTCGATTTGTTGACATAGAAAGTGGTCTCTTCAACTACTGCAAGCAATTACCACCCCAATGACCCAATCCTCAAAACATATTCATATAACTACCTTGCTTTTGGATTTTGCGCAGTCCTTTTATGATTGAAATTTGGATACGACTCTTACTAAATGTCAAATTTCAATTTAATTCCCTTCTTTGGTACTGTATATACGAGGCAACTAACCCACCACCGAATCCAAATACCAAAACCCATTCTCAGATCGTGTTTGCGGTTGTTGGAACTCCATAGTACCCATAGCCCCAAATCACTTTCCCCAAATCAATGGCTAGACGCTAAGAAGACGAACATTCATTGCAAAACAAACAGGTTTGGGAACCGAACAGAACAAATCGAATCCAACAATTAGCTCCGAGAATACAGGAGGTTGATTCATGACCAAATCAACTCCTGCAATTGGGGCATTGGGCATGCCCAATTAAATGGTGAACTACGGAACAAACAATAAGTCAACTCCAAATATAAAGTATAAAATACTTCATTGAAACCACCGCAAGATGTTAACGATTACATATTCCCATTGCTAATTCCAATTAATCTTAGTGAAGCACAAAGAGATAACAACAACAATTCAGAGCTAACAGAAGCAAAACGGTGAATTCATAGATAATAAGTTCACATGTTCACAAACTGCAGGATTCAGAACGACACAAACGAAAAGGAGATCGCAAAACAAGCAAAATCCACACATTCGAAAAATTTATTCATAATAGTTCATAACCACGACTGCGATCACCTTGCCTCAACGATTCAACTAAGCTGGCCGCAATCGGCGATCACCACAGTCTTAGAGGTCCTGCCGGACTGAGATCCGACCTTCTCCACGTTATTGACGACATCCAACCCCTCCACGACCTGGCCGAACACCACGTGCTTCCCGTCCAGCCACGCGGTCTTCGCCGTGCAGATGAAGAACTGCGATCCGTTGGTGTTCGGACCGGCGTTCGCCATCGACAAGATCCCGGGCCCGGTGTGCTTCTTCTGGAAATTCTCGTCCTGGAACTTGGCTCCGTAGATCGATTCCCCTCCGGTGCCGTTCCCGGCGGTGAAGTCGCCTCCCTGGCACATGAATCCCGGGATCACACGGTGGAAGGACGATCCCTTAAAGTGCAGCGGCTTCCCGGTCTTCCCGACGCCCTTCTCTCCGGTGCAGAGCGCGCGGAAGTTCTCCGCCGTGCGGGGAGTGACATCGGCGTAGAGCTCCATGACGATCCTGCCGGCCGGCTGCCCGCCGATGGCCATGTCGAAGAACACCTTAGGGTTAGGCATGATGAAATTTAGGGTTTTTTGGGGGAATTTGGTGGCGGAGAGATTTACTGGATCAGGCGTCGATGTGAATAATTAGGGGTTTTAGGTATTTATAGTGCGGTGAATTGGGAGAAGAAATTAGGGTAAATCGAAACCGTTGGATGGGACACGTGTCGAATCAAGGGAGCACGATGGAAAGTGGAAAGTGGCGTGATAAGTACGCAGATTAAGTAGTCGGTAGATGAAGCGGCGAATGGAGTTGCGGGGGACACGTGGAACCTATCACACGCGCACCACGTGACTATCATGCAGCGAGATATTTTCTCTCACCGGAGTTTGGCCCAACAGAAAATGGGCCTTATATTTTGGCTCAATGACTTGCTGTAGTGGGCCTGTCTCTCGATGGACAAAATATAAGAATAAATATTCAAATTTAGGGCTTATTGGATGTGCTATTGTGCTTTGAGAGATTAGTAAGGGGCTTGGGGGAGTTTGATGGCCATAAAAAAATAATCCTATGAAAAATACAACTATCAACAATATCCAAACATATTGCATGAGATTCCAAATGCAATCCAAAAAATTAGGTGAAAAAACAATGGCATCCTTCCCTCTAAGCCTATCAATGAGACTCGAGTCACTCGACAAAACTTGAACAGAAAGATGATGTTCGAGATTTTTAAGACTTAAGATCAATTGAGTTTCATCATCTTCGAATCTCATTGTTGATTATTTTTAAACATTCAGGAAATGGAGATGATTATCTCGGATTCTCGTTATCGATTATCTTATCTCACCTTCTTGATGCTAATTTATTGAGTTGTGAAAGGAAGTGTTTCCAAACTCATTGTAGGTTGAGTCAAAGCAAAATTGCGTTGTTTTTTTTGTAACTCTATGGAGAGGACACTTATTCTGTTCAATCATTTTATCCGATATCAATCAATTTGTTTAACACGATCCATGTGCAATTAATAATATATACACCCACTCCATAAGTGATGTCCCTTGCCTTGTTGGTGCTTTGATGAATCTTTGGCGAACTAATTTGTCTTATTTCCCAACGACTGAAAAATGTTTCAGTATATATACACTTTGATGAGATAACTACTAATGCAATAATATGCTCGGTTAAAAGTTTATTCAGTTCTTCAGTTCCTCATCTTCCCGCGTCAAGACATCGTATTAGTTTTTTCGGCCTTTTCATATTCTCGACATAAACAGTTTATACTTGGTTTTCTTAAATCCCACGCCGGTTTAGCTGATTATTATTGTGATCAATTATACACGGGTCTTTTCTATTTCATTTTAATATTTTTTTGGTTTCTTTTATTGTATCTCTCATATTTTCAGGGAATCTAACACTGTAGCAGACAGGATTGCACGTCTTGCTTACAGTACCCCTGTCGACGGTGTTTGCTGTAACGATTCAGAACTGGCTGTTCTCGTCCGAAAGGACGCTCTAGCTAGGAAGGAGACGAGATCGTTGGCGTCCTTCTCGTTCCTAATCGCTTTCCCTGTTTCCAAAAAAAAAAAAAAACCAGATAAATTATTATCTTATGGATCGAATTGTTTTTCATTATCTACTAGTGAGAAACATGAAATCTCATTTGCTTTCTAATCCTTGATCTTTATTGGTTGGTTGAAATATTGATTGCTCTAGCTACCTTATAATTACACTAAACTAAAATTAATGCATTGGGTTATAACCTTAATGATTGAGTTAGGTGTATTTTCCTTGTCTTGGAGAAAAGAACAATCAATCTCTAGGTATGAGTTGATTTAATAACCTATATGGACGGACTACTCACCAGAAACTACTATTGTCTCTTGTCTTTATGCCATGCCAAATTGCCAATAATTGTACTTAACTTGGCTCTACATCTTCATTTCATTTATAAAAAAATATCTTCGTCCCACTTAACCGACAATAATCGAGCTCGAGCCACTCATTTTTTTTATTTTTTTTGATTAAGTAATAATTCAAGCTCAGATATACCTGAAACTCGAGAGGCCGACAAGTCGTCAGACGGGGAACCGTCGATACATACAATAAAGCAGAAAATACATGAAAAGAAAAAAGGCGCAGTCACCCGGTACCATGCGCCCTGAAATGAATGAAACTAACCAGAACTAGAACCGAAGCGTTGAGAGCATCGACGAAGAACGAGGCCAAGCACCACCAAAGGGGGCACCGCAGGTCAGCGGTACATCAGGACACTATCTCCTGTGGGCAGTGAAGATGAAACTCCAAGGATCACTCTCTCGGATACAGAGTCGCCCATCGCACACTACCACGTCCCCAACTTGTCCCGACAACGGACGCCGCACACCCAACCAAGTTGTAGACTGCCTAGAAACACCAAAGACAACGCCACATGCTACCCGAAGAGAACACCCGAAAACCGATCAATAAAGACACGGATTTCAACACTAATACAGAGAAATACCGAAACTTGTAAGCAAGGGGTTATAAAATAAAACAAATGTATCAAGTTTTTTTTTTTATCATCTTATAATTATTAATTAGGAAATCGGGCCAACTTTGGGTCCAAGCAAAAGACTTGGGCCCAAAGCACTAGACCGAGCTCGATCTCCATCAAGGGGCCAAGAGAGACCCTAAGAAATCAGGCAACGGAGGCGAGAAGTCAAGCGTAGATCACTGCGGCACTCGGCACCACAGCCGAATAGACTCCCCGGAGGAACACGCCACCTGAACAGCCCAGGCCACCATCGAGCCACTCATGATATGTAATTCGTAATTAATTTCCCTTTTGGCAATAAAAAATATTCTCCCTCCATTAATTAAAACTTACCGTTTTACTATTCACTCACGTTTTTTTGAGGTGTTAAAAACTATATAAAATATTAATTTTTTAAATATTTTTTTTATCAATTTCATACTTATTACTGTTAGAATTTATAAAAACAAATTTTAAAAAAAGTTATTATTTAATAAAGTTTTTATCATTATAAAAAAAAACGTGTATGAATAGTAAATGACAAGTTTGAAGTAATTAACCGAGGAAGTATTGTTTAACTTTTTTTAACAGTTTTTTTTAAATTAAGTAAAAACTAAAACACAATCAATTTTTTATTTTTTTAATAACTCGATAATCCCCCGTCCTAAAAAAATATGTTATTTATTTATCATCACATTCTTTACGGATATTTTATTCAATTTTTAAAAATGATTTCATCCTGAATAGACATAACTATGAGTTCATACAAAAATTAATAAACGACATTCTTTTTAGGACAGAGGTAGTATTTATCAAAAATAAGTGTGAAATTAAACAATTAAATAAAATTAATATCTTATACTTTTTTCACCTTATTAAAAAATGTATTAAAAAGTCAGATAATAGGTTTTAATTACTCAAGGGAGTATTAGGCTGTGTTTGAAATCAGCTTTGAAGAGGTTTCAGATGGTAATTAAAAATTTAAACTCTGAAGCTCCATGTTTGGAAGCAGCTTTGGCTTGAGATTATGTAGTTGGAGGTGGGACTTATTTTCTTTGACTTTGGAAGCTGGGAGGGCTAGCTTTAGGAGGGCTAGCTTTAGGAGGTTATTTCATCAGGTTTTGGAAATTTGTTCACTTTTGCCCCTGCTCCTTTTTCTCTCTTTTCGGATCTGAAGGGTATTTTTGACTTTTCATCCACAATACCCACCTACAAATCTTATACCCACCAAACATCAATAATTTTTTACAAGGTTATTTAAAAAAAATATTCACCTCTCACATCTCCATAATACACGAAATAAACTCCACCTCCTAAAAAAGACTCAACCCCTAAAAAAATCCCCCAATTGCCAAACACACGCTTAATGTTTTTTTTAAACTAAGAGAGTATTAGTTAAAGAGGGAACAACATTAAATAACCCCCTATATATCCATTCCGCTTTGCACAGCTAGCACAGCAAAAAAAAAAGATTGCAAAAAGTTAATCCTGGGCAGCCGGTGAAAACTCAAGCCCAACCGATTGCCCCTGTTAATGAGGGGGAGAGAGAGAGTGATGTGAGATATCAGATATGGGAGAGAGAAAGAGAGAGACAGATGACATCTAAGGAAAAAAAAAGTACAATTAAGTATAAAAATTAATGTTGATGTGAGATATGAGAGAAAAGTCATATCTTACCAGAGGAAGGAGAAGAAGACGACAAATGAGAAAAAAAAAAGAGTAGGAATAAGAAGAATACAATGGAAGGACGGAAGAGGAAGAAGCCACATAAAGTGACATGAAGGAAGAAGAACACGCAAGCATCGACACTCGATTTTCAAGTAACCCCTACATGTAATGCTCAACAAAAATACATTGACACTCGATTTGGCGAAATTGGGGCGAAATAGGGTTAGTGAAAATGTTAGAAATTAAGGGTGAGCTTTCATATGTGTAGGTTGAAATTGTGAAGGGGAACTGAATATTTATGTCAATATATAGGTCGAAATTTCAGATGAATATGTTCAAAACTCGTGTGCAATTAGAGATGTATAGATTGAATAAGTCGACTGTCATGTATGAATATACAGGTGACATGTTTAACTGTCTTGGTGTCATGCATGTAGAAAGGAGAATTGTTGGGTTGGATATGTGGAAGGGAAACTGTTGGGTTGAATATGTGGAAGCATTATGTGCATTCAATACTGAGATGAATAGGTTTACATCTGATATGCATAAGTTCAAAATCGTGTGAAATTTGAAATGAATTTGTTCCAATTTGGTTTCTGTCATGCATGAATATACATGTGACATGTAAAAATAAGTAATTGTCATGTAAATATTGACTACTGGCATGTATTTGGGAATGATACGAAGAAGACAAGAATGGAACGGTGGGTTGGGGTAGATGAATTTTTTTACAGATTACTGATATATGGTCTCCCAACATGCAGGATATCTAGTGAAAAATAAAATGTTGCAACGGAGTGGAAAGAAGGTTGTCCACACTTAGACTCAATCCTCCGACGAGGTATGACAGCACATGCTTTTGTTTGAGCAATGTAAGTTGTTATTGTCGTGCATCATGGCTGACATGTTGACCTTTATGCAGGTTGTGTACGTTGTGGAGGCAGACAGACACTTCAAAGGGCGATGCAATCAATACTCACGGCCACAACTCCTACTTAACATGAACGAGCACTTGAGCGAGGGAGATTGGAAGCGCCTGATGGTTAGCCCATTGGGGGCGTTGCGAGGCTGGGTACAAGGGTCCAGTTCTCCGTGTAGCTTTTACATTACGTCTTACAACGATAACGGAAGACGAAGAAGTAGCACGAGACCTGGTACAAGATCCAAGATGTGATCATCAGGTTCTCAATAGTGGAGTTTGCGCTTGTGACCGGCCTCAACATCAGCTTTGCCCAGCTGCATGAACACGACGAAGCGGACAAGACCGCAATC
Source organism: Persicaria maculosa (assembly GCA_963922045.1). Classification (NCBI taxonomy): domain Eukaryota; kingdom Viridiplantae; phylum Streptophyta; class Magnoliopsida; order Caryophyllales; family Polygonaceae; genus Persicaria; species Persicaria maculosa. Next base: position 15,539,301 of record OY998253.1, read on the forward strand.
CATGATTGCTTCGGCGTTGAGAAGCTGAGGATGTCCGAGTTCGAGATGATGTTCCACGTGACTATGAAATCTGAGCGATTGCTTGCCCGGAGGTTTAAATTTGCCTTGCTTATGCTGGTCGAGGGAGTGTAATTTGGGAAGGATCCCCGAAACTACATTAAGTAGGTGGTCAACCTCGTCTCCGACATTGAAAGGTTCTTGGCGTACTTGTGGGGTCAACTTTCTTTGCCCTTTTGTCGAAGTCCAACTCCAACTCGTCAGTTATCCCTAACGTGTCGCTAGTTCTATTTAACTTGTCGCCTTGATCATTTAACTGGACCTGTGTTTCATTTGTCTGGCCAACTGGGCTTTGCACTTCATCTTTGTTATCACCTATCTAAGGGGATCCATAACTGGATGATCTTCCTGGGTGACGGGGGGCTCGTTAATGGCATAACAACTTCATCACCCCCTTAACTGGAAATACCAACCCCAACCGAGTCTCGTGTGGTCGATCTTTGGGTGCTTGGTGCCTCCCCCCAACCTTGTTTCGCAGAGAGACGTGAAGATCGATAAGCCAAGATCGATCTCCAGATAGGGAGTTAACGAACTTGAAGGCACGCAGGTCTTCGACATCCCCAATGGCGAACGGTCTGCCCCCCTTGATGTGATCCTAGTGGTAAATGAGCTCGACTCATTTATCTTACAAAGCTTTGTCGCAGGAGCCGAATATCAACTCTCGTTTGAGAAAACAGCATGACGACACCGTGGTATTTTTGCTCTTTCAGGCTGTATAAAGTTCCGATTGAAGCCAATGAGCACTTGTTGGAAAGCTATTTTAAGAGGCTACAACTTCCATGAAGAACAGTTCTCCTAAATCAGCCTTGAAGATGCTCAAATTTGACATTCTTTCCAGCAGCTCAAATCTGGACGATTTTCATGCTTTTATTTCTATTAAAATAAATCCCACATCGATTAGCGATGTTTGAGGACTATATTTTCAGCCTATATGTTGCTTGTAAGAACTTCATTTTAAATCAAGTCAAGTTGAGTTGAGTTAAAGTTTGAGTCACTAATAGCTTCCTATGATTTCGGGTTAAGGATCGAGTTCTTGGTGAGAGGCTAAGAGCGAACCCTTTGGTGAGAGGCCGAGGGTGACACCCTAGTGAGAGGCGAATGTGTCAAAGGGTCGAGATCCTCGGAGTGTGATTCCGAGAGGATTGAGATCGAGTGTAGGGGATTCAAGGATGAGAGGCCTGCGAATCTTGCTTCACATATCCCTTCTTTTCAGTTTTCATAAACCACAAAAATTAGTCCCACAAAAAGAGTGTTCGAAAGCTCGAGCCTTGGTCGATCCGGTCCTCGGGTCTCATCAAGTGGTATCAGAGCTAATCGAATCGAGTCCATCGAGTTTGTTAAAATGTTCAAGAAGACGAGTTCCAAGCCTTTGTCGGAAGAGTACATCTGGTGGGCCATTCGAGCCTATGATGATGGGTATCTTCATTAGAACGACATAGATGGTGCTACATATGACGTAGTTGATCAAGAGCTTTGGAGGCGATATCGAAGGAGAAGAGCTCGAGAGGATGAGGCTCGGCGTAAAAAGAAGGTTGAACCACCTTGGCAAGAGATCTGCAAGCTCGCGGAAGACTCAATGCAACAAGTGCGGGAAATTCAAAAACTTGTCATCACATTGGGGTCGACGCCATCGAAGCCCACAATACCACCACCTCTCTCTTCAAAGACTTTATCCTCTACCTTCATGGGTGAAGCACTTGAGGTTAAAGAAGGCATGTCCAAGGATGTTTCGATTAAGACTGCGAATGTCATGCCTGAGCTTAAGAAAGACGAGGAAATCATCCAACTTTCTAATGTTGTGCTTTCCATGAAGGAGAAACGGACGTCAACCGAGGTACCTATCTTTATGAATTCCATGTCAAATAAGTGGTTGGATGCAATCCCATTCATTCCGTCTTGCTTGCCATTCACTATTCAAAAAGAAAAGGGGATTCAAGATCCGTTCAAGGAAGAAGAAGCATGTTCGAAGAAGTTGCTCGTTTCCATCACGGATTCGAGGACGAATCCTTTTCAAGAGGAGGAGGATGATGTGATCCTAGTGGTAAATGAGCTCGACTCATTTATCTTACAAAACTTTGCCGCAGGAGCCGAATATCAACTTTTGAGAAATCAGCATGGCGACACCGTGGTATTTTTGCTCTTTCAGGCTGTATAAAATTCCGATTGAAGCCAGTGAACACTTGTTGGAAAGATATTTTAAGCGGCTACAACTTCCATGAAGAACAGTTCTCCTAAATCAGCCTTGAAGATGCTCAAATTTGACATTCTTTCCAGCATCTCAAATCTGGACGATTTTCATGCTTTTATTTCTATTAAAATAAATCCCACATCGATTAGCGATGTTTGAGGACTATATTTTCAGCCTATATGTTGCTTGTAAGAACTTCATTTTAAATCAAGTCAAGTTGAGTTGAGTTAAAGTTTGAGCCACTAATATCTTCCTATGATTCCGGGTTAAGGATCGAGTTCTTGGTGAGAGGCTAAGAGCGAATCCTTTGGTGAGAGGCCGAGGGTGACACCCTAGTGAGAGGTGAAGGTGTCAAAGGGTCGAGATCCTCGGAGTGTGATTCCGAGAGGATTGAGATCGAGTGTAGGGGATTTAAGGGTGAGAGGCCTGCGAATCTTGCTTCACATATCCCTTCTTTTCAGTTTTCATAAACCACAAAAATTAGTCCCACAAAAAGAGTGTTCGAAAGCTCGAGCCTTGGTCGATCCGGTCCTCGGGTCTCATCACCCCTCCTTCTTCGGCTTTACATACCTCAGTTGGAGATCATACCTCATCCCATTGACCTTAAACTTTTCCATCAGCGTTTTCTTCAGTGAGACGTAGTCGATACTCTCATCAACAATCACGACCTTTTGGCTCTTTGTCCCATTGAAGACCCAAATGCGCCCTTGGCATGCCCACCAACCTCCAAATTAACAACACAATGATACAAACGGGCGATTTATCCCCTGTTCCATTACACCTCTTGGATAACTGGTGCGGGACGAACATCATTGGCTTTTTCGTCCTTTGCCAAATATCAATATTATCCTAACTCAAAGCTCAAGCCAATAGATTAGTAAATCAATAGATTGATAAACCAACAAACTAGTATAGCGATGAAGTCCGGAGTCGAACCCACTGAGAGAACGGTTGCTATGCAATGTTTTTAGCAATGATTCTTAAGCAATTATTTGTAGCAAATTGATAACAAAGTAATGTAAAGAGATTGATGATTGCAAAATATTGATAATAAAAAAAGGAAGACATTTCACCTGTAATTCTCGACAATGGTTGAGGTTCAAGATCCTAGGATTGATTCAATAGATATTTATAAGCATATGTCGACTTGACTAAAGTTGATAGATCCGCAAAGATACAATCTTCTTATTCAATATCACTAAAGAATAGCATTAAACACTCAAGTTCTAAGACCAATTGACATATTGATTCAATGCAATTAGAACCCAACGGAACAACCCTAATTCGGCCCTAACACATCTACTCGACATAGATCAATCGAAATCATCCACTACAAAGACATAGAAATATCACTAATTCAACGATTTCGTCTGCTATCTAAAAAACAACAACGAATTCATAGCATAGATGCAATTCATAACATGGTGATCAATCATAGAAAAGAACACATATATAATCAATAAGAAAAAGATGAAAAATATACTCATAAATAACTAATTGAAATCAAATCCACACAATTCATTCAACCATGTCTTCGAATCACAGGCAAAACTATGAGTTTAGCAACTCATAGGCCAAATAACTCCCTTCTCTCTAAACTGTGTTCATTGTCTAACCCTAATGTCACACCACAACTGATATGAAAGAAATAAAACCTAAATAGAGTCGTGCAAACCATGGGAAATATAATAATAATATAATATAATAATAGTATCTTCGGACTTAATTCGGCTTCACTGAACACGGGGTAACGACGGGTACTGTTAGAATACCAACGGGCGCTGGTCCCAACAGTGACCACTTCCTCCTTTACTTCGACGTTGTGGTTCCTTGCTCCTCTGTAGCTCCTTCCTTAACCTTCTTATTCTCCAAAACACGTCCTTTAAACTCCTCCAAGATCTCATTCAAGGTTGGAATGTAAAACTACAGAATAAACACTAAAAACGCGTAGATTCCGAACTCGAATATTTCACAAGAAAGATACGAAACAAGATCAAAACATATGAAAAACTCATATCTAAATGCAATAAGAACTACCTATAATGCCTAAATGAAAAATGCATTATCAATAACCTAAATGGAAGGTAAACTTACCCATTGCCTATCGGAAGTCGATGTTAAATCTGTTTCTCTGACGACTTATATCCAGGAAATTCCTATAGGTGACAGGTAATTTTGCTTTGGTTGTCCAGTTACAACTAACTGTTTACACATCAACCTGAAAAGAAACCCCCCAACCTCTCTTCATCATTGATATTTCTCTGAAACTGAGGAGTTCATGCCCCCTGCTCCCTATTAAATGCTACTTGTATCATTCCCTCTAAGGTCCTTATATAGATCCTCGTGATATCCCTATTATTAAGGCAACCTTCTCTCTCTCTCTCTCTCTCTCTCTCTCTCTCTCTCTCTCTCTCCACGTCATTTGGGCAACAACCCTCCTTTTTCAAGTGGAGACGAGTCTTCTCATTCCTCCATTTATTGCTCTCCTGCAGTGTATTAATGTGGAATAATCATTGGATGAGTAAGCATTGCTTATATACCCTCCCCTCTGTCCACCTTTCCATCACTGTCAAGTCCCTCCTCCCTCCTCTTCTTCTTTTTCAGTTTTGTCGCCATCGGTTGGGCGGGAAACAGAGTTCCCTCTCTTTTGTTGCTTTTTCCCTGTACAAACACTGTACATGTTATAATTCCACTCCTTTAACTGTGTGTCATCTCCCCCCCCCCCCTCCCCGCCCTATCACCTTTGTACTTTCTCCCACCGATCTTTCCCTCCTTTGTACTTTTCTTTTGCTTTTCTCAGTCCTCTCTCTCTTTCACTTTTCTTTTCCTGTTTTCGTTCCTCTCTCTGTGCTGTTGTCAGAGTGTGCAGAAAAGCAACCCCCTCTGCAACCGAGAACCGGCCCATCCAGTTTCCCACTAATCCGGTTATCTACAAAAAAAAATTTCGAATCATGTTAGCTCAGCAAGGATTTCGGAAAAAGTAGGTTAGTTAAATGGTCAAATTTTTACACTTCAAAACATGGTTTATTTCTTGTATTATTTGAATTGAGTCTTTAACTAAATCAATTGGCCTTTCTTTATTGTTCTAGTTTCTGAAATTTTATGTTCCTCCTATTAGAATAAGCTAATTTTTTTTCATGATGTTTTTTTTGGATAATGAGGGTAATCCACCTTTGGTGGTAAACATCGGACACGTGATCTAGCCGACAAGAGTCACGCATTACATCGGTTTGTGCCGATCGACTAGATCCAATGATAAGAAGCAAGGTGAAACTTGATTTTTTATCCAAGAGAAAGGGCAGAGGCATATCTTCCTCATTCCTTACCATTGAATCAACCCATCAGGGGCAATGTGTTTTCAATCTACCCTTCGAAAGCTAACTTTATTACCTTTATTACTACTTTCACATGGTTTGGATTCAGTTCAGTACCATCTATTTCTTTTCTTTCACTATTTTTTTTGAAGCAATGAAAGAATTTAGGAAGGAGGCAAACAAATGAGAACACGGAGTTATATATCATTTTCCAAACTTCCGTTTCTACCGTAAACGAGACGAGCAATTCTGTCTACTACATCATTACATTCCCTGAAAATACGACAAAAAGCACAATTAGAGAAAACGCAAATGTCTTGCTTTGTATCCGGCAATAGAAACTTGATATGTCCCAAGAACACTTATATACTCTCCTGGGATTTCTTTTCTATTTTCACAAGGCTTTGGTCGACTTCCAACCAAAGATAAAAAGAATACAAAATACTACAAAGTGTAAAGGTATTAACTTTTCATATTTCTCCTTCCTGCACTTCCACAGGTTTCACCATTTTCAATGGTTGGTTGTTGTTCTCTGCCTTCTCGGCGTCGATGTGACGTGTGAGTCGTCGCGCTCTCCTGTGTCCTCGGCATTCATGGCTCACCTTGGTTCTTCCTCGACTTCGCCGCTCGCTGATGGGTTTATATAGGATGTTTGGGGGATTCTTTCATTTTAGTTGATTTGTGTTATTTTAGTATGTTGTATATTGACGGTTTATCTGTCTGCCGATTCGTTGGCCTCTTGAGTTATCAAGCAGTCTGTTGTCTGATTCTCAAATTCTTACTCGATCAAAATTTTTTTTCTTCATATTTCTCAATTTCATTTTATTTTAAATTACAAAGATTTTTTTCTGTTTCTACATGCTAGCTAAATGTAGGGCAATTATTAAAATCCAATGAGTTGAATATTGATTATATATATATATATATATATATATATATATATATATATATATATATATATTATTTAGAAATGAGTTAGAGCAAGCCCAACAACTTTGGTAAAAAATCTCTAAAATAGAGATTAAAATATCAAAATCTCTAAAAAAAATTCACTCCAACTCCAACAACTTCTCTATTTTACAAATTTTTACATTTATTAAAGACTATAATAAATAAATGCATTTATTAAAGATATTTAATTCTACATTTATAAAAAAACATCATTTAAACTTAATTCTAACATTTAGCCTCACATTTGTTGGTGAACTAGTATATGTTACCCATCATCTTGCACGACATATTAATTTTTATTATTATTATTATTATTATTATTATTATTATATTCTCACATGATATTTTTTTTAAAAAACAAACTCTAGTGATAAATTTGATATTTATTTTTAAATGGTATTAATATTAAATTTAGATTGTTACTATAAAAGTTATCATAAAATTGGACAAAATATTAGTAAAATTTAATCTTATAATTTTCAATTGGTTAATATATATTTTTATTGTAAATTAGATTGGCGATTGATCATATATGATTAATTAATTAAATTAATTAACTAATAAGGCTTATTTTATAATTTATAAAAATAAAATCATTCCAATATGAGTTATGAGATCAAGTGAATATTTTTTGAAGTGAATATTTTATAGACTAATTTTTTAATGTGAATTTTATAGCATGAAATTGGATGAAATTAGTTATGCTATTTGCCTATTTTATGTATAAAAGTTACCATAGAATTATGATGTTTTGTTTATCTATCTATCTATATCAATTTAACATAAATAATTTATATATTATATCAAAATTTTTATTAATTTTTAAAAATAATTATATTTTTTTATTACTTGTTAATAAGAAATTATATATACTTTTTCTATATTATGGGTGAAAATGTGAGGTTGTTTCATTAAATTCTATACAGGGACAAATGAACATTAAATTATAGAGATCAACTTTTATTCCTACAAATTTAGAGTTTTTTTCCCTCTCTCCATCCATTTCTCTATTTTAGAGATGAGTTTAGAACATCCCCAAGAGATTCCCCATCCTCATCTTTTGGAGAATGTTGGGATGGTTTTTGCTCCAAGAGCTTCCCTATTATATTCTCCAAAATAGAGAATGGAGGGAAAATATAGAGGTCATTCCCTAAATTTGGAGCAAACTCTATATATTTTGGGGTGAATTCTAGAATGGGGAAGCTGTTGGAATGGGGCAAAAAAATATTCAGAATATTTGATCTCTTATTATCTATTTTGGTGATTGTTTTAGGGAAACTCTTGGGAATGCTTAGAGAAGTTGTGGGAAGAAAAAATGGCTTCTTTTTCTAAAATATCTCATTTTCTCTATTTTAGAGAAGCTGTTGGGTTTGCTTATAAGCCTAAATGTGAAATTAAATTTTAAAATGCGATTTGTTTAGTAAAATTAAATGAATACGTTTGAGTCAAGTTTTTTTTAATAGTTAGAACGAACTACTCAAATAGTAAATAAAACAACCCTATTTGTTCACAATATAATAATTTAACTGAAATTTTGTGATTTTCACAAAATTCAAACTATTGACCACCCTAATTTCAATTTAAATCATGCTTAAATATACAATATACTGTCATAATATTTATTTAGTAAATGAATAAGCTTGAACTCTACTCCTATCATCTAAAAGCTATAGAATTCTTTGTCAAGTATGAGGGAAAAAATATTATAAATGATTTTTTGATCGAAAAAAAGATTATAAATGTAATAATACAATAATAATGCTAAAAATTAATTCACTTTGAGGAATTAAAAAGAAAATAAAAAAAGAAAGAAGCAAAACCCGTGCAGGCAGTTACTCTTATTGAAAATATCCCGCCCTATTTATTTCCCCTTCACCCAACTGTTCCCTCCTTCCTCGTCTCCACCTCTCCCTCTCTCTCCAAAACTACCTCCTCGTCCTCTCATTCTCATCCCCAATTCTCCAATCCCAACCTCCATTAGTAAGATCAGGTCGAAGATGAGGGAAATTTTGCACGTCCAAGGTGGCCAGTGCGGCAACCAGATCGGATCCAAATTCTGGGAGGTGATCTGCGGCGAGCACGGCGTCGACAGCACCGGCAGTTACAACGGTGACGGTTCCTCCGATACTCAATTGGAGCGCATCAATGTCTACTTCAACGAAGCCGCCGGTGGAAGGTACGTTCCCAGGGCCGTTCTCATGGATCTTGAGCCCGGTACCATGGATAGCATCAGATCCGGGCCGCTAGGTCAGATTTTTAGGCCCGATAATTTCGTCTTCGGGCAGTCCGGCGCCGGGAATAATTGGGCCAAGGGACATTACACCGAGGGGGCTGAGTTGATTGATTCTGTTCTTGATGTTGTTCGCAAAGAGGCTGAGAATTGCGATTGCTTGCAAGGTATTTCCCTTTTAATATATTGTCGATCAGGTGTTCGATCAAATGTTTCTCTTGATTTTTTCACTTCTTTTGGAGTTTTCGGTGGAATATTTGCCTGTTCAGTGGTATTGTTGATTCTACTTTGGAAAATCCTTCAAATGAAGGTTGTGAATTGTGATCAGTGATTACTTGTTTCCTTCAGATTAACATGATTTCACAAATCCATGTAAATCTAGTTGGAATGTATAGTTAATGATCCCTGCACTCTCCTATTAAGACAAGAGTTTCTGCACTCTCCTATTAAGACAAGAGTTTAGGATAAGGTGCTGTTTCTCTTTGTAGCCCAAAGATTCAGATGGTTATGTTCTAAGATAAGGTACTGAATGTCTGGCGGATTGTCTTTGTCCTTGTTTGTATGTGTTTTATTCATGACCTTGATTTTGCAAACAGGTTTTCAGGTATGCCACTCACTGGGAGGTGGCACAGGTTCAGGAATGGGTACCCTCTTGATATCAAAGATTAGAGAGGAATACCCTGATAGAATGTTGCTTACATTCTCTGTTTTCCCCTCTCCTAAAGTGTCTGACACAGTCGTTGAGCCCTACAACGCCACACTCTCGGTGCACCAATTGGTTGAGAATGCTGATGAATGCATGGTTCTTGACAATGAAGCTCTCTATGACATTTGCTTCAGGACCTTGAAGCTAACCAATCCTAGCTGTAAGTGAACACTCTCTTAGTACTATCAGTAATTGTTGGAAATGGCTGATACTGATGTTTTTACTGATGTTTTGTTCAGTTGGTGATCTGAACCATCTCATTTCCGCCACAATGAGTGGCGTAACATGCTGCCTCCGGTTCCCTGGCCAGCTTAACTCGGACTTAAGAAAGCTCGCTGTGAACCTCATTCCATTCCCGCGTCTCCACTTCTTCATGGTGGGATTTGCACCACTGACTGCCCGCGGGTCTCAGCAGTACATCTCACTCACGGTACCTGAGCTGACTCAGCAGATGTGGGATGCCAAGAACATGATGTGCGCTGCTGATCCGCGACATGGCCGCTACCTGACAGCATCCGCCATGTTCAGGGGAAAGATGAGCACCAAGGAAGTCGACCAGCAGATGATCAATGTGCAGAACAAGAACTCATCCTACTTCGTGGAGTGGATCCCCAACAACGTCAAGTCGAGCGTATGTGACATCCCACCGATGGGTCTGAAAATGGCATCTACATTTGTTGGAAACTCCACCTCCATCCAGGAAATGTTCAGGAGGGTGAGTGAGCAGTTCACAGCCATGTTCAGGCGCAAGGCCTTCTTACACTGGTACACGGGCGAAGGCATGGATGAAATGGAGTTCACCGAAGCAGAGAGTAACATGAATGATTTGGTTGCGGAATACCAGCAGTACCAGGACGCAACCGCAGATTACGAGGAAGAGTACGAAGAAGGTGCCGAAGAGAACTATGAGGAATAGAAGGGATCGATGCTTTTTTATGATATTCAAACTGTGTGGCTATGAAAAGTTCTATTGTCATTTTTGCATTTGTTGTTTGATTTGGTTTGATAGTTGAATCTGGTGAACGGTATTGAAAGTTTATTCGATTGTTTTGATGTAAATTTCAAATAAGTTGTGAATGATGAGAGAACAATACTACTTTTGAGTGCATATTCATGGGTTCTTTCACTACATAGACCAACAAAACAAACCTGACAAAAACTTAGGCCTTTGTAAAGAGTTTAATGGTAACCAATCAACCAAATATGTATTAAAAAGTGATCACCATAAACGTTTCTGGTGCCCTGGCGTCTCGTGGACGACAATCGTGATTATTATTTCAGAAGAGTTATGGATATGTGATCGATTTCTTATGGTTTTTTTTTTGATCCAAAAGGAGGCTAGAGCCTCTAATTCTTTATTAGAATGGCAGCAGAGTCAAAATATTTACATAAAGAGTAGGGGATGGTAGGAAATAAAGTAAATGGGGCTGAGTTCGAAAATGCAGATTTCGCAACTGTATCCGCCAAATGGTTAGCCTGGCGTCGGATATGGGTGACGGAGACATCCCAATCGGTTAAGGAGAGCCAGCTGCGGCACTGTGTGGCCAGGTGGATGTCAAACGAGGGGCATCTTGCCGGTATAGTGAGCAGCTCGAAGACCTCCCGGGAGTCTGCCTCGAGCAGCAATTTGTTGAAACCTTTGCTTCTTGCCGTTTTCAAGCCATAGTAGGCTGCTCAAAGCTCTGCTGTACGGGGCTTACAGATTCCGCAGGTGAAAGAGAAGGCTAATTGGAACTTACCGGAGTGGTCGATGAAGATACCACCCCCACCAACCGTTCCAGAGTCTCTCTTTACTGCGCCATCGACATTGATCTTGATCCATCCTTCAGGCGGTGGGCACCACGCCAGGTGTCCTCCAGCGTCAGTCCTCGCAGCAAGTGGAACCAGTTGCGGGGAGGTCGTTAATTGGATGTAATCCTGGGCATCCCGGATTGCCTTTGGGAGGATGGCTTCATCTTCGTCGATACCCGTAAATACCAACGTGTTTCGGCATTTCCAGATTGCCCAAGCCATCGAGGCGAAGAGTGAGGCTGGCCTATCACCATTCTTTACACAAGCAAAAATCCATTCATTGATCGAAACATGAGCGAAGAAAGACGAGGGGTCCGGTTGCAAAGCCTTGACCCACAGATCATGGATAACCGGGCAGTCTCGTAACAAATGAAGGCTTGATTCCTCGGCTGAGCATCTTGGGCATGAAGCAGAGGTCGAGAGATGTCGACGGAATCGATTCTCATTGGACAAAATGCAATCCTGGGCTGCTAAGTAAAGGAAGGTTTGGGCTCGCTGCTGAGCCGGTGCTCGCCATATGTGGTTCCAGCCAAGGGGAGAGGATACCACCCCCATATCTTTGCGAATGACACGAGCTGCAAAACTAGTTGTGAAGTTACCCGAGGGTGTGAGGCCCCAGAACAACTCGTCCGTAGCTCCTTCTCTAGGCGATAGATAAATGGCCTGTAGCTTATGTCTCACTTCCGGTCCAAGGTAACGAGATAGGAGGGGCCAATTCCATGTTCCCTGTGTCATCATCTCGGCCACTGTTGTTCCAAGTAGACTATCCGAGATCGGCTGCAACGCGACATCCATGAGTGGCGTGTCCGAGAGCCAAGGGTGAATCCAAAACAACGTGGAAACACCATCGCCAATCGCCACTCGAAGATGTGGTGTGAGGACCTCAACACCATGGAGAAGTCCCTTCCAAGTACTCGAGGCATTCGATTTCCGCTCAAACATATCCACATCAGCCCGTCCCTGACAGTACTTCGCTCGGACAACCCGACTTCAAAGAGCATTCGGCGTCTTCAAAAGGCGCCAGCTGAGTTTAGCAAGGATGGCTTGATTAGATACACGCATTGATCGGACGCCGAGACCGCCTTCCGATTTAGGCGTTGTAACTGTCTTCCAATTGAGTAAGTGAGGCTTCCTTTCTTCTGTTGTCGAACCCCAAATAAATCCTCGAACGTGACGATCGATGTCCTCGCAGATGCCTCGAGGCACCATACTGGATTGCATAGTGTAGACCGGGATGCTGGTTAGGACTTAGGTAGCGAGAGTCACTCGTCCAACGAAAGATAGGGACTTCGCCTTCCATCCTTGGAGCCTTGCTGTAACCTTCTCCATGAGGAAGTGGTAGCGGTCCTTTGTCATTCTTCCCGTGGCGGTCGGCACACCCAAGTAGTTCCCAAACTCTGTTAAGACGGGGATACCCATGGCGGCGCTGATGTTCCCTTTTGCATTAGCCGGAACATTTTTAGAGAATAAAATTGAGCTTTTCACGAAATTCACCTTCTCTCCAGAGCTCGAACAAAATCTGTCAAGGCACGCCTTTATGATCGTTGCTTGCTCGACTGAAGCTTCGGCCATCAGAACCAGATCATCTGCGAAAAAGAGGTGGGATAGCACCACCCCATTCATGCTGATCGGCTTCCATCCACCCTGTCCGACCGCTTCGTTAATTGTATGGGATAGGCGTTCCATACACAAGACAAACAAGTACGGTGATAAGGGGTCCCCTTGCCGGATTCCACGAGTTGCCTCAATCACGCCATCTGCTTCGCCATTCCAAATCAGTTTCATTTTGCCAACGGTTTGACATTTCATTATGACATTAATAAGGTGCTGAGGAAGACCGGTCAGGGTGAGCATTTCTTGCAAGAAGCTCCACTCAATCCGGTCATAGGCCTTCCGTTGGTAGAAGGTTGTTGGATACCCATTCGGTTCTGGCGCTTTATAGGGCCCCATAACTTTTAAGGCGTCTCGAACTTCCGATAGCACAAACGGTGCACCCAATCGCTCCAACTGGGTGCCTTGCAGCTGATCAAAGTCCGAGGGCGGGGGTAAAAGCTGGGAGCTTTGCTGCCGCTCAGCCGTGTAAATGCCTCGAAAGAATGTGAGAATCATCAATTTCACCGTTGTTGCATCATCAATCAATTCCCCTGTATCTGTCTGCAGCGTGGAGATTCTGTTTCGCCGACGTCTAATCATGGTTGACAGATGGTAGAACTTAGTATTTCGATCTCTGTCGATTAAGAACGATTCTCTGGATTTCTGAAACCAAAGCATTTGTTCTTGATTCAGAACCTCTGTCAATTCACCGCAAATATGCTTCTCCATGTTCAGATAGTGTCGATTCACTCTAATAGAGAGTTTTCTGCGCACACCCTCTAGTCGAGCCCAAAGATGTCGCTTCTGTTTGAAGATATTGCCAAAGACATCTCGATTCCACCTCTGCAGGTCCTTAGCAAATTCATTCAAAGCAGCGCACACCGACATCTCCCCCTTCCATTGCTCTTTGAGAAAGTCATTGAAATTGTCGTTCGTCATCCAAGCAGCAACAAATCTAAACGGCCTATTGATCAGCCCGGGTGGGTGAGCCGGTGAGGCTCCCCATCTAGAGTGATCAACAGGGGGTTGTAATCCAAGTGAGGCGTCGAGAGGTGTTTAACCGCTGCCTCCGGGAACTGAAGTTTCTAGTTAGGCGTACAGAGGGCCCTGTCGAGCCTAGCAGTGTATCGGGTCTCGGGGTCGTTACCATGCCAATAAGTGAAAGGTAATCCGTCATAGCCCAAGTCGACAAGCTAGAGGAGATCGACAAACTCCTTGAAACGTTGTGTCGAACTATTCGAGCCCACAGAAGAGCCTGAGCGTTCCTGGGGGTGGAGGACAACATTGAAGTCGCCAGCCAAGAGCCACGGTTTGTTGTTTGTGAGCACGAATTCTTCCAATGAAGCCCAAAGCTCAAGTCGTCGAACACGCTCTGGCCCACCATAAATAGCTGAGAAGATCCATGGCTCTTCTCCTACCCGACTAACCTTCATGGTAATGTGCTGAGGTCGAAGGCTGATCATGTCGATAGTCACTTCTGAAGCTCGCCAAAGAACCCATATTCCCCCTGAGAAACCCTGTGCTTCTACCCTTCTCCAAGAATCAAATCCGATTTGATGACAGACAACATCTGCTTCAGCAACGCTGATTCGTGGCTCCACTAGAGCAAGAACCCTCAGATCATGGGTGTGAATCAGTTCTCTAAGAGCGTTGTGGAAGTTACTACTAGCCGCCCCTCTCGTGTTCCAGGCAAGTATGCTTAACTTATTCATATTAGAAACCAATCTGTCAGTGTTACGAAGAATCGTTGGATGACTTACTGGGCTCTGGGAGAGGAAAGCGTTAATTGCCTCCTCAAAACGATCAAGTGCATTATAAGTTTTTTGGGAGATCCCCACCCGACATAGCATCGGACGGAGGTCCGTTAGCATGAGTAGAAACTCTACGATGATCGTGTCTTTGATTCTTGGAAGATTCGCCTGTACCGAAAGCGTCCGACGGTCTGTTGTGAGAAAATTTGCCGAACTGTCCACGTACACCACCTCTACCCGTAGCAGAGGTGTTAGAGCCAGTTGGGGGTCGTTGGTATTCATGCCTTCGCGGGGATGTGGGGCTGGTGTGTTGCAGTGATTTTGAGGGAGTGGGGTTGACGTTGTTTGTGGACTTAGCCGAGGAGGCGGATTTGGGGTTGACAGTTTGTTGAGTCTGAGGATCTTTAGGGGGATCGTCAGAGGTTGACTTGGGTGGGGGATTGTTGGACGTCGGGGGGTTAACAGAGCCCTGATTTGGTGGAGCGGAGTTTTGAATGAGATTAGGGGTTGTTGGGATAATAATTATTTCCTTATCTTGGATTTTATCCAAATCTATCTTATTATTGTTAATAGTACCCGAATCCATCTTCTCATCAGCGGATATGATAGTAACTTTCCCAGTTTCCATATCCTTCACACCGTTATCCGAAGATCCCGTATTTGCCGCGTTAGAAGCTTCATCTGATTCTTCCTCAGTAGATAGAACCGAAAATCTCGAAGGTTGGCCAACAACCTCACTATCGATTGTAACTGAAATTTGAATTTGAATTTTCGGAATTGGCGCGTCTGTGGTATTCTGTTTCGTCCCCGCGGGTTCGCCGGCTGCCATCGCCAGACTCCCTTTCATTCCCTCATATGGTTCTCCGGCTTCCCCTTTCTTCAGCATAGAATGCGGTGTTCGCTTCCTGGTAACTTTCTTTGCTTGCATCCATCCACCAAACTTGAGATTCGACAAATCAGGAACTAGTGGAGGAGTCTCTTGGTGTGTCTCAGGCATGGTAGAGGCTCCACTCCTATCCCTCGAGTGGCCGACTTTGCCACAGTTGAAGCAAAGCATCCGCAAGCCCTCATACTGGATAGGCCAAATTTTCCCGTCCAATCTGAATTTAGATAGGAGAGGTTTTGTGAGATCGACTTCGACGCTGAGTCTAGCAAACTGGCCCCGTTCCGATGTAGCAGTCGTGTTGTCAATGCGGAGTACCTTCCCAATTTTGTTTCCAATTTTCCTCAGAAACCTCTTGTCGAAATACTCAATATGTAAGCAGGGGATACGCACCCAGACAGTCAATGTCAATATTTTGTCTAGACTGGCGTCGAATCTTGGAGTCCATTTCCGAATAGACAAGTAGTTGTCACCGATCATCCATGGCTCCTCCATGGCGACATGATCATAATCCGCTCGATTGGAGAAACGTGCCACGAAATAGTCGTTTCCCAAATCGATTAGAGAGAACGGCGCTGAGAGTGCCCATTTCTGCTGAAGCCGTCGGAACAGCTGCATATACCCCGAGCTCTTGTCGAACAGTTTGATGACGAGAGTGTCTCTCCAGGGTTTTCGTAGGACTACCTTCTCAGCCTTGTTCAGAGCAATTGTCGGGCGATCAGGGTCGTCGTCTTCGGGAAGTATGTCATCGTCTATGTTGTAATCCGGCTCGGCCTCACCTTCTTGATAGACCGGATTGGTATGAGTTGTTGCAAAACCACCCCCTTGTCCCTGGATCAGCATGGTCTTGTACGAAGTTAAGGTTCTCGTAGCAGTGGCCTCTTGGATTGTGGGAAATGCAGCCTGGTGCGCCTGGGTAGTGTCCGATTGTGATACCCCAAAGATCACAGTGTCCCCAACATTAGCTTGAGGCGTATGGCCATTTGCTCCAGCATTCACAGTGTCCCCGTCGTTGGCGTTTGGTGTCTGGCTATGCGCTCCAGGGGTCGTTCCATTAGTCGGCGTTTGTTGATCATGGCTGGCCGAGTCCGGTGGCTTGTTCGAAGGGACAAGGTGCCGGCGCACCGGGCTTCTGGATCGTTCTCGTGCATTCTTAGTCGGAGAGTTCTTCGTCGGAGAAGCCATTGTTTACAATTGAGATCGAATTTGGGCTGGGTTAGCGGCACTTATTATTATGTTCCCCTTTATTTCTTATGGTTTTTGGTCGAGTCCAAATATGAGGGATCCACGACTGTTCTTAGGAAGCCTATCCGTGCACTGCACTCTCTCAATTTGGCTAATTTTATTCGTTATCCATTGTTCACTTCACCGTCTTCCCCCTATATCAAAGTTCCACATATTTTTTTTTGATACAAGTAAGAAATTTGGATGAGGTCCCTACTAGACCACCATCCAAGGGTATGCTTGCGGATGAGGATATTGAATTCCCGGTCTGGCCGAATGTCTGGATAGGCATTTGCTTAGAAAAGTCGCGAGATATAATCGGCACATCTATTGGTCTTCTGAGAGCAATGCGTGAAGCTTGGCAGGTTTTCTATACCATCCTTATTTTACTATTTACATTTTTAAAGCTTTTCTAACTTGTTTATTACATCTTTACCGCCAGTCTTTTTTTTAAGTAAATATTCGAGATTATCGAGAGGCCGATGAGTCGAAAGACGAAAACCCTCTAAACATATAGTAAAAAAAAGAAAAGAAAAATGTGTACCGGAACAAGTAGAAACAACTCTACAACAAAGACTACCGCCTAAACATACCGTCGGTCTCTTGTTACAACCGACTTGTTTGATGTATTGAATCACTTTATATTATTTAAAAAAGAAAAAATAGCTCAAAATAATACGAAGTGTCAACTTTTAACCGAAAATAATAAAATGTTTATTTTTAACTAATCCATGTAAGAACTATGCCCATATTAACCCAAAACAATATGGTTTTCGATTCCGTCTATTTTTCCGGAAAATATTATCGAAATTGAGAACCTTATTGTTTTGAATTAATGTGGAGAAGGTATTTTGGCGAGCGAAATCTTAGAAAATACTAAAGGAAAAGGTATTTTGGAAGGCAAAATCGTCGGAAAAATAGCCGTAATTGAGAATCATATTGTTTTGGGTTAAATGGGCATACTTTATAGATAGATTAGTTAAAACTAAAATTCGTATTATTTTCGGTTAAAACTTGATACTTCATACAAAATATTATTTAGAGATATTTTTCCTTTTAAAAAAATGTTTGTACCCTAATGTAATTAGGCCCATTTTGATGCTGGGCTCGTGTTCTAAGCCCACATAATAGGCCCATTTTGATTTGGGGTTGATGCATCCACGCCGCTGTCTCTCTCCCCCCTCTCGCTGCCGATCTGCTTCACTCACCTTCTCGTTGTGCGCCCAATTCTAGAGTTCCGCCACCGCCTCCGTGAATTCCTCCGATTCTCGGTCTCCAATGGATTCCCTCCTCTCTCCGCCGCTCAACTCTCTCTCCCCTTCGCCGACTGCTTTTCGTTTTCCGTTTGCGCGCTCCTCTTCGCCGCTCCTCTCTACTAGAGGATTCACGACCAACGGTAATTCCGTAAGTTTCCAGCCGCTTTTACTCTTTTCTGTCTTTCTTCTATCGTATTGGTAATCATATATATATTTGGTGGCTTCCTTTTGTTATTATATGATTTTTGGTGCATTTCATCGGCTAAACAATCATTTTGGATATCAAACAACTACTTGATACGAGTAGTTGTTCTTCATTTCGGGATTTCACCCATCTGTTTAGAGTAGAACTGCCTAAAAGAGAGACTGTTGATTTCAGATGCATATTCTGAACTCCAAGTATTATAAGTAAAATTTATAAATGCTGAGAGATTTCAAGCTTAAAGTGGATGCTAGGGTTTTTCTTCAAGAGATTTCCAGCTAAAAGTGAAAATTAGTGGTTGGATTGCTATAATTAGTGAAGAACAAATTGATTTTTTCTCCTTATTGCAAGCAAGTGAAGCAATTTCAAAATTCTATATCTACTAGGTTTCCCACTTTGATGTTTAATCAACTTTTGTTTGTAAACTAAGTGACTGCCTGGGAGCTTCTATTTATGTCAGTCAGGTCGATTCTCATTATGAATGAAATTTTTTGCCTGCCTAGAATGAAAATGATGTGAATGAAATCTGGGATTATGCCAACTACAATACGTTTTCTTCTCAATGTTCATTGTTGAATACTTGTTCACTTGCAGCCCTACTCATTGTGCTCATTTACAAGGAGCCCAATATTCAGTTCTAGGCCAGCCGGGCTGTTTATGAAACGAAGACATGGAGTTTCATCTGCAGTAAGCATGGCGGATGGACAGTCAAATGAACCCACAAAGATAAGTCTGGATGAGATGATGGACAAGGCAAGGAATTACAGGGACAAACTTCCAGAGCCTATCAAAAGTTTCCCGTGGGATGCAGCGTTGAGGAACTTTATTCAACTCGTTCTAGAGCTTACAACATCTGTCATTAAGTATCTGTCTGCACCTCTTCTGGCAGTTACGGCTCTAAGTGAAATGTGGTACTGTGCCCAGGAAAGGAAACTCCGTCTTGTTCCTATACCACTGGTCATTGGGTTTGCTTTTGCTGGAATCTTAAAAGCAACAGCTCTAGAGCTCTCTCCACGTCTAAAGGTTGATTCCACTAGTACTAGTGTGCTTCCATTGGATTTTTTTTGCACTAAAGTATGACTGTTTATTGACGAGTCTGTGCTTTCCCCAGGATGCAGAGATTCCTTGGCATTTGATTGCAATTGCTATATTATTCGTACTCCTCAAATTACCAGGTCCATATTACCCATATTGGGGTCGCATATTTATTCCACATTTTGCAAATGGAGGTCTACTGTGGACATTGTGGAATACATATCGCTGGAATACAAGGCCGCAGAAAGATGGCTATTATTTGGATCAGAAATTACAATGATTATATCAGGTAAGAATTGTTTATACCATATTGCTATATATATAGTAATTGGTATTAGATTTTGATATTCATCGTCTCTATGGCGCCAAATAAGTTCTTAAAATGGAATTTCAATATTATTTTAGTATGATTCTTAAGATAGGATTAAATTTTATTGTTAAAAGTAAAAAGTTTATGTAATTCTACATACAAAATCCTTAGTACTATTAAAGATAACATTTTCACCTAACACAATAAGCATGCCTTCTTGTGTTTGTCACTGGTAAATATATTTTTCTTTTTTTGAAGGAAAGCCTCTACAATTCATTTTTCTTTTATAATTATATTTCTCATATTCCCTAGCTCTTCTTTGAATGGAAAAGACTTACTCACCACCTTTGTTTTTCTCACTTTAGTTTTATCAGAGTTCGGAGACATCTCATACTCCGTATTTACTAGGGTGATTAGTTGCTAGTATTCGTACGGTCATACCAATTAAAACCATTATTTTGACTTTATTTAATTAGGTGATCATATGCAAACTTGTCTATGACCTTTTAAGATTTCAGTACTTCCAGTTAAGTTGAATGTAGTTTATTGCCTTATGGTTTAACGGAAAAGAATAATAAAACTGTACATTTAATACTAATGGGTTTTACTATTCATCACCCTGGATAACAAATAAAATTCTTAAAATATAAATTTCTATATGATTTTAATATTAAAAATTAAATTTGTCTAACCAAATATCAAAAATCATTCCACTGACAAAGATAATATCATTCCTATAACAAACTAAGATTTTCGCGGGGAATGATTGGGTGATAGAGTTCAAGTTGAATAAGAATTTTACTTATCCATATAAGATTTGATATATAGTTAACTACAATGATTTGTAACCATATCTGGTATACTTATGCTACCGTGAAAGAAGTTTGGTTTGAAACAGATGTTACACGGAAAATATAAGCGAATGGCGTTTCCCACTTCCGTTTCCTAGGGAAACTCGGAAACACACATTCTTTAGTAAATTATTGAAATTCAAAACAAATTGATGTTTCCCCGTGTCCATTTCCTGTTTCATATCCGTTTCTGTTTGCGTAACATAGCTTGGAGCTGGTACTTTCATATGTCCTGCTCAAACCTCTAAAGCTTGAAATTTATAACTTGTGTTTTAACTGCACCTTGCCTTTTGAATGTGCAAATCTGCCACTCGCCTCACCTCTCTTTCAAAATATTTTTATTCCACAGCTACTATAGCCTTAAGTGTTGTCAGCGCTTCATTTGCTTCAAAGTGGAAGAAAGCTTGTGCTCGGAGCTTGGCCATGATCTCACATGCTAGAATCTTTTGATGATTGCAGTAGCAACCTAATGTCGGAGACCCAATCTTGATTCTTGCAGTGTAGCACATGCTGGGATCATTTTCTTGTAACATATTGCAACACCATGAAAGGTCTTTTGCCTGGTTGACCGCTGCATTTCGCCTTCCGATAAAAACTGCAAGAACTGAAGGTCGTGTTGTTTCTTTTTTGGTGTAGGAATCATGTTGTTAGAATTCAGAGTCTGATAGGTTTAACTTGTGAAGAAGAGGAAAATAGAACTGAGCTTTACACAGATGATTGCTTCTTTCTTTATGCAGAAATAAATTATAGGAGTACATAATTATTCGGAAAAAACATATTCTAGTAGTTTGATGCATATAGCTCTTATTACCACCCCCCTCATCTGATCCTAACTTTCAATACAAAAAATTAGCCATTATCATAAACCATATGGCTAGTGGAAGAAGGTAGAGCTGCAATCCTAACAATGTAACCCTACAAACCGTCTCAATGTTTCGAGTTTGCAGCTGCTAAGAGAGCAGCTCCGATTCCAGACCCATCTTTCGAATGCTCTATCACTATGTTCTTGGACTTCTCAGGTCCCAGAAGTTCAGTCACTGCACCTTTGAGGTACGTTCTGTATTGGGGATAGTTCTCATACAAACCTCCATCCATTGCCACGACCGTCCTCTTCCCAAAAATGAGACCCTGCGAGTCCTCTTCCATCTTCTGCAGTATGCCCACAATCCCTGCACCAGCCAGCCGCCCCCCTCGCCTCGCCATTGCATCACATACCTCTAAGACGATTCTCCGAGCACTTACATCAGATTGCACCTTCAAATTTGACAAACAGACAAAGTCATGATCCTTGGATGATTAGGGAAAAAAGACGGACAAAGCATTGGAGTCATTATCATACCCCTACAACATCGTAGAGAACAGAACCAACACCTTCCAAGCTTTGGGTTTGGTCCTGTTGCAAAGCACATACATCTGGGGTCCTGCAGGAGGTACCAAATCGATATGAAATCGCGGAAGCTCGAACAAGAAACCAAATTTATGTCCACATTAGCTACCTAAGTGAAAAGGGTGTGGACAGTTTATCCAGGGGAGATTTCCCAAACAAAGAGCCGTTTTCAGCCATCTTCACGAGTACTCTTCTAACGATTTCGCCAAGGTACATACCAGAAATCGTCTTCTCGAATATCTACAATCTCCGAGATTCAGGTTAGAACCCCATTAACCCACAAGACCTCTCTATTATCCACATGAAGGTTTACCTGCTCCCCAGGGTTTATGCTTGCAGCATCCATTTCCTTGTCGAATTCAGTTAACGGAAGTCCATTCGAGAACGCCCCCCATTCGGTGTTGATGATCTGAACAAGCACAGAAAATCAACACTTCCATTGAGCCAAAAAAGGATAACAAAAGATCATACAGAATGCATTGTTTCAACTTTCAAAACACACCATGTTCCCAGAAGAAGAGTTGCACCCCTCCAACTTCCCAATTGAATCCGTTCTTTCGACATAACAAGCATTGGTTCCGGTCCCCAAAATCACTGCCACCATAACATCATCATCCCAGTACCTCGCTCCAGCGAATGTCGCTACTGTGTCGTTAACCTAATTCGAACAATGAAGCTCATCAAAGAACATCACAAAAGCTCATCTCTCAGTACAAAGTAGCAAAGCACATAAACTAACTAAGTACCAATGCTGTCACTCTCAAATCAATGCCTTGCCTTTCCATGGCCTCATTCAAACAAGCAACCACATCTCTTCCTGCCTGCAAAAACAAACAATTTGATACTCAAATTACTGAATCAATCCTGATGAACTCTCTGATTATAACTTGGCCTGGAATTGAACAATCTGATCCGACGAACCGTTCCGGAAACTGCAAAGCCCTTAGTCCACTTGATCAGCGTCCCGGAATCAACCGAAGTTTGCTTCACAGGAAATGAAAATGTGAATCCGATTTCCCTCTTCCTCCCTTGCAGAAGATGAAATTTCTCCCCCTCTTTCCCTGCGAAATTGGCCAGCTGCGAAGCTATGAAATCAAACAGCTCCTGCTTTTTCCATCCATGATCTGATCAGCCACATTGTAAATCTGGAAGAAAGAATTCAAATTTGATCTTAAATTCACCTCAGATTTGCCACTCATGAGGTCTTGCGGGATGGCGACTTGCTCGAACTCGGTGGCGATCACGCGCTCCTCTTTGCCGCCCAATTGCACTCTCAACACTCGGAAATTGGTCCCTCCGAGATCCAGCGCGTAGTACAATCCCCTCTCGTTCCTTGAAGATTCAAAACAGCGATCTAATCAATCATCAGGAACAAATTAAAGCATCTTTAATTTAATTTAACTATTAGGGATCGCGGATTACACACCCGGTAGGGAGAGTGTCGACGTAGCTGAGAATCATCTGGAGATTTCCGCCGCCTTCGACGGCGAGGCCAGCCCTCATGTCGGCGGCCATTGCGTCGGCGACGTGGCGGAGGACCGGAAGGGGAGTGGCGCATTCCTTATGCAAGGTGGTCAGGATCGGAGCGACGGCGGATCGGATGGCCATGATAGGGCGAAGGAAGGCCCGTCGAGATGATCTCGAATGGAACGACCTCGCCGCGATCGGCGGAGGCGGGGAGGAAGCGGCGGTGACGGACATTGTCGGGTGGCGGAAGGGCGAAGAAGAGAGCCTTTTGGGGGATCAAAGGGTGAAAGATGATGTGATTGGTGGGAGCATAAAACACCCCAATTGTATTGTAGCTGCTTTCAGGTTCTGACCTCTGTAGGCTGTGTGCATTCAATTTTCCCTTTCCCTTTTTAATTTTTCATTTCCCAATTTAAATTTGATAAAAAAAAAATACTCCGGGAAGTTGTCGAGTAGATCCTAAACATCCACATGCTAACGAACGAATTTGATGATAGACTTTATTAGAAACCAAGCAGAAATAGATGGTTTTTAAAGATCAATAACACCTACAGACTTTATTAGAAACCAAGCAGAAATAGATGGTTTTTAAAGATCAGCATCTACAGACACATTGCATTGGATTTGGAAATTAAACTGTCCACCGTTTTCTTTGGAAAAGCCTTCTCGATGGCACTCTTACAAAAATAAGACTATGAAATAAAGAAATAGATGTACCGATAGGATGTATACTCTGCAACCATAATAATGAAGATACAACACACACACATATATATATATACCGAGTGTCAAACAACCCATACGATCATAGAGTAAATGGACCAATGAATACAAAGTGTACTAGAAAACACCAATAAGACCAATAGACCATACTAGGAAATCGCAATCGGCATATTCTCACAACTTACTCCAAACCAGAAATCTACACTTGCTTTCTCCCTTTAGGGTATGTGGACAATGAGGAATAAAATTCTCTTCAACGACCACATTCTCCGAGAGGTGGATGAATAGGTACAATACATAAAACAACAACGAACAAGCTGGAGAAAGGCGCCACTACAGGAACTGGAAGACGAAAAAACGAATAAAAGGCCCCAAGGTAATCAGACCAAACAACGAAAACAGGAAGAAAAAAATGAGAAACCTAAATAAGGGTATGTAAAAATAAATTTTGATGGCGCCAAATTACCCTCGGGCCAAGTGGCCTTCGGCTTTGTGATTCGTGATTCTCTCGGAATGCCGTTAATGTGTGGCGCAAACGGATGCGAGCAGGCTTCGGCGTTGTAGGCAGAGATTTTTGACCTTCTTCACGGGCTTTCGAAAGCTCTTAAGGGAGGTTTAACGCGTCTTGAGGTGGAGGGCGACTGCCTTACAATGATAAACGTCCTAAAGGGGTGCTGGAAGAGTCATGGGAGATCGAGATGACAATTTCTGATATCCTCGCTTTCAGCCAGGCGTTCGAGGCTATCTCCTTCTCCCACATTTGCGGGTAAGAATGGCAATGGGTTGGGTGGTGGGTGGATGGACTCTCATTTCACCCGATCCACCATGGGTGGACCATCACTCCACTCGACCCACCATCCATATTCACTTCACCCATATCCACTTCACCCACCAGCCATCGGGTGAGATAGGTGAAATATGGGTGATTTTTCGCCCATTTAATTTTGTCTATTTTCGTCTAATTCGAAAAATAATTGTCATATAAACAACATAAAAATATAATAGAAAAACATTTTTATAAAAAAATACATGTCTTAAATAACATTATACCTTATAAGATACATAGAAAGTCAAATATTAGAAGATATGTAATATATCTTTAAGATTATAAACAAAATGACTCGTAGAACATTATATTATAATTATTATTTCACTCGAGTTTCGATACTAAATCGTATGTAATATTAGAGATTTCGAGTATGAAAAGGATAAAAAATAAATTTATATGTTTTTATACATACATCATAATTAGAAAATAAACAAATAGTATATCATACTCCATCCGTCTCGAAATTTAGGTCATTTTAGTCCTTAATTCTTGTATCAAAATTTAGGTCGTTTTAGGTTTTCTAAGTAGGAGATAGTAATAATTTGTATCCATTTGTGTGTTGTTGACTTTATTTAAAGATTTTGATCAAGTAAAAAATGTAGTGGATATTAAAAAATAATAAAATTTATGAAAAAGTTAGTGGGATGATGATGTTGATTGAGGGGTGAATGTTTTATTAAAACTTGTACAAAATTCTAAAACGACTTAAATTTTGAGACGAAGAGAGTATTGTAAATGGGTGGTGGGTGGTAGTGGATGATGGATGATGGATTGCGTGGTGGGTCGGTTCTGGGTGGAAAAAATCATCACCAATATCCAACCCGATCCATCACCCACCCACACCATGACTTATTTTTTTAAATTATAATAATATAACAAATTATTATCAAATAAAATAAAATGTTAACAAAAGCTTGTATAAAATAAAAAAGGTCGATTTAAAAAAGTAAAAAATGTGTAAAAATAATTATTTGTTCCGTCCTAGAAAACCCAAAATATGGATGGACATATCCTAATCCATCCGGATACTTTTTCTACAACTTAAAATAATTATTAGACAAATCTATATACATATACTAAAACCGATGCATTGGTGCTTGCGTGGCGGCGCGTGAGTGAATCTGCCTACGTGGCAGCGCGTGAGTGCGTCTCGCAAAACTTTCTCCCGTCAAAAAGGAAATCTAATAAAAAATAATTAGATAGTTCTAATCTATATAATTAAAAATAATTATTTTATTTTACCATTAACTCATATAATTGAATAGATGGAATATCTTATAAAAGAGTAAATATTATATAAGGAAATAACTATATCAATATAATTAAACGCAATAATAGTAATAAATTTGGCATATACAGATATACAAATTGCCATATAAATGTATCTCCATCTGGATTATAAATAATATATCCAATGGACGATTTATATATAAACTATACCATATGGGCGGGACCTAAAAAAGACATTAGGTTCACCCAATTGCCATATAGACGAATTTTATTGCAGGTCTTTGGGGTCTAGGCGGGTCTTGGTGACCTTGAAGGCCTTGCGGGAGGGGTGAGGTAAGGGGTTTAAGTGGGAGTCAAGGCGGGCCCTAAAGGATTTTTTTAGGGGGGTTTTGCAAAATAGCCACGAAATTGGGCTGATTTTGCGAAATAGCCGCGTTTTGGGACATTTTTGCAAAATGGACGCAATAAAAACCCTTTCTCTCTCCTCCCACGCGTCTCTCCTCCGCGCTCTCCCTCTCGGAACGCGCTCTCCTCCCGTCCTCCGCGCTTCTCCTCCTCCGATCTCCGTCTTCCTCTTCCTGTTCCTCAGATCCGCGAGCGAGCGATCTCCCATCGTGCTTCTCGTGCACCATTCGATCTGGTCTCCCGAAGCTGCTCAGATCTACTCTCCCGTCGCACCTCCTCGTTCTCGTCCGTTTCGATCAGATCTGTACATCCATTGGAGAGTTTTTTTTTTTGCTTTTGCACTTCGGCGCTCCCTCGATCCTTCTGCTGTGTTTGAGTTCCTTATCAATCGATCTTCGATCGATTGATAAGGAACTCGAATTTTTGCTTCCGACTGTACATTGCATCTTCATATACGGCAAAAATGATAGCTCTGAACAGGTAATCGACTATATCTTTTGTTTTCCCCTTTCAATTTGCTTTCTTGCTGCATCTATACCATGTGCTTCAATCGATAATTGATTTTGTCTGTGATGATCTGTGTGAGGTAGCGGCTCTTCTGTGTGAATTGTATAGTAGCAGTGTACTCAAAGCTTCTCCGATGGTCGCCTCATCTCCGATTTCATTGGTAAGCTCTGTGTGCTATATATTGTATTGTATTCAGCTTGATTGCATACTGATTTTTGTCCAGAAACTGCTATTTGTGTTGATTGAAAGGAAATTCAGCTTGATTGCATACTGTATTCATTTTCGATTTTTGAAGTGTTGGAGACGATTTTGAAGTCTGCAGTGATTACTGCAATGGAATCACATAAAATTTGCGCCGAAGGCGCAAATTTTCTTTGATTTTTGATGTATCGGATACAATTTTGAATTCTCCATTCGAATATGTGACGGTTTATGCTCGTTTTTGCTATATATGTGTTTGTCTAGCTTGTCTAGTTGATTTGCTTAGAACAGTGCTTGTTTCTACTATGCATTCTACTGAACTCTTTCTTCATGTGCAGTTTACATTGCTTTCTTGTGCATCTTTTCCCATTATCCTTAGTAATCATATTCTTGGTGCTAAAACTTAAGTTGGGTGAACACTTTGATCCGAAAACTTTGCTTGAACAGTATGCCAATAAATTGATGATGCTGAAGAAGGGGTGTGATAAGCTTAGTCCTAGGCTTTCTGACCATACTCTGAAAGAATGAGCTGTTATGCTGTGAATGTTCTCCTAAAATCATTTTTTTTGTATTTAGACATTCAAATTATATTCTTCAGGGCCAAATGACTATTTCGCAAATGGTGAGAACAGTCTGCTGCTCTAGCCTAGAGTTGCACAACTCGAGCCTAGAGTTGCACAACTCGAGCCTAGAGTTGCACAACTCGATTGATAAGGAAATCGATCTTTGCTGAACTATTGTCAATTGTGTCTTTGCTTCCGACTGTTTCCGACTGTTTGATGAAATCGATCTTTGCTTCCGACTATTGTCCTTATCAATCGATCGAAGATCGATTGATAAGGAAATCGATCTGCTGGCAGTATGCTTCAAAACATAATAAAGAAGTGTGATTTATGCTAAAATAACTTAGGAGTTGTGCAAATCTGCAATAGTCCAGCTTCTTTTTCAATGTCCAGCTTCTAAGATCTGTGTTTTTCTGTGCTGAAATAGGGCGGATTTTCACAGCAAGCCAAGTCAGCTAATCCATTTGATATCAGTGGTGAATCTCATACTCAAGCACAAGCAGTATGTCCTCGACTCGTGACTATGTTCAAACCTTACAACTCTTTCATTTGTGCTAAATTAGATAGTGAGTTTGCAGATACAAAAGGAATCAATAGGACCTGCTCATTTTCTTTTCCAGTGTTGAACAAATAGTGCATAAATCACCATTATACATTCATTCCGTTTTAAAAGTTCATCCAACGCTGTCTGATTTCGGCTTATAGCTAAGCTTGCGCCTCTGGGAACTCAAACTAGGTACCTTGTCATTTTTTTTATTTTCCTCGTTGATGACATCTGTGCAGCCTTCTCTTCAACACTCATCTATGGCTAATGTGCTGACATATCTGGATATGAAGACATCATTAGCAAACGGATTTATAATCACATCTGAATTTGTTATATGCAATTTGGAATGAATTTGTTATATGCAGTTGAGCACTTAAACGATTCAAAGAAGAAAATCAAGGATTTGACACATGAGGTGGCTTCTGAGAGGGAAAGGCTTCAAACCGAGGTGATGATATGATGAGAGGGAAAAGCAACTGAGAGAATATCAAGAAAGGAATGAAGCTACAAAAGTCGAGTTGGAGAATCTGAAGCTTGAAGGTGCTGAGAATTCTTCTTTGCAAGCTAGAGTGAAAGAACTCGAAGAAGAGCTTGTGGTAACTAAAGCTGATTTGAAAAAGGAGGTAAAATCCTGGCCATGAACATCAGTTTTTGCAAGGTTGCTAACTCCTGCTCAAGATGGTAACTGTGCAGCTGTGCTTGTAATGCGAATTTCTGTTTTTGCAAGATTGCTATCTTATTTTTGCACTATGTTTTGTTTTGTTTCTATTAGAATTGAGATTAATCTAGCACTCTTCAAGTCTTGGGTGTTGCTAACTGTGCAGTTGTGCTTGTAATGCAAACTTCTGTTTTTGCTTATTGTGCATTTGAGTGGATTTGGTGATGCTAATAGTTTATGAAACCTGTGGGATATATACTGAATGCATGCACATTGTTTTTTTTTTGTTTGGATCAGTGAAAATAAGTCGTAATGTCGCTGATGCTGCGATGGCTAGATTTGCTTGACTGAATAGTTCGATCTTGTTGTTTTTGCTCAATCGTCTTGAACATGCATCAAGCTTTTGATCTTGGATTGTTGCTTGGTTTTGGTTGTGTTGGTTATTATATGCTTTAATTACTACTGCTGAATTTGATCTTTTATTTTAAATTTTTGGTGAATCAAAAAGATGTCTCATGGCATAAGTTTTTTGATTCGTCCTGCTTAGATTTAGTTATTGATTTGCACAGCAGCTTGCTAGCTTTCAAAGCAGGAATCCAGCTGCCATTTTTTTGACCATATTTTATTTCATTTGAATGTACACAATAGTAAAAAAAAATAAAAATAAATCGATGTGTTTTTCTAGCCTCTTAGCTCAATGGTAGAGCAATGTGCTTATGCGCAAATACGTGGGTTCGACTCCCGCATAGGCTAAAGTTTATATAAATATAGTAATTTACAAAATTTTGTAATAAATGTTCAATAATAATATATATTAGTGCAATTTTTTAGTGCTGACATCATTTTCATGAGTTGTCGATTTCAAGCTTCAGCTTTATATTTTCACGTTTTCGAACTAAAATTGCACATTTAAGTTCTAAAATTGCACATTCATACTAAAATTGCATTTTTTTTCCGTGTCAGCACTTTTTGAGTTTTTATATCGATGTGCAAATATAAGTTTACATTGTGCAAATATAATATTGTGTTGTGCAAATATAAGTTTATATTGTGCAAATATTAGTTTATAAAATTGCACTTTTCATATTTATATTTGACTTATAAAATTGCACTTTTCATTTTTATATTTGTACTTTTTCAAAGTAAAATTGCACCAATCCCCAATGTTGTGCAATTATAGTCTATTGATGAGCAAAAATAAGAGCATGTTGTGCAATAATTTATTGAGAAAGCATGAAATTATATTGAGAGAAAATAAGATCATGTTGAAAACAAATTCACAAGTCTTGACTGTTGTGCAAAAATAACCTATAGTTGAGCAAAAATAAGATGATGTTGAGCAAAATTTCACCAATCTCCCATGTTGTGCAATTATGGTCTATTGATGAGCAACTCTTAAAACAGAGTCGTGCAACTCTTAATACAGAGTCGTGCAACTCTTACAACAGAGTCGTGCAACTCTTACAACAGAGGCGTGCAACTCTTAAAACAAGGGTCGTGCAACTCTTACAACAGAGTCGTGCAACTCTTAAAAGAGAGTCGTGCAACTCTTACAAGAGAGTCGTGCAACTCTTAAAACAAGAGTCGTGCAACTCATACAACAGAGTCGTGCAACTCTTAAAACAGAGTCGTGTAACTCTTACAAGATAGTCATGCAACTCTTAAAACAAGAGTCGTGCAACTCTTACAACAGAGTCGTGCAACTCTTACAATAGAGTCGTGCAACTCTTAAAACAGAGTCGTGCAACTCTTACAACAGAGTCGTGCAAAAATAAGAGCATGTTGTGCAATAATTTATTGATGAGAAAAAATAAGAGAATGTTTACTTTCCTCCAAAATGATATCCTTTAATTATTTAACAATTGAACTCAAAGAATATGACAAAGAAGATTACAAAAAAAAAAGGGAATCCATTTTCATGTACTCGGTAAAGCAACTAATCTGTAGAAGGGAATCTCTTTGCAAGAAAACTTAATCCAAGGATGGACTTGGCTCCGAAAATTCTGCTGCTTGCTAGTGTTGCTCAATCCTCTTCCATTCTTGTTGTTTCTTCAGCTTACCAGCCGAACTCCTCTTGATTGCTAATGGTAACAAATCACTTTAACGTACTGATGGCATAACTGATGTTTGTCAGACAAAGGAGAAGCCTACTGATGACAATGAACAAGTTCCAAGTACTCATTGATGATGACATTGAGAGCTGCAGCCTCCTTCATTAGTAATGTAGTTGAAAAGAGAAAGGAAACAAGTATACACATTTAACATACTATCAATTGAAAGCAGACCAGTATTTTTGCAGCTAACAATCACATATTTTTAGCAAAATCAACTACAACCTCATCAAAACAGTGAATCTGTCAGTATGCTCTAAAAACTGCAGGAGTTTGCAAGGGCTTGGAAAAGGCTAATGTCCATCGTGTGGCTAAGCGCCAGCGTGATACAAACGGCTCTGGTAGGATTCACTAAATAAGTGTCAGTAATTTCTGGCTGCACAAAATTACCAATTATTAGCTTTCTCCTAATTTTGCACAGTGGTGGAAAAGCTGAGATTTTCACCTTCACTTTGTCACCACTATCACATGAGGAACTTTCTGATGCCATATCTCAATATCTTAGTAAGCAAGCCGCATTAGAATCCAGGGATGCATTTGAGCTCTATATTTGATGCCTTCCTTGCTGCTTGTTTGTCATATCTCAATACCTTAGTAGGCATTTTGCAGCAGCTTGATTACCAGCTTAGTCCAATGCCAAGAATTGGTACTGGCTCCTACCCGTGAACTTGCACAGCAGATTGAAAAGATGAGAAGAAGTATCAAAGTCTGGATAGTATTAGATATCAAATCCCAAAGAAGAAACTCAATTCTAAAACTAAGTTCAATAGCAAAGAGACTGGTCACAAGGAATGGAACCACATAGATAGCCTATGCGGGATTTGAACCCGCATCATTGTGCGTAGGCACATTGCTCTACCATTTTGAGCTAATAGGCTTTGGTGCAAAACCTCCAAGCTAGGCTAAAGTAGGACAATGAGCAAAAGAGCTATTCTTATTAGGTGTTCTTTATGCTACTTTACGTATGGGACTGGGAGTGCCTTTATATCTTTCCCATCTTTATTTTCGATGAACAGTAGCATGACATTTGCAAACATAAATCTCAAGGAGAGGAACAAGGAGAGGTACTGAAGTACGAGAATGGATATCACAAAAACTATCAAATAGAAATCCATCTAAATCCTGTCCAACAGTAGCTATAAACCAACCAAATCAATTTGCTGTTTCGAGTTTATCCAACTCTTTTGAGCCATATAGAAGAGCAACACCGCCACCTGAAAACTAGGAAGTTAAGAGTATGTCCACTAGGCGAAATGAGATCAAGTATATGGCTAGAAGCAAGGTTACCTGGCACTATACCCCCCTCGACAACTGCCTTTGTGGCATTGAGTGCATTTGTGACTGTCTTTCTTCTCACCCACTTCGGCTTCACTAGCACATCCAATCTGATTAAAAAAAATATGCCAGGAGTCTCAACCACAACAGAACAAGTAGCTATGAATCTGATGTTGTCATCTATAACAATCCCACTTGATTCGTCAGCTATCATTATCAACAAAAACATTTACAAATAACACAGGATATAATTAGGAGGGCAACATGCCTTCAACACAGCTACGCCACCTGACAATTTAGCCAACCTCTCCTGCAACTTCTCTTTGTCGTAGTCAGAAGTGCTCATTTCAATTGCAGACCTAATCTGTTATCAAGTCAGGTCACAAAGATTTAAAAATTCTAGTGGCTAATATACCAAGTTCTGGTTGCAAATATGACTCATAATGGCACCGCCCATCGCTGCCTTAATACGAAATTTTATAAAACATCTCCCAATAAAATAGCATAAAGAATTCTTCAAAAGTTGATTACTATCTTATTAACTAACAAGCAGAATTGGTTAGGAAGTAGTAAGGTCCAGATTGCAGGAGTGTGAAAATACATGCAGGCATTTCACTGCCAAACTAGCGAAGAAATCAAGGAAATCATATTCCACTACAGAGCTGTCGGATTGAAAAAAGGGAGAAAAAGGAGAGCTAGTTCAACAAAAGCTTATTATTCTTCCATCAAAATTAACCAGTAAAGGAACAGAACTCAACGAATGCCTAGGAATCTAGGATGATTCTAATACTTGAGTTGATAATCATGTCATGAATAATAAAACCATATGAGAGAGAGAGAGAGAGAGAGAGAGAGAGTTTGCATTTTATATAATCACAATGAACCATTCCCATTGCTGTTCATTACGAAGAGCAAACACCTTACCTGTCAAGACAATTGGATAGCTATGAGGATAGGTTGACACATCATTGCAATCAAAGCCTGATGAATAGAATTCAACTCCTGCAGGCAATACACACTGCATTATGCAGGCACCAAAAGAAGTATCAGCAGGTGAACTGAAAATATGAAATCGTGATGCAAGTATCAGATCCATGACTACTTCAGACTGAGAAGATATGAAAGAAACAGAAATTATTCCCAAGGAGATCTAACAAAGTTGATACAAGCTTGTACATTATTCCCAAGGAGATCTAATTTTAGAGAGCTATTGTCATATTTCATTGTTGAATTATCATTAGAGCTGAATAAAGAGATCAAACAATGTCAAAACTAAAAGTTGCACAACTCAGTCTTAGAAGTTGCACGACTCAGTCTTAGAAGTTGCACAACTCAGTCTTAGCCTTAGAAGTTGCACAACTCAGCCTCAGAAGTTGCACAACTCAGCCTCAGAAGTTGCACAACTCAGCCTCAGAAGTTGCACAACTCCGCCTCAGAAGTTGCACAACTCCGCCTCAGAAGTTGCACAACTCCGCCTTAGAGTTGCACAACTCCGCCTTAGAGTTGCACAACTACGCCTTAGAGTTGCACAACTACGCCTTAGAGGTTGCACAACTCCGCCTTAGAGGTGCACAACGCGGCCTTAGAGTTGCACAACGCGGCCTTAGAGTTGCACAACACGGCCTTAGAGTTGCACAACTCTCTCGAAAGCTCTTTTGGTGCCTCCAATCCAACATCAGAATTTTACAATTTTGTTAAGTACTGTTTCCAATGATGCAATCATGAACATTGAAGATAAACACTTAAAAGAACCAGAGCATTACGAAGAAATAGAGCTAACCTTTACGCTCATCTGAAGCATCATGGTATTCCTCCTCTGCTGCTCCTTCCTCTTCAGCTTCAGCCACTGTCACTATATCATCACCAGCAGGATTTCCATCTTTCTCATCAGGGTAACGGACAACCACCACTGGGCAAACACATTGATGCACACAGTAGTCGCTGACACTCCCAAGCCTACCATTGCCTCCTCGTCTCGTTGCACCAAAACCCCGGCTTCCCCATGATAACCGCGTTGAAGCCCAACCTTTCAACTTCTAGACACAACCTCTCCTTCATGTCATGATCCTTAACAATATGTATCTTGTAAGGAACCTGTCAAATATTATAAATAAGAGAACCATTTGAGCTATTCCATCAATCAAAACAGGAAGAGATCACTATTTGTAGTTCTTCAAGTAATAAGCAATAACAAATTAAATGCACATGAACCACCACATGCTCCTAGTGATACCCAAGATTGGAAGGAGCTGTTGCCATTTTGACACACACACACATGGCACCATGAAGTGCGGAAATCATCGAGAGCTTGGGTACGCAGAGTTTCGGAAAATATCGAGAGCTTGAGATCGGAAAATATCAAGAGCTTGAGAGCGGAAAAATTATAGACTAAAGGTCATACCTAGAATCAATTTTAAATCTGGTTATAATATACAAAAAGTTAAACCAATTTTAAATCTAAGGTGAACAAATCAATCCTGGAGATCTATGCTTCTAAGTTAGAAAAGTCAAGGCAAGTCACAAATGAAGCACACAGCAACAAATACATGCTGAGATTGAACTTCACCATCACAATGAAAATCCATGCCCAAATCAGCACACAGCAGACAAGCATAGCAAGCCAATTAAATCAAAATTTCGGCCCCAACCATAGCATAGCAAGCAACAAGCAAATTAAATTGCAGCAACAAGTACAGCTCAAGAGAAGGAGAACTAAGCTCAAGAGAGCTCCACATGTAACCTGAACAATCAGAGCTCATGAGAAGGAGAAACCTGAACAATCAATTGACAGAGCAAGCAAATCGAGATCAACAGACCAAGACAGAGCAAGCAAATCGAGGGAGCAAGCAAATAGAGATCAACAAAATTGCTGCAGGCCAACACAGAGCAAGCAAATCGAGATCAACAGACCGAGATTGACAGACGAGAAGGCGATTGCAGGCCACATAAAATGGTTCTAACTAAGGGAAAAGCAATCAGACTTACAATTCGAGACACAAGGCAGCAGCAGCAACTAATTAGGGATGTCCATGATCTTGTCCTCGACCGGCTTCGCACAATCAGGAGGTTGATGGAGCAGACGGAGACGATGATGGAGCGAGGAGCGAGGAGCTCGGGCCTGGATCGCCACTCTGCGAAGTGTTGCTCCTCATCAGCGAATACGACTAGGAATGAGGTGCCATGGCCGGCGACGAGGGGAGCGGCGGCAGGTGGACGGCGGGATGGAGATGGCGAGAGAGTGAGAGAGAGCGATGGAGACGGAGAGAGAGCGCGCGATGGGGACGGCGAGAGAGAGAGGTTAGAGAGAGAAATCTAACATTGAATTAGGATTATATAGGGGCTATTTCGCAAATTTGTCCAAACCCACGTCTATTCCGCAAATACGTCCAATTATTGTGCCCATTTCGCAAATTTTTTCTTTTTTTAGAGCAGTGATCAAAATTAACAAAAATATTAATAGATACATAGTAGTAAATATTTGATAGGTGTTATCGATTATTTTTGGTGGAAGAAATTATTTATATCAAAATTAATTATTTCATAGTTATTTTATTTATATCTATATTATTTTTCAGGAGACTGAGTTATTTAGATCTAGATTAATTTTAATCTTATATTTTCAGTTATTAGTTTAATTATCATAATGTAATTCATATTTATTTATTTATTTTCATATTTATGATCGGATTTTTTTTATAGATAATAAATGTAATTTTATAAAATTATGTTAACATATTCCCGTGCAGAGGACGGGGCATACACTAGTGTCAATATATAACGGATACAGATCGAAGATCCATCCAAATGAATTGCATAAAACACCTATATAACGTAGAATAGATAATCTTCCCTCGGAAACTAAATAGCGTTTTTTTTTTGTTGCGATCCAGGGCTTGTTTAGTTGTTTTAGTTTGTTTGTATCTCTCGTCTAGTTTGTGACTCTTGTCCGTTGAGATCCGTTGCCGTATAACACTGCGTTGACCATCGAAAAGTTCATCTCTATCCACTTATCAACCAAAACAAGTGGATAATAATTAATAACTCTCGGCTTGCTATACACCTGGTATTGTATTGTCAAACAATACGTTGTGGTTATCATCTTTCCGCATCGACAAAATTTTTTTTTAGTCTGAAAAAATATTTGTTGACATGAGAAGTTAGTGTTGGTAAAATGACGGTCAATTTTGCAGACATGAACTTTTTGTATCGACAAACTTTTTCAAGGCCATAAAAGCTTATCGACACCGAAATTCAGTGAATGATATTGTATTTGGCGATAATTTGACGATGCGTATAACATAACCCTAACTCTCTGACCATCCATCATAAGACTATGTCTGGATAACCAATTATTATAATGCAATATTATCTGTTATAAATTATAATAATTGATTATCCAAACACACTCTTATTATTCATTTTCATTAATTGAGTTATATCGTTTTGATTTAAACATAGTAAAGTTATATATGTCAAACTTTTTTTTAAATATAAAATATATTATTTTATGTATAATACTCCTTCCGTTAATTAAAACTTGACGTTTTACTATTTACGTACGTTTTTTAAGATGTTAAAAACTATATAAAATATTGGGTGTTTTTGCTAACTAGCTTATTTTGAACCTTTTATTAAGTGATTAGCACCCAAACTAATTTAATTAGTTTGGGTTAGCACCCTTCCCAAATGGTCAATGGTCAACTGTTTGACCATTGACTGGTCAACGGTCAACGTTGACCAACTCCTTTTTTTTTTTTTTTTAATGGTTACATATTTTGTGATGCCATTTTTTGCCTTTTTGATGCCACTTTTTTATTACATTTTATTTTCGCTTTAATGCCACTTTTATAGTGAAATAGTTTGATAACACTTTTTAAATGCCACTTTTTTCAAACTTTGATGACATTTTTTGTTTAATGTGATGTCACGTTGACTATTGATGCCTTTTTTTTTACTGTTGACTATTGATGACATTTTTTTATGTCAAATGTTTGATGATTTTTTTTTTACCGTGATGCCATATTTTTCAGAAGTAGTGATGTCACGTTGACCATTGATGATAT
This sequence comes from Persicaria maculosa, assembly GCA_963922045.1. Taxonomy (NCBI): domain Eukaryota; kingdom Viridiplantae; phylum Streptophyta; class Magnoliopsida; order Caryophyllales; family Polygonaceae; genus Persicaria; species Persicaria maculosa. The sequence continues at coordinate 15,576,609 of OY998253.1, forward strand.
TTTTACCGTGATGACATTTTTTGTTCACGTTGACTATTGATGCCATTTTTTTTACTGTTGGCTATTGATGACACTTTTTTGTTGTCAATTTTTTAATGATATTTTTTTTACCGCGATGTCATATTTTTTCAAAGTAGTGTTTTGATGACATTTTTTTTTCTACAATGTGATGCAACTTTTTCAAAGTAGTGTTTTGATGTCAGATGCCACTTTTTTAATCAAATCGTTTGATGCCATTTTTTTTTATAATTTAATCAATTGTATATCGATATATTTTCATCGATTCTACTTTTATTCATCGATGACACGTTTGTAATTACACTTCATTGATGCAATCACTTGTGATGACGTGTTTTTTTAACACAATTGATGAAAAAAGAGCATAAAATATAATTTAACTTGATTGATGACATCATTTATTGATGCCATCACTATGCCTTACTTAACCAAGGGTCTTGTGTAAGAAATGGATAAAAGTATAAAACCACCCACCACTATGCCTTACCACTACAAAAGTCCACCCACTACCCCCATTAAATGAGAAACACCAAAAAACGAGGTTAGGTCACCCATATTCCAACATATATATAAAGATATATGTTACAATAAAGAGGCTGGACCTCTTTCGGCATTCAACCATTCAATGGGAAAATAGGCTCAATTACAAATCAGCCCACTCCAAAAATAAACCCAATTTCCTCAAAAAACCGGTACCGGCTCGTGAGGAAGTATGCTACGCGGCTGAAAATAATTAAAAGGGTGTTAGTCCGGCCAATAAAAAATTAAGAGATGTTAATTAACTAATTGAATTAGCAAAGGTGATATTTCACCAAAATTTCTCTAAAATATTAACTTTTTAAATATTTTTTTAAAAACAAATGTAAAAAAAGTTGATATTTTATATAGTTTTTATCTTTCTAAAAAAGTGTACATAAATATTAAATAATAAGTTTTAATTAACAGAGAAAGTAATAATTATTACAGTATAATTCTAATTTTTTTTTATGATGAATTCTAATTCTACAAGAATAATAATACAAAATTCTTCTATAAATTCAACATTTTTCCCCTTTTCAACCATTCCTTCTCTTTCATTAAAGCCCTAAAGAGTACTAACACTTCACACATAATCCGTTTTCTTTATCGAGCGTTGTCTTTTATTTGTCTTTCTCCAACTATTTTTATATTTTTTCAGAGTCTTCCAACAATCTTTGTCCATCAAGCAAAACTTTAATTTTATTATTATTCGATCTCTTAAATTATAGTACTACATCAGTTGGACTTTTACTTTTCGGCACGTTTTTTAAAGAAGTGAAAAACTCTATTAAATATGTAAAACCTAGATCCAACTAGAAATCGGTTTTGATAAGCGGAAGCGAATAAGATCTAAACGAAATACGAAAGATCAAACGAGAATCACATGCAAGAGAACACACAAAGCGATTTTACGTGGTTCGATATAATACCTACATCCACGGGGCCTCAAGAGTTGGCCGAATCCACTATAAGAGAGTTAGTACAAGGGATGATACAAGCAATGAAAGCAAGCAACCCTAAACTAGTATCCATGTGAATCAGAGGTACAAGGAAGAAGAAGAAATCCCCCTGAATGGGATAAAACCAGAAGATCGATGAAGAAATCGATCTCTAGAACCCTAGATCTCAGAAGACGAGGAGAGCGGCCACCCAGGAGGACGCCGGAGCTCGATCCACCTTCCAGAGGAGCCACCAGCAACCTTTCTTCTCTGAGCGCTCAAGAACCGTCGGCAAGAGAAGGAGAAAACTCCAAACCCTAGAAACCCTAGCGGAGAGAGCGTTTGTGAGGAGAGAGAAAGACAGAAGCTGAAGTGTGAAGCTCTTGAGCCAAGAAGCGACGCTTTATAGCTAGGTCAAGAGCTGAGCACCAAAACGCAGCGCTTCAGGTAAAGAGGTAGGGCAAGCTCCGCATCTCTGGGCCGGGCTACCAGCTCGTCCATCGTCGAGATCCAGTTGTGCCAAGTAATGGGCTGAAGCCCAATACCAGGTAATCTAACTTCTTCCCAATCATACCTTATACAAATAACATATATAGTATAGTTTATGCATATATGTTAACCCTGCTATAGTTATGGTCTCGTTAGAGGATCAAGCCTAAATAGGCTCAATACTACTCAGTCGAGACACATACTATAGTGCATCATATATGTATAACATATACTATAAGTTACCTGTATAATCATCATACACACATACATGTCCAAGCATACATAAAACAATATTACATGCCAAAGGAAAAACTTAGGAAAGTAAACACATAACATAACATTACAAACACACCTCGACTTTTCTAAGTCTTGCACTGGCCAGACTCAGACTCAACAAATAAGTGGATTCTTCATGGCCAGGTCCGTCCTCAGCCCAAGCATACATCACACACAGAGATCACTCAAGTTCCTCCAAGTGGAGGAAGTTCCTGCAAAACACAAATTTATCATGAGGGACAATTTTAGTGCCAAAATCTGCATGATTAAATCTAACATCGATATTCTTAACATGAATGATGTTATCTTCAACTTTTTCACGAATGAAATGATATCTAACATCAATATGTTTAGTACGCTCATGGTACATAGGATCTCTACACAAATATAGAGCACTTTGGCTATCTATATGCAACACAGATGTATAATGCTTCAGTTCCACTTCTTTCAAAATACCTTGTAGCCAGATAGCTTCTTTACAAGCTTCTGTAGCAGCAATGTATTCTGCTTCAGTGGAAGACAATGCAACTATAGGCTGTTGTTGGGACTTCCAGGAAATACAATTACCTGCCCATGTATAAACATAGGATGTAATTGATTTCCTAGTGTCCTTGTTACTAGCATAGTCAGCATCAACAAAGCCATGTAATTCAGATGCAGAAGTATGCTCAGAATATAACAATGACATATTAACAGAGCCAAGTAAGTATTTCAACAAGTATTTCATGGATAACCAGTGCTTCTCAGAAGGATTAGACATGAATCTACTTAGAGTACTGATAGTAAATGCCAAATCAGGCCTAGTACAGATCATAGAGTACATAACAGACCCAACGACAGCATCATATGGTTTAGACTTCATATTTTCATCTCAACAGCAGACAAAACATCCTTAGATTTAGTCAAATCAAGATGAGGACCTAAAGGAATATTATTCACTTTATCACCAGAAATATGAAACCTGGCAAGCAACTTATGAATGTAATCACATTGATGCTGTAAAGGCTCGGATTTTTAAATAATAAATTTTAATAAATAATTAAATAAAAGGGATTTAGGCCAAAAAAAAAATTCAGATATTTGAAAATCCTCATCTTCGCCTTAAAAATCGTATTTTAAAATCCTTCCGGCATTGTTTTAGAATTTTGATTTTGACGGAATTTGATTCCGCTTTTGAGTTGCGAGACTTGATAAATTAATTTAATTTCGATAATGGTTTACAAATTCGATTTAAATTGTCTAGTGTCGGGATTTTGTTTAGCGAGCAGAATTGGAATCGGGCATTGGGATTTTAAATTGATTGTTAATGTCATTTCTTAAATTTTATTTTCCATTCCTTAAATTTTCTTCCCTCTCTCTCTCTCTCTTTCTCTCTCTCATTGCCAGCACAGTACATGTTCTCTTCCTCACATACCTGCTCTCCTAATTTTGGCAAAGAGTCAAAGTCCAACCCTTACAGATCCCACGCCAACCAACACTGCAGAGCAAGCACCCCCTTTTGTTTTCTTATATTCAAACAACCTCTCCTCCTCTTCACTCCCATTTTGTTTTCAAACACAAAGCCACCAAAACCCCATTTTTGCTCCCTTGATTCCCTGTTACTCAGTCCACAAGGCCACAACCACCACGCCTACACTCACCACTCCCTCGGAGCCGCCAGCAGTAGCCGACGGAGATCCCGGACACTGAGCGCCCTTGAGCGCGACCTCGAACCGTCCCTGCTCCTTCCCGAGAGGCCGAGCACCACAACCCCCGCTCCCTCCCCTCCTTCCTCGACGAGCAGTGACAGCACCAACATTTCCGCCCCCATTCGACGCATTCCGGAGCTGCCAGCAGCCACCAGTAGCGGTTGGTGCCGCCAGTAACCTCCGCAGCCACCGATAGGATGTGTTGTGATATGATACATGAGACAATAAAGTGTTATTGTGTGAAAGATGATGTTTGATGAATATGCTGACATTCGATGACTAATATACTGCTTGACCCCCCCCCCTACGCGGAACAGAATTCGGATAGGTTGATAAGATGATTAGGTGAATTATGTGTTCATTAAGAGAAAAACCCCTATTATGACTGGTTCTACTGGTATTGCGATGAGAGAGGCGATCGTGAGATTTGACTTGAAGTGGCGTACTGACTCCATGACACCTAACCTCTTTGATCTCTTGACATGTGTGCTTGCGTGATAAGTTATGAGAATTCGATGATGCACTTGTGATGCCTTTTGTATGAGGTAGATATACTCTACGACTCGTGATATGATGTTGAGATTTTGTTATTGCTTTTGGCGTGATAGTATGATTTATGTTATGGGAAAACATGTTATATTTTTTAGATGTCGAATGGGTAAGATTATCATGATTGATGTTGAGATTGCCATATTAAGTTGAGAAAACATGCTTTTGGCTGATGATGTTATGAGTTGATGAGTTGATTTACTTATGTGCACATTGAGTTGAGAGTGATGAGAAATAATTTTGGAACCTAGAAAGAGAATATGGGATTAGCCCTTAGAGGTGGATGATTCCACCTCCGTGCTTCTGAATTTGATTGATGGTTATGCGAGAAACTGATCTGGTGGTTAGAAGATTTTGACGAAATCTTGATTTGAAAGGATTTGACTTGTTTTGGTGTAAGGTTTCTTGATTAGACGTTGGATTTAAAGATTTTGAACGGTTTTGAAAAATGACCAACTTTGATTGTAAAAGAATGAACGATATCGAGAATTTTGAGGCTAATCTTTATTTTCACTTGCGGGATCCCTTTAGAACTTTTCAAACCCGGGCAACTCTATGATACTTCACGAAGTGGATACATGCATTTATGGGGGCGCCTATAGGGTGCTTGCTAAGACCTAGTGATGCTATTGTAGAACTTTTAGAGTTGTGGTACTTCCGAAAAGTCGAAGCGAGGATGTGATAGGGGCGCTTATCGCATACTTGTCAAGACCAATTGGAGATGTCATGACCGTGGCTAAGATGTTGCGAGAATCCCGGAAGACGCAACCGAGATGATTACAAGATCTTTGGACATGGTCCTTGGACTCATCAATTCACTCCTCATCCCCTACTTTATTTTGGTTAGTCTCGGGGACGAGACTTGTTTTTAGAGGTGGATGATGTAAAGGCTCGGATTTTTAAATAATAAATATTAATAAATAATTAAATGAAAGGGATTTAGGCCAAAAAAAAAATTCAGATATTTGAAAATCCTCATCTTCGCCTTAAAAATCGTATTTTAAAATCCTTCCAGCATTGTTTTAGAATTTTGATTTTGACGGAATTTGATTCCGCTTTCGAGTTGCGAGACTTGATAAATTAATTTAATTTCGATAATGGTTTACAAATTCGATTTAAATTGTCTAGTGTCGGGATTTTGTTTAGCGAGCGGAATTGGAATCGGGCATTGGGATTTTAAATTGATTGTTAATGTCATTTCTTAAATTTTATTTTCCATTCCTTAAATTTTCTTCCCTCTCTCTCTCTCTCTTTCTCTCTCTCATTGCCAGCACAGTACATGTTCTCTTCCTCACATACCTGCTCTCCTAATTTTGGCAAAGAGTCAAAGTCCAACCCTTACAGATCCCACGCCAACCAACACTGCAGAGCAAGCACCCCCTTTTGTTTTCTTATATTCAAACAACCTCTCCTCCTCTTCACTCCCATTTTGTTTTCAAACACAAAGCCACCAAAACCCCATTTTTGCTCCCTTGATTCCCTGTTACTCAGTCCACAAGGCCACAACCACCACGCCTACACTCACCACTCCCTCGGAGCCGCCAGCAGTAGCCGACGGAGATCCCGGACACTGAGCGCCCTTGAGCGCGACCTCGAACCGTCCCTGCTCCTTCCCGAGAGGCCGAGCACCACAACCCCCGCTCCCTCCCCTCCTTCCTCGACGAGCAGTGACAGCACCAACATTTCCGCCCCCATTCGACGCATTCCGGAGCTGCCAGCAGCCACCAGTAGCGGCTGGTGCCGCCAGTAACCTCCGCCGCCACCTTCTCCTCGTTCTCCTGTTTTCCCCAAAACCGAACGGTATGCCTTCAATCCTTCAATTTCCGATCCAAAGCCTTGTAAAGGTCCCCCCTTTTTTTGACCTCTCCCTTCGTCTTTGGCCGAGAATCGCACCCTCAAGACTCCGGCGAGCCACATCGAGTTCCGACGAAGCTTCTCCGGCGAATCGACGCCCCTCGGTGAGAACCTCTCTCCCTCGCTCTCTCTCTCTCGCTTCTTGTTCCGTATATCTGTGCGTCGGTGTATTCGGGTCGAGTGGCCGGAGCCCAGCTCCACCGCCACCGGAGGCCTCCCCTCCCCTCTTTCCCCTCCGGTTTCCGAGCTCGGGAGGCTCTCCGTGCTTCCTTCTTTCGTCATTCAAAGGAAGAAGAAGCAGCATGTGGGCCCCCTTCTTTTATTTAACCTCCTTTCCATCTGAATTCAAGGAAGGCAGAGTGAGTGGGCCGGGTTTGGGCTTTAGAATTTGGATCCGGGTTATATCAATTGAGAGAAGGGTATTTGGTGTGAGCTAAGAGATTGGGCGGGTCTGGACCATTTTTCCGGGTTTAAGTCTGGGCACATCTTCATTGTTATAAATTGTTATTGTACTGGATATTGTTTTACATAGGCTCATGTTATATATGTAGGTATTTAAATTCAAAACGCTATTGTATTATTATTATAGTATTTTAATTGGTTATCGTTAAATTGTTTTGAGCGAAATTGTTTGGGTTATAATATGGGATTGATTTTGATGATTAGCCAAATATTGTTGTTAATTGATTTAATTTAGTTTTATCTGATTATTTAAATTAACTTATTGGGAAATAATTATGTGGTATTTTAATATATGATTTAGAGAGGGTAAAATTAGTTATTGATGTCATTTTAAAAGTGATTTGTTAAAATGGATTGATTTTTGTGTTTATTTTAGATAAATAATGTTTGAATTATTTTAAAAGGGGGTTTTCAAGTTTCCGAAAATATCTCTTAAATGATTTATTGTTTGAAAACCAAAATGTCGGAATTAATTCTATAATATGATTTTGAGGTATTGGTTTTATGGTTTAAATGTTTAATGTCGGGATTCTTTGTCTTGGTTTGATAATGTTGGTTTTGAGAAGGAAGTTTGGAAATATTGCTGGTATGTTTTATCAATGGTTTTGATTGGAAGAATGCTTTTGGTTGATCAAATCGGAAAGGTTTTGGAAAATGGTTTTACCATCGATAGTTTTAAGGATATTGAGAACATGGGTTCGTGTGTGTAAGAATGTTGGTTCGGTAGCTTATGGAAATGGCTTGATGATAGGCGTGTATTGCGGTTGGATTGCTTTTGGACTTGCGTTTGAGCCCTTGATTGCGTTATTTGCTGTTCTGCATTCTCAGGTAAGTTCCCTAGGGGGCTTACTCAGGTTGGACATTCATGCCTGTTGTTGCATTTTATGTTAGGTGTTGCATATGCATAAAAGCATGCCATGTAGTATCCTGTTTAGGTTGCACTAATTGAATGAGCATCTGCTTACTTATTGCGTTTGAAACAGAACGGTCGTTATCTGTGATAGTCCTAGAGTCTTTGCTAGGGTCATAGGGTAGCCCAGCCTCATCGGGTACCCCGAGTCAATCGAGTCATGAACTTCCTTATATTATGAGATGCCTGCGTGCTTTATTGTGTAGCGGGTTAGGCATGCGTGCCGCCCGATTATGATGGAATGCATTCACGAGTTGGCCAGTCTCCGCCCTATCGGAAGGGGGTGGAGGTAGGAGAGGGATATGCCATTTGGCATTGTCTTGGGCCCTTTACAGTATTTCTGCACATTATTATGAACTAGGAGCATGCTAGTGTGTTTGACTTTCGTACTGCATTAGAGCATCTTTATTAGGTATAGCACATACTATGTGGCCTCAACGAGGACTGCCGGTCCCGCATGAGTGGCTCGATCTGACTCCTTTCCTCGTTCTTTTTTTAAGGTATTTTCTGCAGATTTTGAGTGCTCGATGTCGGTACGACGGGGTTCCCTTTTGGCGAATCGAAGAATTTGGCTAATATCCTAATTTAGTAAAATGGTATTACACACTCATGATTTGGTTTTGACCGGTTCTACCGTGACACTTGTATCTTTACTTTGCTTTCGCCTTACTTTTGTTTGAAATGGATTCCGTGACATAGTCTTAGGATAGGTTAAGGGTACCCAACGGCCCTTTGATGTTTTTAGGGTTTGAAATCCCTCTTTCCACTAATCTTAAAATGAGTTTGAAACCTCGACCCGTACCTGGATTGCAAGATCCGAACAAGGGGTTTTATCCCTTGAAACGTAACCCGGAAATCATAATTCTGGGCCGTTACAAAGATGGTATCAGAGCTGAGGTTGTGCAATTCGGGTACACAAGGGTCGAGTGTATGTTTTGAAAATTGCCCACAAATTTCCAGGACTTTTGAAAAGGATTTGAAAGGATTTTAAGAAGGGCAAAATGAACTTAAGATGTCTAACAGAAATTGGACTAAGTAATGAACTTGACTTGTAATAAAAGAGGAAAACCGACCAAACGGGGACGCGAGTGGGTAGTAAAGGCGCTAGATCACCCCTATTGGATGTAGTTGGGAATGGGTAGGCAAATATCAGCTTGTTCTTTACAGATGGGTTGGGAGACTCAAATGAGATCATTATGAGTGTTATTAATTGATTCTATGCTGAGTGCTTGCTATGTTAGAGATCTGATTTGGTATGCCTAACAATGAGTTGTGTATTAACTGATCTGTGCAAACGGGATAGTGGGAGTACCCTTGTTTCTGTATGGTCAACCCAGTTATGTGTAATAGCCCGTTCCACTATGCTAAACCCTTGAGGATCTTATTGAGTCTTTCTCCCGGATGTCAGTATCTTTCACGGGAATCGGGTTGGTTATTAACACATTGTGTCGGAATCATGTGTGAATATGAGGGTTGTTTGAGTGATTATTGGAATATGGTCCTTGGCGTAATTCCGAGTTAAAGAGTAAGGTGTTTATGGGGTTGTCCTTCTCTATTCTTATGACGATCAACTAGTGCCTCCTTTCCACAAAGAGTCGTAGCATAGTCCCACGGGAAGCAAGGATGATGAGTCGGTTGGGGAAAGTCAATGGTTGCCCTTAGGGATCTCTGCCCGGTTGTAATGGTGACTCTCTCTGAACTGCATGACATGATTTTGTAATCTCCCGCATGTACCTTGTAAATGATCGTTAGTAAGAAGCTGCTCATGTTGTGCCTTGCTTTCTGTCATGATTTAATTGTTTAAGCTCATGTTGTGGTTAATTACATTGCTCAAGTTTCATGTTGTGTCTTGCCTTCTATCATGATTGTATGTCGTTATAGCATGTTTACTTGGCCTGTTGACCGCATGATCGATTGGAAGCATGAACCACATGATATGAACCTACGTGATCGTTATCTCCTCTTGAATTAGGTTCATGATAGTGTGATCAATTCCTCTTTGTATGAATGTTGATAGATGATCATCTTAGCATGTTGGATGATGACGTGTCAATGCCTATTATCCCTTTTGTGACAAGAATCAATAGCATGTCCGTTGTTATGTATACATCAGGTTAATTATTGTTGCTTACTCTGCAATTTATACTGTTGTGTGATACTTGCACTGAAATGGGATTATGTTGGTGTAAATGAGCCTTGATAAATGCATGTTTTATCCCAGTATGTGTTGGTTTGAACTCATGTTCCCGTGTTCCAGCTATATTGCCTTGTTGCTTAAACTCGTAGTATACATCGTAAAACCTTCCTCATGCTTCTATATTGTTGGAATGTGATTGAATTGATTTCCTACGTGACGTCATGATTAGTTGCATGCATGTATCGTATGTTATGTTGAACCTTTAGTATCATGTAGGATCCTTGGTGGTGACTCGTGTGAATTGTATATTGCCTGCATTATTGCTGATTTTCTCTCGAGTTAGGTTCCTGATAGTGTGGTTCTTCCCTCTTTCTATTACCATAACATGTCTTACTCATGCAAATTAGATTGATGTTGAATTCGATGATCGATTGCTTTCGGTGATGGTTTATCATAGAATGCTTACATGTTATCACTCGGTAGTGTTTCCCTATTACGTTATGAATTCCTCTTTTGTTGGCATAGATGTATGACTTGGCACCTCGCATGATCACACACCACGTTATATCATTTCACATATACATGACGCATGAATGTTAGAATGAATTTAGTCGAGTTACCTTGATTGTGGTCATGATTCGATATGTGCTAGTAGTATCCTGTAGGGCTTATGATTTCCAATATGACTCACTAAATGATTACATGTTGTACATGTTCTATGAGGTGATAACTATTGTACATTTATATGTGTCCTATGATGGTTCGTTCTTAGCATGATTATAATCTATTACCCATGATGTTCTTCTTGTTACATTTGATGATTCCTCATGTTTCGTGAACATCCTGTTAACCCCCTTTTTAATGACTCCTGACTGTGCTTGTATCACATCATGTGTCGCTAGTATCATGTAGGACATGTGCTTTCTAAATGTATCTCGCCGTACGATTACGTGTCATACTTGACCTATTATATGATCATTGTGTTAGATGAGACAATTATTATGTTCTCCTATGTGTTCTCGTATGATGCATACACTAAAGCTCGTGCATTGTTCATATATGTGACAATTGTGATGCCCATTAAATCCCGCATATCTTGCTTAAGTTGCTAGGCATATCTACTTTCACGGATAATGGACTACTATCTTGTCTCGTATGCATCCGTGTGGCACTCGAATATGTCCTTTTGGAATGAATACGTATGTCGCGCTCCTCGAGATAGGTACATGTTAGTGTGGATTAAAATGATTGATATACCCCATGATGAATTTGTGTCTACTTGTCATAATTGCAACCTAATAGACCTTCATAAGGGCATTGTTGCTATTCTCGGGTCGGAGTCTTGTCTCTAGTCTTGTCGTCTTTAGCATTGGTCTTTGTTTGTCTCCGAAAGGAACATTGGGTGTCCGTCCCTGTCACTCCCCTATCTCCACTAACTTGAACTCATACGTGATACATCGGACGAGTGACGCATGAAAGAGGGGACAGAAAGTTGCATAGCGATAGAACAGTGCAGCAGAAGTGTGGGCCCATAACCCACGAGCCTCAGGATCTATGATGTCGGCGGAACAGGCACGCATCGAGAATTCTGATTACTGTGTACGATATGACTTACAAGTGGGAGTGTTCTCCGTTCGAATTGCTAACCCTTTTGAATTTGTTGACGGTGATATTGCACTGACCTAGCGATGGGATTTACGCGTTGATGTGCTGACTTGATGATGACTAATGCCTATTGTCTATGATGATATGATTTGATGCCTTATAGATCACATGTACCATGATGTCTTGACGAGCTGCTACTCTAAGTTGCTAAGCATGATTTGAATTCCTTGCCTATAAAATGTGAACTACATATGCTGAGAAACCTGAACTGTCTATTAGATAAGGTTATGATGAAACTTGCTAGCTTGACTTGATTATGTGCATATATGATGATTTGTAATAACGATTGAGCATGACGGTAAATTGAGATTTATCGACGCAGTTGCAATGTTTAATGCTGAACTAATGATGCTATTGATATAAATGCTAGTTGATATGATGTGGTCCTTATGTGTAATAATGTCCATGATTGCTTCTTCTTTGAACTTGTGGGTGAGGGTTCTCTTGTGAGGTGGTTGATGATTGGTAAAAGACTTCTAGGCAGTTAGGATGATCGATGGTATTACGAGGTAAGACGCGAGAGAGAGATCCATGTGGTTAGTAGGGTATGATGCTTGTGATGTCTTGAGTAGTATATGAAGTGTGGGGAATGACTTTTGAGAGTGTTGAGGATATAGTATGAGAGGGTTCTCGGGTGTGGAGTTAGAGATAAGAGTTGGATTCTTAGAGGTGGATGGTGTGTGTGAGAGTTTGGTGGAATGAGGGCGAGATTTGAGCATCGAGATGGATTGGGATTTCTTTGGGGGGGAATTTTGTCTGAGTTGACATTGGCGAGTCTAGAAGAAGATTAGTCTTGGCTTGAGTGTGGAGATGGGCGAGTGGGGATTGAGTTTATTTTGACTGGTATGATGTGAGGATTTCTTTATTATGTGATTTATTTATATCTGCTGACATGATGTTAGATAGCGAACATGGTAAGACCTGATATGGAATGACACTACATGCTGAAATCTAATTGATAGTGGCAATGTTATCATGATATATTGATGCTTGCTATCCTGTTATATTATTTTAGAAGCATGATAGGATGTGTTGTGATATGATACATGAGACAATAAAGTGTTATTGTGTGAAAGATGATGTTTGATGAATATGCTGACATTCGATGACTAATATACTGCTTGACCCCCCCCCCCCCTACGCGGAACAGAATTCGGATAGGTTGATAAGATGATTAGGTGAATTATGTGTTCATTAAGAGAAAAACCCCTATTATGACTGGTTCTACTGGTATTGCGATGAGAGAGGCGATCGTGAGATTTGACTTGAAGTGGCGTACTGACTCCATGACACCTAACCTCTTTGATCTCTTGACATGTGTGCTTGCGTGATAAGTTATGAGAATTCGATGATGCACTTGTGATGCCTTTTGTATGAGGTAGATATACTCTACGACTCGTGATATGATGTTGAGATTTTGTTATTGCTTTTGGCGTGATAGTATGATTTATGTTATGGGAAAACATGTTATATTTTTTAGATGTCGAATGGGTAAGATTATCATGATTGATGTTGAGATTGCCATATTAAGTTGAGAAAACATGCTTTTGGCTGATGATGTTATGAGTTGATGAGTTGATTTACTTATGTGCACATTGAGTTGAGAGTGATGAGAAATAATTTTGGAACCTAGAAAGAGAATATGGGATTAGCCCTTAGAGGTGGATGATTCCACCTCCGTGCTTCTGAATTTGATTGATGGTTATGCGAGAAACTGATCTGGTGGTTAGAAGATTTTGACGAAATCTTGATTTGAAAGGATTTGACTTGTTTTGGTGTAAGGTTTCTTGATTAGACGTTGGATTTAAAGATTTTGAACGGTTTTGAAAAATGACCAACTTTGATTGTAAAAGAATGAACGATATCGAGAATTTTGAGGCTAATCTTTATTTTCACTTGCGGGATCCCTTTAGAACTTTTCAAACCCGGGCAACTCTATGATACTTCACGAAGTGGATACATGCATTTATGGGGGCGCCTATAGGGTGCTTGCTAAGACCTAGTGATGCTATTGTAGAACTTTTAGAGTTGTGGTACTTCCGAAAAGTCGAAGCGAGGATGTGATAGGGGCGCTTATCGCATACTTGTCAAGACCAATTGGAGATGTCATGACCGTGGCTAAGATGTTGCGAGAATCCCGGAAGACGCAACCGAGATGATTACAAGATCTTTGGACATGGTCCTTGGACTCATCAATTCACTCCTCATCCCCTACTTTATTTTGGTTAGTCTCGGGGACGAGACTTGTTTTTAGAGGTGGATGATGTAAAGGCTCGGATTTTTAAATAATAAATATTAATAAATAATTAAATGAAAGGGATTTAGGCCAAAAAAAAAATTCAGATATTTGAAAATCCTCATCTTCGCCTTAAAAATCGTATTTTAAAATCCTTCCAGCATTGTTTTAGAATTTTGATTTTGACGGAATTTGATTCCGCTTTCGAGTTGCGAGACTTGATAAATTAATTTAATTTCGATAATGGTTTACAAATTCGATTTAAATTGTCTAGTGTCGGGATTTTGTTTAGCGAGCGGAATTGGAATCGGGCATTGGGATTTTAAATTGATTGTTAATGTCATTTCTTAAATTTTATTTTCCATTCCTTAAATTTTCTTCCCTCTCTCTCTCTCTCTTTCTCTCTCTCATTGCCAGCACAGTACATGTTCTCTTCCTCACATACCTGCTCTCCTAATTTTGGCAAAGAGTCAAAGTCCAACCCTTACAGATCCCACGCCAACCAACACTGCAGAGCAAGCACCCCCTTTTGTTTTCTTATATTCAAACAACCTCTCCTCCTCTTCACTCCCATTTTGTTTTCAAACACAAAGCCACCAAAACCCCATTTTTGCTCCCTTGATTCCCTGTTACTCAGTCCACAAGGCCACAACCACCACGCCTACACTCACCACTCCCTCGGAGCCGCCAGCAGTAGCCGACGGAGATCCCGGACACTGAGCGCCCTTGAGCGCGACCTCGAACCGTCCCTGCTCCTTCCCGAGAGGCCGAGCACCACAACCCCCGCTCCCTCCCCTCCTTCCTCGACGAGCAGTGACAGCACCAACATTTCCGCCCCCATTCGACGCATTCCGGAGCTGCCAGCAGCCACCAGTAGCGGCTGGTGCCGCCAGTAACCTCCGCCGCCACCTTCTCCTCGTTCTCCTGTTTTCCCCAAAACCGAACGGTATGCCTTCAATCCTTCAATTTCCGATCCAAAGCCTTGTAAAGGTCCCCCCTTTTTTTGACCTCTCCCTTCGTCTTTGGCCGAGAATCGCACCCTCAAGACTCCGGCGAGCCACATCGAGTTCCGACGAAGCTTCTCCGGCGAATCGACGCCCCTCGGTGAGAACCTCTCTCCCTCGCTCTCTCTCTCTCGCTTCTTGTTCCGTATATCTGTGCGTCGGTGTATTCGGGTCGAGTGGCCGGAGCCCAGCTCCACCGCCACCGGAGGCCTCCCCTCCCCTCTTTCCCCTCCGGTTTCCGAGCTCGGGAGGCTCTCCGTGCTTCCTTCTTTCGTCATTCAAAGGAAGAAGAAGCAGCATGTGGGCCCCCTTCTTTTATTTAACCTCCTTTCCATCTGAATTCAAGGAAGGCAGAGTGAGTGGGCCGGGTTTGGGCTTTAGAATATGGATCCGGGTTATATCAATTGAGAGAAGGGTATTTGGTGTGGGCTAAGAGATTGGGCGGGTCTGGACCATTTTTCCGGGTTTAAGTCTGGGCACATCTTCATTGTTATAAATTGTTATTGTACTGGATATTGTTTTACATAGGCTCATGTTATATATGTAGGTATTTAAATTCAAAACGCTATTGTATTATTATTATAGTATTTTAATTGGTTATCGTTAAATTGTTTTGAGCGAAATTATTTGGGTTATAATATGGGATTGATTTTGATGATTAGCCAAATATTGTTGTTAATTGATTTAATTTAGTTTTATCTGATTATTTAAATTAACTTATTGGGAAATAATTATGTGGTATTTTAATATATGATTTAGAGAGGGTAAAATTAGTTATTGATGTCATTTTAAAAGTGATTTGTTAAAATGGATTGATTTTTGTGTTTATTTTAGATAAATAATGTTTGAATTATTTTAAAAGGGGGTTTTCAAGTTTCCGAAAATATCTCTTAAATGATTTATTGTTTGAAAACCAAAATGTCGGAATTAATTCTATAATATGATTTTGAGGTATTGGTTTTATGGTTTAAATGTTTAATGTCGGGATTCTTTGTCTTGGTTTGATAATGTTGGTTTTGAGAAGGAAGTTTGGAAATATTGCTGGTATGTTTTATCAATGGTTTTGATTGGAAGAATGCTTTTGGTTGATCAAATCGGAAAGGTTTTGGAAAATGGTTTTACCATCGATAGTTTTAAGGATATTGAGAACATGGGTTCGTGTGTGTAAGAATGTTGGTTCAGTAGCTTATGGAAATGGCTTGATGATAGGCGTGTATTGCGGTTGGATTGCTTTTGGACTTGCGTTTGAGCCCTTGATTGCGTTATTTGCTGTTCTGCATTCTCAGGTAAGTTCCCTAGGGGGCTTACTCAGGTTGGACATTCATGCCTGTTGTTGCATTTTATGTTAGGTGTTGCATATGCATAAAAGCATGCCATGTAGTATCCTGTTTAGGTTGCACTAATTGAATGAGCATCTGCTTACTTATTGCGTTTGAAACAGAACGGTCGTTATCTGTGATAGTCCTAGAGTCTTTGCTAGGGTCATAGGGTAGCCCAGCCTCATCGGGTACCCCGAGTCAATCGAGTCATGAACTTCCTTATATTATGAGATGCCTGCGTGCTTTATTGTGTAGCGGGTTAGGCATGCGTGCCGCCCGATTATGATGGAATGCATTCACGAGTTGGCCAGTCTCCGCCCTATCGGAAGGGGGTGGAGGTAGGAGAGGGATATGCCATTTGGCATTGTCTTGGGCCCTTTACAGTATTTCTGCACATTATTATGAACTAGGAGCATGCTAGTGTGTTTGACTTTCGTACTGCATTAGAGCATCTTTATTAGGTATAGCACATACTATGTGGCCTCAACGAGGACTGCCGGTCCCGCATGAGTGGCTCGATCTGACTCCTTTCCTCGTTCTTTTTTTAAGGTATTTTCTGCAGATTTTGAGTGCTCGATGTCGGTACGACGGGGTTCCCTTTTGGCGAATCGAAGAATTTGGCTAATATCCTAATTTAGTAAAATGGTAATTACACACTCATGATTTGGTTTTGACCGGTTCTACCGTGACACTTGTATCTTTACTTTGCTTTCGCCTTACTTTTGTTTGAAATGGATTCCGTGACATAGTCTTAGGATAGGTTAAGGGTACCCAACGGCCCTTTGATGTTTTTAGGGTTTGAAATCCCTCTTTCCACTAATCTTAAAATGAGTTTGAAACCTCGACCCGTACCTGGATTGCAAGATCCGAACAAGGGGTTTTATCCCTTGAAACGTAACCCGGAAATCATAATTCTGGGCCGTTACAAAGATGGTATCAGAGCTGAGGTTGTGCAATTCGGGTACACAAGGGTCGAGTGTATGTTTTGAAAATTGCCCACAAATTTCCAGGACTTTTGAAAAGGATTTGAAAGGATTTTAAGAAGGGCAAAATGAACTTAAGATGTCTAACAGAAATTGGACTAAGTAATGAACTTGACTTGTAATAAAAGAGGAAAACCGACCAAACGGGGACGCGAGTGGGTAGTAAAGGCGCTAGATCACCCCTATTGGATGTAGTTGGGAATGGGTAGGCAAATATCAGCTTGTTCTTTACAGATGGGTTGGGAGACTCAAATGAGATCATTATGAGTGTTATTAATTGATTCTATGCTGAGTGCTTGCTATGTCCAAGCATACATAAAACAATATTACACGCCAAAGGAAAAGCTTAGGAAAGTAAACACATAACATTACAAAATATTATTATTTTAATTAATTTTTTATATAATTTAATACTTATTAATAATAAGTATCAAATTATGTAAAAAAATTAATATTTTATAGAGTTTTTTGCTCCTTAAAAAACGTGTCAAAAAGTAAAAGCCCGTGTATTTTGGAACGGAGGGAGTAATATATTAAGAATTGATATTATGTAATGATACAATTGTGCAAGATAGTGAAGATACCATGTACAAACTTTAGAATTGACAATGTCATATACAAACGATCACTCTATTAGCTAAAAATAAAACGGATATGTTTTTCAGTGAAATTTCCGGCCAAATTTGTCACTCTCAAGTCAATATTAAAAAAAACTATGCCACATTTATTTCCGACGTACACGTGGCAAATTTGGCAGGAAATTTCCCATGAAAACACATCCGTATTTTTTTTTTTAATTAATAGAGAGATAATTTGTATATGAAATTATCAATTTTAAAGTTCTTATTATTTTCTATTCACGGTCGACAAGGTTTTTAGGATCGAGATTCTAGGATCGAATCACAACAAGGTCTGTGGATCGGATCGTAAGATCCTCGAAATATAATAAAATAATAAAATATAAAATATATAAAAATATATACAACAAAGTGGCTTAATTTAAAGTTCTAAAATGAGGAAAAAATGTTATTTACACAATATATTTTGGTTTCGAGAGATAAAAAGCTACATTTATGACATTAAACATCGTCATATCGATTAAAAGACTTGAAAACAATTGTCTCTAAGCCATTTTTCGCGTCTTATACATGAATGTATACATTTAAACTCCCTAAAATCAACCAAGGAAACAAAACAAATATTTGAAAAATACATATTGTTAATAAAAATAGGATCTTTAGAATCGAGTAGCATCGTAAGATCATATCGATCCATTGAGATTCTAAAGATCCTATAGTACATCCTACACAAAAAAGATTCGGAATTTTCGCCAAATACCCCTGAGGTTAAGGCTAATTCGCGTGGTGTACAAAAGTTTGACATATTTCGCTAGGTGCCCCTGAGGTTTTCATTTTTTTCGCCAAATACCCCTGAGGTTTTTATTTTTTCGCCAAATGCCC
The DNA here is from genome assembly GCA_963922045.1 of Persicaria maculosa. Taxonomy (NCBI): domain Eukaryota; kingdom Viridiplantae; phylum Streptophyta; class Magnoliopsida; order Caryophyllales; family Polygonaceae; genus Persicaria; species Persicaria maculosa. The sequence goes on from OY998253.1 coordinate 15,595,116, forward strand.
CTCTTTCGAATTTGTTAACGTTTTTTTATTGAAAATAAAAAGAATAGAAAATATTATTTCATTATTATTTTTGTAAGGTATTATTTGAACAATATTATTTAATTATGGTAATTAAATTATCTAATATTATATACACAATACCATATCATATTACATTTTTTAATCAATTGAATTAATTCAAAACTTTTTTTTTGATAAAGTTAAAATTAACTATACATTATTATTTCATTATGTATTAATTACACAATATCATTTCATGCTATTTATTTAAACAATGAGATTATTTCAAAACGTTTTTTTTTTTAAAAATACGTAGTTCCAAATATATGAATTCTTTTTTTTCAAAGCAATTAATCTCTCTTTTTGTGTGTGTACAATGAAAACTATTTTTTATATAATAATCTTAACTTTTGGAATTTCACACAATCAACCTAATCTACATAAATTTTCAAATAATAATTTTTTTAAACATTTTTTTAACCAATGAGATTTATCTATTCTAATTGTTAAATGAGAAATATTTTTTCTTAGATGACATAATAATTTTAATTTCACAATTTCCTCCCAATCAACCGAACCTTGAAAAAAAAATCAAACTATTGAAATTTGTACACGTTTCTTTAATCAATCTAGTTATATCTAAATATTAATTAATAAGCATTTTTTTATTAGGTGTTATAAACATATTTATTTTAGGATTTTAATCCAATAAACATATTTTACTTAAATCTTAAACTCGTGTAATTTTTACACATTTTTCATAAATATTTTAATTATTTTTTACTTAATTATCAAATCTTTTTTTTTTGTATTTTATTTTGACGTTTGATAATATCTTATTTAAATTTATCATAGTAATTTTTTATACTTAGAAAATTTCATTTTTATTAAAAATATGCGCCATATTGGGGGAATTGTACTATTTTTCAATAAAAAAATGTTAATAAATTCGACAGAGGGGCATTTGGCGAAAAAGTATAAACCTCAGGGGTATTTGGCGAAAAAAATGAAAACCTCAGGGGCACCTGGCGAAATATGTCAAACTTTTGTACACCCCGCGAATTAGCCTTAACCTCAGGGGTATTTGGCGAAAATTCCGAAAAAGATTCTATACATAGATCCGGATCGGGCTCCTTAATATGATCGTAGTATCTTAGGATTCTAAATATCCGGATCGAGATTTTAATAACAATGACGGTTGATACTTATACGGAGTATTATTTGGAGTTATTTTTCCTAGAAAAATTGTATAACAATTCATCAATAAGTAACCATCGTACATTTGGGCCGGGCGAAATAACAACGGCCCAAATCCAAACAGCGCCAAAAGCCCACAAAGAAACGGATAAAACGTCGTTATCCCTTCGGATCCAAATATGATTCCGGTGGTAACGGAATTCCAGTGAAGTGGACGCCAAGAAAAGAAGCTTTTTTTCCCCTTCACTCACTGTCTCTCATATCTCTCCAAACTCTCCAACCTCTTCTTCTTCTTCTCCTAACTGACTTGAAAACGACGAATTTGAAAGGCCATCCATCTATATATATAAGCTTCGGTTCAATTTTTGTTTTTATCTGATTTCGTAGAGGATCATCATCTATCGCTGTCAACTACAATGGAGGCCAAGGCGGTGAATGGGAGAGCGGAGATCGACACCAGGCCTCCGTTTCGGTCCGTCAAAGAGGCCGTTTCGTTGTTCGCCGAAGGACTCATCGGCGCAGATGTTCATTCTCGCAAACCTAAACAGGTCAGTCATCAACACAACTATTTTGGTTTAGTTAGTTTTTGTTTGATTAATTGATGTTTCAAAGCTTTTGTTTGATCCAATCATGCAATTTTTTTTCAATTCTCCGCAGTTGAAAGATGAAATTTTGTTAGATCCTCTTTGATATTTTCGGTTACATAAAATATAATCTTTAAAATTTTGTTATCTGATTTTTACAAGAGGGGTATCTTGAAAATCTTATCTTGTAAAAAAAAAACTTAATATAAATTTATCTATTAATAACTAATTATCTTGTTATTATCTACTTATCTTCAGTTGTGAAGAATAAAATGAACTTACAGAAGGAATCGATCTCTTTTTCACAAATGAAGAAACATCATCTCATATATTAATATATATAAAGTTTAATTAATTATTAATACATAAAATTAACCCTTAGTTTCAACAACTTGAAACAACTCCCAGGTTATCAAGCAAGGCATCCAAGGCCCACTTTTTTCGCAACACATGAATTGCACATTTAGGGAAATTAATTCTAAAATAAATAAATTCCTGCTTTGATATTACATATAGTATTACACGAAATCTTAGGGTTGCGGGTTTGATAAATTGACTGAAATTTATAAATGAAGTGAATTAAAATAGATTAAATAATATAAAGCGTATAAAAGTCTGTTTATACAAATCGGAATTTATTTGGTTTTTATTAGGAGTAGTTTTGACCAAATAAATTCCAATAAGGTCGGTCCATTTAGAGCATCCTTAGAGCATGTGCAATGGTGAGCCCCATGTGCAATGGTGAGCCCCAACCTCGGACCTTTAACTTACTTTTCTTATGCCACATCAGCTTAAGAGTCTCATTCTAACTTTTAAAATTTTCAACTTCATTCGTGAGCCCAAGTCTTGAGCCCTTAAATTACCTTTTATTATTTTTCCTTTTTATTTACTCAATTCTTTTATTATTAATAATAATAATAATATTAAGTAATTAATTTATAATAACATAGCATAAAAAATTAATTTTTTAATGTTTAAAAAGGAAAATATGGGTATTATTCAAATGATTTTTTTTCAACAAATATATGCAAGAGGGGTGTCTATGTGTAGATAAAAATAAATTAAATTCAAAAATAAATTTTTTTATTTTTTTTAAACAAATGAAAAACAACCGAAAATCATTTAAAAGTAAATAAAACATAAGTTCTGCCATGTGACAGTTATGAGCCCTACTTTTTGGGTCTCATATATATGAGTCCCAAACAATGGGCCCTTCCATTAAATTTTTATTTTCTCCCATTTTTTTTCCTATGTGGCAACTATAAGAGCCCCAAGGCTCACCATTGCACATGCTCTTAATTGTGGTATTTGAGTTGAGTATCATAACTATATTTTATAATAAAATACTATAAAATGTGGGAGAACCAATAAAGTGAGTATCTTACTATGGTACTCACCTCACATAATTTTCTTGGTTTAATAAAAAATCTGATATTTTTTTTTGTTTTCATTTTAAAAAATTAGCTATGGTACTTGGAGTACCATGAATAAAGATGGCCTTAGATGATATATTTTTTGAAAACATCATTTCAACTCAGTCAGAAAAAGGTGCATACAAATTGCCCGACCCTACTTATAGCATGATACACCAAGATTGTTTCATGTTGTATTTCATGATTTCTTTTGTTTTACACAGGGATTGTTTGAACTCATTAATAATAAACATAGGGCTGTGGTCCTCCTTAAAAAGGGAAAAAAAAAAACCTTTGAATAATAATTTGCAATTATTGTAAAGTAATATAATCGAATATCACCATTTGCACGAAGCAGACGATGGCTGCAGGAGGATCAGTGGAAACGGAGCTCCAAGAGACGAAGCAAAGCCTCGAAAAGGCGAAGGAGAAAACCGAGCTGATGGCGAGCAAAATGTCATCTCTGGAGCAGGAGCTGGACTACACGAGGAGAGAGCTACAGCAGCTGAAGCAGCTCCGAGGATCACACCCGGATCCATCCAACATGATGGACGAGGATCTCAAATTCGTCAAAGATTCCCCGAACCCAAGGGATGACGATGATGAGGAGGAAGACGACCACGAGGTGGAGTTCCAGAAGAAGAGATACGTGACGTTCGCGCACCCAACTCTGTCTCAGATCATACTGCCCGAAGGAAACCCTAGCCCTGTCTTGCTTGATAGGAGTTCTTCAGTTAAGAAGAAGAAGAAGAAGTCGTTCACTGCATTGTTGCCGCTGTTTGGCGGGATCTTCCCCAAGAGGAAAGTTAAGTGTGACGCTGACCTTAAGTACTAAATCGGCTTGAATCCGCAATCTACAAATAGAGGGCGGCGATCTTATAGAGGCGAACAATGTGTTCTCATCTGCAAAGATGTTCTTACGTTTTTTTGTTTAGTTGTTTTGGATACATGTTAATATCATTATATATAATATATATGCAGTTGGATTTCAAATTTTAATACATTATTTTGAAGGTTTCTGGTCATCTCTTGAGCATCCATTTGGACATGGCATCAAATGGGCCATATACTTTTATTTTTGGATGAATCTCCTGTAAGTTACTAAATCATTAGCTTGGGCTTGGCCCGGATTAATGTTAGCCTAATCGCGGTGATTCTTCGGTCTTAGACAGGTAACTTGCACTTACCTAATTAACCCGCATTGCTGTATTGTATATATTACCCTGTATTTCAGTTGGCTCCAAATTTCAGCATTTGGGAACTTTATTTGCATCTGAAAGTTCAAATCATGAGTTAGAATCATGTATCATTACCACATTTACTTTCCTCCATCCAAACAACCTTTCAATCGAGTAAAAATTGGTCAGCACTGCCATGATTATCCTCTAACTACCGCATTGTATTTGGGGTAAATTGGTCTCTCCAAAGCTGGAAAGAAGCAAAAATCATGATCCTTTTTTGAGCAAAGTAAGTTTAAACTTGAATCCTGCATTGCTTTTTAGCAATTATTGTAGAGAATCTACGTACTTCTAATAAGTTAAACTCGAGTATCATCGGATGTTGGATGCACTATATAATGCCCGAATGCCACTGTAAGTTTTTTTTTGTTATATCCAAAACCATCTTTGTATCAAATACCATATTCACAAAGAACACGCCAAATTTGAGTTGAGACTGATAAGGGCAACAATATACAATCAAAATCCAAGTATATGCCTCAACGCTTGAATCTGCCTTATTACCGCGTATTGAAGTCTAGCCTATGCCAGAAAATTCACATTTTAAGCAAACATAGAAGATTCGCCATCAAGCATCTGTATTTGCTATAGACCTGGACTTCCTCAACCGGCCACGGGTTTCACGAATGGCATCTTCCATAGCCGTCTCTTGAGGCGGAGAGGGAGATTTGGACTGTTGATCCGGGTCTGCCTCAGTGCCTGATTCGCTAGCGCTTTCAGATGGATCTGGTGTCGTACTCTTCTTTAATGCTGAGTTGTTGGGACTCCCAGGATTAGAATGCTGGGCTCTCTTTTTCAGTGTCGGTTGAATGGACTTTGCAGAGGCTGGTAACAATTTGCTCGGCAACTTTCGAGCAACTGGAGAAGGAGTAGTAGCTGCTTCTGTGGAGCTCACCTCCTCTTCATCTTGACTTGAAGAGGTACTTGAAATAGGAGATGGAGGCTCTTCAACCTGCGGCTGTGGTGCTTGGCGTTTGGAAGCAGCAGTATGTTTGTGAGCGGCTCTAGGTCCCTGCTTGATAGACAGGGTAAGGTTACAGCAAGGGATGTTATGAAAGATGATGCAATGGGTAAGCAAAAAGTAGAGCACCTTAACTAGATTCATTATGATCGTGTTTGATCACTCTATATGGTTTTTACCCATCTAAAAGACCAAACAAAAGATTTACCCATACAGGAAAAGGAAAAAAGATGATCAATCATTTCTCAAAAGTGAAGTTATGTATACACTTGAGACCCACATAATCAAATCACACTTGCATCTAAGTAACAATTCACAGCATAATAAAAGACACTGTATTACTTTAGAAACATATAACATAGCCTGCCAGCCATACGCAGTCCGATTCTCAGCTAAACTTACATTCCATTAGCTCAAGAGTCAAGACCAGTTCACTTCATTGTAGTCTGAACATGAATGTTACGGCCTAGCTAGATAGTTCTGTGTTAAAAATAATTAGAAGGCAGAAATGACCAAATCTTTGGTTGCCTGGTCTAACAACGAGTTCTAATCACACGTCTTAGAATTCATCTATAGAGGGATTCCAAGTAGTATAAACAGATGAATAAGAGAATAAGTCTTCATCCAATATTCAAGAGTCACCTGATTCTGAAAACGCATTGAAAAAGGTTGTGAAGCAACAAACTGCATAATCTCAAAAAATCTCGTCTGACCGTAACTTGCAGCCTTTTGAAAGTAAAATACAGCCATGTCTCCGGCCCTAGTCCTCAACTCCATCAAGTTGCGATCAATTTCTGTCTGGTTTTCTTGAATGTATGGTTTAAGGAAGGAATCATACACATACGATGTTCCCTGAACCCCGAGGAACATAAAAGCAAACATGAGTTGCTGTGTGAAGAATCACGCATCTAACTGTGAATGTATCATAAACATACCTTTGTTTTGGGGTACCAAAGATATATGTAGAATGCCAATTTAGCTTCACTGTACATTGGAACCCTTCAAAGGCAACAACATGTCAAGCACATCAAAATTCAAACTCATCCAGATACATAGAAAAAAAGTCAAGTAGATTAAGTGCTTACCATGAAATAAAAATATCACCTATCCGCTCAAAAACTGCCATCACCGCTACTAAAATCCTGAAAAGTAGAACTAGGGATCAGATTTCTCAAATTAAAAAAATTAAGTCACATAAATGTCCATGGCACCATACCAGTACTGACACCAAAAGCGAAGCTGCTCAACATCTGGCTTATTCCTCTCCACAGTTTTAAAGCACTCATAAGCTGGATAGGCATAACCAAAGATCATCCTGGAAAAAATTGCATTTAATGGATTTAGCATTAAGCCTAAACTATGAACCAATATATAATGCAACGTTGGAGGATGTCAAGAAGCATACACAAGTCCATTGCTAAGGAAGGATCCAATCATTGTGTATTCCTGAAAAATCACATGGAACAAATGATGAAGTTCAGTCACATAACCCCTCAAAAGCGATTAGCATTGGAGAAGAACATAAATACTGCTCATAGAGGTTGGGAAGATTTAGTCAATTTACAATTAAATTGATCTCAAGCTCCATAAATTGTAGAAAGACGAATTTATCATTGAAAAGAAAATACTAATTCTTCTAGACTTCTAGCTTTGGATTGAGATGTAGCAAGATTTGACAGAAATTCTATTGCGACAGTTTTAGCAGCGCAAATTGAGAACCGATTGCACGGTCAAAGAAGATAATCGATCATCACATAATAGCTCAATCTGAAAAGTGGCACCACATCATCCATAGGACAAAGTACCTCTAAAATCAGTTCAATCTCACAATCAGGAACATGTAAATCATCTCAGGGGATAAAAAGAAAATTCTAAACCATCAGCTGTTTCCGAATGGCAAGAGGACATTAATGCAGAAACTAAAACTCAATCTGACCATAAATGGAAAACGAACAAACAGATTGAGTACAATTCCAAACGGAAAGTAAACGAAATCGAACTATAATCAACACAGATCATTTCACCGCAACAAATACTAGCAAAAGCATCAATGCATTTCATCCAACACAAAGAAGCAGAACAAATACACCAATACGTACTTCTCAACAGTAATTCTTCAACCGGCGTATCCGATCAATGTAAACACTGAATCAGACACGCGAATAATCGAGTTGGAGAGCGATCGGAGACGGTTCGTTGATGGCGCCGAAGTAGCGACGGCGATCGATTGCGAGTTCGGCGGAGACCCGAATAAGGCGAGCGAGAGCGATATTGGAGAGATGGGAAGGTGCGAACTGCAGACTGGAGAGAGTGGGATGAAGGAGGGTCCTTTTGAATCCGTTTCGCCACTGGGCCCCACTGGTTATTTTATTTATTTTTAATTATTTGTTTTGGCTCTCCCTTTTTGAGCTTTCGAAATTTCCGGAAAATAAAAAACAAAGATGATGTGGGTTCGATTTTAGGTGGCAATTGAGGGAGTCCAAACTCTGTTTAATCAACTCTATGATGGATCAAAACTTACCGTAAAATTTAAATGACTAGTGTTTTAGGGTTAAATGTTTCAATTTGCTTGGAAATTTAAGAGTTGGAATTATTGGCTCACGGACTAACAATTATGATACAACAAAGGAAATGCAAAAGTAAGGAAGATAATCCGAACACAAATGCTCACAACAAAAATAGATTGATAGAGTGTTGAGAATATGAGAGAGTTTAGAGATTGATGTGATATCTCTACACCAGGAGGATGTAAACGAAAACCCATAAACAGAAAGAGAAGTATTATAGGGAAGTGTAGATATGTCCGATGGATAGAATTTAATTTTTCTTTTAAAATAAAAGAGGCGCAAGTATTTGCATTCTTTTTCATTTTTAAAACTTGATATTAAGTTTTTGTAAACTTGAATTTCCTCCGTATGCATATTCTAAAATAAATGATAAATTAGTGGATTGCATTATTAAAAATTAAGAATGAGTCTTGCTGTGCTGACTTGATCAAATTGCAAAATTTATAACGTTACATCGAGTCGCTGCCTAAAGTACTTGTCAAATAAAATTAAATAAACAATAAAATGAAAAAGAATTGGTCTGGAACCAATAAGAATTCAGATATATATATTTTCCTTCAAAGGGGAAATGAAGATGTTAGATGACGCTATTGAATCGATCGGGTAAAACTTAAAAGTATATATTTCTGCTCAGCGCTAAATTTTTTAATTTGATTTTGCAATCTTTTTCATTTACCAAAGCCATGAAAGCTGGCTCTGATGGCGAGATATCACGCACCATGAACGAATTCATATATGAATTCATATGAATACCGCCTTCGGGATGATAGACACCTTTGTATTCTCATCCGCAAGGATGCTCTTAGATGGTGGTCTAATAGGGACTAGCCCCACCCAAATTATTACTTGTATATAAAAAAAAATGAATACAGCCTTCCGGAGTTCCAAACTTATATTGCTAGCTTATTAACAACGTGAAGTCGCGAACGGATTAAATCGGTGGCGGTCCTATTAGAGGGAACGGGACATATACTAGTGTGTCTATATATAATAATAGACCTGTCAATTGGATCATTCAGACCGGGTTTAAGTTTGGATCATTCAGACCGGGTTTAAGTTTGGATCATTCGAGTCCCGGGCATAACAAATTTCATATCAATCAGGTCATTGGTTGTCTTGGGTCGAACCAACCGGATTTTCCCCAGTTTCGGGTAAAAAAACACAAACTTTTTAAACACTTTTCAAAAATATTAAAATATTATCAAAAAAAATTATAATATCAATATGTCAAATTAAACTAAATAATAATATTATAATCAAATTTATAATAATAATAATAATAATAATAATTAAGCATAAAAATATAATATTTATACAAATAAGTGCTCTAAACATACTATAACTATAATATACTCCATCTGTTAATTAAAACTTGTCATTTTAAAAAATAAATCTTGTTAAGAAAAATTTGTCATTTTAGGTATTTTGTCGTCTACTTTACGAAATTGCCCTTATAATGATTAGATAATTGTTAGTTGTAGTTTTTGAGAAAGTGAAAAAGTAGAGTAATAATTAGGATATAAATGTATACTTGTTTGTTTTTTTAATAAGTGTGTATGTTTATAAAATGACAAGTTTTAATTAACGAAGAGAGTATACACACACATTATTTAACTTATGAGTGACATGTACGAACATAATTGCATGACAAATCCGTGTGGACTCCATGTGTTGCATGGGTACGTCTATATGATGCTGACTCACTGGGTCAATTTTTACCCAACGGGTCATCGAGTCTCGACCCTAAAATTCTTAGGTCATTCAGGTTTGGATCATTTTCAGGTCTTGAGTCTAAAGCAACGGATACAAATCAACAAAATTATCTGACGTTCGAGTGAAATTTTTCGAATCAGGTCATGTTTTGACATATCTAATATAGCTAATGCATAACAAGGCTTTTTTAGTTCAATTTTTAAATATGTATTAAAATGAAAATTTCTAACAAATTTGAATTTCAAGTCTTCGACTATAAACAAATGCCAATATGGGAGAACGACATTTCTAAGGTAGGTTCAGGCCATACTTATCAAATTAATATAACCAATCACCAAATTTGTAAGGGAGAGGGAAGATACACGGACATCGTGTGCGTTGATTTCGTCGTGTATTTACACTAAATACACGACGAGATCATCAATTTTTAATTTCGGTGACGGTGAAGGGGATAAAGCAAGCAAATATAGGGAAGTCAAGATTACCAACTCAAGGGCTTACCGACTTCGATTGTGAGTGGTGGCAAAGAAGGTAGAATAGCTTAGATGACCATGAAGGACCTGCCAACTTCGGATGTCGATGATGATAGGTGCTTTGTTGTCCCCGCCTTCATGGATCAATGATAATGATCGTGTGCTTGACGAGATAATCGTCGTGCCAATAACATGACATATATAGATACATTGATCAATAAAATGGCAGAACTCTTAAGGCCGAGAGGTGGCTACAACCCCTCCTTCAGAAATAATTAATATTATATATAGGCCAAATTGTAGAAAACCACTCTTTAAATATGTTGTTTTGCGTGAAATCACCCCTTAAAACGAAAATTGCATAAAACCACCCTTTAAAACCGTTTTCTTTGTAAAGTCACACTCATCGCCCAATTTTCGTTAATTAAATGTTAAAGTGTGTGGAAATTTAATTATACCCCTTATTATTATTATTATTATTATTATTATTATTATTATTATTATTATTATTATTATTATTATTATTATTATTATTATTTTTTATTTTTTTTTTTATAATAACTCCAAATAGTATAGAAAACAAACAATCAAATGTTTACAAGAAGTTAGCAGACAACCGAGAAACAAGTTGTGCACCAACCCCTTTAGCAATGGAAAAACACACTCTGGTAAAAATATGAGCAGCTAGACGAGAACTATAATCTAAGGCTAAAGAAAAAGAGCGGATCCGTCTCAGGAGCGCAACAGTATCCACATGCAGCTCACCAAAAGAAGAGAAGGAAAAAGGCAAAAACCCATAACCAGCAGTAGAGCACACATCCCGATACTTTGTGAACTTATGCCGCACAGCGTCAAGTACACACCGTCCAGGAGCGAAGGAAGTCAAACAAGTCTGAGTGAGGGGGGAGGAACCAGTGATATCCACACACATATCCCGGCCTCGATCCCAAGAGTAAAGAAGAATGTCAGCGGGCCTAAGGGGTCCGCCAAGACCGTCAACAACACCAATATCCACCTCCTTTCCAGAGGGGATCCCAGCACGGAAGCAAATGTCGAAGAGGGTGTCACGCACAAGATTATGCCGATGTTTGAGCCCAATGGAACTCGAGCACGACACGGCATGATCCCCAAAAATATCACCCTCAAAAACCCGACCACATGCAGAGCAGTGAAGACCATCCCGAAATAAAGGGATACACAAACGATAACAGAGCACAGACCTGTAAGTCCTACCATTCATGGTCTGACCGAGCCCCAAAATAGGAACAGCTCTGAGCCAATCAGACGAATGGGGCCCATGCTGAGACCTCCACAACACCACCTGTCGCAGGGTCAATGAAAAAACCGTCTCAGAAGAAGTCACAACCCGGGCGAAGTACACATCTGCCAATTTCTTCATAAGTTTGGGGGCAGCGAACTCGCAAGAATCACGACTGAAATCAGAACCGGTAAGACCATTGAAGTCACACAGTGCAGCATCGAAAGAGGGCCCCTCACCCACGGGCAGCCCAGCAAAGCGGAGGAGCAAGGACTACAACCCAGAAGACTGCATGCGAGAGGCCAGAAAAGAATAATGCATGACGTCACCAACAACATAAACACCAAGCCCACCGTACTGAAACGGAAGAGTAGCCAATCTCTACTGCCAATCACCAAACCCGGGTCCAGAAGCAGCCACAATACGCTCTAAACAGACACGGAGGGCACTGTCAAAAGTAGACTGAGCTGGGACAACGGCATCCGGCGGACAGGTACGTAAGGTGAAGTAGAGTCTAGAGATACCCGAACAAGCCCGAATCAAAATCAGTTCACTCTGCGGATCCTCTAGTTTGGCAACAAGACTCATAAGCTCAACGGTCTTGGCCACCCGAGTCGCAACAATCTCAGCGCTGTAAACAGGGCAAGTACTGACAGGATCACCCAAAACCGTAACGCCAGAAACAGGCCGAGCAATGAGGACAGAGAAAACACCAGGCACCAAGCCCCTAGGATCCACAACCGGCCAGAAGACCTCAGTTTTATCCACGTTAAGGTGCAACCCAAGCGATGGACCATCAGACATAATCATATCAAGAACCTGGCCAACCACAAGAGTGTCTCCTACAATAGTACCGTCATTTCAATTAATAATAATAATAATATTATTATTATTATTGTTATTATTATTATTATTATTATTATTATTATTATTATTATTATTATTATTATTATTATTATTATTATTATTTTACTCATTTCAATTAATATTAGTTGATATTTAACTTTTTGACATATTTTTCAAAAGCAAAAAACACTATAAATATAAAAAAAATGTTTTTTTTAAAAATAATTTCATACTTACAAAAAAACTCTATAAAAAATTGATGTGTAATTAATGTTTTATCCATAAAAAAAAATGTGTAATACTAGGGTTACTTGAAGAAAATATTTTTTTAAAAAAAATAATAATTCATATAGTTTTTATCATTCTAAAAATGTATGTGGAATAGTGAACATATTCTTAGAATAATAAAAACTATATAACATATCATTTTTTTTAAAATGTATTTTCTTTGAGTAACCCTTTAGTAATATACACTTTTTAAAATATATAAAACATCAATCATATCTATTTTTTTATAGAGTGTTTTTACTAATAAGTGTGAAGTTATATTTAAAAAATGATATTTTATTAAAAAAATTACTTTTGAAAAACATGTTAAAAAGTAAAAATTAATTAATACCGATTGGGTAAAGTAAAATAATAATAAAAACAAGGATATAATTGATTTTCATGCACTTTAACATTTAATTAACCAAAATTGGGTGATGGGTGTGGCTTTGTAAAGAACACAGTTTTAAAGGGTGATTTTCTGCAATTTTCGTTTTAAGGAGTGGTTTCACGCAAAACAACCTATTTAAAGGGTGGTTTTATGCAATTTAGCCTTATATATAATATTGTTTTATGTTGTCTCCAAAATCTATGAAGATCAAGATCAGTCTCGATAATGTTCACCCTCAAAACAACATTAGCGAATATGCGAGGCTTGATCGTATCAGCGTAGAGTATTATTGGGAGATCTAGGATCGAGAATTTTCTGATAGTAGTAAAAAAAGGCATTTTATATAGTTTTTTTACTATTATGGCGAAATGGTGTGTATGAATAATAATGAGTAATTAATATATCTAGCCAATGATGAATATTTTAATAATTTAATCCACTTGTTACAACATTCATATTGGCTATATGTTGGGTGTTTTAGATTTTTTTAAGAAAAAAGTCAGAAAAAATTGTGGTGGGCAGAGTGTGTGTGGCAGTTTGTGGCAGACTTGGTGTGTTAATTTGCATTTTTTCTTTGTTTTTTTTATATAAAAAAAATAAGATAACATTGTGGGTGCTCTTAGCAATTCAAATTTCTATACCTTTTTTATTAATAATATTTTTTTAGAGCTTTCAAGATCCAATATTTCAAGCTTCCATGTATTGTATATAATTTGCATCGAATGAAATGTGACATGTTCAAGTATCTCTGTACATATATCCTAACTAACTAGCTAGTATTGTTGGATCATTATAGAAATACTGATACGAAGCTTCGATCCGAAACACTCCTAAACAAATTGATGGAAGGATCAAGGATAATATAAAGTGGAAATGAAAAGGTAACAAATTAAAGGAGCAATTATAGAGTAAGCGATAAAGAGAGGGAACGTACATAAATGAGCATGGATCCATCCCCATATCCACCTATGTATTATTATTATCCATCGCTGTCAGTGTCATTAAAAGCTCCATTTTACTCCCCGGCATGCCGCCCGGCCGCTACGTGTGCCTTGTCCACCTTTTCTTTCCTCTGCTTTCCAGTGTTGTCTCAAACGTAGATTCAAATCAAGGCTCCAGAGTCCAGACTACATTAAGGGTTTGTTTGGATTCCTTGTATTTTGTAATTATAAGGATAACTATTGTTTTATTGTTTGTAAATTGTGTTTAGATAATATAGATTTAAAATCACAGAGACTATATAAACCACAAATTAATGTTAAAATGGACAATTTGTATGACGTTAGATTTGACATTATTGAGTAGAGAAGTTATCAACATTGTTTGGTGACCCGCGGATGATTGGGTTAGATCAGACTAACAACGTCGGATGCCGGATTAGACCTAACACAAAACATTAAAAAAAGATTTTTTTAACGTTGCTAGCTCGGTTCGACCCGATCTTTCACTTGCACTCTAGCAACGTCGACAATTTCTTCCCCACTTAACAACATCCAATTCAACATTGTACACCATCCATTTCGACGTTGATTAGCAATTTATTACAAAGCGAATTTGTGGTGTACATAACAACACCCATTTAAAATAAAAGAACTTATAAATTGTGTTAATCAATTATATTAAATTTATAATGTAATTATAAATTTTACATAATATTAAATTTTACATAATACGTAGTAGTATTGTTTAACGCAATTTACATAATATTCAATCGAGCCTAAATTTAGACTCGAGCTTAAAAATAAGCTCATACTCGGCTTGTTTAAGACATGAACAAGCTCGAGTTGAGTTTTTTTTTTAAAAAAAGCATTAAGCATCCTTATTTGCTCAAAACATAGTAACTTAATATATATATATATATATATATATATATATATATATATATATATATATATATATATAGAGTGTGGATCGGATGAGAACACCCCTTAGGGTGAGAACATAGGAACAATTCTGGATCATCGAATAATCTCTCAAAATTAACCGAATAAACTCTGTAATGTAACCGAATAATCTCTCAAAATGAACCAATTAATGATTATTAAATTATCTACAAATAATAATTACCAAATAATGTATAATTTTTATACATAATTGTTTCAAACTTCCTCGTACCTATAAATACTCTTTTTGATTTTACCAAATAATGTACAAGTTTATTGATTACTATTTTAACATTCCAAAATAAATAAATATGTAAATAATCAACCTCTTATATACGAATAATCTCTATAATATAATCGAATAATAAATAAAGTTTAACCGAATAATATAATTTTAACCGAATAATATTACTAATATAATTTTCATCTTACATACGAATAATATTTATAATCAACCCGAATAATCTCTCAAATTTAACTGAATAATATATCATATTTAATGGAATAATCTTTTTAATTTAACCGAATAATGTAATTTTAACATCAATTCGGACGAATAATTTATGATTTCCTACGAATAGTCTTTCTTTGGTCGATGAATCATATTTCGAATTTCACACCATTTGCACAAACACTAATTATTTCCGAATAATGTATTCATTTTCACACTTTCTCTTAATACATAATAAAACTAAACTATCATATTCGGACGAATAATATTTTCATTTCCCACGAATAATCTTTTGTTCTTAGGTTCCCATCTTAAGGGTTGTTCCCACAGAAGCCACCCCCTATATATATATATATATATATATATATATATATATATATATATATATATATATATATAGGGACGCGCTCCGGTGAAAACCAAAATTGCGGTAGAAACCCGTGAGGACCGGCTTTTTAGCTCGGTTCACTAGCTTTATAGCCCGGTTATGAATAGAACCGACCTATAAAGTCACAAATTTTAGCCCGGTTCTGAATAAAATTGAGCTATAAAGTCACTATATAATTTTAAAACATTAGTTTTTTAGCACGATTTTTCGGTTTGACCGAACTATAAAGTCATGTGTTAATTTAAAATTGGAGTTTTTATCACGGTTTTTAGGTTGAACCGAGTTGTAAAGTCACCGTGTGATTGAGTTTTTAGCACGGTTTCAAAAAAACCGAGATATAAAGTAGTCCTCACGGGTTTTTACCACAATTTGAGGTTTTCACCGGAGTCAATCTCCCTATATATATATATATATATATATATATATATATACACACACAAAAAATTCGAACTATTTGAACTTAAATCGAGCTAACCGAGCTTAAAAATATACTTATACTCCGTTTATGTAGAAAATAAACGAGTTTGAACTGAGCTTTTAATGAATCGAGCTTGAACCGAACTTGAACTATTCAGCTCAAGTAATTGCTCTAACTCTAGGTATTAAGTTCACAACTGATCACCATCCTCCGCTATATTAAGCCCAACGCAGCCCATTTATTTTAGAATTGGACCTACAACTGTTGAGCCCAATTCATAAACAAGCCCAAGAACGGAAGTTTCAGGCCCAACGGCCTTACGTCAATAAATTGTTGCTCTTTTATTCCGATCCCCATTGGCTTTCGTCTGATTGGTGCAGAGACTTGGATGGGCCCCACAATATCCATCCCAGACCACACACTCATGGTTCCTCTCCTCCCTTCAGAGAACACCTCCATCTCTCCCTCTCATTGCTCATCCAGCAATGGTGGCATCAATGGTGACAGCTCCGTCTTCACTCCGGCTTCATTCTGCGTTTCTCGGCTCTCCGCAGAATCTCATCCGCCTTTCATCTTCTCCGTCGCATCGACTGCGTAGCAGAAACCAACTCTGCGTTAGAGCCGATCTCGATCAGAACACGGTAAATTGAAATGCAATTGCGTTATAGTAGTTTCAGTTTTCCATCTAGAGAACCTAGCATGACGAATTTCGGTGCAGATTGTGGCTATTTCAGTTGGAGTGGTCAGCGTAGCGGTTGGAATTGGAATCCCTATCTTCTACGAAAACCAAATTGACAGTGCGGTGAGTTTCCGTCTCCCGTTTTCGCTCGCGCTTGTTCTCGATCAGGACATGAATTTTGCTTGTGTTCATTGATGTTGGTCAGGCCAAGCGGGATAATACTCAGCCGTGCTTTCCCTGCAGTGGTAGCGGCGCCTGTGAGTTCTCTTCCACTTGTATAGAATTAGCTCTTATCGAGTATCGATTGAAGGTTAAATTGAAGTACTTTTTCGACCTACTCTTTCGGTAGTGAAATGTAGATTCTGTTTGGGGGCTGGGACTGTGACGGTTGAGCTTGGTGGCGACGAGAAAGAGGTATCAAAATGCATCAATTGCGATGGTGCTGGTTCCTTGACCTGCACCACCTGTCAAGGCTCCGGAATCCAACCTCGATACCTTGATCGGAGGTACAGTTTTGAAGACTTGAAATTGTTCGTTTGGAAATTTCCTAGAAGAATCAAAATCATGTCTTGTTAACATCTGATGTAGCTGTGAATGTCAACTCTCCATCTTCTGATTGCTTTGATTTACTTTTGGTTGTTCAGGGAATTCAAAGATGATGACTAGAAGAGGATGAGAACAACAAAATTGATAGAGCATGAATTGACCCCCAAGTGTACAAGAGCACAACAAAGAGGATGTTTTTTTGTATACATGTTGATTTTTTTATCTGCATTATAAGGTGTATGATTAATTAGCAAGCAATGTACTTCAATTGCATATATGCATGATTTTTTTTATGTTGATAGTTTTGTTATGAAACTTTGCCTGATAAGCTGTTTGAACAGGTTGTGTAATTGATTAATTGTTGCGGGTTTAGTAGTCTTGTTTTTGCAGGCCTAAACAAAGAATAAACTATATCTGTGCCATTCAAGTGGTGAGTTCGTGTGGTCGTGGATCAAGTTAGAATAGAGGAATAAGCGAGCAATGAACCTTAATGCTGAGTATCTGTTAACTGATGAACTATGGAACTGTAAAAACACTAATGTTTGTGTATTAAATTCAACATCTGTTCTGTTTATGACTATTGTGTTTTATTTTATTGCTTACGGATGGGAGATTAAAAGATGCTTTATCTACGAGAACTTCAAGAAGTACTCTCAGTCACTTCACTAATAAGTGATAAATGGCCGGAGTTACCAAAATATGTGACCATATTTGTGATTAAACTAACTAATGACAGGCAATTTGCAGTTCAAACTGGAACCTGAAAGTGAATCAACTCAGTTAGGAGCAAATCTTAATTTCTTTTTCTTTTTCCCCTCTGCTTCTAAAGTAACAGGTCATGAAATGTCATTTGGAATACATAAAAGGTCATGAAAAAGTAGTTTTCTTCCCCAACAGAAGATGCATCTCTGGGTTATCTGAGAGGCTTTTGTTACTGTAAAAATCATTATCAGACATTGTTCAATTAACACACTCATCTTCGTCAACAGTTGGATTTAGCCTTTAGCTCCAAATACATACCTTCATTAGACAAGATCATGGCATTTGTTTTTGGCTCCGGGACAAAAGAAGACCATGACTGCATTATTTTCACATGTCGGCTCAATTGTGTTTTATTTCTTGCCAGGTCAGGCTCTTAGCTTTCTCCATATCATACTTTTATACTGCACTGATCTTCAGTTCCTCACTTAGTTTTTACAGCTCCAGGGATGATAGTGTGCTATGTCACCAGTGCAGCAAAGCATACCACCCTGGATTGGGCCCGACCCCGAATTTGTGCTCCCCTACATGACTGCAGTGCTCAGTGTGTCACTGTCTATACTTTATACACTGACATCCACGCCCAAGTGGTTAAGACTTAAGATCAGCCAAGCCTCAGGTGCGTTTCTGACTCGAGAATATCTGTTTTACAAAGTATATATGAGCTGGAAATGAGAGACCATGCATATGACTCTTTGCGTTTTGTAGCCCTTTTGATATAATTATGCTCGTATACATACATTATTGATTATCCAACCGATAACGTACGTGGTAGGTACATTATTATGCTTTTTTTGAGCAACATGCTTAGAACAACTGAATCTTTGTTTATCATAATTTTTGAGGTGGCTGTATTGCTGCCCATTGTACACTGCCTAATACTTTGTAGTGGTATGATATGGATATTCATCTATTTTGTAGTAGTTTTGTAGAACCCTTTATTTTTTTTAGGACAGAGTCCATACCCTTTAGAATGTAGATGTCTCGTTACTAAAGACAACTGAAGTGTAAATAGAGGTCGAACTCAAGACTAGTAGCATCTTTAGCGGTTAAGCAATCACAGATATTCATTATGTTCTCTTGAATATGTTGACATGAGAATCAACAAGGGGAGCTACCTTTTTGCATTCTGCATAGCGAAGCAAGAACTTGGCGGGTGTTTGAAGTTGCC
This sequence comes from Persicaria maculosa, assembly GCA_963922045.1. Lineage (NCBI taxonomy): Eukaryota > Viridiplantae > Streptophyta > Magnoliopsida > Caryophyllales > Polygonaceae > Persicaria > Persicaria maculosa. Next base: position 15,614,318 of record OY998253.1, read on the forward strand.
TGGTTATTGTTTAGTCACACTAGCAAAGCAGTTAGACTATGCCAACAAGGCTAGGATCATTCTGATGTCTTTTACATGTTGCATTTTGCTTAAGTTTTCATTGGCAAAGTATAGGATAGGATCCTTCTTTTTCTTACTCGTAGGAAATTTTCCTTATGTGGAGCATCTTGGTGGATCAGAAACTGCAAGCGAAAAATTACTTTCTGAAAATTCTTTGACAGATCCCATTTTTAAAAAATAAAAAAAGAAAAACCATCAAAATTATAAATGCATAAATAGAATTAAAACATAAAACATGCATAAATTATTACAAGATTGTCAAATATTTCAATATAACCTAATGAATCGAAGCGCTCAAGTTTAATTACAGCATAATATAAAGGTATGAAGTTTAGCAAAATATATAAGTATCGTGGTTTGTTGAATGGCCTGTGAAGTGATTTGAGTCTTTCAATCTTCAAACATTTATAACTTTTTGCTCCGTGTCGGATTGAGCCTTACTATATTTCAAATGGAAGCTATCGACGAGAGATTTATACTAAATTTATTTTCGACTGGGCCATGGCCAACTCTGGCCCATGAAAGGATATGCCTATGTCTAGGAGACTCCCATGCCTTTCCTACTAGCCAATCTAATTAATTCACAGAACATGTGTTTGCCTTCCATTGTATTCCTGGCTCTAAAACACTCTCAACTCTTTGTTGTATAATTCTCCTTTGGTCTTTTGCTTCTATCTATATTTTTAATGAATAATTTCCCATCTTAGCTGAAATCTCATTTGTGATGTGATTTGCTTTGTTCCACATTATTGTTTGCTAGAGAACCAAAGTACATTTACCAACGAATCACAAGATTCGATGCCTAAGGACATTAGTTTAGAGTTGTTGGTGAATTGTAATCAAAGTATTATGATATTATCTACAAAATTATGAAACGAATTCCCTGAAGCATCAAATTTTAGTGATTCGCTGGTAAATATACTTTTGATTTTGTCTCACCCAAAATAGATCTTATTGGCTGACAAGTGTCAAATATATAGGTAGGATTAGCTGTTGAGGTCCTTGGATATATATATTTATAGGTATCATTTACATAAATAAAGGTTTGGGAATCTTTTCAATTTAACATTTTGGTGTTGTTTGATAGATCTAGATGTTAGTGTACAAAAGGAAATGAATTGAGGGTTGGAAGCACTCAAGTTTTTTTTTCTCACGCTCAATGGTACTAGAAAGTGTGTTCTACTTTGTCTTCTTTTTATGTTTTGATGAAGATGATGATGCTTTGATTCTTTTGTCTACTCTATTGTAGTATGCATAAGATGAGATATTTTGTTATCTTCCTATATTTGAGTTGTAACTTATAAGCATCAAACACTGTCATATGTGATGTTAGAAATTTGATGGGAATTCTATTTGTTCCTTTATCATGAGATTTTGCCTAAATAGTTAGTAGTCACTATTGAGTGAAACAACAAAACTCTGCAACTCACCGACGATTTTACATTTCCTTTGGATATACAACAAGGTTGGTCAATGTTGATTTTTTCCTATGCTTTGGAGCTAAATAATATCTGCTGAACTTAGGAAGTGACTGATAATTTGATAGCGTTTTTTCTAACGTGTGTGATCCGATTCCCCTTTGGGTCTAATCTCGCGAAGTCTTAGAAGCAATCTACAAATTCAAAGATCATTGAATCTGGTAGGGAAGGGTTTTTCAAATGGCTAATGATTTCAAATGAGGATTTGGACTAGGAATTGGGCAATTGGGCAAGGTGGGTGTAATGAGAGGATTTGTGAAATTATGCAGAGGCTAATATGGGATATGCATAATGCACATGTGAATGTCTTTTGAGAGGTCACCCTGTCAGAAGATCCTAAATCAAAGGCCCAGCAATCTAGATGAGTCAAAAACCCCCCATGGCTTCCTCCCACTTGCAGCAGGTACACTTCAGTACTGTACCAAGTGACCCTCTATCTCTCTCTCTGTGGCTGTGCAGCATGAAAAGAAGTGGAAGTCTATATTCAAATCACAAAGATTATTCATTTCTTGATATGGGTTTGGCCCACATTGGGGTTTGGGTGGAATAAACTAAAGTCTAAGTTCATATAATCTTTTAAATAAAGGTGGTTACAGTGGGGATATTCTGTGTAATCTGGAGTTGGTGATGATGCTTACTTCAAAGAATTAAAAAAAAATGCCCTTTGAGAGTGTTGGTTTGGGTGTTTTGGGGAGGAGGAATAAACAAGATGGGATTGGGGTCTTTATGTGTCAAAATGCACCCAACACAAGGGGGACAAAAGTAGAACCTCTAACTTGAAGTTAGAGAGTGATGTCCAGACAAGCCAAGCACTTATCCTGGCCTAAAGGGGATGGTTTTATTCACTAGCCAACTCAGAGTCTCATGAGTCATGAGTCATGTCCTTGGATAAAAGAAAGAAGAAATTTCTAAAGATCTATACAGTTATTTAACTGAAACCAAAGAACCCCACATGCCTCTTATATGAATTTTAGTGGGTATTTGAGGCCCACTTTATGGATCCGACTAATCTTAGAGTAGTCTGCTCCCTATGTCATAAAGTACTAGAACTCGCGTTCTTATTAAGGTCGCTCCCTATGTAAATGATTATTTTCTATCTCCGGTTTCAGTTTTTTTTTGTTACAATCCAAATCATTTATCCTGAATGTGTCTCATTCGATATCTCATAACATAAATGTCATAAAGTACTAAAACTCGCGTTTTCATTAAGGTATCTATTGAAAAAAATATTATAGAGTATTACTTTATCTTCAGCGGGAGAACAAAAGAGACAACATTCGTGACAGAGGATTTGGGCGGCCACTATCATACCCTTTTGGCCTTTCCATATATATATAAATACCTCACTCCTACAACAATACCAACTCCCTCCTTACACAACACACAAAGACCCTCTTCTTATTCTTATTCTTATTCTCCCTTAGTCTCTTGATACCCTTATCTACATTCAAAGGAAATGGCCATTAGGAAACCAAACAAGCTTCCACAAGCAGCTGTGCTGAAGCAGATCATCAAGAGATGTTCTGTCATGGTAAAGAAGGGCGGTTTCGACGTCCCGAAAGGCCACTTTGCAGTGTATGTTGGAGAGAACCGGACTAGATACATAGTGCCCATCTCCTTCCTTAGTCGCCCGGAGTTTCAGAGCTTACTTCATCAAGCTGAGGAAGAGTTTGGGTTCAGCCATGATAATGGCATCACCATCCCTTGTGAAGAACATGTCTTTGAAGCTTTAACTTCCATGCTCAGATGAGAAAGGAATTCAGGCCCAAAATTGGCTTAGGGTTTATAGTTTTTTTCTTCTTTTTTTTTTCTTTTTGGTAGCAACTAAGCTATATATATATTATCTGTCTTACCAAAAACCTGGTGGGCATGTTTATTTTCTTCTTCTGATTTTAGATTGGAAATTTGCAATTCAAATTTGATACATTTCCCTCTGACAGTTATGTTAGGGGACTGATCTTTGGGATCAAGAGCCACATTGTTAATTAATTAAATGTCAATATATAATATATTTGATCATCTTAATTAAGATATCTATTTGATCCCTCTTTCTCCTTTTGCTGGAATGCATCAACTGATGTTACTTTTACTCATCAGCTTGAGTGATTTCTGAATCAATTGAAGTTGCATTTTAGTACAACATGATACATGGCCCATAGAGAAAACATATGGAGTGTGGCCTTTTGTCATGTTATGTGTCATTTTGTAACAGCTCTTAACTTCACATGATATAAAATGTATTAATTTAAATGCATATAACATGCCTAGTATATGTCATATTAATTGGCTGTCCTGTGTATTTTTTTATTAAAGAAAATTTGTCATCTATTCATCTACTCTAAAGTCTAAAACTTCTAAATCCTCCTGATTGCTGCTTGTTAATGGAGAATTGGAGATGGCATGCCAAGATGAAATCCCTAGCCAAGGGCTCCATGGAAGATACAAATGAAGTCAATGCCCTTGTTTCTTCTTTGTGAGAGATCAATGTGATACGCGATGATTCAACCCTGTTGAGATCTAAGCACCAAGTCGTGTTGTAGGCCCGATCTTAAACTAGTTATCCTTCTTGATCTTCGAATGTGCTCGAGTTTGGTGATGGATTAGGGTTTGTGTTTGGGTGGATAGTGGTCGAATGGTGTTTAGGGTTTGTAGAATTTGAGAACTTGAGAGTTTGATCACTAGAACAATAAAATGCAAAGGGATTTGGTGGATATCGAAGAATCCTTAGTCAAGGGTTTCATCAATAATTTTTTGCGTGATTAATTTTATTCATCCATGAATGAGGTATTTATAACAAATTAAAACCTTATAAATCCTAATTCTATCAGTAACATAATTCTATTTATAAGCTAAATAAATCTATCTATTTACTAATATAAATATGTCATAAAATATAAAATAAAAAACTAATTAGAGATAATATCACTTCATTGGAAAACCAACTAAAATATATTATTATTCTAATTTACGTTATTCCTAAATAAATAAAACCTATAAAATATAATACCTATGGGCTATGGCCGGATAAACTAACTATAGAAAAAGGGTAACTAATCTCATTCAAATAGTTGCTAAAAGATGTCCATTTTCACTTGTCTCAAAGACCGATTTTGGAGAAACCTTTGGCACCAAATTATAGGTCTTTGAGTCTTCTTTCAAGGTATAACACGACTCAATCCGATAAATACAACATTCGAACAATTCATTTTACCAAGACATTGCAAAGCTATCAAATCTGCCTTCACGAACAATTTCATGAACACAAGCCTTCTTTACATCTTTGAACCTTTATGCCACATAAACCATAAGGTGGCACTTTCTTCAGAGATCTAATGAGAATATCATTCTCCTCACTTGATCTCGAATTGTCGTTGATTTGTTACCCGGATTAAGGCCTTCCTATGACCCAAGAAAGCCATTCTAGACTCTATCACAATGGGTGAAAGTGAAACAATGAATTAACTGTTGAGAGTTTCAAAGTGGTTGTGGTTAATTTTTCATTAACGGTAGCTGATGATACTTGGGGATATGAGAGTGAGACGTGTCAGACTTACAATGGTTACTGTTAACAACGTCGGTACCATTGTTCTAAAATGTCTTTTCCAGGCTTTTATGAGATGCCCTATTGCTTTAATTTGTGGGGGAACATGCCTTATGCAAAACTATTTCTCCCTCCCCATCTCTACATTCAAACTCTATGAAGCTTCTAATGAGAGTACTAATGAAGTACTAACAGTTGCATTAGGATGATAAGTATAGAGACAGTGACCACCCATGTGCATTGGATGTCACATCAGGGTAGCTCCAATGTCATCTTATGTTCCTTTTTATTCAGGAAGATGGGTGGCATTGTGGGGAGATTAGGGTTTATTACACTGCAAACCATTTGATGATTGAAGACTCCACCTTAATTGTAAGATCTTGACGTACTAACTTGCAGGATGATATTAAGGGATGATGAAGGACAAAACACTGTATCAATTTCAAGGTATTGAAACCAAGACTACGTATTGCATTACTCTACGAACATCTTATATTATCTAACTTATGATTTGGGCTTTATATGTATATCTATCAAAGCTAACATGCATGACTCTATTTGAAGAGATGGACCTTTCGTAATGGGCTTGAATATCGAAAGAATTGGGCTCACATCCATTGTGAGAGATCCCACAATTACCTTCTTGGATCAACCCAATTAGGAAAGAAAGATCCTTGAAGATCAAGGCTTGAAGCTTGCCGATTTGCACCAGATCAAAGGAGTGTTTTCTGGAATTGGAAGTAACTATTTTTGGAAGAAATTCAAAACTCCAAACGGCTCCATTGCAGATCTATTAAAACGGTGCATATGGAAGATGAAGGATCATCGAAGCAAGCATTCTTCCAATAGCTTCAAGAAGTAGCATAACATTCTCTCATATACACGTTGAGCTTAGTGTGATTGGATTTGAGTGTTGAGAGAAACACAAGTCATTATTGTACAAGTCATCTGATTCACTCTTTGAGTTTCATACTCGTGATAGCACACTTTGGTGTGTAGTTGGTTCCTCTTTTTCACTTGTAAAGTTGAGGGCTAGAATAGAAGCGGCGAAGCTTTGTATAGGGGAAGAGAAGTTCTCGTAGGAAGTTCCAGTCTCAAGGAAAGTGAAATAAAGAGGTTTGAATCCTACGGGTTGGATAACCCTAGGCGGGGACGTAGGCCAAGTTCATGCCGAATCTCGTTAACAATTCGTGTGTTCATCTTTTTATTCCGCATTTACTTTATCTTATTCGATTTTGCTTTGTCTAGATTTGATTGCATATCAAGGTCTTGACAAGTTGGTTTGCAAGCTGTTTTAAGGTTTCTTATCTTGCGAAAATCGTGCATACTCTATTCATCCCCCTTCTAGAGTACTATTTATCACCTTATAGACTCTTCAATGATTTTGTTCACCAAGTATCCCATAGGGCCTTGTAGGTCTACCTCTTTGTCTTAACCTCTAATTATCTCGAGGCGCTTTGTAGCGACAAGGATCAGAGATGATCAATGGTGGCTCGTCGAGTTTGATTGATAGCTACCTACTGGACTAAGCATTGGTCCATAGATGTTATAAGTCCTGCCCTTGCATGAGTTGCTCGTTCTATCGTATGGGGCGCGTTTCATTTGTACCGATATATCCAATCCAACAATCCAGTTTGAATCCATGCCATTAAGCCATGTACCTGTTTTGCTAGCTCTAAGCAAATCAGTGGATCACTCATTCTTCCTTTAGCAACGAAAACGACACATTACCGACAAATGAGATAGTACTCGTACTCATAACTTTCAATTGTTTTGAGTTGTTTTTATATATCATAATTAAACTTGCGGCAAAACACTCTCAACTCTGCTTCTTTCATGCTTAAAGATTAAGCACTTACACTCGGAAATACTTCAAGGACAAGGCTAAGCCATTTCTTACGAAATTCGGCATGAGACCATTGGTCTCTCGGTGTGCCACAGACGGTATTTGTAGCTGCCAATGAGGTCATGAACTACTGGCGGCTGCTTGGTTTCGAAGAAAAGAATCTGCTAAAGCCACGAGAGTGCTTCTCCGGTGGTGCTGGGGCACTCACTGATGATCTCCGATGACCATGAGTTTCGGTTTCAAATGGGCTAGAAGGGGAGTTGTGAAGGTACACAGGTGTCGGTGAATTAGTAGAAGAAGCGGTATCTGCCTCAGCCTGGTGTAGCGAATCTCGACTGCTGTCTCCACTGGCAGTGGAGTCTTCCTCCTCCACAAGCTCCTTATCCTTGTCGATTCTGTCACCTTCCGGAGGCCCAGCAACATCTGTCTGTGGGTGAAACGCCATGAGCCGTTTTCCTAGGAGATGTATGGTTTCTTGGCATTCTGCTAGCTTCCCTGCTGCTGCTGCTAGATCTTTCTCCTGCAAGGTGGAATGGAAATGGTTAACATTGCTTCGAGTTCTTAATGTACGCTGATCAATACAAATGATGATGAAATTCAGAATACCTGTTTGCTTTTATTCTCTAGATCAGCAGCCACAGATGCACAGGCAGAACACTCCTTGTTACTCCTAGAGAAAATAAATCATGAAACAAGTTAATAGTTGAGCAGATACTAAAGTCTTGAGTAATGAGATGAAATGAATACTCTAGGAAGATTTGTTTATGATTCTGACCTCTGCAATTGTTCCTCAAGATCCTTGCATCTGACCAATGCATCCCGATGACTTGCTTTCTCAGAATGAAGCTCAATTTCCAGGGATTCAACTCTAGTCCGGAGGAGATTGACTTCAGTTTCAAGCTTTTCTGATCTCTTTTCAAGTGAATTGTATGATTCTGCCATGCATTTCAGCTGGGTCTCAGCCAAGCTGTTGGTCTTCTGAGATGATGCAAATTGTGAGTTAACCTCTGCTATGATTTCCTCAGTTTCCTTTAACTGGGATTTTGTAGCTTCCAGGTCCTCCATGGACCTAGCTAGTTTCTGTACCAGATTGTCTTTCTCCGCCTTCAACTGCTCAATGCCCTCCATGGAGCACTTGCATGATGATACTGAATCTAAGCTTGGCAAGAAGTTACCTTCTGATTGGTCCTCAAGATTAGAAGGCAAATCGGAAAGGTGAGAACAGCCATTGAGATATCGCTCCCCTTGAGATTCTTTATTCTCTGGCAATGCAACCTTGTCAATGCAATCAGGAGTGTTGGCATCTGATTCGCTGTTCTTAAATCCCACAAACTTGAAGCTGAGATCACCGGCTTTCACCGTAACTTGGGAAAGAGCAACAACAAAATCTGCCAAGCTCATCTCATTGCAAAGCACCTTGTTAAATGAGGCAGTGAACTGCTCAGCTTTTTGGTGCAGTCCATGCTCATCATCATCAGATGTTTCCCGGAAAGAAACTCCTGCTGCTGCCACAAGTGACAATATGAATGTGTGGATCTCGGAAATGGCAGCAACCATTTCTTTGTTTAGGACTTTCTCCTTCTCAGTGCCATGGATACCGCCATTCTCAAGCAATGAGATTTCCTTCTTTAATGCAATCAATGCATTTCCCGAGCTACTTTTCTCTTCAGCTACACAGATAACCGAATGTGGATACATAGTAGCATATGCTTCTTGCACGATATGCTTAAGTTTCTCCAACATCTTTTCTATCTCAGCATCATCAGACACGGATTCAAATACCTCAGATATTCTCGATTTTATCTTCATCACCAAAGGTCCATCCACACCAGCTGTGGTGTTTTCTTCTTTAGACACCGACTCCACTTCAGGCGATCCCTTATCGTCTGAGGCGCCTGTAATGGAGATTGCTCCATTGGAATCACTTGAGAAGCTTGCCAATTTCTCCATTTCTAAAAAGTCATCCATTAGTTGTAAATGATTGGTGCTATCACTTCTTACTGGTTTATCCTTAAGATGAGATAGCTCAGAGAATAATGGTGAAGAAGTCCATGACTCGGCAGCACTAGTGGCATCATCGTTTCCATCTTCAGACAGGGATGTCATGCTCGGTGGATTGCTTTCACTTTCGACTGAAGGACGTTCTGCAGAGCCCTTCACTTGACTTAAAGTATGCAACTGAATTTCCAAGCTTTGGAGCTTGCTGGCCGTCTTAGCACACGTGCTTCTTGAAGCCTGCAGTTCAATATTACGCTTGGCCAGCGCCTCTTTCAACATCTTTGTCTCTTCTTCCAATGCCCACAGACGTTCTGTAAGAAATTCATTTTCTTTATGGAACTTCTGAGCACCATCAGTGACAGGCAACCTAAGAGAAGTGTGTGATAGAAGAGGGCTAGGTGGCTTCACAGGAGATCTCCTAAATCGGGTTTCTCCGTGACCTTGGCTCAAGTACTCAACTTCTAACTTCATTTGGGCAAGAGCAGCAGGACCTGGTAATTTTTTCCGGACAAGACTGCGCAATCTCTGGCACTCTGCTTCTAACTTTGCTATCTTTTTGATGCCTTCCACATGCTGCTTGTTGGCTGCTTCAGCAGACTTCGCAGTCATGTTCCTCTCCTCGTTACGAATCTGTAACTCCTTGGAAACAATGTGGAGTTCATACTTCAAGGAATTTATTTCCCTCTCACATGACTCGATGTTGTTCTTCAAAAGTTCTATCTCAGCCTCAGCTTGTGATTTTTCCTCGCTCATCTTGATCAGCATGGAAGAGCGTTCCTGCAACGATCTTGAAAGTGAAGCATTTTCTGCCTGAGCCCTCATGAGTTCTTGATCATAGGCAGCTAACCTTGCTTCAAATTCAAGCTTCATATTATCATATTGCTTGTTCTTGGTTAAAACAACATCCTGCATCTTCTGCTCATTCTCTTCCTTCAAGTTTCGTATCTGACGCATGCATTCCTTCAAAGCACCGTCCAATTGTGCAGCTCGGTCTTCTGCTGTCAGCTTTGAAAGTGTAACAGCTTCTAGATGAGTCTTCAGAGCTGCAGCTTCAGCTTCAGCCTGCTCCCATCCTGAATCCAGCAAACACAAACTAGTTAGAAAATCGGTAAACGCTTCATCATTAGTTTTATCACTCTCTTACAAAGTTACAATGTCAATTATAAGTACTATATAACTGAAAGCTTGATCGAATCGAAGCCATACCAGATACAGCTTCTTCAGCGACTTTAGCATGCTGTTTGACAAGCTCCTCCTTGTTGGTCATCTCTGATTGAGCATCAGACAATTTTTCATTCAACTGTTGAGCCTGTTCATCTTGCGCTTTAAGTCGATCCTTGTACATCTTCACCTGCTCCTCATATGCATTTACTTTATCCTCCAGTTCATTCAAATGCGTATACGATTCAACTGATATTTGAACATAACTTGGTTTTTTATAGGCATCCTGTGTTAAGGGTCCCAAAGAAGAATTAGAACAACTCAAGGCATACGCAGTAAATAAGCGTAATATAAACTCAACAACGGTCCTGCAGTTCCTAGTTGATAAATTACAGATAACAAAGCCTGAACAAAGGAGAATTGGCTGCCAGTAGTAGCGGTATAGTATCACTCAAAAACTCGAATTGAAAACTAAAAGGATGAGGCCGTTGTGAAGCAAAATTTCATGGATAACAACATGAGCCGAGAAAATATGAAACTACTTCAATGGAAAATAGATATATGTCCAATTAAATTTGTTAACCAACCTTAACATTTTGAGACCCTTCTGAAGCCAAAAGAGAATCAACAGAATCCAATGTAGCAATTGCCTTGTCAGCACCATTCTTATCAGATGATTTCTTCTTCCATGTCCAGCTACGACGATCCATCTCACACTACAGATGATCATTCAAAGCAAATTATAGATAAAAGTCACATCCATTAGCTACAGTGACACCATTTATCAGAAGCTAGCTACTTGCCTAATTCACACTAGCAAATGTAAAACCATAAGATTGAACCTGCTAAATCAGAGAGCGACCAAATAAATGGAGTTGATAAGCATATAAGTTTAGCTATCCAAGCAAAACTGAAAGCGGCAAATGGAGTTCAATGGACATTGGGAAAACAAAGCAAAAGGAATATAGAGATCTATCTTTATGGTGTTTCTATCAATCAAGAGGCAAATTAGATCACGAAACAGAAGGAACCCAGGTGCTGAGGACAGGGAAGGAATAATGTTGAATACAATGACAAACAAATTTGTTTTTGAGAATAAAAACAAGATCGCCGAATTGAAGGGGAATAATCTTACTGCTGCTGTCTAGCAATCGTATCTTTCACTGTTTAAAATCATCACGTTCCAACAAGGAATTCGAATTTCAGAAATAAAATCAATTGACAGAGTGCAAATCGGCGAATACACCATTAAATTAAAGAGGATTTGGTTTCGAAGTGTACAGCTGTTCACATTTGCGGAAAATCAGGATTTATACATCGCTGCGAGCTGACAGCAAAGATCAATTCGGAGAGCTAAAATGGCGGATTTAGAACCAAATCCGTGGAGTGAACTTCTCAATAAGTAGACGCCTTTGACTGCCTGAAAAAACTACGGAACGCGAAAATCCTGTAATTAATTCAACAGATTTGAACCATTTACTAGAAACAAGGAGCGAAAAAGTAGAAGAACACGATTTCCCCGTGCGGTGAGCTCCTTTTAGAAAGCTTCATCTTCCCTAGAAACTTCACTGAACATCACACCTTCCATTGAAATCCGAAAAAAAAAAACACACACACACACACACAATCAAGCTAACTAACTCCATTTATCAACTAAATCAAACGAGTAAAATCGAAGTACAGTAAGGATTGCAGCAAGCAGTTTTACACTTTCACATCGGCGATTATCAATCACAACTTTTTTACTTGGATTGAAATGAAGAAGCAGAATTCAGTAGAACATACCAGAACCAGAAACGAAGATAACGAACCAAGAATTTAGGTTCTCAGCTATCGCATTACATAGAATCGGGGGAGAGTGCGAGTGAGAAAGAGATTTGAGGTTTGTAGCCGGAGAAATCGATCGATCGGAGGAAGATAGAAACCAAAGAGTGGAAGAGATAGTCCGGCGGATTGGCGGTGGTGCTGCTGCGCGGGTCGCCGAGGAGTAGTTTCCAAATTCCAACCAGTCCTAAGGTTCTGTTTGGCTGGCAACTACTAACGTTTTTTGTCACCTCATATTACAAGTGATCTTATAATAGTTTGTCAGTAAAAATAAATTGTAAATTTAAAAATAAACAATTTTCTAACTTTATTTACCACAAATTTATATATTTTTTTATATACAATTAGCGGAGAATATCTATTACTCCGTACTAAATATTAGCAATATACAAAAAAATACTTTTCAGGATTAAATTTTATTCCAAGTTTAGCGGAGTTTAGTAAAAATGATGAAGGAATTTGTACAAATATACTTGCTTATTTACATGTATGTTATTAATGTTTTGGTAACATTTTGTGGTATTGACATAAAAAAATAATTCATTTGTCTTCATTTGTCATATATTACGTGTTGAAAATTTAAACAACACTTATATGAGTGAATGGAGTATGAGTTTGTTGGTGGTAAATAAAATTTAGAAATTGTAGTTTTGGGTAGTTTGTTTTAAAAAAAAATTGTACAAGTAAAACACATTCTTTCCAATTTCGGTTAAAATTAAATGTATGGATAAGAAGGGCATTTCATATTCAACTTTAATGAAAATCAACAATGTTTATTTAAGTACTTACATATCGTTCAATAATTATAAATGACTTCAAATAACAACTAATCAGAAGAGAATTATAAGATTCATTAAAATCTCATACCTCAATCATTGGATGCCAGTATTTAATCTCAATGTAAATATTTAATTTGGGGATTTCAGATTAAAACTACCAACTATTTTTTTTTATCATTTTTTAAAAACAAAATTAATGTTTATTACTAATAGTAATATGTATTAATTTTTTAACCAAATCTAAATCATTACTTGTATACAAAAAATATTATTTTTTTGAAAATATTAATATTTTATATAGTTTTTCAACTTCTTAAAATAGAACAAAATCAAACATTTTACATTAAACTGTAAGAAAAAAAAATAGTAGTATCACATAATCTAAAATAAATGGCATTTAAAAAAAATAAAGAAAGGGACAAACACAAAATAAAAAGAGAAGGTATGTGAGGTGGGAAGGAAGAAACGCGGTTGTGGAAGCAGCCATATTTCAAAGCCTTTGTCACTCCAGCTCATTCTGTTTGGAGGTCTGGTAATGTTGAGTTGAGACTTGATGGAGAGAGAGGGAGGGAGTTATCCAGTGTGGGCCACCTCATTTACATGTCATGGACCTTACTACCTGCACCGTCGATTCGATCCCTTCCATTTATACCCCTCGCTTTCATTACATTTCTTCTGGTTCGCTTTTTTTTATGGTTTAACTGCTAGTTTAGGTTGAATGGGTAGTTTGCCTAGTGCGTACACAGCACACCTCCGTCAATGTCGAGTGACGGGTGTTTTACCCCAATCATTTCATTCACTTGCAAGTGTAGTCGGTATTTTTTTTTATGTGGTAAAGTTCCTTTTGAATAAAGCTCTGCATATCTGAATCATTAAAAACATTTTACCTATTGACAAATTAGTTAAGATGTACAACTTTATTAGTTATTTTATTGTCATTACGGGACACATGAGAGAAAGATATGTTTTCAACTCCTTGAAGAAGCAAAAGTTCGATCTCCCACAGACAGCGAGAATTATCTCGCACGTGTTTGATTATTACTCCTTCCGTTAAAAACACATGTTGTTTTATGAGCAAAATCTTGTTAAGAAAAACATATCAATTTAGGTATTTGATATTCACTTTCCAAAATAATCTTTGTAATAGTAAATTTGGCATAAACAAAAAAAAATCATCTCATGCACTTTAAATAGTAAATTCTATGTCACTGTGCCATCATTAATTATATCTATTCTAAATCCCATACTATTTAATGTGTTATCGACTAAAAAATGGCATCAATGCTATGATTAAAATGTATATTTCAAAATAATCTAGTCCTCTAGGTAAGTGTTCTTCCACCTTTTTTTCCACAATTTAATTCAATATTTACTTCAACAATATCGAAACTTGAAGGATCTTGATTCCAGAGTACAAATCTGATGTTTCCACTTAGTTCCCCGGTGATTCCTCGTGTGCCTCTACCAATTAACAAAAGAGATATCGCACACTGATTTCGTTCCTCCAGCGATAGTGCTAGCCCTGCGTTGTTACTGCATCTTTATAATTTGGTTTTCTGCTTTGTTTTTATGTCTTTGTCTTTCGCTTGTATTGACGGTTTACCCGTCGTCGATTTTTTTCGACCTCTTGACCCATTGAACTTGTCCAGTACGTCGAATTTTTACTTAATAAAAAAATCCCTCCTTTATTTTATTTTTCATCCAAACATATTTTTTTCTAAAAATGCTCAAACGTTAATTTATGGAGTTACACTTCTCATGGATTAAATTACCAGCAAATGTACTTTCTACATATACGTTCATCCAAATGTGCACTTAATTAAACGGTAGAGATGGCAAATTAAATCCAACCAAAAAAATAAAAAAAAAATTAATACTTGATAATTGTTGGAATATGGATTGTCCCACATTAAAAAAATTGAAATATCATGAACAACATATAAGCTCGACGGGTCAGCTACTCCTCTCATTGTTAATTGGTTTTGAGATGGAAACTTGTTGGGTTTGTATGTTGTTCGTGTCTCCCATACACATGGATCCGTACACGACCTTCCTCCAGCTCGTCTTGATCCCACCGGGCCCAATCGGGTTCGGCTAGTATCGGTCTGAGCTTCAGATTAATGGGGTTGCTGGCCTTGTTGAGATGTCCCGGGCATTGGTTCCCATTTGAGCGCATGTGACAAGTGCAATTGAGATATCATGAATAACATATAAGCTTGGCGGGCTGCTCCTCTCATTGTCATAAGTGAACCCGCACACGACCTCTTTCAAGCTTGTCTTGACCCCACCGAACCCAGCCGAGTTTAACAATAATTAACTGAAATTGATCCAAACCCGAATAAATTGAACCTTATTCAACCGAAATCCTATAAGACCCAAACCTACTATAACCGAAATCCAAACTATAAGAGATTCGAAATAATCGAAAATCGACATAACTAAAATCCAATACAATCAAACTCAAAATAATCGAACCCCAGGACAATCAAAACCCGTCTCGATCCTGTCTTATAAAAATTGTGAAGGACAGGATACGAGATGGGAATTTCGTATCGATTTTATCCTGTAAAAATTACACGAAATGATTCAAATCCCTTCCCGTACCAAATACCAATCCCTAGGATCGAGAACGCTGTATCGTTTTGCAATCCAAACCGCGAGATAAAATCCGAAAGAAGAAGTATGTCTTTTGCTGACTAACGAGTTGGACATCTGATGGGCCGACCGGCCGAGTGGGTTGGCATTAGGGATGGCAATTTCACCCGCACCCGATCCGAACCCGAATCACCCGATCCGAAAAAGCGGGTGAAAACCTGAAAAAAAGCGGGTGGAAAGTGGATGTGGGTGAAGTGGATATGGGTGGTGGGTCGGGTGAGGTGAAGTTTTTCTCCACCCGCACCCGATCCACCACCCGAGCCACCACCCGCCACCCGACCCGACCCGTATAAAAATATATATTTTTTATATATAATATATATATTTTATATAAAAAAAATATATACACTTTTGTAAACCCTAATTTCCCTTCGCAAAGTTCCCAACTTCCCTTCATCCTCTCGTGTTTTAGACTACTTATTTTAAGACTTATTATATGTGTTTAAGACTACTTATTTTTCTTATGTTTTAGACTTATGATATGTGTTTAAGACTTGTGGCATGTGTTGTTTAAGACTTATTGTATGTGTTTAAGACTTATGTATGTGTTTAAGACTTATTTAAGACTTAAATGTGTAAGATAATCATATTTTATACGGTGTTTTGTGTACCAAATTGATTGGAATTCAATTACATGCATTTAGGAAAAATCACCCACATTTCACCCATATCTCACCCATTTCACCCGATCACCCGATGGATATGGGCGAAGTGGATATGGGTGAAGTGGATATGGGTGGGGTGATGGGTGGGAAAATGGGTCACCCATGGTGGGTCGGGTGAAATGGGAGTCCATCCACCCACCACCCGACCCATTGTCATCCCTGGTTGGCATATACCAATATACCATATTTATGGATTACCCAACTTTGTGCAATCCGGGAAAAAATCTACTTTTTTGAATTAAATTAAATTATATAATCATCTAGATAAACCTTAAAATACATATTATATTATAAAAATAATAACATTATTTAAAATTTTATCTTATATATAAATGTAAAGTAGGATAATTAAAATAAAATCATCTCCATTTTCATATTAAGTAATACAATAGTAAGATAAATTCATTAAGTATAATTATAAAATTAATATGAAATATGTTGAGGTATTTCATTACTTATTACTACACCACAAGCTCTCCAAATGAAGTTTTTAGCAACCTGATTTTGATCTTCGACAGGCCCTAGAAGTAATGGACTTCAATAACATTTTTTGTTAGGAAAGAGTTTTGGTAGGGTCAGATCATTCTAAACCACCACTCAAGAGCATTTTTCGGACGCAAACATGCAAGACAGGGTTGGTGAGCAAGTTTTGTGGAGATGTTGAATGGAAAAGGCTCGCAATCTGCTAGGAATAGGTATTTTAGGGTATAAATACACCGGAGAAACTAAATACACCCCAAATCTTCCACGTCGGAATTGACGTGCAGGGTCGAAGTCTATGGAGCATATAGTATATGATATAGATAGATATATGTGAGGTTAGTTTTGGAATATAATAAAAGTCTGAGGGCATTTATGTAATTCTATACCCTCTTGTTAGTTGGTTAGAGATTCTGTTAGTTGAAAGGTATAAGAACGAATGCTGTTGCTGTAACAGAACATCAATTTCACTTTGCTCTTAATCCAGTTTGTGTTCTTGGAGAGTTTCTTCAGTTTTCCTCCATTGATGGAGATCTTAGCTTGAGAATTCATCATATTTCTTCATGGTATCAAAGCACAGGCAGTAGATCTGTGTTCGGAAAGTGTTTCCGGTTCCGAATTGTTGCTTCCGCTTGCATCTCCGAAGTACTCGTTGAGTAGCTGTGTCGTCTGCAATGGCAGGTCGTGGATCTCCGATAGGTGGACAGAGCTCGGGAACTGGAGTTGGGAGAGGTACTGGAATTCCACCTCCTAATGCGAATCCGAATCCGAATGCTGGACAGCCACCTCCAATTCGTCCGACGGCTCCTCCGGCATTTGGAGGGCTGCAGTTTGGAGATCTCAATCAACAGTTCAACGGAGCTCATATACATCCCCTTTACTTGGCTAATTCAGATCATCCTGGTATGACTCTCGTCTCTACCTTGTTTAATGGTCTGAATTTCACTTCTTGGAATAGAGGTGTTAGGATGGCTTTAGGTGCCAAAGTTAAGCTTGGATTCATATCTGGTGGTTGTGTTAAACCTGAGGAATCTAGTGATGATTATGAGAAGTAGATTAGAGCTGACTACATGGTTAGGTGCTGGTTGCTGAATTCCATGACTAGTGAGATTAGTGAGAGTCTCATGTTTGTTCAGTCATCAAAGGAGCTGTGGGATGAGATCAAGGATCGGTATTCTGAGTCCAATGATCCTCTCATCTATCAATTGCATAAGGACTTATGCAATCTAAGACAAGAAAACTTGCCTGTTGGTGCTTACTATAACAAAATGAGGAGAATCTGGGATGAATTACAGGTTCTTGAAGGAATAACAGGATGTGATTGTGGAGTTATGTTGCAATGTAGCTGTGGAGTATTAAAGAAAATTGCAGAGAAGGAAACTAGAGCCAAGGTGAAGCAGTTCCTTATGGGACTTAATGATGGCTATGAAAATCTAAAGAACAATGTTCTTACTAAGGATCCTTTGCCAACAATAAACAAAGTATTTCAGTTGGCTGTTCAAGTTGAGAGAGGACGTGGTGCTTCCACCACATCTCCAAATGATGCAGGAGCTTTAGCTGTGGGAAGGAACTTCTCAAGCACTGGGAAGCCTGAATCCAAGGATTCCTTTGGACAGTCATCCCAACAGAAGCAACCTGCTCCTTCTGCTAATGATCAGTCTAGAAGGGATTTCAAGAAGGCTAAACTGGACAGGTTTTGTGATTTTTGCAAGGAAAGGGGACACAACAAGGACTACTGTTTTAAGATAGTGGGATATCCAGAGTGGTTCAAAGGGCCTCGTCCTGGTGGTGAGGGCAAATTTGCTGCAAATATTGAGCATTCTCAGACAGATCATCCACTTGAAGGCAGCAGTAAGCCTGATCCCTATATGGTTAATGTCATATATCATGAAATTGTCAAGATGATGAATGGAAAACAGAAAGGAGAATGCTCCATGACAGATTTGTCTAATGGCCAAGCTGTGGTCAAATTTGCAGGTACCATCAGTTCCTCATTTCTTATTGGATCTCATAAGTCTGATTTGAGAGTTTGGATTGTTGATTCTAGAGCTACTGACCATATTGCTTTTGATGAGTCTATTTTTGTGGTTATGAGACGTCTTAATAGACATATTTTGCTTGGTTTGCCTGATGGAACTGCTAAGCTTGTGCAATTTGTTGGTAGTGTTTGCTTATCTGATGTTGGACAATGTGTTATATGTTCCTGAATTTAGACACAATCTCTTGTCTGTCTCTAAGAGTCTTAAGGATAAGAGATTGGAATTCAAATTTGATGAAATATCATGTACCTTGCAGGACCTTACAACTAAGGTTCAGTTGCTGCAAGGACATGAAGATCATGGATTATACAAGCTGAGAGTCAAGGAGAAGATTGCTGTTGAGGCATCTCAGTGTTGTGCTCAGAGTTGTAATTCTGCTATTAGTTTACAGACTATTCACTCTAGATTTGGTCATACTTTTGTATCCAAGATGAAACACATTGAGGGTTGTAATAAAGCTGATTTAGACAACTTCACTTGTGACATTTGTGCTATGACAAAGCATCACAAGTTGCCATTTCAGAAAAGTGTTTCTATTGCTTCAAATTGTTTTGATTTGATTCACATGGACCTATGGGGTCCATACAGGGTTGCTTCTTTATGTGGAGCAAAGTATTTTCTTACAGTGGTGGATGATTGTAGCAGGACCACTTGGGTTTATTTGTTACAGAACAAGTTGTAGGTTTATAGAGTCATTTCTGACTTTCTAGCCATGGTTAGCACTCAGTTTCATAAGACAGTTAAGGTAGTGAGGTCTGACAATGGAACTGAGTTCACTCAATCTTCTTGTAGAGAGTTGTTTGCTGCTAAAGGAATCATTCACCAACGTTCAACCCCTGGGGTTCCTCAACAAAATGGAAGGGTTGAACGTAAGCATAGACACCTCATTGAAACTGCTCGAGCAATCAGGTTTCAAGCTGGGTTGCCCATTGAATTCTGGGGTGAATGTGTCCTAGGGGCTACTCATTTGATAAATAAACTGCCTTCATCTATTTTAGGATGGAAAACTCCTTATGAAGTCTTGTACAATTCACCTCCAGACTACACCAATCTTAGAGTAATTGGTTGCCTTTGTTTTGCTGAGCTTGGTAAAGCTCACTGTGATAAGTTGGATGTTAAAGCAAGGAAATGTGTTTTCCTTGGTTATCCACCTGGGCAGAAAGCCTACAAGGTGTTTGATTTGTCAATAAGAAAGGGGGTCATTTGTAGACATGTTATATTCCATGAAAACATCTTTCCATTCCATAATGGCACTTTGCTCCCTGCTTACAAAGATGCCAGAATTGTGTTACCCTTGGTAAATCCTGCTCATGTCCCTCATTACAATGAAGGTCCCTCACTTACTTTTGGATCTCTTCCAGCTGTTAGTATTCATGGATCACCTTCTACCTCAGTTGATAGTTATGCTCCAAATTCAGTGGATACAGTGGATCCAGTTCCTCATTCCATTGTTTCTGACACTACAGATGATTCTTCTTCAGGCTTTGATTCTACCAATCAACTTGAGAATAATCCTTCTGAGATTGTTGTGCCTCAACCTCAGGAGATTGGAAAACGCCAGATATGCAGGCCTGCAAGATTTCAGGAGTATGTATGTGGTAAACTGCCATCTAGAACAACCTCTTCATCTGATTCTCTAAGCCAAGTGTTTTCTGTTATGAGTATTAGGGATGTGTCTCATCTCTCACAAGCCTATGTGCCTTCTCTTATTAGAGTGTTCAATGTGTTTGAGCCTCACTCTTATCACCAAGCCAGAACTGTGCCTGAATGGCAGATTGCAATGACAAAGGAGTTAGATGCTCTAGCTTCTAATCACACATGGGAATTGACTTCCTTACCACCTGGTAAGAAAGCCATTGGCTCTAAGTGGGTATACAAAGTGAAATATAACCCTGATGGATCAGTAGAAAGATACAAAGCCCGTCTTGTTGCAAAGGGTTATAACCAAGTGAAGGATAAAGATTATAAACACACATTTTCCCCAGTGGCTAAACTTGCTACTGTTCGTGTGATTCTTGCTATTGCTGCTGCTAAGGACTGGAATTTACATCAGTTAGATGTAAACAATGCTTTTTTGCATGGGTTTCTAGATGAGGAAGTATACATGTTACCTCCTCCTGGCCTTGCTGTTGAGAATGGTCAAGTGTGTAAGCTCACCAGGTCTTTGTATGGCCTAAAGCAAGCTAGCAGACAGTGGAATCTAGAACTAACTAAATTTTTGATCAGCTTGGGCTACATTCAGTCTAAACATGACTACTCTTTGTTTGTGAAAACTCAGGGTTCCTCTATGACAGTTGCCTTAGTCTATGTGGATGATATGTTATTAATGGGGAATTCAGACTCTGAGATCATAGGTACTAAGGCTGCCTTACACAAAGCCTTTACCATTAAGGATTTGGGAATAGCCAGATACTTCCTTGGAATGGAGATCTCTAGAAGTTCAGCTGGCATTTTATTGAATCAAAGGAAATTTGTTCTTGACATCCTTAAGGATGTTGATATGATCAACTGTAAACCCACAGATTTCCCTATGCAGCATGGTGCTAGATTGACTATTGATGGTGATGAAGTCTTTAAATACCCAGAGAGATACAGACGCATTGTTGGGAGGCTATTATACCTTACCTTAACCAGACCTGATATATCCTTCACTGTACAGCAACTCAGTCAATTTCTCCAGCAAACTTTGGTGTCTCATTGGAACTGTGTGGTGTATTTGATCAGATACTTAAAGGGCAGCTTCAATTTCTCCCTTTGTTATCCAACTTCTTCAGCAATGATGGTGTCTGCCTATAGTGATGCAGATTGGGCTAAATGTACATATACCAGTCGCTCTCTCTCTGGATACTGTGTTTTCCTAGGATCATCCTTGGTCTCATGGAAAACTAAGAAGCAGCGTGTGGTCTCCAAATCCTCTACTGAAAGTGAATATCGTGCAATGTCCTATGCTACTAGTGAACTCATTTGGCTGACAGGTTTGCTCTCTGACCTTCACATTACCATTCCACTTCCCATCAAGCTGTACTGTGACAATAAAAGTGCACAACACTTAGCTGCCAATCCGGTTTTTCATGAGAAAACCAAGCACATAAGGGTGGATTGTCACTTCATTCGTGAGCTCATTCAAGAAGGTTTTTTTTGCAAACATCTCATGTGCCTACTACTCTTCAAACTGCTGATATTTTCACAAAAGCACTTGGAGCTGCTCAACACAAATTTCTTTGCTCCAAGCTAGGCCTTGTTATTCCTTTATCAAGCCCTGCTTGAGGGGGGGCTATGGAGCATATAGTATATGATATAGATAGATATATGTGAGGTTAGTTTTGGAATATAATAAAAGTCTGAGGGCATTTATGTAATTCTATACCCTCTTGTTAGTTGGTTAGAGATTCTGTTAGTTGAAAGGTATAAGAACGGATGCTGTTGCTGTAACAGAACATCAATTTCACTTTGCTCTTAATCCAGTTTGTGTTCTTGGAGAGTTTCTTCAGTTTTCCTCCATTGATGGAGATCTTAGCTTGAGAATTCATCATATTTCTTCATGAATTAATTAATTTTTTTAGCGTGTAATTAATTGAAAAAGTCTGCACGTTATAACGGACGTGCACTTTTGATGAGGGATTTACGGTGTATCTAACAATACCCTAAATACATATGAAATGTATTGTAGGGTTATGTGGAATGATAATCAATTACCTCTCTCTCCTGCCATGTCTATTTTTCTCTCGTTCTTTTGCTATCTCTGAACTCCCTCTCTCAATCTCTCTCCCTTATCAATCCTCCATGTCGAAAATGAAAGTACCCCTCAACCCTGAATCCAAAATAAATCCAAATTTGATAATAATCTGAACTCGATTATATTCGACTTGACCGATCCTATTATATGAAAGTCCAAAATTGCACAAATTCAGATATATCTAGAACCCAAAATTACCCAAATATTTTTCTTCCAAATATTCTTAAATTATTATACTTGTAAATTTTGTTAAATTATAGTAATAAATATTCTTAAATTTATTCCATTTTTTTTAATGATTAAATCTTATTGAGATGATATATTTTGTTAATTTTTATTTCTTAAATTTTTATTCTTTATTTGATTGCAGTGTCACATCTTATTACATAATAACTTGCATTAATATTATCATAGAGTATTAACAAATATTATATTGTACTAATATATTATCTTTATTTCATATAAATAGATAAATATCTAATATCTAGCAAAATTATATAAAAATGACTAAAATTATAAAAACAATTTTGATAATTATAAGTTATAGTCCTTTTTTATGACGAGAAAATCCACCATTAATTTAGTGGCAAATCCCGGACACGTGACCTAACTAGTAAGAGCCACACACCAGGTAAATCGGCTTGCGCCGACCGACTTGACTCACTAGTGAGAGAGTAAGGCAAACCTTAGATTTTCACCCAAAAAAGGGGTGTAGGTAGGGATCGAACCCAGAACCTCCTTACCTCTCTTCCTCCATACCACTGGGCCACCCTATTAGAGGTATAGACCTAAATTTTGAATCAAATTAAAACTTCAAATTGAATTTTGATTCAACTCAAATTTGATTTTATTTATCAAATTCATATTGATTCGACTTATCTAAAATTTGATTTGGCCAAAATCCAACTTAATTGAAGCATGAATTTCTAATCCGATTTGAGTAGACTAAATGGCTTTTTTTTGGGGGGGGGGGGGGGGGAGAAAAACTCTCTTCTAGAATACCCCTTTTGGGGTTGGAGAAGCTCTACTGCACAAGCGCCTCTTCAGAGCCTGAAACCACCTCTTCGGAGGCCCGAAAACACCTCTTCGGAGGTCTGAAAATCACTACGCGGTTCTTCTCAGCTCTCTCTCCTCTTCTTCGTGCGATTGAGTTAGAGATTTCCCTCAAGGAAAATCCCTAAATTCGGTCTCGATTATGTTGATCTAATCTCTAGGGTGGTGATTTGCTCTAATTGAGTGTTTCTCCCCTGGCGAACCATACCCCTCCTTAACTTGGCTTTGCCAATTCCATTTCCCGTCTTCAGTGGTGGTCCGTTTCCTCTTCATACCCCACTCTGAAAATGACTTCATACCCATCTCTCTGACTCACCCCTAGTCTTCGGCGGTGACAGAGACGTGGGAGGAAGGGGCAAACTAGGCAGGGTAGAGATTAGAAAACTAGGTCATATCCGGGACTCCGGGTCTGATTCTGGGTTTCAATCACTCCCTTTAACAAACTTTTGGTTCGATTGTGTTCGAGCCATAAAACCCTACTCTGCCTTGTCCAGGCTTCTTCCTCCTCGGTGTGTTGGTGTGGTGTATGTACCTCGCCTCTCACCGTCGATGGCGTTTGGTGGTGCCGTCGTTGCATCTGGCTGCCCGTCGTCGCTCCCTGTTGATTTCTTGGCAGGAGTACGTAAAATCCAGATCTCTTAACTCATCTGCAGATATAGATCAAAACTCAATTGCAAACTGGGGCTTTTGGAAATTCTAGTTTCTTCTCCCTCTTCCCTCTACCCCCTTGTCGAAATCCACCGCATGGGCTTGTCGGTGGTGCTGCAGCCTCTTGGTGCTCCGCCATAGAGCCATGTCGTTGTTCGTCGCTTGCTCTCAGTGTCCAATCTCCCGTTGTTCGCATTTGGGAATCCTCGTCCTGCAACTCCATCATGTTTGGTCGCTCGCTGTTGCCATTCTCTGGCTTGTCGCGGTGGCGTCGGACTCTAGTTTGGCCGCTTCTCCGATGAAGCGCTGAGTAATCCCTCCCTTTGGGCCCAAGGTTTTGCCTTGGGTTCGGGGCAGCCCGAAAATAAGCCCCTCCTTAAAAAAATGTCGAACCCTTTATATATATAAAGATTAAAATCACGCAAGAGTATCAAACCTCGCTCATTTGAGCGTATATTGAACCCCGCTAGGTTTGACTAAATTCTGTTAGGATTTCTTGGTGCTCTTTACTCGGGTGGTTTGCGGCTCTACGGTGGCGTGACTTGGCGATCTTCTCCGTGGATTTGGTTATGTGTTATGGCTGTCGAAGTCGGGATAGGTTGGGATCGTGGTAGTGTGTATCGTGACGTCTCCACTACTCGGGTTGACTGTTTCCCTGGAGTTCGTCCTCACTGCCCACACTATAATCGGGTTTTGATGTATCGCTGGCCTACGATTCTGCTTCAGTGTGGGGCTTGGCTTCGTTTGTCGTCTTCGGCTATATCCTGTTTGGTTTAGGCATGCTTGGTTTCGTTGTTTGTAGAGTGCGTTTGCTCGAGTTTGCTCTATTATGTTTTGTTATATGTTGTATTTTTTTACGGTTCTCCGTCTGCCGGTCTTACCGACTCTCGAGTTTCAGATATGTCTAAACTCGACTTCTTACCTAAAAAAAGTAGACTAAATGACCGTTGTACTCGATAATTGCAGGATTTCAATACATGCATATATATATATATATATATATATATATATATATATATATATATATATATATATATATATATATATTTCGATATCAAATATCAACAGACCTAAATCTTGATAGACTGGCAAATTGATAAATAAAAATACATGCCAATAAGCCATGTAGAGGCTAAGTGTATATAGTAGAAAAACTAGTTCAGTACCCGCACAAGGTGCGGGTTTTTTTTAGTTATATATATAGATTATATGCATGTATATCTTGTTTATTTAGATTATTAACTATTATTGACCAAAAAAGATTATTAATTAATGATTAATTCATAATTTATAATGTAGTGTTAATAATGTTCGGGGAGGGCTATCTCGAGGCTTGTAACTTGTAGCATGGTTCCGGAATAAATCGCACGATAGCCTTGTCTCTCGTTTCACCAAAAAAATAAATGTAGTGTTAAGTATATAATGATTAAATCATGTTTTATAACCAAATTGTAAAAACATATAACTTTTATTTTGAAAAACTATAAGGAATTTTTATTTTTAAATTTGCATTCTAAGTTATAAAAAGAATCCTAAAAGATTAAAAAATTCAAATTTTAAAACAAAATTGTGTAAATTAAATATACACCATAAAAATTATAAAACATAATTGAATTAAAAGTTTACCCTATAATTGTTCAAACATGCTAATAACGAACCGAATTGGGTATTATACCCAAATATTATTTTATTAATTTATCCTAGATATGATTTGAAAAGGAAATGATACCAATTTATTTATCTCATCTGTCTCATAATTTATGTTTTTTTTGGCTTTTTGGCACACTTGTTAAGAAGTAAAAATCACTATAAAATATCAATTTTATTTATTTATTTTAATTTCATAGTTAATGGTAATATGTATGAAATTATAAAAAAATATCAATAAAGTAATTAATATTTCATATAATTTTGATCCTTTTTAAAAAGCTATCAAAATAGTAAATGAGTTAAAGTTTTGAGACTGAGGTAGTAACTTTTAACATAAATTATATAAGCATGTATCCTTAATTAAAAAAATTCTATATTTGAACTTCTAAATTAAAAATTAGGGAATAATTTTATAAAGCATAAATGGTTAAAAATGTCTAACTGATGGTCATATTATTTAAATAAAATATTGAAGTGATACTTATCTTAGTTTTGGTAGATTTTGTTATAAGTTATTATTGAAATAATTGGAGATAATTAAGTGAATTAATTATTTAATTGGGTAAAATCAGGATCAAATATTCAAATTCAAATTAGTTTTAAAAAATAAAAAATCATCAAATTTAAAAGCTGGTTAGTTATAATAAATAGTAAGATAAGATTTTTATTTAGTAGGCCCAATTTTTTAAAAATATTAAATAACTAAAAAATATTTAAATACCCTATATTGCATTATTGATATAGATATAGATATAGATTAGCCACGTTATTCCAATATTAAGCCATGTTAATAAGAAAAGACGTGCATTAGCAATATTCTATTACACACAATATTATCAAGTGGATGGAGATTTTAATTCTTTTGCAAGATAATATTGTTGCGTTACATGTATCAACTGAATGAAGATGTTCATCATTTTTCCTTTTTTTTTTTTGCAGAAAAGATACTATTATGGCAGAGCAATTGTATATTCAGAAGTAATAACAATTATATATTCATAAGTACACACAATCATAAAAGAGGAACTTGAAGGTGGAGAACCGAGAGATTGCTCACAAAGCCTGAAAGTATGAAGGGTGTTTTTATATACACCGCAAATCCAACATCAATAATGCACGTCCGTTTCGACGTGCAAGTCTTTTGACTAATTAACGCTTTAAAAAAATTAATTAACTCATCTTAACTCTGCACGTCGGAATTGACGTGCAGGATTTGGGATGTATATAGCGAAACCGAAGTATGAATGTTAAACGTTAGTAAAGAAATGTTGAAATGAGAATATAAATCAGATATGTCAAGTATGAATGAATAAAGATCGAGCATATCAGAGGGATTAAAACTGGAAGTGGGATGAAAAAATGTGAGTGAATTGAAACTTTCATTTTCAATTTATAAAGGATTATTTAAAATTCGAGTGGGTTGCACATGTTGAAAGATAGTGTTAAAATATATTGATTTTATGATAAATATGCAACCTTTCAAATAAAAAAGGGACACGCATTGAATTTCTGAATTTTTTTCACAAAACTTTATCGAGACAGATTGGATGAAATCTCATCAAATAATCGTTTTGTTAAGATTTTATTGAGTCAGATAAGTATCGAATTTTTTAATTTTCAGATTTGATATAACAAATCATTTAGTTAAGATTTTCACCAAAAAAAGAATCAATTAGTTAAGAAGAAAAAATGATTAACAAATAAAAAATTCTAAAATCACAATTAATTAATTCTTAATTAGTTAAGAAACCTATACTAAAGGAGAAGACGACACATGTCTTAGGCGACTTCTCCTTTAGTATTATAATATTGATTGATATGGGTGTAAATACCAATCCCGCAATTTTAAAGGTTTTCTTCTTATAATTTTTAAAACTCCTTTGTTTTTGATAGATTTAAAAATGAACTAGTAGAATTCCCGCGCCATGACGCAATTTTTAATAAATAAAATTTTAATAAATATAGAAAAACAATATTATAAAATATTAATAAAAAGTTAAGATAAAATAATAAAGGCATACTTGAAATCTTTAAGAAAATGGTAAAAATGTTTACCATAAAGTTAGGCTTCATCAAAAAGGTTTTTAAATTAAAATATTATATTAATATAGATTATTATTATTATAATATATTAAGATTTAAATATAGATTAATAGTAGATATTAGATTTAATTTAATGTTTTGAATTTAACTCAATGGTTAGCAAATGGGTAAAAAAATAAAAAATATAAATATAAATATATCAAAGAGATGAAGAAAAAAAAAGAGAAAATTATAATTAGTTGAAAAATCTTAAATTAAGAAGGAGTTGACATGTCATCAAAAAGTCGTATTATAGGGAGTGGTTCCAGAGTGCACACCCCTTAAAGTGTACCTTGTGCACAAATCTTAGCCCTTGATTGATGCAAAATCAACGGTGTAGAATAATTACGATTTTTTCCTTTTTAATTATAAATTGGTGGGACCGAATAGCAAAAACCAATCACCCTTACCTTCTCCTGCGCGTGAAGTTCCCCCCACCCATTGTTGCATTTTTTTGGTAACTTCCTTTTTCTAATATATATATAAAAAATTGATTTAATTTATCTTTATTTTAAAATAGATTTAATAATTATACCTTGTTTAGTTTGTTTATAAAAAAAATCCGTCAATTCAACCGAATAATATTTTACATTCTACCGAATAATGTTTTTTTTTTAATAATAATGTTTTTTTTAATCTTTTTCAATACATCTTATATAAAAATTCACCAATTCCACTGAATAATTAGACACATACTACCGAATAATGTTTTATTTTTGCAAATAATATTTCATAATATTTTTTTTCCGAATAATATTACATATTTCACCGAATAATGCTTCAAATTTCACCGAATAATGTTTCATATTTCATAAACCCAAAATACATAAAAAAAAAACCTATTTCTATGAATAATTATTCAATATCACCGAATAATATTCTATATCCCACCGAATAATCCCCCAATTCATAAAAAAAATTAAAAATAATGGCCCCTAACCCAAACACAAATCACCACCCAGCCCCGCCGATACCTCCTCGTCGATCTCTCTGAAGTAACACTACTCTCGCCTGCGCCTCGCCGCCGAATCACCGATCTTGATGCTGGTCGATCTTGATGCCGAAGGAGGACATCACAGCGACAACGCCGAGCACGGAGTGGAGGAGGAGGGGGGACATCAACCCGGGAGGTCACTGCAAGGGCGGCGCTCAATTGGTTTGTTATCCTCTTCGGAAGCGTCGGCGCTCAATTGGTTGGTTATCCTCGGTAACACCAAGGAGGGAGGCCGCCGGATTTACAGTCAGACGAAGAAGGGAGGCTGCCGGAGTGAAGCTCGGTGGCTGCGCTGCCCTAAATCGCTTAAAGGAGGAGAGAGGCCGAGACGGTTTTCTCTAGGCGGAGCGCTGCGCTGCTTCGAAGAACCGTTTGCCGCCGTACTCGACGCCGGTGCAGCCGGAATAGGCGCCACCACCAACACCCATCTCCAGGCTCGATTCGTCCGGAAAGCACCCCTGTCGGATTGTTGTAGGGCGACGATGACTCGGCCGGACCACCTTCTTCTTCCTTCCCATACCGGCGACCATCGGGGAGCACAACCGTCGCGCCTCTTCAATTGGAAAAAATAGCAGAAAGAGGAGGGAGAGGAAGGAGGGATGGGCTCACCTTTGCCTCGCCTTGGCTCGCGCTCCGCCTCCCTGGGTCTCTTCTCGCTTCAACGGCAATGAAGAAAGAAGAAGGCTAAATTTAGGGTTTTATTTACCCACCACACGCGCCCACATCTTGAAACAAAGAGAGTAAGTCCGGTTGTTTTAATTAATGTGCGGGCCTCACCTTTTTTTATATTTAAAAAAATGAAAAAAATCCTTTTAATCTCAGTCATCCGCTTATCCCAATCCAATGGTCAGAAATCGTGCACAAAGTACACCCTAAGGGGTGTGCTCTTTATACCCAATCTCTCGTATTATATACGTATATAGATAAAAGCTAATTCTAGAGAAATTTTTACTAACGCCGCAATTAATCAGCGGTCCTGCATGAGATATAAATAGTTAAATACAACGGCTCCATTCGCTTAATTCCTTTGCGTGATACGTTGTGCTACGTATTAGACGCAATACGGCATGTATACCAAGGCAATTACCAAAATACAAGCGTCTCTCTGGTTTTATAATACTCCGTTCATTAATTAATTAATGAAAAAATAATTAAAAATAATATCAATTATTAACCTTAAACTAAATATAATACAAACTTTAAAATTGATATTTTTATACACAAACTATTTCCTTATCAATCCAAAATAATACAAATGTATTTTTCGGAATAATTTTTGGCCAAATTTGTCACGTGTACGTCGAAAATACATGTGGCATGATTTTTTTTTTTTGACATGCACCTCACTCCATGTCGGAAATAATACATAATTGAGGGAGTGACAAATTTGTCCAAAAATTTCACCGGAATACACATGTATATATTATTTTTGGTGAATAGGGCAATAGTTTGTATACGATATTGTCAATTTTAAATTTCGTATTATTTTAGATTCATTTCGATACTTGGTATTATTTTTGGTCATTTTTCCTTAATTAAAACATGTCTATTTAAACATTTACACATTTCTTAATAAATAAAATAAAAATACACTTATACGAACTTTAAAATTGGCTTTTTTATTTTATTAAAAACCAACTAACATTTATCTCATTATTACAATGACAATTTTAAAAGTAAATAATTATCTTTTTTTTTTTCACAAGATTTTCTCTTTAAAAACAACCTAGGGATGAAATACACCGTCTTTCCGTCCCCAAGCTGCTCCTGGTTTTTGGGATCATACTCCGTCTGCTCCCTTGGGCCTGACTTGCTCGTGGCTAGGGCCCATATCCATTCTTTGGGCCCAAGGAACAATTAAAAATAATAAATAAATAAATAAAACATAATAACACTATATATATACATATATTTATATATTAACTATAAATAAATTTTGGAATCTTCTCTCGCTCTTCGCCCTACTCGATGTCATGCTTCATTTCCTCGTATTGGTTGGGTGTCCGTCTGTTGGTGCGTGGTTAGTTTCGGTTTAAGAGCAGTTCTGCGGCCCTGGTTGATCTCGAAATGATCGTGTTGGTGGTGTTTGCGATCTCCAAAGATCCCTCATCTAGGTGAGGGGGAACGTCGTGTGATCCACACTTCTCCAGGAGTCGTATTTGCCTTACGAGGATTTTTGTTTTCTGTCTTTTTGACGGCGAGACATCGTGTCAGCAGGTGTTGTCCCATGCGCTTGCTATTCACTTCACCACACCGGGCTTCCTTCCTCTCGATGTTGTGTCCGCTTGTTTGCTTAGGGTTTGGGGTTTTTCGGGTTTGCTTTGAGTGGTTCTTTTGATGTATTCTGTCATTGTATTTCTTCAGATCTTCGTGATCTCATCCTTCGGAATGCTCTCGGGTTGGCTAACCACCGCCCAAATTTTTATCTTATAAAAAAAAAAAATACCTAGGGATGAAATATCTTTATGAATAAACATGCCTACTTGCCAAGTCAACTCCTAATTACAAAGCCTCCATGGATCCCAAAACCACTTTTAGGTCCTTGGTTTTGTGATGAAATGTATTTGTTTTTTTTCGCGTTGACGTAATCGGTCGATAATATCATTTTTTAAGGGGAAAAAAAAAGAAATATGTATAGTATATTCTTTTGCCCTCAACACCTAGCCTCTACACATGCATATATATACCAATACTGGGATGCAAAACTTTTCATCATCTTTACTTAAACCGGCCAAATCACTACAATCCAAATTGCATCTCCACACATCTTGTAACTTAAACTAGGATCACCAACAATGTCATCGAAAGTCGGTCACGTCGACGATCACGATCTAGAGCTTTCGAGCATGGAACACGGGAGCCACCACTTCACCCGCGACGATCACCATGAGGAGCACCCCAACAACATCTCCTTCTGGTCCTCCCTCAATGTAGCCTGCATCCTCCAAAGGGTATGCATACCCAATCCTTCCTCTTTGGAGAGTCAATTTAGATCAATTAAAAAGTTTCCCAATGGGAATTTTTTAAGATCTTGATTGATATAATGATATGTATGATTTAATGAAGCTAGCTAGTTTGTATCAGATATCCTAATATTATATTGTGTTGCAATTCTGACATTGATGCAGTTGCTAGCGGAGGCTATAGGGACATACTTCATAGTGTTCACCGGGTGTGGTGCCATCATCGTCGACAAGCTAAATGGCTCGGTCACATACGTAGGTATATGCGTGACATGGGGACTCATCATCATGATCGTCGTCTACAATCTCGAGCACATCACCGCCCACTTCAACCCAGCCGTCACCATCACTTACGCCGTGCTAAGGGATTTCCCATGGTTGGAGGTACATATATAATTTTTTGACCTAATTGGCATTGGCCGGGTTGTGTTACAATCTTACTGTTAAACCGATTTTTGTAGGTTCCGCTCTACATAGCGGCGCAGTTGATTGGGTCGATTTTGGCGAGTGTTACATTGTCTCTACTTCTCGACTACTCCCCTCGTACTTATTTCGGGACAGTGCCTTCTGGATCCGATATGCAAGCCCTAGTGATGGAGATCATTATCGGATTCATTCTAGGGTTCGTCATCTTCGGTGTTGCCTTTGACGAAAGAGCGGTTAGTATTCTTCAAGAGAGCTAGGTTCCAAATTCCCTGTCCTCAACCATATGTCTCACTATTCTCCAAGATTTTGTTATATAAATTAAAATAAAATTTACAACTTGTTAATTCACAATAAAAATAAAATACATCCTAAATTATAGGAATTACTGCACTAAGTCTAATAATTTGTTGTTATTTATGTTTGTGCAGCATAGAGAATTTGCTGGCGCAGTTATTGGGATGACTATTCTTATGAATGCCCTTGTTGCCGGGTATGTATATATAAATACTTAATTAGTTAATTAATTGGTCTTATTGATATTTTCCTTTGATAGCAACTAATAAGATCGAGTAAATTTGCTTATAGCATGTTCATTGAATCCACTTGCTCATTTTAAATATTGAATTTTTCTGACAAATTTTTAAATTGATTAAACAATAAAATATAATTTACTCCATGTCAACCGAGGGAGAAATCTTGAATAAATTTTCATTTATTATTATTTAAATATAAAATAATAAAACAATTACTCTCAACTTGTCAACTAGTAGTAATAATCAATTTGATATAATTCGGTTAATATTATTTTAATCCCGCCATAATCAATCAAGGGACAATTAGTTATATATCCTTCCAAATTTGCTCAATTGTCTATATATCCCTTAAAATTTTAAAATAGTTTATTTATCCTCAAATAGTAAAAAAAATTATTTATATATCCAAATGTCATTTTCTTCCTATAAATTATAATTAAAAATAACTCATTAAATCTAAAATACCAATTCTAACCTTCCATTAAAGAAAGAAAAATAGAAAAACAAAATACAAAACCAGGAAACCTTTGAATTGAATTTAGTACGCGTAGGATCACTAATTCTATTCTTTGCAAATCCAAATGGAAATAACAAGAATCTGTCACATGAGTGGCTCAATCAAACCCCTGCTCTTGCAACAAGTCCTACAACTCATCTCATGTGCCCGCAATCCTTCTTCGCCTGGTTCCCGCAATCCTAGCAGTTCATCCAAATCCCGCTTCTTCCTCCTCTACCTAGCCTCTTCATCACCCTCGATTCGACCCCGCTATTGCCGCTAGGGCTCACCGAGGATGACGACGGTCGACGGGTAGTAAGGGTCGCCACCGCTGCCCAGGTAAAGGTGGTGGTGGTGGTGGAGAAAGGGCGGCGAGTGATGGTGCCGGACTTGGGCGTACTGTTGCCATATTTCGAACCCCTTCTGGTAGATCTCTTTGTTCCGGTAGAAGAGGAGCCCTCTGGGCTAGATGGTGTTCGGCGCCCAGTTAGGGTTGTTGTTGTTGGTGGTGGCGCGCGGTGTTAGCTGGGGGAGGTGGGTCCAGAGCGTCTCGGATGTTGCCGGTACCGGTACTACTGCCAAGAAAGAAGAAGTCGGCCATGATTCGCAGTCGATTGCAGCTGCCGATGACCTGGATTTGGGGTATAACTCAGATAATCAAGCTAAATTGCAAAAAATAAAAATAAAAAAATTGATAGAATGGTTAGGATAAGAAAGAAACTTAACCTAATTTAAGCCATAGATGAGTAGAAGAAATGTTGAACAAGATGAACAAGATTGATTGAAATCTCTACGTACTGGTGAAATGTACAAGAGAAAAGTTAAATGATAGGATTAAAGATAGTTTCTTTAAATGAAGGATAGGATGATAGATACTCCCTCCGTCTCAAAATAGATGTCATTTTAGCTTTTTAGTTTTGTATCAAAATAGATGTCGTTTTAGGTTTTCTAGGTAGTGGAAAGTAATGATTTGTATTGATTTGTGTGTTGTTGACTTTTTTAAAGGTTTTGATTGGTTAAAAAATTTAGTGGGTAATAAAATTAATGAAAAAGTTAGTGGAATGATGATGTTGATTGATGGATGAGTGTTTTTATTAAAATTTGTGCATAAGGCTAAAATGACTTAAATTTTGAGACGGAGGGAGTATATATTATGGATTTTTTTTAGATAATTTTAATTATATTTTATTAAAGAAAACACAATTTGGATTAGAAAATAATTATTTTATTATTTGAGGGATAAATAACCGATTTTAAAGATTTCGAGGATATACGACTAATTGGATAATTTTGGAGGGATATATACATGATTTTCCCATTAATGAATAAGCATGAAATTAGGTTAAAAAATAATACTATTTACATAATTTTTCATTGTTTAGAAAATGTAAAAATAACGAGCATTTATTGGCAGGTCAATATCGGGAGCGTCGATGAACCCGGCTCGGAGCATAGGGCCAGCAGTGGTGAGACACGTGTACAAGGGGCTGTGGGTGTATGTGGTGGGGCCAACAGTTGGGATACTAGCAGGTGGGGCCACCTACACCTTGATCAAGTATATGAACCAACTGCCAACTGCATACCATGATCATAAACTTCCCTTCCAACGCCTTAACCACCATTGATCTCTTTCATTTCTCAACCACCCTATTCTATATGTACGTTACTAAATTTTACGTTTGTATGTTTAAAGTCTGAATCCCCCCTTACTTGTAAATGCATTGTGACATTGTAAATCAACCATCCAAATTTTGAATTCCTACTGTGTGTATTCTGTTGGTCCATGTTATGCTTACTTTTCATTGAGAAGTTAATAGCCTTGCAATTGGATAACAAATTCGCATTTGTAGTGCTAGTCATAGGAAAGGACAAAAAATATTGCAACCATTCAGGAATGACTCGACCGGAAAGGACTTGCGGGTAGTTTTCAAAGGTCCCCGGTTCGAACCCGGATGACCGCTCTTTATTTACCAATTTAAGGAAAAAAATTTGCTTATTTAGATAAGAAAAATGAATATATTAGTCATTTGGGGAATGTATCGGAATAAAGCAAAAGGTTTAAAGGTTTAACCATTTCGGAATGGCAAAGGACTTAACCCCGGATGACTGCTCTTTATTTACCAAATTTGAAGAAGTATATGTGTCACCACTTGAAACTTCAGTCATATTTTGTAAATAGGAATAAAGTTTGTATAGGGCAGCGTCGTTTTCTATTCACTCGACAGTATAAATATAGGAAGCCTGCTCCATTGTAGGTTGAAGTTTTCAGTTGTAACAAACTCAGATTGTTCAATTTGTTACTTTATTGGCTCTCAATTGAGATATGTTCCCCCAGTTTACAATTTAGGTTTAGGTTAAATTTTGTAAATTAAAGTTCCATATTGGCTCTTCGGCTGGGACTGTCTGCTGCTTTAGAGGTGGAGATCTCGAAGATTGAAGTGGAAGGGGATAGTCTTTCAGTTATCAACTCAATCAAAGAGAATTGGACGTGTCCTTGGGAGATTGATTTGGTGATTGCCGGCGCTCTTCTTTTGCTCCACTCCTTTGAATCCTCTTCTGTCACCCATGTTTTCCAGGAAGTCAACCAGGTGGCGGACAAAGCAGCTCATCTTTGCATGCAATAGATTCAAGGGTCGTTTTCTTCTCATCCAGAGCTTCTGGCTCTCGTCCATAAGGACGCTATTGAAAGGTGGATCAGTAGGGTGTCCAAAATCTTGCTTTCTATCAAAAAAAAAAAAAAAATTAGAAGGAAGAAGAGATTGAATTAATTTAGTCCTGTTTCCGTCTTTTAAATCACATCCCATCCCATCTCGTGTATATTAATACTCCATTTGATACGAGGAGTATAAGCTAGACCAATGTGAGAGGGGGCAGGGGCGGAGCTATAAAAAAATCCGAGGGGGGGGCTCAACTAAATTTTCGAGATTTTTTTTTTGAAGATATATATAAGATACAATTTTTGTTATAAGAAATATAGTATAAAACACACTAAATGTATGATTTAAATAGCTATTTTGAGTTTAAAATGCTAAAAGGAGAAAATAATCACTAAAATGAAGCTATAAAGATTTGAACTCATGACCTCATCATTCTATTCCTCAACCCATACCAACTATGCTAAGCAAACTTACCGATTCAATCCTCTTTTTAACTAATTTTAACCCATAAATTATCAAAAATTACAAAAAAAATACATTTTTTTTTTGCGTTTTCCCCCGACCCCGGGGGGGGGGGGGGGGGGGGGGGGGCTCGAGCCAACTCATGCTCCCCTCCCTCCGCCCCTGAGAGGGGGTGAGTTAGGGTTGGCCACCCACACAACACGCGCGCTCGTGAGGAGTGTCGTAGTGTCGGTAGACCGTAGACTCGACCCCAAGGCCAAGCAAGCAAGCCTATAAAACCCTCACGGTTGAGGCTAGGGTCCCACTCCCACCACCCCCCACATTTTAACATTTAACCTTTCCTCTAGGGCTCTGAGCATCAACACTTATGGGGTAACTCCATCCCCCTCTCTCCTCGTAATATTTTGACACCTCATTTTCCACTAACTCTACCCCATCCTATAAGAATTTTAACTTTTATCCCACATCCATAAGTTTACCTCATTACTATTTTTTTAACTTTAATTATACCCCACCACATATTTTAACCAATCAAAACTTAACCCACTTAATAAAAAAATAAAAAACATCACTTTTGTTAATTTTATAAAATTAAATGGGATGGGGGAGGGGATGGGTTTAACCCATTCCACTAGGGTTGCCCCTTTCCCTTGGTGGAATGGGTTTTATCCCACGTCCATGGGTTTACCCCATAGGAGGAATGGGAGAGGGTAAAACCCATGAATGCTGATGCTCTCAGCCTGCATATGGAATAGACCTGTCAAAAAAACACAACCCGACCCGATCGACCCAACCCGAACGCCCGAAAAAATTTCGACCCGGAAATTTTTTTCGACCCGAACCCGAAATACCCGGAAATTTTCTGGGTAATCTAGGTTTCGACCTGGTTACCCGATAATTTTGACCCGATTTACCCATTTGACCCGGTGACCCGATTGATTTATAATTATATTTGATTAATTTTTTTTTATGGAGATTCCAATTTATTACATTTTATAATTACAATCACTTGATCTTTCATTTTCAAATCAACTTTTATATTTATTTGTATTGTGTAATACTCCATCCGATCGATAGTACTTGATTTTTTATTTTTCAACGGACTTTTTTAAGAAGATAAAAATTCTAAAAAATATTAAAATATTAAAACAATTCTATGTTTATTACTAATTGCATGAAATTATTTTAAAAAAAATTATTTGAAAATTTGATATTTTATATATTATTACATTTTATTAAAAATTACGAGAAATAATAAAAATCAAATATTTTAGATCAAATATAGTATATAATTACAAGCACCAGAACTTATGAACAACGTCTTTAACTTTAGAATTTTAAATTTATCGCAAAATTATAAAATCATGATTTTTTTTAATTTAAAAAAGAAAAAATTGACCAACCCGAAAATCCCGTCAAACCTGTATTACCCGGGACCCGAAAATACCCGAAACCCGTATTACCCGGGATCCGAAGTGACCCGACTCGAACCCGACCCGAATGACCCGTTTGACATGACTAATATGGAACCCACTCAAGCAGGGACGGAACCAGGAATAAAAGTCGGGGTGTGCTAAATTTCCTTATGTCACGAAGAAATATTATTGTGGGAAAAAATTGAATGAAAATAGAGAAATATAGTAATGAAATTGATAGAATTAAATTTATTATCTCGTATATAATTTATTGGGCACACAATAAAAAAATTATTGTGAATTTTTTTGCAAAAATAGAGATATATAGTTATAAAATATATAGAATTAAAGATAAATGGTATTGATAAAAAGAAGAAGAAAAAATTGAAAGAGGTTGTTTAGGTAGGGATTCAAACCTGGGAGCAAGAGGTAAAAGTACAAGGCTTGTACCAATGGGGCAATTCCTACCATGTGCTCTCTACCTAACCTATATAATACATACTCTATACAAAAATGGGGTGGGCTGCAGCAAAGCCCAGCCCACCCCTCCTTCCGTCCCTGCACTCACGTCACTGTATATCGCACTCAATATGTGTCTTTTTTGTTTTCGGTTTCACCAGCTTCAGCGTCGGCGCGCGACCCTCTCGGAGTTGGTTCTAAGAGCACATTTAACGGGGATGCTTAAGTGAAAAAAAAGTATAAAATAATGTGGGTGGAGGTAGTTCGGATGCTTGTGTGATGCTAAAATAGGATCGAGGCTTATGGGTTGCATTAATGATTGTGTCAGATGGAATTTATTTTTTCCTAAAATTAAAGTACAAAAACGACGCCGTTTCCACTCGCAAAGGAGCAATACACTACGTTTCACAAGAGAGGAGCTGACGCAAGCCCAGGGACAGGTGGCGCATGGGCAGAGGGGCATGGACGAACGGCTGTGATTTAATTGAATGAACGGTCGTGATGCAATCTGACCGATTTGAATTAAATTCAAATAATGCTAATTTCGGTATGTAAAATGTAAAAAAAAAAAATTAAAAATTACCATAATACTAGATTCATTTTTCTCTACACATAGACATCAAATTTGAATATGTTTCGACGTAATTTGAAAAAAAAAATTATTTTGATATAATTATATTGTAATTTTGCTCGGTAAATTGGATCTTGGTCATTCGGTGTCCGATTGCTTATTATAATACCTTTCCGGATAGGGAATCGTGTCACGAATAAAACTCATGACTTTGTCGTGATCTACGGACTTTTTAAGCCATTTGGGGTTGTTTTAGAACTCAAATTAGGGTTTTACTATGTTCAAAACTCTGTGACAATTTGCGAAACTTCATACCGAGTCCAATTAATTTATTTTTTTGGTCGTAACACACGTCATTGAATGTTTGGAGGATGTAAAAATGTGGTCAAGTCATTTTTGACATTCGTACGTTGTAATTTAGTTTATGTATTAGCTTTTGTGTAATTTTTTTTAATCAATGAATTTTCTATTTTATTTTAAATCTAAATTTTATAATTACATTTTAGTAATTAAATACTAATATAATATTATAATCATATTATAAACATGTTGGAAATAATTTTTATAGAAGGGTGTATTCGTAAATTGAATTGGTAAAAAAAGATGGATTGTGGGATGTTAGGGATGCTATTGTTAAACTGGAAAAAGTGAGAAAGGGATGCTATGCTGATGTGGCAGAGAGAGGTGAATAAAAAAATAGTAATTTTAGTATCTTGAATAGTAACTGATAAACATGGTCTAAATAGAACCCAAAAGACAGCTACTAATTAAACCGACAATTTTTTTTACCAATATATATAGATTCAAAATGAAAGTAGGGACATAGTGTAGTATGCAGTTGCTATTGATCGTCAATTGTTAATCGATCATATTTATAAATTATAATTAACATATATATAACAAGGTCCGATTAACGTAGATTATATTGATGGAAATTAGATGCGCATTGGAAGTTTTAGAAACTATTTTCTATCATCTAATTCAAGGATCTTCATGCATAAAATCGATAGATCAAATCATTATTCATAGGAGATACCTCTTGATGCGTGAACCGGATCTAAACGGGGAGGCTTTGGAAGAGAACTAGAGCCCCACGTGTTGCTCCTCTACTTGGTCCACAAGAGTCCGGC
Organism: Persicaria maculosa; assembly: GCA_963922045.1. Classification (NCBI taxonomy): domain Eukaryota; kingdom Viridiplantae; phylum Streptophyta; class Magnoliopsida; order Caryophyllales; family Polygonaceae; genus Persicaria; species Persicaria maculosa. The sequence goes on from OY998253.1 coordinate 15,654,119, forward strand.
CTAGATCTCCTTTGTCTTCGACTGCTAGGACGAAGATCGAAAGGTGAACAATCAAATTGCTCTTGATTGATGATGGTGGAATTCAGCCCTCACAAACCAATTCGTGCGGCCAAAACTCACGTCTCTCTGTTTTGGGATGTTTTTTTTTTAATTAGGTTAAGTCACAATAAGCCCATCTTTATAAGCTTATATTTATACCTTACTTGATTAATTATTTATTTCACAAATAAATCTTATCCCATTATTATTAATATATATCTAATATACACTAATAATAAAATCATCTATCTTTTGATCAAGCCCGTCAACTCTAAGTGTGTGACCGCATAGGACCCGTTTATAATAGCCATGGGTTTAACCCGTTTAAGCCCATTAATCGTAGTTGGGTTCTAGCAAAGCATTACGACTCCTAAAATAATCGGATTGAATATCTCTATCAATTGTCCTATTCCATAATTAGTCATTGCACATTAAATTAAAGGACACAATTCCTTCAATCTCCCACTTGTCCTTAAACAAGTGTGCAATTTAAGATACCCGTGTCTCTTAATGTCATATTTGATGATATGGTGATATTCATATCTATTATCAAATATATTCCTTGAACTCCGAGTTCGAACTGTCAATTAAACGGATGATTACAAATAATCCATCCGAGCATGGCCATGCATTTTCAATTCTTGCTCTCCAAGTGGCCTAGACACCATTCCTTTTCAATGCATCACAGTATGCATGAAGAAGGAGGACATCTACAGTCTTGTATGACTATGGCTCCCACTCAACTTTTGGCAATCCCAACTACGACCTTTATAACTCCCTGTTACGGAAAGCGTTTAACCGTGTCAAAGAAATACCAATCATCAAGAGGGACCATAACACACTCATGTATGAGGAATCTACTAATCATGGTTTAACTTAAAACTCCGCAATCCCTTTTGTAGAGTCTTAAGGTGGGTCTGTCCTATATGTATCATCCATACATATATATGTAATTGACTAGACATCTCCATGTCCCTATAGCCCATGAAACCTGGCATTATCAGTCAACTTACAATATAGTCATTTAATAAAATCACCTATGTCCAATTTGATGATTTCAGACTACGGACTTGTGATAATTCATAACTGCATTTCACTTAATGGGGTTTCATTTACCAGAACACTTAAGATAATCCCATTTGCGAACTACGAATTATTTGGACATTTTATTTATTATCGTTCAACACAATATATAAATAAAGATGAAATATCATATATCATAAAATCATCTAGTCGAACATAAACTTAGTGTCTAACACTGTAAACATAAAATGTAATAGAAAGCAATCTCAAAGTCATTCTCCAATGTGTTTGAGACCCTTAGCCCTAGTGTGATCATCATGCTTGGGCTAGGCATAAGCTTCGTCAATGGATTTGCAATATTGTCATATGTATGCACCTTACACATCTTAATGTCAAATAAGGTGATACATCCTCATAAGATGTACAATCAACTTATCATCACCCTTAAGAAATCATCCTTAGTTCTTCTTAAGAACTTCAGTATGTTCTTAGTTGCACACTAGTGTGCCTCTCATGGAATCGATTGGTATCTGCTACATATACTCAAAGCATATGCAACATCAGGTCGTGTACACACCATGGCATAGGTAAGACCCTTTGTTGGAATCTTGCATATTGAATCCGTTAAGAATCTTATCTATATATAAGTTCCTTGATTCAATCTAAGCAATCTCTTAGATCTATCTCTATAGATCTTTATTCCAAGTATATACTCCGCCTCTCCCAAGTCTTTCATTGAGAAACATTTCTTCAGCCATTCCTTAACGGACTCTAGCATCGGAATGTCATTCCCAATAAGTAGTATGTCATCCACATACAAAACTAGGAAGACCACTTTACTCCCACTAAACTTCTTGTATACACAAGGGTCCTCTTCACATCTGATGAAATCAAACTCTTTGATCTTCTCATCAAATCGAAAGTTCCAACTCCTGGATGCTTGCTTAAGTCCATATATAGATCTCTTAAGCTTGCATACCTTCCCGACATTACTTGGATCTTCAAAACCCTCTGGTTGTGTCATATACACATCCTCTTCCAAGAATCCATTCAGGAAGGCGGTTTTGACATCCATTTGTCAAATCTCATAATCATAATAAGCGGCAATAGCAAGGATTATCCTAATGGATCTTATCATGACAACTGGTGAAAAGGTTTCATCATAGTCTATACCATGAATCTGTTTAAAACCTTTGGCAACTAATCTTGCCTTGTATACAGATACCTTTCCATCCTTATCTGTCTTAAGTTTGAAAACCCATTTGCTCCCTATGGGTTTTACCCCATCTTGCAAATCTATCAAGTCCCATACTTGATTTTCAAACATCGAATCCATTTCGGATCTCATGGCCTCAAGCCATTTCTTGGAGTCTGGACCCGTCGTTGCTTGCTTATAGGTATTAGGCTCATCATGTTCTAGCAGAAAAACATCAAGGTTTACATTCAAGATGAAATCATCATAATGTCTTGGTTGTACCCTTGGCCTATCTGATCTACGATTGGGTTCAACTGGTTCAACAACTGGAGCTGGAACAGTTTCCAAAACTATTTGTGGATCCTTTTGTTCCGGTTCTTGGATGATTTGGGGCCCTTGGCCTTCCAAAACCATCAACTCGTCCTCGACATCATCTATGTCATCTCGTTGTTGAGTTTGCTGCTCTTAATCATGAACTGGTTCAAGATGAATATTTCTCCCACTTGACTTATTGGAAATGAACTCTCTTTCCAAAAAGACACTATCCCTTGCAACAAACACCTTTTGTTCAGCGGGATTATAGAAGTAATATCCAAAACTACATTTTGGATACCCTATAAAATAGCATTTATCTGATTTAGGGGCAAGCTTATCCGTTTGTAAACGCTTTACATAAGCTTCACATCCCCATATCTTCATAAAAGACAATTTTGGAACATTTCCAGTCCATATCTCATATGGAGTTTTGTCTACAGCTCTAGACGGAGTCCTGTTTAGTGTAAGTACGACAGTTGTGAGGGCATATCCCCAGAAGGATACCGGAAGGTCAGCAAAACTCATCATAGATCGGACCATGTCTAACAGGGTCCTGTTTCTCCTTTCAGATACACCGTTAAGCTGTGGTGTTCCTGGAGTAGACAACTGTGTTACTATCCCACAATTTTTCAAATGATGATCAAATTCATGGCTCAAGTACTCACCACCACGATCTGATCGAAGTGCTTTTATTTTCTTGCCAGTTTGAGTCTCTACCTCATTTTGAAATTCCTTGAACTTTTCAAAGGATTCCGATTTATGTGACATAAGGTAAATATATCCATATCTACTCATATCATCAGTAAATGTGATGAAGTAAATGTGATGAAGTATGTATAATGCCCAATAGCTCAGTAGCCCTTTCATTTGTTCCTTTGAAAGGTGACCTTGTCATCTTGCCCATCAAACATGACTCACATGTATCAATGGATTCATAATCCACGTCTTTTAGAAGTCCATCTTTATGGAGCTTCTTCATGCGGTCTAAACTGATGTGACCCAAACGACAGTGCCATAGGTAGGCTTCACTCAAATTACTTGATTTTTGCCTTTTTGTATTTATGTTATATGATTCTGTTGTAAGGTCGAATACAAATATTCCATTAATATCTTGAGCACGAGCATAGAAGATATCATTCTTGTGAATAATTATACCTTCATCTGTAGTGCCAAAATTAAAACCTTCAGAATAAATTACTGCAGCCAAAACAAGGTTCTTTGTAATGCTATGAACAAAATAACAATTATTTAGTTCTAAGATTAAACCAGAAGGAAGAGATAAACTAAAATCTCCTACTACAAGTGCAGCAACGCTTGCTCCATTTCCAACGCGTAGCTCTATCTCCCCTTTCTTCACTTGTCTCCTATTTCTTAGTCCCTGCACATTTGAAATAATGTGAGCACCACATGCGGTATCCAATACCCAAGTAGGATCATTATCTAATGTGAGGACATTGGTTGACAGTAATTCAATAACATAAATACCTGAAGTGTTGGAACTCAAAGTCCCATTCTTCTTATCTTCCAGGTACTTGGGACAATTTCTTTTCCAGTGTCCCTTAGCCTTACAGTGGAAACAATCATGGTCTGCAGCCACCCTTGGCTTCTCACCACCCTTAGGTTTTGCAACTTCCTTGCCCTTCCCTTGGGTATTGTTCTTGTTCTTGGCTACCTTCTTGAACCCTTTCCCTCTGTCGATGTTAAGAACTTCCTTCTTGTTGTCAGTGGGAGTATTCTGCTCAGCAGCTTTGAGCATACCATGGAGTTCGTTCAGGTTTTTCTTAATACCATGCATATGGTAGTTCATCCTGAATGATGCAAAGCCATCATGTAAGGAGTGCAAGACGATATCTGTGGCCAACTCTTGGTCATATGGGGTGCCCAGTGTCTCCATACGGCTAAAAAGACCGATCATGTTGATCACATGGGGACCTACTGGCTTTCCCTTCACAAGCTTGCTATCCAGTATAGCCTTGTGAGTTTCATATCGTTCAATCCTTACCTGTGCCTGAAACAACATTTTCAGGTTGGTAATGATAGAGTAGGCATCCTGGTATTCAAACCTCTTTTGAAGGTCAGGTTCCATGCTTGCTAGCATCAAACAAGTGACAGGTAAAGAATCACTCCTTAACTCCATTTCTCTAACTATCTCCTCATCCGATGAGGCATCGGTAATAGTAGGGATAGGGTTTGTTAGGACGTCCTCACGCCCTTCTGACCTGAGAACAATTCTCAGATTCCTTTCCCAATCAAGAAAGTTTGTTCCATTCAATTTGTTTTTCTCAACTATTGAGCGCGGGGTGAAATTCAAGTTATCATTAGACATAATGCCTATATAAAAGGAAATGACATACAAATCAGTTTATGTTCGAAATGCAAATTACTTAGGATTAAACACCTTTAAAATAAGTAAATGCGCATTTTATTCAAATTGTTATTGTTCCTGGTGAATAAAATGATTCCAAAATCCCATTACACACAAGACCCAACTTACTTTTGCACTGCCTTGAGTCTTGTATGCTCAAGGTAAGTAACAATTACTAATTATAACTCCTTATAATTCTTGGTTGATGATCCACATCCAATGTAAAATCATCCTATGCCTCAAGATCCAAAACTTTGCCTTTTGGTCTCTCGTTGGGTACAACCATATCAAGGCTTATGAACCCCTTGTATAGATTCACCCTCATTAGCCCAAGATTATGGAAAGACACCCTCACTTTTGTGAAGCCCATCCAACCAAAAATCCAGAACTTAATGGGTTATGATATGAAAAGGCATTGCCCCAATTTACCTTAGGAACTTAAGTCTTTTATTTGTCTTTACTTATAAGTGAAAAAATATCATAAATAAAAACAACATAAAACTTAAAATAAGGCATTCAAAATGCAATGAAATTGTGATCCTAGTATGGCCCCTACGACGCATAAAATAAAGATCTAATCTTCATGGGTCTCCACCCTCGCGCCCTTCATGGATCTCCATCCTTGAACTTCTTTTGTCTTCTTGTCTTCATGTATTAATTACAATATTTTCTAATAATCTAATTACTGAAAATAAATTACAAAAATACATAACGATACGCAGATCGTGTACAAAAAAACATAACGATACGCAGATCGTATTTATGGGCCATACTAGTCACCTTATGTATGCAAGCAATATATCCTAATATAAAACAAGCATAATAAATCCATGAACATTCTTAATATATTAATTCAAAAAATAGCAATAATATATATGGAATTAATTTTATGGTAACTATTACCTTGTATAATTGGATATAATTTTTTTTTATTAGGGATAAGATATCTACCATATCTAATTAAGGTAATTTAAGATTTTACACTAAAATCATAAATATCTTCCATAACCCTAATTCCACCTCCATCAACTCCCACTTAAATTTTGTAACAATTACAAACTTTTAAGATGATAAATTTTGATAAATTAAAACATGAATCATATTCATATCAATTTTAGGGATCAAAATTATAAAATTATGAATTTCTAAAATTCAAAATTAATTTCAATATGAAATCATCTATTTCATTATTTATAAAAGAAATCATATTGTCTTGTATAAATTATGCCAATTGATTAAAGATCGAGAAAATAATAAGGCTGCTTTTCAGTCGGAATCATATTCCAAAACTAAATAAATACTCCGTAGTAAATAAAACCGAGCCGATCGATCATCCGTGATCCACCATACATACGTCTATACCCTTAATTAGAACAAGGTTGATTACTAATTAATTAGCATATGTATGGTTGATCCACTATACATCTATACAGGTGTAGTCGTGTAGATGTTTAATCAAATTAGCATATGTATGGTTGATTACTAATTAATTAGAACAAGGTTGGTGGACGGTGGTTATCGAAATTATATTCCGATCGAACGTGTGCAAAAAAACCCAATCGAAATCTCATTCCGATCGAACAATTTGCTGTACTAAATCTCATTCTGATCATAAAATTAGGGGGGGAAAACAATCTTTTTCGAAAGCAAAAATTGATGCCTTTTTCAATTTCACAAATTGAAGCATACGTACTGCGATTTCCAATCAAGATACATGATGAGATAAGTACGCTGGCTTCAATCAAGTTATTGCCCACAGGTAAAATTTGGGACGATTCACAAAATCAGCGTTGATTCCAAATATCACGAACTAGCATCAATCAAAATTGACGGCGTATAATCGAAATCAAATTCATACAAAATATTCCATATATCAAATATATTGCTAAATTGAATCAAAACCAACAAGAAAATCAATCGATCATATCAATTTATGCAAGATGCTCTGATACCACTGATGGAAATTAGATGCGCAGCGGAAGTTTTAGAAACTATTTTCTATCATCTAATTCAAGGATCTTCATGCATAAAATCGATAGATCAAATCATTGTTCATAGGAGATACCTCTTGATGCGTGAACCGGATCTAAACGGGGAGGCTTTGGAAGAGAACTAGAGCCCCACGTGTTGCTCCTCTACTTGGTCCACAAGAGTCCGGCCTAGATCTCCTTTGCCTTCGACTGCTAGGACGAAGATCGAAAGGTGAACAATCAAATTGCTCTTGATTGATGATGGTGGAATTCAGCCCTCACAAACCAATTCGTGCGGCCAAAACTCACGTCTCTCTGTTTTGGGATGTTTTTTTTTTAATTAGGTTAAGTCACAATAAGCCCATCTTTATAAGCTTATATTTATACCTTACTTGATTAATTATTTATTTCACAAATAAATCTTATCCCATTATTATTAATATATATCTAATATACACTAATAATAAAATCATCTATCTTTTGATCAAGCCCGTCAACTCTAAGTGTGTGACCGCATAGGACCCGTTTATAATAGCCATGGGTTTAACCCGTTTAAGCCCATTAATCGTAGTTGGGTTCTAGCAAAGCATTACGACTCCTAAAATAATCGGATTGAATATCTCTATCAATTGTCCTATTCCATAATTAGTCATTGCACATTAAATTAAAGGACACAATTCCTTCATATATATATATATATATATATATATATATATATATATATATATAAATACTATGCTAACTACTGTATTTTAATTATCCAACACGATTCTCTTGATATACCCAGATCAACAATATTATCGATTGATTTAAGTATTATATTATATAGAATTAACTATTAACAAGACTACAGCATGATCTGTCTTGTTCTACACAATATGGAACAGTAGAGAGTTGAATGTAGGATGCAAACCTGTTGGTACGAACACAGGAAGGAATGAAACAGGAGAAATTATCCAACACGATTCTCTTGATATACCCAGATCAACAATATTATCGATTGATTTAAGTATTATATTATATAGAATTAACTATTAACAAGACTACAGCATGATCTGTCTTGTTCTACACAATATGGAACAGTAGAGAGTTGAATGTAGGATGCAAACCTGTTGGTACGAACACAGGAAGGAATGAAACAGGAGAAGAAACTCTGGTACGTAGCTCTCTTGAGCATGTGAATTGTATTCTGATTATTAATGTATTTACAAGCTACAAGGGTATTTATAACTCAGGTTGTTACACCCTTATTCCTCCTACTAACCGACTCAACTGACAACCTAACTAACAATAGTCGTCACTACACACATACACTCTGTGGGATGAAACACAAGGCCAAGCTTGCAAGCTAAGAAGAGGTGCTGATCTGTGCCCAAGGCCTTCGTCATGATGTCCGCTAGCTGCAGATGGGAAGGCACATGGACAGTGGTAACAAAGCCGTCTAACACTAAGTCCCGGACAAGGTGGCAATCGATTCGAAGATGTTTCGTGCGCTCGTGGAAAACGGGATTCGCAACGAGATATTGAGCGGCCTTATTGTCACAACACAAAGTGTAAGTGTTTGCACTACTAAAAAAAGTAGGAAATAGCTACAGATTTTTAGCCACGAAAGTCAGACGACGCTGTTTTCGTAGCCAATAGCAGTGACATTGGCGACGACTATTTTTTACTGTGGCAATTTTCGTGGCGGGTGTTCACCCAAGAATGCCACATCATCAACTTCGTTGCTGTTAGCAACGAACACACTGTCCGTGGCTGGGTTCGTGGCTGAAAAAGCGGATGATAGTGGTAATTAGCCACGACATTAGCTACGAACGCATATTTCGTGGCTGTATTCGGTGCTGATTTGGCAACAACATGAACTTCGTGTCTAAATCCGTGGCTATTCAGCATTAGAAGTCCGACGATGGAATGGACACGAGGTGAGTGGGCTTGGATCGGTTTTTGTAGCCGGGTCGGACATGGGGTTAGTGGGCTTGAATTGTAGCTGAATCCGTGGCCAACAAAGAAGAACAAATGTTATGGGCTCGACATGGATCAACAGCCCATTAGAAATGATCAGCCCAATTACCTTATTAGCCCGTAGAATGAAAAGTGTATTTAGCAACGACTCGGTCCGTGGCTAAATCCGTTGCTATTACGGTTGAACTCAAATGGGCTTTAATTTATTATGGGCCCAAATATGACTATAATTTTCCGGATTTACTCATTGACGAGCCAGAATATGACTATGAATTTTTTTTTTATAAATTATAAGTGTTGAAAATAAACATATTTTAACTAATTAATAAATTTATACCAAAAAAAAACTAATTAATAAATTCTTATGAGAATATTATAATGGTATGTTTTGAGGAAAACTCATATAATAGACTAATAAATGTTTAATAAAATCTTATATTAAGTAATAAATTCTCATTAGAATACTGTAAGTTTATGTTTTGAGGAAAACTCATACCCGTAGTATAAGTAAATAATAAAACCATATACTAAGTAATAAATTCTTATTATAATACTATAAGGTTATGTTTTGGGGAAAACTCATATAAGTAACTAATAAAACTTTATACTAAGTAATAAATTCGTATTATAATACTATAAGGTTATGTTTTTAGGAAAAGTCATATAAGTAGCTAATAAAACCTTATAATAAGTAATAAATTCTTATTATAATACTATAAGGTTATGTTTTGAGGAAAACTCATATAAGTAACTAATAAAACCTTATACTAAGTAATAAATTCTTTTTTTAATACTATAAGGTTATGTTTTTAGGAAAAGTCATATAAGCAGCTAATAAAACCTTATACTAAGTAATAAATTCTTATTATAATACTATAAGGTTATGTTTTGAGGAAAACTCATATAAGTAACTAAAAAAACCTTATACTAAGTAATAAATTCTTATTATAATACTATAAGGTTATGTTTTTAGGAAAAGTCATATAAGTAGCTAATAAAACCTTATACTAAGTAATAAATTCTTATTATAATACTATAAGGTTATGTTTTTAGGAAAACTCATATAACTAACTAATAAAACCTTATACTAATTAATAAATTCTTATTATAATACTATAATGTTATGTTTTGGGGAAAACTCATATAAGTAACTAATAAAACTTTATACTAAGTAATAAATTCTTATTATAATAGTATAAGGTTATGTTTTTAGGAAAACTCATATAAGTAGCTAATAAAACCTTATACTAAGTAATAAATACTTATTATAATACTATAGGGTTATGTTTTGAGGAAAACTCATATAAGCAGCTAATAAAACCTTATACTAAGTAATAAATTCTTATTATAATAGTATAAGGTTATGTTTTGAGGAAAACTCATATAAGTAACTAAAAAAACCTTATACTAAGTAATAAATTCTTATTATAATACTATAAGGTTATGTTTTTAGGAAAAGTCATATAAGTAGCTAATAAAACCTTATACTAAGTAATAAATTCTTATTATAATACTATAAGGTTATGTTTTTAGGAAAACTCATATAACTAACTAATAAAACCTTATACTAATTAATAAATTCTTATTATAATACTATAATGTTATGTTTTGGGGAAAACTCATATAAGTAACTAATAAAACCTTATACTAAGTAATAAATTCTTATTATAATAGTATAAGGTTATGTTTTTAGGAAAACTCATATAAGTAGCTAATAAAACCTTATACTAAGTAATAAATACTTATTATAATACTATAAGGTTATGTTTTGAGGAAAACTCATATAAGTAACTAATAAAACCTTATACTAAGTAATAAATTATTATTATAATACTATAAGGTTATGTTTTTAGGAAAATTCATATAAGTAGCTAATAAAACCTTATACTAAGTAACAAATTCTTATTATAATGCTATAAGGATATGTTTTTAGGAAAACTCATATAAGTAGCTAATAAAACCTTATACTAAGTAGTAAATACTTATTATAATAGTATAATGTTATGTTTTGAGGAAAACTCATATAAGTAACTAATAAAACCTTATACTAAGTAATAAATTATTATTATAATAATATAAGGTTATGTTTTTAGGAAAATTCATATAAGTAGCTAATAAAACCTTATACTAAGTAAAAAATTCTTATTATAATGCTATAACGATATGTTTTTAGGAAATCTCATATAAGTAGCTAATAAAACCTTATACTAAGTAATAAATTCTTATTATAATACTATAAGGTTATGTTTTGAGGAAAACTCATATAAGTAGCTAATAAAACCTTATACTAAGTAATAAATTCTTATTATAATACTATAAGGTTATCTTTTTGGGAAAACTCATATAACTAACTAATAAAAGCTTATACTAAGTAATAAATTCTTATTATAATACTATAATGTTATGTTTTGGGGAAAACTCATATAAGTAACTAATAAAACCTTATACTAAGTAATAAATTCTTATTATAATAGTATAAGGTTATGTTTTTAGGAAAACTCATATAAATAGCTAATAAAACCTTATACTAAGTAGTAAATACTTATTATAACACTATAAGGTTATGTTTTGAGGAAAACTCATAAGTAACTAATAAAACCTTATACTAAGTAATAAATTATTATTATAATACTATAAGGTTATGTTTTTAGGAAAATTCATATAAGTATCTAATAAAACCTTATACTAAGTAACAAATTCTTATTATAATGCTTTAAGGATATATTTTGGGGAAAACTCATATAAGTAGCTAATAAAACCTTATACTAAGTAATAAATTCTTATTATAATACTATAAGGTTATGTTTTGAGGAAAACTCATTTAAGTATCTAATAAAACCTTATACTAAGTAATAAATTCTTATTATAATACTATAAGGTTATGTTTTGAGGAAAACTCATATAAGTAGCTAATAAAACATTATACTAAGTAATAAATTCTTATTATAATACTACAAGGTTATGTTTTGAGGAATACTCATATAAGTAACTAATAAAACCTTATACTAAGTAATAAATTCTTACTATAATACTATAAGGTTATGTTTCGAGGAAAACTCATATATGTAACTAATAAGCGTTTAATAAAACCTTATATGAAGTCATAAATTCTTATTAAAATAGTATAAAGGTGTGTTTTGAGGTAAACTCACATAAGTAACTAATAAATATTTAATAAAACATCATATTTTAAAAGATATCTTAACTTTATTAATATTAGTGTTTTATATTGTACTAGTATGTTTCAAAATAGAAAAATCCAATATATATATTGGTATTTATATAGAAAAAGTGAATATATGTTGAAAAATTTTCTGTCAAAAATTTGGCAGAATTGGCGCTGAGTACAAAATTTTGGGCGGTTTAATCAATTTTTGAGTGGAAATCTCCCGGGCTTTGAAATTTTAGATGAGTGGCCCGAGGTGATATAAAATGGAACTTTATACTTTCTAACCCTAAAGGCCTCTTCCTTCTTCAGCGCCTCTCTTCTTCATCGGCGCCTCTCATCCAGATTCACATTTCAATGAACTCTCTCTCCTCCAGATTCATCTTGCTTCCGCTGTAGCCTCTTGCCTCGTCCTCCATTGTCGCATCTGCTTCCTCTCGCGTTTCCATTATAGCCTCTTGCCTCTTCCTCCATTGTCGCCTGAAGTCACAATCACTCAAAACCGGCTTGTGCTTTGCTTCATTCTCTCCTCCATTTATCAGATCTGGAAAACGCTCCTCGCTCGAACCTCGAGCTTCGACCTCTCTCTTCAAATCTTAACCTACACCCTATGGATCCCGCTTCCCCGTACTTGTACTCCGCCTCTCCTATGGATGTCTCAATCCTCTACCTCTCCCTCTCGTGTCTTTTATCGCGCGCTCACCATCGAAGACGTCCACCCTTGTTCGTCCTCCTTCCCTCTCGATTCGACCTGTTGAAAGGGCTCCGGTGACGGCCTCCGGAAGATGAAGAACTTCGCTCGAAGAACCTCCGGATCGAAGAAGCTGCAGAACTGCAGCAGACGAAGAACCTCCGGTGACGGCACCCAATTTTGGTTGTAAGTTTGTAAGTTTTTTTTCTCCCCTTCTTTTACCTGGGAGAGAGGACACAATGGGCTGTTGGGATGAACATGACAGCACCCAATTTTGGTTCTCAAGGTTCCTGTCTAATTGTTTTTTTTCTTTTTTTTTTGATTCGGCTGATTACGTTCCAATTCAAATCGAGACTTGGAGGAGAAGGATATGAAGGATGGCTTGTTCAAGGTTCAACACTTGGAGGAGGCTAAATCCATATTGTTTCCACAGACGCTTGATCGCCTTTCGTTAAGCCCGCCAAGGGCGTTCCCAATTGGAGGATATGCTGGGGAGTTGGAGGAGGATATGATAGGGAGTTGATGAAATCGGCTTCCAAAGGTCTTTCCCAGACTTTTTCATTAATTTTCTGGCAAATTTTAAGACTTGATATGGTGCGTTCCCAATTTTCTGGAAAATTTCCTGGCAAATTTCAAGACGCTTGATCGCCTTGCAAACGTAAATGACTACACTACACATGCATTATAATCACCACTCTCGATCTTCATTGTTGCGCGCTTGTGTGTAGGTAATGTGCAAACAATACACCGAGGAGAAGAAATAATTGATCGAATCGATTCTCAGAGATCGACAACTTTCAAGTCTTCCCAAAATCAGCTTGGAGTTGGGTCATCTAGACAAAATTAGCTTTCTTTATTTATTATTGCAATTTTTTTTGTAAGGTCGGTCTGTACTCAATGAGTTTGGTTTGTTTCCCCTTTCCATTAACATTTTATTGACCTACTTATAATGTATAAAATTTATTTATGTATTTATATATATTTTCCATATCATATGTATATATATATATATATATATATATATATATATATATATATATATATATATATATATATATATATATATATAAAATATTTTCAAAATATGAGGATACGAAATTTGCTACAAAATCACAAAACAAATGAAAATCGGCATCAGCCACGACCATAACAACGGATCAGCAACGGACTCGACTAGGCTCATGACCTGTTTGCAGACACGAACTTAGCGACGACCTTAGCGACGACTTCAATTTCGACGCTGTTCTCAAACCGGGTTGTTAGCCACAGCCACGGCATATATCACATACTATTAGCCACGGATTTAGCAACGGGCATAGAAAGTTCGTTGGTAACATCTGTGGCTAACGGTCCGTCGCTATTAGCTGCGAGGCAAATAGCAAGGGATGGCGCGTCCGTGGCTAATTCCGTGGCTAAACTGGTTAGCAACGGACATTCGTGGCTAAAGCCGTTGCTATTTCCCGTAGCTATTTCCTGCGTTTTTAGTAGTGTTAGAAAACTGAGTCCTTAACGGATCTCAGAGCCCTACTCCTGTATATATATCAATGGGTGAAAACCCGAGGGTACAATGGTAACTGTACATGTATAAATAATATAATGCTAACATCCTCCCTCAGTCGCAGCTAGAGGTGAGCGAATAGCAAGACTGGAACGAAAAGAAGTAAAAAGAGGAGTAGGTAAGCCTTTTGTGAAAATGTCCGCATACTGATGTGCAGAAGGGACATGAAGAACTCGGACCTGGCCTAGGACGACCTTCTCTCTGACGAAATGAATGTCAATTTCGATATGCTTCGTCCGTTGGTGCTGAACTGGGTTGGACGACAGGTAAACAGCGGAGACATTGTCGCAGTAGACCAGTGTAGCCGATCGAAGGGGAACCCGGAGTTCGCAGAGAAGGTTGCGGAGCCAGCAGGTCTCAGCGACGGCGTTGGCAACCCCACGATACTCAGCCTCGGCACTCGAGCGAGAGATGGTGGCCTGACGCTTGGAGGACCACGAGACCAGATTGTCGCCCAGGTACACCGCGAAACCAGAAGTAGAGCGTCGAGTTTCAGGACAACCCGCCCAGTCAGCGTCAGAATAGGCGGTGAGGGAGTCAAACCTGCTGCGAGCGAGATGTAAACCCATGTCAGAGGTGCCCTTGATGTACCTGATTATCCTCTTGAGCGCCTGAAGATGGTGCTCGCGGGGATCATGCATGTATAAGCAGATCTGCTGTACGGCGAAGGCAATGTCCGGTCTGGTGAATGTCAAATACTGGAGAGCACCGGCCAGACTGCGGTAGGCTGTAGGATCCTCAACCTTAGGACTGGAGGCAGCGTCGAGCTTGGACTTGCAGTCGACAGGGGTGGTGGCGGGTTTGCGAGACGTCATGCCGGCCTTGTCGACAATCTCAAGAGCGTACTTCTGCTGATGAAGGAACAGGGTAGTAGGAGTGCGTAACACAGAGACCCCAAGGAAGTAGCTCAGGGAACCGAGATCAGTCATGGCGAACTCTGATCGCAGCAGGGCCATCAGCCTTGATAGGAGCGATGTAGAGGAAGCGGTGAGCACGATGTCATCAACGTACAGGAGAAGATAGGCAGTGTCAAACCCTGAGTGGAACACAAAAAGGGAGTGATCAAACTGACTGCCCTGAAATCCAATGCAGTGAGGTACGTGGCGAACCGCTGATACCAGGCACGAGGCTCCTGTTTCAACCCATAGAGAGACTTCCGGAGAAGGCAGACGTGAGATGGGCGGGTGCGATCATAGAAGCCTGGCGGCTGATGCATATATACAGTCTCCTGAAGGTTGCCGTGAAGGAAGGCATTCTTGACGTCAAGCTGATGGATAGGCCAATCCTTAGTAAGGGCGATGCTCAGAACTGTGCGGATGGTAGCCGGTTTGACGACCGGGCTGAAAGTCTCATCACAGTCATCCCCAACCTCCTGTGACTTGCCGTTGACCATTAGCCGAGCCTTGTGTCGCTCTAGAGTTCCGTCTGACCTGTACTTATGCTTGAACAACCACATGCAGTTAATGATGTTAGTGTCCCGAGGCCTTGGAACGAGGTCCCACGTGCCATTTTTAATAAGAGCACTAAACTCATCCATCATGGCGGCTTGCCAGTTCGGGTCCTGTAAGGCCTTGTGGGGTGATTTGGGGAGAGGAGATATGTCGGGAGACGGAGTGAGAAGGTTGTATTTGGGGTTAGGTTTGAAGATGCCAGACTGCGACCGGGTCTTCATGGAATGGGCGGGGGGTGCAATCGGAGGTTGGTGGGTAAGAGGGGTTGCCTGCTGAGGGGGAAAGAGGGGGGCGGGGGGGTGCGGCGGCCGCTGCCGGGGGGGTGTACCCGCCGCAGGTTGCGGCGCCCGCCGCCAATCGATTTGGGTGGGGGTTTTGGGTGGGGGGTTGGTTCCGGATGATGCTTGTTGGAATAGGTGGCGTAGGAGAGGTGGGAATTCGTCAGAATTGGGTAGTGTGGGTGGGTTGGGGACAGCAGGGGTGGGTGGTGTGGCGAAGGGGAAGGTCTGTTCGTCGAAAATCACATGGCGCGAAGTGACAACCCGATTTGTATCCAAGCGAAGACAACGGTAGCCTCGATGGTGTGGGGAGATGCCCAAGAAGACACATTTAGTGGATCATGGGGATAGCTTGTGAGGGGTGGTGGCACTCATGTTGGGAAAACAGAGACATCCAAACACTCTAATGTGATCATAAGAGGGGTAGCGCTTGTAGAGTGCCAAGGTTGGGATGGAGTTGCCAATGGCTTTGGATGGAAGTATATTGTGGAGATAGGTGGCCATGTGAAGCGCCTCAACCCAAAAGGGGAGGGGGAGAGAGGCGTGATGTAGGAGGGTTCTAGTTTTGTCATTGAGGGTGCGGAGAATACGTTCCGCTTTGCCATTTTGTGGAGAGGTTTGGGGGCATGAGAAGCGGAGTGATATCCCATTTTGTTGACAAAAGGAGCGAACAAAATTGTTGTCAAACTCTCCTCCCATGTCGCACTGAATAGCCTTGATGGGCAATGTGAATTGAGTGCGGACAAATGTGTGAAAATTGACAATGTGACTTTGTGTTTCCGATTTGTGACGTAGGGGAAAAACCCAAACAAAATTGGTGAAATCATCAAGGACAACCAAATAGTATCGAAAACCACTAGCACTTGAAATAGGAGATGTCTACAAATCACAATGCAAAAGATCAAAAGGTGCAAATGTACTGGAATGAGAAATGCTAAAAGGGAGACGCTTGCTCTTGGCGATTTCACAGGAAATGCAAACGCCAGAGGCTTTATTACAAGAAATTAAATGACTAGTGCGGAGACATTGGAGCACGTGGTCGCCGGGATGGCCAAGACGAACGTGCCACAAGTCAGAACGATGGGCGACGAAGGCGGTGGGGGCGGTGGGAGACTGTGGGCGAGCTTTGGTGATGGGGTAGAGGTCGCCAGAACTATTGCAGCGCATGATTGGGGTCCCCGTACGAAGATCCTTCACAAGAAAACCAAACGGGTCAAATTGGACAGCCACGTGATTATCGACGGTAAATTGACGAACAGAAATGAGGTTTTTAACAAGGTCAGGGGCAAGCAGGACTTTGTTGAGGCGTAGGGGTGGGGCATTGGGAAGGGTTGTGTGACCCGAGCCGACAATTTTAAGAGACTCGCCGTTTCCGACATAAACAGACGGTAAAGTGCTCGAATTAAAAACAGTTTGTAGGTTACCTGGTGCGTTCGTCATGTGAGAGGAGGCCCCGGTATCCATGTACCAGTTGTCGCCCGGCTGCTGGAGTCCCATGGTGGAGAAAGCGGCGGAGAGGTTGGTGTGCATGGGGTGCGCTGGAGGCTGCTGTGAAGCGTACATCGCCGGGGATGGGGCCCGCTGTTGTGGCGGACGCTGCGTGTAGGCCAACTCTGGCGGGGGGTATCCCGCCCACGTCGGATAAGGGCAGGGCGGCGGAGCGGGGGACCATTGCTGCTGCGGGTACCACTGCCCAGGCGGCGGCCGCGGCCGCGACGGCCGCTGCTGTTGCCGCCTCTGTCGCGTCCTCCGCGCTGTTGGGGTTGTCTGGGTTGGGTGTGGGGAAGGGGGTCTGGGGCTATGAAATCCTTGGAGGAAACAAGGACATGGGAAGGGCCCTGGGGGCGTCCCTGACGGCTCTCCTCCCTGGAGAGCATGCTGCGAGCCAGCATGAAGGTCGGAAGTGGCGATGTGTTGCTGATCATGCCACCGACGACATCAAATTTGGTGGAAAGGCCGTTGATAAGTTGAAGAAAAAGGCGTTCTTCGCTAACTTTGTGCCCAACATCGCCTAGTTGATCAGCGATGGCTTTGATGGCGAGGCAGTAGTCAGAGACGGTGGAGAAGCTTTCCTGACGGGTGTTGATGAACTTGCCCTCAAGATCCGCTGCCCTGGCGGATTGATTGTCATGGAAGAGGCCCTTTATGCGGAGCCAGACATCACGGGCGGTAGAGTTTGGTTGGAGGACGGTAATCAGGACGTCCTCAGAGATGGTGGCATAGATCCATCCAAGAACGATGGAGTCAAGGCGGTTCCAGAGGGGCTCAGGGACATCAGTCGGACAATCAGAGCCGTCGATGTGGGTGATGACGTCGTGAGCCTTACAGGCGGTTTGGAAGAGCTCTGCCCATGTGTGGTATTGGACCTTTTTAAGATCTAGGGTTAGGGGAATTTGATTTTTTATGTTGGTGACGGATTGAGCGGAGTGAAAGGGGTTTTGTGGTGGTGGTGGAGGGTTAGGGTTGGGTGGAATGGGGTTAGGGTTGATTGGGTTGATAATCTCGTTGGTAGACATCGAGAAGGGGTGGGAGATTGCGGCGGAAGGGAGAAAGGAGGAACAGGGGGCGGCGGCGGCGGCTGTAGGGAGCGGCGGCGGCAACTGGGCTGGCGGCGGCGGCTGGGCTGGCGGCGGCGGCTAGGGCGTGGCGGCGGCGGCTTGGGGCTGCGGCGGCGTAGTGGATCGTTAGGTGTGAAACAAAAAAATTAGGGTTTCACACAAAGGCTTGATACCATGTAAGTGTTTGGAGAACTGAGTCCTTAACGGATCTCAGAGGCCTACTCCTGTATATATATCAATGGGTGAAAACCCGAGGGTACAATGGTAACTTTACATGTATAAATAATATAATGCTAACACAAAGGAATCGGTAGCTCCACAGCCACTCGAAGATCCTCCAAAATCCCTGCCAACCATACCAACTCACTCCCAGTTGTTATAACGAGAATGAAAAAGCGAAGAACAACACAGAGATTTACGTGGTTCAGCAACGGTGTGTTGCCTACGTCCACGGGCAGAGAACCAGTTTTCTTATTAGAGGAAGTGAAACAGATTAGGGTTACAAAGGGTCGGCGTTCCATGAGTATATGAAGGGGCTCATGGAACCCTAAACAGACAATGGACTGAAAGCCCAAAATAGACAGACGATAGGCCCGTTTACAATAAACATCGCATACCGTAAAGGCGGGGTGGCGCTGCCCCAGCGAGACCGCCGCCGGGGGGCTCCGCCCCCCGGACCCCCTGATGCGTCGCCGGTCAACAGTCGTTCAAGGCACATTAACAAATCTCCACCTTGACTTAAATCCTCTCATAAACAGATGCACCTATGACAAGTGCCCAGACGTTCTCTGCCTCAGATTAGTCCTTGAAGAAGGACCCAGACTGCCCTGTAGGGCAACTCAACAGCTGGTGATATTAAGCAAGTCCAAACAATGTTAGAACTTGCTCTCTGGAACTGGCTTAGTGAACATATCAGCGGGATTATCAGCAGTTCCCACCTTCTTCACCCTGATTCTCTTCTCATTCCTCAGAAAATGGTGCCTGACATCAATGTGTTTCGTCTTCTCATGATGAACTTGATCCTTGGTTAAGCATATTGCACTCAAGCTGTCGCAATACACTAAAGCCTGATCCTGATGTAGGCCTAGATCATTGACCAAGCCTTTCAGTCAGATTCCCTCCTTAGCAGCTTCTATCAACGCCATGTACTCTGCCTCTGTGGTAGACAAAGTGACTGTAGGTTGTAGAGTTGCTTTCCAACTCACCACAGAACTCCCAAGAGTGAAAACATAGCCAGTCATCGATCTCCTACTGTCCACATCACCGGCATAATCAGAGTCTGAAAACCCAGCAACCAAGCACTCTGTATCATTCCCATAGCACAAACCAACATCAGTAGTGCCTCTGAGATACCTGAAGATCCTCTTCACAGCTTGCCAGTGTTCCTTCCCAGGCTGAACCATAAAGCAACTTACCACACTAACAGCAAATGCTAGATCTGGTCGAGTGCAGATCATAACATACATCAGACTCCCCACTGCGCTGGCATAAGGGACCTTAGTCATGTACTCCTTCTCCTCCTCAGTCTGAAGTGTGTACATTCCCAGCTTGCTTTAGACGCCATTGGAGTATCTATAGACTTAGCCGAAGACATTCCAAACCTGCTCAATATCTTCTTGATGTACCCTTCTTGAGATAAGAAGAGTTTTCTCTGCTTCCTGTCTCTATAGATCTCTACTCCCAGAATCTTTCGAGCAGCACCCAGATCTTTCATATCAAACTCTGCACTGAGACACTCCTTCAGCTTCTGGATATCTAACTTGTTCTGAGCAGCAATCAACATATCATCCACGTACAATACTAAGTAAATACGCGAACCATCATCCAGACTGCTGTGGTAAACACAACAATCATATGAACTCCTGTTGTATCCCAGCTGGACCATATAGCTATCAAATCGCTTGTACCACTGCCTTGGTGACTGTTTCAACCCATACAAAGACTTCTTCAGTCTGCAAACATGGTTCTCTTTTCCAGGAACCTGAAAACCGTCCGGCTGAGACATGTATATTTCCTCCTCCAACTCTCCATGTAGGAAAGCTGTCTTCACATCTAGTTGCTCAAGCTCCAAATCATGATGTGCAACCATTGCTAGTAGCACCCTGATAGAAGTATGTCTGACCACTGGTGAGAAAATCTCATTGTAGTCTACTCCCTCTCGTTGATTGAATCCTCTTGCAACTACTCGTGCTTTGTACTTAATACCCTCAGCAGCTGATAGTCCTTCCTTCTTCCTGAAGACCCATTTGCAAGTAATCACCTTCCTATCAGCAGGAAATTTGACAAGCTCCCAAGTCTGATTCTTCTGAAGAGACTCCATCTCTTCTCCCATTGCTGCAAGCCACTGTGCTGACTCCTCTCCAGAAATAGCAGCCTTGTAGGTGGACGGAGCATCATCCTCCACCTCCTCGGCCACCTGCAAGGCATATCCCACCAACTCATCAGACCTATATCTCGCAGGAGGTCTGATGTCAACCCTTCTTGGCCGATCTAGAGCAATACTGCGATGTGTCGCTCCACCTGCTCCTGTGTCTAGTGGTATAGCCTCTGTCTCAGCAGTGTCTGACTCAATAGTACCTGATTGGTTTGTGACCAAATCATGTACTTGACTCTCAAATGGAGTGAAGTCCAACTCCACCTCCTCAACAACATCCTCTTTCTCAACTGCATCACTGGTCTTCTTCCTAGAATTCAGCAAAGAACTCTCATCAAAGACTACACTTCTGCTAAGTATAATCTTGCTATCAGACCAGATCCTGTACCCTTTCACACCAGTACCATAGCCCATGAAGACTCCCTTCTTAGCTCTTGGCTCTAGCTTACCCTCATCAACATGATAATAAGCAATGCACCCAAAAACCCTCAGATTAGAGTAATCAGCAGCCTTTTCAGTCCACACCTCATAAGGTGTTTTGCAGTCGATACCTGTGTGTGGGCTCCGATTCACGAGATAGCAAGCCGTTGAAACTGCTTCTGCCCAGAATCTCCTATCAAGGCCTGAATTGGAAAGCATACACCTTGCTTTCGCTAGAAGAGTCTGATTCATTCGTTCTGCTACACCATTCTGATGTGGTGTGTATCTGACTGTATGATGCCGAGCAATGCCCTCATCTCTGCAGAACCCATCAAACTCAGATGAACAGAATTCCAGACCATTATCAGTTCGTAGCCTCTTGATTAGGGCAGGAAATAGGGGATCGATATCCAATTCACCCGCTCCACCCGCATTTTTTTTGCGGGTGAAAACCCGCAAAAAGCGGGTGACGGGTGAAGTGGGTGGCGGGGCGGGTATGGATGATGATTTTTCACCCAATACTCGCTCCAATAACCCGCCCCATAACCCGCACCAATAATCACCCAATAAGAATCCAATAACTCAATTAAACATACCATTTTACTTTTCTACCCCTTAAAAACCCTAAATTTCTTTATTTTGATTTCACTTCCTCACATTAATTTTATATTGTGCTTTTATAGTTGTGTTTATAATGTTAGAAAATTCCGTAGTTAATTTGAAAATTAGATTATGTAGTTAATCAAAAAATGTTTCTATGTTGTGATCTTATTGAGAATAGTCTAATTGTTTTTTATTTTATAAGTGTTATATTTATAAGTTTTATATTGAGAATAGTCTAATTGTTTTTTATTTTATAAGTGTTATATTTATAAGTTTTATATTTTCCACGTATATTATTAAATTAGAAACCGAAATATTTTCTATTTTATTAGTTATTTATACTTCACGTATTTTTAAATCCGAACTTGATATGTTAGTATGTTTTTTTTATAAGGAAAAAAATTCATATAATGTTTTTAAATAAAAATAATTAGTCTTCTTATTGGATATCCAATAATCACCCGCACCACCCGCTCACCCGCACGGGTTGGATGCGGGTGAAGGATTTGCGGGTGATGGAGCGGGGCGGGTGAAGATTTATACCCGCGGGGCGGGTGATGGAATGACGATTTTCACCCATAACCTGCCCCATTTTCACCCCTACTCTTGACCTTCTTTCCAGTCTGATTCTCTACTAGAGTCTTCCACTCCCTGAACTTACTGAATGCCTCACTTTTGTGCCTCATCATGAATACCCAAGTCATCCTAGAGTAATCATCAATTAGAGACAAAAAATACATGTGACCGCCCAAGGACTGAACACGTGAAGGACCCCAACAGTCTGAATGGATGTAATCCAGCGTGCCCTTTCTCTGATGAACTGCTTTAGGAAATTTGCTGCGATGTAATTTCCCAAACACATAATGTACATAAAACTCAAGGCTCTGGGCCTTATGGCCTCCCAGAAGATCTGCTTTCGAGAGAATTTGCATCCCCCTTTCACTCATATGAGGCAACCTCATATGCCAAAGCCTGGTCAGATCAGCTTCCTGAACCCCAGCAGAAACAGCCGCTGCAGCACCTGTAACTGAGGAACCTTGTCGAGTGTACAGAGTTCCCTTTCCTTGCTTGACTCCCTGCATAACCACATCAGAGCCCCTGAACACACGCAACTTTCCCCCATAACCTGTGTACCTGAGCCCCTTGTCGTCTAACACTGTTAGGGATATCAGATTCTTCGTCATGGATGGCACGTGCTTTACATCCTCCAATGTGCGAAATTTCCCATCATCTGTCCGAAACCTAACTGAGCCAGTCCCAACAACCTTGTAGAGAGCATCATTCCCCTTATATACATTGCCCCCATCAGCACGGCTATATGTTGCAAACAACTCCCTTTTAGGACATTATATGATAGGACGCCCCAGAGTCAAGATACCACACATCAGCCCTGTGTGTGTGATCATCAGCTAACAGAACAATATCCTCCTCAGAAGTATTGCCGCGATCAGCTACTGCTGCAGACCCAGATTTCTCTTCCTCTTGCTTCTTTTTCTTCGGACAGTCATTCTTCCAATGACCTTTCTCCTTGTAGTAGTTACAAACATCGTTTGGTTTAGGGGCTGATTTGCGATCTTGTCGATGTTTCTTCTTATTGCCTTTCTACCATCAGATTTGCCTCCGTTTGCCACAAGCCCGGAAGCCTGATAGTTTGTAACCGACGCGGTTGCCTTCAGACGCAACTCTCTGCTGTGAAGCGACGATCTAACCTCTTCCAAAGTGATGGTATCCTTCCCAACGATGAACGACTGAACGAAGTTCTCGTATGTGGGGGGGTAGGGATACCAGCAGAATTAGGGCAGCATCTTCGTCCTCCACCTTAACATCAATATTACGCAATTCAAGTAATAAAGTGTTAAGTTGATCAAGATGATCTCTGAGTTGTGTACCTTCCTGCATACGCAGCCCGAACAACCGTTGTTTCAGAAGCAACTTGTTCGTCAGAGACTTTGTCATGTACAAAGACTCCAACTTTAGCCACAACTTGCTTGCGGTTTCCTGATCAGCAACTTCTGTTATGACATCGTTTGAGAGACACAACATAATCGTCGAATGAACCTTCTCCTCCAGAAGGCCGTACTCAGCGGTGGTTGTATCTGCCCCCTTCTTGTCGGCGGCCAACGGTGTCCATAAACCTTGCTGTTTCAGCAAAGCCCGCATCTTGATCTGCCACATACTGAAAGAATTTCTTCTAGTAAACTTGTCGATCTTCAACACAGAACCAGACATCATTCTCGGCGGAAATCAACAACCAAAGTTCTGATACCAATTTGTTATAACGAGAATGATAAAGCGAAGAACAACACAGAGATTTACGTGGTTCAGCAACGGTGTGTTGCCTACGTCCACGGGCAGAGAACCAGTTTTCTTATTAGAGGAAGTGAAACAGATTGGGGTTACAAGGGGTCGACGTTCCATGAGTATATGAAGAGACTCATGGAACCCTAAACAGACAATGGACTGTAAGCCCAAAATAGACAGACGATAGGCCCGTTTACAATAAACATCGCATACCGTAAAGGCGGGGTGGCGAGACCACCGCCGGGGGGCTTCGCCCCCCGGACCCCTTGATGCGTCGCCGGTCAACAGTCGTTCAAGGCACATTAACACCAGTCATGGACATACTCCGGTACTCACTCTCCGCAGGCGATTTTGAAACTGCCTACTGTTTCTTAGTCTTCCACGAGACTAACGAGTCCCCAAGGAAGACACAATAACATGTGAGGGACCGCCCAGAGAAGGGACATGAACCCCAGTCGGCATCCGAGTATGCACGAAGAGAGAGCTTAGTTGATTGTGGGTAAAATAAGGAGCTATTGATAGTTCCCTTCAAGTATCGAAGCAGGAAGTGAGCAGATTTTAGATGAGGTTCACGAGGGGATGACAAAAACTGAGTAAGCTGTTGAACCGTGTAAGCTATGTCAGGGCGGGTCATGGTGAGAAACAATAGCCGACTCACCAGGCGCCGATATGATTCAGGGTCGTCGAGTAAAACTCCCTTATCAATGCTCAATTGTAAATTGCGTTGCATTGGAAAGCCTGCAGGCTTGCAAATGACAAATCCAGACTCAATTAACAAATCACTGACATACTTGCGTTGATTTAGAAGAATACCATCAGGAGAGCGCCCAATCTCCATGCCCAGGAAATACCGTGCTAAGCCTAAATCCTTGATGGTAAACGCCTTGTCCAGTGACCATTCGAGACCTTCAATGGCCGAGACCAGGTCACCCGTAAGCAGCATATCATCGACGTATATCAACGCAATGGCAATACGAGAACCTTGAACGAGTGTAAACAGAGAATAATCGTGTTTGGATTGGACAAATCCTTGCGAAACAAGGTGCTTTGTGAGCTCAACGTTCCATTGGAGACTTGCTTGTTTTAGCCCATATAAAGACCGACGAAGGCGACATACTTGCCCAACCTTAGCCTTCGTATAACCTTGAGGAGGAATCATGTAAACTTCCTCATTGAGAAATCCGTGTAAAAACGTGTTGTTAACGCCGAGTTGATGTAAATCCCAACTCCGAGTAGAAGCTAAGGCAATCACCATCCGAACAGTGGGAAATTTAGCAACGGGGGAGAACGTATGTTTGTAATCACGATCTTTGATTTGATTATACCCATTTGCAACCAAACGGGCTTTGAACCTCTCCACCTCACCATTCTGCCTGTATTTCACCTTATAGACCCATTTCGAGCCAATTGCATGATGTCCCGGGGGCAACTCGGTAAGATCCCAGGTGTGGTTTGACTCAAGAGCCTGAAGCTCTTTGTCCATGGCTGCCACCCAAGCCGGATCCAATTGAGCTTGAGCGAAGGTGGAGGGTTCAAAAGTGGCAAGAACATTGCACAAAGAATGGATGAATTCAGAAGTGTAGTGACTGAGATCCGACATATTGATGACGGAAAATGCTGCTGAAAGAGACTCAGCAGAGGAGGGAATTCGGCAGCGAGTAGGTAGATTAGCACAAACAAAATCATCCAACTTAGCAGGGCGAATGATCGGGCGAAATTCCTTGGGTGAAGATGCCAGGTTCTCAGGAGGAACTGGCTGAACTGTCACAAACTCCTCAACATCACCTTCAATTGAGTGAGTAGGAGACTCAATTGGTTCTGCAGGGGACCCAACAGGGATTACGGGAGACTCAACGTGGGTTTCAGAAGCAGGCATCAGACCCGGAGAGGTAGGATGCGAGCTACTTGTTGGGACGGGAGGAGAACTCAAGGCCCAATCATCAGTAAATTGCACAAAGGGCAAGGATGAACTGGGTGGAACAATACTGTCAGATGTTGAAAGATCAAGGAAAGGGAAAGTAGATTCCGGAAAGACAACATGACAACTGATAAAGGACACATGATCCTCAAGATCATAAACCTTGTAAGCCTTCTGTCCCGGCGGGTAACCAATAAAAATGCAACGCCTGGCTGTCGCATCAAACTTCCGACGGTGGGACTTTGGAACCAGCGCATAACAAAGGCATCCCATGACTTTGAGATGAGATACAACAGGAGGCTTATGAAATAAAGTTTCATAAGGGTTTTTCCAACTTAGGACCGAGGAAGGCATCAAGTTAATGAGGTATGTAGCTGTGAGAATACATTCGCCCCAAAACCGAACAGGAAGGCCAGCTTTGAGACGAAGAGCACAAGCTGTCTCGACAAGGTGACGATGCTTACGCTCCACCCGGCCATTCTGCTCGGCTGTATAAGGAGCAGCCCGCTGATGAACCACCCCTCTGCTGAGGAGTTCATCCCTGAGTCCGGAATTAACGAATTCACTACCATTGCCAGTGCGAATAGCTTTGACAGTGGTGTGAAATTGAGTTCTGACAAAGGAAAAGAAATTGAGAATCAACTGAAACACTAGATCCTTGTGGCGCAACAAAAACGTCCATGTGCACCGAGAATAATCATCTACCAAAGTAAGGAAATACTTCCCACCACACAAGGAGGGAGTAGCATAAGGACCCCATAGGTCTAAATGCAGCAGATCAAAAGGAGCCATAGCACGGGAATCACTAACAGCAAAAGGGAGTTTGTGATGCTTAGAAATCAAACAAGTATCAAAACTGAACCCAGACAACATACCCTGTGTACAGTCAGGCAAATGCCTCATTTTAGATGGAGAAAGATGTCCTAAACGAGCATGAAGTAGATGTAAATGTGCATTATCTATCAAACCAACAAACGAGTTCATCATAGAATTGTTCTTATTCCCAGAGACCCCCAAATTCAAACCTGAACTGGAGGTTGCAATGCGACAAATCTGCTGATGCTGTGGTTGACAACTAAAACCATGAAAGTGATATAATCCTACCTTCCGAAATCCAGTGAGAAGAACTTTATTAGTTGAAATGTCCTGGAAAACACAATTATGTTTGTAGAATGAGAAAACGAGACCATCTTGATCAAAAAGCTTTGAAACAGAGAGAAAATGGTGATGAAAGGAGGGCATATATAACACATCACGCAGCAAGAGATTATTTAGCAATCTAACTGTACCACTTGACTGTACTGACTGAATCACCCCATCTGGAAAACTTATTCGAATGGGATGATCAAGTGGATGCAATTCCAGGAACAAACTTTGATCAAAGGTTATGTGGTCCGTGGCACCGGAATCAATAATCCAATTGTGCGCCTTACCACAACCATTATCAGAATAAGGAACTGTACTGACTTTACCTGCAAAATTGACGTGATGATCCCCATACACGCCCTTGCCACGAACCTTCTTAGTAGCTTCAGCGATGAAAGCGTTAATCATGTGCTCATCAGGGACAAACTTGCCTCCATCAGTTGTCCTTGATTCAGCATCCATCAGTAAGGGATGCTCTGGCTGTCCCGAATTCATCTGAGCAGGGTCACCAACGTTCCCCACAAACTTGCCTCCACCATCAGCTGTCATTCCCTCTTTCTGTGCTTTGAGTTCCTTATACCAGTCGGGGATACCAACAAGCTTAAAGCAGGTGTCCCTCACATGCCCCTTCTCCTTGCAATAGGTACATTGTTGGTCCATTTTAGCCTTCTTGAAGTCCCTCTTAGGATCCCCACCCTTGCAAGTTGACTGTCCCTTTTCAAATTTAGAATTCTGAAATCTCCCAGCTGCAAGAATCTCATGGTTGGGAGTATGCTTGGAGGTAATCTCCTTTTGCCTTTCAATCTGGACAACCATGTGAAAGGCACGATTCACAGTAGGAAGGGGATCCATTGCCAAGATGCTATTGCTAATGTTCTCAAAGGGATCATTCAACCCCACGAGAAACTGCATAAGTTGTGCAGTAGCATCCCTTTCAAGCAGCTTCTTCAAGATAAGGCAAGTGCGGGTTTTCATTACCCCACAAGTGCACACTGGCACTCCCTGTAGGGACTGTAATTCGTCCCAAACTCTCTTCCTTTTCCCATAGTATACAGAAAAGGAAGAATTCTCCTGCTTGAGATCGCTGAGCTCCCTTTGCAGCTGATAAACCAGTGGTGCATTACACTCAGAGAAACGTTCCATAATCTCGTCCCAAAGGTCACGAGCCGATGTGACGTGCATGAACTGTTCGGCGATCTCAGGTTTCATGGAGTTTACAACCCCGCACATCACCATAAGATCACATCGGATCCATTTCTCCAACTCTTCAGTTCCTTCTTCAGGGCGCATACATGTCCCGTTAATCAATCCAAGCTTGACTTTGGCTCCGAGAGCCATTCGAACAGCACGACTCCAACTGAGGAAGTTCGTTCCAGAAAATTGAACCGCCACGAGTTGTAACCCCGGATGATCGGAGTTAGTGAGGTGGAGAGGATCTGTGAAGGTCGCATTCTGAGCAGATTGACGCGCAGAGCGTCCAGATTCATCGAGGTTGTTCACGTTCACGTTCGAGCCTGTAGACATGCTGGTAGACGAAGTATAATGCAACTAAAATGAGAATCAGACACAAATCCACAATCGCAACTCAAATTCACACACAGGTGGCTCCAGATCTGAGCACCAAAAATCTCAAATCAAGAGATCAGAACGAATTTCTCCCAAAATCAATTCAACAATGAAATCAGAAACATCAAATTAAAGGCAAACAAGCAAAGCATATGTCGTAATCACAATCACACAGATCTAGCGACCAGCTGATCAGATCTGTAACTTCAGGACAACGACGAAATTCCAAACAGAATTAGCGAAGCACAATTTTGCAAAAATAAGCGGCGAAGACATCAAATCCGTCACCACATCTCAAATCAAATGATCAATTCTATCAAACGCAGCACGCAAAAGCAAACATAAAAGCAAGAATTCAGATCGGAATCCAGTCTGAGCGAAAACTTCCAATCAATTCTCGCTCAGGACTACATCAATGAAAACGATCCAAGCGAATTCACTCGCTCTGATAGCATAACAAGACTACAGCATGATCTGTGTCTTGTTCTACACAATATCGAACATTAGAGAGTTGAATGTAGGATGCAAACCCGTTGGTACGAACACAGGAAGGAATGAAACAGGAGAAGAAACTCTGGTACGTAGCTCTCTTGAGCATGTGAATTGTATTCTGATTATTAATGTATTTACAAGCTACAAGGGTATTTATAACCCAGGTTGTTACACCCTTATTCCTCCTACTAACCGACTCAACTGACAACCTAACTAACAATAGTCGTCACTACACACATACACTCTACAACTATCCAGTGCATTTGTCTCTTACAATACATACGTGAAAACAATCCTAAGCCATTAAAATTGAGGAAAATAAATAGAGAAATGGTAAAACTAAAAAGAGAAATTTGAGGAAAATAAAAAGATTAAAAAATAACTTGCCTTTTATATAGGGTAATTTTGGCAACTAGCCCATTATGAAGATCTAATTAGCTAACTAGCACCCAAACAAAATTAATTAGTTAACCTAGCACCCTTCCCCAAATGGACTATTAAGGTCAACGGTCAACCTGTTTGACCGTCAATCGGTCAACGTTGACCGGCTCTTTAGGAATTTTTTTTTTTTAGTTGTGACATTTTTTATGATGCCATTTTTTGTCGTTTTGATGCCATTTTTTACTACATTTTATTTTCGCTTTGATTTCACTTTTCTAAAAAAATTGATTGATGACACTTTTTTAATGTCACTTTTTTCAAATCTTGATGACATTTTTTTGTTTACTGTGATGTGACATTGACCATTGATGCCATTTTTTTTTACCGTTGACTACTGATGACACTTTTTTTATATCAATTTTTTGATGATATTTTTTTTTACCGTGATGCCATATTTTTTCAAGGTAATGTTTTCGTGATGCCATATTTTTTCAAGGTAATGTTTTGATGACATTTTTTTCTTTAACGTGATGCAACTTTTTCAAAGCAGTGTTTTGATGCCATTTTTCTAGTGTAATTATTTGATTCCATTTTTTTAATCAAATCGTTTGATGCCACTTTTTTTTTAATTTAATCAATTGTATATCGATATATTTTCATCGATTCTACTTTTATTCACTAATGACACGTTTGTGATTACACTTCATTGATGCAATCACTTGTGGTGACATGTTCATTACATTTTTATTCAAGTGATGACACAAGAGCGTAAAATGTGATTAAACTTGATTGATGACATATTTTATTGATGACTTTTATTCATTGTTGACATTTGTGATTACACCTCATTAATCTCAATCATTTGTGATTACACCTCATTAATCTCAATCATTTGTGATGACATTGGTTGTTGATGACATTAAATAGATTTTCCAAATGTAATTGCATGCTTTTGAGCTCGGCCCTCAAGAGACCCAGGCTAAAATGTACTTGTTTATCTAAAAAAAAATACAGGGGTATGCCCCTAAACGCAGGTTAATAACAAGAATACAAAGTCATACATAACTATGACAATACATTAGAACCTCTGACATTCGAAACATTAAAACTTCAATAATCCAAAGCTCAAATTTAACTTGCTGTCAAACCAAGAACATATCAACAGCTTCAAGTTGAAGATTTCTGGTATTTGTTGTCAAACCATGGAAGGGTTAAGCTCAAAGAAGTCAGAAGTGTAAGTCTTTCTTAGGCTCTCCTAGGTCTCTTGAACTTGGCTGATTCCAGAAGCTTTCACTGCATATCACTGCATTTTTATATCATATAACACGTATAAACATCAAATAAAAGCTTTTACGTTGAATAAAGAGAAATCCATTGCCTTCACAGTACCTTTTTAGGTTGAATCAAACATTAAATGTAGCATTAACAAGCAATTTATATCATATCACACGTATGATTCCATCCAGATAAGTTGCAACTTGCATCACATTTCATGATAATTTTCAATAGATTTTACAAAATAGAAGCAAATTGTTAGAAGCTTAAATGCAGCATATGACATCTATTTCTAGTAACAGATTAACTTATGACAACAATCTTTTGTCTTCTTTACCATACTAACATTCCAGCAACAAGCAAAGTAAGAGGAAATAGACAAATCAATTAGCCCTATGGATAGACAAATGAAAAATGGGAAATATAAATAGACATGACATAGCTTATCATCTCATATTACAAACTCCTACTAGTACAAGATTTGAAGTATTTTTACTAGGCCAGATGAAGAGAATTGTTACAAAATTCATAACGTGTCCAATGGCAATAGTTGAATCAGTTGGGTGTAATAAATCCAGCAAAAAAAAAATATGGCATCTAAAGTTACAGGAAGAAATAGCCAGAAATTTCAGCCTACTTATTAAATGTGGGATCTAGGTACCCTTGCGATTGGTATGTAACATAAAGGGATCAACTACTGCTTATTTAATAGTTGAATTGCTTCTTTACGAGTACCTTGTCTCTTTGGCATGATACTTGAACTATAATGGACATGAAGATCGAACTAACTAAGCCTACTCACAGAGAACTTCCGGTGTAATGGAAATTTGAAAATTCAAGATATGAGAATCACCAAAACCTAAAAGACAAAGATCAATAGCTTCACTTGCAAACAAGCATAAGAAAAGTAGAAACAAAAGCAAGGGTCTAACTCAAACTCAAGGAACTCTTCAATATTTATTTACAAGTAGACAAACTAATGCTAAACTACAAATTAATGCCAAGCCACAAACAAGGCCTATATGCCTGATGCCAGTAATCAATATTTTACATCTACAATTCACTTGTATTACCCTAGTATGATGCCAACAAATTACACTTTTTGCAATTTCCCGATTCTACACTTATATCAATTGGTCTCCCATGGAAGTTCAACACACTAGAAATAAGATGAACATTGTGCGTAATGGATAAATCTCAGGTGCAATGGCAATGCATTCATAGATACGGAGTATTCAATCAAACGGAAGAAGATGGAGAAGAAGAAGAAAAACATACTAAAATGGTAAAATTGACAGCAGTACCAATTCGAGGAGAGTTTCCCGTATGCATCTTTCACTTCCTCAATGGGGCAACCTCTGCTGATGCCAAGAACTATAAAATTTGAGAAACAAAATACAAAATTAAGCATATCAAACATCAAATTCGCTTCAAAAACGCGAAAATTCACTATCAAGAGATGGAGAGGCAGATGGATGGACCATCATAGTATGAAGGAGTAGGAGTTGGGGAGGTCGACGAGCTGAAAGAAGAGGGACGGAGCAAAAAGCACCAGGGGAAACCAGTAACTCTTGAGAGCTGTCGACAAACGCGATGCTTTCACTGGCGAATAATTAGGTAATTTAGGGGCCGAAACTGAACAAAATAAAGAGAACGAACCTTTACGGAGGGAGCGACGGGGATGGAAGAAGCGGAGGCAGGGCAATTGCGAGTCGGCACCGACGCGAAACTCAGGCGAGGAATACCATCAGAGAACGTTCCGCAACGAGTGCCGAGCTCAAGGGACTTTGAATCGGGGGGAAACTCTGGCGGGGCTCTAAGGATGGTGCACAGGAATCCACATAGTTTGTGATGGGATTACGATTGGAGAGAGCTGAGAATTAGGGATTTGGAGGAGACGCTTTCACAGCGGTAGAATTCAGGGGAATTCTAGGGTTTGACAGATCGGATTCGAGGGTGACATTCATGGAAGGAGGGGGTTTGGCAACGGAGATGCTGATCCCAAATCACGAGAGAGGGTGAGGGCGAGCAGGAGCCATGGGAACGATACGAACGGAGGAGCACTTTCAGATCCGAGGAATGAAAGGGAACGGCCACGAGCGTACCGAGACAGAGCGTGAGAGGGAGCGAACAGGGTAGGAGGGTTAGGGCGGCTAATTTTTTTCCATAAGGTGTTAGAGCGGCCAATTTAATTTCTTATGGTGCTAATAACCTAATTGAATTAGCAAAAGGTGATATTTCACCAAAATTTCTCTTTTATGTATCCATTTACAGTGACAAATTAACGGTAGTTTTAATTAGAAAACGCTTAGAATATGAATGAATATTTTGAATATGAGAAGGTAATAAACGATTATTTTCAAGATAGAAATCTCCCTGTATATCTTATTATGATTTGACATGGTAAATAATCAAAATTTTGGTTTGAAAAAAATCAAGATTTATGTACAAAAAATCAAGATTTTGTTTCAAAAGCAAAGAATGATATTATATTTAACCGATCAACTCTCAAACACGTTAGAGACATTAGGGTTTTTGCTTTGCAAGGATGACAAACTCAAAAAATGAAGGGAAGACCAAGTATTTCAATCCATACTTGATTGTTTTTTATTTGAATTCCTTTCAACTTTCAAAGTAGTGTGCGCATGCTTTAGTTCATCAATCCATACTTAACTGTGTTCAATTTTTTTTAATTACGTAGTTCAAGTAGTTGTATATTCGAGTATATTCACGTATTCATGGTAAAAGAAATTGGTTGATAGAAGGCCAATTTCAATAAGAGGATACAATCATATTCACGTGTATTCGAGCATATTCAAATATTCGAGTAAGGGTTTATTCAATATTCACGATAGCAAGAGTATATTCAAATATTCAATTTTTTTTTGATAAGGAAATAATTCGAGGACCAGACAGGCCTGGACTCTTGAGAGGCCGACAAAGTCGGCAGACAGCGAACCGTCAAACATACAACGAAATAAAAAGAAAACGGTGCAATACAAGAGCCGGCAAACAAGCAGCCCGAGCGGACCAGACGATCCTAATCCCGACAAGGTGAGGACAACGTAGACTAATCCCGGAGCCAAGCGCCACCATGAGATGACACCGCTGGCCAGTGGTACATCAGGAGTCCCTGTGGGCGATGAAGACGAACCTCCAAGAAAATTTCCGGAATATGGAGTCGCCTCGATGCATACCGCCACAACCCCAGTCAAACCCGACACCGGACGCCAGAGCCTCAACTCAGACCAGGACAATCAAAGAAGAATCGGAAACGCCGCCGAAAACCGCTCTCGCAAAAAACGCACCAAACAACCCAATTGGGATTTTATCAAAAGTCCATACGGAATTATCCGACCCTTAGAATATATAAAGGCAGATATAAATATAAAGTTAGATTTTTTTTCCTGCTAACTTTGAGCCCACGAATTTACCTTGGGCCCAAAGCAACAGCCCATCCACCAGATCGATGGGGCCCAAGGAGCAGCAATGCCTGCTTAGCGACTCCCCGCAACAAGCAAGGGCAAGCGCAACACAAACCGCCGCCGACAAGGAGAAGGGGAGGAAAGCGGGCGAGGTTGGGAGCCCGAACCTGGCCGGAGGGCCAGCGGCGGAGGATAGACCCCCGGCGGAGGAGGAGAGACCCTCGGCGCAACCGAGAACTAGGAGCAACCGAAGACCGGCGGCGGAGAGGCCCAGAGCGCCCGTCGGCGAGGAAACCGGCGAGGCAAGGGGTGCAGGGAGCGACCGAGAACGAAACCGCGGCTGGGGGAGATGCCGGAAAACCACCAACGATCGCAGTTGAACAAGGGAAGGATGAGGGGAGAAGAGGAATCCACAAACATCCAAAGCCCCATCTTAATTTACCATTTAGATCGAGACCGAAAACAGTCGAAAATGGGATTTCCATCATCACCAACGGCGGAGAGCACCACCACTGAAGGCAAGAGAGAGGATGGCGAACACCGAAAGGTTCGATTGGAGGAGTACGGATGGTGACGAGCGGCCGAGGCGGAGACTCTACAAGCCTAGACGGCGTGTTGGTTGCTCCCGGAGGAGATTTAGGGCTCCCGGAGGTGATTTTAGGACTCCCGAAGAAGATTTTAGGGCTCTCAGAGGAGATTTAGGACTCCCGAAGGAGATTTTAGGGCTCCCGGAGGAGATTCTTTGACTCCCGGAGGGGAGGGTTTATACTCCCAAAAAGGGCGTTTAATCCACGGACGGTGGTGGCAACCACCAGATTGGGTAGGCTGTTATCAGTAAAGATAACTTTAATCCACATTTCTTGATGATGTTGATGGCAGAGACCCGTTGGTGGGTGATAGTAGTGGAACTGTGGAAGGGTGAGTTTGGATGTGCACCCTACTTATTGATTAGAATAAATATTCATTTGAATATCCTCTACTTATTCGTATGAATATATATTTAATTATTCATCTGAATACATATTCATTTTGAATATATGTTCCATCTACACCAAATTACACTTCTCTTCTTCCGATGAACTTGCAACCATTTTTTATCTCCTAATATTGCAACCGTTCTACTACCCGAAATGGTTAAATGAACAAAAAAAAACATATTCATTGACGAACACACTCTCACAATTACTCTCACAATATACTGCTCGTATACTTTGGCCAAGCAATTACAATCTCGCAATTTATATTCATTGAAGAACACACAAAAAAAATACTTCTAACCTATCTCTATTTCCGCTAGCTTTGTATCCGAATTGTGTGAGTTATAATCTTCCATTGTAAATGAATATTCTCCCACCGTGATTCTACTCTGAATATTCAAATCTTCCGTTTGAGAATAATGACAACCCACGTTTGAATGGTTTAAGGAGAGAAAGATGGGATTTGGAGAAAGAAATATTTTTTTATTTTTTTTATTTTAATTATTTTAATTCTTTCATTCAAATCTAACCCTCCACATTGTCATCATCTGATGGTTCATACACGGTCTCACGAATGCATTCTAATGGGTGAATGCATGTGAAAGCTCCCCATATTATATATATTTTTTTAATGGATAAATATTGAGAATTTTATTTTTAAACAATAAAGTTAAATGATTAAAATAAGGGGAAAAATTTCTAATCGATCTGGTTTTCTAATTAGCTACAATAGCATTTTGGAAAAATCGATATAATAAATATTGAAAAAAAATTAATTAGTAGTGTTAGTAAAAAATTTATTTAGATTAGAAAAATTAGAAGAATATATAGATATAGATAGATAGATAGATAGATTTATTCTACTTGTTTTCCATTTTTAAGGAAATATATTAATAGCTAGTACAATTCCCGCGCCATGGCGCGATTTTTTTAAATCTTAACAAAATAAAAAAAAATTAATACTATAAAGTATAAATAAAAGTTAACATAAAAACAAAATAAATTTTTTACTATAAATGTATCTTATAAATCTTTTATTATTTTTAAATCTCGTTTAAAATAGCATACATAAATATAGATGCTTTAAATTACTCGGTAAAAAAAATATCATTGTGACTTTGTTTAAATACGGTGTGAGATAATCAATATCTAAAATAATATTAGCTATGCCATCATCATAAAAAATAAAAGAAAAATATGATTGGTTTGAAAAGATAAAGGGGAGAAGGAAAAAAATAATTAAGGGAATTTTTTTTAATCAATTCAATGTTTTCCACCACCCTAGACCCCGGGCCTTGACCCCAGACTTGAAAGTCGGGCAAGCGCGGAAGCGCCCTGCAGATTGTTGTAGTCCAGACTGGCGTTCTGCAGATTAGGCAGGGCGGTCAGCGACGGGGAACCACGCCACTCAATATTGATGATCCCTGAGCTGAAGGTCGAAGATACTGGTGCAATTGGAGAGATCGGGGATTGGACCAGTGAACATGTTCATATAGAGCCATACTTGGTAGAGTGCGGACATGTTGCCAATCACATCGATGGAGCCAGTTAGTCCCTCGTTGCCCGAAACTGTCTGTTTGTTATTATTGAGCATGAGGATTTGAATGTCCGATCCACCAAGCGAACTCGGCAGGGATCCAATGAGGTTGTTGTGAGAGAGTCGAAGATCCAGTAATCCGGTAAAGGAATCGAATATATCTGGAATGGATCCGATGAGATTGCAGCTGTTAACATCCAAGCGAACGAGCGAGTTGGAATTGACCAACTCAGAAAGGAAAGACCACGTGCTGAGGTTCGGATTGGAGTAGAGCGAGAGGTTCTGGAGGCTGGCGAGGCCAGCGTAGGCGCCGACCGCAACGAACGAGAAATTGTTGTTATCGAGATAGGCCTCGCGGAGATTGGAGAGGTTCGCAAGGGACAGAAGTTCGCTGGAGAAGAGGTTACTTTGGAGAGAGAGAGAGAGCATGGTGAGTTGCGAGAGAGTGTTGAGGTCGGAAAGAAGAGTGCCAGTGAGAGACTGTGTGTTGCCGGCGTTGTTGCAGGTGATGCCGGGCCACTTGCAATAATCCGTGCTAGTCCAGGACGACGGCGGCGAGGAGATGCAGGAGGCGAGCTCAACCATGACGGCTGCCTCGTCGGCAGTGGAGAAGGAGGAGAGGAGGAGGAAGATTAGCCCCACTCTGCATAGTAGCGGGTGGGTGACGTACTGTTACCATCGGCAGAAATTCGACCACCATCGTGTGTGCAATTCGGGGGAGAAGCAAGCAACTGGGATGGTCCGGCGGTATGTCAGGAGGAAACTCTCCTTC
This sequence comes from Persicaria maculosa, assembly GCA_963922045.1. Lineage (NCBI taxonomy): Eukaryota > Viridiplantae > Streptophyta > Magnoliopsida > Caryophyllales > Polygonaceae > Persicaria > Persicaria maculosa. The sequence goes on from OY998253.1 coordinate 15,691,877, forward strand.
CTGTTCACATGTATCACTTCGACTCATGTAGCCGGCGACAGAGGAGCTTCGTGGCTCATTGTGGGGCAGGGAGGATTATGTGTTCTTCAGGGTTTCGAAGGAAAGGAGGTATCTTTCGATGGATTCTGGGTAGAAGTTTTTGTGATTGTGGCGGAGTTAATCGATCCTGAGGATTTTGGTACGTGGGCCTGGTGGGGTCCTGGAATTAGTAGCATATATATCAGTTGTACGTGTTGGAACTAGTAGGATTTTGGTACGTGGCGGTGGCGGAGTTAAGTATTTACATAATTATATGGTAGTTTTATACCGCACTTAGTGTTCTGTATAGAAACTAACAATGATGTTATGTACACGACTCATAGATCAAGTAACCAACATGGCGGTAACCATCGTGGTGGTAACCAACATGGCGGTAACCATCGTGGTGGTAACCACGTGGAGGTGGTACGATATTGATAATGAAATCTAAATATCATGGTTACCATAGTTACCGAGTATATACATACATATGCACATATGTACACATACATACATATGCACATATGTAGACACACATACATATGCACATATTTGCATATGTATATGTGTCTACATATGTGCATATGTATGTTAGTATGTATGTGTACATATGTGTATGTATATGTATGTGTACATATGTGCATATGTATATATCTAGCTATCAATGTATGTATTAAACTATTAATTGATTTTGGTTAATATTTTATCCGATTTTATAACTTATGTCTATATTTGGAAAGATCATTTTTCAAACTTCAATACATTATTTAAGTCATTAAGGTCAACATTTAGAGAATTTTTTTCAATATGGTTTGTATATAGTTTTTCTATTCTATCCCTTAAGACTCCTGTTTTAGAAAAATATATCCTTAATTAAAATGCATTTCCAATTGAAGATCTTATCTTATGCCTTAAGAATAGAAAGATCGTTTAAAAATATAGGTTAAAAAGATTGATATTTTATTTAAAGATAAAAGATTAATTTAGAAATGTATATGTCAATCGTGAAATTATATACTAGCCAATTGAAGATCGGATAGTATATGGAGTGAAAAAGATAGGCCTTCTCAACGGATGGGCGAAGTTGTTTGTAGGTGGAAGGGTCAACCTCAATTAAATAAATTATATAATACTCGATTTAAATGTAAAGCGGTTGAATTTGATTAACGTAATAAAAATATACTACATATTTAATTAAAACTAATATTAAAATATTTTTCAAAATACATGAAATTTAATTAATGATAGATATCTTTCATCGCTTGTAGCCGCGGTGCTACAAGCGATGCTCCCATCTGCGGTGGTGCAACCCCTGCTGGGTCCTGGCCCTAGGTCAAGGGTGGTGGAACTCACTAGCAAGCAGGAGGTCTGGCGGTCTGTCAGGAGGAAACTCTTCTTCCTGTCCACATGTATCACTTCGACTCGTGTAGCCGGCGGCGGAGGAGCTTCGTGGCTCATTCATTGTGGGGCAGGGAGGATTGTGTGTTCTTCAGGGGTTTTGAAGGAAATGAGGTATCTTTCGATGGATTCTGGGTAGAAGTTTTTGTGATTTTGGCGGAGTTAATCGATCCTGAGGGTTTTGAATTGGTACGTGGGCCCGGAGGGGTCCTGGAATCAGTAGGATATATATCAGTTGTACGTGCTGGAATTAGGAGGATTTTGGTATGTGGTGGTGGCGGAGTTAAGTATTTACTTAATTATATGGTAGTTTCATACCGCACTTAGTGTTCTGTATAGAAACTAACAATGATGTTATGTACACGACTCATAGACCAAGTAAATAACAATGATGTTATTTACTTAATTAAATGGCAGCTACTCAATACCGCACTTAGTGCTGGAATTAGTAAGAAGAGGTTACTATGGAGAGAGAGCGTGGTGAGTTGCGAGAGAGTGTTGAGGTCGGAAGGAACAGTCACTGCGCGCTGAGGTTGATGGCGAGGACCTGGCCGTCATTGTTGCAGGTGATGTCGGACCACTTGCAATAATCCGTGCTAGTCCAGGATGACGGCGTCGGGGAGATGGAGAAGGCAAGCTCAGCCATGACGGTTGCCTCGTCGGCAGAGGAGAAGGAGGAAAGGAGGAGGAAGATTAGGGTTAGAAGGGGAGGAGATTCCATTGTTGGAGGTAGTTTCAGGATTTTTATTGAGAGTGTGGAAGGGGAAGGAGGGGGATGCAAATTTTGGTGTAATTTCATGGTAAGGTAATCTTCCTCCTCCAACAATACCCATTTACACCTTACCATTCCCTCCCACCGCCTCTTGGCAAATGGTACGAAAATTACCATACCAAACCAACCACAAACCGACTATGTTGGTAACCACATTTGTGGTAACCAACATGGCGGTAACCACGTGAAGGTGGTACGGTATTGATAATGAAATCTAAATACCCTGGTTACCATAGTTACCGAATATATACATACATATGCACATATGTGCATATGTATGTATATACTCGGTAATTATGGTAACTATGGTAGAATCGCTGCCCCTGTCATCTTCTAATGCACCATCTCCCACTTTAAGAATCCAACCAGAGAACTCTCGCAACTCTTGCAAATTGGAATGTGCTGAATCACCAGATAGCCTCATATTCCTCGTAAGTGTAAGAACTTTGCAAGACTTCCACAAATAGGATGAATTTATTGATGCTGAGACAATATCATGTCTAGTCCCCCGAGGAATTTATTGATGCTTTATCAACCGAATTGAATGGATTGATCGAAGGATGGGTACCTTGCAAGGGCTGCATGAGTTGGGGGTCTTTGGAGGTTGACCCCGGGTGCCCTCGAGGAAGAGGTCTATATTCGTGCAGGCTCTCCATGAATGACAATGTTTCTAGTCAATAGTTAGAGTTAAAAAGTGTGATCACATGATCAGATAAAACAATTGATCTACAAAGGATGATAACAGGCCATACGAATGTTGTCGGATTCCTTCTTCCATATATAAGTTGGGTAAAGTAACAATAACGAAAAGGATAAGCGGATATATCTATCTATATCGATATATAGATTAGAAGATCAACCGATCCTATAAATATTAAAAAAAATAGTTACTCTATAAGAGGGGTAAATAAACAAAAGATTTGAGTGGATGAGTGGGTATCAATTAGAATATTTACAACTTGAATTGGTAAATAAAGAGCGGCCATTCCGGGGTTCGAACCGGGGACCTATGACTATTATCCACAAGTCCTTTCCGGTGAGCCATTCCGGAATGGTAGAATATTTACACCTATCATAAATATATATACTATAAATATATATTGGTTAGAAGTGGAATGGAATGGAATAGATAAGGAAAAACATAAAAAAGGAAACATAGAAGCCGGATAATGAGGTGAAAAATCGGTATGTGGGAAATATGACGTTGTTTAACTATAGATACATTGTAATACATTTAATTATTATTAGTAGTACTGATATATAGATTATTAGTATCCTTCTTATTATTATTATTGTTATCACTGCTGCTACTATTATTATTATTATTATTATTATTATTATTATTATTATTATTATTATTATTATTAGTGTGGAAAAGGTAAGTATCGAAAAAAAAACATAAGGAAAAGTACAGAAAGTAGGATCGGAATCAATATGTTCCGAGATAGATATATATTGATTAGAAGTGGAATGGTGGAATGTTTCACAAATGCCGGAACACCTCAGCTACTCAATACCGGGTAGGTATCATGGTCATTAACATTTATCGAATCTTTGTGTGCTGATTATCCGAAGCTAGGGGTGATATTCGAGCCGAACGAGCCGAGCTCGGTAAGTTCAAGCTTGGCTCGAATAGAAAACCAGCCGAGTCGAGCTCGAGCCTAAATTTTATACGAGCTTTTTTTAATGATCAAGCTCGGCTCGCGAGCCTATACACATGTTCGAGCTCAGCTTGTTTAAGCTCGATCAAGCCAAACGAACAAGCCTAAGCTCGTTCGAGCTCGTTGTCCAGGCTCGTTTGTTCGGCTCGTTTGGCTTGTTTATGCCAATTCATTTTCAAAGCCCAATTGATAGGATGCCACTCCGAGGAGTCCGAGCCCTTAGATCCAGCAAAAGTAAGGCATGAACAAACTCTAGCCAGAACAAATTCAATGTCATAAACTCTCTTGTATTCTGTATTCAGTATAAGATTAAGCTATTACAGATTCAAGAAATCATAAAACAACAAAATAAGTTACAGATTCAAGAAATACAACAGCAAGAGATCTGGGGGAGATGCCAGATCTGTGAGAGATGCCAGATCTGCAATTGAGACTCGAGAGAGAGATTTGGGAGAGAGTGAAAATTATTGACCTAATAGAGACTCGAGAGATATGGTCGAGGGACAGAGATCTGGGAGAGCGAGATTTGGGAGAGATCTGGGATAGATCTAAGAAGTAAGATGAAAAAGTACTTGGTCGAGACTCGAGGTGCAGTTGGAGGACAGCCGAACAGCGACGAGTCCGAGTCGAGGAGGACGAGCCGCGAGCGAGAAGGACGAGCGAGAGAAGGAAGTCGCCGGCGCTGTGCTGCTACTGCTGCTGTTCATCAGCGGAGCCTGAGCCGAGCTCGGAAGGAAGGCCGACGCTGCTACGCTGAACAGACGGGAGGAGGGCGAACAGGAGGAGGGTGGAGGGCCAACGCTTTCACCGGCGGTGCCTCAGTTTCTCACTTTTTTCTAATCGCCAAGAAGTTTGAAGACAGAAGACGCCAACTATAGTCTACCGAGCCTGAAGAAACCCTAAGGCCTTTTATATAATAACCCTAGGGGTATTTTCGTGATTTTTTGTATCGAGCTTCCGAGCTCGGCTCGGCTCGGGCTCGGGCTCGATTCGAGCCTAAAACTATGTTCAAGCTCGGCTTGTTTTCTCTCCACGAACGAGCTCGAGCCGAGCTTTTTCGAGCCGAGCCCGAGCTGTTCGGCTCAGATAACAGCCCTATCCGAAGCCAACAAAGAGTTAAAATATGTAGAATATAAGTGGTCGATAAGGAGTCATAATAATTCATAATTCATAATAATTTATTAAAATATAAACTCAAATAACTTCCCAAATTAACTTGAGTTTTGTCCAAATTTATTTATAGCTAAAACCGATACGGCATGACGATCACTCTTCATCCTTTTCATCCTTCTCGACCTTGACGATGATTTTCTGTTTGGTGGTAGACAGATGGTACTCATCCTTTTCATCTCCACTGTCGACCTCAATGTAAGCACGTTTGTAGGGAGTAACGGAAAGAGACGGCTTTCCAGAAGATGCAGCATCGGAATGAGTGTCCTAGATGACAGAACATATAGAAGTGTTTCGATAAGCTTGAACCATGTGAACTTAAGTAAAAGAGCATAATTACATATAAGAAGTCATATCATATGGCATGATGTGTACCTATAGGGAAAGGGATGCTGATTTAAACTGCTTTATCAAGGTCTGATCATCTATAATGTTGCAAATTGTGTGCGGCCTCCCCTTGGCTACGACATAAGCGCTAACCTCAATGCGAAAGAGGAATGTCTTGTTCAATAAAACAGTTAACTCATCAGGGAAAGCATCCACATCACCAAACTATCGATGACAAACATAATAAGTATACGGGGAAGTGAAGATATGAAAATATTGAATCACAAAATAGATTGGCGTGAGAATCTTCTAACATTGGACTGTTTCTCAAACAAAGCTTTAACCGAAGTGTGGACAATGGATTGAACTTCATTATCAAACATCATCAGGGAAGCTGGCCCGGTATCATCATTCACCCCAATTTGCAGCTTAAACCTACAATTGAGAAAGGTATAAACTGGTCTACGAAAGAATGTGTCCATTACAGTGGAAAAAAAATAATAATACATAAGTATAATACCTCTTACCAAGAAACTCAACAGCTTGATCACAAGTTAAACAATAGAACCTAACACCATCAGTTTCAACCTACTTTTTACAGTTGAGGAAAGATTGGTACCACTAATCACACTTCTTCTGGAATGCAACAATTGTTGCCAGGAAAACAGCAATTTCATCCTGTATCAAAGTAATATAGATAAACAGTAAAATATCAAAGTAAAACAGTAAACTAAATATCAAGTGACCTCACGCATAGAAGCAAGTTGAAGAAGATTGGTGATTTCATGAACTTGGAGGAATTTTTTAGAAACAGAAGTATAACTTGGGGTTGTGGCATGAGTAATTGTGCGAGAATCGTCATCCCCGTCGGGAAATACACTAAATGGAAATATAAATATAAAGTGAGAATTAAAAGAAATGAAAATAAGTGCTTCTATGTAAAATATACATATAGAAACTATGAAAAATAGAAAAAATTGTACATAGCCTTGAACCGAGTAATCTCAGGATGGTCTTGGTCGAGTATAAGCCGCGAGCCAAACCAATAAGTGGATACACTCAATTTACCTAATAATGCATATAGAAAGAAAATGATAAATGGTGAGAATGTTCCATAGTTTTGGAAAGAAGAAGCAATGATTCGTTTCAAAACAGAAAGGTTTGTGTTTGAAAAGAAAGAAAGGATGAAGAAAGTATTTGGATGTTCAGAGAGCAGTGTGCTGCAATTGAAGGCCGAAATCGATAGAAATCGTAGGAAAAATAATTAGGAAGAGGAGATGAAACCTTATGGTAATTGAATTCGTAGTTGACGGTCGAAATCGATAGAAATAGTTGGAAATAAATTCCGCCAGTTATTGATAGCCAAATTGAAGGAGGTAGAGAGTACCTATTCGATGTCGTGAGATGCCAAATTCGCGGTGGTTTATGGCATGATACAGTCGATGTACATCTTCTTCTTCATGGATGTTGAGACAAAACCCTTATACGAATTGAAGGCCAACCATAGCCAAATTGAAGGGCGGAATCCATAGAAAACGTTGGGAAACAGATGCGAGCCTGCAGATCGGCTTGAAATCATCTCGGACAGTTGATGGAATCGCGGACAGTTGATGAAATCGCCTTGGGAAGACGTTGTTTTGGTTGAGTAGAGATGCGATGGAGGAGAGAGAGAGTAGCGGTAACCCTATGGAAACAAAAGGGAAAAGCATATTAAGCAAAAATGAAAAATAAAGGAAAAATGAATTAAGAAAGAGCTAAAATGTGATTGGAGGAAAGTGCTAGGAAGAAGGTGGTGTTGACACCTCAATATTTTTGCTTTTGTATTAAGTTTATATATAGATATAGATATATAGATATATAGATAGATAATTGAAATATGAGAAGGAATTAATTAATTGAACGCCGGATGTTTATACAAATTTTTTTAAATTAAATTATTATTTTTGAATAATAACATATATTTAGTCAAAACGTGGGTGTTGCCTTACAAATTATACTATACAGAGGTGGAGATAGGGGGTCCTAGGACGTGACCCCCCCCCCCCCCCCACCCCAATCCGAAAAATTATCTAGGTGTATTCTCCTCGTCGATAACTTCGTTTTGATATATAATACACTCTAATCCGACATCTGAGTAAAACGTTATGAATGTTTGAAAATTACAGCAGTATTAATCACTTTAGTTTTATTTCAATATACTATAATACTTTAATATTTAACTTAAATTGACATTCACATATTATAATTCATCTCGAGAGCTTCGAAACCATATGTTATATTACTTATTTTGAGAATATGGTAAAAAGTTACGCAAGTTTAAATTTTTTATATCTAGTTATACATCATTATATGTTAATAATGCAATGTTTATGTTATGACCCTAGGATTACAAGACGCCAAATCTTGTCAAGACCATCTCCATTGCTACTGATCTAGGTTGAATTGAGAAAGGGATGAGAAGATAGAAAAGAAAGAGGTGAGAAGTAGAGAGAAAGAGAGAAAGTTACATAAAGGAGAACTTGAGAGGGATTATTTAATTTCTATATTGATGTCCTGTCCTCGAGCTACAAGGGTCTATTTATAGACCATCGATCTCAACCGAGCCATAACAATGCTCTCCTCCTATAGAGCCTTGTCTCAAGTCTTACAAGTGAACTAAGGCCATTTGTTATGTCCCAAAGCTTACTTATACAATGTAAAAAAATATACCAACTAAACTAAATTGCAAGTGCTGAAGTTTTGTCCCTTGTAGCCTCCTAATCCATGCATGCACGTGCAATCCATGTCAACAACAATTTATGCAATATATCCATGGAACCACTCATTAGTCCTCCTTCATGTGTAAGCCCGCTGTAAGCTCCCATCCTTTGCATCAATTGTAGTGGCAGCTCCCTTTATTAGCACTCCCTGCAAGCTTATGACAGCACCATCAAAACTAAGTCCCAACAAGTCTTTACTCCTATATTCAATGGCTTAAAAGTTGAATTGGAACACTTTAATGATTCTATGACAACATCAATCGTTGCACCAACTGACTCGCTTGTATGCTGAATTTTACAGCCCCCATGATCCCTTTAGTAAGGCCTATATCATCAAATTCATCTAGCTGCAGTTCAGAGTGATAGCTATGTAGGATAGCAACCACAATCTTCTTGCGATAGCTTGAGAAAGCCATACAAGAATCAAGTTCAATCCTCAGATCAAAAACCAAAATCATCTTCAACCCTCTACGAACTCCAACTCGCAACAGCATGTGAGTAACTAGTGATCCCCCTGGATCATAAACTAGCAATTTGAATGCATAGATCTCCCTGCAAGAATCGGTTCCCATAGCTGAAACGCGACTCTACTGATCAGATGAAACCCCAATTTTAATGACTCGGATTCCACTTATAGCATGATCTAGCCCATAAAAAACACCACCTAGACCAAATATAATTGTCAAGCCACTAACCCCTGCAACAAAAATATCAATTTTGATCCTTCGAGAGCAAGTAAAGACTGTTTCTTTTCCTCTATTGTAAGGCTAAGTGACTGCAGAATACTTCAATTGAATACCCAAACCAGTCACCAACTTGACAACACTTCTATAAACACCCAGTCCAATGCTAACACTTGCGATTCCTGGATCGATCACAAAACTGCAGCCACCTGATTCCGAAGTTGCAGCAGACACACAATGAATGGAAGCATCAAAAACTCTCCCTCTATCAAATGGTAACGAGCTAACATGATTTTGGTGCTCTCAAAATGAATCAAAATAGCAACACTCACCACCAAAGGCAAGCTTTCGATCTAAACTCGACTGCCCAACACAAATTCTGGATTCAAACAACACAAATTTTGTTCCTGTCATTTTAGCAAACATCTTGTGGGCACTAAGGTTGCTCAAACTATCAATTGAATTCATTCTAAAATTTTCCAGCCTAATTTCCCACAGTTCAATCAATAGGTTCACTAATTTACCCAATTCATTGATTGAACTGTCACTAATGATAAACTCAGAGGAATCAAGATTTACCTTGATACAATTGGGTTGGGTCAGAGTCCCCTCTACGTCATCATTACTCTCTGGCTTCTTCAATGCATCTGTCATCATGGGTATAGTGTGGACTAGAAGATCTTTCGAAAGGTCGTCAATTACTTGGTCTCTGCCTTCAATCAGGTATGTAGATTCTCCGGCTATTGCATCCTTGCTGGCCAATTCGGTTGTTGCCTCCCCAAGAACAATCTCGGATAGCCCCTTGAATTCTCGATCAATGATTCCTAGTGAATCTTGAACCATTGGAGCTTCGACTGTCATAGGTTGCTCCCTTGTGACCTCTTGATTCGATAACGACGGTGTCTCTATCAAACTCAGCAAGAACAACTCCAATCGGCACCAATTGTCATAAATGTATCTATGATTCAAAAACTCGAAGGCTTCCATTGCTGACTCTTTTCTTTGAAAACGAATCGTGGAATGGTACTCCTCGCCTCGGCAGAACACTTCCAAATACTCTATCATCCCAAACTTAGAGAAAATTTTATCCAAAATTTCCCAAGAAATTGGATAGAGCTCCAAACGAACCTTGATGAGAAGTGTTCGTTCCTTTGAATCTTTTCGCAAATCTTTTAACTGAAAGCTAGAATCAATCGGATCTGTTGTTGAATACTCCTTCGATCGCAGATTCCTCATCATTTCCTCGATCTCTTGCCATCGTAGGCTCCAATCGTCGCCCGTCGCCATTGTCGCTGTTTGAAGCTGTCACATTACGGTCACAAAATCGAAAATTGAAGACGAAAATCTGTGTAATCGGTCGGAAGATCTACCGCTCTCATACCACTATTATAGCCCTAGGATTACAAGATGCCAAATCTTGTCAAGACCATCTCCATTGCTACTGATCTAGGTTGAATTGAGAAAGGGATGAGAAGATAGAAAACAAAGAGGTGAGAAGTAGAGAGAAAGAGAGAAAGTTAATGAAAGGAGAACTTGAGAGGGATTATTTGATTTCTATATTGATGTCCTGTCCTCGAGCTACAAGGGTCTATTTATAGACCATCGATCTCAACCGAGCCATAACGGTTTATTTATTGCGTTTTATATCTTTATTTCGTTTTTTATCCTTTATTTCGTTTTATATTTTTGTATTATTTTCGAAACCATAGGTTGATACTAGTTTGTACAATCGAACACGTTGTGTTTTGCGATTTTTTTTCTTGATCTTATTGTCAACTACTATGGTGACATCCCGCTCAAAACTTTCTCCCTCCGTCCTTGATACAATATACAGTATTAGCTAAACATCGCACAATGTGTCTAATATAAGGGCAGTTAGCGTTTAAGGTATAGTTAGTGCTACTATTTTTTAACACGTTTTTAATATCAAACACAGTACTGAACTAGTGAGTAGTAAAAATGAAAGAAAATCATGGTGGAAAAAAATAAAGATTTTTTAATGATCAACTTCTTATAAACAACATCCATCCAATTAATATTAAAATGTCTGTATATTTTGGATAAGATGGAATATTGAATACCAACTATGTAATATCCAACCAATGATAGTATGGTATTAGGCTCCAAGTCATTTTCCTGTGAGCAAGCAGTTGCCATTGATCGTCAATAGTTAATCATGCTTATAAATTATAATCAACTTATAATAATAAGCTCCGACCGTAACATATAATCATACGAATACTACGCTGACTACTGTGTAGGTAGGAAGGAAATAAAAAATTCCAACCAATTTTAATTATCCAACACCATCCCATCCATGAAAAAATATTAATAGTTAAAAAATTTCCAAGTCCACTCTTGGTTAATTAATTCAAAAAAAAAAACCCATGGAATCTCATTCAATTGTGTACACATACATTGCTAACCACCACAGTATTCTACGGTGATTTTAATACCCTTTGCTTTAAAATATAAGTCTCTTATGATCCTAAGATCACAAACACCGATGATGCTAGCTGAGTATAGGTTCAGCCGAGATAGATGGAGGGAAGAGATAGAAGATTACAGAATAGAGAGAGAATTAAGAGAGTATGAAATTGGATTTCCCTTGGTGAACTACAATTGCAGCAATTGACAATTCTATGCATTGGGTAATCCAATTGGGTATACCCGAATCAAACACCGTCCCGATGTTTTCGGAGGCCCGATGCAATAATTAGAATTAGGCCTTTTTTTTTCATGCTTGTTACAATCTTAATTATATTTTATAGTAGTGAATTAAATAAATATGACATAAATAATGTTATGTAAAAAATATTTATCATTTATTTACATGAAAACAATGTTATATGTATACTTCTTAATTTTTAGTGTCACTAGACCACTTTTTGGAAAAAGGATAATTAAAGCAATAACATACTCTCAATATATTAAAATTAAATTTTGAGTATTATTACTATTTTTAAAACTTAAAAATTATATAAATATCAACTATATTAATTTTTTAATTTATGAATTATTATATCCAATAATAATATAATAATTAAATTTAAGTAATAAATGAACAAAATTAAGAACAATATTTCTGTAGCTAGGTAGGAGGATCTATATACCTTTAAAAATTGTGTCCCAAGGCCCCTTAATGGCTCTCATTAAAGACATTCTCATTTTTAATCATTTTCTTTTCCTTTAATTTTATTATTGTATTCACAAATGGTTTATCATATACTCTTACTAACTTATGAAAATTTAATTATATTTTCCTAAATTTCTATGCTCAATAATAATGACCTCATTCACATAATTTCAAAACCCCAATATATTTATGAAATTCATATCATCCGAATAATATATATTCATATAAAAATCAATTAATCCTTAATCTTTTATATCTATACCTATCAAAGCATCTTTACGATCCCAATTTATGGATTTTTTTTGTTAAAACCGAATACTAAAAGGCTATTTTATCGATATATTTTTATTTGTTTTAGAATCCTTAATGGATTTTAACATAATTAATAAATTAATTTTAATTTTTGCCTAGCAATTTCTAAAATGTAATTATATAAGCAATCAAACATATAAGTTAATTCAAAATTAGAATGGATAATAATTTATTACTTTTTTATGTCACTTTTTTATACTCAGTATTTCTGATCTCCTAATTAAAACATGGTGAAAATTAATTAAAAAATATTTTACTTTTGGTACCAATATATATCATGATTATCACCATATATCATTTATCATATATTATTATGAAAGACTATTATATGTGGATGAATTAGAGTTAATTACTTGCAACCATTAATATAAATTATATATCCATGTTAAATTCAAGACTCCGATGACAACTAATTTGGACACTTTGAAGGGATATGAAACGATGGAAGAAAAAAATACACGGTTAATTAACTTCAATTTTATTGAATTGATTGTGTCATAAATTCAATGACCATACCTTTAAAAATTGTGTCTCAAGGCTCCTTAATGGCTCTCATTAAAGACATTCTCATTTTTAATCATTTTCTTTTCCTTTAATTTTATTATTGTATTCATAAATGGTTTATCATATACTCTTACTAACATATGAAAATTTAATTATATTTTCCTAAATTTCTATGCTCAATAATAATGACCTCATTCACATCATTTCAAAACCCCAATATATTTATGAAATTCATATCATCCGAATAATATATATTCATATAAAAATCAATTAATCCTTAATCTTTTATATCTATACCTATCAAAGCATCTTTACGATCCCAATTTATGGATTTTTTTGTTAAAACCGAATATTAAAAGGCTATTTTATCGATATATTTTTATTTGTTTTAGAATCCTTAATGGATTTTAACATAATTAATAAATTAATTTTAATTTTTGCCTAGCAATTTCTAAAATGTAATTATATAAGCAATCAAACATATAAGTTAATTCAAAATTAGAATGGATAATAATTTATTACTTTTTTTTGTCACTTTTTTATACTCCGTATTTCTAATCTCCTAATTAAAACATGGTGAAAATTAATTAAAAAATATTTTACTTTTGGTACCAATATATATCATGATTATCACCATATATCATTTATCATATATTATTATGGAAGACTATTATATGTGGATGAATTAGAGTTAATTACTTGCAACCATTAATATAAATTATATATCAATGTTAAATTCAAGACTCCAATGACAACTAATTTGGACACTTTGAAGGGATATGAAACGATGGAAGAAAAAATACACGGTTAATTAGCTTCAATTTTATTGAATTGATTGTGTCATAAATTCAATGACCACCGTTACAAGCTCATCAGCTACTCAATATGACAATATCTTTTTATACATACATACATACATATATATATATATATATATATATATATATATATATATATATATATATATATATATATATATATATATATATATATATATATATATATCAATGGAAAAGGGTATGGGGTCGAGTCTAATCTGCAAGAAGCTGCTAGCGTTAGCCCGTCACCGCTTCGGTGCCAGAACCACAACCATCTAAGCCATCTAGGCCAAATCTAACTTATGCATTAGCTTGCATGCAAGCCATCTAAGCCACATTATCCAACCCACATTACCAGATCTTAATAAGCTAGCGTGCTTATTTTATAAATGTTTTAGATTTAATTTTATGTAATTGTAACCTTAGGTCTTTTTTTTACTGGTGAACCTTTGCGTAGGGCCTTTCAAGCCATCTTTTGATGCCTTCAAGATCGCTTTTGTCGATCTACTTCTTGCCTACTGTAAAAAAAAAGTCTTCAAATTTTCAAGCATATATCAATAGCTAGGAAAAGAGGTTAAGAAACTGACCACTAACACTAAACCGATGATGAGGCCAAATCAGTCATTGTAAACCTTGAAGATAAAATTCAAGACACTTAATGAAGAAACTCATAAATACATTATATTGGTCGGCTTGATCCAATTCAACAATAGTCAAGTATTATTATATGCATACTTTTGCAAGATTCATCTATATACAAAAAAGAGGATGGTATGATAAAAGGTTTTAACAAGATTTCATTATTCGTTTTTTCAAAAGAAAAAAAAAACTCAAACCGACTCCATTCTATACACATTTAATTTTGATTCAATATTTATAATAAAATTATAAATTAAATTTCATGTAAGTATAAGATATCAAACAGGGACATAAACTCTACCATAATATGTCATTGAAAATCAGAAATAACATTATTTCTTCAAAAATAAAATATTAAACATAAAAAAATAGGGTTTTACTTTGAAATTGCATCTTATATAATAGAGTGTTTTTTTAAAAACACCTTTTATTTTAAAAAACCAAAAAAATAATTTATTCAATTGAAACACCAAACTCTATGTTTCAGTTAAATGTTTCATTTATAAAGATATTTTATGTCAATAAGACTATAACCAAAATTTTCTTATTTAACTAATTTTTTTAAAAAATATCACTGAAAACTTGAAATTTTAGTTGTAAAATAAAATTTGGTGCTTCAATTGATCGAATAAATAAGGTGTTTTTGTTTTAAAAAAATTAAAAGGTGTTTTTTTATAAAAAAAAATATTTTACAAGGTGTCTTCTTGAATAAAAAACCCCATAAAAATATAAAGATTTAATAAATAACTTAAACCAAATTATCAAGTATATAAACTCGAGATTTACTATTTGTACACATATACTGTTTAGATTAGTCAATGAGATGATATAAAATAAGCTCTTAGATAGGCTTATAAAATAGGTCAATGAGATGATATAAATAAATTAAACCAAATTATCAAGTATATAAACCTATAAGCTCTTAGATGATATAAAATAAGCTCTTAGATACCCGTGCGTAGCACGGGTATGCCTTGGCTAGTTTAACCAAAAAAACAAGGTACGTAGGAGGTGAATAATGGAAGAGAGGTGGGGCCCAAAGAAAGAAAAATAATACTGCAATCCTATACAGTATAAGTAACGGAAGGGGGTTGTGAGGGGACTCGAACACGGGACTTCGGCAATCCGAGGCAAAACAAACACCACCACGCTATTTTGACAAACTTGGTTTTAAATAAGGCGCTTACTATATATAATGATCTTTAATGTATTGGGCCCCCAACAAATTTGGGCCCTATGCATACAGACCGCATGCACCGCCCAAAAATCGGCCCTGCACACAACTCACGCCACTGTTTGATTCTAAATTTGCAAACCCACAATCAATGAAAATAGCATAAACTCGACCCCTCTCGAATGACCATTGGATATGGATTTGCTTTGTAGGCTCTAAACATTGAAAACACACACAACCTGGATGCTTATCAATGAGTTAGACACTGTCATTTCAGTACCCAAACAATCGATTTTATAAACGAAACTCTGATGTCCAACCTTCGCTCTATGCTTATCTACAAGCACAACAACAATTGATAACAACTCTGCCTGACAATCCTTCACCTTCCCGCTTAGACAATCTTGGCTAATGCAACCTCCAGGGTCGAAAAACCAATTCTGATGACCCTTAACTAGATATGTGCTTCCTAGTTGAATAGAAGAACACTTCTATTAAGCAATTTATTGAACACCTTGTGTGCACTCGGGCTTCCCACAGATTCTATGGGAATCGTTCTAAAATTTGCCATCCTAATTTCCAACAGTTCAATCAAGAGGTTCACCAAATCACCAAATTCTTTGATTGCATTGCCACTGACGATAAACTCAGAGGGATCGAGATTTACCTTGAGACAATTGCGTTGGGTCAGAATCTCTTTTATGCCGCCGGTATTCTCTGGCTTCTTCAATGCGTCTGTCATCACGGGTATAGTGTGGAGTAGATGATCATTTGGAATCTCATCAATTTCTTGGTCACTGTCTTCAATTTCGGTTGCTGCATCAAGCACAATCTCGGATAGCACCTTGGATTCTTGATCAATGACTCCTGGTGAATCCTGAACCACTGGAGCTCCGACTGTCGTAGCTATGTCGCCTTGGGTTTCCTCTACGTCTCGTCCATCGTAATCGATGATTCCACTGGTATTCTTGTAAAATTGCTGATCCGGTTCTTGTCTCCCTTCTCGTTCCTGATTCATGATTTTGCGTTGCTCCCATGTGACCTCTTGATTCGATAATGAAAATGGATCTATCAAACTCAGCAAGAACAACTCCAACCGGCACCAATTGTCATAAATGTCTCTATGATTTAAAGACTCAAAGGCTTCCATTGCCGACTCTCGATCTCTTCTGAAAACGAATCAGGGAATGGTACTCCTCTCCTCGACAAAACACCTCCAAATACTCTATCATCCCAAACATAGAGAAAATTTTATCCAAAATTTTCCAAGAAATTGGATAGAGCTCCAAATGAACCTTGATAAGGAGTGTTCGGTCGGTTGCCATCAGTTCCGAGTTTGTAGTGATCCAACCCGGCGAAATCGATCTTGAATCAAAATTTGCGGAATTAGTAATCGAAATTCACAATCTAGAGAACCGACTCGCTCTGATACCAAACTGTTATGATCCTAAGATCACAACCACCGATGATGCTAGCTGAGTATAGGTTCAGCCGAGGAGAAAGAGATAGATGAAGGGAAGAAATAGAGAGAATTACATAATAGAGAAGAGATAGAAGATGTAAATTGGGTTTATTATTTCCATAACCCACATAGGCCCATATGAGGCCTTATATAGCCATCATTTGGCTAATCTCACAACATTACTCCACCCTTGTAAAGCCTTCACTCAAGGCTTGAATACAACTAGGCTCACACAAAGTCATGTGACTTTGTGATATGTTTTTTGAGGAGTTAAAAATTATATAAAATAGTAACTTTTTTATTAATTTTTTAAATAATATTATACATATTAATAATAGGTATAATATTATTTTTAAAAAGTTAATATTTTATATAGTTTTTAGATCTTAAAAAACGTGTTACAAAGTCAAACATGTAACGGCCCGGGATTATGATTCCCGAGTTACGTTTCGAGGGATAAAACCCCTCGTTAGGATCTTGTGCCCCGAGTACAGGTTGAAGGTTTGAAATTCTATCCTAACATTTTAAGGTGGGATTTCATACCCAAAATTCGAAGGGATCGTTGGAATCCCCGGGGTAGTCCCCTATACCTGTCATAAGTCTAAGCGTGGAAAACCAACAGTCATGCAAATAGTAGAATCCAGGTGTAATACAAGAGGGTGACACGGCAGAGCCGAGTCAAAATCAAATCAATAAGCGTATTTACCGAAATTTAATATACAATGTTAGTGGAGTTAAATCATTTCTTTGAGATCGCCCAAGAGAGTCCCCACGTCACGGAAACAAGGAATAGTCATGTTGCAAAACAAACCTAAAAAAAAATGTATGCGGGGCGGTGTCAGATCGAAGCCCTACGCAATATAATCCCAAACAAGCAGACATATACACACGCTAGTCCTAATAAAGATGCTTCTAGATGCAAGGCGGAATATTAACACGCTAGCATGGTCCTAAGATCAAGTGCATAAATATAATAAGGCCTTAGCACCGAATACCAAGTGGTATATCCCTCTCCTACCTCCACCCCCTTCCGATAGGGCGGAGACTGGCCAGCTTGTGAATGCATTCCATATAATCGGGTGGTACGCATGCCCAACCCGTATCCACATAAAGCCCGCAGGCATCTCATAATATAAGGAAGCTCATGACTCGATTGACTCAGGACGGGACCCGATGAGACTAGGTCGTCCTATAACCCTAGCAATGACTCTAGTTACTTCACAGATAACGGCCGTTCTGTTTACAAAAGCAATGAGTAAACGAATGCTCAATCATGAGTGCAATCCTAGCAGGATACTACATGGCATGCTTTATTATGAATGCAAGCACCTAGTATGCACATGGCTACAAGCAGGGAGATCTCTTTTCGAATCTGAGTGAGCTCATATAGGAACTCACCTGGCTATGCAGAACAGCATAAGAGAAGATCCGGAATACATCATTCATAATCACAAAGTATCACCTAGATACACATCAGAGCATATATATAAGTCTACGTCTAATCACCCAAGCACTCAAGCATATCATTCAACAAGAATAGCAATCATATTGCAATCATCATTTCTCCAAGTTCAACCATTCATCATATTGCCACATTCAACAAGGCCATATCGTTCTCATCATTCCATCAACCACATTCATGTATTCGCAACAGTATATCCGCGATACCAATCCGCATCTCATATATAACAAGTTCATCATATTCATCATATCTCGAAGGCATAAGTGAACTATACATAAGTCTAACACTTTATCATGCCATTAGTCAATCAATCATGTCATTAGTTCACACAAAATCATGCTATTAGTCAACCAATCATATCAACATGTTAGTTAGTCATTAATCACATAATTTCCCGAGTTAGCCCCGAAAACCATTTCAAAAACGAGTTAACTAGTAAGAAATTCCGCCTTGGAAAATGCTCGTCAAATGCCTTTTCCGATTTAAGTTCCAATAAAGTCTCGTAATATTTTATTTGTCCTAAATTACCATGATATTATATCTTTAAATCTTAATAATAATATTTTATATTTCAAAACTCAATTAATAATGTTATATTTTCAAATCTCATCCATAATATAATATAATATAATATTTTATAGTCTATTAAATATATCTCGTGTCAAAGTACATAAGTCTTACAAATCATTTTTCCTCTTTAAATACATTTCTAAAATTTAAGCCCAAGGGAGCAAAGTGGCCAAAGACCCATTTATAAAGTTAGACCCGGCCCACAAGTTAAGCCCATTCTTGCTTTTAATGAACCGGACCGGTTTTATTAATTAAATTGTTGAACCGGACCAAAATTAAAAGAACAAAAGCAAGCCCTTCAGAAATCACTGTTCATCATCCCCAACAATTCCCTCTGTTCGAAAATTCAGAAAAGGAGGGGGGAAAGGGAAGCCTTGTCGGCGACAACTAGCTCAGACTACTCATCCCGATACCCACGGACCCAAAAACAGACAAGGAAAGGAAAGAGAGAGAGAGAGAGTCTCACCGAACGGGGTCCTCGACTTCGCCGGAAAAAGGGACCTCGAGGCTGCGGTGTGGCTTCGCCGGAGCTCGGAAGACGTCGGAGATGGCCTAGCAGGACCAGAAGAACCTTAAAGGTGGATCTTTTACACGGTTTAAGGACGGAGGAAGAAGAAGGAGTCTTACCGTTCTTGAAATCGAATCAGGGGAACCATGAGGGAGGTAGATTCGGCGGCGGCGCTCTAGCGGCCCTGGGTGGCTCAGTTGCGTCTTAGGCCGTTGGGGAAGGTTGCTTCTGTTTCTTGGACTTGATGGAGGAGGCGATGGTGTGGTGAGGGTACAGATGCTGCTCGGCTCGACGCGTCGGGAGGAGGAACAGGGCTCCTGTTGCTCCTAGTCGGCGACGAGAAGGAGGTGACGGTGTGGAGGTTGTTGCTGCTGCATCTAAGTAGAAGACGAGGTAGGGAAGGAAGCACAGAGATGGGGAAAAGGAATTGGAAGGAGGAGACAGAGGTGGGAGGATGAGGGTAAGGTGTGGGTGTGAACATTGAACCCAGTTAGTGAAAGAAGGGGAGTGCTGAGCGAAATTAGGAAGGAGGGGGGGGAGTTTGAAGGAGGAGAGAGAGAGAGAGTTGGAGATGGGGATGTTTCATTTAAATGGAATAGGGGAGATTACAGTTCAAGGAAATCAAATGGGAGAGTGAGCCCATATGGGTTTTGGCGTGGGAACTGCAGAGCAAGGACCAAAGGGGTTGTTGACTTCTTGCTAGAAAGGGAGTAGCATGAGACCGAGGAAGGAGGAAGGGATGAGTTGGTGTTTGCACAAAATAGGGTAGATACAGCTAGAGGGTTATTCTTGCTGCTACAATTGGTCAAAAGTGGGGAAAATGATATGCTTTTGCTGCCTGAATTCGGGTGAGAGGGAGAGAACAAGACCCACAAGGGTCCCAAGGGAAAAGAAAAGAATTTAAGGATATCCAAACCAAAATCCCGACTCGATTAAATTTGATTTTCAAAAATATGAGGAAATGTCTCCATGTCAAGTTAGTTTTAAAAAATTTTGTTTTAGGTAGGAATTTCGTTCTATGAGTTCTAAAATCCGAGTTAGCGGATTTTCCATTAAATCCCGCTTTTAAATTCATTTTGATTTTCTTTTTCAGGGAAATTTATGATTTAAAAATCCGAGCCTTTACATCATCCACCTCTAAAAACAAGTCTCGTCCCCGAGACTAAAACCAAAACAAGGCAGGGGATGAAGTTGGAAGTAGGTGAGTCCAAGGACCATTCCATTGATCCCGTAAGTGACTCATAAGTGCCCCTATGAGATTCTCACAGTATCGTTGTCGTGATCATAATATCCCCGATAGGCTGTAGCGAGAGTGTGATATGGGCCCTTACCACACTCTTACCCCGACTTCGCGGCTATATCATAACTCGAAAAGCATTACAACATCTCCACTAGGTCTTAGCAAACAGTCTATAAGGGCCCCTATAAAATGTTTGTATCCACTTCGTGGGTGTCATAATGCAGGCTCGGGTCGAAAAAAGTTCAAAAGGAGTCCGCAGTTTGAAAAGGATTGGTCTCAATATCATTAGAATTCTCGATCGCGTTTGGTTTCTCAAAATCCAAGTTATTTCTTTTTTTTTTAAACACCATTCAGTATCCCCTAATCCAACGTTAGTCAAGAAAGTTTCAAATCTGAAGAGGTGGAATCATCCACCTCTAAGGGCTAACCCCATATTTCCTTCCTAGGTTCCAAGTCAGAATCAATTTTCATCAATTCAGTTCTAGCATCCCAACAATTCTAGTCCAAGGCATTATATAGTATAGCAATCGTATCGCGCATTCGAAAATAGATCATACTCATGTCAAGGATAGTCACGTACCATAGCAGATCTAGCATGATATCGCACATAGTAGGATTCATCATATCACCGAAATTGCACATCATATCAAACAGATAAACACATCATACTTACACTAACTACCAATAATTATCACGTCAGAGTCATACAAGTATCGTCGCTCACCAGCATTCTATCAAACAAAAAAAAAGTAGCTATATTAGCACTCATACCTCATTATTGTCTATGGCAATATCTCAGAGAATCCGCACTGTTAATAGCATAAAATTTGCACATTACTCGATCCTAAGTACCGCATACCCATAAGCCCCATCCTCGAGAAAACCTGTCTACAACTACCAACCATAACTGAACACGGCCACTACTTTTCATCTCTCGCATCAAGATTAACCTCACCTAGGTCTACCAACTCAAATCCGATACTAGTTCTAACACCATTGCACTAAGCATAGCATACAATCTCTCTAGTCGGATAACTATCCACGATTCAAGGCCCACATCTCTAACCAATTACTAGGTCTCCCAACTCTTACGTCACCAAGTCATCTAAGGATCAATCGACTTAAATATCCCAAGCTCAAGTCCTAACCTTCCACTCAACCATCTAAAACCCATATCTCAGAGTTCCCAATCGCACAATTCCCTATTCCGAAAAGCTTAACAACTCGACCAACTACTAAGACTACCTATAAAGCACACTCTCGTCCTAGGGGTTCCCTACTAGTCTCATTTCACCTCTCAAGAGAAGTCCCAAATCCTCAACCGAACTTCACTCTCGATCGACCTCGATGCTCCTTAACAATCTCGCTTACTCATCCTAGGTTCTCAAGACTCCGTCTGACCACTATCTCCCAAAGAGACATCTCGAATCACCTTGCTAACCTGATCACACTTCCCGTACCACTTGTCACTCTCTCTAGTCATCCACCAATAAGAACCCAACTCATACCAACCATCTCACACCTGACACTCCCATCCTTATCCTCGACTTTACCGACACAAGCATCATACCTTGTTAGAATCCACCCAACTGCATACTCTCGGCAACTCTAACGCAACAAACCGTCTAGTGCTAACTCATAACCACGGATCACCAAGACCCTCATCACCAATGTCTATCCTCAAAGACCAATCATAGACTCTACCTGCTTGCCCCACCCCAAATCTCACGAAACCTGAACATCCAGGACCACTCAGCCCACCTATTCTAGATCCTCGTCTCAGCATATTCCCAAATTTCCTCATTCCAAATCTTACCAACATTAACCATTCGAAATCCTCAAGTTGTCCTACTCTAGTTCTTCATCTCGTCATATTCTAAATTGCCTCAAGCTCCTACTTCTTACCCACGACACCTTACCATCCATAGCCCTCTTTTACCGATCATCATTTCCGCATAATCCCTAAATCGTCCTTATCCGAGTTTCCCAAGTACCGCCCTTTCGGCAACCTTATAAAATCCTTCCTCCTCTACCGTTCCCAATACATTCCGCCCTACTCAATTCCCAATTCCAATTCCCGAATATCTCTTTCTCAACCTCAAGGACACAATCTTACTAGAAATCTCAACGACATCCTTGCCTAGCTACCAATCTTTCCTCAAAGGCTCATCTCACATTCTCAAATACTTCAATAACCACAATAACCTCCAATCATAAATCCCGATTCATTCTCTATGCTAAAATCATCCAACAATTCATCTAGAAATCCTTCACTCACGAATCCTCCAAGCATTATCAATCTCATCTAAGCAACCCAAATACTCATCAGATACAACCTGATGTGAACACCCTAATCTCCAAGATCGATAATCTACCAAACAACATCATACTACTCATCCTTAACACTTCCTCAACCCCATCCTTTATCAAAATCGCTCCCGATCACAGCACATACATCCTAGTCCCGGATTCTATGATTCCTTAGACCTTTTCTTAACCGATCAGCCTTGACGCCGCTCACGGTCCGCTCCTAGACTATCTAGACACTCTCTCCTAGTACACTAACTCGCATATCAATACATCCCGTAAAGAATCTCTCCGATCCACTCTTAACTCACTCATCCACCTCTAGAACTACACTACCCGCACACGCTATTGCCCCACACTACCTCTAACGAAGACCTTTCCCTCGAAATCTCGCCATGCTAACTCCACTCTTCACCTAAGACCTACCTGGAAGCTCAAATATACTCACTGAACACTATCTCCGACAAGCCATAACTCACTCGACTCTACCCAAGCTAACACATCCTTCATGCATTCCATCTCGCATACCCAATGACCAACTCGAACACCTCAAACTACCTGCGATTTCCCGATCCGTCTCACCAAGGAAAACACTCGACTCATTCCCAAGAAGAATACACCACCACATATATAACCCATAACCGATTACTAGCAGGTCAGTACACTTAAGCATATAGGCACATCATCACAAACACAAGTTAGTCAGGCAATCATTCACTACCAGTTCAGCTTATCAGTCATCAAACCTCAATTTAGTTAGTTCCAAGCCTATCGCACGACACCAATTCCAGATCGCATAGGAGAGATCACAATTCGGACGAAGAACGTCATTCCTTGAGTCATCTAGGAGGATTACGTCTGCAACCGCCATCTTCGAAAGGTGTCCTTCCTTTGGTGACGTTGATCCTAGGGTCCATGGGCCATGGGCCCACCACACTTTCGTTGCGCCACTCTGGTGCCACTCGATCGCTCGTTTTCTCTTCTATGTCGACGTCCATCAAGGGGATCACGAGGGGTTAGAAGTCACGGAGATAGGGGAGGGCAAGGGAGGACAAAACGACTTTCTTAAGAATTCAGACACAAACCAGGACTAGAGATGACGAGACTCAAGATAAGACACAGACTCGAGAGTTACAACAATCCCCTTAGGGTATTCTATAAGGTTACAGGTGCACATGGCAATCACAAAATATTTCAACCATATCATTCCACACTATCATGTACCTATTAAAGGAATAGCGTCCTATGCATCCATAACATTTCACATAATCAACTTTACATGCACACGGGATAGGCTAAAACTTATCATCTCATGCACTAATCATGCTTGACATATTAATATCATGTATGCACAACCGACAATAGACATGTGCAGCATAAGTTATATATGACATAGCGAGCATTATAGGATATCAAATGTATGATCCATTACTCACTTAGTGTACACATAAGTAGGTCAAAACAATGTGGGTTCCAGGTAAGCATGTTAAGATGCACTCTAATAATCGTGTCAAGGGGTATGGTTAAGTCATTTGGGCATAACAACTATCACATCCAACACAACCATATACATGTAGTATGACAAGTATGGCACATAGATGCGTGATGGTCAATAATTAGGAGATGTATATCCTGCATGATACTACCAACACTCATTAAGAAAATACATAGTCAATGAGGTTCAATTTGATTAACTTAACATGCTCAAAAATTCATTTCTCATGGCACTCATACAAAGAGGGTTGACCACACTATCATGGACCTAATTCATGGGAAGACAATAATCATGGAAATTCATACACGCGACATATATACTCATTCACAATTGCAATCATGCAAGATATCAGACAAGTCATGCTGAAATATATCAATGCATTATGTCATGCAATCATAAGGTGGGCTACTATCATAACCTGACAGAATTCTCCAAGGGCAATCACTGACTCAACACCCCGGTTCCCCGTGGGACACTAGTATGACTCACTCGGTATGACACAAGGAGATTCACATTGTTTCCGAGAGGAGAGGGTAGAATTTGTGTTTAGACTCTCATTGTAAGAAGACACGGTTGACCGGTATAAAAAAATCGAGAAGGATAACTCCATAAGACAAATCACTTCTAACTCGAAATTGTTTCATTGATCACCCTCCCTAAAATACTCATGAATTTCCCATATCCGACACATCCCCGGAAGTAGCTAATTGACCGATCCAAATTTTCCCGTGGAAGACACCAACCTTATATACGAGACTCGATAGAAGCATAGATGGTGGGATCTCAAGCAGGACTTGAAACGGGGAGAGCGGAAGCTCCTCGACCCTCGCTAACATGCCTAGATGCTTTGGTGGGACGGTTGACGGAGTCAGAATCATCAGGGGTTTGAATTAGGGAAGGGTTATTCTGACAAGACAGGAATTCCGGCTACATAAGGACAAGGTTTCCTCCCGCTATCCCGTTCACACAATCAGTTATTTAAATATTCAAATTAAGGCATATTGATTAGTTCTTTAGCTTAAGCACAATAGCACTCAGCACGGAAGAATTCAACGGAATTAATATGATCCTCTTCGAGGAGGATCGCCCTCGGGCCACGTTAGATATAAAATGCACAAGCACAAAGACGATCTATGCCGTACTTCGAGGGACAACTAACCGGAGGGGCAAATACCTCACGGCCTCTAGCCCAAGCTACTCCAACCCTCGGGCTCCTTGGAGTCTTCAAACCCATCTGTAAAAGAAAGCTAGTATTTTGCCTATATATTCCCAACTACATCCAATAGGGACGACCTAGCGCCTTTACTATCCCATCGTTTCCCTTTGTTTTATTACCGGATTTATTGAGTCAAGTTCGTATTTAGTCCATTTGAGTTAGCCATATTAAATTCATTTTGCCCTTTCTACAACATTTTGGAAAACCATTTGAAAACCTTGGGCCATTTTCAAAACCACTTCAACCTATCATACTCGGTTTGCACAACCTCGGCTCTGATACCATCTTTGTAACGGCCTGGGATTATGATTCCCGAGTTACGTTTCGAGGGATAAAACCCCTCGTTAGGATCTTGCGCCCCGAGTACAGGTTGAAGGTTTGAAATTCTATCCTAACATTTTAAGGTGGGATTTCATACCCAAAATTCGAAGGGATCGTTGGAATCCCCGGGGAAGTCCCCTATACCTGTCATAAGTCTAAGCGTGGAAAACCAACAGTCATGCAAATAGTAGAATCCAGGTGTAATACAAGAGGGTGACACGGCAGAGCCGAGTCAAAATCAAATCAATAAGCGTATTTACCGAAATTTAATATACAATGTTAGTGGAGTTAAACCATTTCTTTGAGATCGCCCAAGAGAGTCCCCACGTCACAGAAACAAGGAATAGTCATGTTGCAAAACAAACCTAAAAAAAAAATGTATGCGGGGCGGTGTCAGATCGAAGCCCTACGCAATATAATCCCAAACAAGCAGACATATACACACGCTAGTCCTAATAAAGATGCTTCTAGATGCAAGGCGGAATATTAACACGCTAGCATGGTCCTAAGATCAAGTGCATAAATATAATAAGGCCTTAGCACCGAATACCAAGTGGTATATCCCTCTCCTACCTCCACCCCCTTCCGATAGGGCGGAGACTGGCCAGCTCGTGAATGCATTCCATATAATCGGGTGGCACGCATGCCCAACCCGTATCCACATAAAGCCCGCAGGTATCTCATAATATAAGGAAGCTCATGACTCAATTGACTCAGGACGGGACCCGATGAGACTATGTCGTCCTATAACCCTAGCAATGACTCTAGTTACTTCACAGATAACGGCCGTTTTGTTTACAAAAGCAATGAGTAAACGAATGCTCAATCATGAGTGCAATCCTAGCAGGATACTACATGGCATGCTTTATTATGAATGCAAGCACCTAGTATGCACATGGCTACAAGCAGGAAGATCTCTTTTCGAATCTGAGTGAGCTCATATAGGAACTCACCTGGCTATGCAGAACAGCATAAGAGAAGATCCGGAATACATCATTCATAATCACAAAGTATCACCTAGATACACATCAGAGCATATATATAAGTCTACGTCTAATCACCCAAGCACTCAAGCATATCATTCAACAAGAATAGCAATCATATTGCAATCATCATTTCGCCAAGTTCAACCATTCATCATATTGGCACATTCAACAAGGCCATATCGTTCTCATCATTCCATCAACCACATTCATGTATTCGCAACAGTATATCCGCGATACCAATCCGCATCTCATATATAACAAGTTCATCATATTCATCATATCTCGAAGGCATAAGTGAACTATACATAAGTCTAACACTTTATCATGCCATTAGTCAATCAATCATGTCATTAGTTCACACAAAATCATGCTATTAGTCAACCAATCATATCAACATGCTAGTTAGTCATTGATCACATAATTTCCCGAGTTAGCCCCGAAAACCATTTCAAAAACGAGTTAACTAGTAAGAAATTCCGCCTTGGAAAATGCTCGTCAAATCCCTTTTCCGATTTAAGTTCCAATAAAGTCTCGTAATATTTTATTTGTCCTAAATTACCATGATATTATATCTTTAAATCTTAATAATAATATTTTATATTTCAAAACTCAATTAATAATGTTATATTTTCAAATCTCATCCATAATATAATATAATATAATATTTTATAGTCTATTAAATATATCTCGTGTCAAAGTACATAAGTCTTACAAATCATTTTTCCTCTTTAAATACATTTCTAAAATTTAAGCCCAAGGGAGCAAAGTGGCCAAAGACCCATTTATAAAGTTAGACCCGGCCCACAAGTTAAGCCCATTCTTGCTTTTAATGAACCGGACCGGTTTTATTAATTAAATTGTTGAACCGGACCAAAATTAAAAGAACAAAACCAAGCCCTTCAGAAATCACTGTTCATCATGCCCAACAATTCCCTCTGTTCGAAAATTCAGAAAAGGAGGGGGGAAAGGGAAGCCTTGTCGGCGACAACTAGCTCAGACTACTAATCCCGATACCCACAGACCCAAAAACAGACAAGGAAAGGAAAGAGAGAGAGAGAGTCTCACCGAACGGAGTCCTCGACTTCGCCGGAAAAAGGGACCTCGAGGTTGCGGTGTGGCTTCGCCGGAGCTCGGAAGACGTCGGAGATGGCCTAGCAGGACCAGAAGAACCTTAAAGGTGGAGCTTTTACACGGTTTAAGGACGGAGGAAGAAGAAGGAGTCTTACCGTTCTTGAAATCGAATCAGGGGAACCATGAGGGAGGTAGATTCGGCGGCGGCGCTCTGGCGGCCCTGGGTGGCTCAGTTGCGTCTTAGGCCGTTGGGGAAGGTTGCTTCTGTTTCTTGGACTTGATGGAGGAGGCGATGGTGTGGTGAGGGTACAACTGCTGCTCGGCTCGACGCGTCGGGAGGAGGAACAGGGCTCCTGTTGCTCCTAGTCGGCGACGAGAAGGAGGTGACGGTGTGGAGGTTGTTGCTGCTGCATCTGAGTAGAAGACGAGGTAGGGAAGGAAGCACAGAGATGGGGAAAAGGAATTGGAAGGAGGAGACAGAGGTGGGAGGATGAGGGTAAGGTGTGGGTGTGAACATTGAACCCAATTAGTGAAAGAGGGGGAGTGCTGAGCGAAATTAGGAAGGAGGGGGGGGGGGAGTTTGAAGGAGGAGAGAGAGAGAGAGAGTTGGAGATGGGGATGTTTCATTTAAATGGAATAGGGGAGATTACAGTTCAAGGAAATCAAATGGGAGAGTGAGCCCATATGGGTTTTGGCGTGGGAACTGCAGAGCAAGGACCAAAGGGGTTGTTGACTTCTTGCTAGAAAGGGAGTAGCATGAGACCGAGGAAGGAGGAAGGGATGAGTTGGTGTTTGCACAAAATAGGGTAGATACAGCTAGAGGGTTATTCTTGCTGCTACAATTGGTCAAAAGTGGGGAAAATGATATGCTTTTGCTGCCTGAATTCGGGTGAGAGGGAGAGAACAAGACCCACAAGGGTCCCAAGGGAAAAGAAAAGAATTTAAGGATATCCAAACCAAAATCCCGACTCGATTAAATTTGATTTTCAAAAATATGAGGAAATGTCTCCATGTCAAGTTAGTTTTAAAAAATTTTGTTTTAGGTAGGAATTTCGTTCTATGAGTTCTAAAATCCGAGTTAGCGGGTTTTCCATTAAATCCCGCTTTTAAATTCATTTTGATTTTCTTTTTCAGCGAAATTTATGATTTAAAAATCCGAGCCTTTACAAAACAACTTATATTTTAGAACGTAGAGAGGATCTCTTGATTCTATAATGGTTTTGAAATTTTTTAAAAAATATATCCACTGCATCCAGGATGATATATGTATATATCTCGGTTTCTCCAAACCTTGCTTTGAGTTGTATAATATGTGATGTGATTATTGTTGTTATTTCAATGGAATCCAAACTGGTACCAAATTGGCAGGGTTAGAAGCTTTATATGGGCTTTTGTGCTATGTTACTGGATCTGATTTGAGGTAAATTAAATGGGGGCCCAGCCCAGTTCGGATTAGTAGTACCTAGCAACTGTTTGACTAGGGGTGTTATATGAGTCCATTTGAGTTTGGCGCGGGCTCCACTTAATAAAAGTTGCTGATTCTTTTATTCGATTGAAAGTGCAGGTCGGCTCGATTCAAGATCTAATACCTCGAATCTTATGGAATTTAGAAAATGTCTTATTAAGCTATTATGTTAAGAACAAGTAAGATTGCTCAATGCTCGAAAAAGGTTTGGACCAAGCTCGTTCATTTAATAAGCAAGCAATAATGAGTACAATTATAAACTCGAGT
Organism: Persicaria maculosa; assembly: GCA_963922045.1. Taxonomy (NCBI): domain Eukaryota; kingdom Viridiplantae; phylum Streptophyta; class Magnoliopsida; order Caryophyllales; family Polygonaceae; genus Persicaria; species Persicaria maculosa. Next base: position 15,721,618 of record OY998253.1, read on the forward strand.
AGTCGAGTCTAAATTTTGACTATGTTCGAACTCAACTCGTTCCTAAACAAGTTGAATATAAATAAGCGATGCTCGGTTTATTCAACTCGAATAACAACCTTAAACTTAGACAAGGTTGTGCCGGAGTAGGAGACGATGCCGACGTTAGGATGTCTTGAGAGAGGTGATAGAAAAAAAAAATGTGTCCCGCCTAAGTAAGCTGATTTGTAGAGCATTGACTATAGCGCGCACTTTATGGCACTTAATTTGTTGCTCGTTTGTGTCCTTAATTTGCTTGGGTATGTATGAACAGATTTTGTATCAGATATTCCTAGCTCCAAAAAGGTGATATCGATCTCCCCTCATCCTTCGGTCCGACGGAGATTGTGAGAGGATGTAAATCATGGTGACTCAACCGATAATAAGGGTCTGAGACCGGTGCTCACTGCGCACAAGGAGCCCTCCTTGAGAGGTTGCTCCCTCACTACCGATGGTGAGACAGTACTCGATTCTTGGTCCTTGCTCCAACTGCAACCCCTGTGCCCAGTTAAGCTAAGTCCGCATGGGACTTGTAACATATATTCCTATATTGTATCAGAGGAGGTGTTGGATTTGAAATGGTAGTTGTTGGCTTAAAACATCTTGAGACTTACGGAGTATTACATATAATGTCTTAAGGATTCTGGATTCGGACAGTGGGATAGTACGATAGATTCTCTCGATTGTTGATACGAGTGTTCATTTTAAATCAATTATAAAAGATTAAAAATAATGTATTATAAGAAAAGTTAAAGTTCTACACAACAACTTACAAATCGATACAATCCAATACATATTTACCTCCGTTAACGACCTGTCAAATATTTTATAGACACTTCACTTGTCATAATCGCTTACAAATTAATGAGTGGCCCAAAAGCTCAACCTATAACCAAATTGATCCATCCATATATACTTGCATCAAAAATATAATCCCTAGGAAGAGACCTAGCTTGGAATGGATCTATTTCTTCTTAATTGATTTACTCTTAATTTCAATTAAGTTTCCTTTTTCATCTCAAACATAAATTAAATCAGCTTCTCATTGGTGGGTGGACTAGCAGGGTCTGACACCTCCCAAAACTTTACCTTGTATAAAAAAAAAATTTAAATCAGTTTCTAGAAGGCCCAAATCTAAATAAATCATGATCAGCACATCCATCACTTCAATTTGATGATATGTTTGGCACCAAACCACAATTTTAGTGATGAGAGGGTTTCTCGTCCAAATAAATTTATAGTCAATACCCCGCTATAGGATAGTGGAGTCAGGTTCATCATCAGGAGAGAAGTCGACGGTTCTAGGTTTAGTTGGTTTCGGGGTTCAGGAATAGCGGGAAAAGGTGATGAGGGTTGTTGTCGACGTCGACTAAGAGTTGGTTGACGTCGAGGTATGGAGAGGGAATGTTGATCGATGTCGGGTAACTGTGCAGAATGAAAATAGTGAAATAGAACAAATAAAATTGCAAACTTCTAAGGTAAGGGATTACCACAACAATAACCAAACACACAAAAGATAAGATAAAGTAGTTATGTAATCACATCAAAGGAGCAAGCTTTCGCCTTTTCCAACAATTAGATTGAACTCTTACAAGTAACTCTAATTGTATCTACCAATTTTATGTTTATAATTCAAGTTGTTAACATGAATCTCTTCTCTTTCGATAAGGGAATAAACATATAAAAGATAGTGGATGATCAAAACATAACGAATATCAAAATTTACCTCAAGCGCGAATGACTATCGTCGGGCTCACCCGGACTCTAGAAGTGGGGATTTAGAAACAAATCATGAAAATAAACATCTTTCAATTAAAACTAAAACTTACAAAACCTTCAATCTTCACTATAGGCTCTCCTCCTAACTACTTGCACCCGAAGACGACATGGCTTGAATAAATGAAAAACCAGCCCCTAGGGGCTAGGACTTTATTTATAGGGTTCAATCCTTGCTAGCCAAGGAGAGCAATCTATCTATCTCCTATCTATATCTATCTAAAGATAAAATTCTAGATAAAAGAAAATAAATCTAAATAGGTAAAGTAGACAAATCCTTAAGGTAATTAATTGTTCAACCCTTTAGGATAGAAAATAGATAAAGTGATAAAAATATCTTATGTTCATGTGCAAGCTTCCTCCTCCTCGAATTAGGACTCGAAACCTGCGTCGGACTACTCTGTAGACTCACTCGATATCGAGTGAACGACTCGATATCGAGTCAACTCGGCCGATTTTGAGTGGTCATTCACTCGACGTCGGTTCTTCAAGTAGATTCCGAGTGGGACTCACTCGATATCGAGTCGTGGGACTCGATATCGACTTCCTTGGTCGATTCCTGGTGGTCTTCAGTGACTCGACGTCGAGTCAAAGGGTCGATTTCTAGTGAGGCTCCACTCAATATCGAGTGGTGGACCCAATATCGAGTCATATTGGTCGATATCTGGTGAAATGCAGTTGATGTCTACTGGAATGCAGTCGATATCGAGTGGAAATGAGTCAATATCGAGTGCACCGTCAGTTTTCAACATTCTGCTCCGTTTTAAAACGCATTTTTTCGAGTTCTCGTTCTTTTGATTGACGCGTATGAATATGCGTTGGAAAGCTCTTTTCGAGGGCTACAACTCTCATGAAGACAACAGAACTTGATTCAAATTGATGAATGGTGAAAAGTGGCGTTTTCTCCAGCTACACCATCCTTGCTCTTCCTTAGCTTCTCCAATGTCTTAATGACTTTCCTTCAAGCTCCAAAGTGCGTACAATTTCTGCGAAATTAAACAAGTACTTGTGTAGATCTCCATATAATGCAAATAAACATAAAATACACAAATCTCATGCTTTCCCAACCCAGAAGCATAAAATATAGATAGAAATCAAAGTAAAAGATGACATAAAACATGGTGAAATGAGCGCACATCAACACCCCATACTTAAGCTTGCTTGTCCTCAAGCAATACTTTTAATGATCATACAGAGGAAGAAATTAAACTCTCAACATATAGATTCATTCTTATATAACCATGCAATCAATTACTATCCTCATAAAGGTACTATTGTCACCAAATCTATGCATGTAAATAAAAACAACATCCGCACACAAAAGGAGGGTTATGTAAAAACAATTCATACGACAAAGCATTAATAATCAAGAGGACTTTTTATGCACATGGTGAAGAAAAGGTCAAGGTACAGTGGTGGGCTATATTTGGGCAATGTGGTGCTAAATCCGGGGAGAACTCTTCAAACTTTACTTTCATGCTCTTTCTCCCTTCAAATGTTATTTCCACATCCCTCGTCCTCTCATAAATCACTCTTTGTTTTTTTTCACTATTGATGCTTTTACCTCTCTAACCTCAGCACTACCTTCTCGTGAGTCGCAAACATGGGTGTCATGAATTGCACCGGATACTTAATGCTTCGGACTCCTCACCCTGGTGTCCCATCTCGCCGAACTAACATCTCAACAAGCAGGGTCGATCTACCTTTATCTCCTGAGGTGACTGGATTTTCTTTCTCTCATTAAATTTTCCATAATATGATCATTCTCCTGCCAAACTCCAAATATAATGATACAACACAACAACCATATAATAATCTCCATAATATGACATCAATTTCTCAACATACTCCCCGGATGAGTAATAAGGTGAAGAAATAGACAATTTATAAAATATGTGGAGCAAATATGAAATAAGACATAATATGGCTTTGGATGCATAAGCATAGGTATGGCTAGGAATAAGGTAAGAATGGATGGGAAATAAAGTCATCCGTCCTCTTATCATGCATATGTCAAAAGCAACTTCAAATTTTACATCCTTTCATGGTTTTCAAGAAATAATGCAATTCATTGTGACTTCCCTTTACTAGGAAATTTCATGTTATATCTCTAATGAATCCAATTTTGCATCGTCAAGTTCAATTAAAGTTTCCATGACACTAATTCAAAAAAATTCAATGGGGGTGATAAAAGTAGACTTTGGATAAAAACATGAAGCACATAGATGAATAAACAAGTCCAAAGTAACCATGTAAAGAGCAATATGGAGAAAGAATTAAATATAGCACATTAGTAAGTCTTTCCCTCACCCCATACTTAAAGACTACAATGTCCTCTTACCAAATATAACTTATTATAAGTTATCTTTAATACAAATAATCCATCAAGTTTATTTACTTCATCAAATCCAGCTACTGGTCTCTTATCAAATATAACCTAAACCATACCATGCGAGTTTTTTTTTAATATATATTATAAGATCGTAATCCATTTTCTATTGTATAAGTTTAAACTATATTGCATTAAAAGTTCACCTCCTCCTCTCACTCCTCCCTCTAGAAATTCTAGAGACAGAGAGAGAGTCCGACCTCCGCTTCGGTTGTCATATCCCGGCTTCGGCCGCCTCGGCCTGGCTCCGGGCGCCTTCGATGTCACCTCACTATTTGTCTGTTGTGCCCGTGCCTTTGGTGCAACCCTATATCCGATTGTCCCCTCTCATATTTTAATCAAAACCATAAAATTGGTTTGGGGCTTTGGTTGTTCAGGGGTTTGTGTCCCCGTTTCTGCTCAAGCTTCGGCCAATTTTGTTTTGATACCCTCGTTGTTCTCAATTCGGGGTGTGTAGGGCGGTATGGCTCCCGTGCTTTGCTGGCTTTCCTAGTCGTCCCGGATCGGAGCTGGTTTACATCCCGCCTCCTCGATCATATATCCTTCCCACAATCACTCTCTCCTTCATCCATTTGCTCTAACGGTCATCTCCTTCTCCCCTCTGTCCCTGTTTCTCAGGCTGCCTCCCCATCCGGCAGGCTCGTGCTGGTCTTCTCCCCCTCCTCTGGTTCGCCCAACTCAGTGGCTGGCCATCGGTGGGTGAACGCCCTTTCCTTCGGCCATCCTTTACTCTCCTCCCTCACCATTTCTTCCAGTTCTGAAACTTCGTCCTATGCCACCGACCCCGTTGCAGCCAGGGTCGCCATCGACTCCTTTTTGGCTCCGTGGCAGATTTTTGGTGAATATCCCGTTCCATCCCTTGCCCCTGTGGCTTTGGGTTTGCCTTGGCTCGATGATGTCCCGCTAGGTTGGTGTTGGGCCAAATGTGTGTCCTTTGGGCCCAAGACTTTGTCTTGTGCCCAAAGTTATCCCAGAAAAAATAATAAGAATAAAAAAAGTTAAATATATAAATATGTATTTTATATTTATATCTTTATTTGTCTATATTTATAGGGTAAATTCCTTTGGTGGTCCCTAACCTTTAAGGGTTAGTCACTATCGGTCTCTAACTTTTTTAAATATTACTTTTAGTCCTTAACCTTTTAGGTATTGCTACTATTTGGTCCTCCCGTCTATTTTCTAATTAAATTAAACAATAAAATTATTTAATTTTCTAAATAAATCCAAGAGAGATTAGAGAATGGTTCCGTCCAATGAATTTTGGGGGCCCCGTTCAATATTACCTTAATCTTAAAATATTTGATTTTTTTTTCCGACTTGCTAATTATTAAAAAAATATTTTATGTGTAGTTTTTAACTTATTAAAAAATGTGTCAACAAGTTAAGCATCCACTATTTTGATACGAATAGAGTACTTATTACATTTACCAATCTTTCAAAACCATGTAGCACATAAATTATGTAAAATAAATGTATTCCTTTAAATAGGATAATTAAAAAATTGCCCAAATAAATTTGAAGGTTCGATAATGTAAAACAAAGTAATATAGAAATACTCTAGAAGGGGGGTTGAATAGAGTATGTCCGTTTTTCGCAGATATTCTCAAGACTTTTGAAGCACGTGCCAAACCCTTTGAGAAAACCTGAATCACAAAGTTAAACAATTCGAACCAAGTGCGGAAATAAGGTAAAGCAGTAAATAAAGGACGCAACGAATTGTTAACGAGGTTCGGCACGAACTTGGCCTACGTCCCCGCCTAGGGTTCTTCCACAACCCTAGGATTCAACAGGCTTTATTGATTCACAAAGCTTAGGATCCTAATAGCTCACCGAGAAGCCTCTCTCCTATACAATTGCAATCTAGTCAACTCACGTTCCCTTGGAGTCCTAGACCAATCTAGAAGAGCCCCACCTCTCTCAGCTATCTAGTACAATCCTCTTACTCTCGAGAATCAATAGCCTAGTGCACACTTCCTGAGTTATAAACTCTCGAGTATAACACTCTCTCAGAATATATCCTATAAGCTCACTGTGTATCTCTCAAATGCTTTGAAACAAAATATAAGACTCTTAAGAACAAGCAGAGAGAACACGCTGAAGAGAGAAGTATGCTTGAGGGCTGATTGTGCAATGATATTCTTGAAGTGCGTCCCTCTCTCTCTTCTTCATCTCCTTTATATAGTGAAGATCATCGGAGCCACTTGAGGAAGGAATTTTCTCCAACGGCTAAGAGAGGATCATGGCTTGAGCGCAATCTTCTATCTTTGGAAACTTCGGAAGCCATGATCTCGATTTGATCTTTCTCAGCTTTGAACGCTTAAGGAAGGAGATATAATTCAAATAGCTTCCTGAAAGGTTAGTGAATATATAATAATAATATGGAAGCATATAATAACATAATATAATATTCGGACATAATATAATAAAGTACAGGTTTTGTGTTTCATCAACACAGTTGTCGTTTCAAGACCTTTGACACAAACTGTCTGTCAAAGCCTTTGAAACTAATTCCGATTTTCATCAAAGGGAGTGGAGTTATCAAAATTTAATATAGGGCTTCTTCCTATTGGATTTTAAGTCATATATTTTAACTTTTTTAATTGTATATCAATACATATAGTATTTTCACATTAAAAACTCATTCATTGTGTGAAGTTATAATTTACAAATAAAATTTTGAATATATATGTGAAAAATCTTAAAATATAATAAATTATACTCTAATACAAGACTTTGTATTAAAATAACAAATAAAAATAGTTAATAAGGAGGCTCAATAACTAAAATAGTTTTTCATTTAGAAAAAACAATTATAAAATATACATTTAATATACGTTCGTAGTCGGGTGTGGTTGGAGTCATGGTAGTGTGGTCAAAGATGACTCCGTTTCTAGGAGATCGCTCCTTGGAGTTTCAGTCTTCACTGCCCACAGGAGATGAAGTCCTGATGTACTGCTGACTAGCAGTGCTGCCATGGTGGTGCTTGGCTTCTGTTTACATCTAAAATTCTCGGCCGAAGGTCTTCATTTAGCTTAGGTCTCTCCTTTGTACGTGCAAGATCAATCTTTGTTATGTCTGTTTATTTTTATTCGCTTTTTGTTGTACTTTTTTCGATGGTTAATCCGTCTGTCGATTTATCGGCCTATCGGAAAGTCAGGTCTGTTTCGTCCCGAATCTTTACCTTATATATATATATATATATAAAAAAAAATTCACCTCCTCGATCTTAAATTTTTTTTTTCTTTTGTTTTTGGTAGCCTGCACCTACTGATGTGGCCGGGATAAGTATTTTCCAAACATAAAAAGATCATGCAACAAGCAATGCAAGTAGACAAAAATTCCTTCAATCAAATGAACCTCCAAAATCCATTTACAAGCATTCTTTAACCTCAGCGGGTGAACACGTACGGACTTGCAGAATCGGAATCGGAATTTGCGAGAAAGCGGAGGAGGTCTTCGAAGAGGAGCTCGTCGCAGTACGGGATGGCGAGCGGGCCCTCCCGGTTAGAGAACCCATACTCCTCCTCGGCCCGGACCAGCAGCCTTTTGAAAGCCGGGTGGTTCAGGTGAGTCGCCCTGATAATGTACCGGCGAGCAGCGCTTCCGACGGATACGGCGACATGGCCGACGGGGACGTCGGACGGGACGTCTTCGTCGCCGACGCGGCGCTTTGCGGAAGCGGCCTTGTGCCTCCAGCGCCGGAGCATCCGCCGGAGCCGCACAATTTGCAGGATGTGGCTGCATTTTAGTATCCCCACTGACATGTGCTATTGTTTATATGTACTTTCTTAGATGTGATGTCGATAAATGGAAAAGATTGGGATCAATGGAAATTTTGAAGAAGTTCCGGAAGTGAAAGCTCGATGAGGGTAGAAGTAGAACCTTGGCTGGACTGATAAGGGCTTTATATGTATTCTATCTATGTATAGTTTAGCAAGTGGCTGAGCCAGAAATTTTTTGAAAATCTAGAGAGCATTTTTTTTTTAGGAAAAATTTCTGGTAAGAACGCTCTATCGAAATTTAGGGAGCAATTTAATTTACATACTCCCTAGTATCTAAAATATAAGATTTTTTACTATTCAACACATATTTTTTAAGGAGTTAAAACTGTATAGAATATTAATTTTTTAAAATAAATTTAATATTTATTACTAATAAGTATTTAGTTTTTAAAAATAATAATATCTTATATAGTTTTTCACTCCTTAAACTACGTGCTTAAAAGTCAAACTATTTATATATTTGATCAGAGGGAGTATATGATATAATTTTTTGATTAAATCGACATAAAGACTTTTATATATAATACATGATGTTATTTTAATAGAAAATGTCATCGGTTTATGATAAAACGTTTTCATTTTTTTCCGTTTAAAATAAATAAATAAATGAAATACCGGGGAAAAAATTAACTAAATGAGGATAGAAAACGCAATACAATAAACACTAAGTCAATATTAGAGTTGTTATATGCGTTGGGTAGCTCGAGCTTGACTCGATGAGGCTCTACTCAATGAAAGTTCGGCTCAAGCTTCATTTACTAAATGAGTTAAGCATGAGCACATCTTCAAGCTTGATTCAAAGATCGGCTTAGGTCAAGTTAAATTCGACTTTTGTGAAATTTATAAAATTCATTTAAGTTACTATGTCATGAGCAAGTAAGGTTATATAATATTTGAAAAAACTCAGCTCGTTCATTTATTAAACGAGCTTAGTATGAGCTCAACTCCAAATTTAGGCTCAACTCGAGCTCGAATCATTTAACGAGCTAAATATAATCAAGCAATACTAGACTTGTTCAGCTCAAATAACAACTCTTGTCAATATGTAATTAACTTGTTGCACTCTTAACATATAATAATGTACAACCAAGTATAAAAAATTTAAACTTGCGTAACTTATTATCTAATTGTCGAAATGATTAGTATAACCTCTCATTTCGAAGCTCTCGAGATGAATTATAGTATGTGAATGTTTATTTAAGTAGAATATAAAAGTATTATATTCTTTGAAATAAAATTAAAGTGATTAATATACCTTTAATATTTAAAACATTTATAACTTTTTACTCAGATATCGGATTAGGGCGTATTATATATCAAAACAGAGCTATCGACGAGGGGAATACACATGGGTAGTTCATCAAATGAGAGGGGTTTACATGGCCCTCTAGGCCCCAGAGCACCGCCCCTTAGTTTAGTCCACCTCGCATTGAGTCATTAATTGCGTGGGTAGGCCAATAGGGGTTTAGAGTGCTTCTTCTTATCGGAATTTGAACTCGAATATCAAATTAAGGATGAAAAGTAGACCTAAGCATGGGCCGGACTTATATGAAAATCTTGACTCATTGTAGCGGGTTGGGCTTGGATCAAGCTCGGTTTTTTGGCCAACTGCCTTGTCCAAGTCTGCCCACATGGACGGACTAGGTAGCCCAGTGGATCACTCATTAAAAGTTTGTGATTTTTTTTTTTTTTGCTTTTGAATCCAAGACTTTACAATATGTGCTAAGTATCTTAAAAGATTGAAATTTCATGCAAAACAAAGGTACACAATCACACAACTTAAAATCACGTACACCATATAAATCTTTAGTGTAGGTTCTTTCCAATGGAAAAAATCTTAAAAATAATTTATTTAATAATATTGTCTTCCTTAATTTATATGTGATTTGAATACTGTTAGTCATTTAATAAAGTATATCTATATAAATTATATAATCAATATATCTAGAATTTTAATACAATTCTATATAAATATATTATTGATATAGGCGGGCCAGTAGACCTGGCCCGCTTAGGCTTGATCCTTGGTCCAACCCAGGCCCTTTGGACCAATTGTCTTACCCAAGCCCGCAAATTTAGTCGGGCGAATCGGATGGATTGACCCATGTCTGCTCAAGTCTAATAAAAAGTCTACCATCCGAATCTTTTGAACGTTATTCGGTTGTAGTTTGTAGTTATTTAATTGTCATAGAGTGCATTGGTATGTTTTTGATAACTTAATTCAACTAATCGAATATCTGACCACAATAACCGAATAACTTAATTTAACCGAATAATTAGTTACTACAATAGAATAAGTATCCACTGTAAAAAGGCGCTTATTTTGGATACGAGGGAGTGCACATTTATATAAAATGTGTAAAAATATATATAATTTTTTTTAGTAATTTGCTCTATTGATGAAATGTGTATTTTTTACCCACCATTTAAATTCAATTTATTTAAATAAAAAAGAAAAATAAAATCATAAACAATAAGTAAATGAAATTGTCTTACTTTTTGTAAAAGTTTATACATATGAGAAGGTGGTGTACTCAAACTTACACATCACATGCGCACTCAAATGTGTACATTTGCACACACCCAAAACAACCAATAAAACAAAAAAATATATCTAAAAATACAAATATTGGGCCTGTGTCTATACCAAATTATACCAATTTGTGATTGGATTTTAGTAAGTTAATTATATTTTGTGGTTGGTTCAGAATGCAATAAGTAACTATGAAAGAATCAATTGGGCGTTAATTACTTTGTGATTTATGAGTTTGGTGGTCAATAACCTCTGAGGACTTGGGTCAAAAAACATTGAAAAATATCACCTAAAATCTCAATAACAGTTGGAAGTTTCTTTCTTTCTTGTTTATTATTTTTATTTTTATACGGAGTAGTGACTATAAATTATGATACAAAAGTGAGAGTAATGTGTAAAAGGGGAGATGTATTTGGTCCTCCAAATCACCACTGTATTAGTTGATCATTGGCCAACCACCGGTCAGATTAATAATCTCTCTGGCTAGATTGTGTGATCATCAACGCCTTCAGATTTTGGACACCTGTTAGAGTATGGAATTACTTAAATCAGTTGGAATAAATAAATTAATAATGATGGTGCATGGTCGATCTGATATTTTCATGCCTTTATATAATTTATATGAATGTCAATCATACAACAAGTATATATGATATTTATAGAATGAATCATTGTTATAAACTCCGTGTACAACTTTGGTTACTTCAATGGCTCGGCAAGTGTTAGGGAAATAGGAGTAAGATATGGTAACTTCATTATTAATTAGCAGTTTGGAATCAGGTATCAATATATATATGGTGTTACAATATTGTGATGTGTTCTGTTCACATATTTTCACTTAAATAGGAGTTTAATGGTGTTACATTATTGTGATATGCTCTCTTCACAAAAGTTTTTCTCTCATTTTAATCCAATCTCCCGATATCTATTGAATTACTGCGGATTTATCATTAGATTTAGAATTGGAAAGAAGGAAGAGAGGAGATTGGGTTCAAGATTAAGAGATCGTTTGTATCAAAAGCAGGGTCAGGGTCGGTTTTGGGTAGACTCGAGGAACGGTCGGCTAATTAGACCTCCTACCGAGTAAGACTTGCCATATGACTTTTTAATTTGTTCAATCTTTCGATCTGGAGAGTGAGATCCTAAAACAACCTCAATCTTTTGATTTTCGCTAAGGATGTAAAAAGGGTGGTTTTTCAATAAAATTTTATTGCAGCTTAAAGATGTTTTTTTGAATGAATATAACATTTTATTTGGATAAATTTGTAAATTGATGATATATTTATTAAGTGTTGACTATACTATCTTACATTTGTGGGAAAAAGTGAGAAAATTACCAAAAAAAATATAAAAATTTCAACGAATATTCGTCACTAGCAAAGTCAACTTTTTTTTACGACTTGCAAAATCTTGATAAATAATCATATTGGTAGGAAATCATGGGTTTTTGTTATTTAATACCGAGTGCTACTCTGCTATGTCCGTTATTTGTGATTGTTGTGAAGTTTTTCGAACATATAAACACTGCAGGGCATTTCGGTTCTTTTTCGGTTTTTTCGGGCCGAAAACCGAAGAAACCGTAACCGGATATTCGGTTTTCGGTTCGGTCTTCGGGCCGACCCTCCCAGAAAATCGGGCCGTCGGTTCTGGCCCGACCCGTTTAAGTCGGTTCGGTTCGATTCGGGCCCGGCCCGTTGAGCAACCCTAGTTAAGAGTCATATACTACCCAAGGTCCATAGAGATAACATGTTACATGTCTACTTTTTATTTTGCTCTAGATTATTTCGTTATTAACAGATATATTTTGGGTGTTGCTATATACACCGCAAATCCGGATTAAGGATTTGCATGTTCTTAAGGACGTGCTGGCACGTTCTTAAGGACGTGCAAGTCTGGGACTGTGCACGTCCACTAGCAAGGACTTGCACGTCCTTAACAACGTTCTTGCACGTCCTTAAGGACGTGCAATACTTGCACGTTGTTAAGGACGTGCAAACCCTAGTTAGGGTTTTGCGTTTAGGGTTTAGGGTATAGGGTTTAGGTTTTTCGACGGTTTTGTAATGTTAATTGATAAAATTGAAGTGTTTAGCTAGTAGAGTTGAAGGAATTAGGGTCATATTAAATAGAAAACAATAATTGTTAAGGTTTTCATTCGGATAATATGCGAATAACGTTACAAGGAACGGAAAAAAAGGTTTACATTCATAATTTTAATAAAGTTGTGGAATAAAATCTAGGAAAATAGTAAAGGGCGGCTGGACTCGACACGCAAGGATCGAAATCTCTCAAACTGAGCTTGAAACGGAGCATCCCATCCTTCGACGCTCGGATGATGATGTGCGACCCATTCTGGCGGAGGCGGCGGAATAGGAGCGTTAGGACGCAACCAAATCTACGATCGAAAACGGAAAATTAGAGTTAGAGTATTGACATATATATGAAAAGCAAGAATAGGTAATAAAAAAAGACGTTTGAAGTCGTACAGCGGCAAAATGGTCTTGGTTTTCGATGCAAGCTACACCAAGGGTAGCTGATTGAGGGTTGTTAGCAGGTGTCGGCGAGGTCATGGGAAGACATGTGAACGAATGATGCCAAGCTAGGACGACGAGAGGAATCTGATATACCGTTGCAAATACTAAACCCATAATGGGTAGCTCTATCCACCGTCTCCTATCACCATGCACAGCTCCCGCCCATCTTTGGTAGTCGACGAACTGCTGGAATTGGTAACCTCCCGTATAACAACCGGCGTACAGATCGGCGTGATCCTCCAAGTGATTGCATAGTAACGTTTTGAGTTCCGGAAAAGCAGTCTCGCCGATCGGTGATGTCAAAGCCGCCAAAGCACGGTAGCCACAATGACCATCTCCAACAGTGTCCCTCACCGTCTCAATATGACCGAGCATGAAGGGATCAACGTTGTTTCGACCCCAGTTGAACCCTCCGAACACATCATCACGTCCACGTCGAGCTGAGGTCGCTTGTGGACGATGCCGAGCAGCATTTCGAGCAGCACGCGCTTCTTCTCTCTCAAACCTTTCCCTTACCTCCTCGTATGGCAACGGGTTGGTTCTGCAGGCATTCCTCGACCCCCGAGGCCTCCCCTTCCTTCGGATGCTTGCTGATGAGGGTGGGTGCAGCTCATCCTCGCATACATCATTGGAAGCCGTGTACGAAGATGACAACTCATATGGCAGTGGGGTGTCGTCGATGTCAGTCCATGACAAATCCATCCAGAACGGGTGGATGTCCTCGGCGGGTATCGGAGTAACGGAGTTGACGTATGCTTGAATCTCATGGACACAAGGGATCCCGTAACAAACCCTCCAATGTCGGTCCGTGCATACCGGAGGAACCTTTTGGTTCACGACGTCTTGCCACATCTTGTACAGATAATCGAAGCACTTTTTGGAGATTAAAGTCTTTACCTCATCGAAAAGGTTGACTTTATACGCCGCTGTTGGCCATTTGAAGCGGTCGATCTCCAAAGCAGTTTGCAGCTCATGCAGTTGACAATCGTTGACTCTATGGATTGCATCGATCACGATGCGAAAGTCACCAGTCGATGAGTGAAGTGCCTCCTTCAAAACCTTGTGTTGACCCTCAACTCTGTACACATTGAAGTGCATACCACTAAATATTCAATGTTATATCATATTGTAATGAGAGATATGAAGTAAGGTTGTACCTGTTTGTCGTACGGGTGCCGAGATGGAAGACATTATCTACGCAGCATCGTACGATGCTCCTGCTGTATGGAAGCTAAACCGACTCTAAATACGCCACCACACCTGGGAATGGGTGCCATGCAGCATGTAGCGCCCGACGACGTCGGTTGAATGATTCCTCTGACCTCGATTCGAACAGCCCCCAACAGTTGCCCTTAAAGATGCCAGCGTGGTTTAAATTCTTCGTGATCTTCAGAGCAGCTTCCTCGCATCTTCTCGTCACGTGTAACCAGCAAAGAAGATGCTGGACGTCGGGGAAGACAACATTCAGCGCCGCCAAGAGACCTAGCTCCCGATCAGTCATGATAGCTTGAGGCTGAACCGTCCCAAGCAAGATCTGAAGTTGTCGCAACACCTATTGATACGGGGTTAGCCGTAGGATGGCCCGATCTTCGACAATCAAGACTCAACGACAAGAACGGAAGCAAAGACTCAAGAAACAAGAACAAAGACTCAAAACGCAGCAATAGAAGACTCGACAAAAGTAATGAAAAGACCGATAGATTGGTTGATTTGAACTAAAATAGAACGAGATGAAGACCCCAGGCCTCCGTAGAGGGTAGGAACCAAACACCAACGACTATAAAGCCCGCCTCTACAACCTTATACAACCAAGCGGACAACTTGGAGGCACAAGGAGGGGACTTGTGATTACCTGAATCACCAAGCTCTCGCGAGGTTGACGAACTCAAAGCAAACCAAGTTAGATCAAGAACCAATTGTGCAATCGATGAGCAACGCTTCGAATCGATTGACTTACGCTCTATGTGTTTCACACAAAAAGAGAACTTTCAATAAATTTTCAACCACCGTTCTACAATGATCAGCCGTCAAATATATAACCTAGGGCTGATTTACTTAATAAAGATAATAAATAAATAAAAGGAAATAAAATAATTAAATCCCTAAGTACTTAGTCAACGTAATTACTTAAGCTACATAGAATAATTTAATAAAGTAGCATAATTTATTAACTTAACAAAATCTCAAGTAACATATGAAGGAAGCCTAACTCAGCAAAGTGGAAGCCGGCTTCAGCGGCCACCAGTGACTCCGTGCACGCCCGCGCAGCCCCGGTGCATGCCCGCGCACGTCGCTGCTGTCCTCACGTGCCTTGCTGCTGGCTTTCGGTGTCGGCAACCTGGGTTCCGATGCACATGTACGCCTTCATTGGTGGCTCCGGGAGCTGGACCGCGCTCGAGAACAAGGAGTGACTCACAAAGAGAAATGAGTCGCGTTGGAGCTTCTTAGCTCGAGCTCTAGTCATCGGTCCGTCTCCGAATATGATCGGCGCGTCCGGAGGTGTAGATGACAGTGTAGAAGATTTCCCGCATCACCTATGAGGCAGGCAACATCGTACAGCGTGATGGTCATCTCGCCCCATGGGAAGTGGAAGGAGTTGGTCTCCGGGTGCCAATGCTCCACGAAGGTTGTGCAGGTAAACTCGTCAACACACTCCTAGTGGAGGGACCTCAGCTGCGGGATGCCGGATGGGATCAGATCCTGCACCCAGGTCCCCGGGCCCTCAAATATGTAGGGCTCGAAAGGCTGCAGGTGAGTCGCCCGGTGGTGGAACTTCAGCAGCGGTAGCTCTATAGTAGGATCTCTCCACACCTGATACGCGCGGTGATGCCTGTAAGATACAAGCAGCTCTCCCGGCGGCAATAAAGGGTCGACTTGCAAAGCCGGTGCGGCAGCCTGCGCAGGGATGGGCTCGGGCTCTACTTGTGGGCCCCCCTGGCCCTCAGCCTGCCCCTCCTGACCGTCGTCAGCCTCCTCAACGACGTCAGGGATCACATCATCTGCAGAGGCTAATGAGATCGCCGCTTGTGTGGGGGAGGTCG
Organism: Persicaria maculosa; assembly: GCA_963922045.1. Lineage (NCBI taxonomy): Eukaryota > Viridiplantae > Streptophyta > Magnoliopsida > Caryophyllales > Polygonaceae > Persicaria > Persicaria maculosa. The sequence goes on from OY998253.1 coordinate 15,737,688, forward strand.
AAGGCTCGGCCTCGTGAGTGCTGGATGTAGAAGCCTCTGGCACGGCTGAAGTAGAAGCCTCCGGCACGGCTGAAGTAGAAGTCTCCGGAACGGCTGAAGTAGATGCCTCCGGGATGGTGGGTGGAACACGAGTAGGCGGCCTACCCATGTCGGCCCGTCGCCCAACGACGACGTCGGTAATGCAGCTACTAAAAACATCAGCGGTCTCTAAAGAAGGCTGCAACCCCATCATCGCATCGCCAGAAGGATCCCAAGCTGGCAGACCCTTCCAGAAGCTGTCATGCTCGTCGGCCGGGGGGGTCCCCATCGACTGCTGGTACCGCTCTGCAGACGCAAGCAGATCGTCGACTGTGGCTGTCTGAATGTCGGGTACCGTCTCCTCTGGAATCTGGCTGACCCCCCTCATGAGCCTCCCTGCCTGTTATTATGAAATGTTGAGAACCTGTTACTTTTAAGGTTTTTATTTTATCCAGTTAACTATTTTTATGTATTTTAATATGTTATAATTTTTTTTAATATATTTTAATATCTGTTAAGGTCTTTTAATATATTTTAATATTTTTATTTTCTTTAAATTTAAATTAATTTTTTATGTATTTTATTATAATTTATTATATTTTAATGTTTTTATTTTCTTTCAATTTAAATTTATTTCTATGTATTTTATTATATTTTAATGTTTTTATTTTCTTTCAATTAGAATTTATTTCTATGTAGTTTAATATATTTTAATGTTTTTATTTTAATGTCTTTTAATATATTTTAATATATTGTAATATGTTTTAATATCTTGTAATATGTTTTAATATCTTGTAATATATATTAATCATTTTTATTGTTTTTCCATGAAAACTATCAAAATATACAAACTATATAGTATCTTTCAAACTATATACTAAAACTATATAATCTATCAAATTATATAGTATCTATGAAACTATATACTAAAACTAATTATAATCTATCAAATTATATTATAATACTATATTAAAATCTAAACTATATTATAAAACTATAAAAATAAATCAAACAAAATAAATAAATCAAAGAACATACCAGTGGGGTCGGGACCGGCGAAACCTCCATAGTCCGCCGCTTCCGCGGCGGTTCCACCTCCGCCACTCCGCCGCCATCACCACCACCACCACCACCACCGTCACCCCCGGCCACCGCCTCTGCTGCTCCACCACCACCACCGTCACCACCACCACCCTCCTCAATCTCCATGGGCGCCGCCCCACCACCACCCCCGGCCACCGGCTCCACCGCCACCCCCTCCCCTAGTGCTCCAACCCCACCACCACCCCCGGCCACCGGCTCCACCGCCACCCCCTCCCCCAGTACTCCAACCCCACCACCACCCTCCTCATCCACCGGCTCCACCACCTCCGCCGTATCCGCCAACACCGCCAGCTCCACCACCACCTCTCTCTCCGGCTCCATCTCTCTGTCTCGATCTCTCTCTCCGGCGACCTCTTTCTCTCACTCCGGCGATCTCTCTCTCTCTCACTCCGACGATCTCTCTCGATCGATCGATTTCTCTCTGGCGAAGCGAAGACGAAGACGCACGTCCTCTTCGGATTTAGTAGACGGGCTTGCACGTCCCTGAGGACGTACAAGCACGTTTTTTTTTAAAAAAAATAAAAACGTGCTTGCACGTCTGGGCTCGGGTGGCTGTCACCCCACTTGCACGTTCTTAAGGATGTGCAAGCACGTCTTTAAGGACGTGGGGATTTGCGGTGTATATAGCCAAAACGTATATTTTTTAAACTTAAAATAATTTTTTATTTATAAAAAAATAAAAATAAAATCCAAACTAACCAATCAAGTTCAATCATTAGTGTGTTTTTTAAAGTGCCAAGATGAGTTTGTTTATCATTTATAATTCGATTGCCAATTTGATTAGTTGTTGTGTTGCCATTTGCCAACATTTACAATTAAACCCTTGTATGGTTGGCTTGTTTTGTACGGAGTATTTTACAATGGACTTTTTGTATGGGTCCATTTTCATCCCTTAGTAGATACAATTGTATACTACCTCCGTTGTAAAATATAAGACATTTTGCTTTTTGACACGTTTTTTAATGAGCTAAAAACCCCATGAATATTAAATTTTTATTAATTTTTTTTACATAGTATTATACATATTATTTGTCATGGAGTTTTTAGCTCATTAAAAAACGTGTCAAAAAGCATTTTACAACGGAGGTAGTATTTACCAATTTAAACGTTCAATCCAAAAATTAATAAATTCATCGATCACAAATTTAATACAATATTCGATCCGAATGTAAAATAGTCAAGAGCAAGTGAACTGAACCAAGAGAAGAGTAACAAGTTTTGCAAAGGGTGAGATCTGAGGAAATTGGCGGAGACAAGAAATAATTTGGGCCGCCCTGTGGAGGGATCGTCTGCTTAATGGGCTAATTGGCCCAATTACACCAAAATTATTATTTGGGGTTTATTTATATTTCCGAGAATCAACACATTCATAACAACTTTTAAAATTTAAATATTCAATTATCTAGAATTTTAAACCTGGATCGACACCCTAGTTCTCACCCGAACTTCATATCATGGAGTTTTTGTGCATATGTAATTCATTTTTTATGACAAACTATAACCAAACTGATATGTGATGGTCGAATATGTTGAGTTATATAAATTCGGCAAACAATGTAATTTAACTTGAGTGCTTTAAATCCGAACCAAGTACTATAAAACTTGTTAAGAGTTGACTCTTCAAAAAAAAAAAAGACTTTTACTTGAATCTATGAGCACAAATTCTATCCTCACAGCTTCATAAAACGACTTATAATCGATCGTACACATACCCTCAAACTTAGAAGTTTTATATAAAAAAAAAATGACTAAAAACGTCCAAACGATTCCTTAGTCTCTTTGAACGAATCCAAATGAAATCACCGTCTAATTGGACCCAATTAAAGGGTGATAGCAGCAGCAAATCAACGAATTGAAGGGCCTTTTTTGGGTGGGAAATTAGAAGGAATGATGAATCACTTTATGAGTATGATGATGGAAGATATATATATGGAAATTAAAGGGAAAAATGTGTCCTACCACTCCTACATTTACTGATTGTATTCCATGCAGTGTGTGCCTATCCTCTCCTACACCATGCTTGCTTGGGCCTGCTAGGTTTTTATATATGAAATTTACATTAACCAATTTCAACTTTTAATGTTGGGTACTCCTATATTTATAAAAATGGCACTTTTTGACATATAATCATACATTTTAAGATTGATTCACTCACTGTTAGCACCCCCTTCCCAAAATATATACTACCTCTATCCGTTTACCAATTCACCAAAACATGTACTTCATTTTAGTTTATTTTACAAAGAAAATCAATATAAATATACTATTATATCCTCATGATTTATTTTTCTGTATTTTTACTTTATTGAAAATTGCAACTAATAATCTACTGATTATTATGTTTTGCGGAACAGAAAGAGTATATACAAGTAAAAGAGAAAAAGGTTTTAAAAAGATTACTTGAAGAGGGAAAGTGTCTAGTTATATATTTTGAGATTTTATCTATCAACGAGATATTGCTATTCCATAGCACAACGGCACACTGCTGGGAACAGTCAAAACTTTTAGACGACGACCCGACTAACCCACTAAACCCTAACCCACGGATTCACAGCAATATACAGCATAACGGTACAAAGGGTTCTTCGCACTATGCCTGGATCCAGGATCGATCTGGGAAGTGGGATAAACCCCCACAAGATTGCTACAAGCTCAATTTTGATGGCTCGGTCCTCCCGAATGGCACATCTTCTTATGCTTTTGTCATCCGTGACGTCACTCTGTTGGTTTGGTGGTCTCTGTTGGCAAGTCGGTTTGCACTCATATATCGGTGATCTATGCCGAGAATCTCGGTCTCAAGATGGGCTTGCTACGAGCAAAGGAGCTACAGCTTTCGAAACTTCTGATCGAAGGAGACAACTTACTGGTCATTAAAACTCTATTAGGGGATTGGAAATGCCCCTGGAAAATAGAGATGCTACAAGCTGATATTTTGTCTGATATCTCGTCCTTTACTTGTATTGCTATTCGTCATGTTTTCAGGGAATCTAATGCGGTGGCTGACTACCTTGCTCGTAGTCCCCATGCATCCCCTGCCGACGTCAGCTGAGAGGATGATCCAGAACTGCTTGTTCTCGTCCGGAAGAACGCGTTAGGACGGGTCTCTGCTGTGGCCGACCCGACCTAAATCTTATCTTGCGTCAAAAAAAAAAATATTTTGAGATTTAGACTATTGGTTACCAACGGGGTACACCAAGAAGTCAAGTGTTCAGTACTCTCTCTCTCCAATTTGGTTATGTGATATCGAGATTTAGCTACCATATTACTACAGTATATGGTAGTTAAACATATTTTAATGGTAAAAATCTGATTTTTGTTTTAAGCCCCCTCTAATATGTTTGCTTTTCTAAGAAAAAATAAAAAATTGGTGAGAAGAGTTAACTTTACCATACATTTTAGGAGAAAATGCATAAAACTACCCTTTATTCATGATTGTTTGCAAATAACCACCCTTTATTTAAAAGTTTTCATATAATCACCCATTATATATAAATTGGTTGCAACTAACCACCCATACCCACCGTTTATATATAAATTGGTTGCAACTGGCCTCTTTAAGTAAAGTGGGTAGGGGTATAATTAGAGGTGGCAATTTGATTGTTCGGGTCGGGTTCGGGTATGTATACCCATTTGGGCTCGGTCATATGTCGGGTATACTGTATGTTCGGTCGGGTCGAGTTGTACATGACACTAGATTTGGGGTCGGGTAAGTTCGGGTCAAATAGATTTCGGGTTGGGTCGGGTTCGGGTTGTACAATGTACATGACACTAGATTTTCGGGTTTCGGTCGGACCTGGGTTCGGGTGGGTCGGGTTGGGTCTGATTTTGCCAGCTCTAGGTATAATCGTCTTTTTATTAAAAATGAAACATTGAAAAATATGGGTATAACTGTCTTTTACTGGAAATTTAACGGAGTTTAACAAGAAAAGTGGGTATGGGTGGTTAGTTGCAACTAATTTATATATAATGAGTGGTCATTTGAAAACTTTTGAATGAAGCTAGGGGGGTTATTTACAAACAAACTTGAATAAAGGATGGTTTTTTGCTTACCCTCGAAAGGGCTTTAGCGCTATTAGTTGGTGAAAACAGACTCGTATTTAGAAAGAAAGAAGATGCTTCCCCGCCTAGAAAAAACCTAATAGGTGGGCCGACCTTAGGCTTGACATCAATAGAGCATCAGCGAAGTATTTTCGCCAACATTTTATGTATCAAAGTTAGACTCCTGATCTTTTTTTACTACGTATAAAAAAACTTGTGATATTGAGACTATCTTATAACCAAAAAAAAAAATTATATTAAAGATGTTGATAAATGCCATTTGTAAATTTGCTTAAATATAACCACACTTTAGTATTTGACCCGAATGGGCCCAACCAACTTTAACGGTATTGGAGTATGAATTAGCTTGGACCGTCCGATAAGGTTACTTACTCGATCTGATTCTTGGTTGGGTAAATTTATGAATTTATGGATTCATCTATAATAATGATCTCCATCATTTGTGTGCCTCCTCAAACAAAACCAGCAATCAACACCAGTTGAAAATCCTAATCAAAAGGGGCTTTCATAGATTTTGCTTTTGAAGGGTTGCTAATTACTGTAGTTGTTTTTGAAGGGTTGCTAATTAATGCAGTCTCTCTCATAAGTATGACTGAGGATGCCCGGCCAGATCATGATTAATTTGTAACTCATCAATTAGTACTTTATAAAAACTGACTGATTACCAAGTTCTTTTTTGTTACTGTATTTTTTCTTTTGAGAGAAAAAAAGAGATTTGAATTACTTGCCACAATGGATGGATTTAGAGATTGTACAAATTATTTTAACTAAACTAAGTTGATAAACCGTATAAATTAAACTTAATATAATTGATTGACATAATTTTTAAAGTATTTTATTTTAAATTTATGTTAAATTATGTCAATTAAATATTTTCTAATTGTAAAAAAGATATGGAGTATAAGAAAGGTGGAATCTAACCATATAAAATAAGATGGACTCTGAGTCTAAGACCATTTCCAACAACATACTTCTTCAAAGTTTATACAAAATAGAGAAATAAAAGTGATTATATTTGTCAAGTTATTTTTACTCACCAACCGTTTTCAGTATTAAAATTTTTGAATAATTATGTTTTTAGAGGAAGTCTATTGGTAAGACAACTCTTATCTATTGACTAGATAAATGAAGACATATTTCAATATAGTCTTTTTTTATTTTAAGGACATATTTGATTTCAATATAGTCTTTTTTTTTTATTTTAAGAAATAATTATAGTTTTGGGCTGAGAGATGACGAGAAACCAAAATCCCAAACTTTCTGGCTTGTCGGTAACGGTAAAACTATAAATGTCTGGTCTGATATCTGGGTAAATGCACAATACCTAGAAAACTTCAGAAATGATCGTAACCCTAACTTAAAAGTTAGCGACCTCTTCACAAATCTTAAAACCTGGGACACTGATAAAATAAACAACATTTTCCCCTCCCATATTGCTCAAATGATAACAAACATTTACATCCCAAAAGTGAATATCCCGGACAGACTAATTTGTATCTACAGTAAAAATGGTAATTTTAATGTTAAATCTACATCTTCTCTTTTCAATACTAGAAAGTAGAAACCCTAACAAGATCTCAGCAAAATGGATCTGGAAACTTAACATAGCTCCAAATATTAAAAACTTTATTTGGAAAATTATTTTAGACATCTTACCTACTGCTGCACGTTTAAATAGATACATAAATAGAGTTCCTAACATTTGTTCTCTTTGTAACTATGAAATAGAAGACGCAAGCCATTTAATTTTTAATTGTCAGATTACCAAATCTCTTATTCAAAACCTAAGTAACAAACTAAATAAATCTTTCATCATTCCAAAGTTAACTGACGATATCTCTGAAAACATTATTAATACTAAAGCACAAAATAAAGACTTTACTGATCTTTGCCATCTATGACACTCCATTTGGGAACTCCGAAACAATATCATCTTCCAAAAAAATTCAAATAACAATATAACCAACATCCTAACTCAAACTATAGACAAAATATTATGTTGGAAAAAAGAACAAACTAAAACCACCTCACCCAAACACACCAGACCTCGTGACAAACTGATTTGGAAATACCCTCCTAAAAACATCGTGAAAATAAATGTTGATGCCTCCGTCAAATTTGGTTTTAAGTCTCAAATCGGCTGCATTATTAGAGATAATATAGGAAAAATAATTTTAATCCATAAATGTAATGATAAAACAAATTCTGTCGTCCAAATAGAATGCTTAGCAATACTTGCAGGTATAAGACTGGCAGCAGACCTTGGAATACGGAAGACAATTATCGAAAGTGACTCAACAATCGTCGTCAATGCCATCAACCACATAAACAATGCACCATGCATGGGAGATTACACAAATAGTGGAAGAAATACGAGCCCTAAGGAATGACTTTGATTTCATCAAATTCCAGCATTGTTACAGAGAAGCGAATGGTGCAGCCGATTTCATTGCAAAATCGGACAAGAACTGTATTTCTATTTTAGATTATAGCTGTGAAATCCAGAACATCATCACGCTAGATGATCATGGATACTCCCAGTATCCAAATCATTGCCTACTGTATAAAAAAAAAATCCCAAACTTTCAAAAGCATCACCAACCTTGTGGAAATCCTATTTTAAATTAAAAAAGTATTGAAAATGCTTAACAATTCAGAAACGGCAATAACAATTGTCAATTAACCACAACATATAATTTTCTTCGTTAGATCTTATTTTAAATTAAAAAAGTATTGATCATCTCATATCGTTAGCGCACGCTACCAAGCCCGGCCCCATCTTTACAAAAACTAAAGGATTACACCAATTAGTTGGGATCTTTACAAAGTTTTTCTCATAATAACTAATTTTAAAAAATTCCCCTTTTGTGGCATGCATATATATGCTTCCCAAAAAAAATAAGTTTGCACTTGAGCAGATTTCCAAAAGAAAATGGTATGAAAATGTTGGAATTAAAGTTTGAATTTGTTACAAATATAGAGTTACTGGCGAGTAAGAGAATCAACTCTTTAGTTCAGTTATATAGTACTAATTCAGAAGTAGAATGACTAAATTCGATCGAAATAGATTAAGAGAAAAAAAAAAAAAAACAACATGATATCACTCCAAAGAATTAATCTAGAGAAGAATGAAACGAAGAATTAATTATCCATTTAAATTTAGGATATCGATACAACCTCTTGAGTTTCTAGCCACTTGTTTATTTAGAAAAATCATTCATCATCTTAATTTTAATCTAGATGGTTGCAAAGAGATTGGAGATTAGGAATTTAGGATGATCGAGAGGGAAATTAAAAAACAACTTTATTTTTAATATTTAATTTCCTCCACTAAACTTATACTTTAATTCCTTGAGATCGTCCAAGACTTACATTCTTACGTATGTACAGTAGAGTCATATGGGGCATATGCTACACTGCTACAGGGATGTTGAAGTTGCAATGGTAGGTTTCAGGTTTGGTATCTATCATCAATTTGTTTATATTTATATATATTGACCTCAAAAAGGGGGTTGATAACTTTGTTTACAGTATATACTAGCTACTAATTAATTGCTTCATAAATCCTCACATATATCACTCTCAGGTTAGGTTACTGCCCACGACTCCACGCCAAATCGACCGTCTCCAGTTCTTGTCCCCTCCTCCTGTCCCTCATCACAAAGTTTTTTAAAAAAATTCTTTTCTAATTTAGTTCTATTTCTAATTTATTTTTATTTTTAATTAGAATGTTGTGAGAGGGGACGGAGGAGGGAGACAAGGAGGGGGGACAGAGGATATGGCTCCCTCTCTCTACTAGGTTTCTTACCTTTTTATTTTCCATTTTTCTAACTTATATATATATATATTAGATCATATTTTAATTTTATAAAGATTCCACTTGATATATATTTTAGATCATATTTTAATTCTATCTTTTCATTGTGTATTTCAAATACCAACAAGTAAGAACAATGGAAGTTGAGAAAGGAAAGTAGAGAAAATAATTTAGTATGATGATTGTAAACAATGAAGAATGATACGTTTCACCTACGATTGTCAAAATTGGTTGATTTACTCGATTAATATTTGTCCTTCTAGTTCATTTCTTCTCCTATCGCCTACTCTTATGTTGATTTAGATAGATTATTAGCCCTATAAAGTTCTAAAAATCCATTTACTTTTAAGCACAATGTTCTAAAAAACGCTTAAATGTCTATCCCTATCCCCTTCTACTTCGTTATTTTAGACTTTAGTTTTAAAACTATCTAATAGACTTTTTACCTAATTATAATAGGATGTAGACAACTAGCTAATTAGTGCTTAAATGTCTATAAAAAAAATATACATTGATCGAGCTCTATATAGTTAATCTTTTGTAGCAAGACGAGAAGATTAAGACATTGTCTATGTTAAATTTCAAAGAAAGCAGCACATACACGTTGATTACCCACTTAATGAATTATATGTCAATTTATAAATTGATATATATAATACAATTTAAAGTCACAATATATACTGTTAAATGTCAACGTCGATAAAAGCCCTCGTCGACTATATATTTGGGGCTTTTCATTATCATGGTATGCTGCCAAAATAAGATTTGGGGGACCATCAAAATCTTTCAAAGTATACAATTAATTAGTGCATAAATTAATCATATTAATGCATGATAATCTTCAATGATTTGTAAGAGTTGACCATCTTTCACCCCATCACTATGTACAATAATTTGTCTCTGCGTATATATGCTTAATTGTTTTTAACATGAAATGTATTTGGAACTTTTCTTTCCCTACGAAAGGGAAATAGATTTGGGACTGATTGAGACTTGTAATTAAGTCTTTTTCCCTTGTTTCAATTCCATATACGGTTTTATATATATCATTCATTGGGATATATAGTTAAATTATAACACTATTGTATCATTTTTGTTGTTGTTGTCGTGGTCGCGCGAGTTGATTTTTTCACTTTAATTAAAATATAAAATAAATATAAGTTACTGATTTGTGCCCGTTAAATATAAGTTTAGGATATAAGGCAGGTTAATTAGCTCCTATTTATATTACTAATTATAATAGACATCATCCTCTTATAATCTTGGCTTAACTGTATTATTTGACATGTCTGAGAGTGTTTTATCTATTCTGCATGATGATGTTAGCAGGGCCGTGCTAATCTTTTCGGAGGCCCTGTGCTAAAAAATTAGGCTCGATTTATATTTTGATAAATTAATTTTATATAAATGCATTAGATAAAATGTGTTATAAAATCTAGAAATAAGATGATGCCTTTTTATTTTTTTGATTAATTTTTTGCATAAAAATATTGTAGATGATTCTTGTTAAACTTCTATATTTTGAAATTTGCTATCACAATTAAAAAAATTAGTAATAGTGAACTAATTGATATAACGATGATTGTTTGGGGGAGTTTTTCCTAAAAGAAAGGGAGAAGTGTTTGCAACTCAAATAAAGAAAAAATAATAATTTGATTTTTTTTCCTTTTTTTTTATAAAAAAAGAGAAGCTCTTGAAAGGGATCGGGAAAAAAAATTCAAATGAATAAATAAAGTCAATAAACCACAGTAATTTATTATATTTACTGGTCGCAGGGATACACGCATGTTGCATCTACCAGTGAGCTACTTTGAATAACTGAATTATTGTGGAAGATATTAATTATATACCAAAAATAACTGATATTGGGCCCCAAAATTTTGGGGCCCTGTTCCGTTGGGCCGACTGAACCGCCCTAGGCACGGGCCTTTGTTAGGGGTTGGGCTATCCCCCGCTTACTGACTACTTAGACATTTTTGATGTCTTAATAAAGGCGCGTCTAGATGCGCGGAGAGCTCCGTCTCTCCTTTTGACAAAAAAATATAGATAGTTTTAGGAGAGAAAAACTTATTACTACTAAGTATTAAATTGTGAAAAATAATTAAAAAATAATTAAAATCTTATTTATTTTAATTATTTTTTTCACAATTTAATACTTATTACTACTAAGTATTAAATTGTGAAAAAATAATTAAAAAAAAAGATTTATATAGTTTTTAGCTCCTAAAACTACGTGCACAAAAGTCAAACATCGTTTATTTTCGACTGGATGGAGTATTATTTTACCTTTATAGGGTTTTTGGTCCGACACCATTAGGTTATAATAGACATATTTTACAATCATTTAGGGAGACAATCATCCATATACACATTTACAAACAATTTCAATTCGTTAGACTATGAGTTGCTAATTAAACTCATAGTTTCGCCTGTGATTCGAATACATGGTTGGATGAATCGTGAGGTTTTGATTTCAATTGTTATTTATTAGTTATTATAGTATCTTTGTTCTCATAATTCTTGTTTGCATATATTCTCTTTTGATTGATCACCTTGACAGAATTTGCATTCATGCTAGTGATTAATGATTTCTTGCGAATAGTTAATCCATGGTAGCAAGCAATAGATAATTGATTCCGTGAAAGCATCAATTGGGTATGCAAGGTAATGAAAATTGGTTAAATATTGGTTTCTACGAGATTAGGGTTGAAGGATTTGCGTCGATCTTTTGACAATCTAATTGCATAAGGAGTTTGATATTGCCAAATTGCTAAGTACTTTGGGATTTTGTGCTGCTGTATGTTTAAGAATCCGGTTAGGATCGCATATATTATAAGGGATTGATAGCTTGTGAAGGATATCGATCTAATTAAACAAAAGTCGGAATAATTATTGATATCAATTGAATTGCATTGAATTACAATAACAATGAAATCATTCCAATGATCATGAACCCAACCATTGTTGAGAATTACAAGTGAAGCGCTTTCATCATATTGGTAACATCTTTGCGAAGGGGTATCGCACCCTCTAGCAGTTGAACATTGGGGCCTGGGAGTACTTATTTGCGATTGAGCCAGAGAAGTGGGCCATGTCGATCTAAGGATTGGGGGGGCGAGATATGGTGTTATGACAACAAACCTATCTGAGTCTTTTTAATGGTGTGCTGAAGGGTGGGAGGAGTCTCCCGAGCACAGCTATTGTTCGACAAACCTTTTATAAGGCTAACAAATACTTCGTGCAGAGGAGAGGGGATGCATGCACTCGCATCTCGCAAGGTTTCCATTGACTCTAGCGACCGATAACAAGATTGGATTACTTATTGAAACTGCAAGAAATGCACACGGCATATCATTTTATTTGCATAATGGAATATTTGAGGTGATTTTGAACCAGCGGGGGTCACAAGGTAGACAAAGTGAGAGGTCGTACATAGTGATCGAACTTGCACCGTAGAACTGGAACATGAACATGTGCTAGTTGGAAGTTGCTCATGCTACCTTACACACATGTCTTGGCTGTTTGCAAATCTCAGAGCATTTCTTTCATGCCATATTTTGTAGGTAGGTACTTTACAACGAAGTTATACTAGTTGACATACCAAGCGACATTTATGCCAGTGGGTGAGCCATTCAACTGGCCAGAAGTGGGAGGTCCCAGTAGGGGTGGGTTGCATTAAGGATAAATTACGAGAGTCTAGACTTAGATGGTTTGGACATATGCGGAGAAGAGCCCCGAATGCACCAGTACGTACGTAGATGCGATACACTCCCAATCGATCAAGTGCACCGGACCAGATCGAGGTAGACCTAAGAAGTCTTGGAGGTAGATGACTAGGTATGATCTTACCTTGTTGCACCTACCAGAGAGATTGACAAGATATCACATACAATGGAGAGCTGCTATCAAGATTGACGAGGGTTAGTCGGCGTACGTAAGGGAGGGCTATGGAAGATCATATCCTTTTTATTTTTGCGCTTGTGTTCTTTCGCTTTTAATCCCTCTTTCCTGGTTTATTATTATTATTATTATTATTATTATTATTATTATTATTATTATTATTATTATTATTATTATTATTATTATTATTATTATCATTATTATTATTATAAACGTAGGAGTTTACAATGAATTAGTGGGGAGCCGAGAGACAATTTGGGCCCCCACTCCTTTAGCAATAGAAAACCCTACCCTAGTAAAAATATGAACTGCATTATGAGCCCCTATATCGTGAGCTTGGGCAAATTTCTGGATCCTCTTCAGAAGGGCTATGGCATCTGCCTCAAGTTCCCCCAGTGCAGAAAAAGAGAAGGGTAAGAACCCATAACCAATAGCTTTACACTCATCTTGATACTTGGCCTGCTTACGGCGAACCGCCTCGACCACCACCTGTCCTGGAACAAAATCAATCATCCCAGACTGCGTCAAAGGGGATGACCCTGTCAAGTCAACAAAAACATCCAACCCTTCATCCCATGCATAAAGAAGCATGTCCGCAGGACGGAGGGGTCTCCCATCTCCTCCCCACAGGCCAATATCAACCTCTATATATATACCAGCTGAGATCCCAGAACGATAACAGACATTCACCAAAGTGTCATGAACAACATTATGGCGATGTTTAATCCCCACAATACCAGTACATGACACTGCATGATCTCCAAAAATGTCTCCCTCAAATACCCTGGAGCATGCAGAACAAGGTTCCGAAATGGAGAACAAAGGGATGCCTAATCGATAGCACAACACACAACAATACGTCTTACCATTCATAGTCTGACCTATGCCTGAGATAGGGACAGCCCTAAGCCAATCAGAAGCATGGTCTCGACACTGAGAACTCCACAAAGCCATCTGACGCGGTGATAAGGAAAAAGTATTCTCTGCATCTTTCGTAATCTGTGTGAAAGATATGTCTTCCACTTTCTTCATTAGTTTGGGGGCAGTGATCTTACTTGGATTACGCAAAATATGAGTCCCTACCTTTGTATTGAAGACACGCACGACGTCATCGAAGGCATACCCAGGTGTTATGACATTAGTCAGTGCCGGCCCAAGGGCATGGGCAATGCGACCGCCCAGTGCCCATTCTCGGTAGGGGCCCATTAAAAATATATGTTATATATATATATAAAATATAACAAAATACGAGTTTAGCTTAATGGTATTACATAATTTGGATTTCAATTCCTAAACGTGTAGAGTTCAAATCTCTATATTTGTAATTTTTATGTTTTTATAGAGAGGCCCTATATCCATTAAATTTTGCATTTTTTTTATGTTTTTATAGAGGAGATTATATCCATTTAATTTAGACACGATTCTTTGTACTTTTTCATTTTCAACACAATATTAAACACTTTTTTATGTGACAAATAAAGCTATATTGAGAAAAATGTATTGTTTTTATTTCTTCATATATTCTTGATGTATCTAATTTACCCTTTTATTTTTGTTTATAAAAAAATCCTTTTTTTTTTAAAAAAATTTGTTTTAGTTCATATATATGTGATGTCATAGGAGGTCACTATGTGATATCTTAGAACAAAAACTATATTTAGTATTGTTAGACAAGTTTTTAATATTTCTCAACACAACAATTTGCGTACTTGTGGACATATTATACTGGATACCAAGCAAAAATAACTAGTTTTCACTACAATTATATTTTTGAATATTTTTAAGAGGGATTTAAAGGAAGTAACCCCCGCCCCGGTTTGGTTTGCTAGCCTAACCTACTAACCGGTTCTAATTGCAAGGGTTAGACCCCCCCCCCCCCCTCAAAAAAATGGGAAGGTAGCCGGTTGGGAAAGGGTGTGGAAACCGGTTGTTGGGAGTCAATTAAGAAGGGAGGGAGGAGGAGAGAGAGGGCAGTTTTGAAAAACCTGTCACATCTTGGCTGTGGAAAACAGAGAGAGAGAGGAGGGAGTGGAGAAGGCACGAAACCGCCATTTTTGAAACGAAAACGAGAGAGGAGAAGAAGGCAAAGGAAGAAGACGAACCTGGGAGTGCGGAGGAGAAGACGGCGCCGCATTGTAAGCCAGTAAAGGAAGCGTGTAGAAGACGACCCTGTGGGTGTTTAGAAGAGAGAGACCGACCGATTTGAAGTAAGTAAACCCTAACCCTACCGATTTTGTACTGATTGCAGAAATTGACAGGATGAGGGACCATTTGAAGACCCTAATTTGTTTGTCATGGTTTGCAATTGGATGAAATAACGGGTGGAGTATCCGCCCCTGTCATGTGGGATGTAACAGGCGTCTAGTATGAAAACAATGGGTGGAAATGTGGGAACGGGGGTGTTCGAGTTGGGGAGAGAATGGAAGTACCATTGTGGTGATGATATGGTAAAGGGCTTGAAGGAGGAAGCAAATTAGGGGAAATCGATACATGTATTGTGTGAATATTTGGGAAATTGGTGAAATTGGGGAAAATGTGGGAATTGGGGAAATTGGTGAGATTGGGGAAATAGGATAGAGAGAGGGAAATCGGGGAACCTAAATATGGTTAAAAAAAATTCAGGAACAAGTTATTGAATGTAAATGCTGTTACATTGTAAACTGTCATGTTTTTAATATTTACTTGCCATGTGTAATAGGTTTGCTGTCATGTTTAATTGAAAAATTGCGCGGCTTCTATTTTGTGGAAGCTATAAAATGGTTATAATGCTCAGGTGATAAGTATAAGCTAAGATATGGTGAGGCTAGAAAGTTACTGGCATTTGTGATAAGGTAGTGCAGGAAAGATATGGTGTCTGTCATGTGAAAATGGTCACTTGACATGTTAAAATTGTCACTTGACATGTTATATGAACTTAACGTCATGTGCATTGTGACATATGATGAAAATCTGCAAATGTTTGAAGAATGCTAAAGTATTGCTCCCCAACCTGCAGGGTATCAAACTACAACATGAGTGATTCAGGAGAAAGAAGGGTAACGGAGACACCGACAACAGGCGAGGTATGGTTTGGCTAGTGTCGATCAAGGGTAGAGTGTTTTACAGATGAGTCGGTCTAACATTCCACCCCACTGTGCAGGCGATATATGCTGTCCCCGAGGACAAGCATTTCAAATGTAGGTGCAATCAATACGCCATGCCCAATGTCCTTGCAAAGCTAGACCAGTACCTGAGTCCGTCAGACTGGAAGCGTCTTTGTGAAAGCCAGTTTGGCGGCATTGCGAGGCTCGGGGCCAAAGTTGAGTTCTCCGCCCAGCTAGTCCACTACGTCCTGCAGCGGCAGTTGCGGTTGGAAAAGGAAAAAGAAACGTGGTACATGATCCAGGGGTCTATAGTCCGGTTCTCCATTGTGGAGTTCGCGCTAGTGACCGGACTGAATTGCTCGGCAAACGTGGCGAGGACCGTGGACAATGCGGCGGACAAGGCTGCCTGCTTCGAGTTCTTAGGCAAGGAAAAGATGAGGATGGAGGCCTTCGAGACAGAGTACACAGTGGCGATGAAGTCAGAGCGTTCGGCTGCAAGGCGCTTTAAGTTCGCGCTCATATTGCTGGTGGAGGCGGTGCTGTTTTCGAAGGAACCCCGTAACTATATTCACGGGTGGGTTGTAAACATGGTGTCTGACACCGAGGCGTTCTTGCGTTACCCGTGGGGGCGACTGTGCTACGAACGAACCCACGATTTCCTCTACCGGTGTGTTGAGCGCAAGCTCCAGCACGGGGTCAGCAGCTCTCGGCCGTCGTACATGTTAGGCGGCTTCCCCCTTGCATTCCAGGTATGAACATAAATCTCACATGACAAATAGTGATTTAAACTGGACACTGCCTCCTGGTAACTGGACACGATTAAATGTAAAGTGTCGACATGTCATCACCTGGTTTGTTTTGTTTGTTTGTAGTTGTGGGTGTACGAGGCTCTGCGGCCAGTTGCTAGACAATTTGCTGAGACCAGCAAAAGCGCAAGCACAACCTACCCTCGGTGCCTGAGATATAAGTCAAAAGAGCACAACATGGTGTACGATTCTCTTGCCTCCCTCATCCAGCAGTCGAAGGAAGAGTTGGGCATGTTCGACGAGGTGGACGCTGTTCGGACAGTCCTTCTCCCGGATGCCGAGGAGGTCAGGAAGGGAGTTATTGCTGGCGCCATGTACGCGACAGAGAAGCCGGATAAGTTCTTCGACGACCTCGTGGAGGAGTATAAAGCCAAACATGCGCCGAGCACGACGGAAGCATCTGGGTCAGGCACGAAGGGTGAGGGAAGTACGACGGCTTCCGAAGTGGATGTGTCAAGGATTTTGTCAAAGATGGATGATCTGGGGACGATCTTATTGGCAACGTTTAACGAGAGGATGGAAAGGATTGAGGCATCGATGCAGGAGCTGAGAAGGGAGGTGAGGGGGAAGAAGCGAGGTGAGGACGAGGTGACACACTCGCAGGACAGGCATGGAACTTACAGTGAGGAAACCGAAGATGTTGAGTTGCAACCAAAGGAGGTAAGATGTTCAATTTGTAATGTCAGTATCCCTAACCGTCATGTATAACAATATATGCGTCATGTATAACAATATAGGCGTCATGGTAACATACCTTTCCCATAATTGCGTAGGCTGAGGATACTGTTAAGGAAATGGGTAAGAAATCGGGTACTGATGCAGGTGAAGATGAAACCACCAAGACAAGTTCTGAGGTAAATACCCTAACTGAAACCGTGATGTAAATTTTTTGAATGACGGTCACACTAACTCATAATCTGTAGAAGATGGGTAAGAGTAAGGGACCAGTTGATGGGGAGCCCCAAATGGAGAAGGATGCTGATCAACAAGAACCCCCCAAAGAAACACCCATCACACAGGTTAGTTATCCCTGTCGTACTGCGATGTGACTGTTGATAATGGTGTCGAGTCTAAGTTCCTTCGCATATTTGCGCAGGGTGAGACTGACAGAACAGGGCCAACTGAAATGGTAGGGGCTGCCGGGCTTGAGGCAGTAGCAGCCACTACCAATGTCACAACCGCTGAGGTAAGCCATCTGCCGCCTAGTGTCATGTGAAGATTGTTAGTTGTCATGTAAAAATCTGTTGTTGTCATGTAGGAGGTCCCGGCTACTGAGGATGAGGTCTTAGCTGAGGGGTCTAAGACTGTGGCCAAAGGGCCTGGGGACAAGTCAACCATCTCCGAGCCAGAAGCACCAACGACAAAGGCAACCCCTGAGGTAGGACGTGTTAATGGAACTGTCATGTCAAAAACAGTTATGTGTCATGTTATTTTACCCTTGTGTCATGTGAAGATTGTTAGTTGTCATGTAAAAATCTGTTGTTGTCATGTAGGAGGACTCGGCTACTGAGGACGAGGTCTTAGCTTAGGGGTCTAAGACTGTGGCCAAAGGGCCTGGGGACAAGTCAACCATCTCCGAGCCAGAAGCACCAACGACAAAGGCAACTCCTGAGGTAGGACGTGTTAATGAAACTGTCATGTCAAAAACAGTTATGTGTCATGTTATTTTACCCTTGTGTCATGTAATCAACCATAGGAGGCACAGGAGGAGGCCGTACTTCCCCTCCAGCGTAAGGGCGGAAGGGTGAGGCGAGCGCCTGCTACGTTAGAGGGCCACGAAGTTACTCAGCCGGTGAAGAAGCCGCGTGTCGACAAGGGGAAGAAGGATAAGGAGGTGGTTGAGGACGTGACGAAGGGGCAGAAGAAGCCGCGGGCCGCCAAGGGGAAGAAGGTGATTGTGGGGGTTGACGCCGTGGCCTTGGGCCTGATGACCAGGGCTGACGTGGACGCATTCACCGAGTGGATGACCACCGACGACGCCCAAGGGACTGAACCCGCACGTTCAATGCTGGGCACCCGCCTTGAGAGGGATTTCTTCGGGGACCTAAAAACGCCAATGAAAGTGGTGGGCTCAGAGGTAAATTTTGGCCACCCGTTCTCCGATAACTTGACATTTTTTTGGTTGACGGGACACGTGTTCCTTGTTTGCAGCATATCGACGAAGCATGCGGCATCCTCCGAAAGGAGGTAGCCACCGAGTCGAAGTACGCAGGCGTCGCAGTCGTCGACCCCTACTTCGGGGTCCTGCTGCAGAGACAAACCGGTATGCCCGTCGACGAGGAGTTGGAGTACTACTTCAGCGGTATGTTGCCGGAGAGGTGTCCGAAGCCTTGGGCGAGCGTCGACCGTGTGTTGGCCCCATGGAATCTGAAGGACAACCATTGGGTAGCGGTTGAGATCGACCTGGCCGAGTGGACTGTCCGTGTGTATGATCCGGACACTCGTCTCACTCCTGAGCGACATTTGCCAGGCCTTCTGAAGCCCATCACGCACACCCTTCCCCCGCTGATGGATGGCAACCAAGAGCTGCACGCCAAGCATGCAGGGAAACTGCCCCAGCCGTTCAAGTACAACCGTGTGAAGGGGATCCCTCAGAACAAGCAATCGTAAGTCGTCGTAGTCCATCTTCTGATTTATATTGTAATTAGTGCGCATTAGGTTTGACACATACTTTTTGCGACACAGAGGAGACTCCGGCCCCTACGCTATCCGTTTCTTGCAGATGCTCGCATCAGGCGACCGCGCATTCAAAGGGGTGGACGACGCCTTTATCGATGCTTACCGCCTAGTCCTATGTGTCGCCATCTACCACCGTGGCTTTTGTCCCAGGCCCGATCCTCAGTAGACATTGGCTCCGTCCTTTTTTTACAAGAACATTGTTGTTTGTACTGTTGTCTGCACATGTTGTTGATGGGTTGAACAGTTATGCTTTCGTAGGATTTCATTTGGTTGACTTTGGCATCGACGGTATGTCGTTTTGGGAAACCTAGGGCTCAGGTTTTAAAACTATGATGTCTTGTTGTTTTTGAAACTATGTAGGTCGTACGATGGTTGACAGTTATATATTTACGTCGTCCACATTTCCACTGAAAATGCACAATTAAAACATGTCATGTCCAAAATATCTCCTGCCAAGTTTATATCATTGCATGTCAAGTACAAAATGACATAGCTGCACCCAGGCCCAACAAGCCGTAATAACAAAACACGGGCGACGTCCATACTTCAATGTAAAAGGGGGAGCGATAAAGTTTCCGAATAAGTTACCCCTGCCTACAAACCGCGTGAAATACCTACTGGATTCAAAATGCACAAAATATGTCATGTCAAAATAGCTATCCGTCATGTCTACTTCATTATCTGTCATGCCAAAATATGTACCCGTCATGCCAACATGCCACCTTTTTCTTCACTATGTGCGGCGCCTTTTCGGGAACTTCCTTTCCCACTGAGACGGGTACCTAGATGTCTTCGGCCTGCCAGGGCGTACCTTGATAAGTGGGGGGAGGCAAGTCTCCTTGGCGATTGCCTCGGGCACCCTCCAATTCTCTCGCGACGGGACTGGGTAGATCACGTCATTGTAGCACGCACGCCACGCGTCTATCTTGTACAAGTCGTTGACGAGCGAGTACACATCCATCTCGTGCATTTGGGATGCTGCCATTGCGTGCGCGCATGGGTACTGGTCGACGTTGAAGCGTCTACAGCTGCATAAACGTCCTACTAGGTTTACAAGCCATGTGGAGGTTCCCTTGCGTACCTCGTACTCATGTGCACTCAGCTGTCTGACGCCCATGGAAAGGGACTGCACGAAGTTTGCTCTGATGGCGTTACCAACCCAGTCGCTCACGACTTTCCCCTGCTCGCCGCTTGTCTTCCTATGTTTGACGAACCACGTACCGACGGTCTCAAGGATGGCATCTACAAGGGCTGTTAGCGGCAAATCTCTAGGATATTTGAACACCGAGTTCAAGCACTCGGAGTTATTAGTGGTTGTGATGTTGTACCTGTTCCCAGTGTAGAAAGCCCTTGCCCAGTTGCTGAACCCGGCCTCATTCAGATATGGGCCCGCTCCGGGAACCCGTGCACAGAACTCCGCGTACAACACCTGGAACTCATCGTACGTGTAAGCTTTACACATCGTCATGAACTCGTCTTGCAAGCCCCCGCACTTGAACCGGAAACGGACGTTTTGAAATAAGTGATATGTGCATATGCCATACTTCGCGAAGATGTAGCTATCCCGTATGCCCTTCAGGATGCTCATGTGGCGGTCGGATACCCACACCAGATCAGTCGTGTCTTCAACGACACGCAACATCTGCCTGAAGAAGAACCCCCAAAACCCATCATTCTCGCCGTCAACCATGGCGAAGCCTACGGGGTAAATGTGGTGGTCAGCGTCTTGTGCAGTAGCAAATAGCAAGCACCCTCGAAATTTCCCCTTCAAGAAGCTCCCGTCCACCGATATAACCTGGAGAATAAACATCTTGATGAGCTAGATCTGTCATGTCTAGGCAAACAGTGGTCATGTGATATTAGTATAGGCGTCCTGATAAATGTAAGGAAGGACTTACCTTCCGTAGGTGGGGGATAGCCCTCCGCCACGCTCCAAGACTCACAAACGCAAACTTGAATCGCCCCTCCGCGTCGCGTTCTATCCTCGTGTACGTCCCAGGGTTGGCCTGCTCCAACATGTACATGTACGAGTACATGCTCCGATAACTTTCCTCGTCCGTTCCGTACACTATGTCCCTCGCACTCAACTTGGCTCGGCGCGCCTTCCAGTAGCTGCATGTGACCCCCAGCTGCGACTTCATCATCCTCTGCACTTGATCGGGATCGAGGGGCTTCTTCGACCGTCCGAAACTGAACATGCCCATTCACACACATGTGTCCAGTGAAGTTAGGTGTGTGTCCAGTTAAGACAGTTGTGTGTCCAGTTACACTAGTTGTGTGTCCAGTTAAGAAAGTTGTGTGTCCAGTGACTAAAGTTGTGTCCAGTGAATGCAGTTGTGTGTCCAGTTACTAGTGTTGTGTGTCCAGTGTGTATATCTATATGTCCAGTGGAATTTAGGCAAGAGTCCAGTTAAGTTTTGCGTATTGGGGCACATACCTTTCGACAATGCGACGGCCCAGCTGCGTGTATGACGCACTGCGTTTTTGGGTGACCGCCTCGTCCAGCGAGCACGTGTGCTCGTCCACAAGCTTTCGGATCTTCCACAACCCCGTTCCCCTGTAAGTCGAAGCCCGACATGACCACTTGCAGTTGCGAGCAGCGCACCCTACAACATACAAGGTCTTCGTTGACTTCTTCACCTTCGTCGTGAAGCAGCGAGTCAAACCCGCCCACGCTACGAGTTCCTGCACATCCCCCTTCCTCCGAAACGTTTGTCCCTCCCGGAGCTTAATACCACACTGGCTGGTATCCAATGGGTTCCCCGCCACCATTGGTTCACTTTCAGCAGGCTTCGGAGAAGTGGTCGACTTCCATTTTCGTCTTTCGTATGCTTCCTCGACTTCCCTCGCCGCTCGCTCCGCCTCATAATCCCATGACCAAGACTTCGTCGGACCAAAACTACCGTGTTCAACTTTAACCACTTTTGGGATTGCATCATCCTCGTCGGAGGAGCTACCAAGGTCAATGGCTCCATCTTCCATGTCACTGCTGACATATATGATCTGCTTCCCTTTATTCACTGCGTCGGCATTCTTTTCCCTCTTCGCAAACTCCAACTCTAACTCCTCACTTATCCCTAACTGGTCAGAAGTCTCCTTTAACTGGACAGCTGTTTGTGGTAACTGGACATCCGATGATTCCACCTGGACAACTGTTTGTGTTAACTGGACATCCGATGATTCCGCCTGGACATACGTTTGGTTTACCTCGATAATTTTTTCTCCCAAATCTTCGTCTTCTCCGTCAAGCCCCACGGGGAGATCTGTATTTGGGTGATCTTCTTGGGTCACGGGCGGACCAGTTAACGGCACAACAACATCCTCCAAGCCTGCAGGAGACAAACCACCACCGTCTGAGTCATCCGTTGTCGATCCTTGTGCTTCGGGCACGTCTCCACCAACCTTGCGTCGCAGGGAGACATTGAGGTCGATAGGCCAATTTCGTTCTCCATACAGCCCGTTTACAAACTTGTAGGCCTCCAAGTCTTCGTCATCCCCGATAGCAAACGGCCTGGACCCTTCCTTCTTTGGCTTTACATATGTGAGCTCCACATCATTCCTCCCATCGACATTAAACTTGTCCATCACCTGTTTCTTCAGCTTTACGTAGTCAATCCTTTCGTCCACCACCATGGCTTTCTGGCTCCTTATTCCCGTGAAGACCCAAGTGCCGCCTTCACACGCCCACCATCCTCCAAACAATACAGTGATACAAACTGATGATTTTTCCCCTGTTGCATTTCATAGGTAGGCACAAATTAATTTGTATCGACGGTATTTACATATGAACAACACTTACCAAACATAGAGAGAACACTTACCCATTTATGTCCGATCAGAGGACTGTCCAGTTAATACCAACACGTGTCCAATGGGTACGATATAACCGTCCAGTGAAAAGTGGCTTCGTACAAGTAAACCGTTACCTGAACCCAGGCCCACTTGCTTCTTCTTCAATGAATTCTCTCTCTTTCTTCAGATTTTGTGAATAAAAGTGACGCCCAGAATTTCTCTCATCTCTTTATATAGACCACACATCATTTGACACCTACCCTCTTTCTTCTAATCAAATGCCGGCCATTCCCCTTCTTCAAGTTCCATTTCCCCTGCAATTCATTAATGGGAGGTAATGATTTCCCTCAGACATTCTTCAAAGCTTATATACCCTCCCCCTCCTCCCTCCCTTTTACCTTTTTTTTTTGGCGCCATCCCTCGGCGGGAACAATTGCCTTCCTCCGATTTACTGTACACAGCTGCTTCATCTCTCTCCCTCTCTCTACCTGTCTTTTCAATATTGATCAGGTATTTCACCCTCTCTCTCTCTCACACAGACTCTCTCTCTCTCTCTGTCTTTTCCTCGCTTTTCCGTCTCTCTCTCTCTCTCTCTCTCTCTCTCTCCCTCTCTCAGTTGTCCAGCTGTCATACTCACACTGTCCAGTCCCCCTCCCCCCCCCACTTACCTGCTACCGGTTGAGGCAAAAATCCGGATATCCGGATTTTAGCAAATTTTTTCCGGATGGGGTTATGTGTGCAAGGGTTTCACCAAAATGGGCTATTTTAGCAAATTTGCCTATTTTTAATGTATATTATTTTTTATTCATTGACCTACTTTTATTTTCTTAAATTTGAAAAATAATTCAAATATAAAAATAATATGAAATTTTTATAAAGTTATACACAATTTTTATTTTTTACGGAGTAATATTTATCGGGCCCTGTAGATTTTAGTTCGCCCTGGGCCTATAAAATGATAGGACCGGCCCTGACATTAGTATGCTAGAGAAGCTTAATCTGCAGGACAGCTGATTGCAAATGCGACGCTAGAAAAGTATAAAATAGAGCGTCACCTGCCGAATAAACACCGAGCCCCCCAAACTTGAAAGGCAACGTGGCAAGCCTCCATTGGCAATTGCCAAAACCTGGCCCAGAAGCAGTGACAATACGTTCCAGGGAACCTCGAAGAGCTAGATCAAACTTAAGCTGAGCAGACTCAAAGGCACGAGGCGGGCATGTACGCAGAGTAAAATAAAGTTTTGAGATCCCAGTACAAGCACGCAACAACAATAACTCACATTGCGGGTCACCAATCTTAGCAACTGCATCCATAAGCGCGATCGTTTTGTCCACTCTCTTTATCACAAGCTTGCTACTGAACCCATAATTAACACTGACAGGTCCACCAAGGAGCTTAACCCCTTGCAGTGGCCTAGCAATGTTAGGTGGAAAAACACCAGCCAACCTACTCCTCGGGTCCTCCTTCGGCCAAAAGACTTCAGTTTTGCCAACATTGAGGTGCAGACCATAACTAGGTCCATCCTCAATAATCATATGCAGAACCTTTCCCACGACCAAGGTATCTCCAACAATAGTGTCGTCATCCAAATACCAAGCCTGAAAACACACCTGAAACGTGTTCCAAATTTTGCGCACCAACAGATGCAAAACTAAGGCAAACAGTAGAGGGAGCGTACTACGCGATCCCTTAAACCCTGCTCTAAGCGAAATATACTGGACTTGTTATTGTTATTGGTGTAACAACTCCTATATATTATCAATTTGTTTAACTTCATCTGAAACTAAACCCAACTACTCCCGCCTATCAAATATATATGATGTTTGACTTTCGGGCACGTATTTTAATGGGCCAAAAAGACAAATTAGTATATTAAATGACCCCCTAAGGACAAATTGGTATATTAAAAGACTTAAGGGACAAATAGGTATACTAAAAGTGTTCTTATGGACAAATTGGTGTATATATTAAAAGACTCTAGTGGACAAATAACTTTTTTTTTACATCATTGTACTTCCTTTTCGTTTTTTTAATAAATTCATGTTAATATATTTGTATGATGATTAATTGGTTACATACTCATATAATCTTATTCATTTGGTTATATAATCGTCAACAAAAAAAAATTGTATATATTTCTATCAAATTATAAAACTATTGGATTTTTATCACTATTTGTCACTAATAATATATATTATATACATTTTATTAAATAAAAACTTTATTACAATGGTTGTTTATATAAATAGCACAAATTAAATTATCCCACAAAAATATGAGCTAGTATTTGTTTAGAAACCACACAAAAAATGTTATGGCAAAAAATAATTTTTTTATGTATTTAGGGCCATTTAGCTAAGTGTCCATTTTCTACAAGGCATTTTGCAAAATGTCCACTTTTATTTTCCCTTTTGCAAAATGTCCTAATATTACATTTTTGCCCCTTCTTTCCCATTTTTATTTTGACCATTGACCAGTCAAAGTCAATGAATTGGTGACACAACATTGATGACACACGAAAAAATTTGGTGACAGTTTTTTTTTTTTACGAAATTAGTGTCACCACCTTTATAAGCGGTGACACTGGTCAATGACTTTGGTGACACAACTTTGGTGACACATGTATGATGATAAACAAATTTTTGGGTGACAATTTTTTTTTTACGAGATTAGTGTCACCGCCCTATCGCTGTCACCACAACCCATACCGCTGTCACCACCACCCATATCGCTGTCACCACCCTTATTGCGGTCACCACCTCTATCGCTGTAACCGCCTTATCGCTGTCACCACTCCTATCGCTGTCACCACCACTCCTATCGCTGTCACCACCACCTCTATCACTGTCACCACCACCTCTATCACTGTCACCACCACCCATATTGTTGTCACCACCCTTATTGTTGTCGCTACCTCTATCGCTGTCACCGCCCTATCGCTGTCACCACTCGTATCGCTGTCACCGCCACTCCTATCGCTGTCACCACCACTCCTATCGCTGTCACCACCACTCCTATCGCTGTCACCACCCTTATTGCTATCACCACCCCTATCGTTGTCACTGTCCAATCGCTGTCACCACTCGTATCGCTGTCACCACCACCCATATCGCTGTCATCACCACCCATATCGCTGTCACCACCCTTATTGCGGTCACCACCTCTATCGCTGTCACCGCCCTATCGCTGTCACCACTCCTATCGCTGTCACCACCACCTCTATCACTGTCATCACCACCCATATTGTTGTCACCACTCTTATTGCTATCACCACATCTATCGCTGTCACCGCCCTATCGTTGTCACCACTCCTATCGCTGTCACCACCACCCATATCGTTGTCACCACCCTTATTGTTGTCACCACCCCTATCGCTGTCACCGTCCTATCGTTGTCACCACTCTTATCGCTGTCACCACCATTCCTATCACTGTCAACACCACCCCTATCGCTGTCACCATCACCCCTATCGTTGTCACCACCACCCCTATCGTTGTCACCACCCCTTCGATGTCATCACCCCTATCGCTGTCACCACCCCTATCACTGTCACTACACCTATCACTTTCATCACTGTCACCACCCTTATCGTTGTCACCACCCTTATCGTTGTCATCACTCTTACGACTGTCACCAATTTCACCATTCTTATCACTGTCACCAGTGTCACCACTCTTATCACAGGTAAGAAATCAATCACTAAGCAATAAGCATCACGGCAGGACTAGCTGTCACTAGATTATTGATAGTCACATACTCGTAGTATGAATGTATGATAGTGGTTTGTTTAACAAATTGTCCAAGATAATAACTAAAAAGGTCATCATTCAATTGCGGAATTTGTTTAACAAATCCAACAAGGAGATTTCATCAAATAATAAAAGAAAATCAACCATGGGAAGGAGATTAGACTGAAAGCAAAGGAATTCTAAAATTCCAATCCTCAGCTACTAGAAAGTGAAATACTAACTACACCGAAGATGAAAATTCAACACGAATTGGAGAAGCAACAATGGACGCTGAAAATTCATTCCAGAATAGAACCACAGAAACGAAACTCCAATCGAATTGATTACAAATTGACAATGAGCAGAAGATGAATGCAAGAAATTAGAAGAAGATGAAGAAACCTTTCCACTGAGGTAGATAGTCTCGATCGATGACGCAAATCTAAGGATCGATCGATGACGCAAATCGTCCAGAAGCTCCAATTTCTTCTTCAATGGCCGGCGCCTTCCGATTTCTGCACATCTAAGGATCCATCGATCAAGAAGAACAGACCTATATTCTCTATTATTCCTTCACCGGCGCCTTCCGATTTTTGCTCCAATGGCCGACCCCTTCACCGGCGCCGACCGCTTCGACACGGAGGAGCCTCAACATTCAAGCACTGCTCCGTGGTGACAGACATGGCGGTGCGGATTTGATCGTTGTCCCTCTTCAGATCTGTGATCTGAACCTGCAGATCGTCCAGAGGCATCTGCTTCTTCATCCGAGATCTACTCCCCGATTCACGGTTGGATTCCATCTTGTTCCTCTTCCGCTCGTAGATCGGTATTCAACTGCCGCGAGTCCTCCTCCGCGCTCGATCTCCGGCGGTGCTTCTCGACGCTGCTCGTGATTG
Organism: Persicaria maculosa; assembly: GCA_963922045.1. Lineage (NCBI taxonomy): Eukaryota > Viridiplantae > Streptophyta > Magnoliopsida > Caryophyllales > Polygonaceae > Persicaria > Persicaria maculosa. The sequence goes on from OY998253.1 coordinate 15,765,571, forward strand.
TTTCTCCTGAGAAGTTTCCGCTAGAAGAAGCCATAGATCTACTCCTTGATCCTTCAATTTCAATTGATTTGCTCATTGATCCTCCAATTTCAATTGATGACACGCCGGAACAAGGGGAAGCAGCAAGGTGGCGAAGGCAGAACAATGGTGGAAGATAGGGGAGATAGAATCGGCGATCGGAGAATCAGGAGAAAAGCCGACGAGATCTGATTCTCTATGGAAGGAAGATAACAATATGGGATTGTTGTCCTCTCTGTATCATATGGTTTCCGTTCAGAGCGAGGGAGGTAGGAGATCGGGGGATATACGGGGAGGGGGTTTAATTAATGTAGGGTAAACTTGGTATTTTGAAATGTTTTTGGACATTTAGCAAAAGAAAGATTATGATGGACATTTAGCAAAAAGGTCATGTAAAAATGGACTTTTAACCAAATATCTTCAATAATATTTTATACAACATCATTAGTTACAAATATATATGGCAAAAAATAAATAGTTTATAATTTGATAGAAATATATCCAAATTTTAAATTTTTTATGATTATATAGTCAAATGAATAAGAGTTAAATAAAGAAATAATTATTTAAAAATATATGAAAATATTTTTATTAAGAAAAATCAAATGACATGAAGTCAAATGAGACAAAAAGGGCTATTTGTCCCTTAAAGTTTTTTTAATATACCAATTTGTTCACAATAGTACTTTTAATATACCTATTTGTTCATTAAATCTTTTAATATATCAATACGTCTTAGGGGGGTCATTTAATATACCTATTTGTCTTTTCGACCTATTTTAATGTGTCAAAAAATTGTAAAATATCATTTTTTTATAATTTAATATTTATTAGTAAGAAGTATTAAATTGTAAAAAAATATTTGATACTCCCGCTATTAAATATTTATTAGTAAGGAGTATAATTTTTAACTTATTAAAATACTTGTCTAAAAGTAAAGATCGGAGGGGGTAATTAACAACCTAGTATCAATTATTACAAAAAAAAAATGTAAATTAAGCACAAAAAACATGAGAAGGATAAAATGAGATTTTTGTGAAATACTCCCGCTATTAAATCATTTTTGTGAAATACGGAGTAAAGTTTACCGAATAATAAAATGAGTTTTAAAATGAAGGAGAGGATAAAGAAAAGCATGCGAAGGAAGGAGCATGGAAATCCTGAAAACCGTAAGCACGGGCGATAGTAAATGTGGGTCAGCCTTCGCCCTTCCCTTGGGATCCATCTTTTATTTTATTTTATTTATTGTTGCGTGCTTCAATTAATTTAGCCACCCAAAAATAATTCCCAATTAAATGCGGTTTATGGGGGGAGGTGGGGCCCATCTGCAGTCTCAGTGGCGTGTCAGCCATCGATTGGGCGTGAAGACGTCATGCTGGGTGGATGAGCTCACCCCCAAACCTGAAACTTGATGGTTTACCAATACGTGTTAAACTCATATCACTGCTTCCAACCCAAAGCACAGCTTTATAGCTTTACTGAAAAACATACTTAAATGTGCTTTGTTTCATTTATAACACCTTACACCACCCATCAATTTATTTACAAAGAATACTCCGTAATACATCCGGAGTATTTAAACATTAATAAAAAAATATAAATATAAATAAATAAATCCATTTTTGCTATAATGTGTTTTCACAAGTTAATGTTCCTTGAATTAGTAAATAAAGAACGGGCATCCGGGATTCGAACCGAGGATCTTCGAATACTACCTGCAAATATTTTCCAGTTGAGCCATTACGGAATGGTTTTAATGTTCCATATATGTTAAACAATCCTTGACCTTGCGACAAATAAAACCCACTGCATAGGTTTATTGATATTTGTCGTTAACTGTTTTTTAAATAATAAAAACTATATAAAATATTATTTTAAAATTTTCTTAAAACAATTTTGTACTTATTAGTAATAAGTATGAAATTGTAAATCAAAATAATTATTTTATCTATTTTTAAATAATTTTTTTAAAATATAAATAAATAATAAATGAAAAAAAGAAATGAAGATGGTATAATTTTATGTACACCGCTAATTTTTACTATTTACACCGCAAATCCACCGCATAGGGATGCGGTGACTTAATAAAATTTTAGCCCGACATACCGCATGTACATGTGGTATGTATGTTGACCGTATGAAAACACCGCATGTATGTGCGGTGGGTTAGGTTTAAACGGAGTCCGTAATACAATAATCCGGTTGGGTCATAGTTATCCGAAACCTACCGCATTGGCATGCGGTGGCTTTAAAAATACCGCTTACCCATGCGGTATGTTTTGAAATTTGGGTAAAACTCATACCGCATCTCCATGCGGTAAGTGTTTTTACCGTTGTGGCAACGGTAACAATACTTACCGCATACCCATGCGGTATGATTTGTTACCGTTGCCACAACGGTAAAAAAATACCGCATGGAGATGCGGTATGACTTTTACCCTTGGGCCCCATTATAAATAGGCGTGGGGGGCCCAATCTTCTCCGATCTCTTTCATTCCGAGGCCGACTCGAATCTTCTCCCATTCTTTGATTCCGAGCCCGACTTTTGGATCCGTCCATTCCCCGTCCCCATATCTACCACCACTCTGTACCCGGGTTTTAAGATGGTGAAGGACAACCGTGGAAAAGCCGTAGCTGATGACGTCGGTCATGTTCGAAGACATCCGTTACAGGTAACATTTAATGTTTATAATAATCAATTTGCTTTATTTGTTAATTTGAAGGAAATAGTGTTAACATTTCATTGTTATATATAATGTAGCCGGAGCCCACTATACAGAGGCGGAGGACGACAGATGTACCGCCACCGCTGGAGACACAGCCTCACCCTACGGTATATTAAAATTGTTACTAGGTGTAAGGAAATTGATATCGAATAAGTATATATTTCTGTTTTCTTAGGAATTGATAGTATGAGGTTGAAATCATTTATAAACCTTTGGAAAATCTTGCAACATTTAGCCAGTCATACGATATAGTATTGTATTCGAGCCATAGGATTCTGACAAATACTAGGTGTAGGGAAATTGAAATCGAATAAGTATATATTTATGTTTTATTATGAATTGTTAGTATTAAGATGATATCATTAATAAACCTTACGAAAATGTTGTCACATTTAGACAATCATACGATATAGTATTGTAATTGAGCGATAGGATTCTGACAAATATATTTTAAAATACACAGTCTTTGTTGTCGAGAAATTTGGGAGAGAGGGTAGTATTACAATCTGCTAGGAGAGCTGCCATTAGGGAGAGGCAGACGTTGCAGGGTGCATCCGTTCCGATGGAGACGGATATCGACGCGGTAGATGATGATACCGCGACTGCCGTCAGGGAGACCCGGATGTTGGAGGATGTAGTGGATCCTCCGGAGAGGGACACTGAGACGGTAGGAGCTGATACTGGGCACACGTCCCAGTCATCTATAGAGACATATCACAGTCTGCAGCAGATTGAGCTGCACTTGATGTCTGACCACACGGATGACCCAGTGGTGCGGTCGACTGGAGAGTCTGGTCAAGGCGACCAGGGTATTGAGATGCTGGAGGAGTACCTACGAGGGGACCGAGCACGTCATACGGGTGAGCACTTGCAGACTTGAGCTGAGAGAGTGGTAGAGCAGGTGCAGACTTATCCTGACAGTTATTGGGACTACTTTGGGACTCAGTTTGCGAGCGAACAATTGAACTCGTATGACGACACGGCACCTCTGTTCGGAGATGTGGGTGCTGGGATGAGTCATGCTCGAGGTGGCGACCAGGAGCCATGGGCCGTTGCGCAGATAGATTTTGCGTCGTTCACCCCGGTCGGTTCTACGGGTGTAGGGAGGACGCCTGGGAGTCAGCATGCGGTGCCATCGTCGACGCCGAGGACCGCCGAGCCTGAGCCGATCATTGAGCTTCAGCTTGCGACGCCGAGGACTGCCGAGCCTGAGCCGATCATTGGGATTCAGCTTGCGACGCCGAGGACTGCCGAGCCTGAACCGATCATTAGGAGTCAGCAGGCGGCGCCATCAGCGACACCTACGAACTTGGAGGGTGTGCCGATTGCCGGGGGGCATGAGATGCATGTAGGTGGACAGAGATGTTCTTCGGCCCCACCTACTGAGTCAGCTGGACCTTCGAGGCATGTGTTGCTGGATATGGGAGGAGTCCAGATGCATGATCCGATGTGGGGGGCATCTGATGATGTTCGTCAGGATTTGGGAGGAGACCAGGCGGCACAGCCCCCTGTCCGTGCAGTGCAGAGGAGGCGGAGACAGCGTGGAGAGAGCAGTAGTGCAGGAGGTGATGGGCAGCATGGCGAGCCTAGCAGGACAGGGGCCATTCGGGCTGTTCAGCCCGAATGGCCGGGGGGGCCATATACTGTTTCCCTTCTGCGAGACTACGAGACGCACATTGCACAGGCCATTTGGAGACGGGAGGACGAAGCCTTGCGTAGGGGTGTGCGTGCGCAGAGACGAGGGCAGTCGCTGGGCCGTGTAGAGGCGTTGTTGGAGGTCGATGGACGGGAGTCCATCGACCTCCAACAACGCCTCTACATGCGGTATACACCGCTTATACACCGCTTATACATGCGGTATACCGTACCGCATGTATAAGCGGTGGTTAACCGCATATCAATGCGGTATTCAAAAAAGTCCGGAAACGTAAAGGCACGGGTACACCGTGATCTTCTTCCGCCATCGGAGTTGGTCGTCCAAATTCCATCGGTCGAAGGAGAGCGAGCCTCTTATAAAAGTACGAAACTGATAGATTCCATCGTGAGTTTCGACGAAAGTTCCCAGCTTCGTCCTCTTGTAAGAGGTTCATTCTCCCTTAACAGATGTAATTTAGACGCCCACTCCCATGACGAACGAAGATCACGGTGTACCCGTACCTGTACGTTTCCGAAGCATTTACAGTTTTGTTTGGATGATCAATAGTCATCCGCAGGATAATGTTAAAGACGTCATGGGCGTACATATATACTATCACAACGTCTTTCACAATATCCTGCGGATACCTATTGCATTTTATTAGATCGAAGCTACATAACCCCACATCGAAGCGATATAACCCGAGCAACATGCCAGCAGCCTGCGATTTCAATCAAAAGACACAAATCGCCGGCCGTGGCATGTTGCCTAGGCTATCATCGCTGTTGAGCCATGAAAAAATCATAAATTTTATATAATTTATAAGACGAAGCGATATAACCCGTGCAAACTAGTCAACGGTCAAAAATTTCGTTCCGAAGACACAAATCTTTGGCCATGACTAGTTCGCACAGAGTATCATCGCTTTTTCGCCACGACAAATGTCACGAACCGGCCATGGGGGTATATATAGATACATACCGCATGGCCAAGCGGTACACGGTGCTTCACCGTTTACCTATGCGGTGATGTACCGCAGACATATGCGGTACCCATAGCACCGTGCACCTATGCGGTGGGCCCACAAATTCAAATAATTCAACACCAACGGTCATCTGGAAACACCGCATGACTATGCGGTGTTACTGTATAAGAAGTCACCCGCTCTCCGTTGGAATGCATCCAATCCCATCACCCCCCATCAACGGTCATTTTCTAATATGGTTAACGACGACACCAGCCGACGACCTTCAAGCCCGGGGGAGGAAGCACCTACCGCGACGCCAATGGCCGATAACTCACCACCACCTCGTCTTCCAGTATGTGATTAATGTTTATCATTTGGAATGTCGTTGTAGGTAGAATATAGGTACTGGAATCATATGGAATGGAAACACAAGATATAGGTACCGGTTATGTAGGGGAATAAATTAGGTTTTGAAGTAGAGCAGACAGAAATCATGACTGGTTCGCGTAATATATATGCACTGTTTGCATGCTGGCAGCTACCACTGGAGGAGCAGGCTGATCCGATGCCGGAAGACGGTCAGGATGATGAGGCCCGTAACCAGGAGTACCGCGATTACACTCCCGAATTTGCTACATCCCAGACGTGGACCAATCGCGACGATCTCCTACAACACTGTCGTGGCACAGCATTAAAACTTAATATGGTTTTGACAATCAAGCGTTCTTGGGGGAGCACTCCTACAAGGCGTGGGAGTCTATTGCTCGCATCTGAGAAGTACGGCCAGTACACTCCCCGTAAGAGACAGCGAGTAGCTGGAGATGATGCAAGCGGGAACACGCGCAGAGCTGTTTCGAAGATAGAGGGGTGTCCGTTTGCATTGTCTGGCGTGGAGTTCAAACGGGGCGAATGGGGCCTGGACGTTATTCATGGCAAGCACAACCATCTACTCCCCGGTGCATTGAACGGTCACCCGTACGTCGGACGGATGGATGCAGATGAAAGAGACACTACGTTGGCCCTTACCGTCGCTGGTACCCCACCAAAACCGATTTTAGCTACATTGAAGATGACAGCTGACGCATGTCAGAAGCTGAACTTCACATCGCGGCGCCAAGTGTACAATGCGAGAGCAAAGTTTAAAGCTGAAGCGAGAGGAGATCGAACAGTCTCCCAGGAAGCACTCCGCATTTTGCGGGATAAGGGTTACTACTATTGTACGAGGAGATCCCCTGACGATCCCAACAGGCTTCAAGATCTATTCATCGCCCATACAGACGCTCGCCATCTTCTAGCCATGTTTCCATACGTCGTCCTCGTCGATAGTACATACCGGACGAATGCGTAAGTTTCTATATACACTTATTCTTTTACCCATTCCCACCACGGCATGCGAACTCAAATATTTCATTGTGCAGGTACGGGATCCCTTTGTGTGAGTTCGTTGGATTTACTTGCACAAACAAGAACTTCGTCATCGGGTTCTACTTCATGTCGCACGAGAACACAAATACGTACATTTGGGCGTTGGGGCGGCTCGTTTACCTCATGCGAGGTAATCTTCCTAACGTTATTGTCACTGATCGAGAGTTGGGGTTGATTGCGGCGCTACGAGAAGTTCTTCCCAACGTCAGGCACATGTTGTGCACAGTGCACGTCCTCCGACGATGCGAAGAAGCTGCTTTCTAGAAGTCAAAGAATCTTGATGTTGCTAGGCGTTTCAAGAACGCATGTGTTGGCCTGTTCAAATCTAGATCGGTTGAAACTTTTGCCGCTAGAAGGAGGGGTATGCATGCAGAGTGGGGGCATATTGAAGGGCTTATGCCGTATTTGGAGGCGATGTGGTTACGAGATTACTCGGAGCAGATAGTTCGTGCATGGACAGACGCAATCCAGCATTTTGGTACGACCACGACGAACAGGTGCGCCTACGTTTTCAATATAAAATTCATTATACACGTAATTTGTTTAGGTATAACGATTTTCACCTGCATTTCTCACTTATCTTTTAGGGTTGAGGCTGCTCATTCTGTGTTGAAAAAGACCTTAAACTCTGCAGTCGGTGATTTCACTCACGTGATAAACACAATCGATCTGATGATGGCGGATCAAATATGGGAGGTGAAGAATACATTGGGGAGAGCGAACAACACCTGGCCTACAGACTCCCACGACCTATGGATTTTCGATCGAATTCGGAATATTGTGTCGAAGGAATGTTTCAACTTGTTGTTCGAAATCTACACAAAGATGGAAGCCGAGCCACCGTCGCAACCATGCAGAGATGCATATTGGAGGGACGTCTACGGTCTTCCATGCACACATGACATGCAAGCTTGTCGAGACACGCAGATACCCATCAGACCATCCCAGATACATAATTTTTGGAAGCAATTGGATTTCAAGAGGCCTCATGTTGACAACGTCCAGGATAACACTCCACTCAGCAGAGCTGATGTGGACATGTCGCGCATGATCAGTTTGTTCCAGAGCGGAGCTATGGACGAGGATACTCGTTGGAGAATCGCATCGGCATTCAACGACGGGGATCGTCCGTCCCAGACACCGTTGACCACCCCTGACCCGGAGGACCGTAGACCGCCCGGGAGACCGAGGACTCGCCACCCCTGTCAGACGAACCCTCTACCTTGGGAACGTGAGCGTGCTCGGGCTCAACGCCATGCAGATAGACAGGCGACCACTGGATCCGCACGAGGGCGAGGCCGAGGTCGGGGTCAGCCGGCATCAAACGAAACAGATGACGTGGATGGTACTGAGGAGGCCACTGGGTCCAACGACATTGCCATCGACGACCCTCCTAGGGGCCGAGGAGTAGGCAGAGGCCGAGGACGGGGTCGTGGAAGGGGACGTGGATGAGGTCGATCGGCGTCGGAGCCAGCTCCGGAGATTGTAAGTGACATTCCAACACCAGCAGCTACGGCGCTTCCACCACAGAATCTACCTCGAGTATAATTCAATTGGGGCACTGGCAACGTGGACGAATTCATGATTACTTTCGTACGAGCCGTGACAAATGTTGCAGGTGATGGTCACTGTGGGTATAGGTCTTTAGCTTGTCTTCTCAACTTGGGACAAGACGCATGGCCTCGAGTTCGACGAGAGCTGGCCGTTGAGTTGCAGGTGCATTCAGATTGGTACCATTACTATCCGGCCTTACAGGAGCTCATCATGAGGGTCAACTATTTCGGCACGTGTCATGATGCTACGTATTGGATGGAGATTCCGATCATGGGCGAGGTGTTTGCCACGCTTCACCAGCGTCATTTGGTGATTTTGTCACAGATGATGCCTATGTTGTGCCTACCTCTGTACGCCACCGGTGGCCCGTCAGTACCGGCCTATGAGGAGCTAGATGGAATAGCTTTAGTTGGCAACAGCAACCATTTCGTTCCGGTACGTTTCGTATTTCGTATTCATTAATTTGTTACTGTTTTGTTTCTCTTTTCTAACATCAATATTAACCTTGTATTCACAGATTTGGTTGTTGCCTGGTTCACCTCTTCCTCCAGTTTACGTCACATGGACACGGCATCACGATCGCACTGTCGACGGTTGGGACGAGCAGTTTGCAGCGAGGATTGCACGATATAGAGCTTACCGCCGTCGTGATGGTGGCCGTCCCCTACCGTATTAGCATTTCCCACTCTCTGATGTCATTTTTCGAACTTCATATGTTCAATTGGGTTGTATCTTTCTCTATTCCATTTCACATCCGAACATCCGAACTCCATATTTTCGTCATCGCTTATATCTATCGCACTTTCGTTTTAATCACTTTTGTTTTCAATTCAATATATGATTTTTTTCAGATCACGGCGTTTATTAAAAGTTAATTCCACCGTAGTAGGATATACCATTGCAATGTCCATGGATTATACGATAAATTCGTAGTGTGGACGCATACCGCAAGAGCTCTCCTAAATTAAAAAAACAAAAATAAAAAAATAAGATGAGAAGATAACAAAAGAAAAGGCACAAAATGTCAAAAAGAGCTCTCCTATAAAACAGAGCAAATAAACAAAAGAGCCAACCTTGGGATACACACGTGCTAAAATGCGCCCCCACCCCCTCCTTCCCTCCCTACATTCCACTTGACATTCCATTTTTCCGTATTTCCTCTGTTCCCATCTCCTCATTTTCTTTACCGTATCAATTACTTCCAAATTTTCCCCATTTGCTAAATTAAAGCTTTTTAAATTTCGTACGCTGCAGTTTTCGTGTGATCTTGTTCGTCCTCTGCACCCACTCTCTCTCCTCCGACGAGAGTTTCCATCTCTGCAACTAAAAAAACTCCATTTTCAATCAGGAAGAAGCTTCAAGCTTGGGAGAGCTACAATGATGAGTTGCTCATCAAAAGTTCCATCTCTTTTTGGGTATTTGAAAACAAAGTGCCTTTAAAGATTAGATTTTTTTAAAAATTGAGCACTTGATAATCCAACCCCACCTCCTTTGATCCGCGTGCTTGGATGCAATTCAAGGGAAAAGAGGGGGGAAAAGAAAAGAAAAACCCTTTCTTGAACCTTAGATAACTGTGAAATAGGCCCACCCTTTTAGGATTCAGTACTTTTTTGCAGGGTTTTTGTTCCTTCATCTTGATTCTTTGTGAGAGCTCTTCATCCCTTTCTCTGCTTCTTTGTCCCCCACCTCTCTTACATAGGAGTGTATTTTATTTTATTTTTTTATTTTATTTCAGTGTTCTGTCAATTTGGGGTTGATGGGTGAGTTTTTTCCATCTGGGCTGGTCTGGATGATGAACTGGGTGCAGTAAATTCCCCACCTCTGGATGTTTTCTCCACTGAGTTTGGTCATCTTGGAGAGATTTTTCTAGGGTTTTTGAGAGATCAGTATATGGTTGGTTGACTGTTACAAATGTGGGGTTCACTATAGTGGCTCAAGTTCAAACCTTTTTTTTGGGGGGTGCATTGATTTTGTGATGGCTTCCATGGAGGAGAAGATGAAAACTTGTGGGCCACCTAACCTTCTTGAGGAGATGAAGATTTTGAAGGAAATGCAAGATCACAGTGGTTTGTTTCTCTAAAAATTTTGAGTTTGTTGTCAAATTTTAGGGTTTTACTGCATAAAGATTAGTCCTTTTTTTCACCCACATGCCATAAAAAACCCATCTTTTTACCCCTGAGCTCAGAGTTTGTTGTTGATTCTATCTGTTTTTATTTTAAATGCAGGGCTTAGGAAGGCCATACACTCTGAGCTATGGCATGCTTGTGCTGGACCTCTGGTTTCATTGCCCCAGGTTGGGAGCCTTGTTTACTACTTCCCACAGGGCCACAGTGAACAGGTTCAGTTTAACCTCATATCTACATTTGGTTTGTTATGGTTTTTTTATCATGTAAATTAGGGTTGCAGTTGAAGAGATCTTTTCATTTTTTCTAAGCTTTGAGGTTGATTTGTAGTTGTTTTACAGAGGAACACATTTCATAGTCTCTGATGAAATTGCTTGATTGTATAATTAGGTGTTTCTAGTGTAATTGATAGGGCTATACTGATGATTTTGAGCCTTGCTGTTCATTGTTACTTGTGGGAAATCATTTGAATGTTTCCTCTTTTATGCAGGTGGCAGTTTCGACAAAGCGGTCCGCAACCTCGCAGGTCCCTAACTATCCAAACCTTGCACCCCAGTTACTATGTCAGGTCCACAATGTCACTCTCCATGTATGTGAGCTTCTTCTCAATTCCACAACTTGATTTTGTTCATGAACTTTCAAGCTTGCAAGCAATTGCAAACAATTTCTTTATGGCGATCCTCACTTTTGATCTTACACTGTTATTAGGCAGACAAGGACTCAGACGAAATCTTTGCCCAGATGAGCCTTCAACCTATCAATTCTGTAAGCATAGTTACTTAGGTCTTCCCATGTATTATTCAGTACCTTTTTTCTGAGCTGCAAAGCTGAGTTCTTGTTTGTGTAATCATGTTATGGTGATGAATTAGGAGAAGGATGTTTTACCCATATCAGACCTAGGTATGAGACCCAGCAAACACCCAACCGAATTCTTCTGTAAAACACTGACTGCGAGCGACACGAGTACTCATGGCGGTTTCTCAGTGCCCCGTCGTGCAGCTGAAAAGCTTTTCCCTACATTGGTATGGTGTATTCTTACACTCACCTTTTACAGTGATTTCTTGTATCATACAACTTATTTTCTTTTGACGAAATCTGGTTAGGATTTTTCAATGCAACCTCCGAATCAAGAGCTTGTCGTCCGAGATTTGCATGATAACACATGGACATTTCGTCATATATACCGCGGTAAACTATCTTTCCTTTGTGGGTCTGTAAAACATCTTGATTTTTTTATGAGCCTGTTTTGATCCTTTGTATCTTGCACTGTTTTCTATCTTTTCTCTTCAGGGCAGCCGAAACGACACCTTCTCACAACAGGTTGGAGCATCTTTGTTGGTTCAAAGCGACTTCGAGCAGGGGATTCTGTTCTCTTCATCAGGTAAAATGGTTAACAGTTCAGCTGTTTTTGTTAGTTTTGTATGTGGTAAATTGTTGTTAAGATTTCGCCTTCCTTCCAGAGATGAGAAGTCTCAGCTAATGATCGGAGTGAGACGGGCAAACCGCCAGCAGCTACAATGCCCTCGTCTGTCTTATCCACTGACAGTATGCACATTGGCGTCCTTGCAGCTGCAGCTCATGCTGCAAACAACAGAAGCCCATTCACCGTGTTTTACAATCCAAGGTGTGCTTGTAATAACAAATCCCTCCTTTTCTGGCTCACTTACGGGTTTTAGTTTTCGGAACACACTTGTGCAATGCTATCAAGTCATCTTAAAACCTTGTATACAGGGCATGTCCTTCGGACTTTGTTATCCCGGTGAATAAATTCCGCAAAGCAGTTTATGGGACGCAGATTTCGGTGGGCATGAGGTTCGGGATGATGTTTGAAACAGAGGAGTCAGGCAAACGCAGGTAAACAGAAACCCTCCATGACCTCATCTCACACAGCAATTATGTACATTTTCCGCTTGGCAGGACCATTGTTTCTTAAATGTAACGTGTACAGCCCATGTATTCATCTCTTAGCTGCAAAGGCATTAAATCCTCTCCCCGAATCATAAACAGTTCCTCATTTATGTTGCCTAATCTTTATAAGACGCCGCAGACAAAACAGCGAAATCAGTACATCAGTACTTTTATGATCCTGCATCATAAGTACATGATGCCGTTTGATGTCAATGTCATTGAATTTCTGCTATGTACTATGCTGTTTTAGGTACATGGGTACTATAGCTGGAATAAATGACTTGGATCCGCTGAGGTGGCCCGGATCAAAATGGCGTAGTTTGCAGGTACGGAATGATCTTTAAGAGTTCTAACATGGTATCAGCAACTGCAATTTCTGTTCCGACTTAAATGAGATGTGGTGTTGATGATGTTTGGTACTTTCTGTGTGTCGTGGATTAGGTGGAGTGGGATGAGCCCGGGTGCAGTGATAAGCAGAACAGGGTGAGCCCTTGGGAGATTGAGACCCCGGAAAGCCTCTTCCTGTTTCCTTCTTTGACATCGGGATTCAAGCGTCCATTCCTTCCTGGATATTTGGGTAAAGAAGAAGAACCCGTCTGAGTGGTTTCCAGTTTTAACATCAACTGTCGGATTTCATGTGCTAATGAAGTGTTTTGTTGGTTGCAGGGGGAGAGTATGAGTGGGGAAACCTAATGAAGAGACCTCTCATATCGGTACCAGATGGGGGAGTCGGAAGCCTTCCATATCCGATGGTCCCAAACCTGTGTTCAGAACAGGCGATTAAGATGATGCTGATGAGAAACCAAGCCATGAACTATCCTCCGATTCAAGGCTCTTGTTTAACTACCCCTGTGTCTGAAGGAACAAAGCCGAAAGTGCAGGCTTCGGCTTCAGCACACATGCAGATGAAGCCTCAGTTGATGTCATCGCCTGCAGCGTGCAACGTTTTGTTGAACCCTCCAATGTGCCATGACCAGCCTCCCCAAGGAACCTTAGTCGTTGAAGAAATGCATGTCAACAAGATGAATGCATATCAAACACACCCTTCCACTGATTTGGAGAAAGCTAAGAGAGCAGAACAGATGGCTGCAGTTGAATCCAAGAAGGTTGCTGAGGGGGATTCAGCGGAGAGGCGTGATGCAGATAATAGCACTGTCAATCATTCTAACTCAGTTAGCAGACAGCACACTGTAAATCAGATGACAGCAACAATGGCAGCTGCATCTTCTTTAGACACAGGTAATCTCAATGGTCTCCTTCCGGGCATAGACGTACCAGATTGGCTACCATACAGCACTGCTTCAACCTTCCAATCCTTTCCCGGGTTGCCCCAATTACCCAGTTCACTACCCATATACGGTAAGCAAGATCCATCTGTGTCTGTACCTGGTGGGATCAATTCGAACCTGCTTCCTCCTGTAACCCAAGAGCTGTGGAATCAGCACTTGATTGGTGATGGTGGTTCGTACTGTCACCAAAGCCCGCAATTCATTAACATGAATGGCTTCGTAGACATGTCAGATGACGCCAATACGCAAAGTGGAATGTACAGTTCCATGAACTTTGATGGCATGATTGATCCTTCTGTTCCGGATGCTGTCCTGGGTGACCTAGGTGTATCAAAAGATGCTGCTTTCCAGTACCCCTCCGACTGTCTGGTGGGGAAATTGGGATCAAGCCAGGATCTTCAGTCTCAGATCACGTCCGCTAGCCTGGCTGATTCACAGGCGTTCTCCATACAAGATTTCCCTGACAACTCGGGCGGAACCTCTTCAAGTAATGTAGATTTCGACGAGAGCAGTCTCTTGCAGAACAGTTCTTGGCAACAAGTGAATCCCCTGCGTAGTTATACAAAGGTAACTCTAATGTGGGAATCATCATGGCTGTAAACTTGAGTGACTTGTGTTACAAATGTTAGAATAACTTGCTATGTCTGTTGCAGGTTCAAAAGACGGGATCAGTTGGCCGGTCAATTGATGTCACAAGCTACAGAAACTATGAGGAGTTGCGGTCAGCAATCGAGTGCATGTTTGGACTAGACGGGCTCTTGAGTGATCCGAGAGGATCAGGGTGGAAGCTGGTTTATGTTGATTTCGAGAACGATGTACTTCTCGTTGGAGACGATCCTTGGGAGTAAGTTTCATTTCCATTTTCATCCCTGAAAACAGGCACAAAATGTCCATGTTTTTGAGAGTTGAGATATTAACATCTTTCCTCTTTACCCTCTTGTGCTTCCAGGGAGTTCGTGAGCTGTGTTCGATGCATCAGGATCCTGTCACCAGCCGAGGTACAGCAGATGAGCGAGGAAGGAATGCAACTCCTAAGTGCCACCACTCCAGGAATCAACTATTCTTAAAAGTAGAGGAAGAGTTGGAAGGGGGTTCGGTGATGAATTGGATCGTTAGGATCCATTAGTAATTCCACTAGTCATCAGTAGTTGGCAATGGTGGCCACAAAATGTGTTTCTGAGACACTGTGAATTGAAATTAGGCAAGTTTTAGTTAAGACCTACAGTTTCTAGTGACATGTAATGTACTACTAATAGATAAGCTGTACTCTATCTGGATCCACAAATGAAGAGCTTGAAAAGGGATCCTTTCAATAGTTCTTTCCTGGACTAATTCTAGACCACAACAGTGCAACTTCATCAAACTAAAAATCAACACCTCCAGTACAATCTACATCTTTGTAGCAAACCATGAGTTCATGACTATATTTTAATTCACAGCAATCTACATCCTCTATTGATGATTGATTTCAAAGTTGAAATCAATCAATCTTTGATTCTTGTTTCTTTTCCCTCTTAGTTTCCCCAGATTCAGATCTCTCTTTGTAAGTAAAGTACGTCGTACTAGCAATAAGCCATCACTTTGGCAGAACTTAGAGTCGAATTGCACCTTCATCAAGCACCCCATCCTTGCAAAATGCATGCTTCATCCAAATTGTTTATTCCAACTGAGCGTATGAAAAAAAATGCATTACAAGGGGCAGCTTTGTTCAAACGTTACTTGAATCAGCACTTCGACAGCAGTTTTGTTCAAGGGTTGAATCAGCACTTCGACAGCTACACCAAATGATCACCTTGTCCAATCTCATAGTTCAATTACTGGTAGACTTGTTCTATCTGACTAATAATTTTTGGGTTCAATACAAGAAACATGCATGAGCCATACCTTCCACGAGAGATGACAACGCAGGTAAAGATACCAGGGAACTGTCATACTTGAATATTTTTCATATGACAAAAGATTGAGGTGGATGAACAAATAGATTTGCTTTCAAAAGGGGGCAGTTTGATCATACTACAGCAATGGACGATGAACATATTTCGATGTTCATGCTTTCAATTTTAAACCATCAGTACTATATAGTCTCCCTTAACATCTAGATCAAATGCAAAAACAATACTCAGCCAAACCAGAAATACCTAATCTGAAACACAAACTGGCATGCATTATAGAATCCATGTGAGATGCAAATCCTCAAGCCAAATTGAGTAAAGATCAGAATTATCATCCATAAACACAAATTGGAGAGGTGAGTGATTACTGCTTCTTCTCCTCCGCTTTCCTCGGCTGTAGAGAAACACATAGCCACACTATCAATATGAAGCTAATGAATCCAACTTGATACAGTCCTATTCAATCAGATGCTCTCTAGTTTCTACCATGGATGGCCATCTTATAAATTACTCATGAAATTCTACAGGAAAGCACTCCTCTTAAGACATTAACAAGAATGGAAGCAAATTAATCACCTCAAACAGAAGTTCTGCAAAGTCGTACAATTGTTTCAAAAAAACAAAACAAAAAAAAAAAACAGTTCTTCAAGTTCATTGAGCTTCTCATTTGCTGATGAATTGCAACTCTGAGGGAAAATCAGAGGTAACCAAATTCTTCTTCAGCCACATACAGGTATGATGATAAACACACAATCGAAGGAGTAGAAAAATACAACGAATCGAACAAGAGCATCAGAACACAAGCGATAAACTTCTAGGGCAAAATCGAAAAACAGACGACCTAAAGGTGCTCGACGAAATGCCGCAACGAAAACAAACAAATCCACAACAAATCAAAGACGGAGAGAAGAAAGAGCGAGCACCTTGGTACCGGGAGCCGGTTGGTGGATCTCTTCCTCGGGGATGAGAACAGGCCAGGCCTCGCCGGCGTCGCGAAACATCTGCTCGGTCTCGAGGAACTGGCCTTTCTCAAGGATGGAGGAGCGGATGGACTGGGCGGAGGTGGAGGCGGCGTCGAAGGACTCCTCGACGCCGTTGACGAAGGTGACGGTGATCTGCGGCGGCTGGGAGTCGGTGCGGCGGTTGACGGCGATCTGGCAAGCGGGGTTGGACTCCTTGGCTTTGTAGGAGGCACACTGAGCGAGGAACTCTACACACGTGGCGGCGCGTGTGTCCAGCGCGTTGAAGTCCAGTTTCACCTTCGATAGGAATTTTAACATTTTCCCCACTCTCTCCCTGTCCTCTCCTGAAGTGCTGCGGTGGTTTTAGTCGGAGAACTAACCGGCGGCTTTCTAGTTCGAGCTGGAATGGAACTATGGAAGTCTGACAAGAAGTAAATGGGCTGGGCAGTCAGAGACTCGATTTTGGGTTGGCCCAATTATAATTTTTTTTAAAAAATGGTCCAAAATTTTTGCAAAATAACCAAGTTCCGAAACTTATTTGGCAATTAGCCAAAGTAGGACAAAGTTGCGGTTTATAACCGTGGCTCTAACCCAGCTATAGAAAAAAAATAATAAAATAATAAAGTCGTTATTTGAAACAATGACTTTTTGGTTTTTTTTTTTAAAAAAATTTTCAGCCAAATTCGTCTTTAACATGATAAACTGAAAAAATATGTATAGGTAGTCGTTGTTTGAAACGATTGTACCTATTTTTTTTTTATAAGAAACCCAGAGTAGCTGTTTGAACACAACGACTCTAGGGTTTCTCCTGTATCAAACCGATCCTGTCTAATGTTTCACCCATCACCCGGGTGGGCCGGGTGATTAATCAGGTGAAAGAAATTAAAAAGAAAAGAGTTACAAGACATACTTAAAAAGCATCCATATTCGATAATTTTATAAATCGTGTCAACTTATGAATCTTACTGAATCAATGAAGACTTATTTCATACATTATATCACTATCATTAACTTATAAAATTAGTATTAGAAGTTTAATATCAAATTAGATGAGAGGATTTTAATTGGGCTACTAGGTTTGTAGGAAAAAAAAATATAGAAAAAACTAGATGCTTAGGAAACAAACTCATGTGGCCTTTTGCTTAATCTCTTTGCTGCATAGAAAGAGATTTACTCTCTCTACAAATCGGGAAAATATGATTTGATTAATCATGCACTAATACACTAAATGCTAACAAAGTTGTTGGAAAGAGCTAAATTGCTCACAATTGGCAAATTAGCCACAATTCACCCCCGATGCCCGAAATAGTATCGGACAACCCGATCTAGTGGAGGGATAGCCCAAAAACTAGCTCCCAACAACCCGACCTAGTGGAGAGAGTACCCGACAACTTCTCGGAGATTTGCCGTGAGGGATTCGATATTTGGATGACACGTGTCCCCCTTATTTGCTTTGCCATTGTTGAGGCGCATCGATCGGAACGTTTATGCCGAGTTCTCTCCAAGGCCCGTTGAATATAAATTGATGAAATTGAGAATCAAAGAAAGAGGAAAGGGAATGACTGATTTTCTCAGCTGTGTATTATTGTTCAAAAAGAACTGAACTAACTCTTATTATAGCAAAGGCTATTTATACTAAGTGGAAACAACTTGTTGCTCAAGCTACACATTCTAGAATGTGGTGACATCACTATGTAACGGAATTACATCACTCCCCCTCAAGCTGGAGTTGAGAGAAACAGGTTTACTACTCCAAGCTTGCATATAAGTTTCTTATGCTTCTCTTGACTCAGAATCTTGGTGAACAAATCTGTTGGTTGCTCTTTGGTGTTGATGTACTTTGCTTCAATTTCTCTCTTGATCACCTTGTCTCGGACTAGATGGCAATCAGCTTCAATATGCTTAGTACGTTCGTGGAACACTAGGTTCCTAGCTATGTGAAGAGCAGCTTGGTTGTCACAGTACAACTCAATAGGACCTATAGGTCTCATGTTCAGATCACTTAAAAGATTCACAAGCCATGTCACCTCACAACAAGTGGCTGCCATGGCTCTATACTTTGACTCAGCATTGGACATTGCCACAAATGACTGCTTCTTTGTTCTCCAGGATATCAAAGATGATCCTAAGAATATGCAAAAACCTGTTAGAGACTTCCTAGTCATGGGGCATGACTGCCAATCTGCATCGCAGTAGGCTCTCAGCTTTAGATCAGTTTCCTTTGCAAGGAGCAACCCCTGTTCTAGTGCTCCTTTCAAGTACCTAAGCAAGTGTTTGACAGCTCTCTAATGTTCCACACATGGAGTTTGCATAAACTGACTGAGCACCTGTACACTGTATGTAATGTCTGGTCTGGTGACAGTCAAGTAGATTAGTTTCCCAACTAACCTTCTATACAGATGTGGATTTCTCATTTGCTCCCCCTCTCTAGTGAGCTTGACATGAGTGTCCAATGGAGTGTGTAAAGGCTTGACATCGCTCATTCCAGCTTCTTCAAGCATCTCCACAGTGTATTTTCTTTGGTTTAGAAACACTCATGCTTGTGTTCTGTCGACTTCTATACCCAAGAAGTACCTCATGTCTCCCAGATCCTTTATCTGAAACTTACTTTTCAGAAAAAGCTTAAGCCTTTGTATCTCATCAGGATTATTCCCAGTGATTACCATATCATCTACATACACCAATAGTGCTGTAAATGCCTTGCCATTTTTCCTTGTGAATAAGGAATAGTCAGCTTTGCTTTGTATAAACCCTGCTTCCTGCACAGCACTAGAAAATTTTGCAAACCACTGGCGTGGTGCTTGTTTTAGTCCATATAAGGACTTCTGCAACTTACATACCATAGGTGACCCATTGGCCTCACTGTATATCTCCCCCTGAGGACAAGCACTAAGAGACTCCCCTTGTCTAGAATCTTGCAACCTCTTTAGGTGTGAGTAGGCAGGAGGGAGAGTCATGAACACCTCCTCATCCAAGTTACCATGGAGGAACGCATTGGTGACATCTAACTGGCATAAGAGCCATTCCTGAGCAGCAGCAGCAATAAGAAGGGTCCTTACTGTGATCATTCGAGCAACATGAGCAAATGTTTCTGAGTAGTCAATCCCCTCCACTTGTGTGAAACCACGAGCCACTAACCTGGCTTTATGGCGATCAAGAGTTCCATCACTGTGATACTTCAGTTTGAACAGCCATTTGCAAGAAACCACGGACTTTCCTACAGGTAAAGGTTGAACAATCCAGGTGCCATTTCTCTCAAGAGCATCTAACTCCACAAGCATTGCATCACACCAAGAGGAACTTTTTAAAGCATCACTAACAGTGGTGGGTTCAGATAGTGCAGTGGAGTTAGCAATAAAGGTTTTATAAGATGGAGAACAGGTGGAGTAAGAAAAGAGTGAAGAAAGCATGAGGATGAGTACAGGGAAAGGAAGAAGAAGAAGAAGCAATGGGTATACCTGCAGATTCCATGTAAACATAGTCCCTCAACCAAGCAGGGGGCCTGTGATCTCTAGTAGACTGTCTGGGTTCAGGCTCATTTTGTGGAGGAGGGAGAGGAGATTCTTCAAAGCTAATAGAGATGGGTGTGGGCTCATAGTCAGCATGTGAACTGACATTGAAAGTAGATGATGGTGAAGAGTGTTCTGTTGTAGGATCATCTGGAGAGATATAATCAAATGGAAAATGATGATCCACAAACTCTCCAAAGGATGGTGAATTTTGGCTAGGTTTGTGAGAGTCAGAATAAGCCTTGTAAGGGAAAACATTTTCAAGGAACTTGACATCCATGCTGATCATGATTGAATGTGACTTGAGATTGTACACCTTGTAACCTTTAATGCCAAAAGGATAGCCCAAAAAGATATCGGGGTCAGACCGAGAGGAAAACTTCTTTACTCTTGGATAAGTTGTCATGGTAATGTAGCCCAAGCAACCAAACACTCTCAAATGGTCATAAGCAGGTGGTGTTTTAAAGAGGAGTTCATGAGGTGTTTTGTGATTTAAAAGGGGATTTGGTAGGCGATTAATAATGTATGTAGCTATCAAGATGCTGTCACCCCAAAAATGGATTGGAGGATTGGCTTGAATCATGAAAGATCTAGCCATCTCAAGGAGATATCTATGACGTCTTTCCACCCTTCCATTTTGCTGAGGTGTGTAGGCACAAGACCTTTGGTGAACAATGCCAAGAGACTGAAGAAAGGTAGTCAAGGTGGAGTTAAGAAATTCAGTCCCTTGGTCTGTACGAATGGTTTTGACATGGGCATCAAATTGGTTTTGAGATCGAAGGATGAAAGTTTGAAGAGCAGAAGCTACGTCACTCTTGTGCTTTAGAAGGAATGCCCACACACTCCTAGATTTATCATCCACAATGGTTAGAAAGAACCTACACCCCTCCTTAGTTGGAGTATCATAAGGCCCCCAGACATCACAATGCAACATTTCAAACACATGATCGGCATAGGTAGTACTTGAAGCAAAAGGCAAACAAGTTTGCTTAGCTAAAGGACAAACAATACATTCATGAGGAAAAGATGATTCAATACTGTCATTTATAGTAGTAATGTGTTTAAGTTTCACAATATGAGCATGTCTAAGTCTCAAATGCCACAAGGCAGTCCGTTGTGTTAAACTGGAAACATTATTTTTGGGAAGAAAGAAAGGTAAAGAAGATATGGATGTAAGACTGTGATAGGAAGACAGCTTGAGATCACTAGGCATCACTCCATTAGTTTCAGGATCCATGTAGAACATGCCATCCCGATATCTACCATATGCTATCATCTTCATCTTTGTGTGGTCCTGAACAACACAGAAATTACAGCCAATAGACACATGGAAGTTGAAATCACGTACAAGTTTAGTGAGGGATAAGAGGTTGAAATGAAATGTAGGAACAAACAAGACTTTGTGAAGTGTGAGATTTGATAATTTAACAGATCCTATGTGTGTGATGACACAAGAACTACCATCAGCAAACTTGATAGTAGATGGGGAAGATAGTGGAACAGGATCAACAAGTAATGACCAATTTGAAGTCATATGATCTGTGGCTGCACTATCCATAATCCACACACTGTTTGAATGAACTGCATTAAAACAAAGGTTACCTGCAAGATGTGACTCATGTGTGGAATTATTAGCTTGCCTGAGTAAATTGATGATAAATCCAAGCAATTTCTGATGGTTCGCAGAGAGTCCTGAAGACGATGCACCATATCCACCACTGAGAAATTCCTTAGAAGCATTCACAACAACATTTTCTTTAGATATCCACCAGATGAGCCACTTGACTTCTTTTTCTGATCAGCAGTACTTGGCCTCTGAGTCCGAGGCTTGTACTTGCTCTTTGAGTGCCAGCTAGGGTAACCAATCAGTTCCCAACACCTCTCCATTTTGTGATTGCCTGAGCAATGGCCACACTTCAGACGCCTTGGTTTTTCCTCATCCTGTCGAGGAGTAAGAGCAGATCTCTTAGATTCCTCTTCCTTCTGCTTGGACATGAGAGCAGTGGAGGTAAGATCAGGCTTGTTCATCCTCTTCTCAGAGTATTTCTGGCCCTGATCTCCCTGCATAAGCAGTGAGTGTGCAACACTAGGTGATGGCAAAGGTGTGGTCATCAATATCTGCCTGCGAGCCCCATCATACTTCTCATGAAGTACTTCATGAGCTTGTTCTCCAAATCAGCTTCTTCAGCTTGCTTTTGAAGATCACACTCACATTTTCCACAGCGACACTTGATTGAAGAGTTCACCACTGACTGGCGTCTCCATAATCCTTTGAGCTTTGTGAAATACTCAGTTAATTCGAGATTGTCTTGCTGACAATCATGTATTTCTCGCTGGATTTCAAATATCAGAGGGCCATTTTTCTGGCCATAACTCTCTTCGAGATCAAGCCACATCTCTCTAGCTGTATCATATTCATCTATGGTGTTATATATGTCTTTAGACACCGTGTTCAGCAACAAGGAACACACCATATCATTGCATCTGTCTCACTGCAGTGCATTTTCCACAGATCTAGCTATAGATCCATCAATTAACCAAACTTTGTTCTTAACCGACAAAGCTTTTGTAAACGAGCGACTCCAGCGTCGGTAATTCTCACCAATGAGCTGGATAGAGCAGAGATTCATACCGGAGTTGTTTGAAGGATGGATGAAGAGCGGATTCTGGAGATTAGTCATGGTGATCTGATTTCCTCCTCGACGTCCACCATTGTTGCTCGAATTCGGGGAATCCGTTGGAGACAAAGTCGCCATTTCTGCCCGATGACAACTAGAGAAAGCTTGAGTGCAGAGAGTAGCACATATCTAGATCAGATCTCAGAGGAAAGTACATCACCTCGATGATGGATCGATTACTGCTCTGATACCATTTTGAGTAATTGATGAAATTGAGAATCAAAGAGAGAGGAAAGGGAATGACTGATTTTCTCAGCTGTGTATCTATATAAACTCTTAATTTAGAAGAGTTTGGGATGATGTGTCAATCTTAGAGGCATTTTAGGAGTCTTAACCAATCATTTTTTTTGCCATTTTTCTTTTATTTTCTTTAATTCTCCTTTTTTCTTCTTTTCCTTTTAATTCTCTTTTTTCTTTAATTTTAATATAACTAATGGGCTTAATTCAAAAGATTGAATTGAATCTAATATAAACATTGGACTTAATTCAAATTTATTTACTAACTATTGAGTTTAATTCCAAACATTGAATATAACTATTGATTATGACACATCATATTTAAACAATGTTATAATGATATTGATATTATTATTTTCTGAGATAATTATAAGATACATTTGTTGTAAAATTTCTTATCATTTTTATCTTAACATTTATTAATATTTTATAATATTTATATATGTATATATAATATTTTATTTAAAAAAAAACGCGCTATGGCGCGGGAATCGTACTAGTTATTGTTCAAAAAGAACTGAACTAACTCTTATTACAGCAAAGGCTATTTATACTAAGTGGACACAACTTGTTGCTCAAGCTACACATTGTAGAATGTGGTGACATCACTATGTAACGGAATTACATCACATAACAAATGACTATTAGTTCATAAGAACTAGCAAGTAACTATAAGAAAGAAAATATTCTTCTGGTCTATTTTTGCAACAACCTTTTTTCAGTACTCAGCATCGGTATGGTATCTCCTCAATCGTGGAAGGCACAACAACGCTAACTGAACAACTAGGCCACTGGACAGTTAATGCTTAGCTGCTTCATGTCCATTATTCGCATTGACTAATACTTGGTGTTGGTATATCTTCTCCGAAATCCAAGTTAAACCCTTACAATATACTCTCTGATTGACTCTGACTAAATAAATTAATCAATTAATTGTTCAAGTTTAAGCACAAATATAATTAACCAGTTCTGCGGTTCTGCCAATCCATTTCCGATCTACACACCCCTTCTCTCTCGTTTCCTCAAAAAATATCTCAATGTGCTTCTTCATTGCCATCTCATTGAATTGTCTTCTTCAGTCGTTCCATCTCATTAAATTTGTCTAGCAACTTGAGGTACCTACACTCTTCTAATTTCTATCATTATGGATCTCATAAATGTTTTTTCTTCGCTTTTCTTTTATATCTCAATCCCTAATTGCTACTCCGTATTAGATCACTATTTTCTCTGTTTAATTCATGGCATATTTAATTATATGCACTTGTTTATTACTCCAATATATATATGTATGAGAAATTTCACCCCTTGGTGGCGAGGTTTGACTTTTTTTTCAATTGTTATGCTCAAATCTTTTCACAATTTGGTTCGATAATAATGAGTTTTTAGACAAATTTTGTTCGCTAATCGAACTTGTTGAGTATACTTTAAAAGTCACGAGTAAATTTTACATTATGTAAATTTTATATTATATTACATATTTACTTTTGGTGAAATTTTTTTCCGCCTAAAACGTAATAATATTTTACCATATTTAAGGATAATCCACCTATTTTAATTTGCTATTTAATTATAATTATAATACTAGTACCCGCACTATGCGCAGGATTGATATACAATAGTTTGCAGATAGAGGTTAATTATATGATATAATATAGTACAATGGAGGTTATATGATACTGTATAATATAGTACAATACCCGCGCTATGCGCGGGATTGATATACAATAGTTTGCAGATAGATGTTATATGATATAAATATAGCATTGAGACAATGATGACATTATGAAATAACTAACTTCGACTTGGAGAATCGTCTTAAAATAAAAAGAGATCAAAGATCAAAACTGTAAGTGTAAATTGAAAAAATAAAGGCTAAAAACTATATGAAAAACTATTTCGGAGTTTCTTGTTGGATTCAAAATAAATAAATAAATGATCATAAAATCTAATTGAATAGGTTTATGCTAAGTGGAACACCAGAGATGATGGTACTACACCAACTAATATCTTCAGAACAACTGCAATAGGAAACAATAAACAATAGAATAAAATAAACCCTAAAAAGAAAGTAAACGACATGCCAATCCACATTTTAGTAACCTACCCCGAATTCACCTAACTGCCAGCAAGCAACATTTTGGACAAGAGTGTTTTCTGGGGACCCGTTGGGGTGCTGATTCACAAGGCTGGAATGATGGCGCGGGAGTTGGAGAAATGCAAATGGCTTCATGTGCGGGAAATCAATCAGCACATTATCTTGCTCAATCAAGACCTATTGTACCTTTGTTTTTCGAATCTGAATTTTAGTTGTCGAATGCTTTATTTGATATTGTATTCACTGATTTGAACTATTATATGGAAAATAAAGTCTAAAAACAGTAAAGTTCAACAAAACATAAATAAAGTTCAAGCTACTAAATATATCTATAAAAGTTGCAATTGCAAATATTCCATGAATATGTAATGAGCTTGGTTCTAGTTATCACACCATGAAACAAACCAAAAATTGCATTTTCACCAAGCTCACCCATAACAGCAGCTATTTGCTTTAAATGTGCCCCCATTCATCTATACCTAACCCCAAGTACATTCCCTAACTCAAGAGCGATGCAAATGACAGACATGCAAGCTAATCTATCATATGCTTCTAGCATGAAGCTCAATCAGCTTGTTAAACATCACCTAAGAAAACTTAATAAGATCATACAGATAAGAAAAAACAGCACAACCTGCACTTGGGAGAGTGTTCTTAGTATGAAAAGTGTCAACGACCTCGTAAGCATCTTGACCTGAAGTGATGAACAAAAGAACACCCGTGAGATGTCACTTGTTTCATATTTCAGTTCACATGGTAAACAAATTTAAATTGTAATGAATACCTAGTTATGTTAAATTCTGAAATACTTCTTTATAGACAACATTAGTTGTAGTGTTCAATGGTTGACCTTCCTTATCACATGACAAAATCTTCAAACCGAATTTTCTCTTAACCCTTGAGATTGCAACATACAACTGTCCATGAGTAAACATTGGTCTTTTGAGGTACAACCTAACTTCAGACAAAGATTGACCTTGGCCTTTGTTTATTGTCATTGCAAAACAAACCGCCATTGGAAATTGCCGTCTTTGAAACTTGAAAGGTAAAGTTGTGTTGGAAGGGGACATGACCACGCAAGGGATGAACACTTGATCTCCAACATTTTTGCCTAAGATAACCTTTGCCTCAATGATGTGGTTACTTAACCCGAGTGGTTATAACCTGGTTCCATTACACAAGCCAACAGATTGGTCTATTTTTCTCATTAAAATAATAGGAACACCAACCTTAAGTCTCAACACATGATTTGGGATGCCAGAACTTTTTACGTCGTTCAGAAAATCTGTAGAATAGAAAGGTTGGCCAACATGTATATATTCATCAGTCTTGTAGATACTAGTAGAACTGAAATAAACCTTTTCATCACCAGAGATTATAGACAGAAGGTAGTCATTGACAACATTTACAAACTCATGTGTAGGAGATAATATGGCTCTTTTCTGAAAATAAATGCCATCTGCGACATGTTGCAGAATAGAAGGGTATGTAGATTCAACAATTGCCGCAACATGGTCACCTGTGTGGGTAAGCAACAGATTAGGAGGTATCTCAATGGTAGATTTGCCACAACCATGCTCTCCCAATGTACCATATCCCACATAAGGATCCATTGAGAAAACTGTCTTAGCTCTTGGAGATCAGGACATGCAGAATGAACATTTAGCCTCATGTTTTTGGTGAGGGTAACCACCTTACAGGATTTCCACAAATAAGAAGAGTTTATTGTTTCTAAAACAATATCATATCTAGTTCCACGAGTAATGACTGGGAAGATTTGCCTAAAGTCACCACCCAACACAACCTTCCCCCCAAATGGTTGGTGTAAGCTATGCAGATTTGAGAATCTAAGCACATCTCTTAAAGTTCGATCCAGTGCTTCAAAACAGAACCTTTGCATGACAGGCGCTTCATCTCAAATAATGAGCTTTGCTTTACACAAAAGTTCTGCCAATGGAGTTCTAGGTTTGATATAGCATGTTGAATGCTCATCAATGTCAATAGGTATTGCAAATCGAGAATGAGTTGTTCTACCTCCTGGAATAGGAAGAGCGGCAATACCACTTGAAGCAACTGTAAGAACAATATCCCCTTTAGAACGTAAACCAGTAGAAAGAGCTATCCATATGAACGTCTTACCCGTTCCACCATATCCATAAAAGAAAACACCACCGCTATCTCTCGAAACAGCCGCCATAATCTCTTCATAAACTGTCCTTTGTTCATCAGTAAAGCTGGCCATTAAGTTACAATGCTCTATAGATAACTTATCTCTATCATAACGGAGTTCATCTTGAATGAGCCGATTACACCATTTTGTTATAAGGATGTCATTTGGAAGAGGCATAGGAGGGTAATTTCTAAGAGAACTTCCATTACGCTGAATAAGTTTCTCAATTTCAGCGAGTGCATAGTTTTTCAGTTGACTTTCATTCAACTGTAAATCTAAATACATAAAACATTATAATTACTCAAAAAGGAAAATACAATAAACTGATAGAAAAATGATAAAATATAATGCAAAAATATAGCATGTTTAGGGTAAAATTGCATGTATATGTGATATTGTTTGATGGAGAGCGTACAATGAAGAAATATTGAATAATACCTAAATATATAGAAGCTTATGTAACCAAAACCATTAGCTATTTATTTATATCATGAACAATGAGTTCCATCATTTAATACTGTCTAAATTATTCATACCCCCATCCACCCTTACCATCCAATGAAGGCTATGTACACGAATTTGTCCCTAGGTGTCAAGTAATAAAAAAGAAACACCTCAGTGATGGAGATAGAATGTTAATGGTTATGACTTACAAATTAATGCACATTTCACTTTCAAGGTGGAGGATATTGGTTGATAAACGAATAAAAAAAATTAAGATGAGATGAATGTTGTATATGACGGTAAAAAAAAATGAATAAGATGCCAACAAATAATGGGTGTTCAGGGGGATAAAGCAAACTCCCCGCAAAATTGTCACCTAGTGGTTAAGCTACAAGCGGGCGAGTTCTGGGATGCGAGAAGGAATCGGCGCGACGGGGTTCCAGGCCGGGGGACTAGGGAGCAATTAATCCAGTGGCATAGACCGCCCCTAGGGTGGATTAAGGTGAACACTGATGGCTCGATAAGAGGTCCTTTGGCTGGTGCTGCTGCTGGGGGAATTCTTCGCAACTAGGACAGCCGGTGGCTTGTGGGATTCGTGTGCAACCTAGGGTCGTGTTTGGTGCCTTTAGTGGAATTATGGGGAGTTCTTCATGGTCTCTCTACAACTTGGGATGTCGGTTGCAGGAGGGTGATCATTGAACTGGATTCGAAGTTGGTGGTGACCCTGCTGCAACAACCTGTCTCAGCACATCATCCTTTGTCTAGCCTGGTGCGGATGTGCCAAGTCTTTTTGCATAGGGACTGGACGGTCTAGTTCCGACATGTCCTTCGTGAGGCTAATCTGGTGGTCGATTGCATTGCCTCGATGGCCCATGACTTTCCATTAGGTTTTCACCTGTTAGAGAACCCCCCTAATGGGGTTCCTGGACTTCTTAATAATGAGGACTTGAGAGGCGTGGCAGTGCTCCTGTGTAATCTTATCTTTATTACAGTATTAAATTGAGGCTCTGGCCTCTTGTCCGACAAAAAAAAAAAAAATTCCCTCCTTTCTCTCATCATTTTTCCCCATACTCCTCCGGATCCAAATCCTCTGTCCCCGATTATATCCCCTCTCCTGTTCCCCTTCACAAAAACTTTTTTTTTTTAATCTATTTTTACTTATTTATTTTATTTTCGTTTTTTTTTAATTACGAATTGTAAGGGGAAGGTGGACATTTTTGAGGAGAGGATTTGATTCCTCTCTTTCTCTCTTTTTTTTCCCATCTCCCTCTCTTTCCTTTTCTACTTTTTGTCCATACTCCTCTCTATCTCTCCCTTTCTATTTTTTTATACGTAATTATGTAAAGTCGCTGTTTAAAACAACGACTCAACTGTATATTTTTTTGGGTGATTTAGGCAATTAGGCTATTTGAAACTTTCAATTAGCTAATTAGAGAAGAAACTTATTTAATTAGATTACCTAGTCCATTCCCCAAATGGGGTATTAAAGTCAATGGTCAACTGTTTGACCATCGACTGGTCAACGAGTTGACCGTTGACCGGTCAACGTTGACCAACTCATGTTTTTTTTTTTTTTTTTTTAAGTGATGATATTTTTGTGATGCCATTTTTTTACCGTTTTGATTCCATTTTTTATTACATTTTATTTTCGCTTTGATGCCACTTTTTTAATGAATTTTTTTCAAACCTTGATGACATTTTTTGTCTACTGTGATGCCACGTCGACCATTAATGCCAATTTTTAGTTACCGTTGACTATTGATGACACTTTTTTAAAGTCAATTTTTTTATGATATTTTCTTTACCGTGATGCCATATTTTTTCAAAGTAGTGTTTTGATGACATTTTTTTTTCTTTAATGTGATGCAACCTTTTCAAATTAGTGTTTTGATGCCATTTTTCTAATCAAATCCTTTGAT
This sequence comes from Persicaria maculosa, assembly GCA_963922045.1. Taxonomy (NCBI): domain Eukaryota; kingdom Viridiplantae; phylum Streptophyta; class Magnoliopsida; order Caryophyllales; family Polygonaceae; genus Persicaria; species Persicaria maculosa. The sequence continues at coordinate 15,795,123 of OY998253.1, forward strand.
GCCACTTTTTTAATCAAATCGTTTGATGCCACTTTTTTTTAAATTTAATCAATTGTATATCGATAAATTTTCATCGATTCTACTTTTATTCACTGATGACACGTTTGTGATTACATTTCATTGATGCAATCACTTGTGGTGACATGTTTATCACATTTTTATTCATTGATGACACAATAGGATAAAATGTGATTAAATTTGATTGATGACATCTTTTATTGATGACTTTTATTCATTGATGACAAATCATTGATCTTAATCATTTGTGATGACATTGTTTGTTGATGACATGTTTATTGATAACATTTTTATACAATCGATAACATATGAGCTTAAAATTTGATTACACATCATTGGTGACGTTTTTTATTGGTGACACATTTGTGATGACATTTAAGAATCTAATAACATGAAATACCATGTAACATGTCTCCCCTCCTCTTTTTTTTTTTTCCGGGCTTGGGACCGGTTGTGTACCAAAACACAAGCAGAGTTAAAAACATATTATCACCTAATTAACAAGCGATAAAATGCAATTCTTACCCCTTATAAAAGATTTGTCCTCAATGCTTATAAAAGCGCAAAACCTAATATCTAAATGAAAAGAACATGTAATATTTAAATGAGAGGACATTAAATCACTAGTATGTGATACAAGCTATTACACAATAACCTTATGTCCAATAAGAAACGGGAAAAACTAAAATTGTTATGAGAACTAAATCTTTATTGCATTATTGTTAAACTAAAACTACAGTATAAAAATAAGTACAAGTACAGCTTGCTAAAGAGGTTGGTAATATGAGTACTTGCTACATCACCCACAAGGCCACAAGCATCATGTCAGAATCAAGTGCTACATGAAGAGCCCAAAGGCTGATGCTCAAATGTATCGTCATCAAGTGCTACATCAGTGCTTCCTCCTCCTCTAAAATACTTGATCCATGAATTCTCAAGAAATTTGCCACTTCTATCGACTATTATAGGTTGATCCATGAATTCTCAAGAAACCAACTAAAATATGTACAGAACTAAAATCTCAATAAGTCGGAACACAGACCCATTCGTCTAATACAACCTCAAAATTCGAGGACAATATCCAAGATCTTCGACGGTATCAACTATACCAAGATAAGACTCACCTCTTTCAGAATACTCTCCAGTTGTCTTAGCTTTCCACCAGTCCAGCCATGATTGTGTTCACACACAACTTCAAATCATCCAGTATCCTGGCCATGAGATTAGGAACCAGCTGAATTTTTAAAACAAATGATACTAGCTGCATGGAATAAACCAGTGCAAGCATTTAACATCTGTTCACAAAAGCAGATTTGTTACCTCCTAAAGGAAAAAACAGATTAAGCATAATCTTGCCCTTACAACCCTAGCACGCCATAAATTTTATGAGACTAAGTTTGCTAGGACCTGCTAACTAGGAATAAGTTGAAAGAAAAAAGGTTAAAATCAAATCCCAACTACAATCATTCCTATTTCTTATTCCAGGATAAGCACTTCGGAAGTAGCTGATTGGTCGACCTCTCCATTATACTTGCAACGTTAGCAAGAAACAAGTAGATGAAATCGGAATCAAAATATTTCTATCACAAGACCATTGTTATATTATATACGTATTTCATAAACAAACTTGAAAAGTACAAGAAAAGAGCCCAAACGAAGGCTAACAGAAAGATCCGACAAGCTTAAAATATGTTCATTTTTGTAGGTGGATTAGCTTTATTAGTTAGGCCTTCTAATTCTTCTGTTTTGCTACTGAATCTCCAAGAAATTAATTAAATAATCAGATTATGCTTCTAAGTCATTTAATACATTCCAGTTTGTCATCAAAAAATAGAAAAAAAACCCGGAATAAAACAAAGAATGCTACATTGCTACTAGATGAGCAAATAGAGGATGACACAGGAATGGAAAAAAAAATGCATTTAGCAAAAGTGGTGCATTGATCAAATACAAACCTGAACTTGCAGTGATAGTTGCTGATGACAAGGATGTGCTAGAACCCACAGAAGTAACTTGTGCTGCCTCCAATGTTTTGCCTTTCAGAGTTAAGTTACTCATGGCCCATCTGTAGCATTGTTTAGTGATGGGTCAATCCTCACATGTACTGCATTTCAGTCTAGCTGTTTGAGCAAAAACAATACAAACTGCATCTTGCATATTAAGGAACAATGTCATAAACACAAAATTTTAAATTGCAATTCAAGAGTGAAAAGAATGCAATATTGAGTCCTGCAATTTGATTTTTATTTCACCAAGGGGAAGGATATAGGTAAAATCAGCAATTGCAACAAACTGAATATTTGTTTCATCATTAAAAGAAAAAAAAAACATGTGGCAGAACTGAAATCCCTAAAATCTAGAGTCTATTGCTTCAACTATATATGAACTGACTCTAAATAACCCAAGTCCTCAGGATTTGCATCAGCAAACGGATCAAAAGCAGCAGGGACTTGAACTTCAGGATCAGACATGAAACTCGGCTGATAAGAAGGAAAAAAACCAGCAAATTGAGGATTCAAACACCAATCATTACTGATGCCAAATCAAATTGAGGAGATAAACAAACAAAAACTGAAATGGAAGCTCAAGGCAAACAATTAATCCCCAATTTTCATTTCAAAACCCTAACTATCGAATCAATTAAGCAATTCAAACAATTAATCGAAGAAGAGGAGGAGAAGAAGAATATGACCTTGAAGCTACAAGGGAGGAGCGATTGAAGGCGATCAGGGGAGGTGATTGTCGATGTCAGGGAGCGACATCGAAATCGGGGAGGCCGAGTCTGGCTTCGTCTGGCCACAGAAATCGGGGGAGAATGAGTCTGGATTCGTCCTCACAAGTGAGATCGAAGGTTGAGAGAGAGAGGGAGGTCGAAAATCGCCGGACGACGGCTCTTAGATGCCATGGAGAGAATGAAAGGGAGCGGGGTACAGAGCGCCGGGTCTAGGTTGCGATCGGCGAGCAGCGGTAAGAGGAAGACAACTCCGCAGCCGGAGAAGGACGGACGATCGCCAAGAGGAAGGAGGAATCGCCGATCGCCAGAGGAAGGTGAAGCGGAGAGGAGGGCGAAGGGTATCTGACCTAAAAAAAATACTCCGTATTCAATATAGGTTATAAACCCTAAAAAAACTTTTAAATTAGTTAATGACCTAATTAAAACCTCCTAAATGCCTAAAAACGCAAATTTTCTCAAAAAAATACTCCGTATTCAATATAGGTTATAAACCCTAAAAAAACTTTTAAATTAGTTAATGACCTAATTAAAACCTCCTAAATGCCTAAAAACGCAAATTTTCTCTATTTTTTTTCGTTTTGTTTTTCTTAAATAAGAATTTTGCTGGAAAAATTTAAAAAATAATACAAAGTCGATGTTTTAAACAACGACTTTGTTATTTTTTTAATACTTGGGGCTAAGTCTCTATTTAAAACAACGACTTAGCCCTGTTTTGGCTATTTTCTTAATTACTTTAGATCTTTGGCTATTTCACAATTTTTTTTTGTTTTTTTTACCATTTTTAAAAAAATTCCATTATCATAGACGTAACAAAAAATACAAATGGTATATAACTGTAAAACCTAGATTCGTCTAGATATCGGTTTTGGATAGCGGAAGCGTAATAGATCTAAAGCGATAAACGAAAGATCAAACGAAGAATCACAAGCAATCGAACACTCAAGCAGTTTTACGTGGTTCGGTATAAAACCTACATCCACGGGGCCTCAAGAGTTGGCCGAATCCACTATAAGAGAGTTCGTACAAGGGATGATACAAGCAATGAAAGCAAGCAACCCTAATCTAACATGCATGTGAATCAGAGGTACAAGGAAGAAGAAGAAATCCCCCTGTATGGGATAAAACCAAAAGATCGATAGAGAAATCGATCTCTAGAACCCTAGATCTCAGAAGACGAGGAGAGCGGCCACCCAGGAGGACGCCGGAGCTCGATCCACCTTCCAGAAAAGCCACCAGCAACCTTTCTTCTCCGAGCGCTCAAGAACCGACGGCAAGAGAAGGAGAGAAAGCTCCAAACCCTAGAAACCCTAATCGGAGAAAGAGAGCGTTTGTGAGGAGAGAGAAAGACAGAAGCTGAAGTGTTTCAACCCGAAGCCAGGAAGCGAAGCTTTATAGCTAGGTCAAGCGCCCATCACCAAAACGCCGCGTTCCAACTAAGAGAGGTAGGTCAGGCTTCTAGCGTCGCTGGACTGGGCTACCACTCAATCCGGGCTTCGAGATCTCTGGGCCAGTAATGGGCCACAAGCCCAATACCAGGCTATGTCATGTTCTTCCCATCATACCTTATACAAGATATATATATAGTTTATATATATGTATGTTAACTCCGCTATAGTATGGTCTCGTTAGAGGATCAAGTCTAAATAGACTCAATACGACTCAGTCGAGACGCATACCTATAGTGCAACATATATATATAATATATACTATAATATACCTTTATAATCATCATACACACATACATGTCCAAGCATACATATAAAACAATATTACATGCCAAATGAAAAGCTTAGGAAAGTAAACACATAACATTACAATAACAAAACCTGCTAAATTCCATAGATAACACTTTATAAAGATCAAGGAAATATATGTCTTTCAAATCCAACAAAACATTCTGAACAACTTAAAGCAGCTGAATACTAAAACTTGAAACATATAACTTATTAGATATGGCAAAAGGTTTGGAAAATAAACTGAAAGTTAAAAATATATGAAAGCAACTGTTGGAGCTGATTGCCGTTAATAACCAGATTAGATATCATCCTTCTCGACCTTGACCTTTTGCTTCGTGGTAGACATCGAGTCATCAGTATCATCATCACTCTGGACAACAATATGAAGACGCTTTTGGGGAGTAGAGAAAACACCATCTTCATTGACATTGAGTAGTGTCTGAGAGTCACATGTATCCGAGTGAGTTTCCTAACATAAGACAGGCAAAAGGGCAGTCAACTAAATATCAAACTAACTTGTGCGTTGAAAATTGTGTTCAAGGATCATGTACCTGCATAGATAAATAGGTTGATTTAAACTGCTGAATCACACCTTCATCACCTGTCATATCTTCTTGATAGTGTGTGTCTTATCACCAAGCTTGATGAAACACTCTTTCATCTCAATACAAAACAGAAATGTTTTGTTTAGCAAGACATTAAACACCTTAGGGAATGAGTCTATATTACCACCCTGAAAATGTTTAAACAAACCAATAAATCAGATTGTGGACAATAGATCGCAGAATAAAAGTATTAAAAGCACAAAATTAAGTATGTAAAAATTAATACATGAGATTGTTCTTGACACAAAGTAGTGACAGACTTGGGAACAATAGCCAGAACCTCATCATCAAGCATCATTAATGATGATGTACCAGATTCATTAGAGACTTTGATTTGTAGTTTGTACCTAAAATCCAAGAAAAAATAAGTGTATAAATAATTGTGTAATAAAATATGAAAGGTGGTCCAAGTGGATCGATATACATGTTCTTCAGCAGAACGATGATATATACCTTAGCCCAGGAAAATCTACATCTTTCTCACAAGGAAAACAAATAAACCTCTCTCCATCATTTGCAATACTTCGTTTGCCTTTCATGCACGAATTGTAAAACCACTCATCCTTTTTTTCAAACTCAACAATGGTTCCAAGTGCAACACAAACACCATCCTCTCTCCATTTTCTGCTAGACCTCATCGCCCAAGATCGATTTTGAGAATTTGTCGATTATAGCGGGATGACTGGGGACGGTGGTTCTGGTCGGGGGCGGGGTTGATGAGAAGAGCCGAAGCACGGGGGTGTTGGGGAGGAACAAGAGAGAAAATGAAGAGAGGGTTGGTGGAGGATACCTGGTTACAATATTTTTTTGAAGCGATGAAGGGTCTGGAAATGGCGGTTGGCGCTGAAAGCAAGGAGTTGCGGCGAAAGAGGAGGAGACGCCATTGATTCCTCATCTGGCCGCGCTGGAACTGAAGTGAGGCTCGAGAGGGCGAGCGAGACTGAGGCTCGCGAGAGGAGAATTTGGATTCGAACTTACAACCTCTTGCCCAACATCCACCCGTGAGCACCAGCATTCCACCAACTGGGTAAACTGAGCATATGATATTTAAAGACATTTATTTTATTTATACTGTCATAGAATACTAATATATATAAAAAAAAATTTACTATATCGTGTCGGATACCCGATAAAGGGAAATATGCCGATCCGAACATGACACGATTATTTTCGTGTTTTACCATTTCGTGTCATCATCGTGTCGTATCTATATCGTTTTGTGTTTTTTTCGCATCGTTTTGTTGTGGTTTCGTGTCCTGTCAACCGTATCGTATTTTTTTGCACGACCCTATAATTAATCTGTTTATGGTTTACACCGGAATCATCCTCTGTGTGTGTGTGTATGTGTGTGTGTATATATATATGTTCAATCTTGACGTACATTACACATGAAGCATACGATCTTGTATATTCATACAATCGGACAAAGAGAGACAAATTAGGAGAAAAATTTACTTGTGAAGTTATTACCGCATACTAGTATTGAGAATTTCAGGATGGATGTTTAATTAATTTTCCTCTATATATTGTACTTATTGTGTATTGAAAACAGGTAATGGGCCGATAACACGGATTGTGAAGTTAATGTACCGTTGATATATCAAAATGACATCTATTGTCACATCAGTAGCAAAGACACTCGGAAACTTATCATTGACAGAAGTTCAGTACTTGTATAAGGTCAAAGACAAGATTGAGAGGTTGAAGGACGAGTTGGAATGGATGCAATGCTATTTAATAGATGCAGAAAAACCCAAAGAGGATCAAGATCATGTGACAAGAAAAAATATGTCTGATTTAAGAGAGAGTGCATATGTGGCAGAAGATATCATTGATACGTATCTTGGGAAGGTCTCTCATCCCCGGGAAGATGGAACTTGGAATAGCCTAAAATGGCTTTGTCATCTATCAAATATTTGTGAGGCCTGGACATTGCATAATCTTGGTTCAAAAATTGATAAATTGACGGAGGAGATGGCTGAACAAAGAAGTAGATTGATACCTTCAAATACCCATCCAACAAGGAGAAACAACGATGTAAGACAGACTTACCCACATACACAAGAAGTTGTTGTTGGATTGGAGGAAGATGTTGACAAAGTGGTGAATAAGCTGACTGGATCAAATGTAAATGTTGCTGGTATATGTGGTACTGGTGGTTTAGGCAAAACCACACTAGCAAGGAAGGTGTTTAATGACCACCGTACCAAACAACATTTCAATTGTGCTTGGGCGTATGTATCAAGGCAAGTTAATAAAACTAACGTATTTAAAGCGATTTTAAATGGGTTGATTCAGAGTCGGGATGAGAGAAAGGAAATGCAAATGCTCGGAGATGAAGAGTTGCCTAGAAAAATATCTGAGATCTTACAAGAGAGGAAATGCCTTGTCATTTTGGATGATATATGGAAGGTTAATGACTGGATACTTCTAAGACCAGCTTTTGAATCAGTTGGAACTTCAGCCTCGAGCAAGATATTGCTTACCACTCGTAATAAGGGAATACTAGACGATGTAGAGATGCCAGGAATTTACTCTCATAATCTGGAGCATTTGAACGAAAAGGATAGATGGAAATTATTTCTATTGAAGGCAAACATCTCAGGTACGTACCGTATATCTAAAGTCTAAACCCCCAATTATTTAAAAAAAAAGTTGTTATTTCCACCCAATCAAACTTAATAGAGGCACCCAAAAGTACAACTATTTTTTTTTACGGAAATTTCGCCTGGTAACCCTGAGGTTTAGCCTATTTCGCGTGGTAAACAAAGGTTTCGAATATTTCGCCTGGTAACCCTGTGGTTTCCAAATGTTTTGCCTCGCGCCCACAAGTTTGAATTTGTCCAATAATTGTGTTTTAAATTTATAGGAGGATGAGTATTGTGATATTATTAACTTTTGTGGAGGCATTTCATAAAAACCAATAATTTCAACCTATTTTCTTCTAAGTTCCTGAATCTATGCTCGGAGGCAAACAGATGATTTGCGAAGGAGAGAACAGCGAAGAACCAAAACATGACAGACGCGAAGAAGAAGAAGGTGAGAGTGCTGGCGGCGGCGGCTAGGGACGGCAGCGCGAGCCTCGGACCTGGCGGTAGGGGTGGAAATGGGTCGGGTGATGGATGGGTGGAGCCATTTTTCCACCCGACCCATCACAAAAAAATTTCACCCAACCCATCACCCGTCCGTCTAATATTTCACCCATCACCCGATCCGTCGGGTGAATCGGGTGGGTCGGGTGGGTAATCGGGTGAAGTAAATTAAAAGAAAAAGATTCATAGGTCATACTTAGAAATCGATCATATTTGATAATGTCACAAACCACGTCAACGTAGAAATCTTATTAATTGTATAAAAGGTTTATTCATACATTATATCATTATCCCCATCTTACAAAGTTAGCATTAAAAGTTTAATATCAAATCAAATGAGATGAATTTTAGCCATTTGCTAAACTCGTAGTTAAAAAAAGGAAAAATAATTTGGCTAAATCATGTCTTAACACACTAAATGCTAAGTCGTTGAAATGAGTGAAATTGTTAACATTCTAGTAGTGTATGCAAAACAAATAAAATAACTTTTTTTAAAAGATATGATATGAGGTTAAATAAAAATAAGTTTATATTATTTTAGATTTTTTTTGCACAAAAACAATTAGAGAATAGAAAAGATAGAATTAGAAAAAAGAAAAATATGTAGTTATGTTAGGCTATTTTTTTTTTATAAACTAAGATTTTTTTTTAAATAATCGGGTGGGTTAGTGGGTGGTTAAGCGGGTCGGGTAATGGGTCGGGTGATGGGTCGGATAATGGGTGAAAAACATATCACCCATCACCCGGCCCATCACCCATTTCACCCACCCATCACCCATCCATCACCCGGTTTTTTTCGGGTTTTCACCCGTATAATTGGATCGGATGGGTCGGGTGAATCGGTCACCCACGGGTGATTTCCAGCCCTACCTGGCGGCGGTGGGGGCAGGCAGCTCTTCGTATTTCAACTTCAAAAACAGGTGAGTTTTGTGTTTTGGGTTGAAGATTTGCTAATAGCTTCATCGAAATTTCTCTTTATGTGTTCAAATTGATTATGATTATCCACTAGGATATGAAATCGGGGCCAATTATAGCTTGAATGTTTCGAATTAGAAAATTTAGGGTTTAGGGTTTCGAAAGTTTGGGGGGTTTTCGTGTGTGTTCTGGTACTATTGTTGAGTCAATACTCTTCTTCTTCTTCTCTCTTTCTCCCTTCTGCTCTCAATCGCCCTTTCTGAAAATCTGTCGATTTTTCTCCTTCACAAGAATTTATTTTATTTGTTAAAAACACCCATATAATTTATAAATATTACAGTATTTATCTCTATAAAATTTCAAACTCACTTTTTCAACCAAAACATAAGTTTTGGGCGCAAGGCAAAACATTTGGAAACCACAGGGTTACCAGGCGAAATATCTGAAACCTTTGTTTACCACGCGAAATAGGCTAAACCTCAGGGTTACCAGGCGAAATTTCCGTTTTTTTTAAATGATACTGGTACTTTATACGGAGTATTAAATTACAAATTTTATCCTTAATTTTGGTTTTGACAAATTTATCAAAAATGCAATATCAAATATTTAAAAATGACTTTTGGTGGTACAAATTACCACAATCTACTAATTATATTATAAATAATAAGATTTATGTGGGTTCAAGCCCACCACGCTCCGCAAATAAAATGTCGAACTATAGAGTTATGACTGATAATTGGACGTAGTTACACTGGATCACCGACGTTCCTGCAGCTTCCGACTTTCTAGAGGTGGTTAACCTTCAACCAGGCCTCCCTTAGTCCAAGCACAACACAAATCTGTTTTGTTTCCTACCTCATATCGTAGTCTCTGATTTTCGATTTTGTTAATTTTCAGAAGGTGGAAGGATTGAAATCAAGAAATCAAAGTATTCAGAACATAATTTTTGATTAAGTAGCTTTCTTTTACTTGAAAACAAACTTTTGTTAGATTTGAAAGATTACAACACTCAAACAGACTTGTACCGAAAAACACTCAAACAGACTTGTAATTAAAAACACTCAAAAACTAAGAACACTCATATTAAGAAGATCCATTGAAGGGTTTTGAACTTTAGAGTGACAGAAACACCAGTCTACTGAAGATTCAAAACTCTTCTATTTCTCTTTCTGATTTACAAAGCTTTTCTAAGTTTTATCTCTCTAGAATTCGATGTGAATTGCTTGTGTTTTCTAAGGGCTTGGAGGGCTCTATTTATAGGATAGCTTGGAGTACATTGGATACCTTCAGCGTCTCTATGGCTGACATATTGATCTGGACATCAGCAGAAAACAACTCACTTATTGTTATAGTGCAAGTACTCACATGCCAAATAGTGCCAAAGAAAAACAAACTGAAGAAGTACAATAATTGTACCTGTGCATCTTGGCGGTTTTCAATTGACCATATTCTAGACCCCTTCTTCCTTCTTGTTGGCTTCAAGATCTCCATCATCATTATTCATTTCTAAATCTTGAAAATTATCAAGATCTAGATCGTGTATTAAGAATTATATATATTCTCGATCATAGGTGATCACTAGATAACCAATCACTCGTTCATGAACTTCTGGAGACATATACATCTCTCCTTCAATTTTTGCAAGATATTCTTCAATTGATTCTATTCTGTCTATGGCTTGCTAGATTAACCCCTTGAGTGTAGGAGAAACGATGGGAGTTGTGAATCCAACTCAAAATTCCGTCTTTTGAAATCTGGTAATCCAATAATATATGTAGAAGAATATGGCTGCTCTTGCATGTCCTACTATTCTTATTGGTGGTAGGTATGTGCTTATGGATCTTGAAGTGACCAATAGTCATTTGGAAGAAAGACCTTGATCAAGTAATGAGATGACTAGGTTTTTCCATGGTTAATCTCCATGCAAGTGCTGATGACGTTTACATAGGTAATTTGAATGATTCCTTCCCAAGTTGCCAGTTTTTTTGAAGATTTTTGTCTGGAACTAGGTAAAATATCCAAATAGAATGTCGTCCCCATACGTCACACCTTTAGAACCTTGAAATCATGGGTTGGAACAAGAGGTAAGGATACCCCTCTTAATTAATCCAGCTCTGGTATCCCAACCTATCTGCCTTCTCCAGTTGTTCCACCTATCAGTGTAGTGACTCCAGTTGTAACGAACTCTATTAGTAACTTCCCAGTAAAAATATAGAAAATTCTCGTTCTCCATTTTTTACGGATTATTTTTTGAACATCATATGGTAATTGTAATACCATTATGATAATTTCCAATGTTAAAAATCTTTCGACCGTCCCGTGTCTTGTTTCTTAGAGTCCACGACGATATCTACTATAAGTATAAATTCCTAGATCATTTAAAATAACAAGACTGAGAGGAGAAACCCTTCTCTGGTATTCTCTTATATTGGATAAGAGATCATGGTCCACCGGGTGTGAACCCATGCAGGATCCTCCTATGCTGGTCGGTTGATGTCCATAAGATTTCTGAGCAAGTTCTATTGTTTCTATATATTGTATTCCATTTGATTTTGTCTTAATATATGGTTCGAAAGGTAAAATGAAATATTTTAATTATTCAAAGAAAGTACTTACAATCCTCTATATTATTTTCAGGAGTTGAATCATCGTCTTATTCGCAAAATGAACCACAAGGTACGTTTTCCATTAAATAATTACATTGGCATAAATTTGAAATACCTAGATACTCAATTTCCGTAAAAAAGGACATGAAGAAGAAGAAATAACTAGCTAGCAATTAATATATTTTGACATTTGTGGATGTTTATTGAGTAATTTGCGACGTGCAGTTGATGCTGAGATGAAGAAACTGGTAAATCGCTGTAAGGGGCTTCCTTTAGCAATTTCGGCACTTGCAGGAATTGTGGGCAAGAAAAAGACACCATTGAAACCAGTGTTAGAGAACTTATCATGGTACTTGACGACTCACAATGATTTGCGTTGGTTGGAGTTAAGTTATTATGATTTACCATTCTATTTGAAGCCCTGTTTTCTATATTTGGGATATTTCCCTGAAGACTATAAAATCAGGGCAGAAAAGTTGTACGCCTTATGGGATGCTGAAGGTTTTCTATCAACCAAAGACAAATATGAAGGGGAAACAAATTTGGAGATCGGCGAACGATATTTAAATGAGTTGATACAGAGGTCATTGGTTGAAGTGGCAAAATGCTGGCCAAATGGAAGGATTAAGTCTTGTCAGGTTCATGATATCATGCGAGACATATGCCTTGAAAAGTGCAAAGATGTGCGGTTCTTGGATACACAAAAGGTCCATGACTTAGATTGGGAGTCGATCTTAGTTAATTCTGATGTAAAAGAAAGAAGTCGGCGTTGTTCGGTTTATGTGGAAGAAGGCTTTGATGCTTCTGGATCTCGAGCTGTGGAGGAAGCCCAATACCTTAGAGCTCTTTTTATCTTTTTGGAGAGTAAACGGAGAGGATTTCCATCAGAGATCATTTCAGATATAAAAAAATTATTCCCTTTGCTTCGAGTTCTAGATCTTCAAGACTCGTGGGTTGATGGTGAGATTCCGAATGAAATCGGGAAGCTCATCCATCTGAAATACTTGAGCTTAAGAAATGCATCGATTACAAAGCTACCATCAGGCTTTTGGGATCTTGAATATTTGGTAACTCTTGATTTACGATGTAAGATGAGTTGGTCTATTAATGGTAGGATGAGGTTATGTAATAAGTTCAAGGAGATGAAATCATTGAGACACCTGTATCTTCCAAAGAGATTTACAGTCAAAGGTGGGGAGAAATTGAGTTTTAGGGTTGAGTGTATGGAGACATTGAAAAACTTCAACCCACAAAAATGCCAACTGAGTGATCTATCGGAAATGAGGCGTCTCCGGATATTTACAATCACATCCCATTATTACATTGGCAGTCATGAAGATTTGAAGAGGTTGTGTTCAGTGATTAAATCAGGACTTCTAATGAACACTTCGAAAATGAAAGTGCGGGTGTGGCGGTTGATTGATGAAGACGGCCCAACCACTGTAGCTTCCTTGCTAAACGGCCTCACTAGGCTGACCTTAGATGGAAAAGATACCAGTTTCAGGAGGTTTCCACGTATTGGTATGGAAGTATTACCCCAAACCTTGACACATCTGCGACTTCAGTCTTTAATGTGGACCAGAGAAATTAGTTCAGCACTGGCTATCCTTCCTCACCTCGAGTTTCTTCAACTATGTAAAATATATTTGCCTTCCGCGGAAAACAAAATGATCTTCCCTGCCAATAGTTATCCACATCTAAAAACTCTTCACATTATGAATATAGAAGGTTCGTGGGAGTGGAAGGTAGAGGATGGAGCTCTTCCCCAGGGGCGGATCCTGAGCCGTTATATCGGGGATACTTGAAGGTAAATTTTTCATAATTTCGAAAATACTTAAAGGTAAAATAAAAATTCTTTTGTAATTTTTTTCCCGGGTTGGGGATGCTTGACATAAAATATTAGAAAATTAACACTAAAATTTTTGTTTTTTTTATTTATTTTGGGGATGCTTGAGCATCCCAAACACAACACATGGATCCGCCCCTGCTCTTCCCAATATCGAAACCTTAGTGTTAAAGGCTTGGTGAGGGTACCAAACAACCTACCCAAATCCATGTGCATTCAGTTTTCGGCAGGATATATTAAGGGAGGGATGGCCTACAAGATAGTGCGATTCATGGCGGCTAATACAAGTCATCGATCTGTACGTTCCATACTTGTGTGTGTGTGTTTTGTTAACAAGTTAAGACTTCAAAATACTTTCAATAAATATTTGAAAAACGCTTTAAGATTTAATGCTTAAAATTAAACCAACCAATTAAGTCCCAAGTAGTCTTATTTAATTAGTTAGTTTTCTGTATCTGCAGGTTGTGCATGCTGCGAGTCTGCTGTGATGATGTACGAATCTCCATATGTGAAACTAGCTAGCTACTTCTCCACATTTTCCCGATTGAAGTTGTGATGTGCGCTGATTTAATTGATCGATGATCATCGTGCGTTTGAATTGGAAGATAGCTTATGATATATATCCACGTTCGTGTTGATGCATGGATAAATTATGTATGTATATAAGGTTTGATTTCATTTTGTTTGTTGTCAACGGTACGGTCTTAAACCCTTAATATGTATTGCCGTGTGGTCGACTTAGAACTTCTTTTCTTTTTGTTTTTGGTCAGTGACTGTTCAAACTTCTTGCTCTTATTGTAATTGTAATTTTAGTGTTGTACGTTCTTGGTTGTTGGGGGATTGAGGTTTATAGATCGGCATATTTCAATATATGAACAATTAACTGTTATTCCAACTTGTTGGAAGCTTAATCAATCGACAATTCAATCCAATTCGTGCCCGATTGAAGATTTTGTATTTTGTTTTCCGAGTTTGAAACAGTTCTGCTGCGTACTTGCGGGCTCTGTTTCGATGCCACCTTGCTTTCAATGACCACGTCGTCTATGCCAAGCTCTTGCACGCAATTTCCTCGTCAATTTGATAGGTCGAACGTAGCAACCAGAGTTCTGAACTATTCCAAGTAAGCTCCTCAAAGGGTGATTTTAGGGTTTTTGGATAATTTTAAGGTATTTTTTGTTTAACATATTCCTACTCAGATTCTTCAAATTAGAGAAGCAGCATAAAAAGGAGAGCTGATTCCATAAATCTGTAGCATTCTTCAAACTAAATGATTCTTCAAATGTTAGAAATGGGAAAGCGGTTGGAATTAAAGAAAATATAATTTAACGATTATATATATTTTATTTCTCCATTTTAGAAAAATTTTAGAGAAGCTTTTAGAGATAGTCTAATATGCTTGAATCCAGGCAATTGCCATACTTGTACAGTTGTACTTCTGTAGTTGTGTTCATTCTTTTTTAATCGGCGTTTTTTGTTGCTGAGATTTCAATCTTGAGGAATTGCTGAATTTGTCCATTGATCATGTAACTAAGGTTGTTCAACAGTTTCCTCACATCAATTGAAGTGTATCTACCAAGCACGTGGCGACTTTGAGAGTTGGAGGGATATTAATATTTTACATAGTTTTAAGCTTTTTAAACTACGTGCACAAAATTTCAATATTTTGTATTAAAAATAAAAATCGAAGGGAGTATAAGATTGAACTACAAGACGATGGAAAATTTCTGTAGATTGGGAGGTGATATTTGCCCATTAATTTCTAGTCGTCATCATCATATGGTTGAAATTGAAATTCAAGTTTCACTGGTCTTTTTTTATCAGGTTAATCAGCGCGATGAAATTGAATTCACGGGAAACAGTTTGAGTCAAAACACAAAATTTCAATTCCACTGCATTGCAATTACTAATTTACTATGTTGAATCAAACAAATCGAAAGAGTTCAAAACTTGCCTTTTTTTTTTGTGTGTGTTATCCATATGAAGTGTCTATCTTTCTAGCTTCCATTTCTGAAACTCCTCGGCGCTCATCATAAACGAGCTGGCGTTGCGGTGGCCGCCGCCGCCGAACCTCTCGGAGATGGCCGCCGTGTCCACTTCCCCGTCGCCGCGGAGGCTAACCTTCACCCTCTCATCGTCAGCCACCTTGTACACCACCGCTCCCATCCTCGTTAGCCCCATCCCGCCCCCTTTGCAAGCCAGCTGGTGCCCTAGGTCGCTCCTCAGCTCCGGTATCGCATCCGCTCTCGCCGCCAGGCACTTCATCGCCCCTCCCCCTCCGCCAATTTCAATCTCGAATGACTCCGAGAGCGCCTCGTCGATCAGCCTCTGCTTCTCCGACGAGCTCGCGATCCCTTGCTGGATCACCGATTGGAGGTCCAGCGATCGCAGTTGATCGAACAAATTAGGGTTCAGATTGCAATCGAACTCGATCTTGCAATCCTTTAAGCCGTTGTAGAAGGCCTTGCTGTTCGGGAGGCGCCATTTCCAGAGATCTCCGTCTTCGATGTACTCGAAGATCTCCCTGAGCTTCTGAAACTCGTTAATTGAGGCATCGTGGCGGCCGGATTCGGCGCTCAGCTTCTCCTTAAAGTAATCGTATGCGATGGTGGCGCCACTCCTGGCCATGTCAATCACTGTCTCTAAGTTCTTCCCAGTCGCCGCCATGGCCGGGTGTTGAGGAGAGAGCATTTCGAGAGCGGTCTTGTGATGGTCGAGGACGACGACGCGGTCGACCTTCGGGAGGATTTGGGGGATGAAATCGGCGGGGCCGACGAAATCGAGGAGGTAGAGGTCTCCGATTAGGGGGAGAGGGAGATGGTCGGGGGTGATTGGGGAGTAGACGGTGTTGGGGAAGAAGAGGACGGGGGAGGCAGTGGCGGAGAAGTAAAGATGGGCGGAGAGGGCAGCGAAGGCGCCGTCGGGGCAGGGGTAGTGGTATAGGACCGCCGCCACCTTGAGGCTGTTGACGGAAGACGCCATTCCCGGTCGGCAGTTGACGATGACGGTAGCAAGACGGCGGTGATTGAGAGATTTGAGGAGAAACAGGGAAAGGTTGAACCTTCCTACTTCTCTATTGTAATGTGTAATTTGTCTGGGCTAGCCCATTCTCATTAGTGGGCCGAGTTGAATCAAATCTAACTGGAAAAGTCCATAACATTCCCAAGATAGAAAATAGTACCTAATTCAAACCCTTCCTAATACCAAAATGCATAGAATCAGATCAAGATCATAAGAGTGTAAAGACCCATCACTAACACATTTTACACAACTACACAAAATTACAATACAAAAGAGATTTAGCTACTTAAAAAAAGTAGCTAAATCTACGCCACAATATATATACATATATATTCAGTCAATTGCCCATCTTGTCCAGCTTCTTGGCGATCTTCCAGCACACGTGAGCGTTGACACACGCATAATCAATCTGTTCACAGGTAAGCGTTTTGGCCTCCCAATCACTCCACGCGACGGTCTTGTTACGTTTCTTGATCTTCAGCCCCGCCACCACACTCGCCAGCTCCTTCATCCCAGGCCTCCGCGACAACCTCAACATGCGCTGCTCCTCCGCCGTGACCTCCCCGATGTCGCGGTGCCGCCGGATGACGAGGCTGTAATCCTCGTTCAGCCCCGCCGGACGACCTCCTCCTCATGTTGCGGAGGAGCTTCCTGAGGGATCTCGGGAGGTTGTCGATATAGCATAGCTGCACTATGAAGCATTTGTAGCCCACACAGAGGTGGAGAGTGGCCGCCGAGGCGTCCAGAGAGGCCACCGAGGTGTCGAGGCCCACGAGTATGTCTTGCTTGTGTGGCGGGTAGTCCGCTGACAGCTAGCGGATCCAGCCGGTGACGATGTGGGCGTCCGAAGCCACCGTTGCGCGCAAGAATTTGAGGCCGATTTTGATGAATTGCTCGGAGTCGTAGTTCTCCATTCTCAAAAGGTAATGTGTATCAGTGTATGCGTTTGAGGTCAGCGATGGTTTTGATAGATTACATATTGTATAGTGGATCTTTTGGCCCAGACCCAATCTCTTGTAACATATTTATATGATTGTCTTAATAAATGAAACCCTCGAGAAGGACTTTACATCAATTATATCTCTCTACATGGTATCAAAGTCTTCTTCCTTAAAACCCTAATTTTCTTCCTTGGACACTAGTGCGACCTTCCATATGATGAACTCTTCAGGTACTCTTTCTCCTCTTTCTTTTAAGGGTCCTGCACATTCTATTATCGTCGGAAATGGTGGTCGCTGATGACGCCCAAGAGATAAAGGGGTCAAAAAAGCCACCAAAGGTCTTCGAGGGGCAAAAGGGTAATAAACTCCAAGATTCGAGCCGATAAAGGCTTACGGTCCGCGGACGAAGAACGTCCACTCCAGAAGGACAAATGGCAGGAAAGGGGACAGGTGTCGGCCATGCCGCCCCTCCAGGTGTTCTCGCGCCCCTTAACACCTGGCCTCACAACATCGACAGATGGCCAAAAGAGGGGAACATCCCCCCTGTTTAACAGACGAAGGAGCACAGTATAAAAGGAGGAAGAAAAGGAGAGAGAAGGGACTTTTTGGAGAACAAAAGGGGAGGGTACACGTGCTCTGAGTGAAAGAAAGGGAAGCAATTACGCTAGGAGAACCCCTACGCCAAGGTCATCCCAATCCTCCTCAAAACTCCCGCATCCGCGGACGCCTGTAGCCCCTGAGTAAAAGCAGTTGAAGCAGTACAGGTAGTAAGGCGCGCGATCGGGAAGGCGGGGGAATGCGTAGACTTATCCCTTAAAACTTTCGCTGAGCCAGCAGGCGTGTCCTCCTCGCCATTGGGTCACTTGATGAACCCATTCAGATAATGATGTGAGCCTTCTCGGAAGGCTCCGCGGCACCGACCCTGGGACCCCCACACATGGTGCGGGTCCCATGGAAGGGTAAGACCGTCTGCATGTTCCTTCGGGGAGTGCGGCTCAGGTAAAGGTCCTCATTGCCCCGGTTATGTCACCCTCACCAGGTGTCCGACCGGGGTCGCGAGGGCTTCAGGTAAGCCCGTAACACCTATCCCTCAGGGGGAGGGATTTACGTGCATGCCCCCCCCCCACGACCACGTGGAGGGACGTTTTAGTCTTTTTCTAATTTGGTTTCGTCATTGGCGCCGTCTGTGGGAACACTCTCACCCTGAGAGGTTCCCGAGTTTATAAATATTGATATACTAAGTCTCAACGCTGCCATTAGCTAACACTCCTCTGTCCGTACAGGTCGGAAAATGAGCGAAAACCTGGGAGGCGCCTCTCCTGAAATGATGGGCCAGGACCACGGAGGGCCGCAGGAGACCGAGGGGCCCGTGAACTCCCCAGGTCAGATCAGCGCACCGGAGGTTCCGGTCGTCTCGCCATATATCCCACCGCAGATGGCCCAAGGCTACTTTATGCCCGGGAATCATTATGTGCCCCATCAGAACGTGGGGCAGGGATATTTCTATGGGTATGATGGTTACCCCCCGCCTCAGCCAGGGAACCCATTCCCATTCTTTCCCTATGACGCGTATGGAGGCGTATTCCAGGATCAGTTCCAACCCAGATTCACCGACGATTTTGGATCGCACTATCGTGGTGAAGGCAGACACCCTTCCAAGCAGCAAGGGGGGAACATTCATCTGATATTTCCACGTCCACCCGAACAGGTTCACCCCGTGAGAGCGATAGGAGGATGGATTTCGTCCCGTCAGTGTTTACCACCGAGGTCTGTTTGGCACCTGTACCCAAGCGGTGGAGGGATGCCAACCTGATGAAGTATGATGGCACCACTGATCCCGATGACCACATGTGCCATTTTACAACAGCCATGGGGGTCAATGAGTACAATGATGCAATGTTATGCCGAACTTTCCCATCAACCCTGACCGGCATCGCATTGACTTGGTTCACTAATCTACCACAGAACTCGGTCTCAAGTTTCCTCCAGCTCTCTCAGATCTTCAAGTCTCATTTTGGAAGTTCACGATCTAGAAAGAAGACCATGTTGGACCTCAACCCGATCAGACAGGGGCATAATGAGACCCTCGGACAATTCTTTGCTCGCTTTACCTCTGTGGTGGTACAGATCCCCAACTTTAATCACGAATCCGCAGTCATAATCCTAATGGGGAACATCGCGGACGGAAGTTTCAAGACTCGGCTCTTCAGAAAGAAGCCCAAAGACTATGATACTTTAAGAAACCTGGTGTCCGCCCAGATTGAGGCAGAAGAAGCCGCGGCCTCTAGTTCAAGGGCCAATGAAGGCTCACGCGGTTTTCTGGGGAAGATAGTGGGAAAGTTTCGGAAGGACAAAGGAGCAATGAAGCCAAGAAGAAACTACTCTGCGGGTGGAATGCCCGCGTCCCGGCAGGATGAGGTCCATTACAACCAGGAAAGGGAGAAACTGGACGCAAGGTATCAGGGCAGTAACCAAGAGATACACGAACACAGGGAGCCGGTCCCTCCAGCCAGAAGAAATGAGCGCGGCGACGACCCTCACCGCCACCAACAGGCTCAGGATCACCATGATCGAAGGCGCGCGGATGACCGAAGAAGCCACCATCACCATGCCACTCGGATGGAGGGTCCACGGGGGAGGGATGAACAACAACGATACCCCCCGGTGCACAGGGGCCGAGGCAGGGGACGATGGTGGAGAGAAGGTCGAAGAGGGCAGGGTCAGCCTGCGCAAGTATCGGTCAATCAGGCTCCCCGACGTGAAGACCGCCCGGAGGGATCACGGGTCAACCGAATCCCGGAACCAGAAGGTTTTATCGACACCCTCGCGGGAGGACCGTCGATCTCAGGAATTAGCCGGCAAGAGAGGAAGAATTACGAGAGAGAGTCTAGGCATCCTCCGTCCTTGGCGAGCCAGAAGATTGCTTTGAGGCCACACCCGGAAATAATCTTCACCTCAACCGACGCGGAGCAAGTCCGCATGCCCCATGCCGACCCCTTGGTGATCCATGCGCAGATCGCAACTAAAACTGTAAAGAGGGTTT
Source organism: Persicaria maculosa (assembly GCA_963922045.1). Taxonomy (NCBI): domain Eukaryota; kingdom Viridiplantae; phylum Streptophyta; class Magnoliopsida; order Caryophyllales; family Polygonaceae; genus Persicaria; species Persicaria maculosa. The sequence continues at coordinate 15,815,677 of OY998253.1, forward strand.
TCATCGACACGGGATCGTCAGTTGACATACTCTCGTGGGAAGCTTTCTCCCAGTTAGGTGTGTCGGCGACCGCCCTAAAACCTTATCACGGCACCTTGATCACCTTCTCAGGAGATGAAGTACAGGTGGCAGGCACAATCGAGCTCACAGTGGTTTTGGGCACCCCCCCTCTCCGGAGGATGGAGAACATCACCTTCACGGTGGTCCGAATCCCGACCACTTACAACGCGCTCTTGGGGAGGGTTTCCCTCTTCAAATTCCAGATGGTGGTGTCCATATACCATTTTAAAGCCAAGTTCCCGGCCTCCGGGGGAGGAACGGGGGAAGTGTGCGGCCAACAACCAGAGAGTCGGAGCTGTTATGTGACATCATTGAAAAAGAGGAAGGAGGTCCTGTGCCTCGAAGACACGGCTCAGAGCAGGACTAAAATCGCCGAGAGAAACTCTTCACCCGAGGGTGAACCAGCAAGAATAACTGATGAGGTTGGGTCGGAAGCTGAGCTTGAGGTTCGACCTTCCGAAAGAGAGATCCCGACCGTGGATTCGAGAACTGTCCACCAACCGTTCTCTAATACCGAGGAGAGAATCTACATGGGCCAAGCCCTCGGAGCAGGGGAGAAAGAAAGGGTCATGGAGATCATCCGGCAGTCGCGGGACGTGTTCGCTTGGTCCCCAAAAGATCTGCTGGGCGTCCCCGCTTCCATCGCGATCCGCACTCTCAGAATCCGTCACGACGCACGGCCGGTGGCCCAAAAGAAGAGAAAGATGGCCCCGGAGAAGGCTCGAGCAGAGAAAGAAGAAGTGGATAAGTTGCTCGATGCTGGCTTTGTTGAAGAGGCAGAGGACTCAGAATGGCTCTCGAATGTGGTCCTCGTTAAGAAGGCCAACGGGAAGTGGAGGATGTGTGTCGATTTTTCAGATCTGAACAAGGCTTGCCCAAAGGACAGCTACCCTTTGCCTTCGATTGACGAGTTAGTAGATATCACTACCGGTAACGAGGCCCTGAGCTTCTTAGACGCCTACTCCGGGTACAACCAGATCAAGTTAGACCCACTGGACCAAAGAGCAACCACCTTCATCACTAATCAGGGAATTTTCCGTTACAAGGTCATGCCTTTCGGCCTAAGAAATGCTGGAGCAACGTTCCAGAGGACAGTGGACAAAATCTTCCGCGATCAGTTGTCCCGGAATGTGTCCATTTACGTGGACGACATTGTAGTAAGGAGCCAGAAAGCAGAAAATCATGCCGCAGATCTACAAGAAACCTTCGATTTGCTGAGACGCGGAGGGCTGAATTTGAACGCCGAGAAGTGCGTGTTCGGAGTTGAGTCCGGGAAATTTCTAGGCTTCATGGTTAGCCAGCGGGGGATAGACGTACACCCGGCAAGGATAGCGGCAATACAGGAACTACGTCCCCCGCGGACCATCAAAGAAGTCCAGTCGTTGAACGGTGCAATCAACTACCTGGGACGTTTCTGCTCCTGCCTGGCAGACAAGTCTCTGCCTTTCTTCGCGCTGTTGAAGAAGAAGGGGCCGATACAGTGGACGACGGAACTCCAGCAAGCGTTTGATGAATTGAAAGTCTTTCTGCAGTATTTACCAACTCTTCAGCAGCCGCAAAAGACAGAGAACTTACAGATTTACCTCGCGGTTAAAACGACCACCATCAGCGCAGTTCTCGCCCGGGATGGGCGATACCCGGTCTACTATGTGAGCAGGGTACTACAAGACGCCGAAACTAGATATGAGCCAGTCGAGAAAGTAATCCTTTGTCTGATATTCGCGGCGAGAAGGCTACGTCCATATTTCCAGGATCATCGGATCGAAGTCATGACAGATTTACCACTAAGGCAGATCCTTCACTCACCAGACTTCTCGGGACGAATGTCGAAGTGGTCCATCGAGCTCTCCGAGTTCGAGGTAGCGTACGTTCCACGAAAGGCGGCGTTAGCTCAGGTATTGGCTGATTTCATCGGCGAAACCAGTTTTGAGGAAGAAGACCGCGACTCACAGAAGTCTTGGCTGATAAAAGTGGACGGAGCCGCCAACGCGGGTGGATGCGGAGCGGGGGTCGTGCTCACCACCCCCGGAGGAGACCAGCTTTGTTTCTCTCACCAATTGAACTTCCCAACCACCAACAACGAGGCCGAATATGAAGCCCTGATAGCAGGGCTAGAGTTAGCTCTGGCTCGTGGGGCTCGGGCTGTCACCGTGTATACTGATTCCGAGGTTGTCGCCAAATAGGCGGACGGAGAATATGAAGCCAGGACGGGATTGTTGCCAGATTATCTGCGGAAAGTAAATGCTCTAAGGAAGGCTTTTCTGCACTTCACCCTCGAGTGCATCCCGCGGGAAGACAACGAACAAGCCGATTTGTTGGCCCGAGTGGGGGCAGCCATGCCGACAAATGTAGAAGGAAAGTTTGACTTCGAAAGAAAGAATCAGCGAAGGCTGCTACAAGAAGTGTTTTTCGTCCAAACGGAAGGGCCCGACGACTGGAGAACGCCGATCACTGAGTATCTGGGGAAGGGGATTCTTCCACTGGAGAGAGCAGAAGCCAAGAAGTTAACAGGCAGAGCGGCCCGATTCATAATCCGCGAAGGAAAACTATACAAGAAGGGTTTCAACTTCCCGGACTTGTTGTGTGTGTCCAGCCAGGAGGGACGAATCATCGTAGAAGAACTGCACGCCGGGGTTTGCGCTCACCACCAGGGCTGGAGGGCTTTGTCTACCAAAGTGTTAAGGTTGGGATACTATTGGCCCACGATTAGGGCGGACATACAGAGTTTCGTGCGCAGTTGCGAAGCTTGTCAGAAACATGGGAACCTGAAGAATGTATCCGCCGAGCCGCTTCAGAGCATCTTCGGGGCCTGTCCTTTTGCCTTGTGGGGAATGGACATCCTGGACCCCTTTCCCACGACACCCGGACAGCTTAAGTATGTTCTGGTCCTGGTAGACTATTTCACCAAGTGGGTAGAAGCGGAGGCGATGGGCTTGATCACTGCGGAGAAGGTCAGAAAATTCCTGTGGAAAAATCTAGTCTGCCGGTTCGGGGTCCCCGAAGCTATCATCACCGATCATGGGACACAATTTGATTGCGAGAACATCCGAGATTTTTGCGAGGGCCTCGGAATAAAATTAAAATTCTCGTCAGTGGCTCACCCTCAGACGAACGGGCAGGCGGAAACTACGAATCGCCAAATCTTGGAAGGTATTAAGAAGAAGCTGGGGAAAACTTCCAATGGCCGGCGGGCAGAACTTCTCCCCTTGGTGCTTTGGTCGTACCGCACTTCACCAAAGACCCCCACCAAGGAATCACCTTTTTCCCTGGTATTTGGGACAGACGCGGTTATCCCGGTAGAGCGCTTGATTCCCTCTGCCCGGGTCCTAGCTTACGAGTCTAAGGCTAATGATGAAGCTCTGGAAGTCGAAATGCACCTTCGGGAGGAAAAACGTATGATCGCAGAAATCCATGCCCGAGAGTACAAAAGGAAGACCCAAAGGCACAGGGACCAACACTTGCAAGAGCGACGGTTTGAGAAGGGGGACCTAGTCCTACGCCTGGCCCTGGCAGGAGGGAAGCTAGACCCCAAATGGGAAGGACCCTATGTAGTCGTCGAGCGTGTTCACGTCGGAGCATACAAGTTACAAACCCCCGAAGGTGTTGTCCTTCGGAAGACATGGAATGCCGAACACTTAAAGAAGTACTACGTGTAATATCTGGGCTTGTTTTAACGTTTACCCAAGTCACCCCCGCTACTAGTAAATAAATCAAAGCGGTTAGTGGGTGCTTTATAATTTTGTATGACAATTCATATGGCGATGGAACTTGCTCCGCGTCGGACATCTGGTGGACGCATTGAGCTCCCAGATCGATACTTCGTCCCGAGGCGCTGGAGCTTGCTCCGCGTCGGACATCTGGTGGACGCATTGAGCTCCCAGATTGATGCTTCGTCCCGAGGCGCTGGAGCTTGCTCCGCGACGGACATCCGGTGGACGCATTGAGCTCCCAGATTGATACTTCGTCCCGAGGCGCTGGAGCTTGCTCCGCGTCGGACATCTGGTGGACGCATTGAGCTCCCAGATTGATGCTTCGTCCCGAGGCGCTGGAGCTTGCTCCGCGTCGGACATCTGGTGGACGCATTGAGCTCCCAGATTGATACTTCGTCCCGAGGTGCTGGAGCTTGCTCCGCGTCGGACATCTGGTGGACGCATTGAGCTCCCAGATAGATGCTTCGTCCCGAGGCGCTGGAGCTTGCTCCGCAGCGGACATCTGGTGGACGCATTGAGCTCCCAGATTGATGCTTCATCCCGAGGCGCTGGAGCTTGCTCCGCGTCGGACATCTGGTGGACGCATTGAGCTCCCAGATTGATACTTTGTCCCGAGGCGCTAGAGCTTGCTCCGCGTCGGACATCTGGTGGACACATTGAGCTCCCAGATTGATGCTTCGTCCCGAGGCGCTGGAGCTTGCTCCGCGTCGGACATCTGGTGGACGCATTGAGCTCCCAGATCGATACTTCGTCCCGAGGCGCTGGAGCTTGCTCCGCGTCGGACATCTGGTGGACGCATTGAGCTCCCAGATTGATACTTCGTCCCGAGGCGCTGGAGCTTGCTCCGCGTCGGACATCTGGTGGACGCATTGAGCTCCCAAATTGATACTTCGTCCCGAGGCGCTGGAGCTTGCTCCGCGTCGGACATATGGTGGACGCATTGAGCTCCCAAATTGATGCTTCGTCCCGAGGCGCTGGAGCTTGCTCCGCGACGGACATCTGGTGGACGCATTGAGCTCCCAGATTGATACTTCGTCCCGAGGCGCTTGAGCTTGCACCGCGTCGGACATCTGGTGGACGCATTGAGCTCCCAGATTGATGCTTCGCCCCGAGGAGCTGGAGCTTGCTCCGCGGCGGACATCTGGTGGACGCATTGAGCTCCCAGATTGATGCTTCGTCCTGAGGCGCTGGAGCTTGCTCCGCGTCGGACATCTGGTGGACGCATTGAGCTCCCAGATTGATACTTCGTCCCGAGGCACTGGAGCTTGCTCCGCGTCGGACATCTGGTGGACGCATTGAGCTCCCAGATTGATGCTTCGTCCCGAGGTGCTGGAGCTTGCTCCGCGTCGGACATCTGGTGGACGCATTGAGCTCCCAGATCGATACTTCGTCCCGAGGCGCTGGAGCTTGCTCCGCGTCAGACATCTGGTGGACGCATTGAGCTCCCAGATTGATACTTCGTCCCGAGGCGCTGGAGCTTGCTCCGCGTCGGACATCTGGTGGACGCATTGAGCTCCCAGATTAATACTTCGTCCCGAGGCGCTGGAGCTTGCTCCGTGTCGGACATCTGGTGGACGCATTGAGCTCCCAGATTGATGCTTCGTCCCGAGGTGCTGGAGCTTGCTCCGCGTCGGACATCTGGTGGACGCATTGAGCTCCCAGATTGATACTTCGTCCCGAGGCGCTGGAGCTTGCTCCGCGTCGGACATCTGGTGGACGCATTGAGCTCCCAGATTGATGCTTCGTCCCGAGGCGCTGGAGCTTGCTCCGCGTCGGACATCTGGTGGACGCATTGAGCTCTCAGACCGATACTTCGTCCCGAGGCGCTGGAGCTTGCTCCGCGCCGGACATCTGGTGGACGCATTGAGCTCCCAGATTGATACTTCGTCCCGAGGCGCTGGATCTTGCTCCGCGTCGGACATCTGGTGGACGCATTGAGCTCCCAGATTGATACTTCGTCCCGAGGCGCTGGAGCTTGCTCCGCGTCGGACATCTGGTGGACGCATTGAGCTCCCAGATTGATACTTCGTCCCGAGGCGCTGGAGCTTGCTCCGCGTCGGACATCTGGTGGACGCATTGAGCTCTCAGACCGATACTTCGTCCCGAGGCGCTGGAGCTTGCTCCGCGCCGGACATCTGGTGGACGCATTGAGCTCCCAGATCGATACTTCGTCCCGAGGCGCTGGAGCTTGCTCCGCGTCGGACATCTGGTGGACGCATTAAGCTCCCAGATCGATACTTCGTCCCGAGGCGCTGGAGCTTGCTCTGCGTCGGACATCTGGTGGATGCATTGAGCTCCCAGATTGATACTTTGTCCCGAGGCGCTGGAGCTTGCTCCGCGTCGGACATCTGGTGGACGCATTGAGCTCCCAGATCGATACTTCGTCCCGAGGCGCTGGAGCTTGCTCTGCGTCGGACATCGGGTGGACGCATTGGGCTCTCGGATTAACCACTGGGACTTTTTGGAGAACAAAAGGGGAGGGTACACGTGCTCTGAGTGAAAGAAAGGGAAGAAATTACGCTAGGAGAACCCCTACGCCAAGGTCATCCCAATCCTCCTCAAAACTCCCGCATCCGCGGACGCCTGTAGCCCCTGAGTAAAAGCAGTTGAAGCAGTACAGGTAGTAAGGCGCGCGATAGGGAAGGCGGGGGAATGCGTAGACTTATCCCTTAAAACTTTCGCTGAGCCAGCAGGCGTGTCCTCCTCGCCATTGGGTCACTTGATGAACCCATTCAGATAATGATGTGAGCCTTCTCGGAAGGCTCCGCGGCACCGACCCTGGGACCCCCACACATGGTGCGGGTCCCATGGAAGGGTAAGACCGTCTGCATGTTCCTTCGGGGAGTGCGGCTCAGGTAAAGGTCCTCATTGCCCCGGTTATGTCACCCTCACCAGGTGTCCGACCGGGGTCGCTAGGGCTTCAGGTAAGCCCGTAACACCTATCCCTCAGGGGGAGGGATTTACGTGCATGCCCCCCCCCACGACCACGTGGAGGGACGTTTTAGTCTTTTTCTAATTTGGTTTCGTCAGTCGCCTCGCTATTTCGGGTATTGGCCACGCCACATTACATACCCCAACCCACCCTTTACACCTTAACAATGTTCTCATTGCCCCCAAACTAGTCAAAAACCTTATATATGTCCGTCGGTTCACTACTGACAATAACGTTTCCCTTGTGTTTGATCCGTTTGGTTTCTCTGTGAAGGATCTTACTACGGGGGTTACTCGCATGAGATGTAACAGTACTGGGAAGCTCTATCCTGTGTCGTCGCCCTCACCGTCCCGTCCGTAGGTCCGGTCGCCCTCTCGACATCGATCGTCGTCCAGTCTGTGGCATGCACGCCTTGGCCATCCCAGTGCTGCCGTTTTAGATTTCCTTCATTCTAAGAGTCTAGTCAAATGTAATAAAGAGATTCGCTCTAGTTTATGTTCTTCCTGTCAGTTAGGCAAGCATGCGAGACTGCCGTTTCAGCGGTCTTTGAACTCTACTTTTGCACATTTTGATATCATTCATAGTGACATTTGGACCTCTCCTGTGCCTAGCAAGGATGGTCACAAGTACTACCTCTTGTTTCTTGATGATTACACTCATTTCTTAAGACGAGGAGGAAGGTTAAGATTTCAGATCAAATTATGGTTTTCTATGTTGTGGTTATAAGTGTTGGTAATTTTTTTTTTGCCGATTTGGTGGTGAATTTTCCTGTGGGATTAGGCGCCCAGATTAGTTTATCATGAGCTTGCCATGAAGGGATATTAAGGGATAAAATACAGTTAGCTATATTTTGACGAGAAAGACTCTGGATGAGAGGCATATTCCAGAGCTTTTAAGGGGTAAATAGGTGGCTGACTTTCATGTTCGGGTCATTGTTACTCATGAAGGTTTTGAGGCTTTTATTGGGAACCCAATGGTCCTTCCAAATATTTATTTGGTTACCGCCTCCTATAATCCAAAGTAGGCCTTTCTCAAATCTTTCTCTAAGAGATAGGAGTCTGCCAAATTGCCAAGCGGTGGCTTGATTTGGTTTGTCCCTAATGCTGCTATCTTGCAAATATTTTTCTTTGATGATTCTCACCCAAATATTATCTTCATTAGTATAAAGTTTCCAAAGAAGTTTAAATTGGAGGTTTATATTTAGATTTTCAGCTTTTCTAATACCCAATCCACCTTGGGCCTTACTCTTGCAGATGTTATCCCAGCTTATTAGCGGGTATATCTTTCGGACTAGAGTTTATTTTAGAAGAAGTTTTTGTTTATTTGGTCTCTTTGGTTGAGAGTTCCTTTAGGGAGCAAAATTTGTTGCATCGGATAGTTAGTTTTGGAACTTAGATTGGCTTGACTTAAAATAGCTCTGCCTGCTTGAGACAGATTCGAGTCTTTCCATTTGGACAGTTGCTTTTTCAGATTTTGAATGGCTTCCTAAAAAACTGAGTTTCGAATTTGGCCATTGATCATCAGAATACCTAGATTGGAATTCCTATACTATGAGCAAGGTCTCTTGCTTGATTTTAGTTCACATTCTTAGAGTATTGGATAGAACTGTTACTATAGTTTATGGTGAGACCTGAGAGGTTTGAGAAATTGTTTATCATATTCTGAATGGTATTTAGATTAGTATGCACAGCTTTAGCAAAAATAATTGTGTCATCTGCAAAGTAAGGAAATGTATAGGGTTACCGTTTTTGGTGAGTTTGATTCCAATTAACGCATCCTCTTGCAAAGCTTCCTTGTGCATTTCTCTCGTTAGACCTTCCATTATTTAACACAAAGATGTACGGTGCAAGTGGGTCTCCTTGCCGAATTCATCTGTTAGGCTTAAACTGTTTACCTGGACAATTGTTGACTAGAATTGAGAAGGAAGATGTTGTGAGACATGTCATAACCCAGTTGATCCATACCGGATGGAAACCAAACTTCTGCAGAACAGCTTTGATATAGTTCCAGTTTATTTTATCGTAGGCTTTTTCCATATCGAGTTTTAATGCCATCCAACCAGTTCTACCTTTTCTCTTATGAAAGCTATAGAATATTTCTTGAGCTATTAAAGTATTATCCTGGATGGATCTCCCTTCTACAAAGACTCCTTGAAATGGATTGATGAGTTTGGGGAGAATAGGTTTCAGTCTGTTTGCCAGAATTTTTGTGATTACTTTGTAAATGGTGTTACATAAGCTGATCGGCCTGTAGTGGTTGATTGTGGTAGGGTTATCAGTTTTGGGGATTAGAGCAATAAAGGTTTTGTTTATTTCTGACAATAACTGTCCTAAGTGGCAAAATGCTTTGATTGCTTTACAGCAAGAGGGACCTACTATATGCCAATATTTTTTATAAAATTCTAGGGGAAATCTATCTGGGCCAGGGGATTTATCTTCTACCATTTCAAACATAGTATTTTTGATTTCGGATATAGACGGTTGAGAGATTTGGTTTCGGTTTTCCTCTGAAGTTATTTGAGGTTGAATGTTCCAAACATCCCCTGGGTTACCTTGATATTGATGAGTACCTATAAACCTTTCCGATAGCTCATTTGTGATTTGATCAAAGATGGTATCGTTGTCATACAGAATATTGCCTTATTTAGATGTAAAGGATTTAATTGGTCTTTTTGAGTTTTTGATTCTAGCTGTTATTTGAAAGTATTTCGTATTATTGTCTAAAAATTGAAGATGATTTGTTTTGGCCTTTTGTTTCCAAAATTTATGGTTGCATTCTAAGAGTCTGCATCTCTTGAGTTCTAATCTTTCTAGCTTTTCTTCCTCTTGTTTACTAATGTTACCCCAAGGTAACCGATTGCAAATTAATTACATGCTTTTGGTGTATTAATATGGGCAAAAAAAATATTAAAAATTTGAAAATTCAAAGGCAATGAAGTGGTGTTTTTGCTACTTGTTTATGTAAGAAAGTTGCTCATTACTTTGCTAAAGGATTTGAACCCGTACATTTGTGAATGAGTACATCACTCTACTAGTTGAGCTAATAGGCATAAAAAAAATTATTAAAGTAACATTTTAGGGGTATATGCACGCGAGCCTCAATAGTTACCAAAAAATATATAAATATATTTATAGAAGCACAACCTAACAAGATACAAGTACCTAATATAAGACTCCAATGGGTTATTGACGAGATGTTATGGACGAGATGTCAGATGTCACTTAGGAGACTAGAGTCATCTTATCGCCGAAGCACAAGATCTTGAGCTTTTAAGGGGTATAGGATTGAGTCAGCAAAGCTTTTATTCACAATATCCTCACAAAAGCAATAAAAACGAATAATCAAATATAAGCCCCCGCCTCAACAACATCAATATCCCAACCTCCTTAACAATAAACACAATTTATAAAACCTTATTCCAAAATCTCCATCCTCATAATAGCTAGACTCTGCAAACCAAATTTAAAATAGATCAAAATGAAATCAAAGAAAAGGAAGAAAATTTCCAAAGGCGGACTATTGACACCATTCTTTGTTTGTGGCTGGTTTTCCAAAACAGAAAAGATTATTGATAAGATCAGAGCAGAAAATCAAATTTAATTAAGTTGTAAAAAAAAACGCACACGATACGGGTACTAAATTAGTATATCAGTATCTAACAAAATTGGATAAAATAAAAAGCAAACTAATTCATTCTACTAAAAAATTAATATAAAATGTGACACATCTTGTAATCCTCATCCGGTTTCGAGAAGCTACTTAATGAAATCTCTCAGTGTGGATGTAGCCAATGTGGTGAACCACGATAAATTGTGTGTCGATCTTGTATGTTAGAATATCTGTTCTTTTATCACAACAAATTGGTATCAGAGCTATGGTTTCGGGGTTTATGATCCGATGGGAAAGATGTCGGTTTTGAATATCAAGATTGAGAAGTTCACAAGATGGATCAATTTTAGTCTATGGCAAATCAAGGTACGGACTTCGCTTTAGCAACATGGCTTATGGAGGTAGGTGCCAAGGAAACAGGAAGAAGTCGCTGAGATGGCTACTTTAGAGGAGATTGTAACACCCCCGTCTCACATCGGATATCATAAGGATGTTGGGAGTGATTTATAAGTGATTCAAGCCCTACCTATGTCACAAGAGCTCTTCCTTTTCAGACTCCAAGTGAGGACAACGGACCTGAGAGGGCTAGGTGGCATGGGCTGGTGCCTCTTAAGACCTCGGGTCTTACAGATGGTATCAGAGCCGACTTCGGGCTCGGAGGTGCGCCGACAGTATGCTCGGGTACGCTCCTCCCGGAGGGCAGTCCCTTGGGCCTGACGGGGTCGTTAGTGCTTTAAGTGGGGGATATTGTAACACCCCCGTCCTACATCGGATATCATAAGGATGTTGGGAGTGATTTATAAGTGAATCAAGCCCTATCTATGTCACAAGAGCTCTTCCTTTTCAGGCTCCAAGTGAGGACAACGGACCTGAGAGGGCTAGGTGGCATGGGTTGGCGCCTCTTAAGACCCCGGGTCTATAATGGCCCAAAATTATGATTTCCAGGTTACGTTTCAAGGGATAAAACCCCTTGTTCGGATCTTGCAATCCAGATACGAGTCGAGGTTTCAAACTCATTTTAAGATTTGTAAAAAGAAGGATTTCAAACCCTAAAAGTCACGAAGGGTCGTAGGGTACCATTAACCTGTCTTAAGACTATGTCGCGAAACTCAATTCAAATGAAAGTAAAGCGGAAGCAAGGTTAAGATACAAAGTGTCACGGCAGAGCCGGGTCAAACCAAAACATAAGAGAATGATTACCATTTATACCAAGTTAGAGAATTAGTCAGGTTCTTCAATTCACCAAAAGGAAACCCCGTCATATAGACATCGAGCACTCAGAATCTGCAGAAAATACCTTTAAAAAAAGAACGGGGAAAGGAGTCAGATCGAGCCACTCATGCGGGACCGGCAGTCCTCGCTGAGGCCACATAGTATGTGCTATACCTAATAAAGATGCTCTAATGCAGTACCAAAGTCAAACACACTAGCATGCTCCTAGGTATAATAATGTGCAGAAATACTGTAAAGGGCCCAAAACAATGCCAAGTGGCATATCCCTCTCCTACCTCCACCCCCTTCCGATAGGGCAGAGACTGGCCAGCTCGTGAATGCATTCCATCATAATCGGGCGGCACGCATGCCTAACCCGCTCCACAATAAAGCCCGCAGGGATCTCATAATATAAGGAAGTTCATGACTCGATTGACTCAGGGTACCCGATGAGGCTGGGCTACCCTATGACCCTAGCAAAGACTCTAGGACTATCACAGATAACGGCCGTTCTGTTTCAAACGCATAAAGTAAGCAGATGCTCATTCAATTAGTGCAACCTAAACAGGATACTACATGGCATGTGTTTTTATGCATATGCAACACCTAACATAAAATGCAACAACAGGCATGAATGTCCAACCTGAGTAAACCCCCTAGGGAACTTACCTGAAGATGCAGAACAACAAGATAACACAAGCAAGGGCCCAAATGCAAGTCCAAAAGCAATCCAACCGCAATACACACCTATCATCAAGCCATTTCCATAAGCTACCGGACCAACATCCATACACACGAAACCCAAGTTCTCAACATATTCAAAACCAACCGATAGTAAAACCGTTTTCCAAAACCTTTTCGATACAATCAACATCAACCAAAATCATTCTTCCAATCAAACCCATTGATAAAGTTATATCAACCATATTTTCCACTCTTAGATCCCAATTTAAGTCAATTCATATTAAAAATAATTTCTCAAGTCATACTTGGTCAAATCCCGACATCAATCATTTAAACCTTAAAATCAATACCTCAAAATCATATTATAGAATTAATTCCGGCTTTTTGGTCTCAACACATCAATCTTTTAATAATCATTTTCGGACGACTTAAAACCTTTTCTAAGTAATTTAACAATATTTATCTAAAATAAACATTAAAATAAATCCCCTTTATAATCCCCATTTACAAAACATATTAAATAAATTACTTTATCAATTGGCCTCAATAAATCACTTTAAAATTCCTAATCACATATTAAACATCATAAAAATACATATTCCAAACAATATCACTTTTAACCCATTTTATAATATAACAAAAATTTCAGAAAACGCATTTCCTCAAAACAGTAATAATAATAATAATAATAATAATAATAATAATAATAATAATAATAATAATAATAATAATAATAATAATAATAATAATAATAATAATAATAATAACTACAACGAATAAATCATATAGTATAACTTATATCTAGATATCAATTAAATGCATAACAAATAAAACCCCAAATAATCATTTCCTCAAATCAGGCCCATCGGAATTAGGCCCAAAAGATCAAACCCGTTTCCTTTAAATCCGGATCGCCCAAACCCAAATCCCTTTTAAAACAGAAAAGGAGGAGAATGGAAGTCGGACTGTTCATCCTCTTCCACGTTCTGAAATCGAAACCGGAAGGAGTGAAGGGAGGCGCAGGGAAGCTCGCCGGCGGACTTCCTCTCAACCCGAACCGCTCCCATCCCGACCGAATTGAAATTCCGACCACAATGGACCCAAGAGGATTCAAACGCGAGTAAAGAGGAAGGTGGAAGAGAAAGCTCACCGAGGGGAGTACTTCGCCGGAAATTCGCTCGGAACGGCTGCGTCGGGGTCGATTCTTGCCTTGTTCAGACTGGGGAGAGTGGGAGGGAGTTAAAAGAGGAGCTTTTGGATGTGTTTACACTCGAAAATCGAACAGAATCGAAAACCGACCTTGGGAATGGAAGAACAGAGAACGACGACGGCGGCTGGGGCTCGGGCTCACTCAGACGTCGGAGGAAGAAGGAGGAACCGTTGATGCCCGCTTCTGCTAGAATGTGATGGAGGGAAGGACGAGCTGCTCGGCTCTCGGTGACAGAGAAATGCTCGGAGGCGCTCAGGAGGTGCGCTTGGTTCAGAACCGGGGGAAGCGAAGGTCTGCGGGGTTTCCATTGAAACAGGCCGACTTCCGGGTGGCTTGGGGACGAAGGGAGAACGAGGAGGAGAATAGTGAGGTGATGGTGGTGCCCTGGAGAACATTGGAGGGATTGGAGATTTAGAGGTGCTGGTCCATCGGCAACAGTAGAGAGGAAAAAGAGGGGGAGGAGGGAGTGTTACCCTCAGGATTTGGTTTGGTTGGAGATGCATCTTCAGATCTAAAAAGATGAAAAATGGGTTGTAGGTGGTCTGATCGGTTGCAGCAAGAGGGTAGAGGAGATTTGTTTGTTTTCCATTTTAAGAGGCACAAGGATGCCGCAGTTGGCTGGTCTGATCGAAAATGAAGGAGAGTGGAAATTGGAGCTACTTTCTTATAAAAGAGCCAGAGGTAAGTAATAGTGATAAAAATAATTTGTGGTCCCAAGGTCAAAATTCAAAGTACCCGGAATTTAAACCTCGCAATCCGCTCACTTGACCCAATTCCGACTCATGTAAATTTTAAATCGAAATCTTGGAACCGAAATAAATTAATAAACTTTTAATAAGTAATTTTTCCCAACCTCGAAACATAAAAGCGGAATAAAATCCCTCCGAAAATCCAATTTAGAATTATGCCGGAATTTACTTCGAATGATTTTGAATAAAATAAATTGCTCGAGGACAATTATTTTCGAAACTTCCCGAATCTTAGAAAGCGAGATGATTATAAATCATTATTTTAATAATTTAATATTATAAAATTTCCCGGTCTTTACATCATCCACCTCTAAAAACAAGTCTCGTCCCCGAGACTAAAATCACCTTAAAACAGGGGGATGGAGTTTGAAATTGATGAGTCCAAGGATCATGCCATTGATTCTATAAGAACCTCATAGGGCCCGTATGAGATCCCTACAGTACCCTTGACGTGATCATAATATTCCCAGTTGGTCGTAGCAAGTATGCGATATGGGCCCTTATCACATTCTTACTCCGACTTTTCGGTTATATCATAACTCGAAAAGCAATCATAACGTGTCTACTAGGTCTTAGCAAGCATTCTATATGCGCCCCTATAAAATGCTTGTATCCACTTCGTGAGTCGTTATAATATAAAACCGGGTTTGAAAAGTTTCAAAAGCAATTCCGCAATTGAAAAAGATTAGCCTCGAAATCGTTGAAACCCTTGATAGCGTTTATTCTTTAAAAACCAGTTATTTTCTTTCTATATCGTTCAAAATCTTCAAATCCGACGTTTAACCAAGAACTTTGCACCAAACAAGTCAAATCCCTTCAACTCAAGATTTCGTCAAAATCTCCCAAAACCAAAACAGTTTCCCGCATATCAATCAATCAAATTCAGAAATCAGGAGGTGGAATCATCCACCTCTAAGGGCTAATCCCATATTCTCTTCCTAGTTTCCAAATCATGCAACATCATTCACAACTCAACAAGTACCATAACCAAAAGTTTCATCAACTCTTATATAAGCATAATACCATAAGCCATCTCACACATGGCAAGTCCCACATCATATCATAGTCACAAACCATCACATAACCGTTTAACATAAACATAAACATGCCAACAAGTCTCAAGTAACAAAGGAACAACAAACCTCAACATACTACAAATCATAAGGTATATCTACATCATACTGAAGGCATCACAAGTGCATAATCGAATGCTCATCACGTAAGCACACATGTCCAGAAATCAACGGGTTAGATGTTATGGGGTTAGTACGTCAGTACACATCAAATCTCACTATCACATATCGGTATTGCAACACAAGTAGAACGGATTAATCACATTAACATATCAACACAACAAAGTCATGCTATTAAGATTCAGAAAAAAGGAAGATCAAACAGTATATAAATCACCAAAATGTCAGCGTGCTCTGAAAGACATCACCTTAACTCATCACAATATCGAATGACAATCAGTTAGAAATCATGCACCATTATCTCATATATACTAATCATGATCATACTTAAAGTCATATCCATCATTTATATAACCAATAATCATGCTTGTCAACCATATAGTACACATCATGCTTCCACATAATAAAACATCATGCTTCCACATAATAGCACATCATTATCCCATAGTTCATACTCATCATTAATTCATATATCATATCACAGCACATCCTAACATGCTTCTAAACCAATATAACAAGATATCAAAGTATTAATATATCATGGTAACACTTGTCACTACCAACTAGATTTTAATATTGCATATCAACATTTAATTAATTCCATATCAGGTTCATCATGGTCGTTATCTAACATCATGTCAGCAAATATAAATAAATCACATAATCAAGAAAATCCTCACATCATACCAGTCAAAATGAAACACAATCCCCACTCGCCCATCTCCACTCTCAAGCCAAGATTAATCCTCTTCTAAACTCGCCAACGTCAACCCAGACAAAATTCCCTAGAGAATCCCAATTCATCTTGATGATCAATCTCGCCCCTCCTTCCACTAAGCATTACCACACCATCCACCTCTAAGAATCTAACTCCTATCTCTAACGTCACACCCAAGTACCTCTAATACCATGCCCTCAATATTCACGAGCCCTTCCTTACACTTCTCGTACTACCCGAAGCATCACCAATATTACCTAGAAGCTCATCAAAACCATCAACATTGCCTCCCAAAAATCCCAAAGCTCACTCAGTCTTACTTAAGCCAGCATCCCTCTCTCGCAACTCACCTTCTAGTACCATCGATCATCCCAACCGCCCAAAATTCTTTCACCACTCTCCAACCACGCTACCAAATGACCTCCCCCACATGTTGAAGGAAGAAGCAATCATAAAAATTATCAAACATAAGGTCTACATCATATCAACTAGCATTCATAACATAACATCATGGATTCAACCAGTCTCAGTTAACATCATGCTCAATAACCATCGCAACCATCATATATGAACATAATCAAGTCAAGCTAGCATGTTGCATTATAACCTTATCAGATACAATTCAGGCTTCTTAGCATATGTAGTTCACATTTTACAGGCAAAGGAATTCAAATCATGCTTAGCAACTCAGCGTAGCAACAAGTCAAGACATCATCGTATATGAGATCTATAAGTCATCAAATCATATCAACATAGACAACAGGCAATCAAGTAACAGTCATCACCAGATCAACACATCAACATGTAATCTCATCGTCGGGTTAGTGCAATATCATGGTCAATAAATTCAAAAGGGTTAGCAATTCGAACGGAGAACACTCCCGCTTGCAAGTCAAATCGTAATCAGTATCCTCAATTCTCGATGCGTGCTCGTTCCGCCGACATCATTGATCCTGAGGCTCGTGGGTTATGGGCCCACGCTTCGGCTGCACTGCTCTATCGCTATCTAACTTTTCGTTCCCTCTTCCATGCGGCCGCTCGTCGAATATATCGCATAGGGTCCAAGTTAGCTGAGATAGGGGAGTGACAAGAGAAGACAACCCAAAGTTCCTCTCGGAAACAGCCACAGACCAATACTAATACGATAACCAGAGACAAAACTTCAACCCGAGAATGACAACGACGCCCTTATGAAAGTCTATTAGGTTGCAATTTTGGCAAGCAAACACAAATTCATCATGGGGCATATCAATCATATTAATCCACTCTAACATGTACTTATATCAAGGAGCACGACATATGTATTCATTCCAAAAGACATATTCGAGTGCTACACGGATGCATGCGAGACAAGATAGCAGTCTATTATCCCATGAAAGCCGATATGCCTAGCTACTTAAGCAAGATATGCAAGATTTAATGGGTATCACAATTGTCACATATATGAACAATGCACAAGCTTGGTGTATGCATCATACGAGAACATATAAGAGTAACATAGTAACTATCTCATCTAACACAATGATCATATAATAGGTCAAGTATGACACGTAATCATATGACGAGATACATTTAGAAAGCACGGGTCCTACATGATTCTAGAGATACATAGCGTGATACAAGCATAATCATGAGCCGTTAAAAGGAGTTCATTATGATATTTACGAAGCACGAGGCATTATCAAAAGTAATAAGAAGGACATCAAGGGCGATAGATTATAGTCATACTAGGAACGAACCATCATAGATCACATATATGGTACAATAGTCATCACATCATAGAACAAGTACAACACGTGATCATTTAGCGAGTCATATTGGGAATCATAATTAAGCCCTACAGAACACTACTGGCACATATTGAACATGCACATAATCAAAATAACTCGACTAGATTCATTCTAACATTCATGCGTCCTACGTATCTAAAGACATGATAAGCGTGGTGTGTGATTATGCGATGTGCCAAGTCATACATGTATACTAGCATGAGAGGATATCATGGAGTAATAGAGGAACACTACCGAGCGACAACATGTAAGCATGCTATGATTAACCATCACAGAAAGCAAATCGATCATCGAATTCAACACTAATTAACTTGCACGGGTAAGACATTTATGGTAATAGAAAGAGGGAAGAACTACACTATCAGGAACCTAGCTCGAGAGAGAATCAGCAACAACGTAGACAAGATACAAGTTCGCACAAGTCACATTCGATGATCATACCTGATGCTAAAAGCTCAATATAACGTACGATACATGCATGCAACTAATCATGACGACGGGTAAGAAATCACTCAATCATCTTCCACGATATAGGAGCATGAGAAAAGTTAAACGATTCATAATACGAGTCTAAGTAATGGGCAATTTGATTAGAATACGGGGCATGAGTGCAGATCAACACATACTGGGATGAAACATGCATTTGCTAAGACTCAATTATACCACATATTCTCCATTCAACACAAGTAACACACAACAATATTATGTGCAAAATAATCAGTAATAGCTAATCTGACAAATACAAAATAGATGGGCATGATATGGATTCTTGTCACAAAAGGATAATAAGCATCGACGTGTCGTCATCCAACATGCTAAGGCGATAATCTACAAGCATTCCTACAAGGAGGAGTTGATCACACTATCATGAACCTAATCCATAAGGAAATAACGATTATGTAGATTCATATTATATGGTCCATGCTTCCAATCATTCATACGATTAATAAGCCAAGTAAACATGCTATAACAACATACATTCATGATAGAGGGCAAGACATAACACGAGACTTGAGCAATGTAACTAACCACAACATGAGCTTACACGATAAAATTATGACAGAAAGCAAGGCATAACACGAGCAACTTCTTACTAATGATCATTTACAAGGTACATGCGTGAGATTACAAAATCATGTCATTCAATTCAGAGAGAGTCACCATTACAACCGGACAGAGATCCCTAAGGGCAACCATTGACCTTCCCAACCGACTCATCACCTCTCTTTCCCATGGGACTCCGACATGACTCTTTATGGCAAGAAGACACTGGTCGATCATCATAAGGATTGAGAAAGACAACCTCAGAAACACCTTACTCTTGACTCAAAATGACATCAAGAACTACCTTCCAATACTCACTCAAACCACCTTCATGTACATACATGAGTTTCCGACACAATGTGTTTACCAACCCGATTCCCCGTGGAAGACACTGACAGCTAGGAGAAAGATTCTATAGAACCGAAATGGTTTAACATATTGAAAGAGGTTGTCCCACACAAGCTGGGCTTGACCATACAGAAACAAGGGTACTCCCACTATCCCGTTTGTACAGATCAATCAATACACATTTAATTGTTAAGGCATCCAAATCAGATCTCTAGCATAACAAGCATTCAGCACAGAATCAGTTAATAACACTCATAATGATCTCCTTGGAGTCCTTCGTACCCTCTGCAAAGAGCAAGCTAGTATTTCGCCTACCGTTCCCAACTACACCCAATAGGGGTGGTCTAGCGCCTTTACTACCCACTCGTGTCCCCGTTTGGTCGGTTTTCCTCTTTTATTACAAGTCGACTTCAATACTTAGTCCAATTAAGGTTAGGCATCTTAAATTCATTTTGCCCCTTTTGAAACACTTTCAAATCCTTTGAAATTCATGGGCGGTTTTCCAAAACATACACTCGACCCTTGCGTACCCGAATTGCACAACCTCAGCTCTGATACCATCTTTGTAACGGCCCAAAATTATGATTTCTGGGTTACGTTTCAAGGGATAAAACCCCTTGTTCAGATCTTGCAATCCAGGTACGAGTCGAGGTTTCAAACTCATTTTAAGATTTGTAAAAAGAGGGATTTCAAACCCTAAAAGTCACGAAGGGTCGTAGGGTACCCTTAACCTGTCTTAAGACTATGTCGCAAAACTCAATTCAAATGAAAGTAAAGCGGAAGCAAGGTTAAGATACAAAGTGTCACGGCAGAGCCGGGTCAGACCAAAACATAAGCGAATGATTACCATTTATACCAAGTTAGAGAATTAGTCAGGTTCTTCAATTCGCCAAAAGGAAACCCCATCATATAGACATCGAGCACTCAGAATCTGCAGAAAATACCTTTAAAAAAAAACGGGGAAAGGAGTCAGATCGAGCCACTCATGCGGGACCGGCAGTCCTCGCTGAGGCCACATAGTATGTGCTATACCTAATAAAGATGCTCTAATGCAGTACCAAAGTCAAACACACTAGCATGCTACTAGGTATAATAATGTGCAAAAATACTGTAAAGGACCCAAGACAATGCCAAGTGGCATATCCCTCTCCTACCTCCACCCCCTTCCGATAGGGTAGAGACTGGCCAGCTCGTGAATGCATTCCATCATAATCGGGCGTCACGCATGCCTAACCCGCTCCACAATAAAGCCCGCAGGCATCTCATAATATAAGGAAGTTCATGACTCGATTGACTCAGGGTACCCGATGAGGCTGGGCTACCCTATGACCCTAGCAAAGACTATAGGACTATCACAGATAACGGCCGTTCTGTTTCAAACGCATAAAGTAAGCAGATGCTCATTCAATTAGTGCAACCTAAACAGGATACTACATGTCATGTGTTTTTATGCATATGCAACACCTAACATAAAATGCAACAACAGGCATGAATGTCCAACCTGAGTAAGCCCCCTAGGGAACTTACCTGAAGATGCAGAACAGCAAGATAACACAAGCAAGGGCCCAAATGCAAGTCCAAAAGCAATATTTATCTAAAATAAACATTAAAATAAATCCCCTTTATAATTCCCATTTATAAAACATATTAAATAAATTACTTTATCAATTGGCCTTAATAAATCACTTTAAAATTCCTAATCACATATTAAACATCATAAAAATACATATTCCGAACAATATCACTTTTAACCCATTTTATAATATAACAATAATTTCAGAAAACGCATTTCCTCAAAACAGTAATAATAATAATAATAATAATAATAATAATAATAATAATAATAATAATAATAATAATAATAATAATAATAATAATAATAATAATAATAACTACAACGAATAAATCATATAGTATAACTTATATCTAGATATCAATTAAATGCATAACAAATAAAACCCCAAATAATCATTTCCTCAAATCAGGCCCATCGGAATTAGGCCCAAAAGATCAAACCCGTTTCCTTTAAATCCGGATCGCCCAAACCCAAATCCCTTTTAAAACAGAAAAGGAGGAGAATGGAAGTCGGACTGTTCATCCTCTTCCACGTTCTGAAATCGAAACCGGAAGGAGTGAAGGGAGGCGCAGGGAAGCTCGCCGGCGGACTTCCTCTCAACCCGAACCGCTCCCATCCCGACCGAATTGAAATTCCGACCACAATGGACCCAAGAGGATTCAAACGCGAGTAAAGAGGAAGGTGGAAGAGAAAGCTCACCGAGGGGAGTACTTCGCCGGAAATTCGCTCGGAACGGCTGCGTCGGGGTCGATTCTTGCCTTGTTCAGACTGGGGAGAGTGGGAGGGAGTTAAAAGAGGAGCTTTTGGATGTGTTTACACTCGAAAATCGAACAGAATCGAAAACCGACCTTGGGAATGGAAGAACAGAGAACGACGACGGCGGCTGGGGCTCGGGCTCACTCAGACGTCGGAGGAAGAAGGAGGAACCGTTGATGCCCGCTTCTGCTAGAATGTGATGGAGGGAAGGACGAGCTGCTCGGCTCTCGGTGACAGAGAAATGCTCGGAGGCGCTCAGGAGGTGCGCTTGGTTCAGAACCGGGGGAAGCGAAGGTTTGCGGGGTTTCCATTGAAACAGGCCGACTTCCGGGTGGCTTGGGGACGAAGGGAGAACGAGGAGGAGAATAGTGAGGTGATGGTGGTGCCCTGGAGAACATTGGAGGGATTGGAGATTTAGAGGTGCTGGTCCATCGGCAACAGTAGAGAGGAAAAAGAGGGGGAGGAGGGAGTGTTACCCTCAGGATTTGGTTTGGTTGGAGATGCATCTTCAGATCTAAAAAGATGAAAAATGGGTTGTAGGTGGTCTGATCGGTTGCAGCAAGAGGGTAGAGGAGATTTGTTTGTTTTCCATTTTAAGAGGCACAAGGATGCCGCAGTTGGCTGGTCTGATCGAAAATGAAGGAGAGTGGAAATTGGAGCTACTTTCTTATAAAAGAGCCAGAGGTAAGTAATAGTGATAAAAATAATTTGTGGTCCCAAGGTCAAAATTCAAAGTACCCGGAATTTAAACCTCGCAATCCGCTCACTTGACCCAATTCCGACTCATGTAAATTTTAAATCGAAATCTTGGAACCGAAATAAATTAATAAACTTTTAATAAGTAATTTTTCCCAACCTCGAAACATAAAAGCGGAATAAAATCCCTCCGAAAATCCAATTTAGAATTATGCCGGAATTTACTTCGAATGATTTTGAATAAAATAAATTGCTCGAGGACAATTATTTTCGAAACTTCCCGAATCTTAGAAAGCGAGATGATTATAAATCATTATTTTAATAATTTAATATTATAAAATTTCCCGGTCTTTACATCATCCACCTCTAAAAACAAGTCTCGTCCCCGAGACTAAAATCACCTTAAAACAGGGGGATGGAGTTTGAAATTGATGAGTCCAAGGATCATGCCATTGATTCTATAAGAACCTCATAGGGCCCGTATGAGATCCCTACAGTACCCTTGACGTGATCATAATATTCCCAGTTGGTCGTAGCAAGTATGCGATATGGGCCCTTATCACATTCTTACTCCGACTTTTCGGTTATATCATAACTCGAAAAGCAATCATAACGTGTCTACTAGGTCTTAGCAAGCATTCTATATGCGCCCCTATAAAATGCTTGTATCCACTTCGTGAGTCGTTATAATATAAAACCGGGTTTGAAAAGTTTCAAAAGCAATTCCGCAATTGAAAAAGATTAGCCTCGAAATCGTTGAAACCCTTGATAGCGTTTATTCTTTAAAAACCAGTTATTTTCTTTCTATATCGTTCAAAATCTTCAAATCCGACGTTTAACCAAGAACTTTGCACCAAACAAGTCAAATCCCTTCAACTCAAGATTTCGTCAAAATCTCCCAAAACCAAAACAGTTTCCCGCATATCAATCAATCAAATTCAGAAATCAGGAGGTGGAATCATCCACCTCTAAGGGCTAATCCCATATTCTCTTCCTAGTTTCCAAATCATGCAACATCATTCACAACTCAACAAGTACCATAACCAAAAGTTTCATCAACTCTTATATAAGCATAATACCATAAGCCATCTCACACATGGCAAGTCCCACATCATATCATAGTCACAAACCATCACATAACCGTTTAACATAAACATAAACATGCCAACAAGTCTCAAGTAACAAAGGAACAACAAACCTCAACATACTACAAATCATAAGGTATATCTACATCATACTGAAGGCATCACAAGTGCATAATCGAATGCTCATCACGTAAGCACACATGTCCAGAAATCAACGGGTTAGATGTTATGGGGTTAGTACGTCAGTACACATCAAATCTCACTATCACATATCGGTATTGCAACACAAGTAGAACGGATTAATCACATTAACATATCAACACAACAAAGTCATGCTATTAAGATTCAGAAAAAAGGAAGATCAAACAGTATATAAATCACCAAAATGTCAGCGTGCTCTGAAAGACATCACCTTAACTCATCACAATATCGAATGACAATCAGTTAGAAATCATGCACCATTATCTCATATATACTAATCATGATCATACTTAAAGTCATATCCATCATTTATATAACCAATAATCATGCTTGTCAACCATATAGTACACATCATGCTTCCACATAATAAAACATCATGCTTCCACATAATAGCACATCATTATCCCATAGTTCATACTCATCATTACTTCATATATCATATCACAGCACATCCTAACATGCTTCTAAACCAATATAACAAGATATCAAAGTATTAATATATCATGGTAACACTTGTCACTACCAACTAGATTTTAATATTGCATATCAACATTTAATTAATTCCATATCAGGTTCATCATGGTCGTTATCTAACATCATGTCAGCAAATATAAATAAATCACATAATCAAGAAAATCCTCACATCATACCAGTCAAAATGAAACACAATCCCCACTCGCCCATCTCCACTCTCAAGCCAAGATTAATCCTCTTCTAAACTCGCCAACGTCAACCCAGACAAAATTCCCTAGAGAATCCCAATTCATCTTGATGATCAATCTCGCCCCTCCTTCCGCTAAGCATTACCACACCATCCACCTCTAAGAATCTAACTCCTATCTCTAACGTCACACCCAAGTACCTCTAATACCATGCCCTCAATATTCACGAGCCCTTCCTTACACTTCTCGTACTACCCGAAGCATCACCAATATTACCTAGAAGCTCATCAAAACCATCAACATTGCCTCCCAAAAATCCCAAAGCTCACTCAGTCTTACTTAAGCCAGCATCCCTCTCTCGCAACTCACCTTCTAGTACCATCGATCATCCCAACCGCCCAAAATTCTTTCACCACTCTCCAACCACGCTACCAAATGACCTCCCCCACATGTTGAAGGAAGAAGCAATCATAAAAATTATCAAACATAAGGTCTACATCATATCAACTAGCATTCATAACATAACATCATGGATTCAACCAGTCTCAGTTAACATCATGCTCAATAACCATCGCAACCATCATATATGAACATAATCAAGTCAAGCTAGCATGTTGCATTATAACCTTATCAGATACAATTCAGGCTTCTTAGCATATGTAGTTCACATTTTACAGGCAAAGGAATTCAAATCATGCTTAGCAACTCAGCGTAGCAACAAGTCAAGACATCATCGTATATGAGATCTATAAGTCATCAAATCATATCAACATAGACAACAGGCAATCAAGTAACAGTCATCACCAGATCAACACATCAACATGTAATCTCATCGTCGGGTTAGTGCAATATCATGGTCAATAAATTCAAAAGGGTTAGCAATTCGAACGGAGAACACTCCCGCTTGCAAGTCAAATCGTAATCAGTATCCTCAATTCTCGATGCGTGCTCGTTCCGCCGACATCATTGATCCTGAGGCTCGTGGGTTATGGGCCCACGCTTCGGCTGCACTGCTCTATCGCTATCTAACTTTTCGTTCCCTCTTCCATGCGGCCGCTCGTCGAATATATCGCATAGGGTCCAAGTTAGCTGAGATAGGGGAGTGACAAGAGAAGACAACCCAAAGTTCCTCTCGGAAACAGCCACAGACCAATACTAATACGATAACCAGAGACAAAACTTCAACCCGAGAATGACAACGACGCCCTTATGAAAGTCTATTAGGTTGCAATTTTGGCAAGCAAACACAAATTCATCATGGGGCATATCAATCATATTAATCCACTCTAACATGTACTTATATCAAGGAGCACGACATATGTATTCATTCCAAAAGACATATTCGAGTGCTACACGGATGCATGCGAGACAAGATAGCAGTCTATTATCCCATGAAAGCCGATATGCCTAGCTACTTAAGCAAGATATGCAAGATTTAATGGGTATCACAATTGTCACATATATGAACAATGCACAAGCTTGGTGTATGCATCATACGAGAACATATAAGAGTAACATAGTAACTATCTCATCTAACACAATGATCATATAATAGGTCAAGTATGACACGTAATCATATGACGAGATACATTTAGAAAGCACGGGTCCTACATGATTCTAGAGATACATAGCGTGATACAAGCATAATCATGAGCCGTTAAAAGGAGTTCATTATGATATTTACGAAGCACGAGGCATTATCAAAAGTAATAAGAAGGACATCAAGGGCGATAGATTATAGTCATACTAGGAACGAACCATCATAGATCACATATATGGTACAATAGTCATCACATCATAGAACAAGTACAACACGTGATCATTTAGCGAGTCATATTGGGAATCATAATTAAGCCCTACAGAACACTACTGGCACATATTGAACATGCACATAATCAAAATAACTCGACTAGATTCATTCTAACATTCATGCGTCCTACGTATCTAAAGACATGATAAGCGTGGTGTGTGATTATGCGATGTGCCAAGTCATACATGTATACTAGCATGAGAGGATATCATGGAGTAATAGAGGAACACTACCGAGCGACAACATGTAAGCATGCTATGATTAACCATCACAGAAAGCAAATCGATCATCGAATTCAACACTAATTAACTTGCACGGGTAAGACATTTATGGTAATAGAAAGAGGGAAGAACTACACTATCAGGAACCTAGCTCGAGAGAGAATCAGCAACAACGTAGACAAGATACAAGTTCGCACAAGTCACATTCGATGATCATACCTGATGCTAAAAGCTCAATATAACGTACGATACATGCATGCAACTAATCATGACGACGGGTAAGAAATCACTCAATCATCTTCCACGATATAGGAGCATGAGAAAAGTTAAACGATTCATAATACGAGTCTAAGTAATGGGCAATTTGATTAG
Source organism: Persicaria maculosa (assembly GCA_963922045.1). Taxonomy (NCBI): domain Eukaryota; kingdom Viridiplantae; phylum Streptophyta; class Magnoliopsida; order Caryophyllales; family Polygonaceae; genus Persicaria; species Persicaria maculosa. The sequence goes on from OY998253.1 coordinate 15,842,315, forward strand.
AATACGGGGCATGAGTGCAGATCAACACATACTGGGATGAAACATGCATTTGCTAAGACTCAATTATACCACATATTCTCCATTCAACACAAGTAACACACAACAATATTATGTGCAAAATAATCAGTAATAGCTAATCTGACAAATACAAAATAGATGGGCATGATATGGATTCTTGTCACAAAAGGATAATAAGCATCGACGTGTCGTCATCCAACATGCTAAGGCGATAATCTACAAGCATTCCTACAAGGAGGAGTTGATCACACTATCATGAACCTAATCCATAAGGAAATAACGATTATGTAGATTCATATTATATGGTCCATGCTTCCAATCATTCATACGATTAATAAGCCAAGTAAACATGCTATAACAACATACATTCATGATAGAGGGCAAGACATAACACGAGACTTGAGCAATGTAACTAACCACAACATGAGCTTACACGATAAAATTATGACAGAAAGCAAGGCATAACACGAGCAACTTCTTACTAATGATCATTTACAAGGTACATGCGTGAGATTACAAAATCATGTCATTCAATTCAGAGAGAGTCACCATTACAACCGGACAGAGATCCCTAAGGGCAACCATTGACCTTCCCAACCGACTCATCACCTCTCTTTCCCATGGGACTCCGACATGACTCTTTATGGCAAGAAGACACTGGTCGATCATCATAAGGATTGAGAAAGACAACCTCAGAAACACCTTACTCTTGACTCAAAATGACATCAAGAACTACCTTCCAATACTCACTCAAACCACCTTCATGTACATACATGAGTTTCCGACACAATGTGTTTACCAACCCGATTCCCCGTGGAAGACACTGACAGCTAGGAGAAAGATTCTATAGAACCGAAATGGTTTAACATATTGAAAGAGGTTGTCCCACACAAGCTGGGCTTGACCATACAGAAACAAGGGTACTCCCACTATCCCGTTTGTACAGATCAATCAATACACATTTAATTGTTAAGGCATCCAAATCAGATCTCTAGCATAACAAGCATTCAGCACAGAATCAGTTAATAACACTCATAATGATCTCCTTGGAGTCCTTCGTACCCTCTGCAAAGAGCAAGCTAGTATTTCGCCTACCGTTCCCAACTACACCCAATAGGGGTGGTCTAGCGCCTTTACTACCCACTCGTGTCCCCGTTTGGTCGGTTTTCCTCTTTTATTACAAGTCGACTTCAATACTTAGTCCAATTAAGGTTAGGCATCTTAAATTCATTTTGCCCCTTTTGAAACACTTTCAAATCCTTTGAAATTCATGGGCGGTTTTCCAAAACATACACTCGACCCTTGCGTACCCGAATTGCACAACCTCAGCTCTGATACCATCTTTGTAACGGCCCAAAATTATGATTTCTGGGTTACGTTTCAAGGGATAAAACCCCTTGTTCAGATCTTGCAATCCAGGTACGAGTCGAGGTTTCAAACTCATTTTAAGATTTGTAAAAAGAGGGATTTCAAACCCTAAAAGTCACGAAGGGTCGTAGGGTACCCTTAACCTGTCTTAAGACTATGTCGCAAAACTCAATTCAAATGAAAGTAAAGCGGAAGCAAGGTTAAGATACAAAGTGTCACGGCAGAGCCGGGTCAGACCAAAACATAAGCGAATGATTACCATTTATACCAAGTTAGAGAATTAGTCAGGTTCTTCAATTCGCCAAAAGGAAACCCCATCATATAGACATCGAGCACTCAGAATCTGCAGAAAATACCTTTAAAAAAAAACGGGGAAAGGAGTCAGATCGAGCCACTCATGCGGGACCGGCAGTCCTCGCTGAGGCCACATAGTATGTGCTATACCTAATAAAGATGCTCTAATGCAGTACCAAAGTCAAACACACTAGCATGCTACTAGGTATAATAATGTGCAAAAATACTGTAAAGGACCCAAGACAATGCCAAGTGGCATATCCCTCTCCTACCTCCACCCCCTTCCGATAGGGCAGAGACTGGCCAGCTCGTGAATGCATTCCATCATAATCGGGCGTCACGCATGCCTAACCCGCTCCACAATAAAGCCCGCAGGCATCTCATAATATAAGGAAGTTCATGACTCGATTGACTCAGGGTACCCGATGAGGCTGGGCTACCCTATGACCCTAGCAAAGACTATAGGACTATCACAGATAACGGCCGTTCTGTTTCAAACGCATAAAGTAAGCAGATGCTCATTCAATTAGTGCAACCTAAACAGGATACTACATGTCATGTGTTTTTATGCATATGCAACACCTAACATAAAATGCAACAACAGGCATGAATGTCCAACCTGAGTAAGCCCCCTAGGGAACTTACCTGAAGATGCAGAACAGCAAGATAACACAAGCAAGGGCCCAAATGCAAGTCCAAAAGCAATATTTATCTAAAATAAACATTAAAATAAATCCCCTTTATAATTCCCATTTATAAAACATATTAAATAAATTACTTTATCAATTGGCCTTAATAAATCACTTTAAAATTCCTAATCACATATTAAACATCATAAAAATACATATTCCGAACAATATCACTTTTAACCCATTTTATAATATAACAATAATTTCAGAAAACGCATTTCCTCAAAACAGTAATAATAATAATAATAATAATAATAATAATAATAATAATAATAATAATAATAATAATAATAATAATAATAATAATAATAATAATAATAATAATAATAATAATAATAATAATAATAATAATAATAATAATAATAATAATAATAACTACAACGAATAAATCATATAGTATAACTTATATCTAGATATCAATTAAATGCATAACAAATAAAACCCCAAATAATCATTTCCTCAAATCAGGCCCATCGGAATTAGGCCCAAAAGATCAAACCCGTTTCCTTTAAATCCGGATCGCCCAAACCCAAATCCCTTTTAAAACAGAAAAGGAGGAGAATGGGAGTCGGACTGTTCATCCTCTTCCACGTTCTGAAATCGAAACCGGAAGGAGTGAAGGGAGGCGCAAGGAAGCTCGCCGGCGGACTTCCTCTCAACCCGAACCGCTCCCATCCCGACCGAATTGAAATTCCGACCATAATGGACCCAAGAGGATTCAAACGCGAGTAAAGAGGAAGGTGGAAGAGAAAGCTCACCGAGGGGAGTACTTCGCCGGAAATTCGCTCGGAACGGCTGCGTCGGGGTCGATTCTTGCCTTGTTCAGACTGGGGAGAGTGGGAGGGAGTTAAAAGAGGAGCTTTTGGATGTGTTTACACTCAAAAATTGAACGGAATCGAAAACCGACCTTGGGAATGGAAGAACAGAGAACGACGACGGCGGCTGGGGCTCGGGCTCACTCAGACGTCGGAGGAAGAAGGAGGAACCGTTGATGCCCGCTTCTGCTGGAATGTGATGGAGGGAAGGACGAGCTGCTCGGCTCTCGGTGACAGAGAAATGCTCGGAGGCGCTCAGGAGGTGCGCTTGGTTCAGAACCGGGGGAAGCGAAGGTCTGCGGGGTTTCCATTGAAACAGGTCGACTTCCGGGTGGCTTGGCGACGAAGGGAGAACGAGGAGGAGAATAGTGAGGTGATGGTGGTGCCTTGGAGAACATAGGAGGGATTAGAGATTTGGAGGTGCTGGTCCATCGGCAACAGTAGAGAGGAAAAAGAGGGGGAGGAGGGAGTGTTATCCTCAGGATTTGGTTTGGTTGGAGATGCATCTTCAGATCTAAAAAGATGAAAAATGGGTTGTAGGTGGTCTGATCGGTTGCAGCAAGAGGGTAGAGGAGATTTGTTTGTTTTCCATTTTAAGAGGCACAAGGATGCTGCAGTTGGCTGGTCTGATCGAAAATGAAGGAGAGTGGAAATTGGAGCTGCTTTCTCCTAAAAGAGCCAGAGGTAAGTAAAGGTGATAAAAATAATTTGTGGTCCTAAGGTCAAAATTCAAAGTACCCGGAATTCAAACCTCGCAATCCGCTCACTTGACCCAATTCCGACTCATGTAAATTTTAAATCGAAATCTTGGAACCGAAATAAATTAATAAACTTTTAATAAGTAATTTTTCCCAGCCTCGAAACATAAAAGCGGAATAAAATCCCTCCGAAAATCCAATTTAGAGTTATGCCGGAATTTACTTCGAATGATTTTGAATAAAATAAATTGCTCGAGGACAATTATTTTCGAAACTTCCCGAATCTTAGAAAGCGAGATGATTATAAATCATTATTTTAATAATTTAATATTATAAAATTTCCCGGTCTTTACAAGGTCTTTCGTTCTCACGAAATATGTAAGACCCGGGGTCTTAAGAGGCGCCAGCCCATGCAACCTAGCCCTCTGGTGCTGCAAGTGATAGCTTTTGTAATTGGGGACTGGCTTTAACGAAGAAGTGTAAGGAGCTACAGCTCTATTTTATGGGTTCTGAGGGCCAATCTGTAAGACCCGGGGTCTTAAGAGGCGCTAGCCCATGCCACCTAGCCCTCTCAGGTCCGTTGTCCTCACTTGGAGCCTGAAAAGGAAGAGCTCTTGTGATATAGGTAGGGCTTGAATCACTTATAAATCACTCCCAACATCCTTATGATATCCGATGTGGGACGGGGGTGTTACAATCTCCCCCACTTAAAGCACTGATGACCCCGTCGGGCCCAAGGGACTGCCCTCCGGGAGGAGCGTACCCGAGCATACTGTCGGCGCACCTCCGAGCCCGAAGTCGGCTCTGATACCATCTGTAAGACCCGGGGTCTTTTGAGGCGCCATCCCATGCCACCTAGCCCTCTCGGGTCCGTTGTCCTCACTTGGAGCCTGAAAAGAAAGAGCTCTTGTGACATAGGTAGGGTTTGAATCACTTATAAACCCATCCCAACATCCTTATGATATCCGATGTGGGACGGGGGTGTTACAGAGAAGGCGGAGCAATTTCAATCTTTGACATATCAAGATGCAGACTCTACTTTCGCAACAGACCGTCGAGCAAGTAGGAAGAAAGCGTTGAGATAGCCAATCTGGAGAAGAAGGCGCATTCCATCATTATGGTGGGCCTTGTAGATGATGTTCATCACTAAGAGCTCAAATGAGGAGATTTCAGTACATCTGGTACGTCTGGCCTTACAAAGCATTTGGTACTGAGAGGGTTCAAGTCAAGGTGGAGATTCTAGTATATCAAAGCATTGTCAAATGCGTCCGGTACATCTATGAAGATTCATGTCAAGGTGAAGATTTGTTATGATGTCTAAAATCTAATTGGTTTAGATTTGGTCTTTATTGATAGACCTAATTTAGATAGAATTAAGCTTATCTATTTGTGCCTTATTGATAGATTTATCCTAGAAGTATTCAACTCAGTTCAACATAATTAACTTAAGTCCTGACTGAGTGATCGATAGCAGGTCGTCAATGGCTCAGAGGCAGGGCCCTCGACCATCAGAGGGTCCAAAGGGCTAGCGATGGTTCAGTAATGATATTCTATGTTTCCAAGTTCATAGGCTTACTCCTTAATGAAATATCTCGGTGTGGATGTAATTAATTTGGTGAACCACGATAAATTGTGTGTTGATCTTTTTTTTTTTAATATCTGTTCTTTCGTCACAACTTATCAATTAATTATATATATAGATAGATAGTGTTTTACGATAATTTTTTTTATAGATTATGACAATATATTATTTTAGTAATTTTTTGTGGGAATTTTTTCTCATAATCAAAATCAACCATTCGTCGTTACATAAAATGCTATACTAGACTAGAAAATGATATTATTAGTAAAACTATGTTAATAGACACCATATTATTTATATCAATTATATTAAAAAAAAAAGCAATGTTGAATAATTTTTATAACATAGTTGTTTAAATTACCGATGTTGTTTACAAGATATAAATATACATATCTTTTGTATTTTGGATGATGTATTAAGGAGTATGATTGGTACAAAATTTTTTAAAGCGTGAAATAAACAAGCGGGACATCCAATTTTAAATTAACTAAAATTTCATTTATCCCTACAATACTTTTAAACAAATTTTCCCTCAACAAAAACAAATTAGTATGATCCCCGCGCCATGGCGCGATTTTTAATAAATAAAATCTTACTAATATATTAAATTAATATTATAACATAATTGTAAAATTTCAGATAATTAAATATTTTGAATTAAACTCATGAGTAGAGAAAACGATACATATAGATATATATAGATATAGATTACTAATATTAATTTTATATTTTCTTATTATTAATTTTAGTTTTAAATTAATCCCATTGTTTTTTTAGAGAGAAAAAATTACTAAACTTATAATTTAGGCTAAGATCAATGTTTTGAATTAAGGCCAATAGTTAGTAAAATTAAAGAAAAAAGAGAATTAAAGGAAAAAGAAGAAAAAAATAGAATTAAACAAAATCAAAGAAAAATGGCAAAAAAAAAAATGATTGGTCGAGACTCCTAAAATTTCTCTAAGCTTGACACATCATCCTAAAATCTTCTAAATTAAGAGTTTATATAGATATAGATATAGAAGTTAGTAACATTAAAGAAAAAAGAGAATTAAAGGAAAAAGAAGAAAAAAATAGAATTAAAGAAAATCAAAGAAAAATGGCAAAAAAATAATAATTGGTCGAGACTCCTAAAATTTCTTTAAGCTTGACACATCATCCTAAACTCTTCTAAATTAAGAGTTTATATAGATATAGATAGTTAGTAAAATTAAAGAAAAAAGAGAATTAAAGGAAAAAGAAGAAAAAAAATAGAATGAAAGAAAATCAAAGAAAAATGGCAAAAAAAATGATTGGTCGAGACTCTTAAAATTCCTCTAAGCTTGACACATCATCTTAAACTCTTATAAATTAAGAGTTTATATAGATATAGATATAGATAGTTAGTAAAATTAAAGAAAAAAGAGAATTAAAGGAAAAAGAAGAAAAAAAATAGAATTAAAGAAAATCAAAGAAAAATGACAAAAAAAAAAGATTGGTAGAGACTCCTAAAATTCCTCTAATCTTGACACATCATCCTAAACTCTTCTAAATTAAGAGTTTATATAGATAGATATAGATAGTTAGTAAAATTAAAGAAAAAAGAGAATTAAAGGAAAAAGAAAAAAAATAGAATTAAAGAAAATCAAAGAAAAATGGCAAAAAAAAATATTGATTGGTCAAGACTCCTAAAATTCCTCTAAGCTTGACACATCATCCTAAACTCTTCTAAATTAAGAGTTTATATATATTATCCTAAGTCTAACCAAATTAAAAGTTTAATCCATCAAAATAAATCAAATTATCGCTCTTTCTAATACCCAACCCTAATTTCCCTTATCTGATCGAAGATGGCTTTCTTAGACCGACCAACCATCGTTGGTAACCAAAGATATCTCTCGTGCTTCTCCACCACCCTTATCCCTACGACCCATACGATCTCATTCCTGCGATTCACAGGTCTTGATCAAATCAGTTGCCCAAGCAATCCTGACTTATGCGATGTCATGCTTCAAGCTCCCAAGTGGTCTATGTGAGGAAATTGAGCAGCTCATGTGCCGCTTTTGGTGGGGAGACGAGGGCGATAAAAGGAAGGTGCACTGGATGAGATGGAGAAGGATGTGTAGCGCTAAGGATAAAGGGGATCTTGGGTTTCGAGATTTATCTTTCTTCAACGATGCGATATGTTGGCGAGACAAGGGTGGAGATTACTTCAAAATTCGGACTCGTTGATAGCGCGTTTGTTGAAAGCAAGGTAATACCCGAACTCTTCTTTATTGGAGGCGAAGTGTGGGTATAACCCGAGCTTTACTTAGCGAAGCATCATCTACGGCCAGGAGGTTTTGAAAAAGGGCATGATGAGAGTGGTTGGGAATGGATTGAGCATTAATGTGTGGAAGGATAGATGGTTGCCTTGGCCTAGTAGCTTTCGGATGGTGGGTAACTTGCATGGAGGAGATCCGGAAATAAGGGTGCTCGATCTGATTGGCTGGGAAAAGAATAGGTGGGATGAGCAGAAGGTTCGGAAATTTCTTGTTCCATGTGATGTTGATCTAATCCTTTGTATGAGGTTGGTGAGTGCATTGAATGACGATGAACATGTTTGGGCTTACAACAAGAATGGAGAGTTCACGGTGAAATCAGCATATCATATGCTCTTTGAAGAGAGGGAGATAGGTGACGGGAAGCCTGGGCAAGCCGAGGGGGATGCGATGACAAGAATATGGAAGAATATGTGAAAGAGGGATGTCATCCCTAAGGTCAAGTCCTTTGTGTGGCGAGGGGAAGAGAGATTTTACCTTGTAAAAGCAACCTGCTCAAGAGGAAAATAGTGGAGGAGGCGAGTTGTCATATGTGTGGGAGATATGAGGATGGCTTCCATGTCTTGTTTGAATGTGGAAGAGCAAAGAGAGTGTGGAAGGAGACGCCGGCCCTACTGCGATTTCGGGATGGGAGATCGGTTAAGAACACCTTGATGAGAGTGTTTACAGTGGGAACAAAATCGGAGCAGCAGCGATGGGCAATGACTTTGTGGAAGGTATGGGAGGCTCGAAACAAGTGGGTGGTCGAGGGGAAGACGACTGAGCCAATGGAAGTGGTGAGGAGGGTTGATGAGTTGCTCGAGGGACACAGGAAGCATATGTCCGGCATGGGGAGCCGATCACAAACACACACGCAAGGAGGTGAGGCTAAATGGGTGAAGTCGGGGAAGGGATTGGTTAAGGTGAACTTCGAAGCTGCAGTATATGAGGCTAGAGGGTCGGGGCTGGGGGTTGTTGGGCGAGGTGAGACGGGGAGGCTTTTGTTTGTTGGTCATCGAAGTGTCTATTTCACACACGAGGTGGAGGTGGTGGAAGCGCAGATCGTGTTGTGGGCATTGGAGGTGGCAAAGGAGCGAGGGCTGAAGCGCATAGTTATGGAGACGAAGCTGAACAACGGCTACAAGGGACGTGGCACTTTGAAGCAGCTGGTTGATGCCGCTCGTTGGCGGAAGGCATTGATGAAGTGCAATGGTCCCACATGAGGAGAGGAGGAAATAAAGTTGCACACACTACTAGAATTCTGTTATTTAATATCGGCTCATTAACATCAGTCAGAAAAACCTACCATTTTAAACATTTTTTTAACATCGGTCTTTAAATTTGAAATGTCGAAAACAAAAAAGATATCACCCTATTTTTTTTTATCGATGTTAAAATAAATTTTTCAAAAAAAAATTGGCGCCGCGAATTGAAATGTTCAATTAATTTAAAACCCCGCTCAAGTAACCCGACCCCGCTCTTTCCTCTTTATCCTCACAGTAGAGGTTCTAGCAAGAACTTTACAGCGATGGTCATCAAACGTCTCCAAAGACTTAGGTTTCATTTTTTTTGGGGGGGGGGGGGGGGGGGGGGGAGGGGTTAAGATTCTCTTCCTTGCCTTCATTGATGATATCATGCTTTACAACGGTTCTGTCAAATTTCTGGACAAAAAGTAAATCTCCATAAGTCCAACTTTCAAGTTTCACCTAACACTTCATCCACAACCATCCAAACAGTTACAAATGCTCTAGGTATCCCCCAGTCAAATAATCTAGAAAAATATCTAGGCTGTCCAATTATCAATGGACGTGTCAACAAAGATACTTTTGCGGATATCATCCTCAAAACGAAGCAACAACTGTCAAACTGGAAAGCTTCCTCTTTTTCTACTGAAGGCAGGAAAGTCCTAATTAAAGCTAACCTTTCAGCTCGGCCGTTGTTCCTTATGCAAGCTTTCCTTTTGCCTTCATCGATCCTGCACGAGCTTGACAAGATCTATAGGCAATTTTTCTGGAACAAATACGCAAAGAGTATTCCTCTGATTAGCTGGGACAAGATATGCACAGATACCCTTGTCGGGAGTCTAGGGATTTATAAGGCCGAAACGATGAATATAGCATTACAAATGAAATTATATATTGTGGAAATTAATTGCAGAACCAGACAAAATCTGGGTTAAAGTAATAATATGCAAATATTTAAAAGGGGTCCCACTTCTTCGATACCAACACAAGGGAAATACCTCATGGCATTGGGCTAAACTAAACTCTATTACCAATCTTTTCAAATCTGGCCTTCGCTGGTCAATCAGTGATGAAAGACTGCTCAATTCTGGACAGACATTTGGGCCACTCCGAAACCGTTGATGAACATGTCTCCACAATCGCTTCCGGGTGGAATTTTGGATTGGACGGTTAACAAATTTATTAACGACAATAATACTTGGAACGTTACCAAAGTTGAGACACACTTACAAGGCCTACTAACCATGGATATCATATCCAAAATTACAACAACTCACCTGCCTCGCAATTTTTTTCTCTGACAGACTATTCTGGGGATCTAGCAAAGATGGCTGGTTCTCCACATCATCGGCGACGAAGCTAATCCCAAATGATGGGGGTGACCAGAATTTTGGTTGCAGCTGGATCTAGAAACTGGACATCCCATATAAGTTAAGGCATTTCCTTTGGAAGATTGCTCGCGATGGTCTCCCAACCACTAATAGACTGCAACGGTCTCATGTCTCGGTGCCCTCTGGTTGCATCTTATATGGATGCACTCTCGAATCTACAAGTCATATTCTAGTACAATGCCCCACAACGATCTCTCTAACAAAAACTCTACAGAACAGTCACCCTTCAAATGATGATATCGATTCAGACATCAAACCAAATCAACTGCTAAATAACATTTACACCAAATTAGACATCAAGGCCTTCACTAAACTGACTTTTTCTTGGTGGGGTATTTGGTATTTTCGAAACCAAATAGTTTTCCAACACATAAACGACGCCTCTGTTCAGGTTATAGCCATTTTCTGCAACTCAACTTACCAAACATGGAATGACAAAGTTGATGACTCTGAGACAATTGGTACAAATCAACCTCGGACTAGGACCTGGGGAACCACTGCAGGCTCTAATCCAACTGCCATGTCCGCTTCCAAATCTGAGAAATGGAAAAAACCACCGATGGGATATTATAAACTGAACTTTGATGGCTCTTACTGCCAGTCGAGGGTCGGAACCTTGAGCTTCGTGATTCGGGATCATATGGGAAATATTCTGTCCATAGGAGGGGGCCCTTGTAATAATAGCTCCGCCGCTTTCGCTGAGGCCATGGGCCTTCGGATGGGGGTCTCCAACGCAAAATCGCTGGGCATAAACAACCTTCTGATCGAAGAAGATTGCTTGGTCGTCATAAAGGCTTTGCTGGGGGACTGGAATTGCCTCTGGAATATCGAGTTGCTGATGGCTGATACGACTGTCGATTTATATACATTCTCTCATGTTGCTATTTGTCATATTTTCAGGGATTCTAATGCTATGGCTGACAGGATTGCACGTCTGGCCTACGCTGTCCCTGCCGATGATAGCTTCACTGATGATCCAGAACTTCGTGTTCTCGTCTGCTCAGACGCGCTAGGAAAGAAGTCGCGTTGTCGGCGTGTTTCCTAATCCTTATCTGCTTCAAAAAAAAAAAACCAAAAAAAAACATATTCTAGTCAATTTCTTACCCAGGTTCCCAAATCCCACTTCCCCGACTATGTGTTTCTTCTACTATCTCTCCCCCGCAGATTTGCATATCTGAATCTCCCACCTCTCCAATCTCCGATATGAAGACTTTTAACAGCGATAAGATTGCGTCGGAGTTGCAGATCTGAATCCCCCACCTCTCCAAAAACCATCGACCTTCACCTATGCGCCGGAGCAGCTAGTCCTCACGCTGTCGTGTTGCCACTCATCCCCACGTCGTCGTGACGCCGCCAGTGTCGTGAACCCGCCTGGCTGAAGTGTAGCTCGTTTGCGCTTGCGGATCTCAGGAACCTTCGACCGAAGTGGTTCTCAGACACTTCGACATCTCAATTGTCAGGTAATATCTTTAAATCCCTTTCAATTCAATCCAAAAGCTTGATTACCGTGTGGTTAGGGTTTGATTTTGGGGGAAAGTTACGGTTTGGTTAGGGTTGGATTAGGTTTGGTTTGGTTTCGTTATTGTTTTGTTAGACCATCCCCAATGGTGGGGTGCCCCAAAATTTCTCTCCCCTTTTCTTATTCGTCCACCTCATATTCCACTAATTTTCTTCTCAACCCTCCCCAATTCATTTCATACCCTCCACAATGGTCGGGTTCCCCAATAAATCTATCTCATCACTTTTTCCATACCCATACTATATTTTCTCTATAATTTCAAATATTAAAATAGTTCATTTGGTTTTCTAATTATATTTCATAATTAATTTTTTTTAACAAACTAGTGAATAAATTCGACAATTAAAAATTATCAATTAAATAATTTCAATCACAAATTTATTCAATATCTTAAAAATCTTATTTGAATTCAAATTAATTTAAACTAGTATTTCTTACACCAGTGATATTAAATATTATAAAAATAATATTAGCCATACATTGTCATTGAAAAATAATGAAAATTACATGACCTATATCCTAGCTGGAAGTTAAAAAAAAAGATGGAAGTTGATAAAAATAATAAAAAGGGCTGAACGTTAAAAAAGATGAAAATGGCTGGGAAGTTAAAAATAAATTAAGGTTGAAGTTTAAAAAAAATGAAAAGCCAGAAGTTTAAAAAAATAATGAAAAGATAAAAGGTTAAAAAATGATTTATTTTATGGACACGTGACATATTCCGATTGGTTTCGGATTTGGGAAGGTTCCCAATATATCGAGGCACCCAAAAATCGAGAGGTTGTCCACAATAGTCGGGTTGTCCAAAAGCCTTGAAAAAGTAAGATGGGAGGTAACCTCTCCACCAATGCCGATGCTCTTAGGGTTTGGTTTGGTTAGGATTTTGAGCAATCAATTTGTGATTCAGGTGTGATAAGTCGTTCCATTAACTTCGTTGTTAAGTGAAAACTGCAATAGTAAGAGGTATATGAATGTTTCTGTTTGCTTTTTGATTACTTGAATACTAAGAGAATTTTCACTTCATTTTGTAAGTTAAGTAGATATTTCTCTGCTTGCTTTTTGATTACTTGAAATCGATTCTTGGTATACTAGATGAAAGGATATCGATTTAGGGTTCAGTTCAACAAAATGTTGTTCCGAATTCATCGTTGCAAAGTTTATATTTTGTGATCTGGACTGATCCTTATTAATTGGGGATTTTTTTTTATCCACGTATTGTAGGTTAAAAATGTCAGTTAGTCGGGTCTACTTGCTGCAGGTTCGCCATTGTCGATAATTGGAGTGTCTAATGATCTCAGGCATGGTAGACGCTATTCAGGGTTGGTGTTAAGAAAATCTAAGACTTCTTCCGTTGAAGGAGATTTAGTTGCAGAAGAATATGGCACTGGCGCCACTCCTGAGGATAATATTGGTGTGTATCTTTGACTTGACTCTTGATCTTGTTCATTAACGTGCTCGATGACAGTTCTAGAAATCAAAATTAGCTTTCAAATTCTAGTTTATATTTTTCTGCTAATTTGTTGTCAAACAATGTAATAAAGGCTTGGTTTTTGGACAATGCATAGTAAGTCGGCATGCTTTTTCTAAAAAAAAACCCCTAATTTCCCACATTCACAAACCTTTACACCTTCGGGCTTCGGGGCTACACTCAACCCCTCTTTCCACGCGACTCTTGCAACCATGAAGTAGACGGTGATCTGGCCGGCGTTCAGAACTAATTCTTCGCCGCTCAACCATTCCGATCCATTCGACTCGACCGCCACTGTATCCATTCCTCCTGGAATGTTTCGCTGATGTGCTCTAGAGCCACTCCTGATGTGCAAAGTTCTCACCGTCGAGGTCTGACCATCAGCGCCACTTTCAACGACAGATTCCTCTTCCAATTAATCTCATCTACGTCATCGTCCTCTCCTTGTTGGCATCACCTCCAAAGGTACGCTATTCTACCACACAAGTGCGTACCAATATGGGAGTCAATTCATAATATTCATTCAACAAAAGCTTGAAACTACTTCAATTGAAGAGAATACCATATTTTTTTAGGAGATTAATCCTAGGTTGCTCTGTCATGTATTTAGTAGTTTTGTAATTTTGATGATTAGGGAACCTAGCTCCGGTCTTTGTATTTTGTTTTACTAAACTTTTCACTCGATGTATTTTCTTGATTCTTATCAAATTTTGGTTTCAGTTGTTTAAGCATGGTCTGCCAGTTTTGTTCGCAAAGAGGATGGACCGTGTCTTGACATTAAGCCTTCAAATGTATGCATTACATCATCAAGACGTCACAGCCTCATCGAGCCTACACCAAGCCCTGGGTGGTGAGTTCATGATACTTATTTCTTTTTCAAAAAAATTCAGTTTTATAAGTGAGTATTTTTAAATTTGGAGTTGTTATACATGTGTATCTCGATCTAATAGTGTAGGAGATAAGTTGTTTGTCTGTGTTCGTCCACTGAAAAAAGGTTCAAGGGTAATATGATGAGATAAAATAGAACATAGAGGAAAACTGAATCTAGTAATTTTTTTTCCATGGTTATATCGTTGACATGTTGTTGCTAGTGCAAAGTCATAGTGAGTAATTTGCTTTTGATTTGATATGATTTTGCTATAAGCATCCTATTACTGATAACTCATTTCCTTGCTTTTCTTTGTTGTATGTGATGATTAGGATGATTCCGCACTAAACTGCCAAAAGAAAGATCAGAAGCCACTTGAAAATTTCATGTTACCTCTATTTTCTTTAGGGATCTGATTTTAACCCAAAACAGTCTTGTTTACGGATCTTCTATGAACGTATTCTTCATCTTTTCATTGTACTTATTTTCTTATTGTTCCTTTCTCTGATTTTGATCTTCTAAAGATGAAGGAGCAATGGTTCTGAATTACATGAGATATATATGGCTAATTTGTTCTGGTTTCTCATTTATAAGTTTGATGCTTACTCATTTTTCAATCTCGTATTCTACTCCTCGTGCTTCTTGTTCATCCTGCTTTCATAGTTTAGCAAGATCTTCACTTAAAACTAAATGTAAGCCTCAAGAAATTTTTAAAAAAGTCTAAGAAAAACTATAAGCTTCAAGAAATTAAATAAAATCCAAAAAATAATGAAATGATATATTGATCTGTTTTTCCACTTTGGAATTCTCAAATTATTTTCTGGATTTCATTTCACTTTTTGAAGCTTGCATTTGGTTACTCGTATCCCCTCTTCTCAACTCACAAGTTTATCCTTGACAGGGAGTAGGTAGTTAACACTTCCACTTTGGAATTCTCAAATTATTTTCTAGCTTTCATTTAATTATTTGAAGCTTGCATTTGATTACTCATGTTCCTCTTCTCAACTCACAAGTTTATCCTTCACAGGGAAATAGGAAGTGTATATGCATCATTGATTCATTATCAGCCTTAAACGTATTACGCACTTTCACTTCTGGAATCTATATATGTTTCCTATATTACGTATGAATTTCTTCCACTCACATTTCTAACTTGTTTTTTATCTCATCTTAATATATAGTTTATCTTGGAGGGGAAGGTTTGCTAGGAGGATACAAACAAATTCTGATTGGGGTTGGATCTACCAAAACACTTTGATTCTGACTTAATTAAGTCAAAGAATTCTCCCA
The DNA here is from genome assembly GCA_963922045.1 of Persicaria maculosa. Taxonomy (NCBI): domain Eukaryota; kingdom Viridiplantae; phylum Streptophyta; class Magnoliopsida; order Caryophyllales; family Polygonaceae; genus Persicaria; species Persicaria maculosa. The sequence goes on from OY998253.1 coordinate 15,857,832, forward strand.
CCTCAAGGTAAGATGTTTCCCATCCCTCTAGGTTTTTGTATATTTTGATAATTTGGTGCTTCTATGAAAGGAGGAGGATTTTATTTTTGGTTTCTTAAATCGTGTTGATCACTCGTTGCCTCTCTTTTAATTGGTTGTTTGTTGGAAAAATGTTGATTAATATTTTAGCTAGATATATAGTCCAGTCCATCTCTTGTCACTTATTAGATATCTATGGATTGCTTGTGGTGGTAGAGTAGGGTTGTGGGTTGATAGTTAAATGGGTAAGAGAGCCTTTTGCTAAAGGATTGTGACGTACAACATTTATTTGGAGCGGAACTGTGTTTTCGAGGCAATTTTATTGAGCTGAACGGGGTATTTTGGATTGAAAGAATGGTTTGATTTGTTGTTTTGCATTTTTTTGATGGTTTGCATGTTGAAATTACATGGTTGCGTTTGCTGATTTTTTGGCAATTATTTTGCTGAATTCGACAAAGCACTCTTGACAAAGCATTCTCTAGATTTTTTGGCAATCACTCTTGACAATCACTCTTGACAAAGCACTCTTGATAAAGCATTCTCTTGATTTTTTGGCAATCACTCTTGACAAAGCACTCTTGACAAAGCATTCTCTTGATTTTTTAGCAATCACTCTTGACAAAGCACTCTTGACAAAGCATTCTCTTGATTTTTTGGCAATCACTTTAATTTGTGCCACAATGAAGTGTTATTCCTGGAGAACTCAAGCTACAACCATATCAACTCACGGCTTTCTTTGTAAGGTATTCTTCCATCTTTCAACTCTTGGAGATAAATTTTAAAAATGTCCGACAACTACAGAGATTGAGAGAGAAGAGCATGAATGTCAAATTCATTAAGTCATTCCTATTTCTTCACAAGCTTGTCAAATAGATGAATATATTACAAAGAGAAAAACAGATAAGAAACTAAGTTGCGGCCGACCTTTGAGAACAGATGTAAAAATAGTCGCTTGTATGACCTTCTCTGACCAAAAGATGCGTGCATAACAATTTGAATGAGAGATGCTTGTGCCAGAGTAGGATGTAGGTATTCTTACACATTTTGAGAGATGCTCGTGCATAACAATTCCGGTGTGCGATCAGCGCGTCGCATACACCTGTCAAAACAACACTAGAGAAAAGCGTTAAAAGAAACTAGAAAGGGTGTGATTGATGACTTCCCCGGCAATGGCGCCAAAATTTGTTAACGGAGGAAATCAAGTATGCAAATATAAGAAATAAAAGCAAACCGAATCCCTAGTCCCGTGCAAATAAAATACAAGATTTCCTCCCGCTGTAGTGGAAGAGGTCAGGATCGATCCGCGAGGAAGCGTGTCAGCGCTCGCCAATCTAGTTTCAAAATCAGCCCCTGATGTCAACTGAAATAGTCGATGACGAGTCAATACTCGATTCCTAGTGAAATCCTGCAAAACAACACATAAACACTTGACGTCGAGTTGGTAGACTCGATGTCGACTCAGTCACTCGATATCGACTCAGATGGGTCGATGTCGAGTCTTCATGCAGAAAAATAGTAATGTGCAGTAATGTTGGAAAAGTGCGTCCGAAGAATAATAGGATGAATAAAGAGAGTATGAAACAGAAATAAATGCAAGTTGTTATTGAATTCAATAAACTAAAGAACTTCCAAAGTCGAGGAATTTACCACAATGATAACCATATAAGTATTATGCCAAATTCATAAAAGATATATGTTTTTCATCAAACAACTTTCATTATTAACAAATAGGAATATAGAGGCTCTCGCATAACCCCTAAGTGTTACTATCATTTTTGATAATTAATCCATATTCATAATAAGATCACTTTCGCTTCAATATTACAAATAAGGATCACCTACTACTCTCGTAGAAGAATTATGCAAATATAGAATTGAAGATGACAATCACATAAAAATCATAACTTTAGCCAGGGGTGGATCCAGAAAAATTTTCAGGGTGGACACAATTATTTTTTTATTATTTTTATAAGGCATAATTTTTTAAAAAATATATTAAGATAATATATTAAAATTATTTCTTAAAATTATAAAGAAATTCTTATTACTTAATTATAAAATACTTATTAAATTATATAAGAATTCTAAAATATTGGAAATTGGGTTGAAAAAAATTAAAGAAAAAAATGCCTCCAACGGAATTTAAACAAGGGTTGATTTTTAATCCATTTATGATTGAGGTGAGCTCAACTAATAAACCACTTAAATACTTGTGTTTTTTCTTTTAATTTTGTTATATAACTTGAACTAGGCTACCATGCATATACTTGTATTTTTTCTCCTCCTCCATCTTCTTTCATTTTCAATTTACACACTTCAAACACCAAACCAAACACAGTAGCCAAAAATCAGCAGCCATGGCCGATCGATCTCTCCATAACTCAAAAATCCCTTCATCTTCAATATGCCTGCAATCATCACACCTCTTGGAGCTCCACTTCTCCGGCGACGACCCCACCTTGCTAGGCCTCCATCGCCTCGACTTCTCCACCATTGAGTAGACCCTGCACGCGGTCCAATGCATCGTCGTCTTGGCGATCGAAAACCCTAATTTCGACTCATACGTCCTGTCGGAATCGAGCCTCTTCATGTACCCATCCAAGATCATAATCAAGACCTGCGGCACCACTCAGCTCCTCCAATCCATCTGCCCCCTCCTCCACCATGCCGCCACCCTCCGTCTCTCCCATGTCAAGTACTCCCACACAAGCTTCATCTTGCCGCTCTCCCAGCCGTTCCCCCACACCTACTTCGAGGACGAGATCCTCTACATCGAGTCCACCTTACCTCCACATAAGCTTATTGATCAGTTTCAATAGAGCTTTTTAATGATCAATTTCACAAACCGAGGGATACAGAGAGGGGTCAAGGGAGAGAGGGGCTCATGGGGAAAGCAGAGAGCGAGGCGGTTTAGACGGGGAAGAGGGTTTTAATTAAAACAAGGGTAAACTTAGTATTATGAAAAAAAATTGTACAATTACTTACAAATAGATTTAGGGTGGGCAAATACTTAAATGATTTATGAAAATGGATATTGGACCAAATATTATGTATCATAAAAGGTTTGTTCTACAATCATGGGAAAGATGTTACCTCTCTTACCCCTTTTCACATTTATTTTCACTTTTTCTTTTCCTTTATTATGTGCATCTTTGTATCTTTCCATTTACTTTTTTTTTTATGACGTGGAGGTTCCGAAGTTATCGACTAGTCCTCCACGGGCCGAGCACTAGCCTGCAAAGCACTCGAGCCGGGTAAGCCAAGCGGCAAGCCGCAAGACAGGCTAACCCATGTCAAGGCAAACCAAGGCATGAGTACCCACTCAAGCACAAATTGCTCCTAGTGGGATTTGAACCCTTGACCTCATGGTAGTGAGGCATAAGGAAGCACCTCACTCTTACCACTAGGGCAAGAGGTCATTGGTTAAAAAAACAAAATTAGAAAAGGAAAGATGTTATCTCTCTTTACCAAGCAACCTCTTCCATTCCCTTACCTTAAGGTAAAATCCACAACAATGGGTTTACCTTTTAGTAACCTTAGGGTGAGTAAAATCCATGGTTGCTCATGCTCTTAGCACCGAACCCAAGGCATTCTCCTACAGAATGGAGGTTAAAACCAAGGAGGAAGGGTCTTTACCTAGATGGTGGTGGGTAGTTACTGTAAAGGCCCGGATTTTTAAATAATAATTTTTCGGAAAAGGAAAATCAAAATGAATTTAAAAGCGGAAATTTACGAAAACTCGTCAACTTGGATTTTAAGACTCGTAAAGCGGAATAAAAAAAAAAATGGATCGTCGAAAATTCAAACTTCCGACTCGGGAACACAGTTCCGTCATCTTTCTCCCAATCTTATCCAATTCTAACCTCCAACTCATATTTTTCTCTTTTGGGTAAATTCTATCCTCTCCTTTACTCTCTTCTCTTTGATTTCCCATCTTTAGAAAACAAACAACCCAGCACCTGCTCTCTCCTCTGAGATGTCTGAAGACCACCAGGCATTCCCCTTCAAAAATCGGAACCCATCCCCTCTTGCCACTCCTTTCTCAGTTCCTCTCCTCTTCCATCTCTTGTAAAACACAGATAAGTTTTTTTTTCTCCCAATTGGAAACAAAAACCCAGCCCCTTTGCCCTTGAATTTGCCAAACGCGCCACCAGTCACCCACCTTTGCCTCCCCTTCCTCTCCATGCCGCCTCCTCCTCTCTCTCCGAGCAACAGCAGCCAGTAGCCGGGGCTCTTCCTCCTCCGTCGTCTGAATCAGCTAGGAGTCCAGCAACCACCAGTGAGCCCTCCGAAGCCTCCAACAGCGTCCCCTGAGCGCTGTCCCGGGCCACCACCTTCATTTCACCTCCTCTTCCTCCGTTCCGAGAACCACCGAGGCCCTTTGCCTCTGTATTTTGAGCAGCTCCGAGCAGCAGCCGCTCCCTCCTTCCTCCTTCGAATCCGAGTAGCGACAGCTTCCTCCGGCGAGGATGGCGTCGGCCGCAGCAGCCACCAGAGCCGGAGCCGCCGCCGAGCCGCCCGAATGCCGTTTCCTCTGTTCTTAGGTTGAAAATGGTATTGGACTCTATCTCTTCCTCCTTTCTCTCCCTTTCATCCTTAAATTGAGTAAAGGTGGACCTTTAATCCTCTCAAACTCTTCCTAGGCCAAGAACGACTTGAATCCGACACCGGTGAAGCCAAATCGCGCCCCGAGGACGTTTTCCGGCGAGCGTCGAAACCGCGCCTCGGTGAGCATTCGCACCCCTTGTTCGATTTCATTTCGTTTCCTTCTTGTTTGGTTAGACGTCGGGGAGGTGAGCTCGAGAGCGGGGTGAGGGTGAGCCCAGGTCGCCGGAGAGACGGCTCCTTCCTTTCTTCCATTGTCGACAGAGATTGGGTTGGGGAAGGAGGCCGGTTCAACCTTTCTTTCCTTTTAACCACTGGTCCGGTTCGGGTTTGGTTTAACAAGAAAAATCAGATTTGAGCCTTGGTCCTTGGGCTGGGCCTCTTTGTTTGTTTTGGGCCTATTTCTTTCCTTGGGCCAGATGTCCTGGTTTAACAAAACAAATGAGTTGGGCCTAAACTGTCCATTTAACTCGGTTTTGGGTAGATTTAGAACAAGATGGGTTCGGTTGGGGTTTTTAGAAAAAGAGAGCTCGGTTTTGGTAATTTATAAAATAAAGGGGGGTCAGTTTTAAGCTTTACCAAATAAGGGGTTGGTTTTGGTAAATTAATAACGGGATGAATTTATTAAAAGAAAATGGTATTTAAAATACTAAATGTTATTAATTGAGTTTTAAAATATAAAATATTATTATTAAGATTTAAAGATATTATATCATGGTGATTTAAGACAAATAAAATAATATGAGGCTTGGAGATTTAAAAAGGGTATTGTCGGATTTAAATCGAAAAATGAAGTTGTCGAGCGTTTTAAAAAGGGCAGGAATTCTAACTAGTTGATTCGGATTTTGAAGCGGTTTCGGGACTAACTTGGGGAATTATGTGATCGATGACTAACTAGCATGTTCATATGATTGATTGGCTAATAGCATGACTTGTGTGAATTAATGGCATGAATGAATGACTAATGGCATGATGAGATGTTAGAATTTCGTATCGTTTGACTTATGCCTCATGAGCTGTGATTAATATGATGAAATTTGGAGATATACGATCATGCGGATATATGAGTATTATTGCAAATATACGAATGTGGCGAAATGGAATGATGAGAATGATATGGTCTTATGGAATGTGAGGGAATGATGAATGGTTGAACTTGATGGAACGATGATTGCGATATGGTTGCTATTCTCGTTGAATGATATGCTTGAGTGCTTGGATGATTAGACGTAGACTTATATATGTGTTCTTATATGTATCTAGGTGATCTTTAATCTATTATAATGCTTGCCTTGCTGTTCTGCACCGCCAGGTAAGTCTCTTCGGAGCTTACTCAGATTGAATAGAGCTATTCCCTGCTTTAGGTGCATGATATACTAGGTGTTGCATTCATGATCAGCATGCCATGTAGTACCATGCTAGGTTGCATCTACGTTGAGCATCCTATTTCTTTATGCGTATGTAAACAGAACGGCCGTTATCTGTGAAGTAACTAGAGTCATTGCTAGGGTCATAGGGTAGCCCAGCCTCATCGGGTACCCTGAGTCAATCGAGTCATGCACTTCCTTATATTATGAGATGCCTGCGGGCTTTATTGTGGAGCGGGTTAGGCATGCGTGCCGCCCTATTATGAATGAATGCATTCACGAGCTGGCCAGTCTCCACCTATCGGAAGGGGTGGAGGTAGGAGAGGGACATACCACTTGGTATTCTGTGCTAAGGCCTTATTATTATTATGTACTTGATCTTAGGAGCATGTTAGTGTGTTAATATTCCGCCATGCATCTAGAAGCATCTTTATTAGGTATAGCGTATATGTGTGCTTATGGTTGGGATGTAGAGTTAAGTGGGCATCGATCTGATCCCGCCCCATATCAATTTTTTTAGGTATTATTTATGTTCATCCTATCGGTGCTGTTTGCTTATTGCGCGGGTCATTTTGTCGGCGGAGAGTGAGCGCTGGAGTATAGACTTCACCAGACTCTGATTATATTTTTTGGATTTACACTTTAGGCTCCGTTTTGACCCGGCTCTGCCGTGGCACACTCTTGTATTACACTTGTTTTCGCTAGTCGCATGATTTCTGATTTCCAAGCTTAGACTTACGACAGGTACAAGGGACTTCCCCGGGGTTTCCAACGATCCCTTCGATTTTGGGTATGAAATCCCCCTTTGAGAACATTAAAGTAAGTTTTGAAACCTTCAACCTGTACTCGGGGCGCAAGGTCCTAACGAGGGGTTTAATCCCTCGAAACGTAACTCGGGAATCATAATCCCGGGCCGTTACAGTTACTTTCAAAGGATTGTACTATATGCACCCATGGCATGTACTATATGCATTCTATAGGACGGATCTACGTTCCGTCCGTTTTAAATTTTTAAAAAAATACACGGACGGATATAAAAAAAAGTCAAAAAGAAAAAGAAGGAAGAAAAAGAAGGAAGAACAAGGGCGGATCATCCCTTGGTAGGGCTGGGCAAAATGTACCAAGACAAACCAACCAATTCGTTACCAACCGAACCAATTTAAATTGGTATCGACTAATTATTGGTAACCAATTATATTGGTACGGTATTACCGAACCAATTCCTTAAAGTCGGTTGGTAATGGTAATGAGTTTGCCGAAGTTGGTATTACCATTAATTACCAACGAATTATATGTATATATATATTTTTTAAAAAATAAAATTTAATTAAAATCTTGAATAAAATAAAATATGTTAAACTCCTAAGTTTTTGATTTTTTAGTAATTTTTTTATGAGAATATCATTCAATAGTCAATTTAATATATATATAATATACCAGGAAAATTTACAAAATAATAAAATTGCATGTTTTGTAGATTGTTTGTTACTTTGTCTTCGTGCAAATTTATAGTATATTATTATCTATATTATGTAGATTGTTTGTCACTTAGGAAACTTTGTCTTCGATCATGCAAATTGTTTGTCGCATTGTTAATTATCTAATAGATTCTACATATTGTTGTTGATCGCATTATGTATAGCTTATGTGATATATCTGATAAAAAAAGGCTTATGTGATATATTCGTTTATTGATCCATATATTCTTTTTACTTGGTTGGATTCTTTTAACAAAATATTTTCTAATCAATGAAGAAATGTCACAAGTCCTAGCTCGATCCAAACGAACATACTTTAAAGTTTCGATCAATTTTTATTGTACTTGTTAAATAATTAATCCTTACAATATTGCATTTGAATATTTAAATTTAGAGTTCCACGCGAATCTTTAAATTATATGAACTATTAATATTGATATGTAATTTGGTAAGTGTTTTTGTTTGATATGTAATATTTGTTTTTTAAATTTGAAATTTAATTTTATAGTTGTATATTAATGTCAAAACTTGGTAATTTACCATTACCAACCCTTACTAATCAAATATGTTGGTTACCAATTAAGTTGGTACAAGGGTTTATATGGATGGTAATGGCACGAGACTTATCATTACCAATTATAATTGGTTAGTACGTGGTAACGATGAAAAGTAAAAGTTGTTGCACCACAGCTTTTACTACTTTTTTTTTTAATAATACATAGGACAGATCCCAGATCCGTCCTATGTAATTTTTTTTATTTTTTATTTATAATGGACGGATATAGGATCCGTCCATATATTTTTTAAAAAAATTACAATGATCCATTCTATAAAGTAGATATAACATCTGTTATGGGTGTATATAGCCACCCCGCTTTCAAATTTTTCCCTTCAAATTAAAAAAAGGTTTTGTAGCCGTCGATACAGCCTGCGGTTTTGGATATTATTCGCGTTGACTAATTCTGGAATTCTTTTTTTTTTTTTTTTTAAATCGCTTTTTTTTGGTGGACTTTGAAAAAAAATCTTGAATCCTCATTCTCCGAAACTTCCCAAACCCTTACTCCGTACAATATACTCTCTTGATTAATTTTGACCAAATAAATTAATCAACTAGTTGTTCAAGTTTTAAGCATAAATAACCAGTTCGATCAGCGCACAGCGGCCCGTTCTGTCTCGTTTCCTCAAAAATATCTCACTTCAATCTTCTTCATTTCGATGTTATTGAATTGTCTTGCAACTTCAGGTACCTACACTACTCTAATTTCTTTCCTTTTGGATCTTTTATATATATATATATATATATATATATATGCTTTTTCTTCTCTTTTACGGAGTATTTTTTATCTCAATTCATATATTAATTTCTTCGATCACCATTTTCTCTGTTTAGCTAGTTCATCGCATAGGGCTCGTTTGGTTGATTATTCCCGTGAAATGTACTTCAATATAATTGAAAAAAGTTATTTTGTTGAATTTTGGTGTTTAGAAACATAAATATGAAAATAAAGGAAATTACGTGAACAAATTGTGGAAGTTAAACTTATCTAGTCTCTAAGCAACCCCAACAGCTTTTCCATATTGAATATTTGGAGAACATTAAGATGGATTTTGGTCCAACAGATTCTCCATTACATTCTCCAAAATAGAGAATGAGAGAAAAAATGGAGATTATTCCCTAAATTTAAAGGAAACTCTATATATTTTGGGTAAACTCCATAATGAAGAATTTGTTGGGATTGTTGGGATTCAACCCAAAAAAATCCAGAATAAGTGGTTTATAATTCTCCATTTTGAAGAATTTTTTAGAGAAGGTCTCCAATTTGAAGAAATTAAAATTTCTGAAAAGTTAAATTAATGTGTCTTTCTATCAATTAAATACAGAAATTTATCCTACATTTTTAACGGACTAATCAAATAAGACCCTAATTATGTGTAATTATTTCTATATACCCCATGTATGCGAAATTTCACCAGTGAGGTTTGACTTCTTTCATTAGTTATGCACAAATCTTTTCACAATTAACAATTGTCCGATAATAACGAGTAATTTTGGATAAATTTTGTTCGCTAACCGAACTTGTTAACTTGACTTTAAAAGTCACGTGTAAATATGAATAAAATTAACAAAAGTCCAAATCTATATATAAATCTATATCTATATATTTATATATAATCTCTTAATTTAGAAGATTTTATGTCTACGTGTCAGTCTCTCCTTAATTCTCTCTCTTCCACCAATGAAGTTTTTTTCTCCCTTCTTTAACTAGTCTTATTACCCGCTATCTTCGCGGCTTTTTTTATATGACTTTTATTATTCATGCACAAATTATGTAAGATTGTAAAAAAATATATAAAATGTTTTTTTGACTTTTTAATTTCCTACTTATTAGCAATTTATTTTTGGTGATAATTTTTTTTGAACGACTAACTTTAATCGCTAAAATATTATAAAACACATACTTTCTCTTGATCCACTTCATATATATATATACTTTAATATCATACGCATCTATAAAATTAAATTATTGCTATAGAAAAATAAAAAGACAATTATATTGAATATATATATATATATATTATATGAATATTTAATGGTAAAATTTAATCTAAAGGCCGATTTAAAGGAATTTAATTTTAAATTTGTATGATGTAATTTCATTATTCTTTTCCTAATTTTTTTTCATAGAAAAAATTCTTTTATCGTTAAATAAAGCAATATATATAATGGATCTAATATTTGTATGTGATCATTTGAATTAATAAATTAGATCAAATTGATCTATCTTTATTACGGAGTATAATTTTGCAAAGGCCGGTACATATATCTTCATTAAAATAATCTTCATAACAATATGCAAATGTATATTATGATTAAGATAAGATAGATTAAAATATAATTGAAAATATCTTTAGTGTTGACAGTTGAGTAAGTTAATACGGAGTATAGAGTTTTAAGAAAGGTGAATAGATTAGTAGTTAGTTGTTTGTTAAAGATAAACACTTATATATATTTGAATTATCTCTATTGGTTAAAGGGAGCGTTTAATTATATATATATATATATATAAACTGATTCTCTCTATATATAATTTAATCAATTTTCGTTAGTGATAAAACTAATCCAACATTTTTTCATATAAATTAATTATATAATCTAGATTTTTTTTCTAGATAAATTAATATTTATAAAATAACTTAAGGTAAAATAATAAGATTTGTACCAACTCAAGATATGAGGTTGAATATTTATATTAAAAAATTAATTTAATTATTAAGTAAAATGGACACGTAGGGTGACACATGTATAAATAGATGAGATTATCGTCTAACATGGCTTAAATTTATTGGATCATCATTAATTGACGTGTCAAAAAACCCGGGCCAGATTGCACCAAAGAACGACACGTAAGCGAATCGCACCAGAGCCCGCCACATAAGATTTTCACGTTTCTGTTTTAGTATTATATATTGATTATTTATTTCCTCTAATTTTTTATTTCTCCATTTATCTCTTTAAATCAATTACATTTTTTCTTTTCTTTTTTAATATATTTTTACTAACTATTGGGCTTAATTTAAAATATTCAATTCAATCTAATATTACTATCTATATTCTATATAAACTCTTAATTTAGAAGACTTTCCGCCTACGTATCAGTCTCTCCTTAATTCTCTCTTCCACCATCAAGTTTTTTTCACCCTTCTTTAATTATTTATTTCCTCTAATGTATTTATTTCTCCATTCATCTCTTTAAATCAATTACATTTTTTCTTTTCTTTTTTAATATATTTACTAACTATTGGGCTTAATTTAAAATATTCAATTCAATCTAATATAACTATTGTGCTTAATTTAAAAGATTGAATGTATATAATTTAATGCTTACGATTAATCAATATCATTTTAGATTATGATTATGTCACATCACATTTAAACAAAGTCACAATGATATTATTATAATTTTATTGTATGATTTAAAATATCTATATTTATGTATGCTATTTTAAATGAGATTTTAAAAAAAAATCTAAAATACTTATAATATACATATATGGTAAAGATTTTTATGATTTTTATCTTAACTTTTATTAATACATTACAAAATAAATTTTATTATTTTATTAAGATTTAAAAAATAAATCGCGCCATGACTCAGGAATTGTACTAGTTAGTGTAAATTTTGGTGTTTTTTTTTTTTGGATATGTCTGGTGTTTTGTTTTGAAAAAACATATATCCATCAACTTTTTTTCAGTGTTTACAAATAAACCTCTCAATCAAGTCGGGTTCATATCAAAACTTGAAAAATTGGATTAGGGAATTTTTTTTTTACTCGAATAGCCGGAAATTTGTTGGGTCAAAACCCAAAAAAAAATCAACTTGGGAAATTGTTTAACCCAAACCCAAATAGCTGGATATTTATCAAGTCAACCAGATTTGGATCCGGATCGACCTAATCAATCACTAAAAATATTAAAATAGCTAATTACATGACTATAACATGTAGGCACCGTCTTAAAGCATCCCTAACCGCTTCTTCAAAATGGAAATTTGGAGGATTTTTTTGAGAATTTTAACTCCTTTTAGATTTAACAAATTCTCCATTTCATTATCTAAAATACAAAAACATTGAAAAAAATAAAAAGGTTTCTCCAAATCAACAACGTTCTCCAAAACTAAATAATTCTCCAAAATTTTAAAATGGAAAACGGTTGGAGTTTAAGTAAAAATAAATTTAAAAATATATCTTTTATATTTCCATTTTGAAAGAACTTTTAAAAAGTTGTTGGAGATCGATATGTTATCTTTTGTTCCTACTTGTTATGACCCGAAGATCGAATAGTTGAAATCAAAGACTTTCATGGAGATTTTAGGTAGAAAGAAGAAGAGGAAGAAGCTAGTTTCAAAGAGATAGAGAGACAAAAGAAGAAGATACTAGTGTTTTTTTTTTTTTTTACTGGGACCCTCTGCGTAGGGTTATCAAGCCATCTTTTGATGGCTTCAAGATCGCGTCGTCGATCTACTTCTTACCTACTGGAAAAAAAATAGTAGAGAGGTAGGAAAGAGTATTATGTAGGGGTGGACATGGGACTGGACAGATCGAATTGAGGTAATCCCGCGCCCTGTCTCATGTATTTTTTGCGAGACGTGATTGAATTATTATTTTTTTCAAATCCTGTTGGGTCTTATCCCTCACGGGATCAGGACGGGACGGGACTTGTCCCTCGTAAAAAAATATTCCAAAAATAATTCAATAAAATCCAAAAATAAATTCTTACAAATTGTCACGTTCTAAAAACCCCTTCAAGACCTGTCTAGACCCCCGCCTAAACCCTCGAACTCGCCCCGCCACTAAGGTCGTCAAGGTCATCAAAATCCGCCTAGACTATAAAGATCCGCCATAAAATCCGTCTAGACCCTCCTACAAGGCTACACCCCGTAAAGGCCCCTTAATACTACCTTATCGCCAAACACCCGCCAAGCGTTTTTTATAACATTGCATATAGTCTTACACTCTTACCTAATTGGCAAAAATATTACATTTGTCTTCTATACTTAGCACATAGTTCAGATCACCTAGAGCTATCCACATAAGGTCCATCTGATATTCTGATCAGCAAACAAGCGCATTTCTTGCTAAAGGAGTTCCCTCTCAGCCTTGTAGTTATGAGCATAATATTTACTCCGTATAATTTCCTATGTAATTTGAATTTTGCTAAAGTAGCAGAAAATCTGAATTTCCTCTCCTTAATTTCTGCCAAACAGAGACTTCAACTGCAGTAAAGATTCTCTATAACACAATATGTATGGATGTATCACAAAATTAGTTTACATGAAAATTATTGTTAAAAAATTTTTAAAAATTATAACAATATTGTATTTGATAATTCATACAGATTTGCAAATTTATTTTTTGAAAAATCATTAGAAAAAAATTTATTTTGCTAAAATGTTGTTATTTTGTGACTTTCACAAATATGTATTTTTTAGAAAAATGTTTTTATGATTTTTCAATTATTTTTTTAACAATAATTTGTATAGAAACTAATTTTTGTGACACACCGTGTATCACACGGTGTGTTATAGTTATAGGTGATCTGCATTGCTTCAACTGGGCCTAATTTACTATGTAATCCTAAAATAGGAATGAAGTGCTATTGTTTGCACTTCCTATGTATAAAATCCTATTGTCTAATAATTAAATATTAATATATATATATATATATATATATATATATATATATATATATATATATATATATATATATATATATATATATATATATATATGAGGTTGAGTCATGTGTAATCATCTCTTATTGTGTTTTGTGTTAACAAATATAGGCCATTGATTGAAAGAAATGGGTGGCTGAAATTATTTGGCAATTTTGATTTTTTTCTTTAATTCAAAATCAATGGAACCCACCTCTTTCCTTGCCCACTTGCTAAATTACGTGCGCGTGTGTTGAATTTTTTTTTTTTGTGGCGTAACGTTTTTTTTGGTGGGGTTACGTTGATTTGTGTGCGGTGCACTATTTGAACTATTCGATAAGGTGATATTAATTATTCGCTAACTTATAGTTATTATTCAATGTGTAAGGAGAAGTTATCGTTTAAATAATAGCAAAAGGGTTGGTCAATTTTACAACTATTCGCTAGGTTAATAGTAATTATTCGGTAAATTGATCGTTATTATTCGTCTAAAAAGAGAAGTTATCCTTTAGATAATAGCACAGAGTTGTCAATTATGCAAGAGTTGTCAATTATGCAACTATATATTCGCTAGGTTGATAGTAATTATTCGTCAAGAGTTGTCAATTATGCAACTATTCGCTAGATTGATAGTAATTATTCGCTAGGTTGATAGTAATTATTTTTACTAACTATTGGGCTTAATTTAAAATATTCAATTCAATCTAATATTACTATCTATATTCTATATAAACTCTTAATTTAGAAGACTTTCCGCCTACGTATCAGTCTCTCCTTAATTCTCTCTTCCACCATCAAGTTTTTTTCACCCTTCTTTAATTATTTATTTCCTCTAATGTATTTATTTCTCCATTCATCTCTTTAAATCAATTACATTTTTTCTTTTCTTTTTTAATATATTTACTAACTATTGGGCTTAATTTAAAATATTCAATTCAATCTAATATAACTATTGTGCTTAATTTAAAAGATTGAATGTATATAATTTAATGCTTACGATTAATCAATATCATTTTAGATTATGATTATGTCACATCACATTTAAACAAAGTCACAATGATATTATTATAATTTTATTGTATGATTTAAAATATCTATATTTATGTATGCTATTTTAAATGAGATTTTAAAAAAAAATCTAAAATACTTATAATATACATATATGGTAAAGATTTTTATGATTTTTATCTTAACTTTTATTAATACATTACAAAATAAATTTTATTATTTTATTAAGATTTAAAAAATAAATCGCGCCATGACTCAGGAATTGTACTAGTTAGTGTAAATTTTGGTGTTTTTTTTTTTTGGATATGTCTGGTGTTTTGTTTTGAAAAAACATATATCCATCAACTTTTTTTCAGTGTTTACAAATAAACCTCTCAATCAAGTCGGGTTCATATCAAAACTTGAAAAATTGGATTAGGGAATTTTTTTTTTACTCGAATAGCCGGAAATTTGTTGGGTCAAAACCCAAAAAAAAATCAACTTGGGAAATTGTTTAACCCAAACCCAAATAGCTGGATATTTATCAAGTCAACCAGATTTGGATCCGGATCGACCTAATCAATCACTAAAAATATTAAAATAGCTAATTACATGACTATAACATGTAGGCACCGTCTTAAAGCATCCCTAACCGCTTCTTCAAAATGGAAATTTGGAGGATTTTTTTGAGAATTTTAACTCCTTTTAGATTTAACAAATTCTCCATTTCATTATCTAAAATACAAAAACATTGAAAAAAATAAAAAGGTTTCTCCAAATCAACAACGTTCTCCAAAACTAAATAATTCTCCAAAATTTTAAAATGGAAAACGGTTGGAGTTTAAGTAAAAATAAATTTAAAAATATATCTTTTATATTTCCATTTTGAAAGAACTTTTAAAAAGTTGTTGGAGATCGATATGTTATCTTTTGTTCCTACTTGTTATGACCCGAAGATCGAATAGTTGAAATCAAAGACTTTCATGGAGATTTTAGGTAGAAAGAAGAAGAGGAAGAAGCTAGTTTCAAAGAGATAGAGAGACAAAAGAAGAAGATACTAGTGTTTTTTTTTTTTTTACTGGGACCCTCTGCGTAGGGTTATCAAGCCATCTTTTGATGGCTTCAAGATCGCGTCGTCGATCTACTTCTTACCTACTGGAAAAAAAATAGTAGAGAGGTAGGAAAGAGTATTATGTAGGGGTGGACATGGGACTGGACAGATCGAATTGAGGTAATCCCGCGCCCTGTCTCATGTATTTTTTGCGAGACGTGATTGAATTATTATTTTTTTCAAATCCTGTTGGGTCTTATCCCTCACGGGATCAGGACGGGACGGGACTTGTCCCTCGTAAAAAAATATTCCAAAAATAATTCAATAAAATCCAAAAATAAATTCTTACAAATTGTCACGTTCTAAAAACCCCTTCAAGACCTGTCTAGACCCCCGCCTAAACCCTCGAACTCGCCCCGCCACTAAGGTCGTCAAGGTCATCAAAATCCGCCTAGACTATAAAGATCCGCCATAAAATCCGTCTAGACCCTCCTACAAGGCTACACCCCGTAAAGGCCCCTTAATACTACCTTATCGCCAAACACCCGCCAAGCGTTTTTTATAACATTGCATATAGTCTTACACTCTTACCTAATTGGCAAAAATATTACATTTGTCTTCTATACTTAGCACATAGTTCAGATCACCTAGAGCTATCCACATAAGGTCCATCTGATATTCTGATCAGCAAACAAGCGCATTTCTTGCTAAAGGAGTTCCCTCTCAGCCTTGTAGTTATGAGCATAATATTTACTCCGTATAATTTCCTATGTAATTTGAATTTTGCTAAAGTAGCAGAAAATCTGAATTTCCTCTCCTTAATTTCTGCCAAACAGAGACTTCAACTGCAGTAAAGATTCTCTATAACACAATATGTATGGATGTATCACAAAATTAGTTTACATGAAAATTATTGTTAAAAAATTTTTAAAAATTATAACAATATTGTATTTGATAATTCATACAGATTTGCAAATTTATTTTTTGAAAAATCATTAGAAAAAAATTTATTTTGCTAAAATGTTGTTATTTTGTGACTTTCACAAATATGTATTTTTTAGAAAAATGTTTTTATGATTTTTCAATTATTTTTTTAACAATAATTTGTATAGAAACTAATTTTTGTGACACACCGTGTATCACACGGTGTGTTATAGTTATAGGTGATCTGCATTGCTTCAACTGGGCCTAATTTACTATGTAATCCTAAAATAGGAATGAAGTGCTATTGTTTGCACTTCCTATGTATAAAATCCTATTGTCTAATAATTAAATATTAATATATATATATATATATATATATATATATATATATATATATATATATATATATATGAGGTTGAGTCATGTGTAATCATCTCTTATTGTGTTTTGTGTTAACAAATATAGGCCATTGATTGAAAGAAATGGGTGGCTGAAATTATTTGGCAATTTTGATTTTTTTTTTTAATTCAAAATCAATGGAACCCACCTCTTTCCTTGCCCACTTGCTAAATTACGTGCGCGTGTGTTGAATTTTTTTTTTTGTGGCGTAACGTTTTTTTTGGTGGGGTTACGTTGATTTGTGTGCGGTGCACTATTTGAACTATTCGATAAGGTGATATTAATTATTCGCTAACTTATAGTTATTATTCAATGTGTAAGGAGAAGTTATCGTTTAAATAATAGCAAAAGGGTTGGTCAATTTTACAACTATTCGCTAGGTTAATAGTAATTATTCGGTAAATTGATCGTTATTATTCATCTAAAAAGAGAAGTTATCCTTTAGATAATAGCACAGAGTTGTCAATTATGCAAGAGTTGTCAATTATGCAACTATATATTCGCTAGGTTGATAGTAATTATTCGTCAAGAGTTGTCAATTATGCAACTATTCGCTAGATTGATAGTAATTATTCGCTAGGTTGATAGTAATTATTCGCTAGGTTGATAGTAATTATTCGTCAAGTTGATAGTAATTATCCGCCAGGTTGAAAGAGCATGTAAATGTAATTCTTGATTTTCCACATCTAATTAACCACATACAGCTGAATAATTCATTATTATCAACGAATAGTGCCTCTAAACTTGCCGAATAGTTATAAATTGAATGGGCAAAAGGGTTGGTTAATTCTGCAACTATTCGCTAGTTGATAGTAATTATTCGCTAGTAATTATTAGTTAAGCACAAAATTGACAAACACACAAAATTGACCAACTGGAATCAAACGCACTACATGGAGTTAATCCACTAATACACAAATTAAAAAATTGCAATATACAGATGAGTTAATCCACCAAGTAAGTCAGGGATTAAAAACAAAGGCTTACTCAAATTCAAGGTTATCATCGTGCGCCAACATCAGTCATCGTCAACGAAGGTCATCGCCATCAGCAAAAGAAGAAATGAGAAACAGTAATGCGCCAGCAAATCGCCACCGAAGGGTCATTAGCACTCATCGCCATCATCGACGGGTTCTGTGCCAGCAAATCGCGCTCCGCTCTGCCATCGCCATCATAGAAGACTCCTCTTTGTCATCGTCGATCGAACATAGCGATGGCGATGGTGATGGCTTCAATTGGAGTACTCAACGGGGATTCGAAGGAGTGTGGGGGCGATTTGAAGCAATCGGCAGAGGACCAAAGTCCGATGTCGGGCGCTCCGTGTGCAAAGGTTGACGGAGGCGATGGTGGGCGAAGAAGGTGATAAATCTGGCGATGGTGACGACCATGGTGTTGGCTTTAATTGGATCGTAGAGGATTGTGGGCGATGGAATTCGCCGCCTCCAATCAAAGACAAAGGAAACTCGAAGGAGACGGCGGAGGCGAAGGCGGGCGAAGAAGGACGACTCCGGCGATTGCGGTGACAACGACGACAATGGCTTCAGTTGGATAGCAGAGGATGGTGAATTTGGGGGAAAAGGAATTCATGACCCACCATGGGAGCAAGAAAGAGACGGCTATCTGGGAGGTTTGTTAGGATCGATTAGGGTAAACGTAGAATATATAGAAAATTAAAATACACGCTCCAACAACTGAGAGTAATCCAATTTTTTTAGTGGGCCCATCTTGACAAATAAATAATTAATTTGAATTTTGACAAAATCTAGGCCATCCATTTTTCCTCAACCAATGACCCAGATTTGTTAACATTTAACATTTTAAGAGTTGTTAACATTTGATCCATCCTCATATATATATATATATATATATATATATATATATATATATATATATATATATATATATATATATATATTAATTTGATTAATTTTAATTATATATATGCGGACGAGACGGGATTTGCATGAGAGAACTCTCTGTCCCGTGTCCCGTCCCGCATATATTTTCCGGGACGGGATTGAAATTTTTATAAAAAAATTCAGCTGGGATCGAGACGGGACGAGATTTGCGGGATATGTGCCCACCCCTAGTATTATGTAATTCATCGTTCGGTTGTACAAGGGCTATATATTAGTATCATAAGGACTCCAGACAAGATGGGAAAATGACTATTGGCAAGACCATTTTCACAAAATTGCACACAAGTTTTTCTCATTTTAAAAAACAATTACAAATCTACCCGAGAGAAGAATTGAAAACTAACGCTATTCAACCTCGTTTAACTTGGACGAGCCACAAACGGTAGAGAGAAATAACTTATACCTTGTTCATTGCGATAGATTTGTGAGGGCTTTCAATAGATCTACAAATTGTAAGGCAATAAGCTTCATTTACAATTGATTTTAATAGTTTTTATTTGAAGAAATTGTGTGTTTTAGGGTTTGAAATTAGAATTGAAATTGATGAAATTGGTTGTTGTTTGTGAGTTTTGTTTTATTGTTGTTGATTTGGGTGTTGTTTGAGTTGAATTATGAGTAGCAATTATAACGAAAACGAAAGAAATTGCTCGTTTTGTTGCGATTGGAGTTGATTTCTTTAACGTTTTTTCATGGCTTACTGTCGGGCAAAGGGCTTGTGTAGTCTATTTAAAGGCATCTTTTTCTATTTACACATTTAACCTATAATTAATTGCCCAGTAATCCCGTTCATTACCTATTTACACATTTACCCTATAATTGTCTCTAATTGCCCAATGATCCCATTAGTTACGCTACTTTTCCTAAATTTCTAGTCATCCAAGTTCTCCCAAATATGTCTTTTATTTTCTTTGACCCTTTTCTATATTTAAACTAGTATTTTGTACCCGCACTTTTGCGCGCGCTTTGTTAATAAATCATAGTTTATTATATTAATTTGTTTGAAATAAGTATTTTATATTGATTTTGTTACCCGCATTTTACGCGGTTTAGCAATTAAGAAACTATATTTTATATTTTATTATGTTAGTTATTTTTAAATTAATGAAAAATAAAATAAAGTATTTAATAAATTATGGTTTTTTTATAATAAAATATATTTCAATCTATTTATATACATACATTCAAACTATATACATTATAGAACACAAAATTACTATTTTCCTAATTTGATAAATATATACATTAAGATTTAGAAATATTTATGAAATAAAAAGAACGCATTAAACATTACTGACACTACAATAAACAGTAACTACTCATAATATAGTAAGTCTAGCTTCATCGTAATATTTGTTAGGGATAGTTTGAAAAATATACAAAGTAGCTGGTCAAATTTGGAAAATATATAAGTTTTGGTAAAAATTAGAAAACTATACATCCTTTGTGCCCCCTCCCTGTGTGCCCCCCTTTCCCCGTGTGCCCACCCTCTGTGCCCCCCTCTGCATCCTTTTTTTTTTTCCGCGCGTCAGTGCTGACGCCGACGCCGAGAAGGCTGACGTCAGTAATGCTGACGTCGATTACAGGGATGCTGACGCCAACGTCGGAAATGCTGACATCAGCGTTGCTGACGCCATCTACGAGGATGTTGACGCCAACGTCGAAAATCCTGACGTTCGCATTGCTGACGTCGTCTACAAGGATGCTGGCGCCGACGGTGATGATATCGAAGATCAATATATTTGACGTATTAAGTCATTACTAATGATTTGGATTTCACAAATCAAATAACATTGTAAATTTTATATAAAATATAAAATGGGGAAAGCAAAGAAACAAAAGAATGTTCTACTAAAAAAAAGAAACAAAGGAATATTTTATTGAAGACGTTGAAGCTATTGAAATCCCAATCCCCTTCTCAGTCTTCTCAAAAGTAGTTTGCTGACGCCGACTAATCGGAGGAGTGTATTTTTCCGATTGAAGTTTGTTCAAGAAGAAAAAGTTCTCAAAAAAAAAAGAAGAAAAAGTTTTGTTACTTATCATATGTGTGAATGCATGTATAATATTCTATTTTTTTTATTCGTTTTTTCTTAAAAATATATGATATGTAAAATATATTAATCCAGAAAATGTCACGTATGTGAATCGCACCAGAAGCCGTTTCAGGCCTCTATTTTAGTATATATAAAAACTATACTATTATATACTACTAATATTAGTTTTTAAAACGAAGATCAAAATAATTTGAAAGTTTATAAACTGAATATTCCTTCAAGATCGGAGAAATTTTATTCGATATAAAGAATGGATCGAACCATAGCTTCAATCATCGAATCCTGCATGTACAGTTCAAAGAAGGAAAAATTAATACTTTAATTAAAAGAGCATCAAGTACATTAAATTCAAATAAGGTGTAATTAATATAAGGACTTACCTCTTCATCTAAGAGAACCATTCATATATCTTCTTCCTCTGTTTTCTTCTTCTTCACGGTCTACAACCGTATCACACGAACTTTAATGAGCATCACGAACTTTATTATAAAAAATCATGTTTAAAAATATTATAGATAATGAAAATATGAGTTATTTTATAAAATGATTTTTCCATTTTTCTAGAACATCACGATGAAATTTTATAAGCATATAATTTTGTGCTGTAGGGTACACCATGAGTTGTAGCAGTTGATATCAACTGTCCCCAACACACTGTCCCCTGCCTGTACCTCCCCCCCCCCCCCCCCCCCCCAATTTAAAAAAAAAAAGAAAAATAATAAATTAAAATAATAAATTAAAAAGAAAAAAATTGAAGAGATTGAGAGAGAGAGAGACAATGAGAGGACAACCTATTTGACACAGCAGATCCTCTCTCGAGTTGTAGAATATCTCTAACTCCATCATTGGGAATTGGGATTAAAACTTGTCCAAAAAGGGATTTCAATTCCAATGGGGTGAGTTTTCTATGAAAACCTGACTAAGTACGACGTTCATCTGTTTATGGAATGTGGCTTTAACAAACGACTTTCGCTTCCTATGTCATGATTCAAGGGCTATCTACACATGACAGTAACCAATCAGAAACATTATAAATATTTTCACTGACCTCGAATTGCTGAAAGAAGAAGAGAAAGAAATCTTAACATTAAGTGATGGACTATCTGTCTATCTCAATGGTTCACATGAATCTGCTCCCATTTCCCCGAGGCGAAATGCTGTGGAAGTGCATTAACTTCCTCGTGGTCTCGCTATTCCCAATTTCATCCCATAGTTTTTTTCAACTTCTTCGTGTACCGGGTTCTTTCATTGTTATGCACTTATGCTCAATTAGGATCCAAACTTTTATCTTTTGCCCTTCTTTTCTTATATTTGCTTGTACCATGACGGTTAGTCTGTTTGCTAATTATTTCGACCTCTCAACTTACTTGACATGTGTGATGTCAAATATTTCAAATCCCTACCTTGTTAAAAAAAAAGGTGATGGACTTGTGGAGAGATGTGAATGAGACCAAAAGTCTCCCACATCGAAAGTTGAACATAACAAGCTCTAGTATATGAGTCTGTGTGCTACACCTTCTATTGTCAATTGGTTTTAGAATGGAACCTCACCCGGCTTGTGTGCTAGGCTACTAGCGCATGTGCGTCTGTGCACACGACCCCCATGGAGGGACGAGAGTTGCGAACAACTTTTTTTTTTTCATGAAAATGACACCCTCCATGGACAAGATTTGGGTGAGGGTTTGGGTTAAATTTATTTCAAATTGCCCTTCGCTATTAAGCTCCTTCACATCTCTCACACATCTCTTGTGCTTACGAGCTACCAGTCGAGCTTTGTGTCTCTCCAGAGACCCATCACTATTGAACTTTAGTTTGAAGAGCCACTAGCTTGCAAGTGAGTAGAGACTGGTTTTCAGGCAGTTGTTGGATAATCCATCTCTCATTCCTCTCTAGAGCATTAAGCTCCAACAATATAGCCTCACACCAAGCAGGATTTGTCAAAGCTTCTCCAACACATGATGGTTTAGAATAGTTAGCAGCAGTGGCAACAAAAGCTTGATAAAAGGGAGAACAAGAAGAGTAAGAGAAACAAGAAGTAATAGGATAAAGGGGCTTAGCTGCAGACAAGGATGAAGTATGAGGTGGCTCATTTGAAGCCATATACACATAGTCCTTTAGCCATGATGGAGGCTCGTGCTCTCTAGTGGTCTGTCTTGGGTGAGGTTGAGATGGGATTGTGTCATCAAAGCAAGGGGAAACTGGTGTGGGTATGTAATCTGCATTAGAAGCAGATTGTGGATCATTTGTTTGAGGAGAGTCCAGGAAGACTGATGAGTGGTCAAAGGACACATAATCCATGGGAAAATTATGGTCCACAAACTCTATAAATGTAGAGGGATAAGATGTTTCTGTTTTGTGGTTAGAGTATAGCTTGTAAGAGAATATATGCTCATGGAATTTGACATCTCTACTGATCATTGACTTGTGAGTCTTTAAATTGAAGACTTTGTAACCTTTAACACCATAAGGGTATCCCACAAAGACACAAGGGTCTTATAGAGCATGAAATTTCTTTCTGTGAGGGTCATGTGCAGTTGAGACAAAGCACATACATCCAAACACCCTGAGATGCTCATAAGAAGGTGATGATTTGTAAAGAATGTCATAAGGTGTTTTATTGTGGAGGAGAGGATTAGGCAGACGATTGATAATATAGGTTGCAGTTAGAATGCTTTTTCCCCAAAACTGAATAGGTAATCCAGATTGTATCATAAAGGATCTTGCAACCTCAAAGATGTATCTATGGCGCCTCTCAACCCTCCCATTTTGTTGAGGTGTGTAGGTACAGGTGGTTTGGTGATGAATTCCATGAGCTTGAAGAAACTGAGAGACATGTGAGTTTAGAAACTCAGTGTCTTGATCAGACCTTATGGTCTTAACTTTGGCATTGAACTGGTTTTGAATGAGAGGGATGAAAGTTTGTAGATGTGAGATTACCTCACTCTTATGTCTCATGAGGAAAGCCCAAACACTCCTGCTCATATCAACTACAATGGTGAGAAAGAATCTGTAACCCTCCCTAGTAGGTGCATCATAAGGTCCCTACACATCACAGTGGAGCAACTCAAAGATATGATTAGCAGATGATGTACTTGTGGGAAATGAACATTTTGTATGTTTGGACAAAGGACAAACAAGACAATCATTATCAAAATTGAGCTTTATTTCATTAGAAATAGTAGAAACATGTTTTAATTTCACAATAGAAGCATGTCCAAGACGCAAATGCCACAAGGCAGTGTTGTTTGACAAAAGAGATTTGTCTTTAGGTAGAAACATAGGTAAAGAAGACATAGATGTAAAACTTGAAGGTCTTGACCGAGAGAGATCACTAGGAGCCATTCTACATGTTGCAGGATCCATGTAGTACATGCATTGAAAGTATCTACCAACTGCAATCATCCTCTTCCTTGCTTGGTCCTGGACAACACAAAATTCATAGTCAAGCTCAATGTGAAATCTGAAATCTCTAGTCAGTTTTGGTAAGGACAATAGATTAAAGTGAAAAAGAAGGGACATAAAACACTTGTGTAAGTGTAAGGTTTGGCAATTGTACAGGTCCAATGTGAGTAATAGGACAAGCATTGCCATCAGCAAAATTGATGACAGAGGGATTTGGAAAAGGAATTGGATCTATAAGAATACTCCAATCAGAAGTCATGTGATCAGTTGCTGCACTATCCATAATCCACCATTTGTTGTTTTTAGAAGCATTGAAACAAAGTTTACCTGCATGGTGAGATTCATGTGTGGAGCCATCTGCTTGTCGAAGGAGAGAAATAAGATATCCGAGCAGCTTCTGATGATCAGTGGACAAAGAACTTGCACTGGCTTGTGTGAACTCTTGAGAGGTGTTCACAGCTGCATTAGCTTTAGGAGATGGAGAGTAACTAAACCTCTTGCCTTGCTCATTACTGTTAGGATGAGTGGTTTGAGGTTTTGTCTTACTCTTGTAGTGCCAACTAGGATATCCAATCAACTCCCAACATCTATCCATCTTATGATTTCCAGAGCAATGTCCACACTTCTCCTTCATGTACCGATTCTCATCTTGCCTGACAGAAAGAGCCTGACGCTTTTTCTTATCTTTCTCTTGTTTAGCCAGCAAAGCAGTAGTAGCAGCAGGATCTGGCTTGACAACTCTCTTGTCAGAGAACTTCTTCCCTTGATCTCCTTGAAGGAGAAGAGAATGAGCAATGCTTGTTGAAGGAAGAGGAGTGGTCATGAGCATCTGTCTTCGTGCTCCATCATATCTCTCATGAAGTCCCATGAGAAATGTCTTGAGTTTGTTCTCAAGATCAGCCTCCTCAACCTGTTTCTGCAGATCACATTCACACTTCCCACACTTGCCCTTAATAGAGGGCACAATCACATATTGCCTACCCCAAAGGCCTTTGAGCTTAGTAAAATACTCAGTAAGCTCAGAATCCTCCTGTCTACACTCATGAATTTCTCGTTGAATTTCAAAAATCAGTGGTCCATTTTTCTTACCATAGTTCTCTTCAAGATCAAGCCACATATCTCTCGTAGTGTCATACTCATCAATTGTATTGTAAATATCCTTAGAAACAGTGTTCAACAACCATGAACACACCATATCATTGCATCGATCCCACTGAAGAGCATTCTTAGCGGATCGAGCAATTGAGCCATCAATGAGCCACAATTTATTCATAACTGAAAGTGCCTTAGTGAAAGAACGACTCCAACGACGATAATGCTCTCCAACAAGTTAATATCACATAGATTCATACCAGAATTGTCGGAAGGATGTATGAATAGAAGATTTTGGAGATCAGTCATTGTGATATGAATTCCTCGACGTCGATCAGTTGAAACAGATCCAGATCCAGGTGAATGAGGAGGAGAAGTTCCAGATGCCATGACATCTGAGAGAGGAAGAGCTGATCCAACACAGATCTAGAGCGCACAATCGTTCTGCTCTGATACCATATTGACATATTTGAGTGAAGGAGGAGAAGAGATTGAATATCGAAGAGGATGAAGTGAAGAGTTGAAGCTCAAGCTTCCAGCTACTGTTTCATTGAATTGAAATTGTAGAGAGAATACAATGTAATTGAATTGTCTAATAAAATGGGAAAAAGGAGCTATTTAAACTACAATTTGAAAAACATGAAAATGTAAACTTATTGCCCAAGCTACACATTCTAGAAGACCCGTTTTCTAAATCAGTTATAACCGAATTCATTCAACAATAGGGCGGCGTATGTGCTTAGTCTACTGATGTCGGTTGAAGAAAAGAAGGTGACGGTTGTAGAGGAAGGTGGGATTCCGGTGCTTGTAGAGCTAGTAGTGATCGGTTCGCAGAGGCAGAAGGAGATTTCTGCGGCGATTCTTTTGCAGCTATGCCAAGATTGCGTTCGATATCGGAAGATGGTGGCGCATGAGGGCGCCATTCCGCCGCTAGTGGCGCGCGCTTTCCCAGTCCGACACTAGCTGAGTGAAGAAGAAGGTGCGCTTTTCTTTTAATCGTCGTTACATCACTTCCACTGTGCACAAGGTCGCCAATGAAGCCCGCGTCACTGCGGTCACTTCCACTGTGAGTCTATTGACAAGATGCCAAAACGTCTATTGACAAGATAAATTTAGGAAAATTACACAAGTACTTTTCATCTTTAGACAATATTTACAAATCGAACCGAGAGTATAATAAAAAAAACATAAGCATGTTGCCATGTTCATCCAAATACTCAGCTCGTTCAACAATTATTATCGAAATCCTCGATTCAATCTTGAAAATATTTTAAACTTGTTAGTTTGGGTATATTTCATAGTTAGTCACCATTGTTATCAAACGCTATAGCGAGAGATCGTCTCTGATCAAATCTTTGCGTCTGTCACCGCTTTGGTCTTTGACTCGCCGGTGACCGGAAAATCATAGCCATTGCCACCACCCGCCATAGACTGATCGGTGTTCGATCGGAGTCGCCTCTCTCTGATCTCGGATCGATCAACTCCAAGCAAGAAATCCTCTTCCATCAAACTACTGAGATACTTAGGCGGCGGCGGAAAAAGCAATAAAACCTCTGCAGAATCCACAAAATTGTCACCAAAGTTCTTAGTTACTGCTTCTCCTATCTCCAACGCAAGTCAGTCGTTTTATTCGAAGATATCATATTCTCCTTGCCGAAGATATCTCACCCATGTATATTTCTTATTTGAGACAGGATTTTTTTTCCTGAAATCATGAACCCAAAACCCTAGATTTGATAATTGGGTAGCGTCTAATTCGAATTTGCTTGAAAATTGATTGATTCATGAACCGCGTCATCTTTTTTTTTTTTTTTTTTTTGCTGTCGGCGGCTGGTTGTACTTCCCGATCTGTTATGAAGCAGGCATAGACAGTGGCGGAGCCAAGATTTTGGTAAGGGGTGCCAAAACAATTTCGTGAAATATTATTTTTTGGCGTATACTTATTAAGAAGATTTTTTTAAAAAAAATATTTAAAAAACACTAAAATTGGGATTTTTTCATAAAGATGACATTTTTTTTAATGAAATAGTTGATATAAACAAAAAAAACATAGAGAGAAATAAAGAAGAATTAATGATGTAGTAAAACAAATAAATATTTTTTAAAAAAATTGAAAAAAAAAAACTAGAATTATGATTTTTAAATTTAAACATAAATATGACATTTTTTTAATGAAATAGTTGATAGAAACAAAAAAAATATAGAGAAATCAAGAAGAATTAATCATTAATGCTATAGTAAAACAAATAAAGAGTGAAGGAGTTAGGATTTGAACTCAAGATCTTTTTATTCTCCTTCTTTCATTCCTTTACCACTTGAACTAAATAACACTCTTGTTTCAAATATCATTTAAAGATGTTATATTACCTTAAAAATACTAAATATATGAAGAAAAAATATTTTCTTTTTGTATTTTTTCCGGGTCGGGGGTACTCGAGCACCCCAAACACCCCCTAGCTCCACCACTGGGCATAGAGATGGCTGGAGAATGGGGAAAACTGAGATTGATTGAGATTTGGGAGGAGGAAGATAATTAGTACTCCCTCCGTTCGCGAAAACTTGTCCCTTTAGCTCTGAGCACAATATTTAAGAAATATTTAAACTACCTAAATTGCCCTTACTTTAGTCTTAATTATCTCAAGGAAAAGTACAATCACATTTTTCAACATAATTCAAATTTTAAATAAGTGAGGGTAAATTGGAAAATATATGGGTAAAGTATTTAAAGTGACAAGTTTTTTTGAAAAAAAATCAAAACTCTAAAATGACAAGTTTTTGCGAACAAAGGGAGTAAGAAAGTTAATCCTAACCAGCCTAATTAATCCATTCTTATCTTAATTTGGAATAAGTTTGGTTGGGTTTATTTGATTCTAATTGTTTGTTTGGTAATCAAAACTAGAACGAGCGATTTCTATGTTATATAAGTTGTTGCTACCATGGGAGTTGGGGAAGAAGTATGTATGTGTTCCATTGTTGCTTTGCTACCATGGGAGTTGGGGAAGAAGTATGTATGTGTTCCATGGGAGGAGAGAGAGCTTAAGGTAATCGCATCCGAGGCTCGGGAAATCTAATAAAGACTTGTGTGCAATTTAGGTGGAATTGTCTTGCCGATAGTCATTTTGAGATCTTGTCAATAGCCCTTATGAACCACAAATTGAAGAAGTTGATAAATTTTGGATTAATTACAAAATCAGCCCATAATTTTTAGAAATATCAAATTGGTCTATATTTTTTTTTAAATGAAAAGGACTGGAGCGTAATATATTGCTATTCATCTTGTCAATAGATAAAAACATCTTGTCAGTAGACATTCCCAAACATTTTTTTTTAGACAGAGATTATATATATATTTTAGTTACAAGTAAATATTCAAGAGATCAAGCAACAATAAAACATTAGAAAGGAAAAAATAAAACAGAAATGAGATGTGCAACAACAGGCTGTACAAACTATACTAAAAAGTCTAAAAGGGGAAAGCTAAGCAAAACAACGTAAAATTATACTTGAAATAATGTGGGTAAATTCTTTTGGTGGTCCCTAACCTCTAAGTGTTACTTTTAGCCCCTAACCTTTTACATATTGCTACTATTTGGTCCTCCCGTCTATTTTCTAGTTAAACTAAACAATAAAATTATTTAATTTTCTAAATAAATCAGAGAGAGATTAAAGAAGGGTTAGGATTATAACCAAGGTCGTCCAATGAATTTTAGGGGGCCCCTTCAATATTACCCTAATCTTAAAACATTTGATTTTTTTTTTCCGACTTGCTAATTAGTAAAAAAAATATTTTATGTGTAGTTTTTAACCTATTAAAAAATGTGTCAACAAGTTAAGTATCCACTATTTTGATACGAATAGAGTAATTATTACATTTACCGATCTTTCAAAAACATGTAGCACGTAAATTATGTAAAATAAATATATTTATTTAAATAAGATAATAAAAAATGCCCAGATAACTTTAATATAGGACTTCTGCCTATTCGATTTTAAGTCATTTATTTTAACTTTTTAATTGTGTATCAATACATATAGATGTGTGTTATAGTATTTTCACATTAAAAACTCATTTATTGTGTGAAGTTATAATTTACAAATAAAATTTTGAATATATATGTGGATAATCTTAAAATATAATAAATTACACTCTCATACAATATTTTATTAAAATAACAAATAAAAATAGTTAATAAGGAGGCTCAATAACTAAAATAGTTTTTCATTTAGAAAAGACAATTAGAAAATGTATATTTAATAAAAGGTTGGTATTTAGTTGGATAGAAGGATCAAATAGTAGCAATATATAAAAGATTAGGGACTAAAATTAACACTTAAAAAGGTTAGGAACTGATAGTGGCTAACCCTTATAGGTTAGGTATTAGCAAAGGAATTTACCCAAATAATTAAGTGGTACACTACTTACCATATGATTGTTGTAGTTGTAGAGAATCTGAACTAGCGTCTAAGGTAACTATTCTTTAGTATTTACATTGGATACACTATAAAAAAAACAATTAAAAAGTGGTCATTAAACTAAGTTTTACTTGAACAAACTATAGCCTAATTAAAACATACTCTGTAATTTGTTTTGATACGAAGGGAGCATTTTACCTAGGGAGTAGGGCCTATATATTCTTATAGTATATTTTACGGAGTGTAGTATATATATTGGACACATTCGTCATTATTGTGTACGGAGTATATACTGAATACTATTGTATATTACTGTGTACTGAAAACAGGGAATGGGCTGAGAATACGGATTGTGAAATTAATCTACCGTTGATATACGGAGTATCAAAATGACATCTATTGTCACATCAGTAGCAAAGACACTAGGAAACTTGTCGTTGACAGAGGTTCAGTACTTGTATAAGGTTAAAGACAAGATTGAGAGGTTGAAGGACGAGTTGGAATGGATGCAATGCTATTTAATAGATGCAGGAAAACCCCAAGAGGATCAAGATCAAGTGACCCGAAAAAACCTGTCTGATTTAAGAGAGAGTGCATATACGGCAGAAGATATCATTGATATGTATCTTGGGAGGCATCACCAAGCAGATGGAACTTGGAATACCCTAAAATGGCTTTGTCATCTATTATATATTTGTAAGGCCTGGACATTGCATAATCTTGGTTCAAAAATTGATAAATTGACGGGGGAGATGGCTGAGCAAAGAAGTAGGTTAATATTGATGAGTCCAAATACCCAGTCTACAAGGAGATTGGATGCAAACAATGATGCAAGACAAACTTACTCGCATACACAAGAAGTTGTTGTTGGATTGAAGGAAGATGTTGATACAATGGTGAATAAGCTGATTGGATCAAATGTAAATGTTGTTGGTATATGTGGTACTGGTGGTTTAGGCAAAACCACGCTAGCAAGGAAGGTGTTTAATGACCACCGTACCAAACAACATTTCAATTGTGCCTGGGTGTACGTATCAAGGCAAGTTAATAAAATTAACCTATTTAAAGTGATTTTAAATGAGTTGATTCAAAATCAAGACGAGAGAAAGGAAACGCAAATGCTCGGAGAGGAAGAGCTGCCTGGAAAAATATCTAAGATCTTACAAGAGAGGAAATGCCTTGTTATTGTGGATGATATATGGAAGGTTAAAGACTGGAAACTTCTAAAACCAGCTTTTGAATCAATTGGAAGTTCAGCCTCGAGCAAGAGCAAGATACTGCTTACCACTCGTAATAAGGGAATACTAAACGCGGTAGAGATACCGGGAATTTACTCTCATAATTTGGAGCATTTAAACGAAAAGGATAGTTGGAAATTATTTCTATTGAAGGCAAACATTGCAGGTACGAACCATCTGAACCCCCAATTATAAGTGACTTTCTTCCATTTATAGAGGTCACTGCATTAACTATTACATACGTACATTTACCTCTTGAAAATATATTGAATATTTGGAAAAAGAAATTAAAAATTAATATTTTATACAGTAACTCCTTAAAGTACGTGTATAAAAGTAAAACGTCTTATTTTTATAATCGAAGGGAGTAATAACTATTTTAGTAGTTGCACTTTATGTGATTTTTTAATATTTACATAAATGCGCTTGATAATTAAAAAAGGCATGAAATGTTTGTAATCTATCTATTATATAAAATAAAGAAGAAATCGATTGTAACACATAACACCTTCTCCCTAATCGTAGTAGTTAACTAATAATAATTTTTTTATCTCCTCGCCTTAATCAATCTTAAGATAGTAGTTTCCCCAAATTTGTAGATATAGATATATATTAGAAAGCTTTTACCGAATTTTGTAAGATTTGGATAATAATTATATAAAGACCCGATGGAACGGAAGTGCAACCAATCTTTCTACACAGATCCCAATTATTTTGGAAGCCCACTATAATTTTACTAGTAAATAAATATAAAGCTTCCACATAGATTCAATGATAGATGGTTAGTTGCTCATGACTTATAGAAACTCAAATCTTCAATCTATAAATCTTCTCCAATGGAAAAACTAGACCTAAACATCTATGTGAAGTACAAATGACTCACCTGATACAACTTCTCAGCTCAAAGTAACTCCATCATCTCAATATGTTCACCAATTCTTCTCCTAATTCTTGGATGGGTCAGGCTAACAATTGGCTATGATAATTTTGTGGAGCTAACAAAATAGGCTTATAGTCAAATTGACTTCAAGCAAAGGATAATATATGTGGGTGGATAGAAAAATATATGGCTAAGAAAACATGCCTCAATCATGTGAAACTCACAAGCAACAAACATATATAATCAGCCTTGAAAATAGATAAAAGTAGTCAATACCAAGAGGTAGAAGCATATGAAGAATAATCACACACAATCAATAAAAAAATGGGAATAAATAATAATCCCTATAAGGCCAAAATATTCTCACAATGTCATATTTTGTTGGATTTCTATAAAACCTACACTAAGGATCATACATGCTCAATTATATTCTCATATCATGCTCCCACATAAAAATCAGAAGTACAAGACAAGACTAAACCATCAACTATGTCATGGGAATTATATGATTATGCTAGAAAAAATTAGAGGAATGATCTAGGAAAGATGGGATGTTTAGACATTTGCCACTTACATGCAATGCATGATATTTTTTTGCGTGTTTCGTTTTTTCAATTTTTTTTCTTTTGATTTTTAAAGAGACTTGTAAATATAAACATGATCTAACTAGAACAAGATAAAATATGCATGCAGATATAATTTTCATGCATATTTTATCTTGTTCTAGTTGGATCATGTTTATATTTGAAAAAAATTATATGGAGGGGGTGGCAAACCTTAGGGTTGGAACATTAGGGTTCCTGGTCAAAACTTCCTTTTTTTTTCGCCCTTGAACACTTCGAATTTGGTCATGATGTCTTCATGAAGGTTGTAGGCCTCAGAAATAGCTTACCAAATCATATTCATACATGTCACTTTGAATTTGGTCATGATGTCTTCATGAAACTTCCTTATTTTTCCATGGGTTTGTTTTTGCCCATAACTCCATAAGGGATTTGATTTTACGAGATTTTGGAGAACATCTTTTTATTTTTGTTTGTTCTTCCATAATGAATCTGATTTCCCATTAGGTGGTTGTTTGGTATCGATATCTAGATATCAAGATATCGATATCGATATCGATATATCAATATCAGTATTGAGATCAAGATATCGATATTGGCTGATATCTCGATATCTCGATATCAAGATATCGGTATCGAGATCAAGATATCGATATTAGTTGATATCTCGATTGAAGCGTTTCTAGAATTTCACCTATACTTATTACCTCAAGGTGACGACA
The DNA here is from genome assembly GCA_963922045.1 of Persicaria maculosa. Lineage (NCBI taxonomy): Eukaryota > Viridiplantae > Streptophyta > Magnoliopsida > Caryophyllales > Polygonaceae > Persicaria > Persicaria maculosa. Next base: position 15,891,153 of record OY998253.1, read on the forward strand.
AATGTCCTTGATTACCAGTAAAGCCAACCAAGAAGTGTGTTCATATGCGATCAGATTCTTTATTTTGAATTGGGTTGGATGGCGATATGTTCTTCGCGATGGGCTTTACTCGCGTCTTACATTCACTATTCAATCATCGTGTTTAGAGGATATCATGAAGTGATGTTACAGTTCTAGAAGCATTCTTCTCCGATCAAGGATCTCAGGAACTCAGTTCCGAGGACTTTAACTCATGAAAGGTTGTAGAGCTCTTGTCTTTCTTCCAAAACCGGATCCCTTCTTGTGAGCTCTAGGGGGATATTTATTGTGTTGCTAAGCGAGCAGCTAGCTGGCGACCTCGTGGTGTGGAAGAGGACACGTGTAACCCATGCCCTCATGCCAGAGGGTATGAGTCGTTACGTGTGGTGATGCTAGTGAGATGATGCTTAGCCAGTGAGCTGCTTGCTTTAGGTGTAGGGCAAGATGACATAGAGTCTTTATTCTTTAGCATAAATGATGCGGAGATAAGTGTTTTGGTGTTCTGATTGCGATCCACGTGTCCCTTTGTTGGAGGGTTTCCAATTTGTGTTGGGTGATAGGGGTTTTGATGAGCTATTGAGCATGGCGTACTTAATCACGTTGGTTGATATTGTGCTTTCGTACAACTTTTGTGTTGGGTGGCCTATTTATGACGTCTTTCCTCTGTTTATCAAGAGGGATATTTTCGAGGGCATCGTCATGGATATCTTGATATCGGTATCGATATCGAATGATATCTTATAATCAAGTGATACCTCCCTCAAAATGTAACACCCCCGTCTCACATCGGATTTGATACCATCTATAAGACCTGGGGTCTTAAGAGGCGCCAGCCCATGTCACCTAGCCTTCTCAGGTCCGTTGTCCTCACTTGAAGCTTGAAAAGGAAGAGCTCTTGTGACATGGGTATGGTTTGAATCACTTACAAATCACTCTCAACATCCTTATGATATCCGATGTGGGACGGGGGTGTTACACAAAATCGTATATCAAATATGCCCAAATATGATATTTAGATATAAGTGATATCGATATCTGTCTATACCAAACACAGATATCAAATTAAGTGATATCAATACCTATATATACCAAATACTAGATATCAGATATCGGTTTGATACTTGATATGTATATATCAATATCAAACGACCCCTTAGGGTTTCTGAATGAGATCTAGTTCTCCAATTGATCAAAATAAAAAAAAACAAGCGACCAACCGAGAGTTGGGAAAAAAAAAGCAAGAACACGAAAGAAGCACGAACATGCCAAAAAAGGACAATCAGAAGGGAAGAAGAGACCCAAACACTTCGTTTGGATGATGAGATTTGATGAGATTTTTAGGAAGGGAATATAAGGGAAAATGAATTGAATGTTTGGGCAGACAATTGAGAGGAATGGAAGGGGTTTTAAACTTGAATAACCCCCTATCTGATGGGATTTCAAAACCCAACAAAATGGTGAAACTTGATGGGTGTTTCCCTTCTCTTCCCTTTTCCTCTCTTTCTCAATTTTCAATCCCTTCCCTTCCCTAAGATAGTCAGTTTCCAAACATAGTGTAAAGGAGATGGATGGGAGGTTGAGGACGAAGAAGAGGGAAGAGGGTGGACGGAGAAAGAGGAGAAAAATTGGCCGATGGCCTAAATTGAAAAAGAAGACAGAACGGATGAGGGAGGAGGGGGATGGGAGAAGGCAGAGTACGGAGAGGAACTGACCGTCGAAGGAACACAAGGAGAGGTCGAGGGAGAAGACGGATGCGGCAAAAGAGTGGGAGACTCCGCGCCCGAGGTGAGGACGAAGAAACAATGAAGGAAAAAAGGGGCAGAAAAAGAGGGCCAATTACGGGGGTTTCAGACAAGGTGTGAATCGAAAACGCAGAAGAGGGTGGTACTGGGAGGGTTGGTGAGCATGTCGGCGACCTGATCCTTCGAGGATATGAAGGCAACCCGGAGAGAGCGATTAGCAACACGTTCCCTTACGAAGTGATAGTCCATCGATAGATGTTTAATTCGATGATGGAGGACCGGATTAACCGCTAGGTATGTGGCTCCAAGGTTATCACACCACAAGGTTGGAGGTGAAATAAGCGAGATGTCAATCGAAGCTAGAACAGATTGGAGCCAAAGGGTTTCGCAAGTAGCAAGAGCAAGAGCTCGATATTCAGCTTCCGTTGAGGATCTGGAGACTGTCGACTGTTTCTTAGAGATCCAGGAGATTAAATTAGGGCCATGGAATATACAATAAGCACTGACTGATCGGCGATCACTCCGATCGCTACCCCAATCTGCGTCGGAGAAAGCCGAGAGATGATGATCATGATGCCGTGAGATATGAAAACAGAACTCCTTGGTGTGGTTGAGATATCGGAGAAGCCGTTTGACACCTTGCCAATGGACAAGTTTGGGAGAGTGCATGAACTGTGAAGCTTTGTTGATGGCGAAAGCAACATCCGGCCTTGTGAAGGCCAGGTACTGTAAGCTGCCGACAGTACTTTTATAGAGAGTTGGATTATCGAAGTCCGGAGAAGGCTCTAGGGGATCGAACTTGGAGGCAAGGGGAGTGGCCACCGGTTTGGAGTTTGTCATCCCCACCTTTGTGAGAAGATCAGTGATGTGCTTTGTCTAGCATAGGTGGAAGTCGGCATTGTCTCGGGTTATTTCAATTCCGAGAAAAAACTTTGCTGCACCCAAATCCTTAACAGGAAATAAATTGCTGAGAGAGGAAACAAACTGAGCAGAGATAGAAGGGTTAGAGGCAATAATCAACAGGTCGTCGACATATACGAGCACAAAAATGCAGTGGTTCCCTTGGCGATAGGAGAAAAGAGAGGAATCAGCAGGGCATGACGAGAAACCAAAGGAAATCAGTGTTTCACTAAGACGGGCAAACCACGCACAGTGTTTCACTAAGACGGGCAAACCACGCACATGGTGCTGGTTTGAGACCATAAAGAGATCGATTTAATTTGCAAACATGATTAGGGAAAGAAGGATGGGAGAAACCTGGTGGTTGGCGAACGTAGACAGCCTCTGTCAGGGAGCCATGAAGAAATGCGTTTTGTATGTCTAGCTGCCTGGTGGACCAATCATTCATCGCAGCGATGGAAAGAAGAAGACGAATTGTAGATGGTTTGGCAACGGGCGAGAATGTCTCGGTGTAATCAAGTCCCGGCAGTTGATTGAACCCTTTGGCCACAAGTCGGGCTTTGCGCCTTTCGATGGATCCATCGGATCGTCTTTTTGTCTTAAAGACCCACTTCGTGCCCAACACATTGTACTTTGGAGAACGTGGAACAAGATCCCAGGTGTGAGTCTCGAGCAGCGCCCAGAATTCACTCGACATTGCATTCCTCCATTCTTGGAATCGAGAAGCCTCAGTAAAACAACTCGGTTCCTCTGGAACCACAACTGTAGCAGAGCATTGTGGCCATGGAACTGTACCGTCGGTGCGAACAAGAGGCCTGAAGGTATTAGTTTTTGATCGGGTGTTCATTGGATGAATGGAGGTGACGGTAGGGCTAATGTGGGAATCATTGCTTGAACTGGTGCTGGAGGCATGTTGTGAATTTAGAGAGGGTGACGTTGGAGGGCTAATTTAGGGGTTGGAATTAGTGGGCTCATAATGTGGTTGGGCTTGGGGCTGAATGATAGAATTTGTGGCAATGGGATTTGTAAAAATGGGTAAAGATGTGTGTGACGAGGCATGAGGCATAATGGAGACTTTGGGTGGGTTGAAGGGGTATATGTCTTCATGAAATATGATATCACGAGAGACATAAGTTTTCTTTGTCACCCAATCATGGCACAAGTAACCTCGATGATGCGAGCTATAGCCCAAGAACACCGTCGGAGTGGATCGAAAAGAGAGCTCGTGACGATTGTACGGGCGTAAGTTTGGAAAACATAGGCACCCAAAAATCTTTAGAAATTTGTAATCGGGGTGACGATCAAAGAGAACGAAGAAGGGGGACTGATTTTGTAAGATGGCGGTGGGAAGACGGTTGATTAGGTATGTAGCGGTTTGAAAGGCGAAATCCCAAAATTGTAGTGGGAGATTGGCGTGTTTGAGAAGTGTTAAACCCATATCAACGACACGACGATGACGGGGTTCAACGCTCCCATTTTGTGGGTGTGAATAAGGACATGATAAACGATAATTGATCCCCAATTTTTGAAAATGAGGGATTAATGGTTTGAATTCCGACCCATTATCCGTTTGTATGGACTTGATTTTAGTTTCAAAGAAGTTTGTGGCCAGGGTAATAAAATGCAGAAGGATGGTGGAGTTCTGATTTTTTGATTGAATGGGAAAAATCCACATAAACCGTGAGAAATCATCAACCACCAAAAGATAATATTTGTTTCCATTGATTGAGTCTTTGTGAGCAGGGCCCCATAGATCACAAAATAACAATTCTAAAACATGCTGAGATCGAGATGGACTAGAAGGATGTGGTAAACAATGGGCCTTGGCCCATGAGCAAGAAGGACAGGTGGAAACTGAAGTGGATCCGGGTAATTTGTTGGAGCTGATAACAAACCGGGTTATGTCCCCAGAGGGATGCCCTAGCCGCGCGTGCCAAACAGAGGGAAAAGAAGTTGCAGAGGTGATGTTGAGAGACGAAGAGTTCGAAGCACTGGATGAAGATGATGAAGACGGCCAGACATACATCCCGCCTTCAGCGTGGCCCTTGAGAAGAGGTTGCTCCGTCACGGAATCCTTCACAAGAAAACAAGAGTCATGAAACTGGAAAAACACACGGTTGTCTTTGCAAAATTTTTGTACAGAGATTAAGTTTTTGGTGAGATTTGGAGCATGGATGAGATTTGATAGGCAAAAAACACGAGAGGGAGAGTGAAGAAATGTAGAACCGTGGTGTTGTATGGGGAGAGAAGACCCATCGCCTAAGGAAACAGCATCGGTGCCCTCATATGGGATACGATCGAACCTGAGAATGGACAAGTCAGGTGTGTAATGGTGCGTGGCGGCTGTATCGGGAAACCAATTGGAGGTGTGGTTGGCCTGGAAGTTCCTCGGAGGAGGGGCCTGAATGGCTTGGTCAAAACGACTCCAGCAACGTAAGGCCGAGTGACCTTTCTTCTCGCATATCTGGCATGTGGGACGAGTGTCCGGAGCCCCGTTGAAGGTGAACAATGAGCCACGACCTCTAGTCGAACGTCCTCCTCTGTCATATCGGTCGCGACCTCGAGTCGAATCTCCTCGACCACGATAGCCTCCTTGTCCCCTGTTCGTAGTACTGTGAACTTCTGGAGCAGGGTCTTGGGTAGAGGTTATGTTAATGGAAGCTTGGGTGGTTTGAAGAAGGGTGTTGTTTTGTCGGGAAAGGTGACTCTCTTGAAGAAGGAGGTAAGTGAGAGTTTGTTCAGGGTCAGGGAGAATGGGTTGGGTAGAGAGAGTAGTGACCATGGCATCGAAATCTGTCCCGAGACCGCCGAGAAGGTAAGTGACAAACTCATCGTCACTGATAGCTTGGCCTGCAGCCTGGATTTGTTGAACAAGAGTCTTGGTCTTGTTGAAATACTCCGTGACTGATTCATCCCCTTTACGGAGACTAGCAAGAGCTAAGCGATTTTGTATAATTTGTGCGTTGGACCGAGCCGAGTAGAGGCGGTGAAGACGCTCCCAGATCTGTTGAGCAGAGTCACAATCAAGAACTTGAACCATGACAGGTTCGTTGAGTGAGGCTGTCAAAATGGCTACCACGAGCTGGTGTCGAGCCTGCCATTCTTCGACTGCGGAGGAGTTGTCGCCAGTGGAAACAGGGCATGGATTTGAACCATCTACAAAGCCGAGCATACGTTGAGAACGGAGATACGGGGTTATCTGTCGGACCCATATCGTAAAGTTGCTGGGGGATAATTTGATTGTGTTTAGAGAGGAAAAATTTGGTAAATGAGCTGAAGAAGGAGGCAGATTCAAGGCTGCCATGGAAGCCTGAATCTGTTGCAGGACCGAGGATGTTACATGATCATCAGCCATGGAAAAAAAAAACAACGGTGGTTGTTTTAAGAAAGTAGCTCTGGTACCATACAGAAAGCTAGAGATGTGATTGGAGATATTGACTTAAATTTTGTTCTCGGTTAATGCACTGCTCAGATGTAATCCAAATATATATACAAAGGGTTCCTTAAGAAACAATTCAAAAGGTGGTGAACAGCTATAGCTAGATGTCACTGTTCTGGAGCCTTCGGAGATGTACTGATGTTATTTGAATTCGATTTGGTCTTGGGCTTAGGCCTGCTTCTTTGGTGGACTCATGATCATATGGGCTATTATGGAGCAAAACGAGGAATCAGAGGATGAAAGGGAGAAGGAGGGTGGTGAGACAGAGGTGAATATGGAGAGGGTGATGGAGAACAAGAAGGGCCCAAGAAGGGAGGAGATTGAAAGAAGAAAGAGAGAGAAGAGAAAGGGAAGAACAGAGAGTGAAGAGAGTGAAGAGAGAGAGGAAGGTTCGGCGGAGGGAGGCCTAAATCTGGAAAGAGTGGTGGAACAACGGACGTGGACGACGGAGAGCACGACGAGGAGGAGGACAGTGGAAAGTTAAAAAGAGAAAACTCTACCCCTTCTAATTTCAAATTTTCAATCCCCACATCTAGTTTTTTTTTTCGGCTTTACGTATTTTATATTTTAATTCCAAAACCCACTCTTCATGAAAATATGGACTACTGCCACGGGTAGATCCGGGGGTGCTTGACGGAAAAAAAAAGAAGAGGCAAAACTAATAAAAACAACCCAACCTTTAGAGGGATGTTTAAAAAAAATATCCCCACCTTTCAACAGTAAAAAAAAACCCAATCTTTCGGAGATGTGGTAACAAAGTATCTCAATTGTTTTTACAACTATAAATATGGGCAAAAACGATGACATATAATTGACAAAATTAAAATTTTGTTGAATTTTGAATGATATTGACATATAATTGACTTGTTTTAATGAGATTGAGATCATTTAACCAATTTTATATCATTGTTTTGGCCTAATTTATGGTCAAAAAAAATGTTTTGGGATATTTTGTTACCATCTCCCCCAAAGGTTGGGTTATTTTTCTTTCCGTTAGGTGGGGATATATATTTTTTTTAACACTCCTCCAAAGGTTGTGTTATTTTAATTAGTCTTACCAAAAATAAATACAATTTTTTTTGCATATATTTAGTATTTTTAAGGTAATATTAACTTCTTTAAATGATATTTGAAACAAGAGTGCTATCTAGCTCAAGTGATAAGGGAAGGAAGAAGAATGAAAATGAAAATTAAAAGGTCTTTGGGTTCAAATCTCAATCTTTCACTTTTTATTTGTTTTTTATATCATTAATTCTTCTTGATTTCTCTCAATACTTTTTGTTTTTATCAACTATTTAATTCTAAGATGTCATATTTATGTTTAAATTATACATTTAACCTTTTCTTTCAATAGTGTTTTAAAAGTAATTCTTCATGATTTCTTTTCTATATTTTTTGTTTCTCTTCTATTTTTTTTTATTACTCTCAACTATTTAAATACAAAAAAAAAACCTTTTACAAAATCACAATTTTAGTGTTTTTTCAATATTTTTTTTAAAAATATTCTTAATAAGTATACACCAAAAAAAATATTTCACGAAATTTTTTTAGCACCTCCTGACCGAGAATCCTGACTTCGCCACTGATTACTGCTTACTTCCACTATACTTTGGATCCTCTAGTTCCCTCTTGTAGTTCCTGCATCATAAAATTATTTCAGGTATAAATAAACATTGAAAAAAATTTAAAAATATTTTTAGATTCTATATCCTTATGTTAATATGTTCATAAAATTTTATTATGAAAAACCATGTTTTAAAAATATAAATTAATATACTAATTATTTAAGAAAATAATTTGATTTTTTAAAACATGAATTTTCATAATAAAATTTTATAAACATATCAATATAAGGGTAAAGAATCTAAAAATATATTCAATTTTTTTTCAATGTGTATTTATGCCCAAAATAATTTTGTGATACATCGGAGGGACCACCAAAGGGGACCAGAAAATATCTATTATAGTAAATGATAAAATAATAATTAAAGAAATAATAAAAATATAATATAATATAAAAATTATTTATAATAACATTATTTTATTAACAATAAAAATATAATCATAATAATAACAACAACAACAATAACAATATTAATATTACAAATAGTAGTATAATAAAAAAATATTTTAAATAATAAAATATCAATAAAAATAAGAATATTAACAAAAAGAGTACAACTTTCCCCCCCCCCCCCCCCCCTCGATTTAGCATAAAAATCACTAATTTTATAAAGACATGATACTTCTGGACTTAATATCCTTTCACAATCTAATCAAAGATGAAAATGTCGTTTGTCTTCATTTTGTAATATACCTCTCTTTGTACACTCGAACTACAGGTCGAGATATTTTTAGACCTTTCAACTAATTTCCAACTAATCCTCTGCTCATCTTATGAATCGTTCAATAAACCAATCGCATTAAACTCTTACCATTTTGGGAGGACATTCATTCCTAATCAAAAGATTCCACATCTTGAATATTGGAGTTACGGGTCCAAAATATTAATGTTTAACCTATCCAATAACCCAATTAAATTAATTATTTTAATGTAGATATACTTCTATTTAGAAGCTTTAATTATTCTTACCAAGCACTTCAAGTGCAAACTTAGATATGTGACATCAACAACAACAATAATCAAGGATCTGGTCATTCAAGACTACTCATAATCAATTCTAACATTGTCAATGTTCATGAAATATCTTCAGGAGTTTTATATTTGTGGATACATCATCATTGTTCGAAATTACTAGTAGAATCTCGATCTAAATCATGCTAGTGCATTATTTGTTATAGAAGTGAGTTTTGTCACTATCTTTTGCATTTACTAATGCCTTTTATACGCTTATTTTCTATATAGTTCATTGAACATCTGGTTCACTTCTTTTTCATGTAACATATATATTACTTCTTAATCTTCTTTTCCTCTCCCCTAAATATCGAGCATTTTATCATCTATGATAAACTCTAGGTATTTGATCATCTATGGGGACTCAATCCCCTATATACATCAATCTTCTTGTTTTCAATGAGTTAGTGTAATTTGGGAAGATTTCGGTGCCTATAACGAGCATTTAAAACTACATTTAAAAACTTGTAAATATCAAGCTCTCTCTTTGAGATAAATTACAAAAGGAGAATTTATTCTATTGGTGGCCGAAATTAAATCAAACTCTTAATATGCATGTTTGCTTGTTAGCTATTGTTGATGACTCTACTTGGTCATTCCATATATCAGGATTATCCGAAATGATACTTTTATAAGTAACGACTTCACTTGGTCGATTCACTCGTCAACTTCTCAATGCTCATATATCCAACATATAAATTTCATTAATAGCATTTCCATATGATATCCATATTGTTAGCATGGGTAATCTATTATGTCAAATCTCCTTTTTGACATCCTCAACTAGAGGAAAACCACTGCTTTTGGCAATTATTAGTCCTCCATCGGCTTTTATGGACCCAATTTATCAGTCCTCACTCCTTCCCTTTAGAGTGTTTTGTTAACAGTCATTCCAGGACTAATTTTGATGCTCTTATGGAGCCATGCATAACGTTTATTTATCATTTATGTCATCACAAAGAAAACTTCAGGTTTTCCGTATCATTCTTGGCACAATATATAAATGAGACTAAGCTCTAAACCATTCTAAAATTCTCATACGATGATTCATTCACAGTTTGGGAGATTACAAAATGCAGATTAGGTAAACCATCATATTTTACTTGTTCTTCCCCATTCTCCTTGATGTGAGAGTCGACTTATACATGATTATCTATAATCATTTTCACAATTATGATCAGTATCTTAACCATGGTTGTGCGCACCGTATCCTCTTTATGTCCTCTACCATAGCTAGTTGTTTGAGTTCTACTATAACTAAGTAGATAAGAACAAGATATTTATTGAGTCTTCAGGCTCTTATGAACTAATTTTATTAGTTTCACACAATTTAATGAGATTGTGTTTCAAATTTTTCTCCTAAATCATCATTTGTCAAGTTAAGTTGACAATATATATAGCCATAATGGTTTCTCCAGGAAACATGTCAACGCGTATATATATATATATATATATATATATATATATATATATATATATATATATATATATATATATATATATATATATATATATAGAGAGAGAGAGAGAGAGAGAGAGAGAGAGAGAGAGAGAGAGAGAGAGAGGTAAAAGATCAAATGAAAATGGGGCTTAAGATGAAAATCCCTCTTAAAGTAAAAATAGTCTAATTTGGATGTAAATGAGCCTAATTTAAAGTTAAATGAGCCTAATTAAATGAGTAATGAATAAATGGCCTAATTTTGGTGTAAATGGGCCTAATTTTATGAGTAAATGGGAAAATGGTTAAATGAACCTAATTATGGGGTAAATTTCACACGCCCCCCCCCAAACTTTCCATTCATACGAATATTGCCCTTATTTCAATTATGAAAATTACAGATTTTAGCCCGTAATTTTTATTTGAAATAATATTGTTAGGTGCAACTATAATATTAAAAAAATACAACAAGAATGTTACATCACAATTTTTGTCTTTATTTTAAAAAGGAAAAAGATGAGATTACAAAATATAAAGTGAACAAATAATACAATAAATGTTATTATTAATAAATGTGCATTTTCATAATGTGTCATACCAAAAATTTTCTTTATGAACCGCTATTTTATGACAGTTTTGTACTTTAATACAACATGTGCCATTAAAAGCCTATTAGCTCAAAAAATGGTATAGTGATATGCCCATGCACAAAGGTTCGAGTTCAAAATCACGCATAAGCTATTTATGGTTGCTTTTTTTGTGTTCCCGTTCATGAATAAGATTATAAAGTGCAATAATAAAATGATAATGTGCACAAATAAGATGATATAATGCATATATAACATTATATTGTGCAAATATAACTTTAAGTTGTGCAAATATAACACTATGTTTTGCAAATGTAACATTATATTGTGCATATCTAATAATATAATGTTACGTTGTGCACATATAATATTATGTTGTGCGAATATAACATTATATTGTGCAAATATAACTTTAAGGTGTGCAAATATAACACTATGTTTTACAAATGTAACATTATGTTGTGCATATCTAATAATATAATGTTACGTTGTACACATATAATATTATGTTGTGCGAATATAACATTATATTGTGCAAAATATAACTTTAAGTTGTGAAAATATAACATTATGTTTTGCAAATGTAACATTATGTTGTGCATATCTAATAATACAATTGTGCAAAAGTAAGATAGGATTGTGCAAAAGTAGGATACAATTGTGCATAACTAAGATTATAATGTGCATGATTAACAATTTGCGATTGTTGCGCTCTTGTCTATTATGTAACCTATGTGGGATTTGAACCCACATCTTTGTGCAAACGCACATTGCTCTACCAATTGAGCTAATAGGCTAAATTATGATTTTCATGCTAAAATAGAAGAACCTAATCGACCTAAAGCATATCGCAACAAAATTCTAAAATCCAATTAGCTCATGATTCACAACCAATTTGGCAATGCTATGAACATGAAATTAGCTCCAAATCAACCCAACAACACAACCATATCATCAATTTCAGTCAATTTTGCTTTTGGCAAAAAGCCCCAAATTCTAAAACATATCGCAATATAAAATTCTAAAATTCAATTAGCTCATGATCCATAAACAATTTGACAATGATATGAACATGAAATTAGCTCAAAATCAACCCAACAACACAACCATATCATCAATTTCAATCAATTTGGCTTTTGGCAAAAAGCCCCAAATTATAAAACATATCGCAATATAAAATTCTAAAATCCAATTAGCTAATGATCTATAAACAATTTGACAATGATATGAACACAAAATTAGCTCAAAATCAACCCAACAACACAACCATATCATCAATTTCAATCAATTTGGCTTTTGGCAAAAAGCCCCAAATTCCGCTCCTAAATCAAACCCTAGGTTTTCAATCTCAACCTAAATCATTCAAACAATCTAAATAGTTGCAATAGACAAGTTTAGGGTTAGAAATCATACCAAATTCGAGTGGAAACAAGGAGCAAAATCGGGGTTTCGAAGGTATTCCGAGCCAAAAGCACCGATTAGCGCTGTTGGGGAAGATGGGCTCGGTGTAGGCTCGGCTGGGCTCGAACCATGGGGGTTCCAGTCTCGGGGGGTGCAGCTGAGGGAGGGGTTCGAGCAGGTGGTGGCTGGTGGCCGGAGGTGGCTCGTGGGTGGCGTGGGAGGCCGACAAGCGAAGCTGCTGGTGGGCGCGTCGAACAGGGCCACGTCTGGACTCGTCGGGGCAGCAGGTGGCTCGAACAGGGCCACGTCTGGGCTCGGGGGTGCGCACAGCGGTGGGCTCGATGGCGGCTGGTCGCTGGTGGCCGGAGGTGGCTCGAGGTGGGTGTGGGTGCGGGAGTCCGAGAGCGATGTTGGGACGCGGGTATGTTTTTTTAACCCATTTTCACTTTAAGAGAAATTTTCATCTTAAGCCCCTTTTTCACTTTAACCTCACCCTATATATATATATTAAAAATAATTTATATACTGCACGTTTAAATTTGTGTCATTTTTTTTAAACACAAAACCCTAGTGTTTCTATATATATATATATAAATAATATTCTAAAACTCCTTGAAACATATTATTTCATTCAATTCAATTAATATAAATATAGCTATGACCATATGAATATTTTTTTCTTGAATGTCCATGTTAATAAAACTAAAATTGTTCATGAATGACATAATTATAAAATGAAATTAAAAGATTAGCTGTATTTAAATTTGAATACCCTATATATATATATATATATATATATATATATATATATATATATATATATATATATATATATATTGAACTTAAAAAAAACTCATAGTTATGGATGCATTAGAATCATAAACGTTATCATCTAGATTCCTTTATTGATAATCTTTCGTGACACCAAATATATTATAGATAGGTGTAAATTTTTTGCCAACCCACACCTCTAATTTTTCCACTACAGATGCATTCACTTCCTTAATTGTGATGGAAATATACAAGATTAATCCTTCTAGATAAATTTATGTACAAATGATCAAAAGACATAAATAAATCAAAATTTACTTTATGAAATTCAGGCTTATTTGATTGCAACCTCAACATACTTACGTACCAAAAGCCTTCAATTAGGAGACGCTCTTTAACTGAGCATATAACATAGATGGGTCCCTTTGGCTCATTGGAACCCAATCTTCCAATTGCCTCTAGTAATTAGCAATTTCGAATGCATGTCGAAACCCCATAAAACTCCGCATTTAAATCAGTCATATAACACAAACCATCATGACATCCCACAAATTAATCAAGGTTATACCAAATATAACAACATAAAGAGAAATACTTTACTCTTCTAGAGTTAGTAAAAATTCATTAGAATCTTCAGTCTCTCATATTTGTCCTTATCCGCATCCACTTCAATAGTTATTGTAATAAAGTTCATACACTTCTGGGCATGATTTTTCCTTCTTTTATTGAACAAAATCATTTATTAGAGTGAATGCATGAATAGTGTCACTTCGGGGACAAAAATGTACCAGTAAAATTATGAGACTCATTTTATAAATTTCAAATTTCTTAATGTGCATCATATATCCATATCCTCTTCGAGGGATAATTTCCGTTTCTTCGGAAACTGATGCGGAGGAAAATCAAGTATGAAAATAAATCGAAATATAAGATCAAACCGACTCCCTGTCTCAGCAAATAAAATACAAGAAACCCTCCTGCTGTATTAGTAGGGTATTCGAGATCGTATCCACGAGGAAGCTAGCTTGTCAGCGCTCGCCTTTTCAGTCCAAAAAACTCTCGAATTTGACTCAGGAAGTACTCGATGTCGACTAGTATCCTCGACGTCGACCACTCAGTCGAGTAAAACTGCAAAACAGAAGCAAAGAAACACAAAAACAAACAAAAGCTAGTCGATGTCGAGTAAAAAGTACTCGATATCGACCACAACTTACTCGATGTCGACCAGAACTTGTCGATGTCGAGTACTGCAGAACCAAAAATCTTACCTTTGCGTATAAAAAACGAACGTAAACACGAAATTGGTGGTAATAAATTCAATAAACTAAAAGCTCCTAGAATTAGGGTTTCAACACCACAACGATAACCATATAAAATAATGCATAAAGGTATAAAAGATCATGCCTTTCATCAAATAACTGTCGTTATTAACAAGTAGGCAGATATAGGCTCTCGCATAAACCCTAATTGTTAGTAACCCTTTTCACATAATTAATCCAAGTTGCATTAAGATCACTTTCGCTTCAATAATACAAACAAGGATCACCTTCAACTTTCGCATAAGAATCATGCTCATAGGGATAGAAGACAAAATTGCATCAAAAGATTGTACCTTTATCGCATTACCTTACATGGCTACTGTCGGGCTCACCCCGACCCTAGAAGTTGGGTGACTACTCGCTCTTCATCATAAAGAAACTCATCAATAATTTCATGAAACTAACTTGCATTAATAAAATAAAACAAAGCTTACAACTGATCGAAGCCAATTCTGCTCTCGCCAAACAAACTCCACTCGGCCACAAGCTCTCTCTCTACTCCTACTCGCTATATATGTAATTCTGTGTGGAAAAGATTGAATGAGAATGTCTAGAACTCAGCCCCTAAGGCTTTGTTTATAGTGTTCAACCCTAGCTAATCTAGGAAAGAACTATCTATCTATATCTAAAACTTTCCTATCTAAAGCATTAAGATAAAGTTTGGAAATAAAACAATTAAATCTCTAAAGGAAAGTAACTAATGTCGATAAATCCCTCTTGGACTTGATAGATATCTTCATGTGGATGGATAGAATTCCACATATCTTCACTTGTAAGTAATCTATCTTCTCGGCACACACTCGAGTATGATCTTCTTCTCCTGGGTTGCACTCGAGCTCGGGTAGCATCTGGACACTCGACATGTACTCGACATCAAGTAGAGTTACTCGACGTCGAGTGGCTCTGGGCTCCTCGAGTGAATCTCTGCTCGACTTGGTGTGAATCCGACTGAAGTTACTCGATATGGACTAGAGTTGGTCGATATCGATTAGTCTCTGTCGAGTGATTCTTCCTTGATTTCTAATCGATTTGTCCTGGTTCGGCTGCTTCTTGACCTTGGACTTTCTATAGTTGACTTTGAGCTTTTCATCCTTTCTCCGAATTGCTGTAAATTGCCTCAATTTCTGCGAAATTAAACAGAAACTAGTGTAGACTCCATAATTTGGCAAATAAGCATAAACTACATAGATTCTGTACTATTCTAACCCAAATGTATGAAATGCATGCAGAAATCGATATAAAAGTGTACATAAAATATGGAGAATTAGGCTCACAACAGGAACTATTTAGGTTTAATGTTTATCCACTTCGGGGGATAAATTTGTTCATGCTCAATGAATGTTAATTTATCTCTATGGAGATAAATATTCATTATATATACATATATATACATATATATATACACATATATACATATATATATATATACACATACATACATACATATATATATATATATACGTATATACGTATATACGTATATACGTATATATGTATATATATATATATATATATACACACGTTTCCACCTAAGGAGATAATTGCCGTAAAATAAATTAAAATATATTAGCATACGCAGTCAATAACATATAAAAGACATTGAATGGATTGAACAAAATATAGGTACACACCATTGATCCCTCATCCTATATCAACCATATGATGGAGAAATTAGATGGGCCACAAATTTAAATATACATGTACGTATATATAGGCATAAGGCATGCATATATCACGTACGATGGTGGAGAGCAGTGGTGGAGCTCGGAATCTCGGTCAGAGAGTGCTAAAAAATTTTGTGAAATGTTTTTTTTGGTGTATACTTATTAAGAAGATTTTTTAAAAAAATTATTGAAAAAAAACTAAAATTGTGATTTTTTTTAAATGTAAATCACAAAGAATTATTTTTAAAACAATATTGAAAGAAAAGGTTAAATATATAATTTAAACATAAATATGACATTTTTTAATGAAATAGTTTATAGAAACAAAAAATATAGAGAGAATTTTTAAAGAAATAGTCGATAGAAACAAAAAATATAGAGAGAAATAAAAAAAGAATTAATGATATAGTAAAACAAATAAAAAGTAAAGGAGTTGAGATTGCCGGATTGGAACCCAAGAACTTTTGATTTTGATTCTTCTTCCCTTATTTCTTTACCACTTGAGCTAGATAGGACTCTTGTTTCAAATATCATTTAAAGATATTATATTACCTGAAAAATACTAAATATATGCAAAAAAAATAATTATATTTTTGGCTCCACCCCTGATGGTGAGTAGTTAAATAAATATATATAGATTATGTATCAATCATAATATGTGAAAATATGCCTGTATATACTCATACTAGTGTAGATCCCGTCCGTGTACGGAAAATACATTAATATATACAATTAATATAGATATAAATAAAATTAGTTCAATAAATGATATATAATCTAATTATCTTTTATTATCTTTTATTTGTATTCTCTCGAAATATAAATGAAATTCATATAATCTAATTAGTTCAATAAATGATATATAATCTAATTAGTTGATTTTTAAACATATTTTAATGTTTTTTTATTAAATATTGTATGTAGTATATATTTATTACTTTAGTTTACTAAAATATTTATGCGCAGATAGATTGTGTTATATTGAGATAGTTTTTTCCTTATATAATATTTACTCTTTTATAAGATTCTATCCAATTATATGAGTAATGGTAAAATAAAATAATTATTTAATCATTTTTAATTATATAGATTAGAAGTATCTAATTATTTTTATTAGATTTCCTATTTGACGGGAGAAAGCTTTGCGAGATGCACTAACATGCCGCCACGTATGCAGATGCACTCACACGCCGCCACGTAGGCAACAATGCATCGGTTTTAGTACATTTACGAGTGTAGGTCCCGTCCCGTGCACGGATAATACGTTAATGTCATATTACAAATATTCTAGAAATTCCAATAAATAAAAATAATAATCTAAATATAAATTATGTTTTCCACCAAAAAATATTATATATATATAAATAAAATTAGTTTTACAAATGATATATAATCTAATTATCTTTTATTTGTATTCTCTCGAAATATAAATAAAATTCATATTTATAAGGTAAAAGGTTTTTTTCCTATTATATCATTAATTAAATCTCATGTAATTAAATAGATAGTTGATTTTTAAAAATATTTTAATATCCTTTTTTTCCTTAAATATTGTATGTAGTATATATTTATTACGTTAGTTTACTAAAATATTTATGCACAGATAGATTGTGTTATATTGATAGAGTTTTTTTCTTATAGAATATTTACTCTTTTATAAGATTCTATCCAATTATATTAGTTAATGATAAAATAAAATAGTTTTTTTGTCCAGTTTTTTTTTTCGCGTTGCCGAAACGGAATTGCTGAAACTGTGTTGCTGAAACCAGAGTAGCTTTTTTTTTTTTTTTTTTTCGCATCACCACTTCTGAAGTTGCTGAAATCGGATTTTTTTCCACAGAAATGCTGAAATATATGCTTGTGTGTAAGATATAGTAGCCCATAGAAATTTATAAGAATTAATTTTCGCGTTTCAGCATAATGAATTTTGCTAATAAAAAATATTTTTGCTGAAATTGTTGTTTTATTTTTCTTTTTCTTTTCGCGTCATCACTTCGACACTGGAGTTACTGAAAATGGAGGTTTTTTTTCAAAAATGCTGAAATGCTAAAAAAATGTTGTAATGCTAAAATATATGCTTGTGTGTAATATATAGTAGCTCAAACAGTTTTATAAGAATTAATTTCAGCATTTCATCATAATGAATTTTGCTAGTAAGAATTAATTTCAGCATTTCAGCATTCTACAAAAAGTTTCGACAAGGCAAAAAAATTGCTGAAATTGTAAATATCCAAAACTATCAACAAAACAAACTCAAATCACATTTTGCTAATAAAAATTAATTTCAGCATAACGAATTTGCTAATAAAAATTAATTTCAGCATTTCAGCATAACGAATTTTACTAATAAGAATTAATTTCAGCATTTAAAAAAAAAAGCATAGAATAGGAATTCATACCAATTTGACCAATGATGGACAGAATAAAATGCTAAATATTTAAAAAGCAATATTAACAATATAGATTAAGTAGCCAAACATAAATATGAATGACAGTACAAACATAAATATCTTAGCTGGGCACAAGGTGGTCGCATGGCTTTCTGACAGACTCACCCCAAATCTTTTTATAAATATTTTTACCACCAGCAATTAAGTTTGTTTATCAGTGAACTAACAATAGCAGCAAACATGCACTACTTCATTCAAGTTCATAACCATTAGCTTCTACTCCATCCGTGCAAAAATACATGGACTTTTACTATTTATGCACGTTTTTTTAGGAGTTAAAAACTATATAAAATATTAACTTTTTTATTAATTTTTTTTAATAATTACAAACTTATTATCAATAAGTCTGTAATTATTAAAAAAAATTAATAAAAAAAGTTAATATTTTATATAGTTTTTAACTTCTTAAAAAAGCGTACGTGAATAGTAAAAGCAATGTATTTTTGGACGGAGGTAGTGTTAAACTAACAAATGAAGTTCCTCCATCAATAAGCACTGTTTCAACTTTCAACAATGGAAGCACACAAGGTATTGAAAAGTTGCAATTCAGTGTCCCTGGTTTTAGTATTATTTCAAGTAAAAGAGAGTAACGCGATCAACTGTTGATGCTGAGTAAACTACCTTCTTGCATAATTCATGAGTTTTGATGAAGCCGAATCTCTTGGAGAAGGAGAGATCAATGCAATATCAACGATCCCTCAAATCATCGTCGACTCCCCTTCCTCCGATGCCTGAGCAACACCAACACCGATCTGCTGAACGCCGGAAACGCAGCGCCATGAGGGAGGCGAATCTGCTGAAACGCCGGAATCGCATAGACGGAGCCATGAGGGACGAGATCTGTCGGATCTCTTCGGATCTGAGCGACGAGCAGGGGAGCGCAATCGCCAGGCTCCAAGGTGAAGATGCAACGAAGCCAGGGAGGAGCAAGACCGGGGAGCGCAATCGCCAGGATCTGCCATGGATTCACCTTCAATGGCGGAGATCCGATACAGAGGACGACGGAGATCCGATACAGATTTACAGAGGCCTCGAATTTACCTTCAATCGCCAGGATCTGCCATGGATTTACAAGAGGAATCCGAATCTGAGAACAACAGCTCTTCATCGGCATTGCGAGAGGAATCCAAATCTGAGAGAGAACACAATCAACAAGACAAAGAGCAGATTTGAGAGAGGAGGACAGGGTCGCAGGAGGAAGAGCGAGAGAGAGGAGACATGAGATCTGAGAGAGAGGAGGGAGAGTGAGATTCCGACCTGCTCGACCTGCTGGCTGCTGCAAGCGAGTGTTTGATAAAGAGGGAGGCGGAGCAAGTAGGGGTCACAGATTTAGGTCGTGGACTTTTAACAAATTTGACGGAGGTGGGAGACAATTAATTAATTTGACCGAAAATTTGTTGGGGTTGTGGGAGTCCACCTTGAAAAACAAGGTGAAAACCAAACCAAAATATAAGGAAGGGGAAGCCCCTACACAATGACTTAAGCTTTTGTGTAAAGTGGCGAATCCCGACCTTATAAACAAAAATAAAAAATAAAAACCCGACACGACTCCTGATTTGATACGACCCACTCGGGATTCTCGAAATCTCACATGGTATCGGAGCAGGTCCAAGACGGGTCGGTTTTCCTGGCTTTGGGGTAGGCGATTCAGATGCCGAAACCCGTCGTAAAAAACCAAAAACTCGGGCGAGCTATAAAGAGATTGAGAGTCTCGACCTGGAAGAAGAAAAAAAGAAAATTGTTCAAGTGTCAACCCGATCCAGGCGGGTTGCACTTGAGGGGGCGTGTTGGGGTTGTGGGAGTCCCACATTGAAAAACAAGGTGAAAACCAAACCAAAATATAAGGAAGGGGAGCCCCTATACAATGGTTTAAGCTTTTGTGTAAAGTGGTGAATCTCGACCTTATAAACAAAAATAAAAAATAAAAATCCGACACGACTCCTGATTTGATACGACCCGCTCGGGATTCTCGAAATCTCACAAAAATTTGCGCCTTAGGCGCAAATTTTCTCATAAATAAATAAATAAAAGATGTATAATTGTATGCATATACTGAATTACTGATAGATATACTATGAATCATATAATACATAAATCTAGTTAATTCAAACTAAGTTAGAAACGTACTCATCAATGGCAATAAAAGTTGAATAGTCCTATACCTACGAGTTCTCTGCAGCGTAATTGCTCTAAGATTGATCTAAACACCGTAATTAAAAAAAATAACACCGATAGAAGATATATGATAATATGATGAAAATATTAAGATAAAAAGAGAAGAAAATCTCATCTTTAATTTGGGTGAGATTTTGAATCGTAGAATATATCACCACATCGATCATCCAACAAACTTTTTCGGTATCCCTCTCTTATCCATGGGATTCAAAATTTCAAATGCATACTGTACGAGTCTTTGGGACGACAGATTGCTAGGTATCAGGCTTTGGATTAGCAAATCAAAAATCGAAACCATCGTGCTGATGACGTGTGAAAATCGCAAGAGAATAGAGAAAGAGGCAGGGAGATAAGAAAAGAGAAACGGATGATCTATTAGGGTTAATAATGATACAAGTCTTGGTCCGGAGAACAATGAGGATTTTCATATATATCCACACATATAATAATATTTTAACAATATTTTAATTATTGAAAGAAAGTATATTTACAATCACCTTTATTGTTCTGAGCAGTTGAATCATCATCTTCTTCCCAAAATGAACCACAAGGTCCACAAGGTACGTTTTCCATTAAACATTTACATTGGTATAAATTTGAAATGCCTAGCTTAGCTACTCAATTTCCGTTAAAAAGGGAGAGAAAGAAGAAGAAAATACCTAGCTGGCAATTAATATATTTTGACATTTGTGGATGTTCATTGAGTAATTTGTGACGTGCAGTTGATGCTGAGATGAAGAAAGCGGTAAAGCACTGTAAGGGGCTTCCTTTAGCAATTTCGGCACTTGCAAGAATTTTGCGTAAGAAAAGGTCATCTTTGAAAACAGTGTTAGAGAATATATCATGGTACTTGACGACTTACAAGGATGGTGATGTTGAAAATGATTTGCATTGGTTGGAGTTAAGTTATTATGATTTACCATTCTATTTGAAGCCCTGTTTTCTATATTTGGGACATTTCCCTGAAGACTATAAAATCAGAGCACAAAGGTTGTACCACTTATGGGATGCTGAAGGTTTTCTATCAACCGAAGACAAATTTGAAGGGGAAACCTTCTATCAACCGAAGACAAATTTGAAGGGGAAACAAACTTGGAGATCGGCGAACGATATTTAAATGAGTTGATACAGAGGTCAATGGTTGAAGTGGCAGAATGCTGGCCAAATGGAAGGATTGAGTCTTGTCAAGTTCATGATATCATGCGAGACATATGCCTTAAAAAGTGCAAAGATGTGCGCTTCTTGAATACACGAAAGGTCAGTGAGTTAGACTGGGAGTCGATCTTAGCTAATTCTGATGTAAATGAAAGAAGGCGGCGTTGTGCAGTTTATTTGGAAGAAGGCTATGTTGCTTCTAGATCTCGAGCTATAGAGGACGCCCAATACCTTAGAGCTCTTTTGACCTTTTCTGAGGATTGTCCTAGTGATTGGAGGAGAAGATTTCGAGGAGAGCTCATTTCAGATATAAAAAAATTCTTCCCTTTGATTCGAGTTCTAGATCTTCAAGGCGTTAGAATTCGTGAGAAGATTCCGATTGAAATTGGACAACTCATCCATCTGAAATACTTGAGCATAAGATATGCATCCCTTGTAAAGTATGGGCTACCATCAGGCTTTTGGGACCTTGAATATTTGGTAACTCTTGATTTACGAAGTGTTACTGAGATAAGGTTATGCAATAAGTTCAAGGAGATGAAATCATTGAGACACCTGTATCTTCCATATAGTTATATAGTCGAAGGTGGGGAGAAATTGACTTTTAGGGTTGAGTGTATGGAGACATTGAAAAACTTCAACCCACAACGATGCCAAGGGGAGGATCTATTGGGAATGAAGCGTCTCCGGATATTTACAATCAGATCCGGTTATTACATTAGAAGTCTTGAAGAGTTGAAGGGGTTGTCTTCAGTGATTAAATCAGGGCTTCTAATGAACACTTTGCATATGAATTGTTTGGAGCAGGTGATTGACGAAGAAGACCCGACCATTCTAACTTCCTTATTAGAGGGCCTCACTAAACTGACTTTCAAGGGATCAATTAAGTCAAACAACGCGAGGTTTCCACGTAATGGTATGGAAGTATTTCCCCGGAGCTTGACACATGTACGAATTGAGGAGTGTTGCTGGGGCGAAGAAGTTAGTTCAGCACTGGCTTTCCTTCCTCACCTGGAATTTCTTCAACTATCCCAGATATATTTTCCTTCCGATGAAAACATAATGAGCTTCCCTTATATTTATCCAAAGCTAAAAACTCTTCACATGATATCTATTAACAAATATTCGTGTGACAGCTGGGAGTGGAAGGTAGATGATGGAGTCCTTCCCAATCTCCAAAGCTTAGTGTTTAGTAGGGTAAATGGCTTGGTAAAGGTACCAGACAACCTAGTGAAAGTACCCAAATCCTTGCGCATTCAGTTTGATCTCACATATATCAGGGGAGGGATGACCTACAGCGAAGTGAAATACACTACCCCAAGGTCGCTAAAATCAAGGAGCTAGGCGCGCGTTATCTTCATCGATCTGTACGTTCCATACTTATGTAGTATATGTTTTGTTAACAAGTTAAGATTTCAAAATACTTTCAATAAATATTTTAAAAGGCTTTAAATTTTAATGCTTGAAATTAAACCAACCAATTAAGTCCCAAGTGGTCTTAGTTAGTTGGCCGGTTGTCTGTATCTGCAGGTTGTGCATATATGCTGAGAGCCTGCTGTGATGCTGTACAATCTCCATATGTGAAACCAGCTAGCTGCTTCTCCACATTTGCCCCAAGTTGTGCTGTGCGCTCATTTCTCATCGATTAGCGTACGTTTGAATAAATTATTTATGTACGTACGTGTGTATGAATGGTTTTATTTCATTGTGTTGGGTGTCAACGGTCTTAACCCCTTTCTTCAATTTTTTTTTTTCGGTAAACTTAAACCATTTGTTCGTTATTGCCGTGGCTGACTTCTAAAAACTTCTTTTCTTTTTGTTTTTGGTCAGTGACTGTTCAAAACTTCTTGCTACTATTGTATGTTTGCACCTATATGTAACGTTGTGTGGTTTGTGTTTGAAATTTTAGTGTTGTTCTTGTTTATTGGGGGATTGAGGTTTATAGATCCACATTTTATAATATATGAACATCTAAACTGTTTTTCTAAGGGAATATTAGAATATGTTCATATTATAGTTGCCTTCTTTTCAAGGACATAACTTATATTTTCAAAATTAAAACTTAAAATATAGGTAAAAATGTGCAAGGGCAAATTAATGAAAATTTAGTCCATCTTATTAATCCAAGTTTTAATTTTTGATTCCATGCTTCGTTCTTCCGCTTGAAAACCGAATTTTGTAACATGCTTGAGTCCCGACAATCGCCATATATATATACTTGTACTTATGCAGTTGTGTTCATTCTTTTCTAATCAGCGTTTTTTGTTGCTGAGATTTCAATCTTGAGGAAATGCTGAATTCATCCATCGATCATGTAACGAAGGTTGTTGAACATTTTCCTTCACCATCATGAACCTATACAACAATCATGATCCTATGTGGGAATCCTGTGTCTGGCATAGGATTCATGGACGATTCTGCAGGGAAATATGTGAGAAATCCAAATGGGTTCAGAGCTTGAAGGACAATATATATATATACTTAGCTCGAACTTGTTCGATAAGTATTACATGCCTTCGGACAATCATGGCGCTGGAGCTAGAACTAAGATCGTTGGTGTTGGACAACCTTAGGTCAGCTCAGCTCAAGGTTGTTAAGACCACAACACTATAAATAGAACGATTGTATGGACGAACAAATCAATTGAAGCAATCCGTTACACACTCGTTTTTTCTACCCCACTCCTCCCTCGCCCTCACTCGCTCATCTTCTTCTCCTTCTCCATCCTTCTGATCGACGTCACTGCAGATCCACTCCATGAATTAGCCACTTGATTGCTTGAGTTCATTAAACAAAAACACAAAACTAAATTCAAACACAAATTGTCACAAAGATCCTGGCTGTCGTATTTTAATGTATCAACGATTTGATTTGGAGAATGAGACCGACAAATCTGCAATCATAAACAGTTGAGTTTTGGTATGATTGGAATGAACTACTAGAAGTTGTAGCCCCGGGTTTAAAGATTGCCAATATGATGGACACCTTGAATCCAACCACAGGTTACTTGTAAATGGCGATAGATGAAGCAAAAGGTGTTCTCAAAACTTACTATGATCGGAGGAGTACGAACTATGAAGTACGCAGCAATCTGGCAGTCTTTCAATCAGTGGGTAGCTGATGATGCCGTTGATCGACAGCAAAATGCATCTGCCTATCTGATCCATCCCCGCTTGTGTTTCGAGTGAGGCCAACTGGGACCTCGAGCCAAGTGATCCTGCCAAGTGAGACTTGCAAAGAGCTCGTGGAGGATGTGTCGAAGAAGAAGCATTTGATGCAGAAATGGAGGACTACAATGTCCAATCGACGACCGCATTCGCTAACATTTCAATTTCTGAATGCAAAACGAATCACACCGGTGAGTGTATACATTGCACACTTGATTGAATTTTCCCACCTTTAAACTATTGACTGTAGTTCTAAATTATGATGTTACAGTTTAACTGTAATAGCAGAAATCGACTGCCATAGTTGAATGTACAACTGCAGCAGTCATAGTTGAGCCATTAAAATCCTGAGATACATGTTTTGCAACGTGAATGCAAAACAAGATGATGGAAGATTCAGTAGATTGGGAGGTGATATTTATAAGCCTATTAACTTCTAGTCGTCATCATCATCTGGTTGAAATTGAAATTCAAGTTTCACCTGGTCTTTTTCGATCTAGTTAATCAGTTTGATGAAATTGAATTCACGGGAAGCAGTTTGAATCAAAACACAAAGTTTCAATTCCACTGCATTGCAATTACTATGCTGAATCAAACAAAGCGAAACAGTTCAAGACTTACTTTTTTGTGTGTGTTTTCCATATGAAGTTTCTATCTTTCTAGCTTCCACTTCTGAAACTCCTCGGCGTTCATCATAAACGAGCTGGCGTTGCGGTGGCCGCCGCCGCCGAACCTCTCGGAGATGGCCGCCGTGTCCATCTCCCCGTCGCCGCGGAGGCTGACCTTCACCCTCCCGTCTTCAGCCACCTTGTACACTGCCGCTCCCATCCTCATCAGCCCCATCCCGCCCCCTTTGCAAGCCAGCTGGTGCCCTAGGTCGCTCCTCAGCTCCGGTATCGCATCCGCTCTCGCCGCCAGGCACTTCACCGCCCCTCCCCCTCCGCCAATTTCTATCTCGAATGACTCCAAGAGCGCCTCGTCGATCCGCCTCTGCTTCTCTGACGAGCTCGCGATCCCTTGCTGGATCACCGATTGGAGGTCCAGAGATCGAAGTTGATCGAATAAATTAGGATTCAGATTGCAATCGAACTCGATCTTACAATCCTTTAATCCATTGTAGAACGCCTTGCTGTTTGGGAGGCGCCATTTCCAGAGATCTCCGTCTTCAATGTACTCGAAGATCTCCCTGAGCTTCTTAAACTCCCTGATTGATGCATCGTGGCGGCCGGATTCGGCGCTCAGCTTCTCCTTGAAGTAATCGTATGCGATGGTGGCTCCACTCCTGGCCATGTCAATCACTGTCTCCAAGTTCTTCCCAGTCGCCGCCATGGCCGGGTGCTGAGGAGTGAGCATTTCGAGAGCGGTCTTGTGGTGGTCGAGGACGACGACGCGGTCGACCTTCGGGAGGATTTGGGGGATGAAATCCGCGGGGCCGACGAAATCGAGGAGGTAGAGGTCTCCGATTTGGGGGAGGGGTACATGGTCGGGAGTGACTGGGGAGTAAACGGTGTTGGGGAAGAAGAGGACGGGGGAGGCGGTGGCGGAGAAGTAAAGATGGGCGGCGAGGGCAGCGAAGGCGCCGTCGGGGCAGGGGTAGTGGTACAGGACCGCCGCCGCCTTGAGGCTGTTGACGCAAGACGCCATTCCCGGCCGGCAGTTGACGATGACGGTAGGAAGACGGCGGTGATTGAGAGATTTGAGGAGAAACAGGGAATGATTGAACCTTCCTACTTCTCTATTGTAATGTGTAATTTATCTGGGCCGGTCCATTCTTATTAGTGGGCCGAGTTGAATGAAAACTAACTGAAAAAATTCCAAAACATGCCCAAAATAGAAAAACCTAATTCAAACCCTTCCTGATACCAAAATGCATAGAATCAGATCAAGATCACAAGAGTGTAAAGACCCATCACTAACACATTTTACACAACTACACACAAGCATTAAACAGTTGATAGAGACCCAAAAGAGAACGTACAACATAACCATCTTGTCCAGCTTACATACCGCAAAATTACAATACAAGAAGTAAACAAAAGTAGCTAAATCTACGCCACAATATACATATATATTCAGTCAATTGCCCATCTTGTCCAGCTTCTTGGCGATCTTCCAGCACGCATGAGCGTTGACACACACATTTTCAATCTGTTGATAGGTAAGCGTTTTGGCCTCCCAATCACTCCCCTCGACGGTCTTGATAGGTTTCTTGATCTTCAGCCCCGCCACCACACTCGCCAGCTCCTTCATCCCAGGCCTCCGCGACAACCGCAACATGCGCTGCTCCTCTGCCGCGACCTCCCCGATGTCGCAGTGCCTCCGGATGACGAGGTCGTAGTCCTCGTTCAGCCGCGCCACGGTGTCCTTCACGTCGAGGCCGCAGAACACGTACCTCGTGTTGCGGAGGAGCTTCATGAGGGATTTCGGGAGGTTGTCGATATAGCATAGCTGCACTATGAGGCATTTGTAGCCCACGCAGAGGTGGAGAGTGGCCGCCGAGGCGTCCAGAGAGGCCACCGAGGTGTCGAGGCCCACGAGTATGTCTTGCTTGTGTGGCTGGTAGTCGGCTGAGAGCTCACGGATCCAGCCGGTGACGGTGTGGGCGTCGGAAGCAACTGTTGCGCGCACGAATTTGAGGCCGATTTTGATGTATTGCTCGGAGTCGTAGTTCTCCATTCTCAAAAGGTAATGTGTATCAGTGTATGTCTTTGAGGTCGGCGATGGTTGGATTGGATGTGTGTATTTATAAGTCGAGATGTAGAATCAATGGGGGAGATGAAGAGACTCATTGTTGTGTTAATCGAGGTGTTTTACTTTTTTTACTCCAGTAGTTAGCTGAAGAAGAGTGAAAATGGAATTGATCGTGGGGATTAATTTAGCCTCCAGCAGCTCAATTGGGATTTTCTACCACTCTCCCTACACCCCTCTCTACTCCACTAATTTTTTTAACATTTATTTAATCTTAAAAAAATTATATTTATGTTAGGGTTGACATAGTACGGTAACTACCAAAAAACGGTGATTAACACGTACCAACCACAAACTGGTGGTATGTAAATTTTCATATCATGTACCAACCACAAGCCGTGGTTACTGCATACGTGGTAACCACGACTTGTGATTACCGTCGGTACATTACCATAGTTACCAAGTAGTAATTCTATTTGTATTTTTTTGAAACCCCTTGGCTACCTTCCGATAATCATCAAAGTTATTGAACAAAAAAATATGATTAACAAACATAATATGGCTACCACCTATTAAAAGTTGAAATAAATCAAGTTCACAACCTAAAGTACAAACCAATTTAAACCAACTAAGTTCCAAGTCTTGAAACAAACCCAGTTCAATTGTTCAAACATTCAAAATGTTCGTGCAAGTTCAAACAAAACAAGGTCAAAGTCTTCAAGCATTCAAAATGTTCATACTGTTTCTAGTAGAAAAAATAGAAAGGACCAATTTAGGTCAAAATCAAAACACAAAATATAAATTAAAAACTAAAAACTTAAAGTTAATAACAATAAAACATTAAATAAAAATAATAATTTACTCCCCCGTCCAAAAATACATGGCCTTTTAGGCCTTGAACTTTTGTCAAAAATACATGGGCTTTTAGGTTTGTAGGGTAATTATTACCCCTAAAAAGGTACAATAGTAGATAAAATTTAAGAGTCCCCCTCTATAGTAATAACTAGTCTATTCCCCGTGCTTTGCACGGGTTTAATGCAAAAATATTAGAGAATGTCAAATTATAATAATTTTTCATATTTAAAAGTAAAAATATTACATTGAAAAAAGTATATTCATCTACAAACAAAATTGATAACCTACATTTTATGATAATTTTTATATAGTTTAATAAAAAAAATATCATAGAATTATTTTTCAAATGAAATTAAAACTTAATCATTATTTAACAATCATAAATTTCGAACAAACAAATTGAATAGATAAAGAATAACTACAAAGTATAAACAAATCTAATTTGAGCGAGAAAATAAACATGTAATTGAACTGTTTGCCCTCCTAACATACATAAAATAAATCATACAATCTAAAAAATCTCTAATCCCGGATACCACCTTCGTCAAAATAAAACTCACACGTTGATCAAATGGGTTTTTTTATTCTCTTGAGCATATTGAAGTTTCATAATTAAGTAAAAAAAGCACTTGGCTTGCCTAAAACCTATTGTATACTCAATTTAAAAATAAAAAATTAATCACGTAAAAAATAATCAATTATTATCGTTCTTATAACCAATTAGAAATTTAAAATAAAGTATTTATAGAAAAAAGTACTCTAATTCTTTGGATAATTAAAAAAAAATTGCATCAATAGAATATAAGATAGACTTAAAGATTCATATTCATAACCACCTATCAAAACCAGAAATAAAATAATTAATTATATCAGTACAATTATCATATTTTAAACCAATAACAAATCAAATACAAAATATTTTCATGTACACTATTACCCTAAAAAATAACTAAAATAATTTATAAATTTAATTTCAACAATTAAAGTTCAAACCTATGATATGATATAAATCCTATTTTTGTGATAGGATAAGAATTCGAAGGTCATACATGCCTGATATAAGTCATCTATGGTTATGTGTAGGTTATAATTTACAAAGAGTGGAAGATGTTATAAACAGTTGTGCGGACGGGATCCGTTGTCCCAAATGGGACAACCCCTTGAATTGGCCTCCCCCATTCCCATAATTAAAAAAAAATGATTAAAATTTTTAAAAAAATGTTAAGGGGTGGGTTTTTTTATGAGGAAGGATAGGATGAGAATCGAGATTTTGACACACGAATATAAATGAAAAAAATATAATTTCTATCTAATTCTCGTCTTCTCCTCCTAAACTATACAGTAACATTTAATCTCTGTTTTTCTTCATTTCTCCTTCCGAAATCTAATTAAACACAAATCATGAAGATAGGACACAACAAATTGATTCCGTTAAAGGTTCACATTTTTTAAACTCCATCATATTGAAATCCAACGTGGCATTATATTGTGGATCTCAATTAGTAAAGCATTAATATTACAATAAATACATGTCCATTTTATTAGCCATTAAATTAAAAAATATTTAAAAACCAATATGTACTGCTATTATACAATACGGAGTAATTGATTAAAAGGGCTATAATACATAACTAATTAAAAGTTTATAGTAATTAATACTCCATTTTTACGGCTAGGCAAGTTTTGACTGTACTACTACAATGAGTTGAAAAAAAAATGTATATATATAATAAATAAGATATACTCCGTACTATACATAAATGTAGATATATAATATCCTAATAGGTAAATCTATATATAGGCCATTCAGATGGTTTTTTTTCAAGTGAATAATTATTTACCATAAATAACAATTATTTTCTAAATTAATTATGAACAGAAATAAAGGAAAAATAGTTGGAAAAAAAATTAACACGTGGCACACTATTATTAAGAGTAAAAAAAAGGCGGGAAAAAAATGCAAGGAGAGCGCGACACGTGTCTTAAATAGCTTCTACTTTAGTATTGTTTAGGATAAGATAAGATATCTGTAACGGCCCAGAATTATGATTTTCGGGTTACGTTTCAAGGGATAAAACCACTTGTTCGGATCTTGCAATTCAGGTACGAGTCGAGGTTTCAAACTCATTTTAAGATTAGTAGAAAGAGGGATTTCGAACCCTAAAAACCTCGAAGGGCCGTTGGGTACCCTTAACCTGTTCTAAGACTATGTCGTGGAATCTATTTCAAATGGAAGTAAGGCGGAAGCAAGGTAAAGATACAAGTGTCACGGCAGAGCCGATCAAAATCAAATCATGAGTGAGTAATTACCATTTTACTAAGTTAGGATATTAGCCAGATTCTTCGATTCGCCAAAAAGGGAACCCCGTCATACAGACATCAAGCACTCAAAATCTGCAGAAAATACCTTAAAAAAAGAACGGGGAAAGGAGTCAGATCGAGCCACTCATGCGGGACCGGCAGTCCTCGCTGAGGCCACATAGTATGTGCTATACCTAATAAAGATGCTCTAATGCAGTACGAAAGTCAACACACTAGCATGCTCCTAGTTATAATAATGTGTAAAAATACTGTAAAGGGCCCAAGACAATGCCAAGTGGCATATCCCTCTCCTACCTCCACCCCCTTCCGATAGGGCGGAGACTAGCCAGCTCGTGAATGCATTCCATCATAATCGGGCGGCACGCATGCCTAACCCGCTCCACAATAAAGCCCGCAGGCATGTCATAATATAAGGAAGTTCATGACTCGATTGACTCAGGGTACCCGATGAGGCTGGGCTACCCTATGACCCTAGCAAAGACTCTAGGACTATCACAGATAACGGCCGTTCTGTTTCAAACGCAATAAGTAATCAGATGCTCATTCAATTAGTGCAACCTAAACAGGATACTATATGGCATGCTTTTATGCATATGCAACACCTAACATAAAATGCAACAACAGACATGAATGTCCAACCTGAGTAAGCCCCCTAGGGAACTTACCTGAAGATGCAGAACAACAGGATAATACAAGAAAGGGCCCAAATGGAAGTCCAAATCAATCCATTAGCAATACACACCTATCATCAAGACATTTTCATAAGCTAATGAACCAACATTCTTACACACCCGAACTCAAGTTCTCCATATCCTCAAAACCAATTGATGGTAAAACCAT
Source organism: Persicaria maculosa (assembly GCA_963922045.1). Lineage (NCBI taxonomy): Eukaryota > Viridiplantae > Streptophyta > Magnoliopsida > Caryophyllales > Polygonaceae > Persicaria > Persicaria maculosa. The sequence continues at coordinate 15,922,719 of OY998253.1, forward strand.
TTTCCAAAACCTTCCCGATATGATCAACATCAACCAAAATCATTTTCCCAATTTCCCTCTCAAAATCAACATCATCAAGCCAAGACAAAATCCCGAAATTTAAAACGACACTTTTAACATAACTTTAAGCTCAAGATCAAATAGTTCAAGTTCCGTCAAATCCCTTCTTTAATATTGAATATTAAAATAATATTTCGAAACTCATTTCCCAAGGTCATATTATAGAGATAATTCCGGCATGTTTCTTATTTTGAACCATCATATAATTAATTTGCAAAATTAATCACCAAAATAATCCTACTTTCACAAACCATATTTATAAATCAAAACCAACAAATCACATTTTTTTTAAAATAACATTTAATAGCACACTCCAAATATTATTTAAATATAATAAATAACCAAAATCCAACCATTTTAACAACCCATATTTTATAAGACAACAATACTAAATTAGTTTATCATTAAAACATATATTAAAACACCACCCGATATGATAATAATAATAATAATAATCTGAACTTTCATCGAAAAAAATAATAATAATCTGAATAAATAATAATTTCTTAAAATCATAACATAGCATATACTTAGTTTTTATAACACATATTATGACCAAGACAAGGAAAGGAAGGAAGCAATCCTGCAGGCCCAATCCCTTAACCGATTACAAGCCCCAACCCGGCCCAATTAGAGAGGAATGAGTTAGGTCATCTCCTTCATCAGGAGAAATAGAACTCGACGGGAAAGAAACGGATGAGAGGGAGTTAAGCAGGGCTTTGCCGGCGGTATGGCAGCCCCCCACTCCGAGCTCCCTCGCTTGACGGTAACCCAAGAAGGCAGACAAGGAGAAATCAAGGGAAGAGGAAGGAAGAATGGAGCTCACCGAAAAGGAGGTTCGAGTTCATCGGAGGTGCGCCAGAGGCAAGATCGTACCCATTGGAGTCGGGAATCGACCGAGATCGCCTGGGTTGACAATAGTGTAAAGACCGGGAAATTTTAGAATATTAAATTATCAAAATAGTGATTTATAATCATTCCGATTTCTAAGATTTGAAAGGTTTGGAATTTCCGTCCTTGAGTTATTGGTTTTATTCTAAATATTTCAAAACGAGTTCCGGCATTACTTAATTGGAAATTTAAAATATGTTATACTCTGCTTTTATATACCGAAAAATTGAAAATTTAGGAGTATTTTAAACACGTCGGGATAAGGTCAGGTGAATGGGTTTCAGATTTATATTCCGGGTATTTGACGTTTGGAGTTTTGGGATCCCTATAATTCCATTTCTTTTCTCATTTCTCTTTCCCATTCCTCTCTCTAGTTCAGAACTTTGGCTGGGGCACCACTTGCAATATTTGTTGTTTTGTGACATTTTAGGATAGAATCCAGTCAATCCACCCTCTTCCCTCTCCCTATTGTCTGCAAGTTAGAAACACCATTCACAGCTGTAGGATTGCCCTCTTGTGCACAGTTTCGCCCCACAAACCCACCCTCCTGCCCTCATTTTCTTTCATCTCTCACACCAAAACCCACAAAGACAACCAATCCCTCCCTCTCTCCTGTTTCATCTCTGCTCAATCAGAAAAAAACCCAACAGCCTTGTATTAATTTAATTTCCAACCGCATCCACCCATTCACCACCACATGCCCCTCCTTTCCGCCACCAGTAAGCATTGCCCACCTCCCCTGTCCTCGCCGTGAAGAAGAAAGGAGAAGAAGAGGAGCTGTCCGCCGAGCTCCAAACCTCCGCCTCTCCCCCTCTCGTGACGAGCAGCAGCAACCGGTGATGCCAGAACCACCGCCATTCCTCCGGCGCCGACGAGCTCCAGGAAGCCGCCCAAGGGAGTCGGAACCGCCGCCGAGCCGCCTTTCCTTTCGATTTCCCTGTTCCCTCCATTTCCGGCCATCCCGAGCGTCGATCCATCTCCGACGAAGCCGATCGAACCTCCGGCGCACCTCCGACAGCCTCGAACGTACCTCCCTCTCGGTGAGCTCGCCTTCCTCCCCCTTTTCTTAATCGCGTTTGAGTCTCCTTGCTTGGGTTGTGGTCGGAGTCGGATTTCCGTCTGAAGGGTGGGAGCGGGATTGAGAGCCGCCGGAACCTGGGTTCCTCCTTCTTCCGCCCTTTTCTGTCCGGCGTGAGAGCTTTGTTCAATATGCGAGGAAAAGGGCAGAGATCCATTCCCTTATCTTTTCTTTTTTTTTGTTGGGCCTAATTTTCTGGGTTGTGGGCTGGATCCGAGCTCAGATCCGGGTAAGGGTTGGTTCCGGGTCAAGTTTCCTCTGGATTCTTTTCTTCCTTTCAATTCGGGTCTGGGCTGTTTCTCGGGCTTTTTATGTTGGGTTTAATTGATGGGTTGTTGTTATTTAAATGTTGATATTTATATATGTTATGATGGGTATTTTGGGAGATTTTATATATGGGTTATATTATATTATGGTGTTATTATAGATAAATGTTGCTTTATAAATATGGTTTAATAAAGATGGATTTATTTAAATGTTTATTTTAGATAAACATTGTTGCTAAATTATTTAGAAAATGCTTTAAGTCGTCCGAAAATGATTCTTAAAAGATTTGATGTATTGAAACCGAAATGCCGGAACTACTTCTATAATAAAATATGCTTTTGAGAGATTGGTTTTAAGGTTTAAATGATTAATATCAAAATTTGGCCAAGTATGATTTGAGAAATTATTTTGAATATGAGTCGACTTAATTTAGGATTTAAGAGTTTGGAAAATATGGTTGGTACGATTTTATCAATGGGTTTGATTGGAAGTAAATGATTTTTGGTTAATGTTGATCGTAGCGGAAAGGTTTTGGAAAATAGTTTTATCACCGTTTGGTTTTGAGTATATTGAGAACTTGGGAATCGTGTGTATGAATGTTGGTCCGGTAGCTTATGAAGATGACTTGATGATAGGTGTGTATTGCTATTGGATTATACTCTGGACTTGCATTGGGCCCTTGCTTGTGTTATCTTGCTGTTCTGCATCTTCAGGTAAGTTCCCTAGGGGCTTACTCAGATTGGACATTCATGCCTGTTGTTGCATTTTATGTTAGGTGTTGCATATGCATAAAAGCATGCCATGTAGTATCATGTTTAGGTTGCACTAATTGATTGAGCATCTGTTTACTTTATGCGTTTGAAATAGAACGGCCGTTATCTGTGATAGTCCTAGAGTCTTTGCTAGGGTCATAGGGTAGCCCAGCCTCATCGGGTACCCTGAGTCAATCCAGTCATGACTTCCTTATATTATGCCTGAGGGCTTTATTGTGGAGCGGGTTAGGCATGCGTGCCCCCCGATTATGAATGAATGCATTCACGAGCTGGCCAGTCTCCACCTATCGGAAGGGGTGGAGGTAGGAGAGGGATATGTCACTTGGCATTGTCTTGGGCCCCTTTACAGTATTTCTGCACATTATTATGAACTAGGAGCATGCTAGTGTGTTTGAATTTCGTACTGCATTAGAGCATCTTTATTAGGTATAGCACATACTATGTGGCCTCAGCGAGGACTGCCGGTCCCGCATGAGTGGCTCGATCTGACTCCTTTCCCCGTTCTTCTTTTAAAGGTATTCTCTACAGATTTGAGTCCTCGATGTCTATATGACGGGGTTCCCTGTTGGCGAATCGAAGAATCTGGCTAATATCCTAATTTAGTAAAATGGTAATTAAACACTCATGCTTTGGTTTTGACCGGTTCTTCCGTGACACTTGTATCTTTACTCTGTTTTCGCCTTACTTCAGTTTGAAATGGATTCCGCGACATAGTCTTAGAACAGGTCAAGGGTACCCAACGACCCTTCGATGTTTTAGGGTTTGAAATCCCCCTTTATTATTGACCTAAAAATTGAATTTGAAACCTCGACCCGTACCTGGATTGCAAGATCCGAACAAGGGGTTTTATCCCTTGAAACGTAACCCGGAAATTATAATTCTGGGCCGTTACAAATAGCAGGTAAGCTTTTATCGAGTTTGAGAGCGAAATGAAGGGTGGGAGTTCTTACCATCTTCGAATCGGGAAAACAGAGCTCACACGAGGGGGAAAGGGCTCGACAGAGATGCTGCCGGCGGCTCTGGGCTCACTGCTCTCGGTTTGGTGGATGCGCCTCCGACCTTCTGGGAACCGAGGAAGAGGATGAGGTGGGTGCTGGTGGTGAAAGAAGGAAGAACGAGCAAACGGAGTCTTACCGTTCTCCGATCTCGGAAACAGGGCGGAAGAGAAGGAGAGGTGGCGTCGGCTGCGAGGGGCCTCTGGGATTCTGGCTCAGCTGTCGGCGTCGGTGGCGCTCGAGTAGGTTCGGAGGGTGCTCGTGTGCTCTGGTGGCGGCTGGGAGAAGCAGCGCTGGTGGCTCGGGAGTGATGAGCGCGACGGAAACGAAGGGAAGTGGAGCCGAGGAGGAGCTGGCGGTGGCGGAACTGGGGTGTAGCGGTGGTTGCCTGGTCGACAACAGGGAGCCAGGAGGACAAGGAGGTCTTGTGGATGGTGTTTGGGTTTGAAGGGATATGGAAGGGGGAGTATTCTGAGTTGCAACCAAAGTGAAAAGGGGGAAGATGGGTGCTCTGAAATTGCTTCTGAATTGAACAGCTTCTAGGATTGGCGTGGGTTGGCAGGTAAAAGTAAGGTCTGTTTGACCCTTGTCCAAGATTGGGGAGGCAAGGCATAAGGGAGGGAGGTTGAAGGAGAAGTTATTTGCTTAGAATGGAAAGGGGCAGCTGTGTTATTGCCTTTGAATCCGGATGGAACAGAGCTAGGAAACAAACACCAAGTGGTACCCAATAAAATTTCAAAATACCCGGAAAATCTCGTAACGCGTTATCTTGATCTTATCCCGACTCGACTCAAAACGATTTTCAAATTTCCAAATCCGAGTTTAATAATGAACTCCAAATATTATTTCTAGTTTTCACATATGAGAGCGGAATAAAACATAATTTAAATTTTCAACTAAATAATATCGTAACTCGTTTTGAAATATTTAGAATAAAACCAATAGCTCAAGGACGAAAATTCCAAACCTCCCAAATCTTAGAATCGGAATGATTATAAATCACTATTTTAATAATTTAATACTATAAATTTTCCCGGCCTTTACAATATTAAACATCATTAATATCTTTCAAACTTATATAAATATCGATCATCTACATATCACATAATTAATGGATGTTTTTCAAAAACAATAATAAGAATAAAAAAAAAAAGTGTTACATTGATATGCATGTTTTTCAAATGAAAACATATTAAAGTTCTCAAAAGAAAATACAAATAAATAGATAAATGTATTTCAATCATATTTTTCTATATATACTTGATACTTCATCCAAAAATTACAATTTTTATAGTTAGGAAATCTTATATTTTTTTGTAAAAAATTATATTCTGCCAAAATTAACAATAAAAAAATTAAATGAGTGCATTAAAAATTGTTTATATATAAAAAAAATGTCAAAAATAGATACCAATTATATATTTGAAATTATAGGATTCTTCACTTAAAAAAAGGATTCTTCCAGTATTGAAATCTTAAATTTTTTTTAAAATTAAATATAGTAAATGAATAATAAAAAAAAAATCCCATTAGTAGATTATATATATTAGTTGATTATTTCAAAATTATGTCAAAAAGTTACCAATTATAACAGATATGGGTGTATATACAAATATTGAAATAAAGAAATAAAAGTTAAATATGTGACAATATAGGATACTTCAACCAAAAAAACATACGTTTTTTCTACTATTGAAAATTTAATTTTTTATATTGTAAATGGAGATCGTAAAAAAAAAAGGAGTGCATTATAATATAATATTTAATTGCTTATTTCAAAACTATGTTAAAAAATTTACCAATTATAAAAGATATGTATAGACAAATACGTCACTTATGCATTGAAATATTTAGATTTTAAAAGAAAAACAATTACATGTAATATGTGAATAAAAAATTAAATTGAGTGGATTATAATATACTAATCCTTATTTAAAAATAATGTGAAAAAAGTTACCAATTGTATAAAGATATGTATACAAAAATATTAAAATTGAGAAATAAAAGTTAAATATTTGGCATAATAGTCTAAATATGGCAAAAGCAAAATATAATTGGAAACATTTTTAGGCGGGAAAACTATTATCCAGAGATCGCCACGTGTCCTAAACAGCCATTACTTTAGTATTGTTTAGGATAAGATTTAAATATAAATAGGTTTTCTTAATTAATGTGCAAAGGTCTAAAAGACCATGTATTTTAGGACGGAGGGAGTATATACTTGGTAACCATGATATTTTGATTTCATTATCATTATCGTACCACTTTCATGTGGTTACCGCCAAGATGGTTACCAACATATTCGATTTGTGGTTGTTACGTGGTTGGTATGGTAATTTCCGTACAATTTGTCAGTCCTAATTTATGTAATAGATCTACTCTCCCTTGTAATAGGAATCTTCTAGCTGTATTCCATCATCCTTCAGGATGAGGGGCGGATCCTGGACCACATAATAGGGAATGCTTCAAAGATAAAGTCAAACTAGCAAAGTTCAGTCCTCGTATCACCGTATGTGCCACCGACACCGACAGCCGGCGCCTCCTGCCCTCCAGCCTCCACAATAAAAAAGTTCAATTGTTCAAACATTCAAAATGTTCATGCAAGTTCAAACAAAACATTAATAAGGGCATTTTGTTTAATAAATTAAACTATCACCAAAAAATTAAAGCATATGATTGGAAAATAGAGGTTGATGTTCAAACTAAGTGAATTATATTATATAAGGTGTTTATACTCTAACTAATACATGGGGTCATAACAAATACCTGCTTATTTAGAAAACTTTTTTCTATTTAGATAATATTTTTTTTTATTTTTTTTTTGTTTTCAATTATCATGTATAATATGATCAATATTTGATTATTATGCATCTTGATTTTTTTAATGGTATATTCTAACCTGTAGTAAAAAATAATACTAAATATATTGATATATTTGTGCATTGCACGAGCCTTCAACTAGTATAAATATAACTAGTACCATTCCCGCGCAATGACATAATTTTTTAAAACTAAAATCTTAATAATATTAAAAATTTTTTTAATAAAAATTAAGATAAAAATCATAAAAATCTTTACCATAAATGTATTTTATAATTTGCACAAAATTATTTTAAAAAAAAACTCTCATCTAAAGTATAATACATAAATAAGTAGATATTTTAAATCACTCAGTAATAAAAGTATTAATGTCATTGTAACATTGATATAATGTGATATGTTATAACCAATAGTTATATTCAATATTTTAAATTAAGCCAAATAGCTAGTAAATAAATTTGAGTTTAGCTCAATAGTTATATAATAAAATTGAATTCAATGTTTTGAATTAAGCCCAATAGTTAGTAAATATGGTAAAAATAAAAGAAAAAAATATGATTGGTTTAAAGAGATAAATGGAAGAATAAAAATTAACAATTAAAGAAAATAAATAATTAAAAAATTGCAAAAAACCTTGATTGATGGAAAGAAGAGGATTAAGGAGAAGATAACACATAAGCCTTGAGCATTCTATATATATGTATGAATGGTTTGATTTAATTTCGTCATTTGAAACTGGAGCAGTAAGATTCCCATTGTCCTCATCGGTAATTTCTGTATTTAAAACTCATAGGTCTGTAGAGAAATGAGTTGTTGAAAAATCACACTTTGATTTATATTATAAGGATTATATATAGGCGTACAAGAGAATATTCCCCCTCAATCAAATCTACCTAACTAATCTCCTAATTATCTAAATAATATCTTAATTGATTTATTCCCTTATATTCTAATATTCCTCCGCAATTGAAGCGGAGTGAAAATGTAAGTTGAAAGTTGGATAAATAATAAATAAATTATTTTTTTTGTTTGTTGAAACCAATTGTAAGCCGATCTCATTCAGGGATTCACAAGCTTCTTCGGATGAACTCGTCGGTGATGTGGGTGGTGCCAACGAGCCGTCTCTCCCCATGGTTCAATGGTAGTGATCGATGGCGACGTCGACGGTGTTGGTAGTGCCGGCGTGGCGTCTCTCCCCATGGTTCGATGGTGGTGATGACGTGCGAGAGTGACGGTAGCTAAGAGTGATCAAATCGGGTGGTGAATAACACCCTTGTTGATGGTGAATGGTGGACCACGAAAGTCCTGCGTATATTTGCAAAATGACTTGATGAAGGACACAAGTGGTGGGGAACAACAATTGTGAGGGTGGTCCGGTGATCGTAGTGGAAGACTTGGAGAGGAAGGTTTTTGACCCTCTCTGATTGCGGATCGGAGTTTCGTTTGCTCGGAAACGAATTTGTTTAGCCGAAGCCAAGAAGAAGTTGCTTGTAGGTGGTAGCATGGTCCGAAGGCGGTTTTGTGGTGGCTGAAGTCAAGGGTGGGTTGCCCGTAGGCGATTAGAGGGTGGTCGAAGCCTTGTTTGAGTTGCCTGAAGGCGGTTTTAGGGAGCCCGTAAGCGATTTTGTGGTGGTCGACGCCTGGGTGCTCGAAGGCGGTTAGAGGGTTGCCCTGAAGGCGGTTTTAGGGTGCCCGTAGGCGGTTTTGTGGCGGCTGAAGTTTGGGTGCCCGAAGGCGGTTAGAGGGCGCCTTTAGGCGGTTTTGTGGTGGGTGGAAGCATTTTGTGAGGATCGAAGCCGCTAGGCTAAGAGCTCAGATACCATGTAGATTTGATTTGTTCTTATCTATTTAGGATAAATCTACCTAACTAATCTCCTAATTATCTAATAATATCTTAATTGATTTATTCTATTATATTCTAATAGGTTTTCCTACTAAGGTACGAGTCGAAAAATGTCCTAAATCTGTTTGTGTACTCACATTGAATCGTCTCTGCTTGATAAGCTCACCATATGTAATGTGTGGCCATCAGGTAAGGTGATTGCTTTAATGACCTTCCTGCTCCTTTTGTAGGATTCTAGAATTGATGTAAAGTCCTCCTTGAGAGTTTCCATTCATTGATAAACATATATATAGGTTACGAAGGTATTTGGCATTTTGGGCCTTTGGGCCCACTATACAATATAAGACCTATCTAATCTATCAAACCCCCGCAGTCGAAACTGGAGGGGCCCGTACAGTGAGACTGTACCGAAAACCAATGAACAACTGTCGAGGTAAACCCTTGGTGAATATATCAGCGTACTAATAGGAGGACGGGACATGTAGAACGCGGACATGTCCAATGGCAACCTTGTCCCGGACAAAGTGGAGATCGAGCTCAATGTGCTTCATGCGTTGATGCTGGACTGGGTTGCAAGCCAGATAGACGGCGAAGATGTTGTCAGTGTAGACCAGAGTGGCCTTCTGAAGAGGGCAATGGAGCTCAAGAAGGAGATTGCGGAGCCAAAAGCACTCGGAGACAACGTTGGCAACACCTCTGTACTTTGCCTCAGCGCTGGAGCGAGACACGACAGACTGACGCTTTGCTGACCACGACACAAGGGTGTCGTTGAGGAAGACACAGTAACCAGACGTGGAGCGACGTGTCTCCGGATAACCACCCCAATCCACATCAGTGTAAGCAACAAGGTCAAGCTTAGAGGAAGGGGTGATCGTGGTTCCTAGCTCGAGGGTGCCGCTGATGTACCGAATGATCCACTTCAAGGCCTCTAAGTGGGGTTCCCTAGGTGTATGCATGAACAAGCAGATCTGCTGAACGGTGTAACTGATATCAGGCCTGGTGAAGGTGAGATACTGAAGAGAACCAGCGAGTCTCATGTACAACGTCGGATCATCAACCAAAGGACTAGAATGAGCAGGGGTGGCGACAGGATTACAGTTAAACATCTTGACCCGAGCAACAATCTCAGCAGCATACTTACTCTGAGAGAGAAACAGACCAGACGCATGACGCTGAACAGCAACTCCCAAGAAGTAGGACAACTGACCAATATCAGACATGGCGAACTCCGCACTCAACTGCGAAATAATGGACGTCCGAAGAGCATCAGAAGAGGTGGTGAGAATGATGTCGTCGACATATAGTAACAGGAAGGTCATCTCTGAGCCTCTGCGATAGATGAACAGAGACGTATCCGAACGGCTGCCAACGAAACCCAAGCATAGCAGATGCGAAGCAAAGCACTGGAACCAAGCCCGCGGAGCCTGTTTCAGACCATACAGAGAGTGCTTCAGGAGACAGACGTGCTTGGGACGATCAGCATCAGCAAACCCCGGCGGCTGAAACATGTAGACTGTCTAATTCAGATGGTCATGCAGAAAAGCGTTCATGACATCTAACTGATGAATGACCCAGTTGCGCGACAATGCTAAACTCAATACCACTCGGATAGTGGCAGGCTTGACCACGGGGTTGAACGTCTCATCACAATCAATACCTGCCTGCTGAGATCGACCGTTGAGCACAAGACGGACTTTGTAGCGCTCCAACGTCCCATCAGAGCGGAACTTATGACGGAAGAGCCACATACAGCGGATGACGTTCGCCTCAGGAGGGCGAGGGACAAGAACCCAAGTACTATTCTTTGTAAGGGCCCTATATTCGTCGAGCATAGCCGCCTGTCGATTCGGGTCGAGGAGGGCTGTTTTGTGGGAGGTGGGAATGGAGGAAAGGGAGGTCGGGATGGAGGCAGGGGGGATTCGGAGTCGGGAAGGACGGGTGCAGGGGGGGTGGAGGCGGATGCGGGGAAGGCTACGGGCGCTCCATGCCTGCAGCTTGTTGATTAGTCGCGGCCGCGGCATGATGTTGCGGCCCCCGCCAGTAGGTTGGATGAAGGCTGGGGGAAGGGAATTTGATTGGCTGCGGCCGCAACAACGTGATGCGGCCGCGACATCACTGATTGGGGAGGGGATGACGTTACGTATGTATGGTTTTGGAAGGTGGGGGGATGTGTGGTGTTCATGGAGATGATCTGACGGGGTCGGAAGACACCGGAGACGTTGCGGATGTGTGGTCTGGTGGTAGGTGGTGGTGGTGGTGGTGGATGGGGAGAGGCAGGAGCACCGGGAGAGCTCTGAGAAAGAAGAAAGTGAGGGAATGAAGACTCTGACTCTGACTGAGACACATGAGGTGTGGAAGAGGGGAGATGTGGAGGAGAAAAGGGAAAGCGAGACTCATCAAACGTGACATGACATGACACAATAAGCTTATGGGTCTTGACATCGAGGCAAAGGTAACCGCGATGATCAGACGAATAGCCTAGGAAGACACATGGAGTGGAGCGCGTGTGAAGCTTGTGTGGGGCTGTGGAGGACTGGTTTGGGAAACACAAGCACCCGAAGGTGTGAAGGTGATCATACCTAGGCATGGTGTAATAAAGTGCATGAGTTGACGAGCGATGGTGTAGGGTAGTGGAAGGGAAAATGTTTAGGAGATAACATGTGGTTGGTAAGACGTGAGGTCAATAGGGAAGGGGAATAGATGCGTGGAAGAGGAGAGAGCACATCATGTTGGAAATGGTTTTGATGATTCGTTCAGCCTTGCCATTCTGCTGAGAAGTATAGGGGCAAGACAAGCGATAGGAGATCCCATTTGCGGCAAAGAAAGAGTGAAAGTCTTTGTTGTCAAATTCACGGCCATTGTCACATTGGAAACATTTGATGGATATGTGAAACTGTGTTTTGATGTAGGCATGGAATTTGGCAAAGACATGAAACACTTGGGACTTGAAATGCTACGGGAAGACCCATAAGAAATGAGTATAATCATCAAGAAACAAGAGGTAGTACTTGTGACCCTCCTTGCTAGGCACAGGAGAGGTCCAAATTAGGCGTGGTCATGGGTTACGGGTCATCCCGTGATCCGCCGGGTCGTACAGGTCAACGACCCGCTGGGTCGTTGACCCGCCGAGTCCGGGTTGACGGGTTGGCGGGTGGGGACGGGTAGCGGGTTAGGGTTAGGGTCGGGGAATCCATGACCCATACCCGCCGGGTTGACCCGTCGGGTCGATCCGCCGGGTTGACCTATTTTGAAAATGTAGCCGTTTGTCGTGGGGCCCACAGGTCGGAGGTTTTTTTTTTTTTTTTAAATGTAGCCGTTGTAACTTGTAACGACTAGTTGAGTGCTCGGAGCTATAAATACCCGACTCCTCCATATCACAAATCCCATCCAATCCATCAATCACCTATCAATTTGATTTTCATAAGCTCGTAAGTCGTAATCATGTCCGGTGACAACCTCAAAGAGGCGTTGTTTCGAGATCATTACGAGAAGGCGGATGAGCAAGCCGATCGATCATTCGTAGCCGTTTGTCGTCATTGTGCTAAAAGGTACAAGATGAAAAATAACCTTGGACATGGTAATTTGAAGCTTCACATCACCAACAAGCACCCCGAGAAGATTAAGAACGATAGCGCTTCGGGCTCGAGTGGGACGAGTGGTGGTAAAAACTAGTCTATTATTCCTAAGTCCTAAGTCTTAATCCTAAGTAGTGAGTATTGTAGTAATGTAGTAACTTTATGTTTTATGTTTTTAATTTTTTATGTTATGTGAATCGGTGAATGTGAGTCGTGATTTGTAAACGTGTATTCGTCTTTCGGTTTACAATAAACTTGTGTTTGAATGATTCAAAGAATAGTGTTTTATAAGATAATATTTTTACTAATTTCCTAACAACTTAGAAAAAATTACCTAAATATTATATATTACATTTAGAATGTTCAAAACATAAAAAACTAAATAAAATAAATCAGAAACTTAACATATAAATTTAATTACAAGTTAAGATAGTTAACTAGTAGCCAAACACCACTAAAAAAAATAAAAAAAAAATAATTTGAATCGGCAACGGCTATATCCAACGGTCGGAATCGAGGGAAAGGGCTCGGTTTGGCTCTATAAATAGCCCCTTTCCCTCCCAATTCCAACCCACACCTCACTCATCTCCTCTAATCTCATCTTCATCTCTCTAATCGCTCTATAATCGCTCTCTAATCGCTCGATCTTGTCTCTCATAATCCCGGTTTTCTAGTCTGTCTCTTAAATCTCCTAAATCTCTTAAATTCAACATGTCGGGTATCTTCAACCGAGTTACCCGGGGTCGCAAGAGTGTAAGTAGAGCCCCATCTTGATCGACCCCGAGTGTCGGAGGAGGCGGCTCGAACCCGGCGGCGGCACCAAGCCTTCGTCGAAGTGCATCGGTCTCGGCGGTGAGCGGATCCCGACGTCGTCGAGATGATGCTCTACTAGCCGACCATGTCGACGAGATCATGGAGGATGAGGAGGCCGAGCTCGAGGCCGATGGGACCCCCAAGCCGGAACTCCGACGATTCCGACCCAAGAGTCCGGGTTCCCCGCCGAAGGGAGCCAAGGAACTCCGACCGATGGCGACCCTATTACTACGGCGGAAGTTCGAGCCGCTACTTTCAAGTATTGGTTCACGAAGGGTCCTAGGGAGCCGGCTTGGGAGGAATCGAGTTGCGCCGCCAAGTGCAACTTCTGCTCCACGGTCTACAAGCACAAGAAGGGAGGCGGATATAGGAACTACGGTCGCCATATCCGTTCGAAGCATCCCGAGAAGCTCAGCCTCGCCAAAGGACAAACTCAACTAACCGGGTACGCATCTTCTTCCTCTCAACCCCTTGGTTTATGGTCTTATGATTATCGTAGTTGTCATGATCAATATGCGAAAATGATAGCTGCCGAGGGTTTAGCTTATAGTTTTTCCCAACTTTTATGTTTCAATGAATTTATTACGCAAAATGTTCAACCTGCATGACAAGGTATTAGTCGAAACACGGTTAAGAGGAAAATACTTAGACGGTATAACACCCGTAAAAATGAATTAATCGAATATTTTCAAAAAAACCATGATTTACATGTTTTGATTTGTAGTGCCATTTGGACCGACCATTGGCAACATCACTCATACATGGGTGTTACTTGCCATTGGGTTGATCAACGTTTTCAATTGCACAAACGTGTTTTAGCTTTTTGAGTTTTCGACGAAGCACACACGGCACGAAACATAGCATGTGTCCTTTTAACGGTTTTACAAGAATATAGATTAACTAAAAGAGTTTTTAGTATCGGTTTTGACAACGCTTCTGCCAACACCGCATCTATCCCAGATTTAATCCAAAACTGTCAGCCCGGGATAGGCGGCAAGTTTTTCCACATCCGTTGCGCCCCTCACATTTTAAACTTATGTGTGCAAGATGGTTTAACATATTTACAAGGTGTTGTTGAACCAATTCGATTTGTTTTGCGGGCACTTCGGCGAAGCAAACAGCTTCGCCAGTAGTGGAGCGCTTATTGTCGTGCTCACCAAACCCGCCCAAAAGCGTTCTCCAAGGACGTTTGCACTCGGTGGAACTCCACTTACACAATGATTTATGATTCAATCGCTTACAAGGAACTTCTTTCCGGTTTTGCAACACAAAACATCTCGGACTCACACATCTTTGCCGAGGTTTGGACTCAGGCTCGGGATGTTGTGGAGGTTTTCAAAGTTTTTTATGACGCAACTCGGACGTTTTTCCACGTTTACATGCCTACATCAAACATTTTTTGTTTTATTACAATGAACGTAGCAATAGCCCTTCAAGACGGGATTAACACGCCTTTCATTTCCAAAGCCACTATGGAGATGCGGCAGAAATGGATCGCATATTACAAAGTTATACCCGACATTTTCCTCGTAGCGTGTTGTTTCGACCCTAGATATAAATTAAACGGAGTTCAATTGTTTTTAGAAAACTATTTTCCGACTTTAGGAATTGTGGATGATCCTGATTGCAATGTTACAATTATTGTTGCTAGAGTTAGAGGATTGTTAGAACAATTATATACTGAATATTCGACGGGCGATAGAGCGCCCTCCGGTCGTCCTCCCGTGCCTTCCAGTTCAAGCGGGTCACGAACTAGCATCACCGCTAGAACTAAGGCACTTGCCCGAGATATCTTTGGGTCAAAGAGGTCGAGATCTTCGTCGAGCCCCCACTCGGAGCTCGACGAATATTTGTCCACTAACTTTGATTTTCTCAGCGATGAAGAGGAAGATTCCGATGTCCTTGAGTGGTGGAGCCGTCCCGAAAGACAAAGATTCCCGACGTTGCAGGTAATCGCCCGACAAATACTTGGGGCACCTTGCTCCACCGTAGCCGTCGAGCAGCTTTTCAGTCGCGGAGGTTAGATTCTTTCGGAGAAGAGATCAAGGTTGCTTCCCGAGGACCTTGAAGCCCAAGTTTGCCTTGCAGATTGGAAGAAGGCGGAGATGCGGATGCAGAAGAACATCTTGGGGACTGATTCCGAGGATGATGACGGAATAGAGACAGAGTCCGTTGGGATCTCCATTGATGGCACGGTCACAGATGGCTCAGGAGGTGGAGGGTCCGACAATCAAGAAGACTAGAAGAGGAGGTAACCGGGCCGGGGTTCAGACATACAGGTAAAAGAACTACATGGGCTTTGATTCCTCCCCCCCGGGAGGATACGTAGGCAATCGGGAAACCGATTCAAGCCCTTCTTCCTCCCCCCCCCCCCCCCCAACACTCCCTAATACAAAAATTGTACAACTTTATTGTAATTTGTAAAACATATAGAGTTATAAGTTGTAGAATGTAGACTTTTTAGTTTTGAAAATTATAAGATGTAATATTACATATTGTATTTTGTACATAAATACTAAAGAGTCAAGTTATGATTTGTGAACACGAAAGGATATTTTTCAAACATATAGGCGTTCAATTCCCGTTCCCGTTCTCGACAAATCCGACAATTCCGATTCCGAACTCCGAACTAGTGCAAACCCGTCCAACCCGGGTCAAACTCGTCGGGTCGACCCGGCGGGTCTGACCCGCCGGGTCAACCTGTCGACCCTTTGACCTGCCGGGTGGCCCGAACCCGCCAACCCGTGGAATTCCCGGGTTAGGGTTCGGGTCGCCCTTCCCCGACCCTTGACCCGGCGGGTCGAACCCGTCGACCCGCCGAGTCTGACTCGTGGCCACGCCTAGTCCAAATGTCACTATGAATGATATCAAAGGGAGCAAGGGTAGAGGTCAAAGACCGTTGGAACGGAAGTCTGGCATGTTTGCCCAGTTGGCAGGAAGAGCATAAACTAGAGCGTGGGTCTTTAGTACAGGGGATAAGACTCTGGGAACGGAGGACATCTAGAATGGAAGCACTGGGATGCCCCAGGCGTGCATGCCACAGGCTGGACGACGATGCCGAGAGGGCGACTGGGCATGACTGACTGGACGCAGGAGGTGGTGTGACAGGGTAGAGCTCCCCGGTGCTGTTACATCTCATGCGAGTAACCCCCGTAGTAAGATCGTTCACAGAGAAACCATAGGGATCAAACGCAAGGGAAACATTGTTGTCTGTAGTGAACCTACGGACAAAGATAAGGTGTTTGACAATCTTTGGGGCAATGAGGACATTGTTGAGGTGTAGTGGGTGGGTTGGGGTCTGTAATTTGGTGTGGCCAATTCCCGAAGTAGCAAGACGACCACCATTTCCGACGATAATAGAATGTGCAAGGCCCTTAAAGGAAATTGTTGAGAGGTTACCTGAGGAGTTCGTCATGTAGGAGGTGGTACCAGTGTCCATGTACCAAGCAAGAAGAGTTTGAAGATGTCGGCTGCATAGAGGAGAATGCGTGATGCCCATCCGGCGGAACATAGCCTTGATCAAACGATGTCAGATAGGCCTGAGGTCGCAGGGCAGGAGAGCCGGAGTGTAGCCAATGAGGGTTGAAGCCAGACATCGGGGACCATCGAGGGGCGGCGGTCGAAGGAGGAGGGTCGCGAGTCCTCGTATGTCGCGGCCGCTGCATCGGGCGGCGGCCGCTACAGATGTCGATGTCGCGGTCGCGGCCGCAGTAGATGAGGTCGGACATTTTTTTTCCGGAAGGAAACGAGGGCGAGAGCGAGAGACTACCAGCGAGAGCGAGAGAAGACCAGCGAGAGCGAGAGAGCCACTCGAGAGCGAGAGCGAGGGGGAGGCCAGTCGGCAGCGGTGAGGGGCGGGTGAGGCGAGGGGAGAGAGAGAGCGGCGGCGAGGAGACAACGCCGGCGGCGGTAAGAGGAGGGGTGGGGCGGGAGGATCAAATTAGGGTTCCGTGAGGAAGAAAAGGTTGTGATACCATATAGGATTCTAGAATTGATGTAAAGTCCTCCTTGAGGGTTTCCATTCATTGATTAACATATATATATGTTACAAAGGTATTGGGCCTTTTGAGCCTTTGTGCCCACTATACAATATAAGACCTATGTAATCTATCACTTTTAGCTATAGCAACTATGGAGTACATAGTAGGCGTAATTTGTATCTTCTAATCTGCAATGCTTGATTTAATCAATGAGGTCCTGAGAAAATGGCAAATTCTTGTCGAGATAATCAATTAGGTATTGAACAAGTCCATTCCAAAAATCGGTATGGAGGTTGCGTCCGAGGATGAAATCCTAAAGTGATGTCGAGCCTGGTTGATCGAGGTTGAGCCTTCTACTCCGCCGTCGCACCATTACAATCGAGAATGGGATGGAGAAAGGTTTGGAATATATGGCAGATGGGTTGAACTCGGATCTTAAGCATTGTTATTAGAATCTCGATCAGGGTCTTTAGAATCTTAAGATCTTACGATCCTACTCAGGAGCCCGATCCGAATCTATGCATAGAATCTTTTTTGTGTAGAATCTGCTATAGGAACTTTAGAATCTTAATGGATCTATAGGATCTTACGATCCTACGCGATCTAATGATCCTATTTTTATTAACAATATGTATTTTTTAAAACATTTGTTTTGTTTCCTTGGATGATTTTAAGGTATTTAAATGTACACATTCATGTACGAAATGTGAAAAATGGCTTAGAGACAAATGTCTAAGGTCGTATGTATAGCTTTTTATGTCTTGAAACCAAAATATATGGTGTAACTAACATTTTTCCCCTCATTCTAGAACTTTAAATTAGGGCATTTTGTTACATATATTTTTATATTTTATTATTTAATTATATTTCGAGGATCATACAATTCCCTAATGGGATCTTATGATCCGATTCACTGACCCTATTGTGATTCGATCCTAGAATCTCGATCCTAATAACCTTGATCTTAAGATAGCCATCGGGGTTCGAGTGGGGCTAGTGTTTGGAACTGAACGCTCACGTGAAATTGGTCGACAATACAGTTAATGAGGGGATTTTCAAAGGATCGATCGGTGAAAAGATTACGAGACATGGCTACTTGGATAGCATTTTGGGGGTAATTACACAAGTACAGAGTATAGGCCCCAATTTCCAAATGAAGAAGAAAGGGTGGGTGTATCTTATCCGATACGATATCGGCATATCGGGTGAAAATATCGGTCAACGTGATATATCGGGTCAACGCCGATATATCGGGTCAATATCGGTGATATATCGGGGATATTTAAAATTGCCAACTATTATAAGACAACTTTAGCCTTTATGACCCGATATATCGGGTCAATATCGGCGATATATCGGGGATATTTAGCATTGCCAACTTTGATAAGGTAACTTTAGCCTTTATGAATGAAGTTGTTTTTATTTTGTGAAGTTTATTTGGTAATTTTGTATTTTAAGTATTCATTTTTCATGTGTATTTTTACATTTTGAAGTATAAATATAATATTTATAATAAAAATGATCAAAATCGATAAATCCGATATATCCCGATATATCATTTTTACTCCTAACCGATATAACCCCGATACCCGATATTTAGAACCTTGGCTGCAATCCAGATCTATAAGAGCAAGCCCAACAGCTCTTGTAAAATTTCTCTAAAATAGAGATGAAAATACCAAAATTTCTAAAAATTTTACACTCAAACCACAACAACTTCTCTATCATACAAATTTCTGCATTTATTATATATTATATAAATATAGAAATCTCTAATATAATAAATGCATTTATTATGAAAATCAAGTAAAAACAATAAAATCTAAATTATGAGACCAAATAAATCAAAGTGAAATCAGTGAATAATCCACCAAAATTGAACAACAATTAGTTGAAGAAATCAATTTACTAACAATGGAACAAGGCAGTACGTAAAGCTAGGAGCAAGATGGCATTACTCAAAATCAAGCAAAAATATTAATAGAACACAAGCAATATATAAGACTTTAACTTGCAGGAATAAACAAAATACAACAACAAGGCTAGATGTATTAGTCACGAACAACTAAACAAGGCAGTAAATGAAAAGAAGCATTCGAAAGGATGTACGCAAGGGAGCAATCTATGATAGATGAGGCAACCCCAATTCAATTGGCGTGTTCAAATTCTGAACCGAAGCCGAATTCCCACAGGTCCTGTAGGCGAGGTAAAGCTCCTACATCCTCCTAAACTCCAAGGAGACACATACCATGTGGAGAAGACATTGAATCCCATGGCTGATGATCCATAGCCTGATTGGAACCGACGTGGTTTCGTGCCTACTGATGACCAATACAACGAGCAAGGCCACCAAGAGGAGCGTGTTCCAAACGAGGTCAAGGACGATGATCGGGCGAGAGTAGGCCCATGCGCTCTACCGCTCCTCGATCTGCTCCACGCCACAGCAGCTTGCCGCATCCTCATCCCGACGCGGCGTATAATGTGTGCGGAATCAACAGAGATTCGGAAGCAATGGACAACAAGTGAAATCAACTCAGAAACAATCGAAATTCATAAGCGAAATCAACCAAAGAGCGAAGTTTGGAGTAAGTGAAATCAATTCAAAATCGAAATTTAGAAGGGAAATCAACTCAGAAGCAAGTTGGAGGATTTAATCAATAAATCCAATGCAGGGAGGAGTGCTTATTGAATTATACAGATCAATTTTCTTCTTGCAAATTTAGAGAAATTTTTCCTCTTTTCACCCCTTTCTCTATTTTGCAGATTTCTTTTCTTTAAAATCCTTCCTTTTCTCTATTTTGGCTTAACTGTTGGGCTTACTCTAAGGTGTACGACAAATTTTATTTTAAATTTTGAATATCAAAATTTAACTTTTTAATTATGGTTTTTAATACGTAGAGTCCCAGATCTCAGATTTCCAAAACAAACTACCTTGGGGAGATATTACGAATAGTGAGAAAATGAAACTGGAAAGATTAGAACACAAAAAACATAGGCTTATAGACTACAATTACAAATTCTGGAAACAACGAGCCAAAACAAAACACCTCAACCTTTCTGATAGAAACACAAAATTTTTCCAGTTCTCGGTAAGAATTAGAAACTTAAAACAAATTACTACCACCTTTGTCACAAAACAAGGCCAAACTATCTCGGAACCTGACAACATAGCTGGCCATATTACCAAGGAGATGTCGGAAATGTTTATTGGTAATCAATAAAGAACCATTGATCCCCAGGAGATCTGGAATATTCAACCACAAATTACGAATGATGAAAATATGAGCCTAATAGCCATTCCAACCTCATCTGAAAACAAAAGAGTAATAGATGAAATGGCAGAAGACAAAACCTCGGGACCTGATGATTATCCTCCAGAATTCTACAAAAAATATTGGCACATTGTAGGAAGTTCTCTCTGTAAAACGGTCAAATCCTTTTTTCACTCTGGACACCTTTTATCTGAAATCAATCAAACTTTTATAGTCCTTATCCCAAAAATAGACAACCCATCAAACATAAATCACTATCGACCGATCAGTCTCTGTAATACGATCTACAAGGTCATCTCCAAAATCCTAGCCAATAGATTAAAGCCTATCCTCTCAAAAATTATCAACCCATTCCAAGGAGCCTTTCTGGAAGGTAGATCAATCCAAGATAATACTCTTATTGCCCATGAAATCTTTCACAGCTTCCATAAACAAAAAGGCAGAAAGGCTTGGATGGCCTTAAAGCTAGACATGGAGAAAGCGTATGAAAAAATTAATTGGAGTTTCATACAAACCGTACTAAACAAATTTGGATTTCACCCAAGATGGATTGATTGGGTAATGAAATGTATCTCTTCCACTACCTTTTCGGTCTTGGTTAACAACAGATCGGGCAAGCAATTCAACCCAAACAGAGGTATAAGGCAAGGTGATTCTATAGCCCCTTATATTTTTGTAATAGTCATGGAAAGTCTTGCTAGAGAATTACATAAGGAAGCTCTTATTGATGATTCCCTGGTTGGCATCAAACTAACTAAAGATGACACACCTATACCTTTCCTCACATTTGCAGATGACACGATCATCTTTGCAAAAGCAGCTCATACAAATCTTAACACAATACAAAACATGATAAACAATTTCTCCAATCTCTCAGGCCTGATGATAAACTATAACAAAAGCTCTATTCAATTCTCAAGAAATGTTAACCAAAACCTAGCGAGGGATCTAGCACAAAGTATGGGCATTCCAAATTCGAAAACCCTCAAAAAATATCTAGGTATACCAATCCTAAATGGACGTATAAAAAATAATATGTTTGAAGAAGCAATACAAAATCTTAAAAAACAGTTATCGAAATGGAAGGCCTCTACCCTATCCCAAGCAGGTAAAGCAGTTCTTATACAAGCAAATCTGAGTTCTAAAACAAACTACCTAATGCAAAACTTTCTGTTACCAAAAGGTATTCTAAACCAGATTAATCAAATAAATAAAAACTTCTTCTGGAATAAGCTCAACTCTGAAAGGAATACACCCCTGATCTCATGGGATAAAATCTGCAAAAGCAAACATCAAGGTGGGCTAGGCATTAGGAAAGCGGAAGAGCTCAATGAGAGCCTTCAAATGAAACTTCTCTGAAAAATCTACACAAATGAAAACAATATCTGGGCACGAGTTATCAAAGAGAAGTACCTAAGAAATCAAAGAATCCAACAAAGAACAAACCAGGACACCTCCTGGCAATTTGGAAGACTTCTCTCCATCCGGGAAAAATTTGAAAAAGGACTCTTATGGCTAGTAGGGAATGGTCAATCTATCAATGTTTGGAATGATCCTTGGATCCCAAACATAAGGCTAACAAATTTTCTAAATAACCATGATCCAAATATGAAGGTTAGTGATCTCATCTTAAATGACAAAACATGGAATACCCAACTAATTAGCAACATGTTTCCATCCAACATTCAGAATGAAATTCTCAAAATCTATATCCCAGATTGGCATGTCCAAGATAAGCTTATATGGAAACCCGACCCCTTTGGAAACTTCTCCACAAAATCGGCCAAGAAAGACCATATTAAGAAATGAAGAACGGGTAATAGGAAACCACAAATGGATTTGGAACCTATGTCTACCACCAAGACAAAAAAATTTTCTTTGGAAAGTCATGTCAGATGGCCTCTCAACGAAAGAACGCCTAAATGTTGCCTATGCAATCAAACAAGTGAAGACTTACATCATCTCCTCTTCGGATGTCAATATACGAGAGAAGTAATCGCCCATTACGAACAAATTTCAAAGACTTATTTTCAACTCCTTAACAGAGATGGTAACCTAATCAACATAGAACAAGTCAAAGAGGACAACCGTAATTTTAATGATATAGTCTTCATATGGCTTGCCATTTGGGAGGCTAGAAACAATCACATCTTCAAAACAAAACATATAACCCCTCCGAACATAGTAGCTCAAACTGCTATCTTTGCAATTAAAGAATGGAATTATGCAAAACAGGAAATCACCAAGCCAGGAAGAAAGAAGAAGAGATCAAGAGCAAAGTGGACCAAACCCCAAACATCTATCTATAAAATTAATATAGATGACTCTGTGAAACCCGCGGGCGCCTGTCAGGTGGGGGGAGTTATCCGAGACTCTCAGGGTCATATTAAGGATATTTTTTACGAGGTAACGGAAAGAGGAAGTATCCTCCAAATTGAAGCCTATGCTATTCAAATAGGAATGGAGCACGCCCGAAGATTAGGTATAAGAAGAATTGTTATTGAAGGAGATAACCAAGAGATTATAAAGGCAATCAAGGAGGGGAAGAACACAAAGTGGGAAGTCTTACGTCAAGTACAACACATCAATCAGCTGAGAGAGCACTTTGATCATGTCGAATTCAACCACTGCTACAGAGAAGCTAACAAGGTTGCAGACTATATAGCTAGAACTGATATCATTACGAATAGGAATACCATCCCTTTTAACAGGGAACTTTGTACCATCATCCTGATCTAGGAAGTGAATTACATTTTATGTAATTCTCCCTAATATTTGCTTACTGTACAAAAAATATAAAAAAAACTAATAATTTTATTATTTTTAATTAGATAACTAATGTACATGTGGACTAATAGAAATGATGTAAAAGTGAAGGTTACATTATAGGTAATAGGTGATCCGAACTACCCTACGTATGACACAAAATTAAATGTATTAAATCTTTATAATAAAAAATTCCAAAAAAATATATTTATATTATAAATAACTAATCAAAAATATATTTAAAAAATTCCAAAAAATATAGGCTTCACGAATGCGGATGCTCTTACATCCCTATTGAAGCCGCTATTGCTTCACAGTCATCAACTCAAACCTCAATTTGTCTGACTTTAGGTCATCTCCCATGGTAGGCTAAAAATTGGGTTTTAGCCTAATTTTTCTCCCACCCTAGGCCAAAACCTACTTTAGCCATTTTGTTTTTGGCCTATTTCTAAAAGAAAGGCCAAATTTGGCTTCCTCTTTTAAAAGGCTAAATGATAAATAATACAATTATAAACTTATATATTATATAGTTATGATTTTTAATTAAAAATAAAAGTTGTAGTATTGTAAAGATATTCAAGAGTTCTTCAATATGAATATAATATTTGACATATTTAAATTATCATTGCATAAATGATATTTATAGAAATTGACTTTAATCTTTTTTATTATAGATTCATCAAAATTATAATAAAAAATAAATATTATGTTGCTTAATGTACTAAAGATAGAATCGAATGACGGAAATGATATGTGAAAGTTCTAAATTATATTAGTATTTATATGAAATTTAGCCTACCAAAATTGGCCTACGGTGGGAACAACAAAGTCGTATAATAGGTCAAAAAAGAATATTCTATAGAATATTCTCTTTTGATAGGCTATTTCCTCTAGCCATAATGGCTTACGGGGAAAGATGCTCTTAGACCTCTTTTGGCTGACCTCATTTCAGCACCCCTACTTTAAACGGCATAGAATCGGATCATTGCTACCCCTAGTCACGATCACAAGAGTGTAAAGATCCATCCCTAACACATTTTACACAACATTTCACAATCGATAGAATAAAATGTAATTAACCACGAAACCAAAAAAGAGAACATAACCATAGCGCGTAGTACGATTAGAAATCCCAAAAATTTCATACGGCAAACCAAACAATGCAAGAACTAAACAAAAGTAGTTACATTAATCTACGCCACGATTACATATTTGATCATTCGCCCATCCTATCCAGCTTCTTGGCGATCTTCCAGCAAGCATGAGATTCGACACAAGCATTTTCAATCTGTTCATAGCTAAGCGTTTTGGCCTCCCAATCACTCAGCACGACGGCCTTGCCAGGCTTCTTGATCTTCAGCCCCGCCACAACACTCGCCAGCTCCTTAATTCCCGGCTTCCGCGACAACCGCAACTTGGGCTGATCCTCAGCGGCGACCTCCGCGATGTCGCGGTGCCTCCGGATGACGAGGCCGTGGTGCTTGTTCAGCCCCGCCACGGTGTCCTCTACATCGATCCCGCAGAAAACGTACCTCATATTGTGAAGGAGCTTCCTGAGGGATTTTGGGATGTTGTCGGTGTGGGATAGCTGGACGATGAGGCATTTGTAGCCCACGCAGAGGTGGATGGTGGCCGCCGTGGCGTCGAGGCCCACCAGTATGCCCTGCTTGTGTCGCGGGTAGTCCGCTGAGAGCCCGCAGATCCAGGTGTTGACGGTTTGGGCGTCGGACGCCACTGTTGCGCGCACATATTTGAGGCCGATTTCGAGGTAGTGCTCGGAGTTGTCTTTGTCCTCCATTTTCAAGGGTAATGTACTAATGTGTATGCGTTTGAGATCGGCGAAGGTTGGATATGTGTATTTATAAGTCGAGATGTTCAGGTGATGGGAGATGAAGGGGCTCATTGGTTTGTGTAATTAGTTAATCGAGGCTGTTAAACTCGGTTGGTCCTGGTGCGGGTCAAGACGCTGGAGGGAGGTCGTGTGTGCGGGCCCACATATGGGAGACTCGAACAACACATAAACCCGAGCGGGGTTCCATCTCAAAACCAATTGGCAATGAGAGGAGTAGCCCACCAACCTTATATTTTTGTTCAAGTATTCTCTAAATTACCGATGTGGGACAACCACCATTCCAACACGCCCCCTCAAGTGCAACGGCATTTTTAGCCAACAAGTTGCACTTGCCACATGCGCTTATATGGGAACCAATGCCCGCGACATGCCACAAGGCCAGCCAGCGACCCCACCAATCCGAAGACCGAAACTAGCCGAACCCGGCTCTGATACCATGTTAAACTCGGTTGGTCCTGGTGCGGGTCAAGACGCTGGAGGGAGGTCGTGTGTGCGGGCCCACATACGGGAGACTCGAACAACACATAAACCCGAGCGGGGTTCCATCTCAAAACCAATTGGTGTTAGGTGGGGTAGCCCACCGGCTTATATGCAAGCCGGCCAGCCAATTAAGACCAGATTAAATTACGGTGGGTAATATACGACGTGGGGGGGCCACGCACGCCCAAACGCATCACGCGCACCAACCAAGCCGAGCACACAAACCGAGTTGGGTTCCATCCTAAAACCAATTGGCAATAGAAGGAGTAGCCCACCGACTCATATACTAGGGCTTGATATGTTCAACTTTCCGATGTGGGACACTTTTGGTCACATTCACATCTCAACACGCCCCCGCAAGTCCAACTAGGAATGATCATCTAGTTGAGACTTGGACAACTGGGTAACCCAGACTAGGATCGACACGGGCCGTTAGGCTAACCGCTCTGATACCATATCAAAGTCCGACTCGGATCGATGACTGGGGGTCGTGTGCACGGGCGCACATGCGCTAGTAGCCTAGCACACAAGTCGAGTGAGGTTCCATTCTAAAACCAATTGGCAATGAGAGGAGTAGCCCACCAACCTTATATTTTTGTTCAAGTATTCTCTAAATTACCGATGTGGGACAACCACCATTCCAACAGAGGCGTTTGTAGGTAGTTGAAGAGTCTGAAATTGGAATTGAGGGGATTAATTAAAATTTATCCTGCAGCGGGTATATGAAACGCATCACCTGCCAGAGAAAAATTAATTATAGCTTCGCATGAACATGCATTATTGATTTAATCGGTTTGTTACATCCATAACCATTTCGGAATAGCTCATCGAAAAAGACTTATAGATAGTACTCACAAGTCTCCATTTCAAACCCCAGAATTACCGTTCTTTATTTACCAATTAAAGGTTTGTTACATTCAAAAATTAAGCTAGTGAGTCCTGTCCGGACGAGTCTAAATAGCTACGGAGTAATGTGTTGTTCAGCTAACACAAATTAAATAATGTCAAAGACACTCAAAAGATCGACTCATCAATCTCTCAAATATCATCCAAACTAAACTCTTAAGTGGCTAAAACACTAGCAGATCGAGGAGTAAAAATAATCAATCGTCACCTTCTAATACATCTCAATATTCTTCTGTTATCTTATACCCTTTGAATTGATAAATAAAGAACGGTCATTTCGGGGTTCGAATCGAGGATCTATGGGTATTACATGTTGGGCCCAAAGCCCATTTGTCCAGCCCATCAATGAACTCATCATCATTGGAAGAATTAAAAGACATATAGTATTTTCTTTGCCTTTTGGCTTGTTCTGTACGAGCGAAAAGAAGGAGCAACAATAGCTTTCCATTGTTGAAAGCTGAAAGTGTGAGCCCCATTTTAGGAGCACAAAAGTGAGGAGGGAGAAAGAAAAAAGAGGGGAAAAGTTGTGAGAAAGTGAGTGGATCTTCCTTGTCTCACCCGGGTCTTTTTCACCTCGAGTTCTCGGTAAGCCTACTCGTGTTTGTCGGCTTTTATTCTCTCGTTTAGAATCTCTAATCTTTGTGAAAATGGTGTTGTACCAATTCGAGTGAAATTGGTGGTGATCTCCTTGTGTGAGATTTGTAAGTGGCATGTGAACACTTGTATCCATTTCTGTTGATTAGTGGATTTTGGTGCTCGTAGCGGGCGACGGTGGTTTTTGATCCTCCGGGTTAGGGAGGGTTTTCCACTTAAATCGTTGTGTTCTTTCTTGTGTTTGTTTGTGTGCTTGTGTTGCTTGGTTTGATTGTATTTGAGGTTCCGTAAATTTGTGAACTTGGTTATCAGCGGGATTGTAGCTTGAGCTGCTAGGTTCCCGATTCATTTCTGCATTTGGGTCTTGTCGATCCCAACAAGTGGTATCAGAGCCCGATTGCTAGTTTGGAAGCGGAAATGACGACTAAGTCAGATGATTTTGCTGGTACGATGATCAAGTTGACATCTTCCAACTACTCGATTTGGAAGTCGATAATGGAGGATTTGTTGTACTGCAGGGATTTGTATGATCCGATTAAGCTTGGGTCTAACAAGCCGACTGATATGTCTGAAGGAGACTGGGAAAAGCTACAACGAAAGTCTGTGGGAACCGATAGACAATGGGTTGATAACAATGTCTATCACCATATAAGCAACGAAACTGATGCACAGGTCTTGTGGAAGAAGTTGGAATCCATGTATGAGAGAAAGTCTGCGCATAGTGACAAGAGGAAAACCTGTCGTTGTTCTTGCCAAAGAATACTCAAACTCACAACTAGTATAGTGTGTAAGCAAGAGATCGATCCACAGGGAAATCTATTCAATTCAAGTATCAATTCTAATCGCTAGTAAGAATATGGGGGGTTTTTGGGTGTGAAAAAGGTCCGCCTTTTATCAAAGCGGAAGTAAGTAAACAAAGAAAATTGGTTTTAGAATGCAGTGGAGAGAATTTGGTTCACCTATGATAACTCCCTCCCTTGATGAAAATTGGAATAAATGTTTCAAAGGCTTTGACAGGATGTTTGTGTCAAAGGCCTTGGAGCGTTAACAGTTGATGAAATACAAAACCTATCTTATTAGTCCGAATATTATGTAATCTTATTATATACTTCCTTTATATTATATATATGTTTGACTAACCTTTTCAGGAAGTATTTCGAGATTATATCTTTCCTTTAGTACATATTGAGGAGATCAAATTCAAAATAGATCATGGCTTCGGAGTATCCATAAATAGAAGATTCAAGATCAAGCCTGGATTTGAAAGAGCCGTTGATGAAGATCTGGTGTTGAAGATCCTCACTCTCCATGCTCTTATATAAAGGAAAGAAAGAAGAAGACAGAGATAACAAGTGCTACACGAGCTTTCGTTCATTCAAGCAAGATCTGTCTTCCAAGTGTCTCTCTGCTAAGCGCTCAAGAGTTTGTTGTTTATTTCAAAGCCTTTGAGAGTCACTGTGAGCTTATAGGATATATTCATTTATAGTGTTACTCGAGAGTTTATAACTGGGGAAGTTGCAATAGGCTATTGATTTGTAAGAGTAAGAGGATTGTACTAGATAGCTGAGAGAGGTGGGGCTCTTCTAGATTGGTCGAGGACTCCAAGGGAACGTGGGTTGACTAGATTGCAATTGTATAGGAGAGAGGCTTCTCGGTGAGCTATTAGGATCCTAAGCTAAGCGAATCAATAAAGCCTTTTGAATCCTAGGGTTGTGGAAGAACCCTAGGCGGGGACGTAGGCCAAGTTGTGCTGAACCTCGTAAACAATTACTTGTGTTCTTTACTTATTGCTTTACCTTATTTCCGCACTTGGTTCGATTGTCTAACTTTGTGATTCAGGTTTAATCTCAAAGGTTTTGGTACAAGCTCCAAAAGTCTTGAAATTTTCTACGAAAAACGGGCATACTCTATTCAACCCCCCTTCTAGAGTATCTTTATATTACTTTGTTTTACATTATCGAACCTTCAACCTACAATTTGTCACTTCAATTGATGAATTCGATCCTTATTTCAGCCTCTAGTTCTTGTCTTTTCCTGTCAATGTCCTTGTCCAGATCTTAGGTAAATTACTAGTCCTACGAGTCATAGCAACCATTATCTCTAAATAATCCTAACACGGTTAAGATTTAACCTAGAGATAGCATTAAAAATATGAATTAACCAAGGTACATGCAATATCAGGCTACGAGTCGATATTTAACATATATTCAACTTCCTACACATCCAATTAGTCCTACGAGTCCTAAAGGGATATGATTGCCACTTGGGTTAAGGTTCGCTACGAGGAATCTACAAAACCCTAAAAATTGAATGAATGTACTCTAACTAGTCGGCCAGGCCAGAGAGAATAAAACACATTCAAGCAATTAAGTACAAAGAAGTCAAAACATTGTAATATGAATAAGAACTAGATTAAGAAACTCAAAATTCAACAATCAAAGATCCAAACTGTAGGCGAAACCTCGAGAGTTTAGTTGCTCATGCTCAACGGCGCTCTCAACAATGGAATAAAGTGCATAAAGTGTATGAAAATAATAACTAGAAAAGCCTTAAATATTCTTTAGAAAGTCAGCCAAAGAATAAATAGTCCGAAATGCCCAGAAATTGTGAACCTAAATAGTCCACAAATTCTTGGAGGACAACAAACTTATGATCTTTCAACAAGAGCTTCACAAGACTTCACAATTCACATATGAAAATAACTAGAAATAAAACATCCTCTTGTGTAAAGCAAAAGTCCAAAAATAAAAACTAGAACCCAAAATGAAATAAATAGTGCTTGGTCAAATAACGTAAAACCAAGTACCAATATCAAATGCAATATAACCCTTATTTCTCCCAAATATGTCTAAAGGCAACACCATGCTCAAGTAGCACCACCGGTCGGATAACTCCTCTGCTCACCACTAGCACCTGCAACTGTACCATTGTACAGTTTCAACACCAACAAACAAAAACCCGGAGTTAGTTGTTGGAATCACCATAAATATCAAGATAAACTAGGACCCGCACCCAAAAACACTAGTTTGCAAGTGAATCGGTCGAAATGCGACCTATAACCCTCACAACTCCATCTAGCAGACCATTTGCCGTCTTTCACCTCTTGAAAAAATAGACTAATTGCATGGGAATAATGAGGTATGATACCTCAAGTCATCATTCATTCATCCATTCACCACAAAAATATATATAATGAAATACGTACAGTAGCATAAGGTACATCAAAATAGGATAGAATTTCAACCACCCGTAGGCTCGACCGATAAACGACGCCCGTAGGCTCGACTTGGTAAACGACGCCCGTAGGCTTGCAACGCCTCACAGGCTCGACCTTACTACACAACGCTCCTAGGCTCGACCCGATAACCATGATCACAAGTACCCTTACCAATCAACCAAACAAAGATCTATATATTATATATATTGAATTGCAAGCCAAATTAACCATCAAGTTCAGCAACAAGCTAAGCAAGTTCAGAGAACTTACTTGCACCGGACACCTCCTTGACTCGAATCTCCTAGGTTGTGTCGATTAGGAACCTAGACATGCGATAATCACCGTTAACAACACATTCTTAATGAACGCACTCACGACCCGATCGATCTCTGCCTACAATTCTAAGTTTAGCATGCTAAATTCCCAATTTGATTATGTATGACCCAAATTCATCATGTTCGTACAATTACTCACACCTTTTACATAAATCACCATTAAACACCCCAACTGATGCCCAAGACTAATATCAATTCAAACACTTACCACCGATTGCAAATTGAGGAGATCGAATGCCCCTATAACGCTAATGACGGCCGCCGCCTTTCCACTTCAACTACGGAGGACTTCCAGAAGAAAAACTAATTAAAACCCCTCTAGGTCAACTCCTGCCCTTCTTTTATACCTATATAAATAGATATATTCTAATTAAACCTGAATAATTCTACTAATCTCCTAAGTCAATCTTTGACCGATAAATCCTTAATTCCCCCCCATGCCCTCTTTTAAATATTTGTTCCAATAATTTTCCGTAACACCCCCATCCTATGACTCCAGCTATATATTCCAATCACTATATTTCTACTAAACTGATAATTATTATCGCATGTTTACTAGCTAAGAGTCAAGGAGAGTCGTAAATGTAATTGAAATCACAGAGTCCTATAAAATAAGTCTATAGCCCACACACCTATACCAAGTAATAGACTAAGGTAAGGTTTAACATAATTACCAGGGATTACAAAGCGCTCAAGAGTTTGTTGTTTATTTCAAAGCCTTTGAGAGTCACTGTGAGCTTATAGGATATATTCATTTATAGTGTTACTCGAGAGTTTATAACTCGGGAAGTTGCACTAGGCTATTGATTTGTAAGAGTAAGAGGATTGTACTAGATAGCTGAGAGAGGTGGGGCTCTTCTAGATTGGTCGAGGACTCCAAGGGAACGTGGGTTGACTAGATTGCAATTGTATAGGAGAGAGGCTTCTCGGTGAGCTATTAGGATCCTAAGCTAAGCGAATCAATAAAGCCTTTTGAATCCTAGGGTTGTGGAAGAACCCTAGGCGGGGACGTAGGCCAAGTTGTGCTGAACCTCGTAAACAATTACTTGTGTTCTTTACTTATTGCTTTACCTTATTTCCGCACTTGGTTCGATTGTCTAACTTTGTGATTCATGTTTAATCTCAAAGGTTTTGGTACAAGCTCCAAAAGTCTTGAGATTTTCTGCGAAAAACGGGCATACTCTATTCAACCCCCCTTCTAGAGTATCTTTATATTACTTTGTTTTACATTATCGAACCTTCAACCTACAATTTGTCACTTCGATTGATGAATTCGATCCTTATTTCAGCCTCTAGTTCTTGTCTTTTCCTGTCAATGTCCTTGTCCAGATCTTAGGTAAATTACTAGTCCTACGAGTCATAGCAACCATTATCTCTAAATAATCCTAACACGGTTAAGATTTAACCTAGAGATAGCATTAAGAATATGAATTAACCAAGGTACATGCAATATCAGGCTACGAGTCGATATTTAACATATATTCAACTTCCTACACATCCAATTAGTCCTACGAGTCCTAAAGGGATATGATTGCCACTTGGGTTGAGGTTCGCTACGAGGAATCTACAAAACCCTAAAAATTGAATGAATGTACTCTAACTAGTCGGCTAGGCCAGAGAGAATAAAACACATTCAAGCAATTAAGTACAAAGAAGTCAAAACATTGTAATAGGAATAAGAACTAGATTAAGAAACTCACAATTCAACAATCAAAGATCCAAACTGTAGGCGAAACCTCGAGAGTTTAGTTGCTCATGCTCAACGGCGCTCTCAACAATGGAATAAAGTGCATAAAGTGTATGAAAATAATAACTAGAAAAGCCTTAAATATTCTTTAGAAAGTCAGCCAAAGAATAAAACAAAAACCCTAATTAAAGTCCAATTTTGAACGGCGTGTTTCTGCGAGGGCCGCGGGGCAGCTAACCCAGGCCGCGGGGCGGCCGGCGATCAGCGAAATCGCTCGTCAGAGGTTCGGGCCGCGGGGCGGCTAGCTTGGCCGCGGGCGGCTTTACTGTTCACAATGATTTTTCTGTTTCGAATTTGGTCTCGATGTCAACACGAAAGTTGTAGATCTCGAAGAGAGCTTTCCAACGCATGGTTATAATAGTCAATCAAACCACCGAGGCCTCCAGAAAGTGCGAAACAAGTTCAGCATGTCTGACGACAACTTTTGATGACTTGTTATTCACTTAGGCTCTCGAAATTCGACTCCGCTCTCGTGCTCTTCACTTTTCTTCCTCAACTTGAATCTTCCTTCATCCAAGAGTCTCCCAATTCCTCGTCGGATCCACATTTACCTGAAATTAATCATAAAATTGCATAGATTCCGACTCTTCCAACACCACAGGTAAACATGTAATTGTAACTAAAATATGCACTATTCACAATTAAATTATGCTAAATGCATTCTATAATGCAACACTAATTATGCTCTATCACATAGAAAAACCTTTGTGATAAGGAAGCTTGTAAATTTGAAGTACAAGGATGGAAGGCCTATAGCTAAGCACTTGAGTGAGTTTCAGGAGCTTGTAAATCAGCTGAATACTATGAAGTTGGTCCTAGATGACGAGTTGCAGGCCTTATTACTTCTTAGCTCTTTGCCTGACACTTGGGAGACTCTGGTGGTGACCATTAACAACTCTGCACCGAGTGGTGTTGTGTCCTTATCGATCGTGAAGGATAGTCTCTATAATGAAGAGACTAGGAGAAAGGATATGGGCACAAGCACCTCACATGCTTTGGCCACAACTGTTGAAGAAAGGTTCAGAGGAAGAAGCAGAGACAGAAGAGGTCGTGGAAAATCCAAAGGGAAATCGCAAAAGAGAGATGCGTCCCAAGGCAAAGAAAAGTCTGTCTGTGAAGGAGAAGGCGACGACGGTGGTGGAGGAAGATGGTGACATACAAAGGCGTATCCAACTTCAGGTGTTCTGGTACAGAGGCGGCATACAAAGGCCGCTTCAACCGGCCACCTCGGATCTCTCTATTCTCCTTCCGTCAATGGTGAATTCAGAGAATCCAATTAGATGCTCCCTCCATTCTGGTACAGATCTGCAAGCGTGGTGTATCAATCAATGAGCTCCGACTCTCTAGCACAGCATTTGCGGAAATGGCGGAAATCTAGACCGATCTGAGCAACAGATCTTCTTCGGAGATGACGAGGAAGAGCAACGATGGCCAGAGATTCGGCCGAACTCCTGCATATTCTTTTGAATTTGTATCTCCATCCTCTGCCTCCAATGGCGTCTCCGGCAATTTCAACAAGGAATTGATTGCTTCGTCGCCGATCGATTGAGGTGCGCCGTTGACATCAATTCTTCTTCGATCAATTGCTTCTGCATATTGTTGAAATCAGAACTCCATTCTCTCTCTTTCTCCTAGCAACTGGCCATCTCATAGTTGTTCTGTACACCTTCCTTTCAATCCAATTGGTAATTTGTCTCCGATTTTTGATTTTCGCCAGCTTCGATTTAAATTGACAAATACTTGTTTTTGTTTCCTATAAGGATGATTAAGTTCTTTTGTTTTTTGAATGGATTAGGTTTTGGATGATCCTAGAAATGAATTGAATATTTCAAGAAGAACCATTTTTTGATTGTATTCTTATTATTTGGTCTGAAATGGATTAGATTTAAACACTTTTTTTTATCTGAAATGCTGAAATGCTGAAATTAATTCTCATTAGCGAAATTCGTTATGTTGAAATGCTGAAATTAATTCTTAAATATATGATTTGCATAGTTTTATTGATATGTAATAAAGAGTATGAGTGCTGAAACCGTGGTTTCGGCATCAGCAACAGTGCTGAAATCGGGGTTTCAGCATCAACAACAGCAAATTTTTTTGTGGGATCTGAAATGCTGAAATTACTCTTTTGATGAGGACTCTTAGTTTGATCCTTGAAATTGTTATTGCTGAACTTGATTAAAAACTAGAATTTGCTGAAATTGTTGTTGTTGAACTTACTTTAAATCTCCTTTAAAAGCCTCTTAGCTCAATGGTTGAGCGATGTGCTATGCGCAAATACGTGAGTTCGAATCCAGCATAGGCTAAATTTTATATCCCGTAACACGGTTTCAGCAACAATTTCAGCATCAACAACGTTGCTGAAATCGGGGTTTCAGCATCAACAACGTTGCTGAAATCGGGGTTTCAGAATCAACAACGTTGCTGAAACCGTGGGCTTAGTATCAACAACTTTGCTGAAACCGGGGTTTCAACATCAACAACAGTGGTGAAATCGGGATTTCGGCATCAACAACAGTGCTGAAGTCGGGGTTTCAGCAACGTGAAAAAAAAAAACAATAACGCGAAAAAAAAACTGTTGAAACAGAGGGTGGCACAGGGGTTTCAGCAACTCTGGAAACCCGAAAAAAAAAACGAAAAAAAAGCTGATGAAATAGAGGGTGGCACAGGGGTTTCAGCAACTCTGAAAATGCGAAAAAAAACGAAAAAAAAAGGGAAAAAAAACTGCTGAAACAGAGGTTAACACAGGAGTTTAAGCAAATTTATTTTAGGGATGGACATTTTGCTAATATAGAGAGAGTGGTGGACATTTTTCTAATAAACCCCAAAATTATGAACATCCAGGTAATTACCCAAAAAAAATTCAAACAATGGGTACAATCATCACGACAAGCTTTTTGATTTGTAAATATTGACTTTTTTGAATGGAAGCACACGGGCCCAAATATGGAGTGGCGGGTGAATTTCCTCGGGCCCACCAAAATTTAATTAAAAAAATAGAATATATATATATATGAGACGGGATTTGTAGGATACAGAATCCTCGTCACGCGTCCCGACCCACATCATTTTTACGGGATGAAATTCCTTTTTTTTTTTTCCAAATCCCACCGGGATCAAGACGAGACCAGGACGGGTGCGGGATTTGTGCCCACCCCTAAGAGTGCATATATGTGGATATAGCCACCCTCTTCCACCTGCTCATTGTGTAATATGGCACCTGAGGATGAAGTTCATTTGTTTCTAGAATGCCCTTTCATCCAAGCAATCCACCAACTCCCGTACCAAATCCAATCAAACATTGCATGTCTGATTGCACAATCCCGAGATATTAAGCCCATTCGATCTGCTCTAGGGAAGAACCTACAGTCTACTGATCTAACCAAACTCGTCTTTTCTTGGTGGACAACATGGTATATCAGGAACCAAAACATATTTCAGCAAACTGGAATGCCGCACAAGGATAGAGCCTTACGACTGATCCAATCTCATATTGATAACTGGAATAAAACAGCTGCTGCTGAGTCCGAGTTTGAGGATGACTTTCGCCCTATTCGGCGGTGCACTCATCCAAAGAACAGAAAACAAAAAACCATCGCTTGGCGCAAGCCTCCTCGGGGCATGTTCAAACTGAATTTCGATGGGTCTACTCTCCCTAATGGCGAAAGCACTGCGGGTGTTGTCATTAGGGACTGGGTCGGCCACCCAATTTCTGTTCAACACCTTCGACTGTGCAAACAAAAAACCACTGACAGCGGAGGCCCTAGCCTTTCAATTAGGGATACAACAGGTTCGGAAACTCAGTATAAAAAAGATCCATATAGAAGGTGATAGCAAGATAATCATTGATCATTTAAATAGGAAATCGAAATGCCCATGGGAGATCGAACTAATACTTTCGGATACACAAGTTCTGTTATCGACTGTGGAAGAAGTAGCTTTCTTCCATGTTCCTCGTATGGCAATAGAGCGGCGGATAAGGTTGCACACCTTAGCCACTCTGCCCGAGGAGTCGATGTTACAAATGATCCTGGTCTTCTTGACCTCATCCGCCAGGATGCCGTCGGGTAGGGCTTGCCCACCCGAATTCTTTCCTTATTAAAAAAAAAAAAAAAACAAAACAAAACTAGACAAAAGCTGCTTGCTTACCTGCTTCATGGACATTTTCGCATTGATTAATCTAGAACTGTACTATATACTCTAATCCTTATTTTGATAAAATAAATTAATAAACTAATTGTTCAAGTTTAAGCATAAATATACCATGGCAGTTCTGCAAATTCATTTGGGTCTGCACACCATTTCTCTCGTTTCCTCATAAATATCTCAATTCTCAAGCTTCTAACAGTAATTCTTTATTTCGATGCCAGTGAATTGTCTTGCAACTTGAGGTATACAGTACTCCTCTAATTTCTTTCTGGATCTTATTATATATGTTTATTTTTCCCAGTTACTTCGATCGCTATTTTCTCTGTTTAGTTCATGGCATATTTAATTACGTGTTCCTGTGCTTGATTAGCTTGTTTCTACTCCAATGTGCATGA
Organism: Persicaria maculosa; assembly: GCA_963922045.1. Classification (NCBI taxonomy): domain Eukaryota; kingdom Viridiplantae; phylum Streptophyta; class Magnoliopsida; order Caryophyllales; family Polygonaceae; genus Persicaria; species Persicaria maculosa. Next base: position 15,959,527 of record OY998253.1, read on the forward strand.
GAAATTTCACCACCCTGGTGAGGTTTAAGACTATCTTCACGAGTTACACACAAATCTTTTCACAATTTTGTCCTATAATGCATCTATATATGTTCGCTAACCCAACTTCTTAACTATTAACTATATACTTTAAAGCTTAAAAGTAGTGTGTAAATTTAAATAAAACAAAAGTCTAAATTAGTAGTTGTATCTGCAAACCCTTCTTCTTCCTCGTCTTTGCAGTTTGGGTGGGGTTGATTTAGGGTTCCCTGGTCAAAATTGATTTGGGGGTTTTCTTTTTCGACGTCAATTTCAGTCGATTCGATCTTGTTCCTCCCTCGGTTCAGCTGTGCTGTTCATTCTTGGCTCGGGTTGGCTCGATTCGGCTGCCCCTTGACCGATCCGTTTGGTCTTCAATGATTGAAGACCAAACGGATCGGCCAAGATTGAAGTTCAATCTTGGGCCCTTTTTGTTGTTCCCTTCTCTCTGGCCTTGATTCCTCGGCTCTGGACCCGATGCCTTTCTTTGGGCCCAAGCAACCAGCTGGAAAGAAAATACTCCGTAATTAAATCGGAAACATAAATATATACGGAGTATTTATTTATTTTCGTAATTATATATATAGATATATTAATGGAATAAAACTATGGCCTTTCTAAGGTCCTGAACAAAATTTCAAAATGATTTGATCAAATCCAGAAAGGATTGTACAAATTCCGAAAGAGCCTGAAAAATAACTTTATTGGCGCTTTTAGACGAGTGGTGTCTAGCTTTGCATCTGGCGACTCTAAGATTTTTTCTGCTTGGTTGGGGTTGTGGAATCCAGAGTCGGACTGGCTGGGATTCTTCTTCGTCGACGTCCTCGACTTTTGGAGAGTTGTTCTTCTTAGACCGTCTCACTTATACAAACAACACAATTTTGATGTTTTGTTTTGCAAAACCCACCACCAACTTTTTTTTTACTAGAATTTACAAACAGACCAATTCAATCGAGTCGATTTTGGATCAAAATCTGAAAAATTCCCCAAAAATGTCAAGATGGACCGTAAATTGTGGGTTCAAATTGTGTTTCCCATTTATTTAGTACAATCTCTGAACCATGATGCGGTTTTATTTTTATAAATAAAATCTTAATCTTAATATTATAAAATCTATATATATATATATATATATATATATATTCTAGATTAAAATGGTATTATCTGTTTGGGCCACATCAATTAATAAACCAATATAGTTAGGTAAAAACTTATCTTTTTAGATCAAATAATCTATAAAATATAACCTTATATCTTAATTGATAAATCTATCTAATATAATTTTTGATAGATACATCAAAAATTTATCACCGTCAATTTGGTAGATAAGTAGGGTTTTATTTTATTAAAAAAATAATATCAAAATAAAATTTTACAGCTAGAAAACTTATCGTCAACATTATCAAATTTGTTTTTGAATTAACTCAAAATTTTGAATATCAAAATAAAATTAACTCAAAGTTATACCTATAGGCGTACGTAAGTTGATACATAATTTGTTAATCTTCTTATAATTAAGTGTGAGTTATTAGGATTGTTGGGATTCATTAGTTTGATTTTATTTTATATATAAATAACGATCCCAATTTTTATGAACGTTTTTTTTATTAGATTTAATAGTATTATACTAGTATTTTATTTGAATGATATATAGTATATATGAATTTTGAATGTACGTATATTAATTCAAAGATTATATATTTACTTTATATGGAGTAGTTTTTTACATTCTAAAAAATAAAACTAAATTTAGTTATATATAAATTTATATATAAATTTGGTTTTATATATTAATTTAGTTTTTTTACATTCTAAAAAAATAACACAATTGAAGATAATATATTTACTTTATATGGAATAGTAATTTATATTAATTCAAAGATGGTTTATATAATAAAATTTATTAAAAAAATGCACAACGAGTGAGTAATAAAACTAATCTATCTATCTATCTATATACATATAATAAAACCGATGCATAACTTCCTATGTGGCACGTTGTGGTTGATTATTGGAACAAAAATTCTATTGTGGTGCGTTTAGTTGATTCTAGGAAAAAGAATTAATAAAATAATATGTTATCATAGTTTATAGAATCTATATACATATACATTTACTAAAACCGATGCATAACGTCCTATGTGACACGTTGTGGTTGATTATAGGGACAAAAATCCTAGGGGTGATTACCTCGATGTCCTAATTTTTTGCTTTTATTAGGAAAAAGTCTCCCACCACTTCCAAATTAGCTAAATGTCCACCGCCCCCCTCTGCCCATGTGCCCCCCCTCCCGTCTCATCATTTTTTTTTTTTGCGTTTCCAGAGTTGCTGAAACGGAATTGCTGAAACTTCTGTTTCAGCACATACGGTTTCAACAACCTCTTTTTCAGTTTTTTTTTGTTTCTTTTTCCAATTTTTTTTCGCGTTGCTGAATTCGCAGGTCCTAATGCTGAAACTCCTGTTTCAGCACATGCGGTTTCAGCAACCCTTGTTTCAGTTTTTTTATTTTTTATTTATTTTACCACATTGCTGAAACAGGGGTTTCAGGCTTTCAGCACATACGATTTCAGCATTCCTTGTTTCAATGTTTTTTTTACCGCGTTGCTGGCTGAAACGGAATTGCTGAAACCCCTGTTTCAGCACATTCGATTTCAGCAACCCCTGTTTTCAATGGGTTTTTTTTACCGCGTTGCTGAAACATGGGTTGTTGATGCTGAAAACCCGGTTTCAGCAAAGTTGTTGATGATGAAACCCCGACTTTAGGTGTTGAAATTGTTGCTGAAACCGGAGTTAATTTTTTTTCCTTTTTTTTTCCGGATCACCACTTCGATACCGAAGGTGTTGAAACCGGAGTTGTTTTTTTTTTCGCGTCACCACTTCGACACCGGAATTGCTGAAACCGGAATTTGTTTTTTTCAAAAATGCTAAAATGCTAAAATGTTGAAATAGTACCTCATACAATTTTATAAGAATTGATTTCAGCATACGAATTTTGCTAATAAATAATTAATTTCAGCATTTCAGATTACACAAAAAATCAAGAAGCAAATTATCTAAAAGTTTCAGCAAGGCAGATAAATATGCTGAAATTGCATAAACAACATTTGATATCCGACTTTGACCCCAACAGTTAATTAAGTTCAGCATTTCAGATCACAAAAAAATGCTGAAACTTGACTTCAGATCTGGAACTCGACCTTAGATCGCTACCTCGCTCTCGATCTGGAACTTGACTTCAGATTGCTCCCTTGGCTTCAATCGCCTTGCTTCAATCGGATCTGAGCGGGGGAGGAAGACCGATGATGAACAACAGAGAGGAATGGGAACACGAACATGATTAGGTTTTAGAGGTATTTATTGTGGACATTTTGCTAATTTGTCAAAAAACGTGACCATTTTGCAAATTCGTCCAAAAAAAGTGCCTATTTTGCAAATTTTTTCATTTAATTAAGCAATTACTAACGATATATAGTGGTAATTAAAGTTTAATGATTACTATATATAAATATAAATATATATATATATATATATATATATATATATATATATATATATATATATATATATATATATATATATATATATATATATATATATTGTAATACATCAAATCGGCATCGATCCTTCCCTGCTGATCGATCTTCCTCCATAGATTAGAAGGAGAAGAAGAGGCGGGGCTTGCTCCCCCGTAGGAGCCAAGTCAGAGTTTTTCGGCTATGTCAGGACCCTCTGTAACCCTAGTAGATCACCTATATATAATGGAATTATGGTTTGATTAGGGTTTACCTTGTAAATGACGATTATGCCCCTAGATCTTTTATGGAATTACTTTTGCTCTATCATATTCATATATATATATATTGAACACGATATTAAAGCAGAGAAAAACGCGTACAAGGTGCGGGTCACTGCACTAGTAATAATACTAATAAAACAACTGCGAAAGATGCCACATGGAAAATGCACTAGTAATTATCTTTATATACACTTTGATTAAAAGAATATTTTGAAAGATGGTTCGCACGAGTTTTTAATAGGAATCTTTTATGTACTCATAAGTAAACATATACAGTATTTCTTAAGATTTGTTTTTATTAGAATTACAAATTTAACCATAGAAAATGACAAATGTTAAATATACAAATTATGAAACAATAACAATTTATTTTATGAGTATGTAAATAATATATTCCAAATATATAAATATATAAAATTTAAAATTTTTTATTATTCAATTTTTATGTGAAAGATGTATTATATGTTGAAGAAGTTCGTGGTGACACGTGTCTTCTTCACCACAAATTTAGGACCTATATATGTGACACCATATTATTTAACAATCATAGGTGTCAAATTGTGGGGTTTTTATAATTTTAAATAAATAAGTAATTAATAGATAATTGATATATTTATAAATCTTATCCGATTGTTACATCTAACAAATTATTTGAGATTTTTTTAACGGATTCTGTGGCACGTTCATTAATTTCAAACAACATTTTTTTTATTTGTAATAAAATATCAATTTAGGGTCCGTTTGGAAAGGGGATATGGATATAGGATATATGCTATGAGTATGAGATATAGATATCAAGCTATGAGTATTGGGTATGGGCATGAGATTGATATCTATATCTTATATCGGTTGTTTGGAAAGGGTATATAGATATCGGAATTTTAAAAAAAATCCAAACAGATGCATTAGGGTTCTAAAATTCATCAGTTTTTAAACTGAGAATATGAGAAAGAACAAGGGACAGTGCAAACAGAAATTTCGAACAGAAGTTCCTCAATTTCGAACAAAAGTTCGGGAATCAATCTCTCTCCTTTTCGAACAGCAAATCCTAACAATAAATTCAACCAAAAGAAGATATGCAAAGCAATTTCGACAAAGATGTAAGTTTCTACAGAGATGCAAAGCAATTTCAATCAGAAGAAGAGATGCAAATATCAAACACAAATTTCGACAGGGATTTGAAGAGATGCAAAGCACATTTTCGACCGGAAATTTCAAATAAAGATTAGAGAAGAAGAAGAATGAGAAGGAGAAGGTGGAGAAGAACTGCTCAATTGCTCAGTCGTTGTTGCTCCCTATAGCCCCAATTGCTTCCGATATCAAAAGTTTTAAAAAAAACTTAGAATTAATATATGAGGATATATGATTGATGAAACATGAACTTGTGTTTTATTAATTAATTGAGCCATATATAAATTTGGTGATTTTATAAATTTTCTTTTAACAAGTGAAATGTTTTCTCCAATTTTTCATCACGAACTTTGTGTTTGAAAATTTTACTTAACCAAGTTTGAGTGTGTTTTTTAATTAATTGATGAAAGAACTTTTACGAGGTAAAATATGGGTTGCTACATGGGATAATTTTGATTTGTTTGAAAATTCTAAAAGCTTTTTCCACTCCCTTTAATTAATAAAAAAAACAAGGGTTTTGAAATAAATTGTACTTTATTTTCCCTTAAGTTTCATTTTAATCCAAAACTTCTACTGTAGTCTTTTTTTTTTGGGTGCAACTGTAGTCTTCTTTAATGTTTCTATATATTGACAAATAGTAGACATTAGTTTTGGAAACTATCGATCCCAATTTACCTTCACAAAGTCATTTTTCTTATTGTTTAACCACGATCAATACGAATCCTATATTTTAAAATTCATTTCCGATTTTCAATTATTTTTTAATCATCGCCCTAATTGTCTTTTTTTTTACACTCTAATACTTCATGGGTGATGTATTTCATTACATTTATTGGATTTAGGAGATACATAGAGAGGGAGAACAGAGGTGGTTGTTCTACTACAAAAGCTCATTTAATACTATTTCAAATCTCCATCAAACACTATACAAGTAAGTATTCAAATTCATTTTTAACTTATTGTAACTGTATCTTTTCTGTTTATCAAGATTTATTTTATATATATATGTAAGCTTAATATCTAACTTTCATCCAGTGATGTTCCATCATATGCACAAATAAGTCTTGCTACATACCACTATCATTGCCAAGGGCTATTTTTATTAGTAAAGGTAAGTTTTACATATTTATTTATTTATTTATTTATTATCATATATACCACTGATCGATTTGATTTTATGGTACATACAATAAACCCTAACTAAATTCATTGTTGAGCTCATAAATTTAGACATAATTATTTTAGATGTTTCTCTTCCTTAACTTTTCGTGGTTAAGTTTCTCCAAATTAATTATGATTTTTTATGCCAATTAATTATAAACCTTTTTTAGCATTTTAATATCAACTAGTACAATTCCCGCGCCACGGCGCGATTTTTTAAACTAAAATTTTCATAATATAAAAAATAATAATATAAAATATTAATAAAAGTTAAGATAAAATTCATTACAATCTTTACCAGAAATGTATCTTATCAATATATAAAAAAATTATTTTTAAAAAAATCATGTCAAAGTATAATACATAAATATGGATATCTAAATCACTTAGTAAAAATAATAATATCATTGTAACTTTGTTTAAATATGATGTGGTATAACAGTTATCTAAAATGATACTGTATTGGCTATGTCATATCATTAGAAAGGCTTATATATAGATATATATTACGTAGTATATATAGATTAGATATTTATAATATATAAATATTTACATGTAGATTAATAGTAAGCATTAGATTATATTAAATTTGATATTTTGAATTAAGCCTAATAGTTAGTAAATATATGCCATCAAAGATGCATAGAAGCACTTCCCTTATACTAGCTTGATATCCCCATGAATAAACATCGTTAATATACTCCTGCAGTCTGATAAAGTATTGATGAAAATTTTCTCCAGGTAACTGCAATAACCTCACCATCAACATATGTTAGTAGCAAGAGTGCAGACCATGTAAGTGGTCCACACCAAAAATCAGCACTAAAAACAAACAAGAATTAATAAATTTTCCCCGGCAACGGTGCCAAATTTGACGGAGGGGAAACCTGTCGTTGATCCGTCAAAGTAAACTCAAACTTACAACTAGTATAACAATAAGCAAGAGGTCGATCCCACAGGGAAATTATTATTAAAGTGTGATTTAAATGCCAATCAAGTAACCAAAAAGGGGGTTTTTGTGTGTGAAAGTTTTGCCTTTTATCAAAGCTAAGTAAAGAAAGAAAAGCAAAGGAATTTGGTTTTTTAGACAATTTGGAGAAGCAATTCTACCTACAATTTTCCACTTTATTGGATTGAAGCGATCCTTGTAACTTCTTCTCGTCCTATTAAGTTTCCTATGAATGCCCTTGTCCCGACCTATTATAGTTACTAGTCCAACCAGTCCTAGCAACCCTTATCAATCGAACAGTCCCTAAAGAAGGATTTAACCCAATTGATAGCTTTAAGTTCAGAGATTAGCCAAGGTATTTGCAGTCCCTAAAAAAGGATTTAACAACACATTCAACTTCCTACTCATTCAATTAGTTCAACCAGCCCTAAAGGAACAAGTTTGCCACTTAGGTTAAGGTTCACAACCAGGAATCTACAAAACCTTAGCGATTGAATTGATCTAACTAGTTGGCCAGACAAGATAGAACAAATCAATAAACAATCAAGCACAAAGAAGTTGAAGCATTCAAATATAGGAAACACTACTAAAATACTGCAATTAGACATCACGTGATTTAAGTCTGTCAATAAAACACCCGATGTTAAATTAGTTTGTTATATCAGTTTTTAAATTTGCGATGTTGAAAAAACATTAGACATTAGTGACTTTTTTTGACAGATATGAAATTATTTGTTCTAAAAATAATTAAAACGCGTGGTTTTGAATTTCATAGGCGCGGAAAAATACTTAGAAAATTTTTGAACACCCGCCCATACTTGAAAGAAATAATTTGAGGACACCTTCCGGTCCTTCCCAGACTTTCTAGTTTCTATGAAGTATCCTCTCACTAGTTCTCTCAAGAGTCCGAGACCCATTCATCCACTCAGCTCCTCTCCTGCAGTCATCCTCGCCACTGCCACTGCCGCCACTGTTGCCAACGCCACCACCGCCGCCACCGTCACCACCGCCGGCACCTCTCCTCTTTCATCCTCAACTTCTCCTCCTCCTCTCCCTCCGGATCTGAGATCTCCTCTTTCTCCCGAAACCCCAAACCTTGCCACTTTCTCACCAGATCTGAGAACAACTCTCAAGGCCAACTCTTCCGCTGAACTCCTCTCCCTCATTCATCCTTGTGAGTTGTGACCACTCCCTCTCTCCCTTGCGCAATCCCTATCCAAAACCCTAAACCTCACCATATCTGTTCTCCTAGCACACTCCTTACGGAACCTCCTCCAACCCTTCGTTTTCCTGTTCTCACTGCAACCCAAACAAACATGACTCCATCCCGACACCTCTACAGTGTTACTGGACGAGACCCAACCTCTCTTTCTGCTCGTATGTAGTTCCTCTCCTTTAATTAGGGCTTCTAGTACTACAGTATTATAAGTTGGAGATTGTAGTTGGATTAGAAGCCATGTGGCGGAATGATGATTTTCTTTGATAAGTTTGCTGGCGACTATGCTATTGGTTTAATCCATGGCTGTGAAAAAATGGTTTGAAGCTGATTACTTCCCTCTAGCATTTATGTTTTATCTTGTAGGTTGTTTTGATTATACAGATTGGAAGGTTAATTGTTATGGCTGCAATAATAGTTTTCTGTGAGCTGTTCTCTCCAGCACTGTCATTTCCCACCGAAATCCAAAATCCCCTACCATTTCTATCCACTTTCTACTCTATTCCCCACTCCTCCATCCATTTCTCTCTGCTGATCAGATTCTAAATCTCCAACTTTTCGATTGGACTTTCATTTGTATTTTGATTCTCCAAAACTGAATCTGTGTCACTTGATCCATTCAGGCATGGTTTATTTATCCTCTCTCTTCGATTGGACTTTGATTTGTATTTTGAATCTCCAATTCTTTTATTGGACTTTGATTTCTATCCACTTGATCCATTCAGACCCAAAAGTCTAGGTCAAGTGGCATTATTTTGATTCACCAAAGTTGAAGGCTTCGACACTGAAGAAGGAGAACTTATTCGCAAAGAAAATGACCAAGAAGAGGAGCTTTTTGATCAGGTAAGCTTAAGTGGCATTATTATCATCACGATGTTGTCGAAAAGGGAAAAAAGCATTGTTGAACTAAACTCTAATTCTTTTATATGTGACTAAGTTATCAATTAATTTGTAATCGTTCATCCAATTTTTTTGACCTCAAAAACAGATTGGTGATTGCCTGAGAACCTTGATTAAAATATACAAGGCAGCTTTCTTGCCATTCTTTGACGAAATCTCAAAATACTTGACACCCATGTGGGTAAGTCACCCTTTGACATGTAATGAAATTTAAATGTTCATCATGATCTTTCTTGGCTTGGGTAGACCTTACAAAAGCAATATGTTGATATGTAGGGCAAGGATAAATCGAGCGAAGACAAATAGATTGCCATATGTATCTTTGATGATGTATTAGAACACTGTCGGGAAGCAGCACTTAGGTTAGCTTTCATGAAAATGAACCTACTTTGAGCTGTTGATTTTCCATGTTCCCTCAATATGTTTGATTTGGTTGTTGTGCAGGTATTATGATAGCTACCTTCTTTCCTATTGGAAGCATGTAATGAAGAAAATCCTAATGTTTGACAGGTTCAATTGGCAATAATCTCTATCTTATTATATTTCCTTTACATTTACAATCTTAAATTGATAAAACTTTGTCACTTGTCAGGTGGCAGTTTATGGACTTTGTGTTTGTGCTGAGTTCGGGGGAACTGTGTTCCAACGTCTTGTTGGAGGTGCTTTGCTCATAAAGGCTATGTTGCATGCCCTTTAATCTCTTTAAACGAGTAGTCTACTAAAAATATGTATGGTTTGCTTGTGGTGCGGGTATTATGATACCTACCTTATTTTCCAATTGGAAGCATGTAATGATGAAAATCCTGATGTTTGACAAGCCGGTTCAATTGGCAATAATCTTTTATCTTATTATCTTTCCTTTACATTTACAATCTTAAACCAATAAAACTTTATCACTTGTCATTTCAGAGGCTCTGTCCAGGATATTTGGTACTCCTCCTTGTCTTTCCCCATTTGCCTACATGTTATTCATGTTTAGCCTCTTGGTACCTTTCTTTCATCATGCTATTCATGATTATCCTTGGGTTCCCTTACTGTTTATGACTTCACATGATGACTTGGCATGATATTCAAGCTAATCTTGTTATCATTTGCTATGTTATGGTGCCTATTTCTCCATGTTAGTCATGGCTGTCCTTTAGGCTCTTGCATGCTATTCATGTGTGTTTGGTGGCTGACACATGATATACATGTTTTAGTTTTCTTCATACAGATCTCCTTACTTTGAGTTGTTCATATTTATTACCCATCTTGCCATCTAGTAATTTATTGGTTATTATAATTTGCTTCTAATCGAGGGGGTGAACTTTTTATGTACTGCTTTTTAGATTTATTGAAGAGGAGATCTACACTCAAAGGCATCAAAGGCATTATTATTAGTTAGCTCACTCCTAGGATCAGGTTTTGAGATGTTTACCTTATAAATAGGATTGTTAGGTTGGTGTTAGTTTTGTCTTGGAACCAAATATCAGAAAAATGTGAGTTCTTGGCCTCTTCCGAGCTACTTGTTTTTTTGTTCTCAAAACCATTGTTGTCGGGTATTAATTAGTATATCATGCCTTTTGTTTTGTTTTACCCCCTCTGCTACTTGTTTTTTTTGTTCTCAAAAGCACTCCCACTGAAATTGGGAGATTATAGAAGTGATATCATTAACTTTGAAAATGTGTTGGAAGTCTTCCAAGAAAACTGTTATTCACTAAAAGTGGAGATACAAACAGGTTGCACTCTTAGTTTTTTCATAACTTGTCCTACACTGAGAAACCCTATATAGGAAGGGGAAAATGGGTTCTTGCCTTTTCTATTGGGCATATCTCAAGCAATTATGTCCTTTTTTTTTGTTTCTTAGTTTATTCTTTCGTTTATGCTAATATAGGCACTTGGAGACCTCTATCATTGCTAGTTTTATTTTGGGTATGTTCTGGCAAGTTCATCAGCTCGTGGTGGAAAATATTAATTGCTTTTAATGAGGGTTTTTGGATTCGTGTTGCTTTTAATGAGGGTTTTTGGAAAATATTAGTTGCTTTTAATGAGGGCTTGTGGTGGAAAATATTTTGGGTATGTTCTGGCAGGGTTTTTGGATTCATGTGCTATCTCTTGATGAACTTTGTATATTAAGTTCTTGTTTTGAGATTTCTTTATATTCTGTTTCTATTGCAAGAATCGGGTTGTGTATCCTTCTTGTATATACATCTGAGTGTTGTTTGTCTAAAATTTGCTTTTGTCCATCCTTGAACTAGTTACACTTGCTGTAATTGTTACTTGGCTTAAGTTCTTGAATATATTTGCGTCTTTGACTGATTCTTGAATTGTTTTTTGTGAGTCTAGAATCCCTGAAGTCCTTGTTTGATTGCATTTATATCTCTTATAAGGACTGATTGTGTCAAGTTGATGTGATGGCAGGAAGTTCTATGAAGATCTAGCCATTTGATGGCTCTACAGATTTTGCAATGTGGCAAATAAAGATGAAAGCAGTGCTGATTAAGGAGAAGTGCTGGAAAGCAGTGATTGATGGCTCATTCAGAAATCTTGATAAGGTTATCCGACGAAGTGGTAAGGCATGTAGTAGGATAGCACATAGCAATACTTTATTGATGGCTTCTAAACATTGATATGGCTAGACATTTTGGCATCCGGTTGCAGTAACTAATAATCATGGAATCCAATGGAAAAAGCTTTGAGAATTTTAGGACTATTATAGTCTTTGTTGAAAGGGATCTTCTGTGATTCTCATCTTTCTTTGTTTGAGGTTGAGATGTTTAAATTAGTTCAATTGTGGTGACAGAGATACAATATATGTTGAGTAGATAGAGTGTTCACCCTGTTTTGGGTTTCAGTTGGTGCACTGGTCAATTTGATGTATTTTTAAAGATTCAGATTTGGCTTCGGTTTTGAGTGGATCCCTAGACTGTTTTATTTTGTTTTATACGGATCTTTCGAATGGGTATGTTTGTTCTTGAGTTGGAACTTATTTTGTCATAGAGGAATCTATTCTGCTAACTCTCTTGCCTATCAGTCTTGTACTGCCACGGTTTAATTTCCCTGATCCATTTCTATATATTTGTTTGGAAGTGCTTTTTTGTTTTCGGCCCTCATATTGCGTCTTAATTGGTGCCATCAAGAAGATTTATCTGCAGCAGTAATTAAGTTGAGAGAGATTTTTTATGCTGCATCATATTTGATCGGTGTGATGCCTTTAAAAAGGATATTCCCGCCTGTAACCTGTTCTTGATTTTCAATTCCTTCTCCCTGGTTTATTTAGGTTGGAAAGTATTCATCTTATCACAATACCCTTCTTAAGGTTGAGAAGAAACAACACTAAACATGTACTTTTGCTTTATCTCGGAGATGGACTATCTAATCCATCTATAACTATAAGCCATATAGACTAATTGAATGCGCGCTATTTGTGCAGACAGGTCCTCTCACCGTCCATGGTGCTTTCTACGGACTACTATTCTACAATGTGTTGTATTGTTTCGTTTATGTATTACGTCGATTTTTGTGATAACTTTCTCTGCTTTGGAGGAGAAAATTCTTGGGCAATATACGTTTGCCAAGGTAATTAAGAGAAATATTTCCAACTATTTTGCCTAACGGTTTGGATCTTTATCTTAGGAAGAGGAAAAGGAAAAAGAAAGAAAAACTGACATCGGGTTGCCTCCCGAGAAGCGCCTTTGTTTCAAGTCGTTGGCTCGACGTTTTGCTTAAGCTTACGAAACTAATCAGACATAGTCAAAGCCCTCAGCAACCTGTCAAACTCTTGTGCACAACTAACAAACAAGCATGCGCTACATACAAATAAGTTGAAACTAAACAATAATACATTTAAGAACCGTTTAGACTTATTGTATTCAGGAGCTTGACTACCCACAAAGGGTATATAATACCACCAATTCAGTTCTACTGGTGGCTTGTCAAAGTAGCAGTCAAATGGATCAATGTATTCACCAATATTCTCTCGAGTGCAGGAGACGACCTTTACCTGCTCTGTAGCCTCAGCAATAGGCTCTGGACCTGATTCATCAATGGGCGAGCTAGGGATGATCTCATCAGATAAAGTGTCTTCTTCCTCAATCTTCTCAATGTGATTTTCCACAATGACTTCAAGAGGTGCAACAGAGGTCTCAACGATTTGAGATACCGGAGAAAGTGACTCGTTCTGCGCACAATGATTATCCATGTAGCAGAAAAATTCCCACATTTCCGAGAGTCCCATATCTAATAAGCCTCCATCACTCAGGCGCTCGGCAAGACTTCGTGTCTCAGCGGTCATGCCATCAAAGATGCATAGAAGCACTTCCCTTATACTAGCTTGATATCCCCATGAATAAACATCGTTAATATACTCCTGCAGTCTGATAAAGTATTGATGAAAATTTTCTCCAGGTAACTGCAATAACCTCACCATCAACATATGTTAGTAGCAAGAGTGCAGACCATGTAAGTGGTCCACACCAAAAATCAGCACTAAAAACAAACAAGAATTAATAAATTTTCCCCGGCAACGGTGCCAAATTTGACGGAGGGGATGCATCAGCCGGAGGTTAATCAGGAGGTCGAGGCCGAGGTTCAGCTGGGAGAGGCCGAGGTTCATTAATCAATTGGGTTAAATCCTTCTTTAGGGATTGTTCGATTGATAAGGGTTGCTAGGACTGGTTGGACTAGTAACTATAATAGGTCGGGACAAGGGCATTCATAGGAAACTTAATAGGACGAGAAGAAGTTACAAGGATCGCTTCAATCCAATAAAGTGGAAAATTGTAGGTAGAATTGCTTCTCCAAATTGTCTAAAAAACCAAATTCCTTTGCTTTTCTTTCTTTACTTAGCTTTGATAAAAGGCAAAACTTTCACACACAAAAACCCCCTTTTTGGTTACTTGATTGGCATTTAAATCACACTTTAATAATAATTTCCCTGTGGGATCGACCTCTTGCTTATTGTTATACTAGTTGTAAGTTTGAGTTTACTTTGACGGATCAAATAAAAAAAGAAATGTGATTGGTTTAAACGGAAGAAGAAGAAAAATTAAAGGAAAAAATAGATTGATTTAAAGAGATAAAAAAAGTAGGGATATAATATAGGCTAAAACTCTTTTATTTTAAGAATATATATATATATATATATATATATATATATATATATATATATAGTAAATGTGATAAAAATAAAAGAAAAAATGTAATTGGTTTGAAAAGATAAAAAGGAGAAATAAAAAAAATGAAGGAAAAAAAAATTGGTCAATATTCCTAAAACTAATCTAAGGTTGACACGTAAGAAAAGTCTTCTGAATTAAAGTTATACTAGCGTAGTACCCGTGCGTAACGCACGGGATTTGTAAAGTATATTATATTTTATATAAGATATTACCATAATTTATTTATATTATTATATATTAGATGTATTATACTATTATAATAATAAGAAAATGATATAACAAAATAAAATAAATTTGGATAAAAAATAATGCTTAAATTATATCAATATATAATATATGTGGCAAAACGTCAATGTTTCACCTTCCTAGTAGAGTCGGGTTTGAGATTTGAAATGTCTGAGGCAGGATATAAAAATGTGTCTCCCTCTACTATTATTTTTTGTTGTGTTAATGGATTGGAAGGTAAGACCACATAATTTGGTAGTTCGACTACATATTACACAAACTATAGGTGAATGGAGTTTTAAGAACTTTTGGATGGAAATCACATAAAAATGAGAGAAGAAATATTCTTGTAATGCACTTAAAAGTACAAAAAATGCTTCATCCGTCTCAAAATATAGGTCATTTTATTTTTTCGATATGTTTTTTAAGAAGCTAAAAACTATATCAAATATTATTTTTTATTAGTTTTATTTGAGCATGTTATATGATTTGTAATTTCTAAATAGAACCTTTATTATTATATATTAGGCAAAAACATGGATAGTTAGCTTTAGGGGTGGGCACGGGACGGGACGGGACGGGATTTAGCCGGGACGGGACTCGTCCCGCGAAATTTTTACGGGACGGGATTGACACTTTTTTTCCGGGACGGGATGGTGTCTGGACGTGACGGGATCGGGACGGGACGGGCCTTGTCCCGCAAATAAAAATAATAAAATATTATATAAATTGGCAAAGTGAAAAATGCTTTCATAATTCATTAATTTGTATAATATGTTGAATACGGTATTCTTCTCAACTATATTATTCAATAATAATAATAATAATAATAATAATAATAATAATAATAATATTATTATAATACTATTATTAATTCATACAATGATTGTATAATTAATTATAATGTTTAACATATTTGGCTATATTATCTTACTAGATCAGGACAGAAAGGGATTGAGACGAGATTCACCAGATACTGTCTCATTATCGATTGATAGTTGGGAAGAATACCGTATTTAGCTATTTGCCTCTTGTACCTCTAAATGGGTATAATAATAATAATAATAATAATAATAATAATAATAATAATAATAATAATAATAATAATGATGATGATGATGATGATGATGATGCCACGTTATAATTAAAAAAATATTATTATTACTTATTTTTATTGTTATTATTATAAAATAATTATACTTTACAAGAAAAAAAATATAATATGATATAATAATAATAATAATTTTATTATAAATATTATTATCATTAAATTATATTATAATATTATATAATAATAATATTATTATAGTAATATTATTATAAATTGAAAATTATTATTATAATTATAAATAATATTTGCTCAAATAATAATAATATTATTATTATTATAAAAAATTATTATTATTATTATAAATGGAAGATTATGATTATAATTATAATTATAATATTTGCTCAAAATAATAATACTAATAATATATTATTATTATTATATAATATTATAATAATAATAATAATATTATTATTATAAAAATTATTATTATTATTATTATATGCGGGACGGGACGGGATTTGCGGGATCCCACCGGGATCGTCCCGCGGTTCGTCCCGCATAATTTTTGCGGGACGGGATCGGGACGAGATTCGCTATTTTGTCCTAAATCCCACCGGGATCGGGACGGGATCGGGACGGGACCGGGACGGGATCGGGATTTGCGGGATTTGTGCCCACCCCTAGTTAGCTTAGTGTCATAAAACATATGACACATAAAAAAAATGAATGAAAATCTTTTGGATCTCAAGCTTGTACTTTCAATTCATTTGTAAGGAGAAGAAGAAGAAGAAAAACCATTAAACAAAATGGAGATTGGGAATCGAGCTCATAACCTATTGACAATGAAAATCTTGATCTTAGATTCAAATTTTAATTCCCGTGCCTTCAAGGCATGGTATAAATGTTAAAATATAATTAGATGAATATTCTATTATAATATGTTAAAGTACTAAAAATTATTTTTATCTTTAGCTTTGAATTCATTCGTATTTGTATTTGAACTTTTTTATATTTCCTGTAATATCTTTTACTTCATATGATTTTAAAAAAAGTCTAGTTTAATCTATTTTCACCTATTTCGACATATATTATGCAAAACTACATTCCTATCAAATATAACATAAGTATATCATTATGAGGTCAGGTGCAACCTCTCTACAAACATCTGGATAAATGATAAATTTTGACCATTATATATGATCAACATGGAATTCAAAACTACTTACCTAAACCACCCTTGGTACGGCTGATGATGCATATTGATACAAAGGCGCCTCATCAACCAAATTAATTGCTTATGACAATAATTGATTAGTTACGAAAAACACTTCGAAAGAAAACAATAGCATGCATTAAATAATCAAGATTGTACCTTTAAAATAAATAAAAATAAATAAACATATGGAAAAAAAAGAGTTCAAAGTGAGAAAATAACCAAAAGTTATATATGAGGGAGATTCAAGACAAAGAGTTAAAGCTTCGAACCAATGACCCCTTGCTTTAATGGTAAAGGAGAGGTGGCTCTTGCAAAAGGTCAAGGGTTCAAATCTCACCACTTACACTTTGTGTAATTAGTGGATGCTCAAGCCTTCTTTGGCTTGGATGAGCCTGTCTAATGGATTCTCGTCGGGCTTACCGATTTAAGTCCTTTGCAGGCTAGTTCTCGAGCCTGTGGGGGATTAGTCAACAATCTCGGAACCCCCCACGGTAAAAAAAAAAAAAAAAAAAAAAAGAGTTAAAGCTTCACATATACTCCCTTCTTTTTTAGTGTGATTTACCCAAATCTTAATGGTGTCACAATTTTTTTAAAAAAATTGATTACTAAATGGAAACAATTCGAAAGAAAACAATAACATGCATATTAAAGAACCAAGATTAAAGCTCTAAATAATTTTTTTTAAATATGGAAGAAAAAGAGTTGAAAAGTGTTCAAATAACTTAAAGTTACGAAGGAGATTCAAGAAGGAATTTTTTAAAGATTCACCTATACACGATTCATTTTAATATTTCATTTATTTGACTTTAAATGTTTTCACAATTAAAAAATAAAATAAAAAGTAAGCTATGTCTTTAGGGAATGCTAAATTTTTGTTAAAGATACAAATGTAAATTTTCCTTTTTTTTTTATATATATCAAGTCCTTTATTAAATTAGAAGATATATTCAACGGAATGTATTTGCTGAAAGTATATTTTATAAGGATCTTAATATATATTCAAAATATATTTAGATTTAAATGATATTTTAACAACATTAAAAAATAATTAAGGAATTGATATTGGTCATATAAATAAGTGATAATCAGGGTATGTTTGGATTCCAATGATTAAAATGTAATTATAAATAAAAACACTTGAGTAGTATTTGGTTAACAAATTTTATAATGTGCATAAAATGATATACCTTTTAAATAAAATACCTTCTAAACTGTGTCAATAAGCAACCACTATTGTGTAAATTTTTTAATTACATTATATAAACATAATTTACTATGCATTTAATTTAAAGTTTACATTATTTTAAAAATTGTAAACCAAACACTATTCAAACATTTATGCATTATAATTAAAATATATTGGAATCCAAAGACACCCTAACATAACGTCAATTTTTTTTTCAAATACACTAATAAAATAAATTATTTGATTAAAAAAATGTAAGAATAACTATTTGGATGAAAAGCTTCCTAGGGAAGATTAAACAAATTTAACACATATTAGAATGAAAAGAAATTTTAAATTTTTTTTAATGTTTAACAATTATCGATAATTGATTAATTTAAACAAACACATAAATAAACCAATAAGAATATTTGACAATTAGGGAAAAGAAATAATTAATTTATCATTTAAACAAAAGTGGGGCCATTTTAAATTTAAAGATTCCACATAGCCTATTTTTAAGGAATTGCTGCCATGTGGCATCTACAACATCTGTTTTAATATTATATTAGATAGATATAGATATATTATGTAGTATACATAGATTAGATATTTATAATATATAAATATTTACATGTAGATTAATAAAAGTAAGCGTTAAATTATATTAGATGTAATGTTTTGAATTAAGTCTAATAGTTAGTAAATATATTAAAAAAATGTGACCGGTTTAAAGGAAAGAAGAAGAAAAATTATAGGAAAAAATAGATTGATTTAAAGAGATAAAAAAGTAGGGATATCATATAGGCTAAAACTCTTTTATTTTAAGAATATATATAGTAAATGTCATTTAAATTAAAAATATATAATTGGTTTGAAAAGATAAAAAGAAGGAGAAAAAAAATAATTAAAGGAAATAAATTTGAGTTAACCCCGGTAGCTATATTAATTTTTTTTTTTTTTTTTTGATTAGGTAAGAATTCGAGTTCAGATATACCTGAAACTCGATGGCCGAACAAGTCGGCAGACGGAAGACTGTCAATACAAGCATAACATAATAACACAAATCAACGAAGAAGAAAGAAAAACCCAATCAATCCATACAAGAAGTCAACCAACAGAGAAGTCGATGAAGACCCAAGACGCGCCACGAGTGCCCAGAATGTGGGAGAGTGCAAAGATTCACAACAGTACCCCAATCGGAAAGGGCGACTCCTGAGGAAGTGTGGATCGCCGACGTTGCCCCCACCTAAATGAAGGATCTTCGAAGACCACGAACACAACCACGATCCGTTGTCGATCAAACAGGACACCCGATACTGCAACCCAACATAGAGCAAAAGTAGCCACACCAAAGCACCGACTTGCCGCTAAAAGACAACGCATATACAGACCAAAAAGGCGGATCGATCAACCGTCGGAAATGTGAGAGGGACTCCCGGAACCAAACAAGATGTTCGGGGAGCACAATTATTTCTTATTTAAGTAATATTTTCAAACCCTAGCGGGATTTAATAACCACTCATTCGAGCGGGGTTTTGAGCCCTTGCGGGATTTTATAATTTTATATATATATATATATATATATATATATATATATATATATATATATATATATGAAAAGAGAGATATAAACAATCTATCTAAATATATATATAAAAATGGTTGTATGTGTCAGACTTCCATCGAAAATCTGGAAAGGCAATTGGCCTTGCCGTGCAAGCAAATGAGGATCCCTGAAAATCCGGAATTCAACTTGCGTACCAAGGAAAAAGCCCGGAGAGAAACCGAGGCGATCGGAGCCGGCCCAACGGTGAGGTTAATCGGCGCTATATATGCGCTCCAAGCCGTGTCGACAAATGATGAACTAGCACCGGAGTCAACAACAGAGAGCAGCGGCGTAACCGGGGGAGGCGGAGTCGGCAGACGCAGGCGACAAAGCGACAACGACACCGGCCACGCCCAGAGTAGATCGTCACCGGCCGCACCGATGTATGTCAAAGGGGGAAAACGCCGATAAGCCGGTGAGTTGGATGGAATCAGCAAAAAGAAAGCCGGAGAGGGGTAAACGAGATCGACGATTGTAGTCCGGAGAGGGTAGCTATATTAAATTGAATTCAATGTTTTGAATTAAGCCCAATTGTTAAGGGAAAAAAGAGAAAAAGGAGAAATAAAAAAAATGAAGGAAAAAAAAAATTGGTCAATATTCCTAAAACTACTCTAAGGTTGACACGTAAGCAAATTAAGTCTTCTGAATTAAAGTTATACTAGTTTTATTACCCGCGATCTTCGCGATTTTTTTAATATGTCTATTTTATTTTTATTTTTATATGAGTATTATGCACAAATTGTGTAAGATTATAAAATATTATTTTTTAACCTTTTAATTTCCTACTTATTATCAATTTATTATTTTAATCACTAAAATATTATAAAATACATACTTTCTCTTTTCCACTTCATATATACACACACATATTAATATATAAACAATCATTCAATATAATGATATCTTCATTTTTCTATAGCAATAATTTAATATTATAGAAGCGTGTGATAATCTATAGGCTGGATTAAGGACATTTAATTTTAAATTTTTATGATATAATTTCATTATTCTTTTCCTAATATTTTTTCATAAAAAAAATTATTTTGTCGTTAAACAAAGCAATATGTATAATGGATCTAATTGTATGTGATCATTTTTGAATTGACAACATATTATAGTTTATTAAAATTAATGTCAGTGAAAAAAAATGTATAGAGCTAGATTTGATCAAACAATAAATTAAATCAAATTGGTCTATATATATGTTCATTATAAATTTGCAAATATACGTACTTCCCCTAATCCAAGATTTTAAACTTATGAGCTATATTATTTTTTTGATAATTTTTGAATTTAGATTGATTTGATCTCTTTTTTCTTTGAAAAATTAACATATTGTAGTAGCATAGAATAGTATTTAAAAGCGTACAACTACATATAATATACTAATATCATATCCCATGAAGAAAATAAATATTATACTAATAAATATATTATACTAATATTAATACCGAATATTTATCAATTAATTAATCAAAGAAGCTCAAAAAATCGTTATCATAATCAATATATTTTGATAGCCTTTTGTGATTTATTTACATTAATCTAATTGAACTTGATAAAATACATAATATTCGAAACATACTGTAAACCAAAAATTTTAGTCAATGGTTGTTAATATTTTGTGACCCATAGGCCGGTGGGCATGTATAAGTTAAGTTTATAGATAAACATTGGCGTTATTTACTTTGGTTAATACTTGCTAGAAATTAATATAAATATTTTAGTTATAAGATTTTATTTTTCAATAGATAATTAATTAATAATGAAATCTTATTATTAGATATAATGAAATAAAATAATCAATCTTAATCACTAAAGATAAAATAATTCAAGGTAAAATATTTATAAAATAACTCATGGTAAATTGATAGATTTTGTAACCGCTTAAGATATGAAAATGACATATAGGATGACACGTGGAAAAAGATACGGTGTCATCATCTAACATGGCTTAAATTTATTGGACAATCATTAATTGACGTGCCAAAAAATCCAAGCCAGATTGAACCAGAGAACGACACGTAAGCAAATTGCGTCAGAGCCCGCCACATCGGATTTCAACACCTCTGTTTTAGTATTATATATTGATATAGATTATGATCTTGTAAATATTGCACAATTCATCAAATGATTTTTTTTAAATATTCAACAAATCAAAATAAATTAGTATTTTAATATTTAACAAATCCGCTAGTACGATTCTCGCGCCATGGCGTATTTTTTAAAACGAAAATATTATATATAAAAATATTAATAAATTTTAAGATAAAAATCACCTTACAACAAATGTATCTTATAATTATCTCATAAAATAATTTTTTAAAAATCTTATGTAAAGTATAATACATAAATATAGATATTTTAAATTACTCAGTAATAATAATATCAATATCACTATAACATTGTTTAAATGTGATGTGTCATAATCAATAATTATATTCAATGTTTTGAATTAAGCCCAATAATTAGTAAATAAATTTGAGTTAAGCTCAATAGTTATATTAGATTGAATTCAATATTTTGAATTAAGCCCAATAGTTAGTAAAATTAAAGAAAAAAAGAGAATTAAAGGAAAAAGAAAAAAAGGAGAATTAAAGAAAATCAAAAAAAATAATGAAAAAAACATATGATCGGTCAAGACTCCTAAAATGCATCTAAGATTGACATATCATCCTAAACTCTTCTAAATGAATAGTTTATATATATATAGATAGTTAGTAAAATTAAAGAATTAAAGAGAATTAAAGGAAAAAGAAAAAAAAAGAGAATTAAAGAAAATAAAAAAAAAATGGAAAAAACATATGATTGGTCAAGACTCCTAAAATGCCCCTAAGATTGACATATCATCCTAAACTCTTCTAAATTAAGAGTTTATATAGATAGTTAGTAAAATCTATATTATAATACTAAAGGAGAAGTCGCCTACGACATGTGGCGGCTTCTCCTTTAATGTATCTTCTTTTTAAAAAAAATATTGTAATTGATTAATCCAAACAAACTTGATTTATTTTAATATAGGATTTGCAAATCTAAATAAAATCTAAACAAACATGATTTATCTTAATTAATTGTTAATTGATTTATTTTAAAATATGATCGACATTAGGATTTGTTTTTTAATTGTTAAATGTTTAATTCACTCATAGGACTTATGGAAACATTGTGCTTAACAGAGGATCCACGTTGTTTCGTGGCTTATCTGAGAGGATGCACAAGGAAATGGCTGCATTGGCTCCGAACAACACAAAGGTTAAAGTGGTTGCGTCGCCTGAGAGGAAGTATAGTGCTTGGACTGGTGGTTCTGTCTTAGCATCCATCGGTTCTTTCCAGGACGTACGTCTAATTTCCCTCTATCAAATCGAGTTCAATTCGTGGATTCGCTCGTGTTTTGTATTCGCTATCTGATCGAGTTTAAGACTATGATTTCAGGAGTGGGTTTGTAAGCGAGAATACAAGGAGTTTGGCCCAACTGTTGTCCACAGAAAGTGCTTCTAATTGCAAGAAACAAAGTGTTCCTAAATGTAAACAATAGGTGTGTGTTTCTACTACACTTTCATCTATGTTTTTGCTCTATGAGCGTTCACTTCATTCTTCCGGTTTTCGGTTATTTCGAGCCTGCTATGATGCTATCAACGTTGAATTCTGAGGCCAAGGTGACAATGCTGTCTTGTCTTGACAGATTTATCTTCAATTGTTTTGTTGCTTTGTTACTGTCAATATATAGCAGGTTTCAAGTAAAACCATCACCTTCAAAGTTCAAAGCAGTATTGTGTGTACAAATGTGTAAATTGATCAAATGTGCAAATTGATAAATACTTTAAATTGATAAAATATAAACTTTGCTATGTATGAAACTCAAAATGATCTGAATCCAAACTTGAAGTAAAATCTAGGTATGCTATGCTAATCGTACTGTTGCATATTTGCATTCCATACTTTTATTACAATCATATATTACCTACTAAAATATATTCGATAGGCCGACGAATCGAATACTTTTATTACAATCATATATTACTCGGGAAAACATACAAATCAATATCAATATCAATATCAATATTTTATAATATTAAATGAGAAGTCTCTCCTTTAATGTAGGTATTTTGATTTATTTATTAATTGAGTTATTTCACAAATCTAATTCAGTTAAGATTTGATACGAAATCAGTTAAGATATGACTATATCGGATTGTTTGATAACTATGCAAATCTAATTAATTAATTAATTAAATCTAATTTAGTTAAAATTTGAATACGAAATCGGTTGAGATATTCATGATATTTTGGCTGGTTAGTTTAGATATTCAACGGATAAGATTAAAATAAAATCATATTTATTTCAACAAATTAATTAAATATGATTTTTTTCTTTATATGTTTATATTTTAATTGTGTCTCTTCCTATGTACATCATCATTTACTGTATAATTACCCATCTTCTCATTTCCTTTCCATTTTTTTCTTTTTATCTCTACCTCATGTTTGTTTTATCCATTGAAGGATAAATTCGAGCAATCATGCTGACTAATCAATAATTGTGGAAATTATTGGTGAGACTCAATTTGATTTCTCGCTTTCTTTAATTTTTGTATTATTTTCATTTCAATTTCACATTCGCGATCAATGTGAGATTCGTTTGTACGCATATAGTACTTTTTAATTTGTATTCATAACTTTATAATGTAATTTATTTGGTTGATCAAAATATAAGCAAACAACTAAAATATGACAATTAATATATAACCTACTGTAACCGGTGACAAAGAATTAAAAAAATATTCTTATTTAAAGAAATCCCGCACAAGGTGCGGGTTATGTGCTAGTTAAAGAAAAAAAAGAGAATTAAAGAAAAAAGAAAAAAAGAGAGAATTAAAGAAAAAAAAAAGGAAAAACATATGATTGGTCAAGACTCCTAAAATGCCTCTAAGATTGACATATCATCATAAACTCTTCTAAATTAAGAGTTTATATAGATATATAGATAGTTAGTGAAATTAAAGAAAAAAAAAAGAATTAAAGGAAAAAGAAAAAATAGGAGAATTAAAGAAAATCGAAGAAAAATGGAAAAAACATATGATTGGTCAAGACTCATAAAATGCCTCTAAGATTGACATATCATCCTAAACTCTTCTAAATTAAGAGTTTATATAGATTATTTAAAAAATTATGTATTTTGTATCGATCAGTTTATGGAAGATAACAACAATTCCACTTAGTCATTTCGTTAAATTTTATTTTAAAATATATTACGGCATATAGTTTATAATTTAAAATTTTTATTTGCTATTATCTATTAATTAATTTTAACAAATTAAAAATTATCAATTGATTTTGAAAAATCTCAAAATATATTTTAGGAATAAATTAGATAGAAAATATTTTTTAGATTTTATTTTTCATACATAAATCATTTTGATATAGGTCAAACTAAAAAAATATTTCTAGGTCAAACTATAAAAAAAAACATTCTTCATGCATGAATCTTGTCCAATATTTTTCACAAATAAGGTATAAAACTATTTTAAACATACATAAGAAAAAAATTGTACAAGGTGCAGGTCTTTAAACTAGGCAAAATAATTGATGGTGTGAGCAATCAACTATTAGCATATTTTGTTTAACTGCACAACCTTTTATTTATTATTAAAATTAACCAATTAACTTACTACAAAGCTTAGATGGCTAAAAAAAGAACATTATCTAAAGTAAAAACAACAACAACAAAAAAACAACAAGTCCAGTATATCCCACTCAAAGCAGGGTCTGGAGGACTGAGTTGTACGCACCATTGCCTCGACTCGGTTGAGAGAGTGTTTCCTAGTGATCCATGGGCCATGGCAAGACATCAAAGACGCACACGACTCCACATCGACATATAGGGGAAATATAAGGAAAAAGGATAACACACTCTAGAAACTGGAATTTAAAAAATAAAAATAAAGAAGAAAAAGATGAACGTAAGAAAGTTATGATAGAAGGGAAGCATAATACGGGAAATGATGCAGCCGACTAGTGCTCATCAACTCGGATAGCATTTCTCCGTTGCTTCCTATCGCGTGTCATCTCCTCAGTGAGTCCTAGAACGGTCAGATCATATTTAATCATTTCACCCTGACTCTTCTTTGGACGACCTCTACCCCGACAAATGCTTTCGATACCCAAGTTACCACATCTACGCACCATTGCACTTGGATCTCTTCTCTGAACATGTCCATACTATCGGAGTCTCGATTCCCGCAACTTAGCCTGAATACTAGTCACTCCTACCCTTTCTCGGATGTCCTTGTTTTTTTATTATGTCGAGCAAGGTAAACTCACACATCCACCTAAGCCTTCTCATCTCAGCCATCATGAATTTCTGTTCCTGTGCCTTATTTGTCGCCCAACACTCTGCCTCGTATAATAAACTGGTCTCACCACCACTTTGTAGAACTTACCCTTGAGCTTTAGGGGAACTTTTCTGTCACATAAGACTCCTGAGTCCTGACGCAACCCTCCATTTCTACCAACCTACTTGAATCCGATGCTTAACATCCATGTCTACACCTCCATCGCTCTAAATCACATATCTTGGATACTTGAAACGATGTTTCTTCGGAACTGAATCCTTACCCATGCCGACACCCTCATCTCCCTCTTCCTCCTTGCCTAACCTGAAAACCATGTACTCTGTCTTCGTCCCGCTCAATCGGAAGCCCTTCTGCTCAAGCTTATCCCTCCATAGATCTAGCTTGCTGCTAACCCCTACTCTCATCTCATCCACCAGAATAACATCATCTGCAAAAAACATGCACCACGAGATCCCACCCTGGATACTACTCGAGACCATATCCATGACTAATGTAAAGAGAAACGGGCTCAAGGCTGAGCCTTGGTGCAAACCCACTTGTACAGCAAAGTACTCCGGGTCCCCACCATTTGAGTACACACTAGTCTGTGAACCAAGATACATATCCTTGACAACCCTCATGTAAGTTTCTAGAACCCCTTTAGCTCCAAAACATTTCCATATAAGGTCTCTTGGCACTCTATCGTATGCCTTCTCCAAATCAATGAAAACCATACGCAGATTTTTCTTTTGTTCACTGTATTTCTCCACCAAGTGCCTCATCAAATGAATAGCCTTTGTAGCTGAATATCCTGGCATAAAACCAAACTGATTCTCGGATACGCTAACCAATCTCCTCAACCTCCATTCAATAACTCTCTCCCAAATTTTCATTGCGTGGCTAAGGAGTTTAATTCCCCTGAAGTTGTAGCATTGTTGTACATCGCCCTTGTTCTTGTATATTGGGATTAACTTGCTGAGTCTCCATTCCTCTGACATCCTTGCAGTTCTGAGAATAACGTTGAAAAGCTGGGTGAGCCACTCCACTCCACTCCCTTTTAGAACCAGAAATCCTTTCTCGAAACTTGCACTAGAAGCCGGTGCCGCCAACAGTCCCATAGGATTTAGATTTGGTAGAAATGGTTCATGCATTCCCTTTCTTGCATTAGCAATTGACATCATTATTTTCTCCAAAGGCAATGTCTCTGCTAGTCTCAAAGTCAAAACCATTATTGACAACTACTGTAAAGTTTCGGGACAACGTGTAAATTACCACAAATCTAGCTTTCAATCAACTAAAGGAATTACGAACTCTAGGATCCATAAGCTCTCTAATTTCTTAAATATTACAAACGAAAACACTCTGGAAAAATACCTTGGTTGTCCGATAGTCAATGGGAGAGTAAATAAGGAAACCATTGAAGAAATTATATGTAAATCAAAGGAACAATTGAGTAAGTGGAGGGCAAGTGTGCTTTCTCAACATGGTCGAGCAATTCTCATTGGGTCTAATCTGGCCTCGAAACCTCTTTATACAATGCAAAATTATATGCTGCTGTCATTTGTACACCAAGAATTGGATCAAATTAATAGAAGTTTCTTCTAGAATAAGGATAATCAACACCACCCTCTTATCAGTTGGAATAGAATCTGCAGGCCAAAGCGATTTGGGGAATGGGCTTGAGAAAATCTAAAGATATGAGTGAAGCTCTCCAAATGAAATTACTATGGAAAATCTTGGTTGAACCTGATAATGCCTGGGTTAGACTTGTCACTCATAAATATCTTGGTCACACACACATCCTTAACTATCGAAAGCGGAGAATTCCTCTTGGAAATGGTCTAAACTTACCCAACTCACTGATAAATTCAAACCGGGGTTAATTTGGTCTATTAGCAATGGGAAATCGGTCAGATTTTGGACTGATAACTGGTTATCTACGTCTTCAATTCAATATAGGCCTGATTGTTCTAATATCTTAAATCCCGAGGATTTTGTTAGTGACATCTTAGGTGGTCAGTGGTGGATTGAGAAGCTTCAAGCCATTGTTCTATCTTCGATTGTCAACGAAATTTTAGATACACCTTTACCTATAAATCAATTCAAGGATCGTCTCTATTGGTGGCTCAACCGTGGGGGGTGGTTTACCACCTTGTCTTCTTACAAACTAGTTTCTTCACAAAATTCCCTAGAAATGGATAGCAACGCTCGGATATGGGCTCTTAATACCTTGCCCAAAATAAAAAACTTTTTGTGGAAAATATCCCCAAAAGGCCTCCCGACTGCCGACCGGCTTAACCAACGGTGTGTATCTGTTCCTTCTACTTGTTGTCTATGCAACTCTGCGGTTGAAGACGGCACTCATTCGTATATTGAATGCACTTATATTAATTTATTACACTCTTTCCCGAGGACCACTAGGTCAAATATTTCCAATTTGATTGGCCAATCACGTAACTTCAAGCCCATCCTTAACTTTATCGGGCATAACTTTTCAATGAAGGTTAAGGACGAACTGGCGTTTACTTGGTGGACTACATGGTACGTTAGAAACCAATTTCTGTTTAGACAAGTTGCCATTCCCCGCACATCTATAACAAATCATCTCATACAAACTCACATTGATAATTGGAAAAAAGCATCAATATTCAATGACAACCTGAATCCGGTGGACTTTCCCACTAAGCAAGCTACTATTTACAGGACAAAATCAAAAGAAAAACACCGCTTAGCGAAAGCCCCCTTTAGGTGTATATAAGCTTAACTTTGATGGATCAAAATTGTCTAACTCAAATAGTTCTGCATGCATAATTATTCGGGACTGGTTAGGGAATCCACTCCACATTGGATTCCGGCAACTCGGTTCCCAAACTTCACTTAAATCGGAAGCTCTTGCCCTTAAATTAGGTGCATAAAAAATTAGACAGTTGCATATAGACAAAATACAAATTGAAGGAGATTCTCTAATAATAATAAACTATTTGAAAAACCAGCATAAATGCCCTTTGAAAATTGAATTGATCATGCCCGATATCAAAACTTTACTGTCTGTTGTGAAAGAAGTCTCTTTCTTTCACATTCCCTACATGGGCAATAGAGTGGTTGACAATGTTGCACACTTTGGCCACTATGTCCGGGGTACCGACATCTCAAATAATTCAGGTCTGTAGGACCTCATCCATAAGGATGCTCTCGGGTAGAGTTTTCTCACCCGAAATTTTTCCTAATAAAAAAGGGCAGAAACTAGGCAAAACAAAGATTGTCAAGTCAAAGATACAAACGTAGAAATAGTCCAATCACCACCATGTAGCACTGTTGACCAGCGGTACATTAGGACGTTATATCTCTTGTGGACAGCGAAGACGAACTTCAAGGAATCGCCTCCCTAAAGCAGAGCTGTCCTGAACACACCATTATGAACCCAGCCAGTCCCGACTCTAGACACTGAATCTTCAACCAATTCGATGTACGCATAGAATCACCAAAAAGCACAGACATAACCAACCCGAACAAGATGTGCCAAAAGGATTAAGGCCTTGTAGAGAACGAGTTTCAAGTCTTGATGAATCAAAGGGTTTAAGCTAGTCTCGACTAGAACTGAGGAGTTCAAGTCTCGATTAGAATTGAGGTGCTCAAATATATAATTATTTATAACTATATATAACTATAATTATTACTCCCTCCGTTCGGAAAAGCATGTCACTTCACTATTCACGCACACTATTTTAGGAGATAAAAACTATATAAAATATCTATTTTTAAATAATTTTTTAACAATTTCGTAATTATGATTAATAAGTACAAACTTGTTAAAACAAATTATAAAAAAATTAATATTTTTATAGTTTTTATCATTCTAAAGAAGCGGGCATGAATAGTAAACGACATATTTTTCCAAACAGAGATAGTATTTTTTATTTCTCTTTCTAGCTTGCAAGCCAAAGACTTGGTCCTTACCTTGCAAGGATAGATGTTGTCATCTCAAGTTAGTTTTCAAATTTTTTATTTTAGATCGGAAATCCGTTCCATTATTTTTAAATCCAATTTAATGAGTTTTCCTTGAAATATCCTATTTAAATTCATTTTTAATTTCCTTTTTCCGAAAATGAGGATTTTGAAAATCCGAGTCTTTACATCTCATAGGGCCTAGGGATGGCAATAGGGCGGGGACTCCCCGATCCGCGCGAGGAATCCCTGTCGCGGGGACGGGGATGGGGAAATTAAATGGGGGCGGGGACGGGGATGGGGGCCAAAGTGATTCCCTGCGTGGGGACGGAGACGGGGACGGGGATAGTAGTCCCACCCCCTTCCCCGCCCCCGTTGGGGAAACCCGCGGGGATCCCTGATGAGGAGTATGAAATCCCCATTTGTGTTTAGATCTTACATAAGTTTAAATAATTTTTCTTTTATTTTTAAAATTTTACCTTATAATTTACGTTTATGAGATATTATATGTAATATTCTATCTATCTATTTTTTGGTGGAAAGAATTATTTATATCAAAATCAATCATTTAATAATTGTTATTTTATTTCTATCTATATTATTTTTGAGGCCAAAGTAAATAATTAAAATATTATATAACCATAATATGTAGCCACAATCCATCCGTGGATATAGATTTTAGTAAAATAACGTAATGAATATATACTATATATTTAATAAAAAAAATATTGAAATATTTTTAAAAAAATTTATCTATTAAATTAAATGAGATTCAATTAATTGTAGATTAGAAAAAAAAACCTTATAAATGTGAATTTTATTTATATTTTGAGAGAATCTAAATAAAAGATATTTAGATATTTACAATATGTCGAACTAATTTTATTCGTATCTATATTAATTTTTGTTGGAAAATTTATTTATATTTATATTTATATTTATTTATTTACTTGAATCAATCTAAATTATTTATAATATTTTATTAATATATTATCCGTACACGAGACGGGGTCTACACTAGTTAGTGTGTGTATATATTCCGCATTCGTCATTATACTACTGTTAGACTAGATAGATGCTATATTGCTATGTATTGTATAAGGGCACTTCTGTAATTTCAACGTATAAGCAAGTGGCTCTATATAATATATATAGGGCCAACCTTAAATAGTTTTACAGAAATGAAATCAATGAAAAATTTGTTGGTTCTATTACATTTCAGTTAGCTCAAACAATTACTCACTACTGTAGTATTATTTTGCACTGAAAACAGGGAATGAGTGGAGAAAAGGGATTGTGAAATTAATGTACTGTTGATATATCAAAATGTTTAGCGAATTGACATCCATTGTCGAATCAGTAGGACACACTGTCAAATTTGTCATTAGGATCGACAGTGGCAAAATTGTCCGTGGAAGAATATCAATACTTGTATCAGGTCAAAGACAAGATTGAGAGGTTGAAGGGCGAGTTGGAATGGACGCAATGCTATTTAAAAGATGCAGAAAAACCCCAAGAGGATCAAGATCAAGCGACACAAAAGAACATGTC
This sequence comes from Persicaria maculosa, assembly GCA_963922045.1. Classification (NCBI taxonomy): domain Eukaryota; kingdom Viridiplantae; phylum Streptophyta; class Magnoliopsida; order Caryophyllales; family Polygonaceae; genus Persicaria; species Persicaria maculosa. Next base: position 15,990,948 of record OY998253.1, read on the forward strand.
TGATTTAAGAGAGAGTGCATATAAGGCAGAAGATATCATTGATCAGTATTTTGGGGAGATCTCTCATCCCCGGGAAGATGGAATTTGGAACACCATAGCATGGTCTACTCGTCTACTAAATATTCTGGAGGATCTGAAATTGCATGATGTTGGTTCAAAAATTGATAAATTGATGGTGGCGATGGCTGATCAAAGAAGTAGGTTGAAGTGTCCAAATACCCAACCAACAAGGAGATTGGATCCAGACAACGATCCAAGACAGACTTACGATTATATAAAAGAAGAAGTTGTTGGATTGGAGAAAGATGTTGATACAGTGGTGACTGAGCTGACTGGAGGAACTGGAAAAGTTGTTGGTATATGTGGTACTGGTGGTTTAGGAAAAACCACACTAGCAAAAAAGGTGTTTAATGACGACCGTACCACAAAACATTTCAATTGTGCTTGGGTGTACGTATCAAGGGAAGTTAATAAAGTTAATGTATTTAACAAAATTTTAAATGGGTTGTTGATTACACATCCAGATGAGAGAACGAGAATAAAAGAGCTCGGAAATGAACAGTTGCCTAGAGAAATATCCAGGATCTTAGAAAAGAGTGCATGCCTTGTTGTTTTGGATGATATATGGACGGTTGCTGCCTGGAAACTTCTGGAACCAGCTTTTGAATCAATTAGAACTTTAGCCTCGAGAAAGAGCAAGATACTGCTTACCACTCGTGATAAGGGAATACTTGATCAGAAGGAATTCCAGTTCCACTCTCATAATTTGGCGCATCTAACCAAGAGGATAGTTGGAAATTATTTCAATTGAAGGCAAACATCACAGGTACATACCATCTAAAACCCCAATCATAATTGACTTTCTTCCATTTATAAATTGGTCACTGCATTCCTTAAAAGTAGATATGAACTTTTAAGATTAAAAATAATTAAATCTATATAATATAATATATTATATAAGAGATTTTTTTTGCCCATTTAATGCCCCATTGAAAGTCAACCCACATTTAAAAAAAAAATAATTAGATTTATTAATTTAAAAATACATAAGATACAATTACTTTAATTTAGTAGATAATTAAGGTGAAATAATTATTTAAAGTAGAGAATATATAAAAAAAATCAAAGCATCTTAATTTTAGTAGTAATTAATTGTAACTAAATCAACTATTTCTAATAAAAGATTAAATAGAAATTAATAAAAAAAAAGCTATCAAAATGAGATAAGTATATAATTTATTTTAACAATAAATAAATAATTTATTTATTAATTTAAACTAATTTTAAACACTCCCTAATAATAAAATATTGTTCGAGAGTGTTTTAAAAATTAGTTAAATATCGAATCAATTGAAGATCGATATGGACTTTGTAATACGTCCAAAATTTATTCAGTTAAAAATTTTAAAAATATGATGTAGTATAAAATTAAGATTGAAGTAAAGTATTATGTGATTAAGTTAAACAAAATGTATAAATAAAGATTTGATAATGAATAAAGATTTTTATTAAACATATTTACTTAAATTAATAAAATAGAAGATTTGGATAATTAATACATATTTGAATTACTTGATTACTTTTAAATTAGTTTAATTATTTAGTTAAATTAATAAATTAGTTTGATTATTAAAAGTTTAAATTGAGATAATTTTTTTAAATAAAAGGTGGGCCAATATTTAAGTAAAAAGTGACACGTAGGATGATTGAAGGAGAATCCTCCATGTGGCGTCCTCCAAAATGTGTTTTAGTATTATATTAGATATTAGATATAGATAAATATAGGAGAGAGGAAAAAATAAAATAAAAAATAAAAAATAGGAGATTGGTTGAATTAACTAAAATCAAGGAAAAGATGACACATTGACACATCATCAAAGTCTTCTAATTTAAAGTATTATATAGATATATAGATATAGATTGTTAACAAATATGTTGGAAATTAAAGAAAGAATAGGGTTGATTTACAAAGATAAAGGGAAGAATAAAAATAATAATTAAAGAAAATAATAATTAAATATAGGAGAGATGAAAAAATAAAAGAAAAAAGAAAATAGGAGATTGGTTGAATTAACTAAAATCAAGGAGAAGATGATACGTCATCAAAGTCTTTTAATTTAAAGTATTATATAGATATAGATAGGATTGATTTAAAAAGATCAAGGGAAGAATAAAAATAATAATTAAAAATAATAATAATTAAATATAGGAGAGATGAAAAAATAAATAAAAATTAAAAAATAAGAGATTGGTTGAATTAACTAAAATCAAGGAGAAGATGCCACGTCATCACAGTCTTCAAATTTGAAGTATTATATAGATAATAATAATTATTATTATTATATATTTTTATGAATTTTTAATATTTTTGGTCATAATTAAGGATATTATTTATTTTTATATAATAATAAGTTTAAAATCTATCCTAATAAGACAAGATGATAATATAAACAAAAAAATAATTAGAAAATATTTAAGATTAAAAATAATTAAAATATATTTATTTAGAATAACCATTTTAATTAAAAATAATCTTATAAATCATAATAGTTTATATAAATTTGCATAAACATCGATATTTATTTTATTAAAAAATATTTTAAATTGTAAGAATTAACTTATAAAATAGTTTTTTTTGCCCACTAAGTTTATTAACTAAATGTCTCATCAACAATTAGAAAAAACAAATTAACAACAACGACAACTGCACATTTGTTTAGATTAACTATTTTTAAAGTAATATATAGCACACAACATAATATATCAGAGAATTTACAATTTTGTATAAACATTTTCATTTTCGTTATTTAAAAAAAATCAAACATCTTAAATTTTAGGGAAATTTACAAAAAAAACCACCCTTTAAATATGTAGGTTTTCATTTAACCAGCCCTTAAATTAAAAATTACATAACATCACCCCTTAAATGATACTCATCAAAAAATCACCACCCTTGGTCTATTTTTTTAAGCCATCCTTAAATATATTATATTTTAATATTTTTAAACTCAAAATTTATGTATAAATATATTTAAAATTTGAATTAAAGGGGTTGGATTGTATTATAGATATTATTTTTAAAAAAACATACTTATAAATATAACTTAGAAATATCTTTCGGTTTATGTATTAAAATAATTTTGTAAATATTATTTAAATTATTTTTTAAGTATAATATGATTATAAATATTAATTTCCATTTATAAAGTTAAAAATAATATTAAAATTATTTATTATATTTTACAAATTGTATTTCAATAATTAACCTTTGAAGAAAAAATATAATTAATCTTTAAGAATAGGTTATTACTAACAATTAAAATAATTAAACACATATTTTGATGTTGACAAATGTTAAAATATAATTTATTTAACGAAAATATAATGTAAATTCGTGATGGGTGGTGATTTGTTAATTGAAATCATTTAAGGGGTGGTTTACTGTAATTTCAAATTTAAGGGGTGGTTAAGTGAAAAGACCAACATTTAAGAGGTGGTTTTCTATAAATTTCCCTAAATTTTAAGAATGAATAGAAACAAGTAAAATGTTTTATTGTATAATGCTTGTGATATTAAATATAAATATGAGTATAAAATCAGAAAAGTTATACATTTGATGATAATTTAGCGGTTAATTTTAACTATAAAAAATCCTAATATATTTTTATAAAAACTTTTTCAATAGTAATATATTATAAAAATCAATTATATAATATGAAATATTATTATATATAATTTATAATAAAAAAATTAGTCTATTTTAGTTTTTTTTTTTGTCAACAATCCTAGTTTATTTATGTATATATCATTCTCTAATGCAATTAAACCATTTCAATACCTTCACCAAAAAAAAAAACCATTTCAATAAATGAGCAATATTTTTCATCCACCTCATTTAACATATCACAATTATTTTATTAATAAATCATATGTTAGCTATACCATTTTGCACTTATATTTTAATAAATCAAATGCGGGTAGATCTTTTTTTTTTCCCCTTATTGAAGCATTTTATTTATTAATTAATTAGTTGGTACGTTTTCCATTAAATATTTCCATTGGCATAAATTTGAAATACCTAGGTAGTCAATTTCGGTAAAAAAGAAGAAGAAGAGGAAGAGGAAGAGGAAGAAATACCTAACTGGCAATTAATATATTTTGACATTTGTGAATGTTTATTGTGTAAATTGCGACTTGCAGTTGATGCTGACACGGAGGCACTGGGAAAGGAAATGGTAAATCACTGTAAGGGGCTTCCTTTAGCCATTGCGGCACTTGCGGGGATTTTGTCCAACAAAATGACAGATTGGAAAACGGTGAAAGAGAATATATCAGGGTACTTGGCGACTTACAAGGACCCTAGAGTTGAAAATGATTTGCGTTGGTTGGAGTTAAGTTATTATGATTTACCATTCTATTTGAAGCCCTGTTTTCTATATTTGGGACATTTCCCTGAAGACTATAAAATCGAAGCAGAAACATTGTACCAGTTATGGGATGCTGAAGGTTTTCTATCGACCAAAGACGGATTTGTAGGTAAAACAAATTTGGAAATCGGCGAACTATATTTAAATGAGTTGATACAGAGGTCAATGGTTGAAGTGGCAGAATGCTGGTCAAATGGAAGGATTAAGTCTTATCAAGTTCATGATATCATGCGAGACATATGCCTTAAAATGTGCAAACATGTGGGCTTCTTAGATACACAAAAGGTCTGTCTCGACACGGATTGGGAGTCGATCTTTTCTGATGTGAAAGGAAGAGCGCGGCGTTGTGCAGTTTATACGGGAGAAGGCTTTGCTACTTCTAGATCTGAAGATGTAAAGAAAGGAGGTAATCTTAAAGCTCTTTTGATCTTTTTGGAGAATGAAGACCGAAAACTTCCACAAGGGATCATTTCATATATAAAAAAACACTTCCCCTTGCTTCGAGTTCTAGATCTTCAAAATGCATGTGTAGAAGGCGAGATTTCAAATGAAATTGGAGAATTCATCCATCTGAAATACTTGAGCATAAGCTGTGAGAGTGATATGGCAGGGGCGGGGCTACCATCAGGCTTTTGGAATCTTAAATTCTTGGTAACTCTTGATTTAGAATTGTTTTATGAGATAAGCTTACGCAATAAGTTCAAGGAGATGGAATCATTGAGACACCTGTCTCTTCCAGGGAGTTTTACGGTTGTAGGTCCGGAGAAATTGACTTTTAGGGTTGACATGGAGACATTGAAAAACTTCGACCCAGCACTGTGCGAACTGAGTGATCTATTGAAAATGAGGCGTCTCCGGATATTTACAATCAGATCCGATTATTACATTAAAAGTCATGAAGATTTGAAGGGATTGTCTTCAGTGATTAAATCCACATCTCTAATGAACACTGTGGATATGGAAGTGATGTTGAAGCAGGGGAGTAAAGAAGAAGATCCAACCAGTGTAACTTCCTTGCTAAACGGCTTCACTGGACTGACATTAGATGGAACTGGTTCAGAAAACATGAGGTTTCCACGTAATGGTATGGGAGTATTTCCCCAGAGCTTGACACGTCTGCGACTTGAGAAATTTAAGTGGACCAGAGAAATTAGTTCAGCACTGGCTAACCTTCCTCACCTCGAGTTTCTTCAACTATATAAAATATATTTGCCTTCCACTGAAAACAAAATGAGCTTCCCTGCCAATAGTTATCTAAAGCTAAAAACTCTTCACATTATATTTATAAATGGTTCGTGGGAGTGGAAGGTAGAGGATGGAGCTCTTCCCAATATCGAAACCTTAGTGTTCGATAATGTTAAAGGCTTGGTGAGGGTACCAAACAACCTACCCAAATCCATATGCATTCAGTCTGACAGAAATATTGAGGGAGTGTCGGACTACAACCAAGTGCCAGTCCATGCTAATATATGGATGCTTCAATGAAGGAGGCGCCATCTTCATCGACCAATCTGTACGTTCCATACATCTGTATATGTTTTGTTAACAAGTTAAGATTTCAAAATACTTTGAATAAATATTTAAAAATGCTTAAAATTTTAATGCTTAAAATTAAACCAACCAATTAAGTCCTAAGTGGTCTTAGTTAGTAATTACTAGTTGTCTGTATCTGCAGGTTGTGCATGCTGCGAGCCTGCTGTGGTGCTGTACGAATCTCCATATGTGAAACTAGCTAGCTGCTTCTCCACATTTGCCCCAAGTTGTGCTGTGTGCTGATTTCATCGATCGGCCTACGTTTGTCTTGGAAGATCGCTTATGAATGCGTATCCACGTGTTCATGTTGATGCCGAATAAATTATTTATGTGTGTGTGTATGAATGGTTTGATTTCATTTTGTTGGGAGTCAACGGTCTTAAACCCTTTCTTCAATTTTTTGTTTTTGGGTAAACTTAAACCCTTTCTTTGTTATTGCCGTGTGGTGACTTATAAAACTTCTTTTCTTTTTATTTTTGGTGAGTGACTGTTCAAACTCTTGCTATTATTGTTGTATGTTTGCACCTATATATATATCGTTGCGTGGTTTGTGTTGGAAATTTTAGTATTGTTCTTTGTTATTAGGAGGTTGAGGTTTGATGGCTCCCTTACTTTCCCTTTGAAAAACATATGCTATAGTACTAATGTAATTTATGCAGGATTGATAAAAGGCAAAAAGATAAGGTATTATGACTTATACATATTGGATATATATTTTATCTTGTAGGTTAATCTTATTTTCGGACTAATATATTTAGGTTAGAATTGTTTTAATCTATCCTTATATATATATTTTTTCGGTTATATCAATTTTAGTCTATCCATATATATTCAGAATTTATAAAGATGGTTTAGGTCTTTTCTATATATATTTTCAGACTAATGGATTTTATTTGGTTAAATATTATCTCACATCTTTATTGGATTTTTTGGTTAAGAATATATTGGATAGACATATGTGGTTCTAGAATTTGTGTGTACAGGATATTCTCAAAACAAGATCTCAATTCCTCCTAGAATATCTCGGCCAGCAGTACAGCAAAGAAGATCTCAGTTTTAATTCAAATTGAAGAGAAAGATGTAGAGCTGTACAAGTAACGCCAGTTTTAATTCAAATTGAAGAGAAAGATGTGGAGCTGTACAAGTAACGCATACAACGTGTATCTCGGCCAGAATTTTGAATTCAAATGATCGGAAGTCTCGGCAAACAGAAGATCTCCATTTTCAACGCTTAAAATTCTGTTACAACTTCTCAGGATTTGGAGAGATAAAGAATCAGCAATCTGTTGGAGCTCTCGGTTATAAAATCGAAGGGAAAGAACGTTCAGCAACACACCTTCTGCCAAGTCTTCATCGCACACCAAAGAGCTCTCGAGTTTACAGACGCTACTGCTGATTTCATTCGCTTTCTTTCTCTCTACTTTGTATTCAATTTATTATCTTTTGAGAGTTAGGAAGTTGTGAGCTTCATGGTTTAATTCAATCCCTGTTATACTAAGAGTATCTCATACTCAAACGTATCACACTTCGGTGTGACGAAGGGGACTTTTATTTCTCGATATCTTGGGTTGTCTAGATAGAAGTGAGGTAGGCTTCAGGATTAGAAGAGAGGCACTTCTTCTAGGTTGTATCTAGGACTCATAAGGACAGAGGAATAAAAGTTGTTGAATCCTACGGGTTGGATAACCCTAGGCGGGGACGTAGGCTGGTTAAGAGCCGAACCTCGTAAACAAGTCCTGTGTTATTTATTTCTTTATCAGTTTTTCTTACATCTGATTAATTTGCAAAACTGTCAAGGCACGAAAAATTCGTTCAAGATCTTGAGACTGAGTTCAAGGCCTTGAAACCCATTATCCAGCCCTTGAAGTTGCTTGCTCTTTACAAGTTTGCGAAAAGCGTCTATACTCTATTCAACCCCCCCCTTCTAGAGTATTTGTCTCTTACTGTTAATTACTTTACGTACTCAATTCTTCAATTGGTATCAGAGCTTGACTCACTATTTGATTTAACAATCTGTGAGATCAATCATGAGTACTGTAGGAGAAGGTGGATTTGCTCAAGGAAGGTCGTCAAATCGCCCTCCTCTGTTCTGCGGTGACAATTTTGTCCATTGGAGATCTTTGATGAAAATGTTCATCATTGATCAAGACATGGAGCTCTGGGAACGCATAGTCAATGGACCAACTATTCCAATGAAGCCCGGCGCTACAGCAGGATCTCCACAAGTCGAAAAGACGGAGACCGAATTCACTCAGACTGATCATGAGAATGTGACCAAGAATTTTCGGGCCATGCACATGCTATATTGTGGTTTGAATACTGATGAGTTTAATCGTGTCTCAACTTGTAGAAGCGCAAAAGAAATTTGGGATAAACTTGTAGTAACCTACGAAGGTACTAGCCAGGTTAAGGAAAGCAAGATCAACATCTACCTACGACAATATGAGCTATTCAAGATGCTGTCTACCGAAACCATAAAAGAGATGTTCACCAGATTCACCCAAATCGTCAACAACTTGGACTCTCTCGGCAAAACCTTCAGCAATGAAGAAAAGGTGAGGAAAATCTTGAGGAGCTTACCAAAGGCGAAATGGGGGCCAAAAGTAACTGCAATAGAGGAAGCTCAAAATCTGTCAACTTTACCTTTGGACGATCTCCTTGGTAAGTTGATTACCCATGAGATGGTTCTTGGTGAGGAAGATGGAGAAGTAGCCCCTAATGTAAAGAACTTGGCCCTACGAGCTAAGAAGGAAGAAGCACCCTCAAATGACGAAGAAAGCGACGGTGAAGAAGATCCATTTGCACTCATTACAAGAGGATTGGCAAGGATACTCAAGATGAAGAAACAATTTGCCAACCGCGAGTACAGCAGCTCATCAAAACCAAGAGGTAAACCGTATAAATCTAAACCTATGGCTTGTTATGAGTGTGGCGATACAGAGCATATTGTCAAGGATTGTCCACAAAAGAAAAGGAACAAATATCGAAAGGACAAGGACAACCGAAAGAAGAAGGCTATGATGGCGGCTTGGAGCGATTCTGACTCTTCAAGCGAATCTGAATCCGATCCAGAACAGGCAAATCTATGCCTAATGGCGGATCAAGAGGAAACTCCAAAAAAGCACCTTGGAAATATAGTAAGGAATTTAATTTCAAGTCCTACTGCTGTTCTATCTGAATTCCTTCAAAACATGATTTTAAATGAAGAGCATTTTATACATGAGACTAACATCTTGAAAGAAAAGCTTTTGGAGCAGGAAAAGAGCATGGAAGAAATGTCGCTGGAAATGAAAAATCTCAAAGCTTGTCAGTCAGCCCTTGACAGTAAAGTCAAGGCCTTGGAGACAGAAAACTCTGTCTTGAAGCAAGATTTCTCCTCTCTAACTCTTTCCACAAAAGAGCTGGGGAAAGAGAAGATCTCGTTGACTGATAAGTGTAGAGACCAGCAGACCTCTCTCATGCGATTCACCCACTCCAAGGCCAATCTTGATAGAATGTTAGGTGAGCATCAATCATCCCTTAACAAAAGTGGTATTGGATACAACAAGAATTTTCCAAAGAAAGCCCCTACCACTTTTGTAAGAGCCAAAGGGAGTTGGCGTACACCTACTTGTCATTTTTGTTGTAGAAAGGGTCATGTTAAAACTACTTGTCCATATCGTAGAAATGATCCGCATATTATTCGTAACACTTTTCCATTTTATTTAAGAGAGCAGGTAAAGCAAATCTGGGTTCCTAAAGGGACAAGACCACCAAACATGGTTCATCCCGAGTACGAATCTAAATTTGAAATTTGGTCTAGCCGAAAAGGTTGAATTTGGTTGGTTTGCAGGATATCACCAAGAAAAAGGAGTATAAATGGATTCTCGATAGTGGTTGCTCAAGGCACATGAGTGGAAAAAGTTCATTGTTTTCGGATCTAAAGAAGCAATCCACTGGTACAATTACTCTTGGTGATAAAGGAAAATGCAACATAATTGGGATAGGTAAAATCGGTAAGGATTCTTCTAATTTTATTAATGATGTGTATCTTGTAGAAGGTTTGAAATATAATTTACTTAGTATTTCTCAATTATGTGACAAAGGTAATATTGTTATTTTTTACTCCGAAAAATGTTTAGTAAAAAATAAAAAATCTGGAGATTTAGTCCTAACGGCACCTCGCAGTAACAATGTATATTCTATGAGCACTAACCAAGTTGCAGGAACTAGTTTAAAGTCTCAAGGCCTTGACAGAGGATCAAAGGCTTTGGCATAGGAGACTTGGACATGTAAGTATGCACACTTTGAAAAAACTAGCGTCCAGGGACTTGGTACGTGGGCTTCCGGATCTCAACTATAAGGTAGATGAGTTATGCAATGCATGTTCACGAGGTAAGCAAACTCGAGGGTCGTTTAAACCAAAAAAGGTGGTAAGTACTTCTCGCCCTATCGAGTTATTACATATGGATTTATGTGGACCTATGCGCGTCAAATCTCCCAAAGGTAAACAGTATATTCTTGTCATTGTTGATGATTTCTCATGTTTTACTTGGGTTTCATTTGTTAGAGAAAAATCAGAGGCTTTATATGAATTTTCAAAGCTTTGCAAAGAATTACAAACCTTGAAAAACATGCCTATTGTTGCTATCCGTAGTGATCATGGGCGTGAGTTAGATCAACTTAAATTTAACTTATTTTGTTCAAAATATGGTATTTCACATAATTTTTCAGCACTTAGAACTCCTCAACAAAACGGGGTTGTGGAACGAAAGAACCGCACCTTGGAGGATATGTCTAGAACTATGCTTTTAGAAAACGGTTTAGCAAAATCTCTTTGGGCTGAAGCAGTGAACACGGCAAACTATATTTTAAACCAGTGTTTAATTCGTCCTATTTTAAAGAAAACTCCCTATGAACTTTTTCATGGAAGAAAGCCCACTGTTTCTTATTTCAAACCCTTTGGATGTAAATGTTTTGTTCACAACAATGGCAAAGACAATTTGGGAAAATTTGATGCTCGTAGCGATGAAGATATCTTTCTTGGTTATTCCTTGCATAGCAAAGCATATCGAATTTTTAATAAACGCACTAGTATGGTAGAAGAAAGCATTCATGTTATCTTTGATGAAAGCAATGATGGTGCATTGAGTGATAGCTTTGCAGATCTAAATCTCAATCAACATGAGGAACAAGGATCCGATATTGAAGAAGAAATGAGGAAAACACCACGTCGGAATATGCAGGAGCCAATACTAGATACATCCGAGCTAGCCCAAGACCTTGACATACAGGTTCAAGACCTTGAACAACGGTTTCAAGACCTTGACTTGGGAAATACAGAATGTGCAGCACCTATTGAACCTGAAAGTCAAAGCCTTGGAGAAGCATCCACGTCACAAGAGCCTAAGCGACGAAGTTTCAAACACGCTGCATCTCATCCAGTTGAAAACATCATATCAGATCCAAATCCCGGTATCCAAACTCGTTCCAAATTAAGAAATTTGTGTGCTTTTTATGCGTTTGTGTCTCTTGTAGAACCAAAATCGCCTACCGAAGCACTTCAAGATCCGGATTGGATTATAGCAATGCAAAGCGAACTTAATGAGTTTGAAAGGAATAAAGTGTGGACGCTCACTCCAAGGCCCAAGCATCAATCCGTCATCGGTACTAGATGGGTCTTTCGGAATAAATTGGACGAAGATGGAAAGATTACTCGCAACAAGGCTAGACTCGTGGCTCAAGGGTATAATCAAGAAGAAGGTATTGACTACGAGGAGACTTTCGCTCCCGTAGCAAGGTTAGAGGCTATTCGTATCTTACTTGCATTTGCATCATACATGGGTATTAAGCTTTTTCAAATGGATGTTAAAAGCGCCTTTTTAAATGGTATTTTGGAAGAGGAAGTATATGTTGCACAACCTCCTGGTTTTGAAAACGATGAATTTCCAAATCATGTCTTTAAATTAGATAAAGCACTTTATGGTCTCAAACAAGCCCCTAGGGCATGGTATGAGAGATTATCAAAATATCTTCTTGAAAATGGTTTTAAACGCGGTCTGATTGATAAAACTCTTTTCATCAAAACTCGAGGTAAGGATTTATTAGTTGTGCAAATTTATGTTGATGATATTTTATTTGGTGCTACTAATGATTCTCTTTGCAAGGATTTTTCGGATATCATGTGTAGAGAATTTGAGATGAGCCTTATGGGAGAATTAACTTTCTTTCTCGGACTACAAGTTCATCAATCAAAGAAAGGAATATTCTTGAATCAAGGTAAATATACTAGAGATCTCCTCAAGAAATACAAGATGGATCAATCAAAGGTTGCCAAAACTCCCATGAGTTCGACATTGTCGTTGGATCAAGACAAAACCGGTAAGAATTTGAACCAAAAGGAATATCGAGGTATGATTGGTTCACTCCTTTATCTAACGGCAAGTAGACCCGATATTATGTTTAGTGTATGTATGTGTGCAAGATTTCAGGCTGATCCAAGGGAATCGCATCTCATCGTGGTTAAAATGATTTTTCGCTATTTGAATGGAACTCAAAACCTTGGGCTTTGGTATCCAAAGCGAGGAAATTTTAATCTAACTGGTTATTCAGATGCAGATTTTGAAGGTTATAAAGTTGATAGAAAAAGTACATCTGGGTGTTGTCAACTATTGGGATCTTCTCTAATTAGTTGGCACTCCAAGAAACAAAATTATGTGGCTCTCTCAACTGCTGAGGCCGAATACATAGCTGTTGGAGCATGTTGTTCACAAGTTTTATGGATAGCTCAACAGCTACGAGATCTTGGCTTCGACTTGAAAGGTATTCCAATTAAATGTGATAATACTAGCGCTATATCCATCACTAAAAATCTTGTGCAACATTCTCGAACGAAGCATATTAATGTGAGACATCATTTTATTCGGGATCATGTCGAAAAAGGTGACGTATCTATATCTTTTATCTCTACTGATTTACAACTTGCTGATATTTTTACTAAACCATTACATGAGGATAGATTTAATTTTATCAGATTAGAGCTTGATATGTTGTTTAAGGATGCATTCGTTTAGGGGGAGCATAAACGAATTGACTTTCAAGGTCTCGGAAATAGATTTCAAGACCTTGACTGTTCACATCGTATACAGAAAAGATTGGATCAAATTTTCCGGCTTTTATTTTTATAAATATCGGCTAGAAAATTTTGTTTTTAAATTTCAAAAACTTTCTGTTAACCTTTTATTATTTTCGGAAATCTTGTTTTAAAAAAAATAAAAAGGATTTGATTTTCTGTTAAGATTTTTAATTCCACTTTAAATTGGTTTGTTTTCCGAAAATTTTTAAATTTTAAAATTCTGTTTAGATTGGGTTTTTAAAATAAAAGGCTGTAATTTATTTCTGGATAAACTTTCAAGATATTTTTACCTCTTTCCAAGATATTCTTACCTAATTGTGATTTAACCCTCCTTCTTGGAAAGATCTCAGCCGCTCTTATTAACTCCCTCTCTCCCTCACTTCTTTCTCACGCCTCCTCTGCAACACACACAGACCCTTCTCTCTCCATCTTTCCTCCTTCCCAAGAGCATTCTTCAATGGCTCCCAAAACTTCTGTTGGAAATCCGGGCAAGGGCAAGCGGCCTATCTCTCGAAAAGGGAAAAAAATTGCTGCCGACGACGACACCATCGACATCCGCTCCTCCCCGAACTCCGTCGCCTCTCCTCCCAGGACTGCAGCGCCTTCGACAAATATACCGTCTCTGCCCGCTCACTGGTTCTGAAACTACGAAATTCATGGAAAGTGGCTTGATTTCTTTAGTTCTCAGAAACTTTGCCTGTGTGACTCCATTGATCCAGCCTTTTTAGAGTCCCTCAACCTCCCTTGTGTTTCAAAACTCAAAACCTCTGGACTTTGGCCCCTTTTGAACCTCGGTGAAGTTTATTTCCCTCGTCTCACCCGACTGTTTTTCATTAACCTTCACTACTCGAGAGATCGGGGAAATTAGATTCTCCAAACTAGCGTCTGCAACAAGTTTATTGAACTCAAACCAGATACCATTGCTGAAATTTTTGTGCTCCCTAAAGCCGTGTCCACTTGTAACGGCCCAGAATTATGATTTTCGGGTTACGTTTCAAGGGATGAAAACCCTTGTTCGGATCTTGCAATCCAGGTACGGGTCGAGGTTTCAAACTCATTTCAAAGGTCAGTAATAAAAAGGGATTTCAAACCCTAAAGTATTGCAGGGCCGTTGGGTACCCTTAACATGTCCTAAGACTAGGTCGTGAAATCCAATTCAAATGAGATAAAGCGGAAGCAAAGTTAAGATACAATGACACCACAGAATCTGGTCAAAACCAAATCATAAACAAGTGATTACCATTTGCCAAGTTAGAATATTAGTCAGGTTCTTTGATTCGCCCAAGGGTTTCCCGTCACATAAGCATGGAGCAAACAAGATCTGCAGAAATACCTTTAAAAGAAGAACGGGGAAAGGAGTCAGATCGAGCCACTCATGCGGGACCGGCAGTCCTCGCTGAGGCCACATAGTATGTGCTATACCTAATAAAGATGCTCTAATGCAATACGAAAGTCAAACATACTAGCATGCTCCTAATTCATAATAATGTGCAGAAATACTGTAAAGGGCCCAAGACAATGCCAACGGCATATCCCTCTCCTACCTCTACCCCTTCCGATAGGTGGAGACTGGCCAGCTCGTGAATGCATTCATTCATAATCGGGGGGCACGCATGCCTAACCCGCTCCACAATAAAGCCCGCAGGCATATCATAATACAAGGAAGTTCATGACTCGATTGACTCAAGGTACCCGATGAGGCTGGGCTACCCTATGACCCTAGCAAAGACTCTAGGACTATCACAGATAACGGCCGTTCTGTTTCAAACGCATAAAGTAAACAGATGCTCAATCAATTAGTGCAACCTAAACATGATACTACATGGCATGCTTTTATGCATATGCAACACCTAACATAAAATGCAACAACAGGCATGAATGTCCAACCTGAGTAAGCCCCCTAGGGAACTTACCTGAAGATGCAGAACAGCAATATAACACAAGCAAGGGCCCAAATGCAAGTCCAAAGCAATCCAAAAGCAATGTACACCTATTATCAAGCCATTTTCATAAGCTACTGAACCAATATTCTCACACACACGAACCCGAGTTCTCAACATACCCGAAACCACCTGATAGTAAAACCGTTTTCTAAAACCTTTCCGATATGATCAACATCAACCAAAATCATTTACCTCCAATCCAATCCATTGATAAATTTATATCAACCATATTTTCAAACTTCCTTCTCAAAACCAACATCATCAAGCCAGGACAAGGAATCCCGACGGAAACCATTTAAACCTTAAAACCAAATTTTCTCAAAATCATACAATAGAACTAATTCCGACATTTTTATTTCAAAACCTAGACTCGTTAAATATGTTATCAAACAATAATTGTCTAATTCAAACGCCAAAATAAATCCGTTTTAACAATCCGCATTTAGAGAGCAACAATACTTAACTACGTTATCATGTAATAAACATCTATTAAAATACCTCATAATATCATAAATATATTTATATCAAATAATACTATTTTAAAACACCTTTATAATATATACCAAATTTTCAGAAATATATAATCACAAAATCATAATAATATAAACTATGTATAATAACATAGTATAATACATAGCATAAACGTATAACAATGTAACAACAATTAAAACATCACAATCCAAAAAGAAAAGCCCAACTGGCGACCTGGAGCACAACCCAACATCTTAACCCGGAAGGGAGGTAGGCCTGGATCCAAAAAGAAGAGAAGAAAGGCCCGCCCAGGTCTGATCTCCACAGCTCGGAAGAATAGGCCCAAGACTTGAAGAGGGAATTCGAAATAGGCCCAAAAGAAAACCAGGACCCGAGCCCACTAAAGCCCAACCCGCAACTGATTAAGTGAACCGGACAAATTAGGCCGAATCGGCCGGTCTGAGAAAGAAAAAGAAAGGCTGAACCCATCTTCATCCCCAAATCAGAACAGGAGGAAGAACGCTGGACAATGTCAACGGAAAACGGAAGAGAAGGGAGGAGAGATTGGCCACCGCCGGAGCTCCGTTCTTGACTCGGACCACCCCCACTCCGATCGAAATCTCTCCCCGACCCCACTACACACAGAAATAACGAAGCGAAGCAAGGAGAGAGGAGGAGGGATCTCACCGAGTTGGTCGTCGTTCACGCCGGGACTGCTCGTCGGAGATCAATTCGGCTCGTCGGGGGCGGATTCGACACCGGAAAGGCCTAGGAAGGGGGTAAGGGAGTTAAAAAACGGATTTTTGATGCAACTGAAATCGAAATCGGGCATACAAGACAAACCGACCTTCTTAGAACGAAGAACAGAGGAAGAGGAGGGAGAAGGTGGCGCCTCGGCGGCGGTGGCGGCTCGCCGGAAAAGAGAAAGAGGAGGAGGCGTTGTAACTCGGACCTCCTGGCTGCTTCTTCGGGCCCGGAGACAGAAGATGAAGACCGGAGGATCTGGAGATGTCGGCAGCTGTGGCTCACGGGGACGAGAAGGAGGAGGGGCTTCGCTGGTTCCTCTTGGAAGCAAGGACTCAGTCTCGGTGACTGAAACGGAAGAGGGAGAGAGGAGGGGTTCCATCTGCTGTGTGTTGCTGTGTGTTTGGGTTGGGCGTCAGTTCAATTAAAAGGAAGGGTGAAGACAAAGAAGGGTAGCTGTGCACTGCTGCTGCTTCTGAACCGAAAATGGGGAGAGGGTGTTGACCCAAAAGAAAAGAAACGGAAATAAGACAAAGGGGAGAGGTCCCACACAAACCCAAATTCAAAATACCTAAAACCCGCTCTCTCGACATTATCCCGACTCATTTAAAATTTTCAATTCCAAGTTAAATAATGAACTCCGAATATTATTTTTAAATTCTCGACATATAAAAGCAGGATAAAACATGTTCTAATTTTATTAATCAAATAATGCCGGAACTCGTTTTGAGATATTCAGAATAAACCAATAGCTCGAGGACGGAAATTCCCAAACCTTCCGAATTTTGGAAGTCGAAATGATTATAAATCACTATTTTAATAATTCTAATATTATAAAATTTCCCGGTGTTTACATCATCCACCTCTAAAAACAAGTCTCGTCCCCGAGACTAAAACCAAAATAAAGTAGGGGATGAAGTTTGAAATTGATGAGTCCGAGGAGCATGTCCTAGAACCTTGTAATCATCTCGGTTGCGTCTTCCGGGATTCTCACAACATCCTAGTCACGGTCATGACATCTCCAATTGGCCTTGACAAGTATGCAATAAGCGCCCCTATCACATCCTCGCTGCGACTTTTCGGAAGTACCACAACCCTAAAAGTTCTACAATATCATCACTAGGTCTTAGCAAGCACCCTACAAGCGCCCTCATAAAATGCTTGTATCCACTTCGTGAAGTATCATAGAGTTGCCCGGGTTTGAAAGTTTCAAAAGGGATTCCATAACTGAAAATAAAGATTAACCTCAAAATCGTTGAAATTCTCGGTAACATTTATTCTTTAACATTCCAGGTAATTCCTTTTCAACCGCTCAAAATCTTCAATTAAGACGTTTAACCAAGCAACTTTGCACCAAAACAAGTAAAATCCTTTCGATCAAAATTTCGTCAAAATCCTCCAAAACAAAATCAGTTTCTCGCATAACAATCAATCAAATTCAGAAGCTCGGAGGTGGAATCATCCACCTCTAAGGGCTAATCCCATATTCTCTTCCTAGTTTCCATAATCGAATCAATCTATCAGCCTCAATTCAAGTAAGATTCACAAGTCATATGCAATGCATAACCACATAACCAATCGATCATTAACGAGTACATCATATAACAAGTCTTAAACATATGCCAGCACACTGCCACAAGATCACATCAATATCTCCACCTCATACTAAAGGTCATAATATGCATCTATGCCAAAATCATCGCACACATCTCGATATCACACCAAGGTCATAACAGGTACATCCTCATCACAAAGTCAACGAATCAAACTCATTGTCAACACATCAACACAACAAGTCATGTTATTAAGATTCCGCGAAAGGGGAAGTCAAACAATATATCAGTCATCGAATGTCAGCGTATTCACCAAACATCATCTTAACTCATCACAACACCATATAACGATCATTTAGTCATTAGGCAGACATACACTATTACCTCATATATATATACGAGTCATATTCATGCTCTGAGTCATATTCATCATTTAATATATCAATAATCATGCTTGCCAACCATATAATAACACAGCATTATCTCATGTATCATATCACAACACATCCTATCATGCTTCTAAAACATCATAGCAGAGCAGCAATATATCATGATAACATTTGTCACTACCAGCTAGATTTTAACATTGCGTTTCAACAGGGAATGTTATTCCATATCAGGTTTTATCATGGTCACTATCTAACATCATGCCAGCAGATATAAATAAATCACATAATTAAGAAAATCCTCACATCATACCAATCAAAATAAAACACAGTCTCCGCTCGCCCATCTCCACTCTCAACCAAGTCTAATCCTCTTCTAGACCCGCCAACGTCATCTCAGACAAAATTTCCCAAAGAAATCCCAATTAATCTCGATGCTCAAATCTCACCCTCATTCCACCAAACTCTCACACATACCATCCACCTCTAAGAATCCAACTCCTACCTCTAACATCACACTCGAGCACCCTCCCATACTATATCCTCAATTCTCTTAAGGTCATTTCTTACACTTCCCACACTTCCCAAGATATCACCAGCATCATGCCTTGTAAAATTCCTAAAGCTCACTCAGTCTTACCTAACCCAACATCTCTCTCTTGCGACTTATCTCGTAACATCCCCGATCATCCTAACCACTCAAGCTCTTTCACCCCTCTTCTACCACGCTACCAACGACCTCACCCACGGTTTAAGGAAGAAGCAATAATTAAAATCATCAAACACAAGGTCTACATCATGTCAACTAGCATTTATAAACATAACATCATGGGTTCAACAGGTCCCAATTTATCATCATGCTCAATAATCATTGCAAACATCATACATGAACATACTGAAGTCAAGATAACATGTTGCACTATAACCTTATCAGATACAACTCAGGTCTCTTAGCATATGCAGTTCACATTTTACAAGCAAATGAATTCAAATCACGCTTAGCAACTTAGAGTAGCAACACGTCAAGACACCATGGTACACGAGATCTACAAGTCATCAAATCGTATTATCATAGACAACAGGCAATCAGGCAACAGTCATCATCAAGTCAGCACATCACACGTAAATCTCATCGCCAAGTTAGTGCAATATCATTGCCAACAAACAAGTTTCAAAGGGTTAGCAATTCGAACGGAGAACACTCTCGCTGGCAAGTCAAATCGCACTCAGTATCCGCAGTTCTCGATGCGTGCTTGTTCCGCCGACATCTTTGATCCTGAGGCCCGTGGGTTATGGGCCCACACTTCTGTTTGCGCTGTTCCATCGCTATCCAACTCCTCATTCTCTTTTCCCATGCGGTCGCTCGTCTTATGTATCGCGCAAGAGTCCAAGTTAGTGAAGATAGGGGAGTGACAAGAGCGGACAACCCAAATTCCTTTCGGGGACAAAAACGGACCACAACTAAAGACAACAACTAGAGACGAAACTCCGACCCGAGAATAGCAACGATGCCCTTATGGAAGTCTATTAGGTTACAATTGTGACGAGCAAAATGGAATCATCATGGAGCACATTAGTCATATTAATCCACACTAACATGTACCTATCGCAAGGAGAACGACATGCATATTCATTCCAAAGGTACAATCGATTCCTACACTAATGCTTGTGAGACAACCAGCAGTCTATTATTCTATGGAAGCAGAGATGCCTAGCAACTTAAAGCAAGATATGTGGAACCAGTAATGATCATGCAAGATTCGAAGTCATGCGGGATTTAATGAGGATAACAAGTATCATGTATATGAACGATGGACGAACATGGTATACTCATCAACAATTGAGTTCAACTATAGCATAACGAGGTATATCATAACAATCAGACGAAGCGTCATACGAGCACACATAAAAGCAGCATAGTAACTATCACATCTGACAACAATGATCATATAGTAGGTCAAGAACAACATGTAATCATACGACGAGATACATTTAGAAAGCATAGGTCCTGAACAGTACTAGCATTACATGACAAGACATGGGCATAGTCAAGAGTCATTTAAAAGAGTTCAACATAATGTTCATAAAGCATGAGGCATCATTACAGAGAGTAACCAAGAGGACATCACCAGTGATAGATTAAAAGCATGCTAGGAACAGCTGTCACAGTGCACATAAAACGGTATAACAACTATCACATTATGGGACAACCATGTTCACGTAATAGAACAAGTATGGTAAATCATCACTTATCGGGGAGCATAAAGCCATACATGATACTACTAGCACATTTTAAAACATGACTACAACCAAGGTAATTCGAATAGATTCATTCCAACATTTAGGTGTCATGCATATGCGGAATCATGATATAGCGTGGTGTGTGATCATGCGAGGTGCCAAGTCATACATCTATGCAAGCACGAGAGGATGTCATAAAGTGATAGGGAACACTACCGAGCGATAACATGTAAGCATGCTAGGATTACTCATTACGGAAAGCAAGTCAATCATCGAATTCGACAGTAACTAATCAGGATGAGTACAACAATTTAAGATTATAGAAAAAGGGGAAGAACCACACTATCAGGGACCTAGCTCAAGAGGAGGTCAGCAATACCGTTGGCAAGATATAAATTCCCACAAGTCACAACCAAGGACCCTACATGATGCTAAAAACTCAACTTAACATACAATACATGCATGCAACTAATCATGACGATACGTAAGAAATCAATTCAATCATGTTCCGACGGTATAGAAGCATGAGGAAAGTTTAACGATGTATAACACAAGTCTAAGTAATGGTCAGTATGACTAAAATGTGAGGACATGAATTCAAATCAGCACATACTAGGATGAAACATGCATTCCCCAAGACTCAATTAACCCTCATATTCTCCATTCCACGCAAGTAACACACAACAATATTAACTTGCAAAATCATCAACACTATTCAATTTGACAAATACAAAATGGATGGGCCTGCGATAGATTCAAGGAACAAGGAACATCAACGTGTCATCATCTAGCATGCTAAGGAGATCATTTACATGCATTTGTACAGAGAAGTTAAACACTATCATGGACCTAACCCAGGCAAAACAACAAGCATATAGGTTCATATCATGTGGTCCATGCTTCCAATTGATCATTAGCGCAATTAATACAATATGTCAAGTAGGCATACTATAACCAACATACAATCATGATAGAAGGCAATACATAACACGAGACTTAAGCAATGTAACTAGTCGCACATGTAATAACACAACAACTTGGTACCAATGGTTATTCATAAGACACGTGTCAGAGACTACACAATCATGTTATGCAATTCAGAGAGAGTCACCATTTCAACCGGGCAGAGATCCCTAAGGGCATCCATTGACTCTTCCCCAATTGACTCATCACCCTCTCTTTCCCGTGAGACTCTGGTACGACTCTTTATGGTAAGAAGACATTGGTTGCTTGTCATAAGAATCAAGAAAGACAACCCTAAAAACACCTTGCTTTTGACTCAAAGTGACATCAAGAACTACTTTACAACACTCACTCAGACAACCTTCATATACACACATGGTTCCGACATAATGTATTTATCACCAACCCGATTCCCATGAAAGATACTGACATCCGGGAGAAGGACTCGATAAGATCCTCAAGGGTTTAACATAGTGGAATGGGCTATTACACATAACTGGTTTGACCATATAGAAACAAGGGTACTCCCGCTATCCCGTTTGCACAGATATGTCAATACACAACTCATTGTTAGGCATACCAAATCAGATCTCTAGCATAGCAAGCACTCAGCACCGAATCAGTTAATAACACTCATAATGATCTCATTTGATTCTCCCAACCCATCTGTAAAGAACAAGCTGATATTTCGCCTACCGTTCCCAACTACACCCAATAGGGGTGGTCTATCGCCTTTACTACCCACTCGTGCCACCGTTTGGTCGGTTTTCCTCTTTTATTACAAGTCGAGTTCATTACTTAGTCCAATTTCGGTTAGGCATCTTAAAGCATACACTCGACCCTTTTGTACCCGAATTGCACAACCTCAGCTCTGATACCATCTTTGTAACGGCCCAGAATTATGATTTCCGGGTTACGTTTCAAGGGATGAAAACCCTTGTTCGGATCTTGCAATCCAGGTACGGGTCGAGGTTTCAAACTCATTTCAAAGGTCAGTAATAAAAAGGGATTTCAAACCCTAAAGTATTGCAGGGCCGTTGGGTACCCTTAACATGTCCTAAGACTAGGTCGTGAAATCCAATTCAAATGAGATAAAGCGGAAGCAAAGTTAAGATACAATGACACCACAGAATCTGGTCAAAACCAAATCATAAACAAGTGATTACCATTTGCCAAGTTAGAATATTAGTCAGGTTCTTTGATTCGCCCAAGGGTTTCCCGTCACATAAGCATGGAGCAAACAAGATCTGCAGAAATACCTTTAAAAGAAGAACGGGGAAAGGAGTCAGATCGAGCCACTCATGCGGGACCGGCAGTCCTCGCTGAGGCCACATAGTATGTGCTATACCTAATAAAGATGCTCTAATGCAATACGAAAGTCAAACATACTAGCATGCTCCTAATTCATAATAATGTGCAGAAATACTGTAAAGGGCCCAAGACAATGCCAACGGCATATCCCTCTCCTACCTCTACCCCTTCCGATAGGTGGAGACTGGCCAGCTCGTGAATGCATTCATTCATAATCGGGGGGCACGCATGCCTAACCCGCTCCACAATAAAGCCCGCAGGCATATCATAATACAAGGAAGTTCATGACTCGATTGACTCAAGGTACCCGATGAGGCTGGGCTACCCTATGACCCTAGCAAAGACTCTAGGACTATCACAGATAACGGCCGTTCTGTTTCAAACGCATAAAGTAAACAGATGCTCAATCAATTAGTGCAACCTAAACATGATACTACATGGCATGCTTTTATGCATATGCAACACCTAACATAAAATGCAACAACAGGCATGAATGTCCAACCTGAGTAAGCCCCCTAGGGAACTTACCTGAAGATGCAGAACAGCAATATAACACAAGCAAGGGCCCAAATGCAAGTCCAAAGCAATCCAAAAGCAATGTACACCTATTATCAAGCCATTTTCATAAGCTACTGAACCAATATTCTCACACACACGAACCCGAGTTCTCAACATACCCGAAACCACCTGATAGTAAAACCGTTTTCTAAAACCTTTCCGATATGATCAACATCAACCAAAATCATTTACCTCCAATCCAATCCATTGATAAATTTATATCAACCATATTTTCAAACTTCCTTCTCAAAACCAACATCATCAAGCCAGGACAAGGAATCCCGACGGAAACCATTTAAACCTTAAAACCAAATTTTCTCAAAATCATACAATAGAACTAATTCCGACATTTTTATTTCAAAACCTAGACTCGTTAAATATGTTATCAAACAATAATTGTCTAATTCAAACGCCAAAATAAATCCGTTTTAACAATCCGCATTTAGAGAGCAACAATACTTAACTACGTTATCATGTAATAAACATCTATTAAAATACCTCATAATATCATAAATATATTTATATCAAATAATACTATTTTAAAACACCTTTATAATATATACCAAATTTTCAGAAATATATAATCACAAAATCATAATAATATAAACTATGTATAATAACATAGTATAATACATAGCATAAACGTATAACAATGTAACAACAATTAAAACATCACAATCCAAAAAGAAAAGCCCAACTGGCGACCTGGAGCACAACCCAACATCTTAACCCGGAAGGGAGGTAGGCCTGGATCCAAAAAGAAGAGAAGAAAGGCCCGCCCAGGTCTGATCTCCACAGCTCAGAAGAATAGGCCCAAGACTTGAAGAGGGAATTCGAAATAGGCCCAAAAGAAAACCAGGACCCGAGCCCACTAAAGCCCAACCCGCAACTGATTAAGTGAACCGGACAAATTAGGCCGAACCGGCCGGTCTGAGAAAGAAAAAGAAAGGCTGAACCCATCTTCATCCCCAAATCAGAACAGGAGGAAGAACGCTGGACAATGTCAACGGAAAACGGAAGAGAAGGGAGGAGAGATTGGCCACCGCCGGAGCTCCGTTCTCGACTCGGACCACCCCCACTCCGATCGAAATCTCTCCCCAACCCCACTACACACAGAAATAACGAAGCAAAGCAAGGAGAGAGGAGGAGGGATCTCACCGAGTTGGTCGTCGTTCACGCCGGGACTGCTCGTCGGAGATCAATTCGGCTCGTCGGGGGCGGATTCGACACCGGAAAGGCCTAGGAAGGGGGTAAGGGAGTTAAAAAACGGATTTTTGATGCAACTGAAATCGAAATCGGGCATACAAGACAAACCGACCTTCTTAGAACGAAGAACAGAGGAAGAGGAGGGAGAAGGTGGCGCCTCGGCGGCGGTGGCGGCTCGCCGGAAAAGAGAAAGAGGAGGAGGCGTTGTAACTCGGACCTCCTGGCTGCTTCTTCGGGCCCGGAGACAGAAGATGAAGACCGGAGGATCTGGAGATGTCGGCAGCTGTGGCTCACGGGGACGAGAAGGAGGAGGGGCTTCGCTGGTTCCTCTTGGAAGCAAGGACTCAGTCTCGGTGACTGAAACGGAAGAGGGAGAGAGGAGGGGTTCCATCTGCTGTGTGTTGCTGTGTGTTTGGGTTGGGCGTCAGTTCAATTAAAAGGAAGGGTGAAGACAAAGAAGGGTAGCTGTGCACTGCTGCTGCTTCTGAACCGAAAATGGGGAGAGGGTGTTGACCCAAAAGAAAAGAAACGGAAATAAGACAAAGGGGAGAGGTCCCACACAAACCCAAATTAAAAATACCTAAAACCCGCTCTCTCGACATTATCCCGACTCATTTAAAATTTTCAATTCCAAGTTAAATAATGAACTCCGAATATTATTTTTAAATTCTTGACATATAAAAGCAGGATAAAACATGTTCTAATTTTATTAATCAAATAATGCCGGAACTCGTTTTGAGATATTCAGAATAAACCAATAGCTCGAGGACGGAAATTCCCAAACCTTCCGAATTTTGGAAGTCGAAATGATTATAAATCACCATTTTCGTCTTAACACCTCCCTTGAGGAAAAGGTGTCGCACACAGGCAAGGTGGATGTGAATTGCTTCAAGCGTATTGGGATACTCAAGGTTAATGATGCGTGGAAATTGAAGTCTGATATGAGTCGCGCTGAACTCGTCTCGCTGGTGTTGCAAGGGCTCTGCTTATCATTCATCTTCGATCGAAGACCGATTTGAGGAACTCGAGTATGGCTTTGATGCTCTCAGACGGGACATCATTGATTACTAGGATGAGATCTCCGACAAAATGGATGCTACACACGAGCTTGTTGTAATGATCAACGCCAAGATAAACAACATGTTCCATCTCAACGCTCTGACGTTCACGTGCGCCGGAAATATCCTTCCCCTTGCTGAAGATGCTGCGAATCTGTGCAGATCTAAGACTTCAAACGTGATCTTTCAGTGTGAGCAATCAGTCTGAGGCAAAGAGGTTCTGCGTCCGGCTGTTCCTGAACCCGCGATCATTACAGTTGAAGCTTATGACGTCATCAAGCGGTATCGCAAGTCGGCACCGCAGGAGCGTATAGTCGATGAAATGAAGAAGGCACAAAAGATGAATCAGGCTCAGAAACGCTACAAGGACAAGGCTGAAGCGGATGTTGCAGCCAAGAAACACAAGAAGAAGTGTGGCGACGATAGCTATGGGGAGTGGCGTGAGAAGTAGATGCCTTGGTCTAACTATCTACTGTTTTTAAACCCTTCAATTTCTGGATTTGCTTTTGCTCTTAGTTTCTGCTACTGTTGGTATTTTGGATTTCTTTTGCTGAACTTGGTCTTGGACCTATTTTGATCTCCCTTGTCGAAAGACAAAAAGGGGGAGATCATTGATCTTATGCTTATTAGGTACTGCTTTTGCTACTGCTTAGTTATGTTTTGATTTTCAAATGATTTTAATTTCAAAACTATGATCCAACATAGTTATATTATGCTCAGTAAATCATATTATGCTCAGTACATTTTTATTTGTCCGAATTATGCTTTGCTTGACAAATCTGCAGGAATTTATAATCCAATATGTTTTTGTCTTTCATCAAGGGGGAGATTGATGGCTCCCTTACTTTCCCTTGATGAAAAACATATGCTATAGTACTAATGTAATTTATGCAGGATTGATGAAAGGCAAAAAGATAAGGTATTATGGCTTATACATATTGGATATATATATATATATATATATATATATATATTCGGTTATATCAATTTTAGTCTATCCATATATATTCAGAATTTATAAAGATGGTTTAGGTCTTTTCTATATATATTTTCGGACTAATGGATTTTATTTGGTTAAATATTATCTCACATCTTTATTGGATTTTTTTGTTAAGAATATATTGGATAGACATATGTGGTTCTAGAATTTGTGTGTACAGGATATTCTCAAAACAAGATCTCAATTCCACCTAGAATATCTCGGCCAGCAGTACAACAAAGAAGATCTCAGTTTTAATTCAAATTGAAGAGAAAGATGTAGAGCTGTACAAGTAATGCCAGTTTTAATTCAAATTGAAGAGAAAGATGTGGAGCTGTACAAGTAACGCATACAGCGTGTATCTCGGCCAGAATTTTGAATTCAAATGACCGGAAGTCTCGGCAACAGAAGATCTCCATTTTCAACGCTTAAAATTCTGTTACAACTTCTCAGGATTTGGAGAGATAAAGAATCAGCAATCTGTTAGAGCTCTCGGTTATAAAATCGAAGGGAAAGAACGTTCAGCAACACACCTTCTGCCAAGTCTTCATCGCGCACCATAGAGCTCTCGAGTTTACAGACGCTACTGCTGATTTCATTCGCTTTCTTTCACTCTACTTTGTATTCAATTTATTATCTTTTGAGAGTTAGGAAGTTGTGAGCTTCATGGTTTAATTCAATCCCTGTTATACTAAGAGTATCTCATACTCAAACGTATCACACTTCGGTGTGACGAAGGGGACTTTTATTTCTCGATATCTTGGGTTGTCTAGATAGAAGCGAGGTAGGCTTCAGGATTAGAAGAGAGGCACTTCTTCTAGGTTGTATCTAGGACTCATAAGGACAGAGGAATAAAAGTTGTTGAATCCTACGGGTTGGATAACCCTAGGCGGGGACGTAGGCTGGTTAAGAGCCGAACCTCGTAAACAAGTCCTGTGTTATTTATTTCTTTATCAGTTTTTCTTACGTCTGATTAATTTGCAAAACTGTCAAGGCACGAAAAATTCGTTCAAGATCTTGAGACTGAGTTCAAGGCCTTGAAACCCATTATCCAGCCCTTGAAGTTGCTTGCTCTTTACAAGTTTGCGAAAAGCGTCTATACTCTATTCAACCCCCCCTCCCCCTTCTAGAGTATTTGTCTCTTACTGTTAATTACTTTACGTACTCAATTCTTCAAGGTTTATAGATCATGTTACGAAGGAATTGCTGAGATTTCGGACAGTCGCCATACTTGTACTCGTGTAGTTGTGTTCATTCTTTTTCTCACCGGCGTTTTTTGTTGCTGAGATTTCAATCTTGAGGAATTTCTGAATTTGTCCATTGATCATGTTACGAAGGTTGTTCAACATTTTTCTTCACATTTTTCTTGAGGAATTCTTTCACATCAGGTTGCGGTAAGGAAGGGTTGGGTGCCCGGGCCGGAGATGTAATAGCATTCGAAGAGGAAGAGGGATATAGTTGGTGAAGGAGGTGAGGTGTAGGGTAGTCATTAGAAGGGGGCGGGGTGTTTGGGAATGTAGGGGGACCAGAAAAAGGGAATGTGGTCTCATCGAATGTGACGTGGCGAGAGAATATGACACGTTTGGTAATGGGATCAAAACACCTATACCCTCTATGATTGGAGGGGTAGCCGAGGAAAACACAAGGTGTGGATCGAGGAGCAAGTTTATGAGGGGCAACAGATGCTTGGTTGGGGTAACACCAGCAACCAAACACACGGAGGCGGTCGTATTTAGGAGTAACTCGGAATAAGATCTCAACAGGGCACCAATTCTGGATGGTTGTGGAAGGAGTGATGTTGATAAGATAGCTTGATTCGATAGCATATGACCAATAATGCAAGGGGACATGCCCATGGATAAGGAGAGTCCTCATGTAAGTGGTAAGGGTGTGAATGCTCCGTTCGACTTTTCCATTCTGGGAGGAGGTGTGAGGACAAGAGAAGCGGAACTGAATGCCATGAGTAGAGAAGAAAGATTGAAGGGCATTGTTGTTAAATTCACCGCCCATGTCACATTGAAAGGATTTAATGGAGAGGTTAAATTGGGTGCGGACAAGGCTATGGAAGGCCATAAGGTGAGTAACAACTTCATATTTGTACTTTAGGGGAAACACCCAAAAATAATAAGAGAATGGATCAACCAACACAAGTGCATAGCGGAAACCATCCTGACTGATAATGGGAGAAATCCATAGATCACCATGAATGATGTCAAATGGAGCGTGCACTTGAGTATAAGACGTGGTAAAATGCAATCTAGCGTGTTTGCCAAGCTGGCACGCTGGGCAACTAGTGGAGGGATGGGCTTTATTGCAAGAAATAAGCCTGGATCTGAGAGACTCGAAAGCCGGAGAGCCTGGGTGACCAAGACGGACATAGGGATGCAGAACGAGCAACTGCCGATAGATTGGTTGCGGCAGGAGAGGTGACAGGATGTATATTTTTCATGACAGGATTTATATTGGAGGTGACAGGATAAAGGTCTCCATCACTATTACATCTCATGAGCGGGGCCCCAGTTGTGAAATCTTTGACAGCAAACCCAAATCGGTCAAACTCAATGGAGATGTTATTGTCTGTGGTGAGGCGACGAATGGACACAAGATTCTTTATTAAGTCGGGGGAGACGAGGATATTGTTAAGGCTTAGTTAGGTGGTAAGGGTCCGTAATGTAGTCTGCCCAAGACCTAATGTAGGAATGCGTTCATCGTTGCCAACAATAATGGAGGTAGAAGGGCTCTTAAAATCAGACACATAAATTATACCTGGATTTTGCGACATGTGCGCAATGGCTCCACTATCCATGTACTAGTTCGGATCGGCAGGTGACACACCTGTAGGTGTCATGATGGCGGGCTGCCTGTGGCGGGGCGATGACGATGATCCCGCTGCTAAGGCCTGATCCAGATGGTGTGGAGAGGGCCCAAAGAGTCCCTGTTGGCTCGGGTATGGCCTCGTTGGAGAGGCCGGGTATCCCTGAGGATGAGCTCCAATAGGAGAATACCGATGTGTAAATGACTTCAAGGGGCGATAATCTCGATGAGAGGTCGTTGGTGATCGTAGAAGGCCATACGTACTCGACTCGGTGGAGCTCTCGTGAAGTCGCACTATTCTATATTCAAACAAATAATTCACGTAGCTCGGTTGACTTGAATGCCGAGGTTGACTTTCGATTGCAACCAAAATCACCGCGCCCGTTAACTTCCGAATTAAATTTGCAAATGGTGGAGGTAATCTGCGCTCGACCTAATTAGCAAGTGCTAATTAACATATATACATATATCACGCGGGAAATCAAATCCACGGGACACTTCTTCGACTCAAGCGCGAGCGACGACTCTCGGGAGGCAGATCTCTTTCAATCTTTTCCTAATTAACCCAATTCCGTCATCTTTATCACATCCTTATCCAAATTCAACCTTAGTTCCCACAATTTGAGATTTAATTTTAAATTTCGTATCTCTTTCAATCTTTTCCTAATTAACCCAACACACACCTACACCTTTTTTCTTCCCTTTTGACTTACCAAGAATGGAAATGAGGACACCCCTTTTTCCCATGCCTTGTCAGATTGTTGCAACCAAGGAAACCCAAAATTGGTTACATAAAAATCAGATCTTTGACCCACACAAACACAAAGCCAAACACAACTTACCTTCCCTCCCAATTGGTTGCCGAGAGCTAGGGAGCTCTTAGCTCCTCCATTCCACCGCCTCACCATCTCCATCCCCACACATCCGTCACCTGCACCACCGTCTCCCCACCAGTCTTCCCGTCGTCGACCACCGCCACCACCACAACTCCCTTCTCCCGCCCTGTTTTGCCGAGCCGAGGAGCCACGCTTCCACCCGCCTCTTCCTCCTCCAACCTCCTTCCTCTCGAGCCAGCAGAAGGGGAAACCTTGACGCCTCCTCGACGCCCAAGCCGCAGCAGAAGCGCCGCCCAGAAGAACCTCCGGAGGCCGAGCGCCGCCCTACTTTCCGTTCGCCTCGGTAAGCTCTGTTTCACTCACTCTTCCCCTCTTTCAACCTCAAATTGAGCAAAGCTCTCGCCTTTAACCTTTCCCATCCCTTCCTAGGTGGTTTCCGATCGAAGAACCATCTCCGACGCGCCTACCCTAAGCTCCGAGCGTTCCGGCGATGAAGACCCTCTTGGTGAGCCCCCTTCCTTCCCCCTTCTCCTTTCCGTTCCTGTCTTTGTGTGCGTGGGTGCGCCGGAGTGGTCAGGTCGGGTGGCTGGAGCCCAGTTCCACCGCCGCCGACGACCTCCCCTTCCTCCGACCGACGATTGCCATGTCTCTGTTCTTCCTTCCCATTCGAGCAGATAAGGAGAAGGGAGAAGACTAGTGGGACCCTTTCTTTTGTGCCAAATAAGCCTCCACCTTAGCCCCTGGGCCCCATTCTTTTTTTTTAAAACCTCGAGCTCCGTTTCTTTTAAAATGAAATGTAAATGGGTTAACACATTGGGCTTTTTTTTTCTTTTAAAACAAAACTAAGGTTTCGGGCCTAAATTCATTCTTCAAATAAACAAAGGATTTGACCGATCCTAATTGCTCCATTCGATTCTAATCTTAAGTGGAAGTGTTATATTCGATTTTGAGTTTTAATAAAATAAGAGGGTGGGTTTTGTTAAATTAAAATGAAGTAAGGCTGTTTTGATAATTTAAAAGGGAATTTGACGAGTATTTTCAAAATATCGGAATTTCTAACTATTTGACTCGGATATTGAAATGGTTTTGGAACTAGCTTGGGAATCTGATTAGTTCAATGACTGACTATGATGATGTTATGAATTGTGTGACTAATAGCATGTCTATGATGATTTATTATGTGTGGTTAAAAGTTATATGATTATGATGAGGATATACAATTATATGCAAAGCAAGATTGTGAGATGACAACATGCAAATTGGCTAAGTATGAATTGGAATTGTCATAAGCTGATGAATTGGAGAATTATAATGAATATGGTATGCGGTGTTGAGATGATGGATTACGAGATAAAGTTAAGATGATGAAAATGGTGATGTGATGGTTATTGTGTTAAGTTGTGAAGTTGTGTGTGTGACAATTCTATGCTTTGTGTGCCTTAGAGATAGACTCGTTCATGTGCTTATACTTGTTAGGTGATCATCTGTGACGTGTCAGATTTCATATTGCCTAGTTGATTGCCTTATGCTGTTCTGCGGTACTGTTGTGAGCTGAATCTGCCATGTTTTACATCGTTTTCTGCATATATTTCATGCATTTGGGCTAAGATAATACAGAATCTATGTAGTTTATGTTTATTTGCCAAATTATGGAATCTACACCAGTTTCTGTTTAATTTCGCAGAATTTGAGGCAAATTACATGAGTTCTGAGAAAGGTTGGAAAAGCTCGGGAATCAACTACAGAAGTCCAAGATCAAGAAGCAGCGGAACCAGACGAATCAAGCTGGAAGCCCAGGTGTACTCGATCTCGAGTTAATCTACTCGATATCGACAAAAGGAGGTCCGAGCATGTCTTGTCGAGTAAGCACTGATCGAGAAACTGAGACCCAGATCAACCCGACTCCGGAAGCCTTACTCGATCTCAAGTACACTAGTCGATATCGACCAACACTCTGATGCCATGTCCGGAGTCGAGGAGCTATGCCAAGTCGAGAATCCGAGGACGGAAGACGCTGAGCACCAGTACTCAATCTCGAGTATCCTACTCGATATCGACAAGACCAGAACCACATGACCAAGCTTGATCGAGCAGCAGCTACCCGAGACGCCCAGCCAAGCCGAAGTCGACGTCACTCTTACTCGATCTCGAGTAGAGTTGGTCGAGATCGAGGAAACCATGTCCGAAGCCGCGTTACGCGGTTTGCTGTTCTACGCGGTTTGGGAATCCTTGGAGCCGAAGGAATCCGAGTTTGGCCGAGATCTATCAACATCTATCTATGGAGAGAAGACCTATCAACACATGGAAGACTTACGTATTTTAGATATAATTTTCCTTATGGATTTAATTCCTTTATTGCATTTATTTATCTTTAAAGCTTTTAGATATAGATAGAGATTTCTATCCTTGAATAGCAAGGATTAGAAGGCTATAAATAAAGGCCATAGGGCTGATTTTAGGAATCCTTCAATTCACAAGCTAGAGAAGTAGTTCACAGAGAAGGTTTAGGAGTTCAGAGGTTTTAGGGTTTTGGCGTTCAAACGAAAGTTGGAGTGCCGGGATTGTAAAAGCTTTGAATTTAGTTTAATGCAAGTTTCTTTTCATACATCAATGTCTGCTATTACAATGAAGAGCGAGTAGTCCACCCACTTCTGGGGCTGGGGTGAGCCCGACGGTGGCCATGTGAGGTGATGCGGTAAAAGTTTGATCTTTTTATGCAATTCGTCTTCTATCCCTATGAGCATGATTCTTTTGCGAGAGTTGAAGGTGATCCTTGTTTGTGTTATTGAAGCGAAAGTGATCTTAAAGCAACTTGGATTAATTATGTGAAAAGGGTTAGTAACAATTAGGATTTATGCGAAAGCCTCTATATTCCTATTTGTTAATAAATAATAACGAAAGTTATTTTGATGGAAAGCATGATCTTTTATGCCTTTATGTGTTACTTTGCATGGTTATCGTTGTGGTGTTGATACCCTGGCTTTGGAAGTCTTTTTATATATTGATTTATTTCGTCGGAAATCTGAGTTCTGTGTTCGAAGTTCGCAATTTACAGTTTCTGTCTTTTTAGTCGATCTCGAGTTAGGTTAGTCGATCTAGAGTACTGCTTAGTCGAGATCGAGTACGTGTAGTCTAGATCGAGTTTCTGTGTTTACTTCTGAGTTTTCTGTCGTCACTGTCTTTAGTCGATCTCGAGTTGGCTGTTGTCCAGATAGATAAGCTTCTGTCTTTGCTTTTGTTTCTGCTTTCCTTTGTTATTTCTGTCCTTGTTTCTTTCTTTTCTGTCTTCCTGTTTGCTTTTCTGTGAGATTTACAGCTACCTAGGATTCGCTGACACGCTTCCTCGTGGATCGATCCTGACTTCCCACTACTGCATAGGGAGGGAGTCTTGTAATTATTTGTTGGGTCACGAATCTGGTTTGATCTATTTCATTATATTTCATACTCGATTTCCTCCTTACAACAGGTACCAGGTAAGTCTCTTCGAAGCTTACTCAGATTGATAGAGAGATATTCCCTGCTTTATGTGCATGATATACTAGGCGCTTGCATTCATAATCAGCATGTCATTTAGTACCATGCTAGGTTCCATTGACCGTTGAGCATTCTATTTCTTTATGCGTACGTATGTAAACAGAACGGCCGTTATCTGTGAAGTATCTAGAGTCTTTGTTAGGGTCATAGGACGGCCTAGTCTCATCGGGTTCGTCCTGAGTCGTCGAGTTGCCGCTCTAATTTATTTTACCTTTCGCATTTTATTATTACTTTTCTCTTTTAAGTCCACATTCATGATTGGAATGTATTTGCATTATGAATTGGAATGTATTCGCGAGCTGGCCACTCTCTTCCCTATCGGAAAGGGGGGCGGTGGTTAGGTAGCGGGATATACCACTTAGTATTATGTGTTAAGACCTTATTATTATTATGCACTTGGTCTTAGGGGCATGTTAGTGTGTTAATATTCCGTCTTGCATCTAGAAGCATCTTTATTAAGTATAGCGTATATGTGTGCTTAGGGCCGGGATATAGCAGGTGGGCATCATTCTAACCCCGCTCACCATTAATGTTTTTAGGTATTATTTATGTTCTTCCCATTGGTGTTTTTTGCTTATTACGCGGGTCATTTTGTTCGGCGGAGAGTGAGCGCTGGAGTTATCGACTTCACCAGACTCTGGTTATGTTTTTGGATTTACATTTTTAGACTCCGTTTTGACCCGGCTATGTCGTGGCACCCTCTTGTATTACACTTGATTTCGCTATTTGCATGACTACTGGTTTTCCACGCTTAGACTTACGACAGGTACAGGGGACTTCCCCGGGGATTCCAACGATCCCTTCGAATTTGGGTATGAAATCCAACTTTGAAAACATTAGATTAGGCTTTCAAACCTTCAACCTGTACTTGGGGTGCAAGGACCTAACAAGGGGTTTTATACCTCGAAACATAACTGGGGAATCATAATCCCGGGCCGTTACAAAGTTGGTATCAGAGCCAGGTTTTGCAAACCGAGTATGATAGGTTGAAGTGGTTTTGAAAATGGCCCAAGGTTTTCAAATGGCTTTCAATTGATTTTCAAAATGTTTTCAAAGGGCAAAATGAATTTAATTGGACCTAACCCTAGACGAATCAATTAGGAATGGCAACCTCGTGGGGTAGAGACTATGCGATAAGCATCCCTTATGGATGTAGAATTCGGGGAAGGTAGGCAAAATACTAGCTTTCTTTTACAGATGGGATGTGAAGACTCTAAGGAACCCGAGGGTTGGAGTAGCATGGGTTAGGAGGCCATGAGGTATTTTCCCCTCCGGTTAGCCGTCCCTCGAAGGGCGGCATAGATCGTCTCTGTGCTTGTATGTCTTATATTCAATTGGGCCTAAGGGCGATCCTCCTTGAAGAGGATCATATTGAATCGTTGAGTGCTTCTGTGCTGAGTGATATACTGATTGTCATGTACACTACTAGAATTCTGCTATTTAACATCGGCTCATTAACATCAGTCAGAAAAACCTGCCATGTTAAATAGTTTTTTAACATCGGTTTTTAAATTTGCAATGTAAATATAAGTATAGACATCACCCCATTTATTTAACCGATGATAAATATGTGTTTTAAAAAAAAAATTAGAAGGCGCGGACTTAACTTAAATTCATTTAAACACCCGCTCAAGCAAATATCTGTCATTGAAGGGCGCTTCTTTCTTCGTTCTTCATTTCTCATTTGCAAAACTGACCCTCGCTCCACCTCCTCCTCCCGCCACCTCCCTTCGCAAATCCACCTCCTCCTCGCCGGCGAGTCGCTCCACCTCCTCCTCCCGCCACCTCCCTTTGCAAATCCGCCCAGATCCGTTCTTCCTTTTCAGATCTAAACCCATACACGCCAAATTTAGGGTTATCCGTTCTTTTTAGCTCTTCGCTGCTGCTCTTCGCTGTCACATTCACTCGTCGTCGTCCTCCTCTTCTGGCTTGCCTCCCTTCACCGTGAAATTCAAAGCATTATTCCGACTTGTTCCCTTACCACCCTCTGATTCCGATTCCAAACCTGCGCTCTAAAAATCCTGAAGCGAGACACAGAACGCATTTTCTCCTCCCCGTTTTTCCCTCTCGTCTCCCTCCGAGACACCTTTCCCCGTCGCTGCTCCTACCCTCGCCTGAATCGCCCACACCACCGTCCTCTCTGCCTCACCGGCGCACCCACCAGCCACATCAGCGACTCCCCTGCTCGCCCTCTTCTAGTCTCCGTCGGCGCTTCTATACTCAGCCCTCACCGCTCGACGCAGCCTCAACCCTTGCTGCTGCTGTCATGGACTCGAATCTCAAATATGAGTCCTCGACTTTCAATCCCGATGCTAACTGCAGGTATGGCTCTCCACCTTCGCCAGTTGTGTACCTTTGAAACTCTCATGGAAAACTGAAAACACAGTCTGCACATTAGTTGATGTTGGTGGATTTTGTTTATGGGAATTGTCTGCTTGTGCTTAATTGGTGTTGAATTGATTGGGTCATCAATTGATTCTGCTTGAGCTTGATCTCACATATTTCTCCTTGGCCAAATCTCTGATTTTGCTGCTCATTATCAGCATGGGTATCAGATTTGTGATTCAACTTGCTGGTTTTGTCATTGATAAGGTGTTAGGAATCCTTCTATGCTGAATTTTGCTCTTGAAACCTTTAAACTACCTTCTGAATTTTGATTGTTGTATTTGCATAGGAGTTATTATTTGTTTAGGAGTTGCTTTTTTATAAGCTTGATTAAGGGTAGGTTTTGCACTTTCCATGCCTTATGATTTGTTGTTTCTGGTCACATAACATAGTCTTTTTTTTTTGCACTCCAGTTCATTATATATTGACTAAACAGTTCATTATAGAAATTGCTCTTTTTGTTGTGCATAACTTGAGTTTCTAATGGTTAGTGCTTGTGTATTTACAGACAGATAAAGAGCAGTTTCACTGCGACGATTGTGGAATTTGCAGGTTCGTTAACAATTTAGATGGATATTCTAGTATGCTATCTTAGCACAATTTAGATAGTCATTGCAGAAGTTTTGCGTTATTATTACTTTGATTGGTACATTCATTCTCCTCTCTGCAACATGAGCAACTGCATGGAGCCTTGGCTAATATAACTTTTAATATTGTCTGCTTCTTTCATTGATCACTACAGTGATGGTTTGGTTGAGGAAGCTGCTTATAATCTTTCAGAGAAAGAGATGAAGATGGCTTCTGGGAATCTGAGGTGACCTTTTGGTTGCAGCTACTCTGCATTCTTTATATGTCTGATTATGCAACTGGAACCTATGAAGTGTCCTTTTCTTCCAGAAAGTTTAATTCCTTAAAACTCACATTCTCTTCCTGATAATCATATGGTGAAGACAAAGCTGCATATTTCATCACATGTATACTTATTATATTTCAGCTAGTAAAGTCGAAAATATGTTTTTTCATCATAGGCAGAAGTCTTAAGGCAATTATCATCCATGGGCCGACTTAGTGTGAATGCTGGAAATGGTACAATGCAGAATGCTACTAATTTGTAAGGATGCTTTCCCCCTTTTTTTTTGGTTTCTTTGTTTCATTTTCAGCATCAGTATTGTTATTTAGACAAGTCTATATTGAGTACTTGTACAGGTCATTTTTTGAGACATGGGATTTCCATATGGATAGATGTTCCTTTGGATATGATAGCTGAGGAATATACAGAAGATGGAAGCCAAAATTCTTCTCCTGAGGTCAAAATGTTGCTTCTAACATATAGCCTGTTTGGCTTTGTATTTGCTTTAGGATCCATCAACTCTGTTCGGCCACAGTTATCATTCTACTGATTATACATGCCAATTCATAGGTGTTAATTCATCTAACTAACCTTTATCGGGAGAAAAGAGATGGATATGCGACGACAGATATTGCTCGAGAAGCTTTGAAGAGATTAGTTGCTGCTGGTTCTGTCAAGGGAGCTTTACAAGGTCGAAGAAGTTTCTATTGGTATGTATCGCTTTAGGAACTTGTGACTGAAATAAATGAGTCGTGCTGCATTATCTCTGCTCCATCTCTTCATCATATTAAGCGTACCTGATTTTCCTTGCCCTTTTTCTTCTGTTTGATGGCTAGGTGATTGTTGGTATGTGGATTTTCTCGATTTTGGGCAGCTCCTGCAACTTCTTGACTTTGTTCTACATATGTAACTATCTGCATTCCTATATTCTTTTCCCAATTACATGTTAGTTTAATTTATTAGATGTGCTGATTCTGACCATTTGCTGATTTCTTTCAATTCATTTGCTGCCTTAGGCTTTGTTTTGCTGCACACCTTGCCTTTGTTGTACGAGAAACACGAAGATAAGGTGGATGCATTTGCTGAGAAGGCATTGATTGTGAACTGCTGCTATCACATGTAACTTCAGACTTAACCTTCAAGAAGTATGCCGCCAGCAGGGGTGATTGTGTCTCCAAATTTGTTACCTTCCTACTTTCCTGTCTCCTCATCAAGGCTTGATATTCAAACCAAATAAGACATGAATCATCAGAATCCTTGAGGAGAAGGTATGGACATGACTTGATCAGCTTGTTTTATGTCTTGCTTGTATACTCTTAATGTCCTCTGAAGGCTTTGTTATCTTTAATTCAGGCAATACACTTTATTTTTGAGCTATTTCCAGTACTGTCAGCATGTGCTTGGTCCAGATGTTCCAAGGAGAATGTTGCAGTTGATTTTGGGTCAGGACAGCGAGGTTATGGACCTTGAAAAGGTGACCGATCATATGCTAGCTTGTACATGTCTTTGAACTTTACTAATTCATAGAAAAGTAGAATGGATGGTGCACTAAATGTAGTTGTATATTTTCATATTGACAATGAGCAAGTAGATTTGGCATGGTCTAATTTCTCGATTATGGGGAAAGAGGCTCAAGCTGTACTGGATTTGGTAGGAGTTCTTTCTCTCATTAAAAGTTGCAACCATTTGATAAATATGCTTTGCTTTATATGGTTTATTTTTTATTTTTCATTATAGCAAGTTCATCTCTGTTAATATTATAATACAAGCTTCTGAAAACATTTAAAACAATCGTTCACTATTGATGGTTGCTTTATTAGATGAATCTCTGCTCTAGTCAATTGACTAATATAGTTATTGCACATTAATTGCTAAAGTCGATCAAAGGTTTTTATGAGCCTTTCAATGTCACTGATTTTGGTTATGTTGTGGATTGCCTTCAGTATACAAGATTCCTTTTCTTTTTTCTTTTTTCTTTTTATCCTATTGTTGTGTTAAAAATAATGTCAAAGATAACTTTAAGGTCCGTGTCGTGCTGTTGAAGATTCCCTTTTTCTTTCCTTAGTGCTGTTCTTTAGTCACCATGATACCTTAAAGGGTCGTGTCCCTCTAACATTTCCTTGCTTCTCTGAGCTCATGCTGATGGAATTCCTCTATTTAGTTTACTCTCTGCTTTATTGTTCTTTTTAAGACATTTTTTTTCTTGCCTTGTGATTCCACATTCTATATCGACCCCTTATTCCATGTATTCCAAATCTTTCTTTTCTTAATCTACAGATCATGAAGGATGCCATTCATGGAAGTGAATCTGGGAAGACAATGCAGTGCTTTGTATTGATAATGAAAAGTTCTTCTTGAGCCAACTTCAAAGCAGAGGTTTTCTTAGGTCATGTTTAACCAGCGTCAGTAATGTATCTTATCAGGTTTGTATTGACTTCGAAATTTTCTAGAAATTTGTGATTGCTATAACTTTCATTTATGCTCAATATAACCTTACTGCAGCTGTAAGTTATCACTAAATAAACATGCTTTATTTGCAAAGGTGTTCAGTCTTGCTTGTGGGTGCTAGCTGGATTGTTGCATCATCATAGGATAGGGAAGGTGTTGTGGAAATGGCATGTATTTTGCACAATTTGTGCTTAGTTTCTAAATTTTAGATTTTGAGGTGTCAAGGTTACTTTCTTTTTGGTCATTCGTTGTATTTGACTGTATTCTTTTTGGTCATTCTTTTGCTTCTTAAGTTTCACATGCTCTTTTTGTAATATGTAAGAACATTCTATCTAATTTAAAGCCTATTAGCTCAAATGGTAGAGCGTTGCGTTTAAACACAAAGATGCGGGTTCAAATCCCGCATAGGCTACGATAATAAAAAAAATTGTAAATATGTGATTTAACATCGGGTAATAGCCGATGTCTTTAAAAAAAAACAAACCGATGTCTATGTGGGGGATGTAAAAAGTCAAAACTTTTTAACATCGGGTAATAGCCGATGTCTTTATAATCGATGTGATAGGGTAACAAAAACATCGGATTTAAAAATATAACCGATGTTATAACATACAAAGACATCGGGTTCTGGCCGATGTGAAAAACTTTTGACTTTTTACATCCCCCACATAGACATCGATTTTTTTTTTGAAAGACATCGGCTATTAACCGATGTTATATGACAAATTTCTAGTAGTGGTAGCGAGTATGGCTGACACGAGGCGCGGTACAGTTGGGCATGGGGGTAGGGCCCGTCGCGGCAGGGGACGCCCCCGTTGAGTTGCTGTTGAGAACGCTGAGGAGCGAGTTTCGCCACCACCAGCTGATGACCGAGTGTCAGCTTCCCCAAAGACTAGGATTGGGTAGCTAGTGTTGTGAGGAGGAAATCGAGTATGAAATATAATTAAATAACTCAAACCAGATTCAGGCCCACGCAAATAAATACAAGACTCCTCCAATGCAGTAAGAGAAAGTCAGGATCGAATCCACGAGGAAGCACGTCAGCAGTTCTCAGGTAGCTGTAATTCTCACAGACAAGCGACAGAAAGATAGAAACACAGAAACCAAGGCAGAAAGAAAACAGAAAATAGCAAACAAAAGCAATGATCAAAACAAAGACAGAAAAGGGAAAAGCAAAAACAAAAGCGAGGACTCAGAAGCTACTCGATCACGAGCAGCTGTCCTCTATATCGACTAAAGAAGGTCGACAACAGAAACTCAAAAACAAAAGCAAACAACTCGAGACAGACGACAATCAACTCGATCTCGACCAAACCTACTCGAGATCGACTAGGGCAAGCAAAGACAGAAACTTGAAAATCGACGACAGAACATAAACTCAACTCGAGATAGACCAGACCCTACTCGATATCGACTACGGCCTACTCTGTATCAACAAGCTCTACTCTATGTCAACTGGAATTGATAGAAAACTTAAATTTGCAAATTTCGACAGAACTCAGAACTTTGATAGAAATAAACTCAATATAATAAAAGACTTCCAAAGCCAGGGTTTCAACACCACAACGATAACCATGCGAAGTAACACATAAAGGCATAAAAGATCATGCTTTCCATCAAATAACTTTCGTTATTAACAAATAGGCATATAGAGGCTTTCGCATAAACCCTAATTGTTACTAACCCTTTTTCATATAATTAATCCAAGTTGCATTAAGATCACTTTCGCTTCAATAACACAAACAAGGATCACCTTCAACTCTCGCAAAAGAATCATGCTTATAGGGATAGAAGACGAATTGCATAAAAATCTGACCTTTATCGCATCGCCTTACATGGCCACCGTCGGGCTCACCCCAGCCCCAGAAGTAGGTGGACTACTCACTCCTCATCGCAATAGCAGACATTGATGTATAAAAAGAAACTTGCATAAAAACTAAATTCAAAGCCTTTACAATCCCGGCAATCAACTTTCGCTAAATGCCAAAACCTTAAAAACCTTAAAACTCCTAAACTGTATCTGTGGAACTACTTGTCTTCCTCTGAAATTGAATGCATAAAATTGAGCCCCATGGGCTTTATTTATAGTGATCAAACCCCGCTAATCAAGGAAATAATCATCTATCTATATCTAAATCTATATCTACTTTGCTAAAAGATAAATAAAATGCTTTAAGGAAATAAATCTTTAAAAGGAAAAGATAAATTTAAACTAGGTAAGTCTTCATGTGTTGATAGATTTCCTTCCATGATGATAGATTGACAAGAGGAAAACCTGTCGTTGTTCTTGCCAAAGAATATTCAAACTCACTAACTAGTATAGCGTGCAAGTAAGAGATCGATCCACAGGGAAATCTATTAAATTCAAGTCTAATTTTAATTGCTAAGAGAGAAAGGGGAGAGTTTTTAGTGTGAAAAGATCTGCCTTTTAGCAAAGCAGAAGCAAGCAAACAAAGTGAATTGGTTTAAGAATGCATTGGAGAGGAATAGGTTCACCTACAATTTATCACTTCGATTGATGAATTCGATCCTTGTTTCAGCCTCTAGTTCCTGTCTTTTCCTATCAATGTCCTTGTCCAGATCTTATGTAAATTACTAGTCCTACGAGTCCTAGCAACCCTTATCTCCAGATAACCCTAACACGGTTAAGATTTAACCTAGAGATAGCTTTAAGATTATGAATTAACCAAGGTACATGCAATACCAAGCTATGAGTCGATATTTAACATATATTCAACTTCCTACACATCCAATTAGTCCTACGAGTCCTAAAGGGATATGATTGCCACTTGGGTTAAGGTTCGCTACGAGGAATCTACAAAACCCTAGCAATTGAATGAATCTACTCTAACTAGTCGGCCAGGCCAGAGAGAATAAAACACATTCAAGCAATTAAGCACAAGGAAGTCAAAACATTGCAATAGGAATAAGAACTAGATTAAGAAACTCACAATTCAACAATCAAAGATCCAAATCGTAGGCGAAACCTCGAGAGTTTAGTTGCTCATGCTCAACGGCGCTCTCAATAATGGTGTAAAGTGCATAAGGTGAATGAAAGAATAACTAGAAAAGCCTTAAATAGTCTAGAGAAAGTCGGCCCAAAATAACTTAATTAAAACCCTAAGTAAAAACCGGACTAAATGTTCCGCTTCTGTACGGGCCGCGGGGCGGCCGGCGATCAGCGAAGTTCCTCGTTTCTTCCTTCGAGCCGCGGGGCGGCCAGAGATTCTGCGGGGCGGCCAGCGATTCTTCTGAACTCCTTCTTCCGTTACTCCAGCAGCTCCTTTGTATTTCTTTAACTTGTTTTCTCTTTTCAAATCCATTTCACTCCAATCTACTTTACTTGAAATAAACAATAAACTCATGTAGATTCCGCCTCTTCTAACTCAACAAGTGATAATGCAAATTCAACTAAATAAATGCAATATTCACACCTAAATAATGCTAAATGCAATCTATTATGCAACACTAAACATGCTCTATCAAATTCCCCCACACTTGAACCTTTGCTTGTCCTCAAGCAATAGAAAACTTAACTCTGCAGCCCCACAGAATAGCAATTCATGTATCCACACCTCAATATTCTTTAAGTGCATGAAAACTAGCAAACACAAAAGATTAATAACATCATAGCACATAATTGGAATAATCAATGAAATCAGGCAACCATATCCATTCTAGACCTCACAGGGAATGTGTTTCACTCATGTGTTTAGGCTTTAAGATACAACTCTCAACTCAAACCAATCATGCACTAAGCTCATAGACATTGACCACCATATCACCAATTCTTTACCGAAATGTCATTACTTGCAGGACACAATAAAGAAGATAAAATGTGACACTTTTTTTTTCTCTTTTTTTTTCTATATTTTTTTTCTTTTCTTTTTTTTTCTTG
This sequence comes from Persicaria maculosa, assembly GCA_963922045.1. Taxonomy (NCBI): domain Eukaryota; kingdom Viridiplantae; phylum Streptophyta; class Magnoliopsida; order Caryophyllales; family Polygonaceae; genus Persicaria; species Persicaria maculosa. Next base: position 16,034,200 of record OY998253.1, read on the forward strand.
TCTTGGTGCTTTCCTTACGCGAGGCGCAAACATGGGTGTCATGAATGGCCCCGGTCTATCAACACCTCAACTCACTAAAATGAAGTCCACTTGAACATCTTTTGACACAAGTTGCAAACATGGGTGTCATGAATGAACCCGGTTACTCAATGATCAAGCTTCTTTCCTAGTGGGTAGTTTTCAACACCGTTTTGCGCGAATCATACCCATGGGTGCCATGCGTAGACCCGGTTACTAAGTGCATCAACCATTGCCACCTTATTCACTACATATTCACAATTTCAACAAAAGACTCAAAATATAAACATAAAGTCCGCAAGCAATCAAACATGTGCATCGGTCTTTTAAAAATAGATACTGCAGTCAATGCCAAGAGGTAGCAACACTAGGCGAGTAATTCACACAACTGAGCAAAAGAATCCAAATAAGGCCAAATATCCTCACAGGGTCATGTCTAGAACTTCAAGATCACCCAAAAATTCAAGATTTTACGTGCTCAATTATTAACCAATCATGCCCACCAAATAGTATAGAAAACATATATCGAAGGCTTCAACAATCCAAGCACATCATGGGGCATGAATCTTAATAGAAAATATAGAGGACAAAGGCATCCACATGGGGAAATAAGACCTATCCCTAATAATGCAATCACTAAAACTGTTTTTTTTTTTTTTTTAGAATAAGAAATTATGGTAGAAACTAAATATGCATACAACTAATAGAAATAAACATGCAACCTTAAAACTTAAAATGCAGTGCAACTTAGAACCAAAATACAGAGAGTTTGCAAGTCTACTCCCCCACACTTAGTTCTGACATTGTCCGCAATGCAGATAAGAGAACAAAAACATCAAAATAAAAATAAAAGGGAAAAGAAAAGAAACAACTAACATGCTCACTGCTGAGGTGGTGGAGGCGGTGGATATGGTGGGAACTGTGGATAGGCGAATCGATAGAAGTCCTCTTGCCTCTGCCATATCTGCTCCTACATCCGTCGGATCGCCGCCTGGCTCTCAGAGACCTCCTCGAGGTGGGAAGTCAAGCCACGTACATCTCGACGAATGTCACCGACCTCAACATACAGCTGCTGGTTGTGGTCCCACATCGCGTCCTGGCGCTGGTGCATCCGCTGCTGGTTCTCCCACATTGCGTCTTGACGACGCGACATCATCTGCTGATGCTCCCACATAGTGTTCTGCTGGAGAGAGATATCAGCCATCTGCTGTGCCAGCGAGTAGTAATCTGGACCAGCACCTTCAGCTGTGCCAGAAGGTCCAGCTCCTCCAAAATCCGTCTGAGCTCTGGGAACATCCTCAGCATCGTCCTGCTCAGCATCAGGAACCTGCTCCTCCTCCTCCTTATCATCCTCATCCATCACATCTCCCATATAAAAATCAGCAGTTGTAGGGCCAAAAGGGAGAGGATGGGGCAGTCTCAACTGAATACTCCCCTGATGGCCTGCCCTCCAGATCCACATCGGCGACCTGCCCTCCAAGTGGCCAGCTTTCCTCAGCTGGGCCTCATCATATAGAAATGATCCATGCTGAGCATCATGGACAGCGCTCACGTCGATGCATGTGCGAGCGATGAGGGTGATAAGACCCCCAAAGCTGATAGTCGCCTTGTTGCGCTTGTCCATTATGTCTTTGCAGTTCATCAGGAATAGATCTACCCAACCTGGAACGACAGGGCTCTCCGGCGTCAGACACCATAGGAATGACATGTCCTTCAGCGAGATCTTGTTGACCTCAGCCTGCGCAAAGAAGGTGTTCGCCAGCACCTTGTGAATCAGTCGGAGTGCAGGATGGCGAATACTGGAATTGTACTGACCCTTCTTGGCCTCAAAAGACACCCTAGTAGATGCCATCCAGAAAGCCACAGGGCCCTCACCCTTGCAGACATCAAGCCACCCAGCAGTGGGCGCAGCAGTAACACCCAAAATCTATGCCAATCTCTCCTTGGATAGCGTAAAATCTCTCCCAAGCAACCAAAAATCAATAGCTGTACGTCCCACACTCAAGGTTGCTAAAAATTCCTTACATAAGCTAGGTTAAGTGGGAGCATTCTTCTCTAAAAACTGCCCTAACCCCCCATGCTCTAACAGTTGCCTAGTGCATGTATCCATCTGTAATAATCTCAACGTAGGCTCATGAAAGAACTTCGTGACAAAGAAATTCCTAGTGTTTAAACCATTCCATTTCTCTTTCTGATTTCTACTCATGCCATGTGGTCTCGACATTATGAATCTGAGCTAAGAAGGATTACACAAAAGAAATGGAAATCAGAAAAACTCACGGAAATCCGCTTCTGCAGAGGCCGCGGGGCAGCCGAGGGAGGCGACGGGGCGGCCGGCGACAGAGGTGGCCGCGGGGCAGCTGGATCGGCGATGGGGCGGCCGGTGATTTTCCGGTTCTGGGCACTCCGACGTCGGATCTGATCTCCGACGTCCCAAATTCTTCACTCCGTTATGGATCCGAAAGCACTCTCCTTGGAACTCCTTGGAATGGCCGAATATTATGTAGATCTAGGAGGGAGAGGTGGATTTTGGGAAGGAAGAATGTGAGAAAAGAGTAGTTTTGTGGAATTTTGGGTGAAAGTGGAAAGCTTGGAGAAAGGTTATCAATGGAGGATTGGGGTTTGGAGAAGGAAGAAGAAGATAGAGGATGGGGCGACGGGGGCGGCTGAAAGTGATAGAAGATAGAGGGAAGGCTTGGAAATAGGGTTTTGTGTGTATCAAGTGGGGGCCCACACGGGCCCCTAAAAAATTTCCAATCCGGCTTAGGCCGTGGGGCGGCCAGGGCAGGCGACGGGGCGGCCGGCGATCTTTGCGAAGGGAGTTCACTGTGACCTAGCCGCGGGGCGGCCTGTCTGGCGACGGGGCGGCCAGAATCTTTTTCGCCCTTTTCCTTTGTTCTTTCTCCCTGCAGTGTTAGTATGCCCAACCAAAACAAAAATAAACTAAAAAAACGTAATGCAAAAAGAAAAAAACTAAACTATTACCTTGGGTTGCCTCCCAAGCAGCGCCTTTGATTACCGTCGTTGGCTCGACGTTATATTCATCCACTCATTCAAGACTCAAGCGGACATCGACAGCGCCCTCAAAAGCAAATCAAACTCTCGTGCCCAACCGATATTCGAATGCACAATGAAACAATTGGTAATTAGAAATTCAGCAATGAGAACCATTACCAACTTACCCTTCATTTGAGCTTGATTCTCCCTCGAGGGTATGTAGGACCACCAACACAGTTCTGCTAGTGGGTTGTTGAAGTAGTGGCTCCATGGATCGACATACTCACCAAAATCTCCCAATTTGCAAAAAGTACCAGTTTCTAGTTCGGGAACCACAGAAATTAGTTCCAGACTTGGCTCCTTGACAGGCGAGTTGGGGATGATTTCTACGAATGAAGGGGGCATCGAAACATCCTCAATCTCTAGGGACGTCCTCTGAGATTTCGTGTCGGTAACCACTAGATGCTCTTCTTCATTATCAAAGAATTCATCATTGCTTGCATCTTGGCTTTCATCAAGTTGAGGAATAGAACATTGCTGAACTACCAACTCCTTCAATGTTTGAGAGAGTCGGATAATTGATTCTGCATTTTGATTCATTGCCTCCCCAGTTTGATTCACTATCTCACGTAATTGCTCTATCTACTCCATCAAGACAATGGTTGACTCTTCCATGGATGGGTCGGAGTACTCCATTGGTTGAAACATCGAAGTGTAGGATTCGTCCTCCGCTGATTGGTCACCCATGTAGCAGAGAAGATCCCATAATCCCGACACTCCTAAACCAGCAAAGCTTCCATTGTTTATGGACCTGGCAAGTACTCGGGTCTGGGGAGCCATGCCCTCAAAAACGCAAACCACCACATCTTGCAAACTATCTCGGAAACCCCGTGAATAACGGATGTTAAATAAATTTTGCACTCTTGTGAGGTAGTTGTGAAAATATTCTCCCTGAAACTGCCATAACTTCAACATCTAGAAATATTAGTAATAAGGTGTCGTGAACCGTAAGATAGGTCCACGACGGGGTTAGATGTAAATATATACAAAAGTTAGCAATTAAAATAACACAAGAATTAAATAAGAAGTCCCCGGCAACGGCGCCAAATTTGACAAGAGGAAAACCTGTCGTTGTTCTTGCCAAAGAATACTCAAACTCACTAACTAGTATAGCGTGCAAGTAAGAGATCGATCCACAGGGAAATCTATTAAATTCAAGTCTAATTTTAATTGATAAGAGAGAAAGGGGAGAGTTTTTAGTGTGAAAAGATTTGCCTTTTAGCAAAGCAGAAGCAAGCAAACAAAGTGAATTGGTTTAAGAATGCAGTGGAGAGGAATAGGTTCACCTACAATTTATCACTTCGATTGATGAATTCGATCCTTGTTTCAGCCTCTAGTTCCTGTCTTTTCCTATCAATGTCCTTGTCCATATCTTATGTAAATTACTAGTCCTACGAGTCCTAGCAACCCTTATCTCCAGATAACCCTAACACGGTTAAGATTTAACCTAGAGATAGCTTTAAGATTATGAATTAACCAAGGTACATGCAATACCAAGCTACGAGTCGATATTTAACATATATTCAACTTCCTACACATCCAATTAGTCCTACGAGTCCTAAAGGGATATGATTGCTACTTGGGTTAAGGTTCGCTACGAGGAATCTACAAAACCCTAGCAATTGAATGAATCTACTCTAACTAGTCGGCCAGGCCAGAGAGAATAAAACACATTCAAGCAATTAAGCACAAGGAAGTCAAAACATTGCAATAGGAATAAGAACTAGATTAAGAAACTCACAATTCAACAATCAAAGATCCAAATCGTAGGCGAAACCTCGAGAGTTTAGTTGCTCATGCTCAACGGCGCTCTCAATAATGGTGTAAAGTGCATAAGGTGAATGAAAGAATAACTAGAAAAGCCTTAAATAGTCTAGAGAAAGTCGGCCCAAAATAACTTAATTAAAACCCTAAGTAAAAACCGGACTAAATGTTCCGCTTCTGTACGGGCCGTGGGGTGGCCGGCGATCAGCGAAGTTCCTCGTTTCTTCCTTCGAGCCTCGGGGCGGCCAGAGATTCTGCGGGGCGGCCAGCGATTCTTCTGAACTCCTTCTTCCGTTACTCCAGCGGCTCCTTTGTATTTCTTTAACTTGTTTTCTCTTTTCAAATCCATTTCACTCCAATCTACTTTACCTGAAATAAACAATAAACTCATGTAGATTCCGCCTCTTCTAACTCAACAAGTGATAATGCAAATTCAACTAAATAAATGCAATATTCACACCTAAATAATGCTAAATGCAATCTATTATGCAACACTAAACATGCTCTATCATAGATCTTGATCAAATTTGGATAGATCTTCGGCCATTCTCGGATTCCTTCATGCCCAAGGATTCCAAGTCTACTCGGACTGCACAAGTCGACTCGTCTGCGGAAACTGGGCTACTCGACATCGACAAGGGTTGGTCGACATCGACTAGGACTCGTCGTCTCGGCTAACTGGTGCTCGATGTGGCTCGGACTTGGCTCCTGGCGCTCGTCGACCTCGAGTAGCTCTAGTCGACCTCGAGTAGAAAAGTTCTGTCGACTAGGTCTTCTCGGGTAGGTGTGCTCGACAAGCTCGGATCTGGGCTCTGGCCTTCGTTGATCTCGACTAGGGTTTGTCAAGATCGAGTAGAGGTGTGGTCTTCCCTGGTCGTGTCGAGGACTCCTCCTCGGACTGGCTTTGGGTGGCTTGTCGATCTCGACAAGGTCTTGTCGAGATCGAGTAAAGATGTGCTCGGCTTCTCGTCCTCGGCTTCTCGGTCAGCTCTTCTCCTTGTTGACTCCGGGTGAGGCACTGGGCTTGGTCGATCTAGACTAGGGCTTGTCGAGATCGAGTAACTTCCGGAGCTGGGTTGGTCTGGCTTTCTTGATCAGGCTCTGTCGACCAAGGCTGCTCGGACTTGCTCGTCGAGATCGAGTAAGGTCTACTCGAGATCGAGTAACCTTGACTCTCAGCTTGATTCGACTGGTTCCGCTGCTTCTTTGACCTTGGACTTCTGAAGCTGTTTTCCGAGCTTTTCTGACCCTCTTTAGAATTGCTGTAAAACGTCTCGAATTCTGCGAATTAAACAGAAACTGGTGTAGATTCCATAATTTGACAAATAAACATAAATTACACAGATTATGTACTATCTTAGCCCAAATGTATGAAATGCATACAAAAATCGATATAAAAGTTATTGTAAAACATGGCAGATTCAGCTCACAACAAACACCCCATACTTACGCTTGCTTGTCCTCAAGCAATACTTTTATTTGTCATTCAGGGGAAGAAATCAAAACTCTGAACATATCAGATTCATTCTTATATATCCCTGCAGTTAATTACCATCCTCGAAAAGGTACTAGTGTCGCAAATCCATGCATGTGCAATTATACAAAAGCAACATCTACTCACAAAAGGAGGGTTATGCAAAACATTCATTCGTGACAAAGCATTAATAATCAAGAGGACTTTAATTTAAGCTCAAATAAGGAGTAGATTGGTAAAAGGCTTAAAGGTGGGCAATTTCTGGCAATGTGGTGCTAATGATCCGGGGAAATGGAGTATTTCCAAACTGAATTTCATACCATATTCTTTCTCATAAGATTCATCACCTTTCATAATGCTTTTATCAATAATATTGTTTTTACCTCTCTAACCTCAGCACTGCCTTCTCGCGAGTCGCAAACATGGGTGTCATGAATGGCCCCGGATACTTAGTGCTTTGGACTCCTCACAATGTGTCCCATCTCTCCAAACTATTATCTTAGAGAGCAGGGTCAATCTACCTTTATCTCCTGAGGTGATTGGATTTTCTTTCACTCATTAAATTTTCCATATATTTCAAACAATTTCCTTCCAAACTCCATATAGCACAACAACCATAAAATCTCCATAATGTAACTTCATTCTTAACATAATCCCCGGATAAGGTAAAGAATGGCGATATTTAGATCATGTGGAGCAATATTTGAAATAAGGCATATTATGGCTTTTGTGATGCATAAGCATAGATATGTCTAGGATTATAAACATATGAGCATTATATGGAAATATAAAGTCCTCCATCATTTTATCATGCAACATGTCAAAAGCAACTTCAAATTTTCCTCCTTTCATGGTTTTCATCAAAATATGCACTTCATTGTGACTTCCCTTTACTAGGCAATTTCATGCTATATCTCTAATGAATCCAATTTTGCATCGTCGAGTTCAATATAAGCTTCCATGACATTAATCAAAATTTTCAATGGGGGTCATTTTTCTAAATTTTGGAAAACATGCATATAAGCACATAAATCAATAATGAATTCCAAAATAGCCATGTAGCAATTCAAAGAAAATAAAACCTTAAAAATGCACACATAATGTCAAATATGGCAAATATGCATAAAGTAAGCCCTTCCCCCACCCCATACTTAAACATTACAGTGTCCTCACTGTATAAAAACAAGGGTAAAGAAAGAACCTCACTAGACAGGTGTGCAGGGCTTCTCAATTTCGAATGGAAGCACCTCCTGGGCCGAGTATAAATATGGCTTGCTTCTATCCATGGACCTGAAAAGTGTAGAAGACATATACCCATAATAGAAAAACTAAAAGTTCCAAAAAACCAAAAACAAACAAAACAATGTCCAAAAAGAATGTCCTAAAAAGTCTATGTACAAGCTCTAGATTTTATAGTCGCTAGGCCGACTTTTCCATTTAGCTCAATGTGGCATTTGCAGGGCCCGTGTAGCTTGGGCCTCAAATAGGACTCCATTCTTGTCCATCAGCTGCAATCCTCCAGAATGGATCTTGTTCACCACGAAAGGTCCCATCCGCTTCTTGTTGAATTTATTGGGAAACCAATGATCCTTTGATTTAGAGACATAGAGCTTGTCTCCAATTTCATATTCCTTGGGCTCATAATTGGAAATCCTGCATAATCGCACATACCAAGGCAAACCTCTCCCATGTATAGATAAATCTTTAATGGAAATAGGAGAAGAAAGATCCATACCTTGGCTTACCTTCGCAGAGACGGAATCGGGGACCACTGTGTTTGGTCGATCTCGACTAGGGCTAGTCGATCTCGACAAGTCTGCAGCTTCTGGTGGTGGTCTGCTCGAGGATGCAGAAGTCGATGAAGGCAGGGGCTGGTCGACATCGAGTAGACTACTCGATCTCGAGTAGCTCTCTGCTCCTGGTGGCTGCAGCGTCGAGGAAGGCGCCGTCGAGGAAGAGGAGTGATGGTCGATCTCGAGTAGCCTACTCGAGATCGAGGAGCCTGGTTCGTCGGTTGGCTTCTGTGTCGAGGAAGACGGAGTCGAGTCAGCAGAGGGCTTGTCGATCTCGACAAGGGTGGTCGATGTCGACGAGGATCCCGGCTCTGGTGTCGTCAGCGTCGAGGAAGGCCGAGTCGACATAGGGCTCTGGTGGTCGATGTCGAGTACCCTACTCGATATCGAGTAGCCTGGCTCTCCAGTGTTGCTGCTCGACGATGCTGGTGCTGGTGGAGTCTCCTTGGTCTGGTCGAGATCGACTAGGGTCCTCGATGTCGAGGAGTCTTGGTCGATCTTGACCCCATACTTAGTTCTTGTCAAGGCATCCGAAAAATAATTAATCCACAACGACTTACCTTGGTCTATGTCGATTGGATTCTCTGTGTTCTCCTTAAGGATTGCCATGATCTCCTCCACCTGGGCCTCCATGTCCCTCTTTTCCAGCTCCTCAGGGGTCATATTTCTGACCTTGGGTTCCCCGCAGGTGATGTAGCCAGCTGAGATAGATTTGACCTCTTCCATTGGACCTGTATGCCTTTCAATTTTATTAAAGGAATACTCAATTACCTCATCGCTGATGTTGAAGGTGAGCACTCCTTTCCTTACGCTTATGTTGGCATCCACCGTCGCCAAGAATGGTCTTCCTAAAATAATTGGACAAGTAGGATCTTCTTGCATATCAACAACTAGAAAATCAGCAGGGACAAAGAATTTACCTACTTGTACTGGTACATTGTCCACCATGCCTGTTGGAATGACCACCGTGTTGTTGGCCATGTAAAGTCTAGCATCCACAGGCTCTAGGGCACCTATCTTAATCTTGGACCAAATTGTTAAAGGCATTATACTCACACTAGCTCCAAGATCACATAAGGCATTAATTTTGTATGGACCAAATCCAATAGTTATACCAAACTTACCTGGATCCGGCCTCTTCTCCAGTATGTCCAAATGGCTGCACTCCTCTGTGATTTCAGCCATCGATCGCTTTTTGCGCAGAATCTCCTTCAGGAACTTGACATAGGATGGCATTTCATTGAGAGCTTCTGTGAAGGGGATGGTGACGTTGAGTTTCTGAAGCATCTTGATGAAGCGCCGAAACTTTTTCTCTACTGGGTCCTTTAGAGATTTTGTGGGGAAAGGCAGCTTCTTTTTCGGATTCGGAGCCAGAACAGACGTCGGAGGTGCTGCAGATTTCTCTATGTCGACCAGGGGCTCCTCGACATCGACCAGGGGCTTGTCGATATCGACTGGATTTGTCGACCTCGAGTTGCTGGGCTGTGCAGACGAAGGTTGCTTTGCTGAGTTGTTGATATCGAGTAGACCTTCCTCGACATCGAGTAGGCTCTGGTCGACTTGCTGTTCTTCGTCGTTCTGCTGCTTTCCGACCTCTGGCTCTTGCAGTTGATGGCCGCTTCTGAGTTTTACAGCAGCGATGTGTCCAGTCTTTCCCTTAGGATTTGGTTCTGAAGATCCAGGGAGTGCACCCGACTGTCTGGGGATTCCTGCTGCTAGCTGACCAATCTGTGTATCAACTGATTTCCGCCAGATATCAATTTCCCCAAGCCTAGAGTTGACACCTTGCATCTGAGTATAGACGGAGTTGAAAGATTGCCTAGTTTCTGAGTGATTCCTCCGTATTTCCTCCAGGACTGTCTGTATATCATCCTTTTTCTGGTCTCTTTCCGGATGTCCTGGAGCTCTGTAGGGCGGGGGGTTCCTAGGGACACCTTGGTTCCATTGTGGTTGCTGAAACCTTTGGTCCCCCATGTAGCGATTGGGACCCCCTGCGTAAGCTGCCTCTTCATGATATTCTACCAGCCTGACTTGCTCTGTGTGTGGGCACTCAGTAGTGGTGTGCCTCTGTGATCCGCATTCGATACAAGGTTGGTTGACAGAAAGGTACTTTACTTGCTTGAGGAGCTTCTTATTCTGATCTCTGTAGTATTGCTCCCTGACATCAGGATCGATCTCCTTAGGAGGCTCATAGAGGGGCATGGAAGGTGCTGGCCTGGCGTAGGGGTTCTCCTCATAGTTGAATGGAGTCCCATACTTGTTGTCATAGTTGGTCAGCTTGTCTAGAGCAGCCCATGCATCAGGAGGCGGCATTGTTAGATACTCATAGTGAGTATATGTGTTGATTTTGTCCTTTGCAGGCAAGTCCAGAGAGTTGAAGAAGATCTCTTGAACTATGCAGGGTTGTTGTCCATGTGTGGGGCAGGATCGCAGCAGATCCTTATAGCGTTCCCATGCCCTTGCTAGTGTCTCCCCAGGTTGCTGTTTGAAAGATGTGATCTTTTGGCGCATGAGTGTAGTCTTTGCAGGAGGAAAGAACTTATTCAGAAATTCCCGCTTCACCTGAGCCCAAGTGGTGAGAGATCGCGGTTTCAGCCCTTCCAACCATTTCAGTGCAGGCCCAGCCAGAGACCAACAGAAAGCTTTCATCAAGATGTACTCCAGGGTGGTACCTTCAGAAAGAGTACGACACATGTCAGTAAAGTTGGTAATGTGGCGTAATGGGCATTCATTAAATCTACCATGAAATGCATGATTTTTAATTTCAATAAGGAATTGAGTGCGAATTTCATAGTTGTTTTCAGGGATTAGAATGGCCGATTCAGGCACGATGAGAGTCGGGTGCATATAACCCTCTGCAGTGGTTGGATAGAGAGCAAGCTCATTTGCCAACTGCCTTGCACGTTCAGCTTCCTGTTGTCTGCCTGCTCTCTCAGCGGCGAGAGCAGCATTGTTGGCTTCTATTTCCGCCCTAAGCCTCTGGATCAGTTGTTCTTGTGTTTCTGCAGCCGACATGGCTCTTTGTAGTTGAGCTCTGATGTGAAAAAGGCGTTCCGGTTCGTCTAAGGCGTCAAACTCAGGTGGTAGACCAGAACGACGCATACACCTGAAAAGTAACTCAAAGAAACAGTGAGAACTGACTACCTAAGGCGCGATTGATAGCTTCCCCGGCAACGGCGCCAATTTTGTTGTTGCAGGAGGTAATCGAGTATGAAATATAATTAAATAACTCAAACCAGATTCAGGCCCACGCAAATAAATACAAGACTCCTCCAATGCAGTAAGAGAAAGTCAGGATCGAATCCACGAGGAAGCACGTCAGCAGTTCTCAAGTAGCTGTAATTCTCACAGACAAGCGACAGAAAGACAGAAACACAGAAACCAAGGCAGAAAGAAAACAGAAAATAGCAAACAAAAGCAATGATCAAAACAAAGACAGAAAAGGGCAAAGCAAAAACAAAAGCGAGGACTCAAAAGCTACTCGATCTCGAGTAGCTGTCCTCTATATCGACTAAAGAAGGTCGACAACAGAAACAAAAGCAAACAACTCGAGACAGACGACAATCAACTCGATCTCAACCAAACCTACTCGAGATCGACTAGGGCAAGCAAAGACAGAAACTTGAAAATCGACGACAGAACATAAACTCAACTCGAGATAGACCAGACCCTACTCGATATCGACTACGGCCTACTCTGTATCGACAAGCTCTACTCTATGTCGACTGGAATTGACAGAAAACTTAAATTTGCAAATTTCGACAGAACTCAGAACTTTGACAAAAATAAACTCAATATAATAAAAGACTTCCAAAGCCAGGGTTTCAACACCACAACGATAACCATGCGAAGTAACACATAAAGGCATAAAAGATCATGCTTTCCATCAAATAACTTTCGTTATTAACAAATAGGCATATAGAGGCTTTCGTATAAACCCTAATTGTTACTAACCCTTTTTCACATAATTAATCCAAGTTGCATTAAGATCACTTTCGCTTCAATAACACAAACAAGGATCACCTTCAACTCTCGCAAAAGAATCATGGTTATAGGGATAGAAGACGAATTGCATAAAAATCTGACCTTTATCGCATTGCCTTACATGGCCACCGTCGGGCTCACCCCAGCCCCAGAAGTAGGTGGACTACTCATTCCTCATCGCAATAGCAGACATTGATGTATAAAAAGAAACTTGCATAAAAACTAAATTCAAAGCCTTTACAATCCCGGCAATCAACTTTCGCTAAATGCCAAAACCTTAAAAACCTTAAAACTCCTAAACTGTATCTGTGGAACTACTTGTCTTCCTCTGAAATTGAATGCATAAAACTGAGCCCCATGGGCTTTATTTATAGTGATCAAACCCCGCTAATCAAGGAAATAATCATCTATCTATATCTAAATCTATATCTACTTTGCTAAAAGATAAATAAAATGCTTTAAGGAAATAAATCTTTAAAAGGAAAAGATAAATTTAAACTAGGTAAGTCTTCATGTGTTGATAGATTTCCTTCCATGATGATAGATCTTGATCAAATTTGGATAGATCTTCGGCCATTCTCGGATTCCTTCATGCCCAAGGATTCCAAGTCTACTCGGACTGCACAAGTCGACTCGTCTGCGGAAACTGGGCTACTCGACATCGACAAGGGTTGGTCGACATCGACTAGGACTCGTCGTCTCGGCTAACTGGTGCTCGATGTGGCTCGGACTTGGCTCCTGGCGCTCGTCGACCTCGAGTAGCTCTAGTCAACCTCGAGTAGAAAAGTTCTGTCGACTAGGTCTTCTCGGGTAGGTGTGCTCGACAAGCTCGGATCTGGGCTCTGGCCTTCGTCGATCTCGACTAGGGTTTGTCGAGATCGAGTAGAGGTGTGGTCTTCCCTGGTCGTGTCGAGGACTCCTCCTCGGACTGGCTTTGGGTGGCTTGTCGATCTCGACAAGGTCTTGTCGAGATCGAGTAAAGATGTGCTCGGCTTCTCGGTCAGCTCTTCTCCTTGTCGACTCCGGGTGTGGCACTGGGCTTGGTCGATCTCGACTAGGGCTTGTCGAGATCGAGTAACTTCCGGAGCTGGGTTGGTCTGGCTTTCTCGATCGGGCTCTGTCGACCAAGGCTGCTCGGACTTGCTCGTCGAGATCGAGTAAGCTCTACTCGAGATCGAGTAACCTTGACTCTCAGCTTGATTCGACTGGTTCCGCTGCTTCTTTGACCTTGGACTTCTGAAGCTGTTTTCCGAGCTTTTCTGACCCTCTTTAGAATTGCTGTAAAACGTCTCGAATTCTGCGAATTAAACAGAAACTGGTGTAGATTCCATAATTTGACAAATAAACATAAATTACACAGATTCTGTACTATCTTAGCCCAAATGTATGAAATGTATACAGAAATCGATATAAAAGTTACTGTAAAACATGGCAGATTCAGCTCACAACAGCTAGAGGCAGCGCTTCATGATATTCTGAGTGAGCTACGTGGAGGGGCTCGATCCACGACGGACCGAGTGGACCTATGACGACTTTAGAGCCCTGATGATGGAGTACTGTCCACAGGGATACAGACGGCTAGGGAGGTATCTTTTCTACGCAGCATACAGGACCGATCGGCTACTGTAGCTACCATCGTTCGTCAGTTCAAGAGCGAGCTGATTTACTACGGAATGTTCATAGAGGAAATCGAGAGTGCAATTAAAATACGAATACAATAAAGCAAACCGATTGGATCCCAGCAAATAATGTTCAAGACTCCCTCCCGATGTAGCAAGAGAAAGTCAGGTTCGATCCTCGAGGAAGCTGGTCAGCGGATCCTAGGCCGCGGAGGAATCTCACGGTAAAAGTCGACTACAGATTACCCGACCTCGACTAGGGTTAGTCGACAAAAGATCGGACAAGTTGAAGCAAGCAGGCGGCAGTCACGGCTCTTGGTCGATATCGAGGAGATTTACTCGATATCGAGTAAATTTGTCGACGTCGAGGAACTTTTTGCCGAAATCGAGTACCTGCAGAAACCAAAAGCTACGACAATCTTTGTTGATCGAAAGTGAGAAGTCGATGTCGACCAGTTTGGTCGAAATCGAGGAGAACAGAAAGTAAAATAAATGCAACATCTTTGAATCTAAACTGATGGATGAAAGAGAACTTCCAAGATTAGGGTTCGCAACAACGATTACCATGAAAGCGGAATATAAATCATAAAAGGCGGTGACTTGTCGATAAAGGAGAAGGCTTTCACCTAATCCGACAAGTAGGAATATAATTCTCGCGATAAATAACCCTAATTGCATCTATCCCTTTTCATAATTAGAATTTATAATCTTCCGAATAGAAATCCTAATTACTACCCAAGTTTCACAACATGAGTTCTTCAATTTCTCAATCAAAGATGAAGCACATGGAATAGAATAAGATAACGATAAAATACCTCCTTTTGCAATCGCTAATCCACCGACATGGCTCTCGTTGGGTTCACCCCAACCCTAGAAGTAGGTGGACTGCTCGCGCCTCATCGCAATCGCAAACATTGATTGAAAAGAAATAACTTGCATAAACTATATTCAAAGTCTTTACAATCCCGGCACTCAAACTTTCGTAGAATGCCAAAACCCTAAAACCTTTGAACTCCTAAACTCTATGTGGAACTACTTCTTTGAAATTCAATGACTAGAAATCAGCCCCATGGGTTTTATTTATAGGGCTTAATCCTTGCTAATCAAGGAAAGTAATCTATATCTATTTTCTAAAGATAAAATTAAATAAAGATAATGCATTAAATCTAAAAGGGAATATCTAAATATCTAAATATCTCTTGACATTCATGAATAATCTTCTCTCCTTGGATAAATCCTGATAGACTTGATAGATTCGGAATTACTTCACTCCCAAGAAATCAAACTCGACTCGGATTAGCCCAACTGCGTCACGGCCCAGAGATCTTTTGGTCGACATCGAGGAATTTTGTCGTCGACATCGGCTTCACTGACTTTCTCGAGTAGCCTCTTCTTGGATCTTCGAACTCAGATAGTGCTGGGTTTGGTCGACATCGAGTAAATATGTCACTCGAGTTGGCTTGCTCTTCTCAGCTTCTCGATCAGGCTTTGCTCGAGCAGGCTCTGCTTCACCATTGTTGTCGATATCGAGGAACTTTCCTCGAAATCGAGTAAAACTCGGCTTCCGTCTTCTCTTCTTAGTTTTGTCCCGGAATGGCTCCAAATTCTGCAATATTAAACCAAAACTTATGTGGACCTCTATTTCTTGCAAATACACATATATTACATAAATTCAACATATTCCCAAACCGAAATATGCAAAGTATATAGAATAAGGAGCTAAAATGTGCATAAAAACATGGCTATTTTAGTGGACATCAAATCACCCCATATTTAAGCTTGCTTGTCACCAATCAATAACTTGGATGGTCATTCAGGGGAAACCTGCAAAGACTCTCAACATAATGGATTCATTGTAATATTACCCAATACTCAATTGCCATCCTTGAAAAGGTACTTGGTGTCGACAAATCTGTGTCTGTGAATGAAAAACAATTTCTGCACACAAAAAGGAGGTTTATACTAAAACAATTTTATGTAACAAAGCAACAATAATCAAGAGGATTTTATTTCAGCTCAAAGAGGAGTAGATAGGTAAAAGGCTAAAGGTGGGCAATTTTTGGTCATGTGGTGTTAAATCCGGGGAAATGCATTATTTCCAAACTTTCTCAACCACATTCCTTCTTCATAAGATTCATCACCTTTCATAATGCTTTTATCAATAATAATGCTTTTACCTCTCTGACCTCAGCACTGCTTTCTCGCGAGTCGCAAACATGGGTGTCATGAATGACCCCGAATACTTAGTGCTTCGGACTCCTCACCTTGTGTCCCATCCTGCGGAACTATTATCTCAACGCATGCAGGGTCGATCTACCTTTATCTCCTGAGGTGATCGGATTTTTTCTCACTCATTAAATTTTCCATAAGACTTGAATTTTTCTTGACAAACTCCAATAATGACATAACCACACAACAAACCATATAATGGCTCCATAAAATAAATTTCATTTTTGACATAATCCCCGGATAAGGTAAAAATGAGCAATATAAGTGTTGTGAGGAGGGAAATCGAGTATGAAATATAATGAAATAGATCAAACCAGATTTAGGCCCACAAAACTAATTACAAGACTCCCTCCAATGTAGTAAGAGAAAGTCAGGATCGAATCCACGAGGAAGCGTGTCAGCGTATCCTAGGTAGCTGTAAATCTCACAGAAAAGCAAACAGAAAGACAGAAACAAAGAAAGAATGAAAGATAGAAATAACAAACGAAGACAAGAAATAAATGCAAGACAGAAGTACTCGATCTCGACTAACAGCAACTCGAGATCGACAAACAACAGTGACGGCAGAAACTCAGAAGTAAACACAGACTTACTCGATCTCGACTAACCTACTCGAGATCGACTAAAAATAGCAGAAACAGAAACTTCAGAATCGAAAACAGAAACAGAAACAGAAACTCAACTCGATCTAGAGCAAACCTTACTCGATCTTGACAACAGACTCCTCGAGATCGACAAGACATTCCTCTAGATCGACTAAAAAGACAGAAACTGTAAATTCCAGATTCGAACACAGATTCGCAGATTTTGACAGAAATAAATTCAATATATAAAGAACTTCCAAAGCCAGGGTATCAACACCACAACGATAACCATGCAAGGTAACACATAAAGGCATAAAAGATCATGTTTTCCATCAAAATAACTTTCGTTATTAACAAATAGGCATATAGAGGCTTTCGCATAAACCCTAATTGTTACTAACCATTTTCACATAATTAACCCAAGTTGCATTAAGATCACTTTTGTTTCAATAACACACACAAGGATCACCTTCAACTTTCGCAAAAGAATCATGCTCACATGGATAGAAGACAAATTGCATAAAAAGATTGTACCTTTACCGCATCACCTCACATGGCCACCGTCGGGCTCACCCCAGCCCCAGAAGTGGGTGGACTACTCGCTCTTCATCGCAATCGCAAACATTGATTTATGAAAAGAAACTTGCAATAAACTATATTCAAAGTCTTTACAATCCCGGCACTCAACTTTTGCAGAATGCCAAAACCCTAAAACCTTTGAACTCCTAAAACCTCTATGTGTAACTGTGTCTCTGACTGAAATTGAATGATGAAAAACCAGCCCCTAAGGCTTTATTTATAGCCTTCTAATCCTTGCTATTCAAGGAAATAACATATCTATCTATATCTAAAAAGCTTAAGAGATAAATAAATGCACTTTTGGAATTAAATCTAAAAGGGAAAATTATATCTAAATAGGTAAGTCTCTTCATGTTGATAGATCTTCTCCTCCATGGATAGTTGATGATAGATCTCGGATAGACTCGGCTTCCTTCGGCTCCAAGGATTCCCAGCTCGACACGGACAGCTCACCGCGTAACGCGGCTTCGGACACGGCTCTCCTCGATCTCGACCAAATCTACTCGAGATCGAGTAGCATGGTCGTCGAGTATGGTTGGCTGGGCTTGGTCGAGCAGCTGGTGCTCGTCATGGCTCGGATGTGGCTCACAAATTTCCTCGATCTCGATAAACGTCCTCGAGATCGAATAGCTTTTCTTCATCGACTGGGTAGCCTGGTGTTGTCGAGTAGTCTTCCTCGACACTGGCTCGGATTGGCGCCATGGTGGTCCTCGAGATCGAGTAGGTTACTCGAGATCGAGTAGGGTTGGCTCGGCGTCTCCGTCCTCGGTTTCTCGACTTGTCACAACTCGTCGACTCCGGACATGGTGTCTAGGTGTTGTCGATCTCGACAAGGTGTACTCGAGATCGAGTTGGCTTCCGGAGTCGGGTTGCTCTGGCTCTCATCTTCTCGATCAGTGCTTAGTCGACAAGGCCTGTGCTCGGACACATTCGTCGAGATCGAGTATTTTCCGACCTTTCTCAGAACTGTTGTAACTTGCCTTGAATTCTGCGAAATTAAACAGAAACTGGTGTAGATTCCATAATTTGACAAATAAACATAAACTACATAGATTCTGTATTATCTTAGCCCAAATGCATGAAATGTATACAGAAAACGATATAAAAGTTACTATAAAACATGGCAGATTCAGCTCACAACAATAAGGCATATGTGGAGCAATAATGATATATAGGCAAATGAGGCTTATAATACGACTTTTGTGATGCAATTGGGTATAGGTCTGGCTAGAAGTATGAAAATGAGCATATATGGAAATTTAAAATCATCCATCCTCTTATTGTGCATAATGTCAAAAGCAAAATCAATTTACCTCACTTTTGTGGTTTTACCATAAAATTTCGCACGTCATTGAGACTTCCCTTTTCTAGGTAATCTTGTGCAATATCTCTAACAAATCCATCATTTGCATCGTCGAGTGTTGCCTTGGGTTCCATGGCTTTTTTTTTGAACAATTTACAAGCTTGGGCGAAGTCCTTACAACTCTCTTTTAAAAATGCATATTTTGAATAATATAGAAATTAACCATGCAAATGCGATAAATAATATGCAACTAAACTCAAATAAGAGTTGTGCCATGTCCTAAATAAATCCGATACAAACCGTGAAATGCAACTTTAAAATACAGTCCTGGAAGCACATAAAAACAATAAAGTCTTAAACATAGCCTTTACTTTACTCCCACCCCATAGTTAAAATCGACAGTGTCCTCACTGTCAAAGAAATATAACCAAAGGGAGGGCAAAGACTTACAGAGCTACTTACCGGTGAGGTAGTGGACCCCAATCTGTTAATCAGAAGCTCCTCCAAGGGAAGAGCTACCAGACATGTTGTGAAAAAGATCTGCCAAGGTCATGAATACACTCCTGCTGGTGATGCCAACAGGCAATCCGTTGCCTGCTCTATTAGATCTAGAGCTCGCTGGCGAGGCTCAGTATCAGTTACCCTTAAATAGTTCATCTCCGGGTATTTTGTCCCAACCATAATACTGTAAAATAAATAACCCTTATAAGATAATATCTAATGTATATCATAACCCCATACTTAATTCATAAGCTATCCTATAAGAAATAATAATTAAGGATGAGGAAGCTTATATTATCAAAATCATGTAACAACTCATATAATGGAACAAGAAGTGCAACATATATATGATTTTAAATAAAGCCCCAAATTCAAGAAATTTCCAAATATATTATGAAATAAATCTCAATTTTCATGAAGTCCTTTGACAATATAAATGAACTAAGCATGGAAATCATTTAGATATATAAAAAATCAGCCCATCAATTATAGCTATTTCCATATATAACCAACTCTTAATAATAAATATCAATTTCTCAAACAAATTTCAAACCCTAACATTCAACACACAAGTTCCAATCTCTACTAGGTTCTTTTCAAAAATAAATAATCTGAAATTTAGAGAGAAAAGAGGGAGAAATCATACCTTTGAGTTGAAATAGGGAGAAGAAAAATGTAATTAGAGAGAATTAAGGGGTGGTTTTCTCGGAATTTTTCAAGAAACTACACCGGCGGTGGTTATGCACTGGCAGAGGCGCGGGGAAGGGAAACTGGGTTCGGCAGGGGCTGTGGGTGCTCGGACTTGGTGGATCCGGGCTGGTGGAAGCCGGAATCGGTGGGTGGTGGCCGGAATTGGGGAATTGCGGTGATCGGCGGTGCTGCTGGGCAGCAATTGCGAAGGCGGCAGCTGCGCGGGGAGGGAACCTTGGGCTCGACTGTGGCGTGGTGTGCTCGGGATGGCGAGATTTGGGGATCTGGAGGCCGGAAATAGTGGAAGATGGCCGGATCTTTGGGGATGGAGGCAGTCGGCGGCCGTCTTCTGGGCAACAGTGGTGCGAGAGCGAAGACAGTGATGGCGCGGGGAGGAGTGCTCGGCTCGGCGATGCTGCTGGTGTGGTGGGCTCGGAACTCGGCTCGGTGGCCGGCAGTTAGCAGCAAGAATGCGAGGTAGGAGGTGAGCAGAAGAGGGTGGCTTCTTGGGTCGGCTTAGGTTCGTCGAGGTCGAGAAAGCGGGAGGAGGGAGAGGGAGACTTCCAGGCCAGAAAAACTTACCTGGAGACTTGGTCGACGTCAAGCAAGTTGCTCGGTGTCGAGGAATCTCTCTCTTACCTTATGAGCGTAGTTGACTAGAAGAACTCGACTAGTAGTGAACCACCCTTGAATGCCTGAATTTAACAACGAGAAGAGATTATGCACGAATTTCAAGAAAATAAAATAAAATATAATTAAAGAAAGGCGCTAAGGTTTAAGTCGTTAGCTCGACCCACATTCCTGTTTTAGGCTTTGACCAACGTCAGGGTGGCGCGAATCTCCTCTTTCGGGTTCTCTTTATCATAGTATTTCTTGACCCTGTACCCATTTACCTTAAAGGTAGTTCCATTAATGCCAATTAACTCTACTGCTCCATGAGGGTATATGTGGTGAACCACGAAAGGTCCACTCCATCTTGTCCCGAGCTTCCCTGGGAACAAACGCAGTCTAGAATTATATAAAAGCACTTTGTCACCTACCTCATATGTCTTTGACACCAATTTATTATCGTGCCATCTCTTGGTGCGCTCCTTGTAGATTTCTGCATTCTCATAGGCTTTCAACCTTAGCTCCTCTAACTCCTGCAAATCGATAAAGTGTTTCTTACCTGCCTCATCGAGATCCATATTGAGCTCCTTGAGGGCCCACATTGCCTTATCCTCCAGTTCGACAGGTAAATGGCAAGACTTGCCATAAACCAAGTTGTAAGGAGTTGTTCTCAGCGGTGTTTTGTAAGCTGACCTATAAGCCCATAGCGTATCATCAAACTTAGATGACCAATCCTTCCTTGAGCGTGAGACTGTCTTTTCCAAGATGGCCTTAATCTGACGATTAGAGACCTCCACTTGACCACTAGTTTGGGGATGATAAGGTGTTGCCACTCTGTGCATCACCCCATACTTAGCCAAAAGAGCCTCAAATCCTCTCTCGATGAAATGTGTGCCACCGTCTGAAATAAGAACTCTAGGAACACCAAAGCGAGGAAATATGTTAGTTTTAACAAACTTTGAAACTACCTTCGCGTCGTTGGTCCTAGTTGCAACAGCCTCAACCCATTAGAGACATAGTCGACCGCCACAAGGATGTATTTGTAAGGTCTTGAAGCAGGGAATGGTCCCATAAAGTCAATTCCCCATACATCAAATAACTCAACTTCCAAAATCCCTATGAGTGGTGTCTTATTCTTCCAAGTAATGTTGCCCGCTCTTTGGCACTCATCGCACGAAGTGACATAAGCCTGCACATCCCTGAAAAGATTAGGCCAATAAAAACCACATTGAAGTACCTTAGATGCAGTTTTGAAGCCTTTGGCATGTCCGCCTGTCGGGAGAGTATGGCAATGGCAAATGACACTTTCTACTTCCTCCTCCGGAATACAACGTCTGAAGATATGGTCATTTCCTTGCTTGAATAAGTAAGGATCATCCCAATAGTGTTGCTTGACGTCGTGGAGGAACTTCTTCTTTGCCTGTGAGGATAGTCCTGACAGAATCTCATTTCCTGCAAGATAGTTAGCAAAATCCGCATACCAGGGTACCTTTGATCCTCTTATAGCATATATATATATATAGGACTAGTAGGGTACCTTTGCCTGTGAGGATATATCATGTATAGGACTAGTAGGAGGGGTAAAGAAGAAATCCTCACCGGAATCTGTACGAAAAATCTCACCTGAAGACTTACCAGAAGTTGGTCGATTTCGAGTAAAATTACTCGATATCGAGGAAACTACAGTGTATGCTGGTGTTGTGCTCGACTTCTGGTGGTCTGTCGAGTTGGGTTTG
The DNA here is from genome assembly GCA_963922045.1 of Persicaria maculosa. Lineage (NCBI taxonomy): Eukaryota > Viridiplantae > Streptophyta > Magnoliopsida > Caryophyllales > Polygonaceae > Persicaria > Persicaria maculosa. The sequence goes on from OY998253.1 coordinate 16,056,140, forward strand.
GTCGACATCGAGGAAATGTTGCTCAATGTCGAGTAACTCTACAGCTCAAATCCATGCAAAGAAGAAGACTCACCAGGTTTACTCGATGTCGAGGAAGGTTGCTCGATGTCGAGGAAAAATGTGTCAGTCCGCATCAGGTGCTCGTCTAGGCGAGAGTCGTCGATTGGTGTGGTGTCTTGAGCTTCCTCTAGCATGTCTTTGGGGAGCCTGGATAGGTAATCGGCGACTGAATTCTCTATGCCCTTTTTGTCCTTTAGCTCAATATCAAACTCTTGGAGTAAGAGCACCCATCGTAACAACCTTGGTTTAGCATCATTCTTTGTCATCAAATACCTAAGAGCAGCATGGTCAGTATGGACAATGACTTTATATCCAACAAGATAAGAACGAAATTTTTCAAAAGCAAAAACCACAGCCAAAAATTCCTTCTCTCTTGTGGTGTACTTAGCCTGAACCACATCAAGAGTCTTGTTGCGTAGTAGATGGCATGTAGTTTCTTGTCCTTCCGCTGTCCTAGAACTGCTCCCACAGCATAATCGCTGACATCACACATGATTTCAAAAGGTAGTGACCAATCCGGCGATTAAATGATTGGAGATGAGATAAGGGCTTCTTTCAACCTGTTGAAGGCTTCAAGACATTCGCTAGAAAACACAAACTTAACATCTTTCATGAGAAAGTTAGTTAATGGTTTGGCAAATTTAGAAAAATCTTGAATAAACTTTCTATAAAAACCAGCATGACCAAGAAAACTCCTTATCTCTTTGATGGATGATGGTGGGGGCAATTTCTCCACTGGCTCTATCTTAGCCCTGTCCACCTCAATACCTTTCTTAGATACCTTGTGGCCTAGCTCCACCGCCGCCGACGACCTCCCCTTCCTCTTCCTTCCTTCGGTCGACGACTGCCCTGTCTCTGTTCTTCCTTCCCATTCGAGCAGATAAGGAGGCGAGAGAAGACTAGTGGGACCCTTTCTTTTGTGCCAAATAAGCCTCCACGTACCTCAGCCCCTGGGCCCATTCTTTTTTTTTAAACCTCCAGCTCCATTTCTTTTAAAATGAAATGTAAATGGGTTAACATATTGGGCTTTTTTTTTTCTTTTAAAACAAAACTAAGGTTTTGGGTCTAAATTCATTCTTCAAATAAACAAAGGATTGGGCCGATCCTGATTGCTCCATTCGATTCTAAGCTTAAGTGGAAGTGTTGTGTTCGATTTTGAGCTTTAATAAAATAAGAGGGTGGATTTTGAGTAAGGTTGGTATTATGTGTTAATGTCTTATTATTATTATGCACTTGATCTTAGAGGCATGTTAGTGTGTTATTATTCTGTCTTGCATCTAGAAGCATCTTTATTAAGTATAGCGTATATGTGTGCTTAGGGCCGGGATGTAGCAGGTGGGTATCATTCTGATCCCGCTCACCATTAATGTTTTTAGGTATTATTTATGTTCTTCCCATTGGTGTTGTTTGCTTATTACGCGGGTCATTTTGTTCGGCGGAGAGTGAGCGCTGGAGTTATCGACTTCACCAGACTCTGATTATGTTTTTGAATTTACATTTCTAGACTCCATTTTGACTCTGCTCTGCCGTGACACCCTCCTGTATTACACATGATTTCGCTATTTGTATGACTACTGGTTTTCCACGCTTAGACTTATGACAGGTACAGGGGACTTCCCCGGGGATTCCAACGATCCCTTAGAATTTGGGTATGAAATCCCACTTTGAAAACATTAGATTAGGCTTTCAAACCTTCAACCTGTACGCGGGGCGCAAGGTTCTAACGAGGGGTTTTATCCCTCGAAACGTAACTCGGGAATCATAATCCCGGGCCGTTACAAATCCTATGTGGGAATCCTGTGTCCGACATAGGATTCATGGACGTATGGTTCTGCAGGGAAATTTGTGAGAAATCTAAAAGCCTAAAGGACAAAATATACGAGTATATTTTTTTGAGCAAATACGAGTATATAGTTAGCTCGAACTTGTTCGATAGGTATTACATGCCTTTGGACCATCATGGTGTTGGAGCTAGAACTAAGGGGTCGTTTGGTATCGATATCAGTATATCAGATATCAGATATCAGCCCCTGATATCTGATATCGGTGTTTGGCACGGGAAGATATCGATATCAAGTGATATACTTGATATCAAGTTTTAACTAGAGAAGGCCCATCTTGATATACCAATATATTGGGCGGTAATGGGGCGGTATCTGATATACTCCTGTTCTCTCTTCTCTCCTTCGCTTCTCTCGCTCTCTCTGCGCTCTTCTCTCCTTCTGTTTGTTCTCAGGTACGCTCTCTTTCTCTCCTCCTTCTCTTCTCTCTTCTCTCCATCTTCTCTCCTCGTTCTTTCATCTATGGCTTGTTGATTAGGGTTAGGCTGTGCGATTTGGAAATCTAGGATTTGTACAATCTGAAATTAGGATTTGTGCATTTTTGGGAATTTTTGCTGCAAACGAAATTAGGATTTGTACAACCTGAAATTAGGGCTTAGGATTTGTTGTTCTTGGCTTGTACAACTGAAATTGAAATTAGGGTTTGTATATCTTGCACCATACCAAACGAGGATATCAAGATATCAGTTGATATCGATATACTGATACCGATATCGATATACTTGATACCGATATCGATATCGATATCTGATATCTTGATATCTAGATATCAATACCAAACGACCCCTAAGATTGTTGGTGCACACACCACGGCTTAGTGCGTTTATGTTGTCTCTACATTTGGACCACCTTAGGCTAGCTCAGCTCAAGGTTGTTATGACCACAACACTATAAAAAATAGAACGATGGTGTGGACAGGCAAATCAATTGAAGCAATTAGTTACACCCTCGTTTCTTCCACCCCACTCTTCTCTCTCCCTCACTCGCTCATCTTCTTCTCCATCTCCACCCTTCTGATCGACGTCACTGCAGATCCACTCCATGGATTAGCCACTTGATTGCTTGAGTTAATTAAACAAAAACACAAAACTAAATTCAAACCCAAATTATCACAAAGATCCTGGCTGTCGTATTTTAATGAGTAAACGATTTGATTTGGAGAATGAGACCGACAAATCTGCAATCATAAAGAGTTGAGTTTTGAACTACTAGAAGTTGTAGCCCCGGGTTTAAAGATTGCCAATACGATGGACACCTTGATTCCAACCACAGGTTACTTGTAAATGGCGACTGTTGAGTTATACATTCATGTTTAAATCTAGTGTATAAAGAGTGAAGGTTCATTGTAATTTGGTGCGCTACATTGTATGGGATTACATCCCTCATAACCGAATTATGTACACCATATAAAAGGTGTCAATTGTAATGTAACAGTGACATACAATTCATAATACAATTCATCTGTTCTTCATCCAAAACCCGCAATGGCGTTTTCCTCTGATTTCCCATCTTCCTCCTAGTTCTGTCTTTGTTGAGCTTGCTGGTGGATCATCCACAACTTTGACATGGTATCAGAGCAAACCAACGATTCTGAGGTCTGACGCACCGATGATGGTGTAGATCCTATGAGTGAGTTGTATTTACATCACTCAGATCATCCCAACTATATCCTCTCTACGAGATTGCTCGATGGCCGGAATTTCAGTCACTAGAAGCGTTTCGTTGAGGTCTCGCTCTTGGCAAAGAATAAGCTGGGATTCGTTACTCGCACATGTCTTCATCCAGCTACAGATCACCTCATCCAGCAACACTGGCATCGATGCAATCACATGGTAATTTCTTGGTTGTTTCATTCAGTAGAGAAAGATATAGGCGAATTTGTTATATATTGTAGATCTGCTGTTCAGATCTGGAAACAATTGGAGTCTAGGTTTGGAGGAGTGAATCGTACTCGTTTGTATCAAGTTCAAAAAGATATTGCTGCTCTAGATCAAGGAAATCTTAGTATTACTGATTATTTTACGAAATTTAAAAGGTATTGGGATGAGTATGCACTTTTGGTGAAAATGGAGATCTGTGATTGTGGTTCAAACCTTGATGTGACAAGGATGATTGAGAATCAGCAGGTGATTCAATTTTTGATGGGACTCAATGAGGTTTACAGTATTACTCAAGGAAACATCCTTATGATGAGTCCTCCTACTAATCTGGATGACACTTATCGATTTGTTATTCAAGAGGAACAACAACGAAGTATGAGTAAGAGTGGTTCATTTGGTTCAGAGAATGCTGCATTCTCTTCTCAATTCAAAGGAGGAGTTTCAGGTCCTAAGAAACCTTCATATTGTGATCATTGTAAGGTCACTGGTCATACCATGGACAAGTGCTGGAAAGTTCATGGTTATCCAACGAATTCAAGCTCAGGATTGTATTGTGATCACTGCAAAGCAGGCGGGCATTCCATGGAAAAGTGTTGGAAGCTTCATGGATTTCCCTCTCCTTCTAGCAATGGCTCTGGACCTTCATCAAGCATGACTGGATCTACTGGATCCAAACCGTTTTGCACACACTGTAAGAGCCTTGGTCATTTGGTTGACAAGTATTGGAAGTTACATGGATATCCCACAGATCTGCCTTCTAAAGGAAGGAAAACTGCAGCTACAGTATCATCATCATCTCCATCCATTTCTCAAGAGCAGTACCAGCAATTGCTTTCCCTGCTACAACGTCATGAAGTCTCTGAGTCCACTACTATGCTAGTTGGTAAGAATATATGTCTTTTTTCTTCATTGCTTATCTCTTCTTGGATACTTGACAGTGGTGCCACAGATCACATGTCCCCTAATCCCTATGTGCTTCGTCATGAAGTCTCTGAGTCCACTACTATGCTAGTTTTGAAAGGTTATATACTCCATTGAGACAAATTGGAGAGTTTGGTTGATGCATATGATTGGGAAGTTATGGTTTGGTTGTGTTGGAAGATTTAGGAGTCTTGATTCCCGAATTTTATTTAGCACCACATGGCCAAATAATTCCATACCTGATTATTTCTTACCAGGCCCCATTACAACCCCGCCGAATGGAATCTTCTTTGAAGACTTCTATTGAGCGAAGTCCTCCTGATAATTCTTGTTGCATTTTCATAATTGGGGGCGAAGTGGATTCATATTTAAATTACAATGTTTATGAGATTGTGTATGGAATTGAGTTGAGAGTTGATCTTCATAGCCTAAACACAATTGAGAGTTGAGTGTAAACACATTATTCCTGTGAGGTTGGATTTATGCTGCCTGTGCCTATGGATCGCTCATATATGTGTGATGACGTTAAATTCACTTGTCTTACATTGCTACTACTTAAGATGTTGCTTTTGACAAAGGCGAAGACTTGAAGGATGTGTTGTAGGTCTTGGTTATTGTTTGATTATTGCTTGAGGACAAGCAAGTCTAAGTATGGGGTGATTTGATGTCTCCAAAGTAGCCATGTTTTTATGCATATTTTAGTTCCATATTCTTTACATTTTGCATATTTCGGGTTGGGAATATGTCGAATTTATGTAGTATACGCTTATTTATCAGAAATGGAGATCTACATAAGTTTCTGTTTAATATTGCAGAATAGGGAAACATTTCGGGAGAAAACCAAAAAGCAAAGACGGAAGCAGCAAGTCTACTCAACCTCGACTAAGTTCTCGTTGATATCGACAAGCCAAGTCCGGATACACTGGAGTCGAGTAGAGACCTGACCAGACAACGCGGAGCAGAGCAACACTCTACTCGATATCGAGTAGAGTACTCGATGTCGACGAGAGCCAGACCACATTCCCCGAGCCATGTCGAGGAGATACTGCTCGACAACACCAGGCCAAGCCATGATCTACTCGAGATCGACAAGAGCCTTGTCGAGATCGAGGAAGCCCCGGAGCCTGTGTCCGAGCATGTCGACAAGGGCTACCCGATACACCAAACTGGCCAGGTCGATGATCCGTTGTCGTCGAGATCGAGGAGCGTCTTCGAGGTCGACAAGGCTGAGAGCCCACATCCGACTCGACAACCTCGGAAGCCCAAGTCGAGAACACATTACTCGTCGAGATCGAGGAGCTCTCCTCGAGATCGACTAAGCCCAGGAGTCATGACCGAGCCACATCGAGGACCTGCTAGCCGAGACGCCGAGCCAAGTCCAGTCGACAACTTTCCTACTCGAGATCGAGTATGCCGTACTCGAGATCGACGAAGGTTCCAGAAGCCGCGTGACGCACTGATGCAGTCCTACTCGGTGTAGAGTCCTTGGAGCCGAGGATAAGCCTAGTCTATCCGAATTATCAACATCTATCATGAAGAAGAGAGTTCTATCCACTTGAGATACTTTAGATATTATTTCCTTTTTAGATTTAATTTCTTTGTTGCTTTTATTTATCATTAGGCCTTTTAGATATAGTTTTAGATATAGATAGATATCTTCTATCCTTGAGTAGCAAGGTTTAGAAGGCTATAAATAAAGCCCTTGGGGCTGATTTCTATTCATTCAAATTTCAGAGATACAGTTACACATAGAGGGATTTAGGAGTTTAAAGGTTTTAAGGTTTTGGCAGTTTACGAAAGTTGATTGCCGGGATTGTAAAGGCTTTGAATTTAGTTAATGCAAGTTATTTCTTTCAAATCAATGTCTGCAATTGCGATGAGGCGCGAGTAGTCCACCTACTTCTGGGGTTGCGGTGAGCCCAACGAGAGCCATGCTGGTGGATTAGCGATTGCAAAAGGAGGTATTTTGTCGTTATCTTAGTCTATTCCCTATGTGCTTCGTCTTTGATTGAGAAATTAAGGAACTCATGTTGTGAAACTTGGGTAGTAATTAGGATTTCTATTCGAAAGATTATAAATGCTAATTATGAAAAGGAATAGATGCAATTAGGATTATTTGTCGCGAGATTTATATTCCTACTTGTCTGATTAGGTGAAAGCCCTTTTCCTTTATCGATAAAGTTACCGCCCTTTTGTGATTTATATTCCGCTTGCATGGTGATCGTTGTCGCAAACCCTAATCTTGGAAGTTCTCTTTAATTCATAAAGTCACAAAACCGAATTTGCATTTGTTTTTACTTTCCTGCCCTCGTCGATCTCGACCAAGCCCTGGTCGATCTCGACTACTGATTCCCGATCCCAGATCATCGTAGCTTAATTGTGCAGGAACTCGACGAGCCCAACCCGAAGTCGACAAGGACTGTACTCGATATCGAGTAGCCCGTCGTCGATATCGAGTAGCCTGTGCCGAGTTGCTGCTGCCCTGTTCGACTAGCCTGATCTCCTGTCGACTAACCCTAGTCGAGATCTAGCTCCTGTTGTCGACTTCTGTCCGTGAGATCCCGCCGCTGCCTAGAATCCGCTGACCAGCTTCCTCGAGGATTCGAACCTGACTTTCTCTTACTACATTTGAGGGAGTCTTGAACATTATTTGCTGGGATTCGATCGGTTTGCTTTACTTTGTTACTTACTGTTTTGCATTCTCGATTTCCTCTTTCAACATGATGAACCCACATCTTACAAAGAGGCTGTCAAGGATCCAAATTGGTTTGCAAGTTGCAAAAGTCTCTATATGGCTTAAAGCAAGCTAGCCGTCAATGGTTCTTTAAGCTCACCAGTGCTCTCCTGTCCTTGAAATTCATCCAATCTAAGTTGGACTATTCCCTCTTCATCAAGAAGGATGCTGGTCAAATCACTATTGTGGCCGTTTATGTTGATGATCTCTTAGTTACTGGGTCGGATACTTCTGAAATCTCTCGTCTCAAGGCCTTCCTTGATCATCATGTAAGTATTAAAGACTTGGGAACTTTGCATTATTTTCTGGGATTGGAGGTATCTTACAGTCCCCGTGGTGTTCATCTCTCCCAACATAAGTTCAGTAAGGAGGTTGCCCAAGATTCTCTTCTCACAGACATTCGTCCTGTCTGCACTCTCTTACCACAAAACCTTCGTCTTGTTCCTACTCAGGGTGAGCTCCTTGATGATGCCTCCTATTACAGGAAAATGGTGGGGAAGTTGAATTTTCTTACTAATACTAGACCTGATCTTTGCTTTGCGGTTCAAAGTCTCAGTCAGTTTATGCAGTCACCCAGGACCTCTCACTTGGATGCATTACATCACACAATCAGATATCTAGCAGGGTCCCTACACCATGGCATTACTTTTAATGGTTTTGAAACACCAATAATTGTAGCTTTCACGGATTCAAACTGGGCATCATGTTCTTTTACTAGAAGATCGGTCACTGGTTTCATCATTTTGCTAGGGGACTCTTCTATCAGTTGGAAATCAAAGAAGCAGGGTGTGGTTTCTCGTAGCTCTACTGAGGCTGAGTATAGAGCCATGGCTCAAACTGCTGTTGAGATAACTTGGTTGGTTCGTAGTCTGGAGGAACTTTGCATTGCTCCTCTTAAGACTATCACCATGTTTTGTGACTTAAGACTATCACCATGTTTTGTGACAATCAGTCGACTATTCAACTAGCTAAGAATCCAGTCTTTCATGAGCGCCCTAAGCACATTGAAATCGATTGCCACTTCACTCGAGAGAAAGTCATGGATGATCTTATTGATCTCTGTCATGTTCCCACTGCATCTCAGTTGGTTGATGTTCTCATCAACATAACCTTCTTTGTCCAAACTTGGGTTGTCATGGAGGGGGGTGTTATATATTCATGTTTAAATCCAGTGTATAAAGAGTGAAGGTTCATTGCAATTTGGTGCACTACATTGTATGGGATTACATCCCTCATAACCGAATTCTGTACACCATATAAAAGGTGTCAATTGCAATGTAACAGTGACATACAATTCATAATACAATTCATCTGTTCTTCATCCAAAACCCGCAATGGCGTTTTCCTCTGATTTCCCATCTTCCTCCTAGTTCTGTCTTTGTTGAGCTTGCTGGTGGATCATCCACAGCTTTGAAGGTGTTCTCAAAACTTACTATGATCGGAGGAGTACGAACTATGAAGTACCCAGCGATCTGGCAGTCTTTCAATCAGTGGATAGCTGATGATGCCGTTGATCGACAGCAAAATGCATGCAGCTGCCTATCTGATCCATCCCTGCTTGTGTTTCGAGTGAGGCCAACTGGGACCTCGAGCCAAGTGATCATGTCAAGCGAGACTTGCAAAGAGCTTGTAAGTGTCGAAGAAGAAGCAGTTGATGCAGAAATGGAGGACTACAATGTCCAATCGACCAACAAATTCGCCAATATTTCAATTTCTGAATGCAAAACAAATCACCCCGGTGAGTTTATACATTGCACACTTGGAATGAATTTTCGCACTTTTAAACTATTGACTGTAGTTCTAAATCATGATGTTACAGTTTAACTGTGGTACAACTATGGCAGTCCATATCCGCTTTTACAGAAGTGTGCCATTAAGATCCTTAGCCAACCACTAACTGTGGTACAACTATGGCGGTCCATATCTCAGCTTGAGGGACAGACAACTATGTTCTAAGATTGAACTACAAGATGATGGAAAATTTCTGTAGATTGGGAGGTGATATTTATAAGCCCCATTAATTTCTTGTCGTCATCATCATCTGGTTGAAATTGAAATTCAAGTTTCACTGGTCTTTTTTTATCAAGTTAATCAGTGTGATGAAATTGAATTCACGGGAAGCAGTTTGAATCAAAACACAAAATTTCAATTCCACTGCATTGCAATTACTATGCTGAATCAAACAAAGCGAAACAGTTCAAAACTTACTTTTTTTGTGTGTTTTCTCCATATGAAGTGTCTATCTTTCTAGCTTCCACTTCTGAAACTCCTCGGCGCTCATCATAAACGAGCTAGCGTTGCGGTGGCCGCCGCCGCCGAACCTCTCGGAGATGACCGCCGTGTCCACCTCCCCGTCGCCACGGAGGCTGATCTTCACCCTCCCGTCGTCAGCCACCTTGTATACCACCGCTCCCATCCTCATTAGCCCCATCCCGCCCCCTTTGCAAGCCAGCTGGTGCCCTAGGTCGCTCCTCAGCTCCGGTATCGCATCCGCTCTCGCCGCCAGGCATTTCACCGCCTCTCCCCCTTCGCCAATTTCAATCTCGAACGACTCCGAGAGCGCTTCGTCGATCAGCCTCTGCTTCGCCGAAGAGCTAGCGATCCCTTGCTGGATCACCGATTGGAGGTCCAGCGATCGCAGTTGATCGAACAAATTAGGGTTCAGATTGCAATCGAACTCTATCTTACAATCCTTTAGTCCGTTGTAGAACGCCTTGCTGTTCGGGATGCGCCATTTCCAGAGATCTCCGTCTTCGATGTACTCGAAGATCTCCCTGAGCTTCTGAAACTCGCTGATTGAGGCATCATGGCGCCCGGATTCGGCGCTCAGCTTCTCCTTGAAGTAATCGTATGCGATGGTGGCGCCACTCCTGGCCATGTCAATCACTGTCTCCAAGTTTTTCCCAGTCGCCGCCATGGCCGGGTGCTGAGGAGTGAGCATTTCGAGAGCGGTCTTGTGGTGGTCGAGGACAACGACGCGATCGACCTTCGGGAGGATTTGAGGGATGAAATCGGCGGGGCCGACGAAATCGAGGAGGTAGAGGTCTCCGATTCGGGGGAAGGGGAGATGGTCAGGGGTTACTGGGGAGTATACGGTGTTGGGGAAGAAGAGGACGGGGGAGGCGGTGGCGGTGAAGTAAAGATGGGCGGCGAGAGCAGCGAAGGCCCCGTCGGGGCAGGGGTAGTGGTATAGGACCGCCGCCGCCTTGAGGCTGTTGACGCAAGACGCCATTCCCGGCCGGCAGTTGACGACGACGGTAGGAAGACGGCGGTGATTGAGAGATTTGAGGAGAAGAAGCAGGGAAAAGGTTGAACCTTCCTACCTCTATATTGTAACGTGTAATTGGTCTGGGCCGGCCCGTTCTCATTAGTGGGCCGAGTTTTGTTCATCATCGTTAATAAAGATTGACAAGATTCAATCCTACAGGGAAAACCAATTCGTAGTGAATCCTACAGGGAAAACCAATTCGTAGTGAACTCGAGAATTTATCAAAATACCCTTCGTATTTAAAATGTAAGATTTTTTACTGGGGTGTAATAGGTACACCGCTAATTTTTACTATTTACACCGCAAATCCACCGCATCCTCATGCGGTGACTTAATCAAATTTTAGCCGGATATACCGCATGTACATGCGGTATGTCCGTTGACCGTATAAAAACACCGCATGTACATGCGGTGGGTTAGGCTAAAACGGAGTCCATAATACGAGAAACCGGTTGGGTCGAAGTTATCCGAAACCACCGCATGGGTATGCGGTGGTTCTTTAAAATATATAAAAATTGGGTAAGATTATACCGCATATCCATGCGGTATTTTTTTACCGTTGTGCCAACGGTAACAAACACACCGCATCCCCATGCGGTATCTTTTTTACCATTGCCACAACGGTAACAAAATACCGCATGGATATGCGGTATGTTTTTTACCGTTGGGGGCCCGCATTATAAATAGGCGTGGGGGGCCCAGTTCTCCGACACACCGAAGCTTCTCCGATTCCTTTCTTTCCGAGCCCGACTTTTGGTTCCGTCGATTCCCCGTCCCCATATCTACCACCACTTTGTACCCGAGTTTTGAGATGGTGAAAGACAATCGTGGAAAAGCCGCGGCTGAGGATGTCGGTCCTTTTCGGAGACATCCGTTACAGGTAACATTTAATGTTTATAAAATCAATTTGCTTTATTTTTTAAACTGAAGGAAATAGTGTTAACATTTAATTGTTATATATAATGTAGCCGGAACCCACTATACAGAGGAGGAGGACGACAGATGTACCGCCACAGCTGAAGACACAGACTGAGCAGCAACCACAGACTCAGACACAGCCTCAACCTAAGGTATGTTAAAATCGTTACTAGGTGTAGGGAAATTGAAATCGAATAAGTATAAATTTCTGTTTTCTTAGGAATTGATATTGTTAGGTTGAAATCATTAATAAAACTTTGGAAAATCTTGCAATATTTAGTCAGTCACACGATATAGTATCATATTCGAGCCATAGGATTCTGTCAAATACTAGGTGTAGGGAAATTGAAATCGAATAAGTATATATTTATGTTTTCTTAGGAATTGTTAGTATTAAGATGAAATCATTAATAAACCTTACGAAAATCTTGCCACAGGATATAGTATTGTAATCGAGCGATAGGATTCTGACAAACATATTTTAATTTACACAGTCCACGTTATCGAGAGGGTTAGAAGAGTGGGTGGTTTTGCAATCTGCTAGGAGAGCTAACGCTAGGGAGAGACAGACGTTGGAGGATGTATCAGTTCCTATGGAGACGGATAGTGTCGCGGTTGATGATGATACCGAGGTTGCCGTCAGGGAGACCCAGACGTTGGAGGATGTAGTGGATACTCCGGAGAGGGATACTGAGACGGTAGGAGCTGATATTGAGCCATCTTCTCAGTCACGTGTTGACCAGAGTGAAGGTTTGGGGCATACGTCGCAGTCGTCTATAGAGACATATCAGAGTCTGGTCCAAATTGAGCTGGTCTTGATGTCTGACCACACGGATGACCCGGTGGTGCAGTCGACCGGAGAGTCTGGTCAAGGCGACCAGGGTATTGATATGGTGGAGAAGTGCCTACGAGGGGACCGAGCACGGCAGACGGATGAGCAGTTGCAGACTGGAGCTGAGAGAGTAGATGAGCAGTTGCAGACTCATCATGACAGTTATCAGGATTACTTTGGGACTGCGTTTGCAAGCGAACAATTGAACTCGTATGACGACACGGCACCTCTGCTTGGAGATGTGGGTGTTGGGACGAGTCATGCTCGAGGTGGCGACCAGGAGCCGTGGGCCGTTGGGCAGATAGATTTTGCGTCGTTCACCCCGGTAGGATCTACTGGTGTAGGGAGGACGCCTGGGAGTCAGCATGCCGCGCCATCGTCGACATTGAGGACCGCCGAGCCTGAGCCGATCATCGGGAGTCAGCAGGCGGCGCCATCAGCGACACCTAGGAACTTGGAGGGTGTGTCGATTGCCGAGGGGCATGAGATGCATGTACGTGGACAGAGAAGTTCTTCGCCCCACCTATTGAGTCAGCAACACTTTCACGGCATGTGTCGCTGGACCCCCTCGACCAGAGACATGATCCGATGTGGGGGGCATCTGACAATGTTCGTCAGGATATGGGAAGAGACCAGGCGGCACAGCCCCCTGTCCGTGTAGTGGAGAGGAGGCGGAGACAGCGTGGCGAGAGTAGTAGGGCAGGTGGTGCTGGGCAGCATGGTGAGGGGAGTAGTGCAGGAGGGGTCATTCGGGCTGTTCTGCCCGAATGGCCAGGAGGGCCACATACCGTATCCCTTCTGAGAGACTACGAGATCCACATTGCACAGGCTGTTTGGAGACGGGAGGACGCAGCCTTGCGCAGGGGTGTGCGTGTGCAGAGACGAGGGCAGTCGCTGGGTCGGGTAGAGGCCTTGTTGGAGGTTGATGGACGGGAGTCCTGGTTTCCCGCAGTGCATGAGACTAGGTTCTGGGACCTGAGAGATTTCGAGTGGGATCATGTGGATCACACTCTGATCGGTGCGTTTGTTGAGCACTGGCACCCCGAGACAAACAGTTTTCACTTCGCATGGGGAGAGATCACCATCACACTGCACGATGTGTTCTTCATACTTGGCCTTGGTATGGACGGAGAGGAGTGTATTCACTTGGATGACGTGGGCGCCTCGAGGGACACAATTGTGGAGTATTACGGCTTGACTCAGAACGAGCGGACGAGCGCATGGGCCCACGGAGGCCCTACTGTTCAGCTCCTCCTTGAGAAGATAGCACCGATGCGACAGCGGGTTCGAGATGGTGCCCCACTAGAGCATGATATGGAGTGCATCTTGGGTGTTGTGATGGGGATGATTGCGACTGGGACCTTGTTCATCGACAAGTCGGGCGGAAGATTGCGTCCGGAGGTGATCCGTAGGTTTATGGATGCAGCGCCGGTGTCGCATCTTTCTATAGCTGCAGGGGTCTTGGCGTGCTTGTACCGGGGATTGGGCAATGCGACCTGGGAGTTGGCCAAAGACATGGACGGTTGTACAAAACTATTGGAGGTAAGTCATTCGTTATGTGATTATTTATTTTAGAAGTTTTGTAACTAGGTTATAATGACTATGTTGCTGATAGTATTGTTCCTTTGTAGGTGTGGATATGGTTGCATTTTCCGGTGTTCAAGCCCGGCATGACGCTCGATCGGAGGCTAGCCCGGGATCCGCGACGCGGGGTGAGGTACGTCCTGGGGGCGACGCCATTTTCCACTACGGTGACCCGGGATGATAGGCCTCGCATCGAGCGACTGGATGTTCTGCGGCGGAGGCTTGATGAGATGACTGTCGACGAGGTACGAACACAATTTATATCCGCACTTACATTTGTCATACTATAAACTAGATTTTAGTCGTAATAACAATTTCTATTCCATTGCAGATCGAGTTCATGCCATTTGGTAGACACTTGGATTTTGATGGAAATCTGCGTCTTTCGAGATATAGGGGCACCATTCGGTGGTTGTTCGAGTCGGAGCCGTATATGCTGGACCGTGTGCTGTGACAGTTTGGTAGGGTTCAGCACATTCCCGCTGATCCAATCAGACCTACCGTAGTGCTCCGACCGAAGTCCGCCAAGTGTAAGAAGGAGGCGTCGTTCCACCCAGCCGACAACCACTGGGCACACAGGTTCGATCATCTTTTCCCCATGGAGGAGTTGCCACGGACCTCTGAAGAGTACCCATATGGCGTGGCCGATGACTATCTGGAGTGGTTTCACCGCCATAGTCATCCATACCTACTTCCTGACACTCCTCGACACTCCAGCCCATCATCCCGCCGCCGCCACCCCCGCCGACCATTATTGAGCAGCGCCATCATGCGGCTGGGTTGGAGATTGAGCGACTCAGGGACCTTGGAGTTGAGTTGACAGCTGCACACCTGGCTCGCATCTATGAGCAATTTTGGGGTCCTCCCCCACCGTGACGGTGCGATCTGGGATGATGTATGTGGTTGTTCTGTTTGCGGGTAGATGGCTTTTTGTGTAGTAGTTGGTAGTTTGGATTCTTTTTTTGCAGTAGTTTTGATTGTTTTTTGTGCAGTAGTTGATGATTCGATTTCGAATTACGTAATTTTTGTGTTGGTGTGGATTTGATGGTTTGTTACCGTTGCAGATCGTATTCAAATTTGAATAGTATGTCTGTACACAACTTTCAATATTATGATTCGAAACGAACTTTATAAATTACAAGCAACCAAATACAAACGGCCCTAATATAGTCCAGTGTTACGCACAGTAGCTTCACCTAGTTTCATTATGAGAGCCTTTTTTTCCTCTTCCAGAACTACCACTTGACTTTCCAGGATATCAATCCGCCAACGGGCTTGTTGGTTTTCGACCAGCAGCGACCGATTTTTATCACGTAGTCTCTTTATCATCACCTCCACCGTCTTTGACCGTGGACTACCAGTGTAGAGAACCGCCTCAAACTCTTCCATCGTGCCTTGACGTATTATGTCGTTGCTTGAGCTTTCCCCGCTGGTGTCCAACATGTTGATGTGTGGTACCTTGGTCAGAGACTTCGGGCCATATATAGGTTTTAGACACCGCATGTCCATACGGTATTTACTACCGTATGGACATGCGGTCGTACATACCGTATGGACATGTGGTAGTACATACCGTATGGACATGCGGTAACAACCGCATGGACATGCGGTGTTTACTACCGCATGTCCATCCGGTGGTTACTAGTCTATATAAGTGGACCTAAACCGCCGCCGGAAACACACCACCGCCGGAAACACACTTCACCGCCGACAATGTCGTCCGAACCAAGACCAATTCCACGTGAAGACATGTTCACCAAACACTACAAAAGAGAGGCGCTTGGAGGCATCGCTTCATGTCGCACGAGAACACAGATATGTACATTTGGGCGTTGGGGCAGCTCGTTTACCTCATGTGAGGTAATCTTCCTAACGTTGTTGTCACTGATCGAGAGTTGGGGTTGATTGCGGCGCTACGAGAAGTTCTTCCCAATGTCAGGCATATGTTGTGCACAGTGCACGTCCTCCGACGATGCGAAGAAGCTGCTTTCCAGAAGTCAAAGAATCTTGATGTTGCTAGGCGTTTCAAGAACGCATGTGTTGGCCTGTTCCAATCCAGATCGGTTGAAACTTTCGCCGCTAGAAGGAGGGGTATGCATGCAGAGTGGGGGCATATCGAAGGGCTTATGCCGTATTTGGAGGCGACGTGGTTACGAGATTACTCGGAGCAGATAGTTCGTGCATGGACAGACGCAATCTAGCATTTTGGTACGACCACGACGAACAGGTGCACCTACGTTTTCATTATAAAATTCATTATACGCGTAATTTGTTTACATATAACGATCTTCACCTGCGAGTCTCACTTATCTTTTAGGGTTGAGGCTGCTCATTCTGTGTTGAAAAAGACCTTAAACTCTGCAGTCGGTGATTTCACTCACGTGATAAACACAATCGATCTGATGATGGCGGATCAAATATGGGAGGTGAAGAATACATTGGGGAGAGCGAACAACACCTGGCCTACAGACTCCCACGGCCTATGGATTTTCGATCGAATTCGGAATATTGTGTTGAAGAAATGTTTCAACCTGTTGTTCGAAATCTACACAAAGATGGAAGCCGAGTCACCTTCGCAACCATGCAGAGATGCATACTGGAGGGACGTCTACGGTCTTCCATGCACACATGACATCCAAGCTTGTCGAGACACGCAGATACCCATCAGACCATCCCAGATACACATTTTTTGGAAGGAATTGGATTTCAAGAGGCCTCATGTTGACAACGTCTAGGATAACACTCCCCTCAGCAGAGCTGATGTGGACATGTCGCGCATGATCAGTTTGTTCCAGAGCGGAGCTATGGACGAGGATACTCGCGGGAGAATCGCGTCGGCTTTCAACGACGGGGATCGTCCCTCCCATACACCGTTGACCACCCCTGACCCGGAGGACCGTAGACCGCCCGGTAGACCGAGGACTCGCCACCCCTGTCAGACGAACCCTCTACCTTGGGAACGTGAGCGTGCTCGGGCTCAACGTCGGGCAGATAGACAGGCGACCACTGGATCCGCACGAGGGCGAGGCCGAGGTCGGGGTCAACCGGCATCAAACGAAATAGATGACGTGGAAGGTACTGAGGAGGCCACTGGGTCCAACGACATTGCCATCGATGACCCTCCTAGGGGCCGAGGAGTAGGCAGAGGACGAGGACGGGTCGTGGAAGGGGACGTGGACGGGATCGATCAGCGTCGGAGCCAGCTCCGGAGATTGTAGGTGACAATCCAACACCAGCACCTACGGAGCTTCCACCACAGAATCTACCTCGAGTAGAATTCAATTGGGGCACTGGCAACATCGACGAATTCATGATTACTTTCATACGAGCCGTCACAAATGTTGTAGGTGATGGTCACTGTGGGTATAAGTCTTTTGCTTGTCTTCTGAACTTGGGACAAGACGCATGGCCTCGAGTTCGACGAGAGCTGGCCGTTGAGCTACAGGTGCATTCAGATCGGTACCATTACTATCCGGCCTTACATGAGCTCATCATGAGGGTCAACTATTTCGGCTCGTGTCATGATGCTACGTATTGCATGGAGATTCCGATCATGGGCGAGGTGTTTGCCACGCTTCACCAGCGTCCTTTGGTGATTTTGTCACAGATGATGCCTATGTTGTGCCTACCTCTGTACGCCACCGGTGGCCCGTCAGTACCGGCCTATGAGGAGCTAGATGGAATAGCTTTAGTCGGCAACAACAACCATTTCGTTCCGGTACGTTTCATATTTCATATTTATTAATTTGTTAATGTTTTGTTTATCTTTTCTGATGTCAATATTCACCTTGTATTCACAGATTTGGTTGTTGCCTGGTTCACCTCTTCCTCCAGTCTACGTCACATGGACACGACATCACGATCGCACGGTTGACGGTTGGGAAGAGCAGTTTGCAGCGAGGATTGCACGATATAGAGCTTACCGTCGTCGTGATGGTGGCCGTCCCCTATCGTATTAGCACTTTCCACTTTCTGGTGTCATTTTTCGAACTTCGTATGTTCAATTAGGTTGTATCTTTGTCTATTCCATTTCACAAATTATTTTTCGAACTCCATATTTTCGTCATCGAGGATATTTATCGCACTTTCGTTTTAATCAATGTTGATGCAATATCATCTTTCTTTTGAATTCAACAAATGAGTTTTTTCAGATCACGACATTATTACAAGTTAATTCCACTGTAGAAGGATATAACACCGCAGATGTGCCTGTATTATACGATAAATTCGTAGTGTCAGAGTATACCGCATACCCAAGCGGTGTCTATCGGTCCCTATCGGTGCCTTCGGCTCCACCGAATAGTTACCCGCAATCCGGTTATCCGATACCCACCGCATGGGTCTACGGTGGGGTTGAAACGGAACGGGGGTACTCACCGCATGAAGATGCGGTGAGGACCCATACGGCAGGACATACCGCATGTATATGCGGTATGTGCGTTGACCGTCATTAACTCACCGTATATCTATGCTGTGATTAGCGGTGGAAATAGTAAAAATTAGCGGTGTAGATATCGTTTCCGTTTTTTACTATACACCACATTTTAAGAAGTTAAAGAACTACTCTCTCCGTTCAAAATTATAAGTCTTTTTAAACTTTTGAACACATATTAAGAGAAATCTAAAAATATTACTTCTATACCCCTCATTAATTATTTACTACCATTATTAACCAATAACATTTTACAAAACAACTCAAAAAGTTATTTTTCTCTTATCTCAATGTATCGAAAACTTAAAATGACTTATATCTCTTATATTTTTTCATGGGAGGGAATAGCGTAAATAGATTTGAAAAGCGATCCAATTTGATTTAAGGTAATTCCACCTGAAACAAGGTATTGAATCAAAACTAACTCAAAAAATCCAAAACAACCAAAATAGAAATATCTAATTGAAACCCTTCCTAATACCAAAATGCATAGAATCAGATCAAGATCACAAGAGTGTAAAGACCCATCACTAACACATTTTACACAAACATTAAACGGTAGATACAAGATATTTAACCCCTAAAATGTTAGCAAGAAACCCAAAAGAGAGGGTAGAACCTAAGACCATCAACAACCATGGAAAACCTCTTACTCATTTTATTTTCTCTCGTCTATTCTAATTTTACACCTCATTTATTTTGTTGTTTAAACTAGTACTTTTCCCGAACTATGTTCGGGTATTTTCGGTATATTTTCGATCGAACGTCAATTTTCAACCAATATACTTGGAAGCAATTGATACTCTAAATTTGATAAAGAATAGTAGATCGATCGCTTTCACACATCTTGTAACATGCGCTCTACTTGGAAGCAAAGAAAAAAGAGTATTATAGTTCTTGACCTAAGAAAACTGAGTCCGGATTCTCAATGTCACTTTCAATGTTACATAACATATTATATCTCTTAAATTGGTCTAAATTATAAACCAAATTGAGAAAAAATACCATAGATTCATCTATACCATTTTCTTATAATTTTAAGTTCCATCTTTTTATGAGAAAATTAATCAGGACAAATAAAAATTGCAACAAATATTCATATATACATGCGAAGAGGAGGTGTGTTCACTGGTAAACATAGTTATTACTTAAAATTTTGTGGTTTTTAAAGTTTCGCGGATTTCACACTAACATGTATTATTATAATATATACTTCACATTGAAGAAGATATTCAAAATCATTCATCTAATATCCTTGAAAAAACACTTTAAAGTAATAAATAACCAGAAGATGGCAATTTCCATATATAATTGGAAGAATAGCTTTCTATATATAATTGGAACAACACGAATACTATGTGTTATGAGCCGTTTTGCGGCTATATCTTTTTCATCGGAGTCCAATGATACTATATCACATTCAATCAATAATATTTTTTTATCTTTTTTTTAATGACCTTGTTGTATTTCATGACAGGGTTGTGAAATTTTCTGTAAATCTTTATAAATTGTGTTATTATTCTAATTATGACCCTAATTATTTTCTTAGTATGACTATGAAATTAATACTAATAAAATTGACAAAATCAAGAAAAAGTAGAGTAAGTGCAATATTCAAATCATAAAACTTTAAACCCCAACACCAAGATATTTTAAAGTAATCACCTCCTACAATTTGATAATTGAAACACTCGGCAATATCAATGAGCAATGTATTCAACAACTGATCACCCTGTCATCTGCACAAAGGATGAATAGGAGTTATAGGAAATGTGTTTTAGATATCCCTATTTATACTAAAGTAGGGGAAAAAGGATAATAAAATAAATATACTTTGTAAAACGTGATATGGGAATGAATAAAAACGGTGGAAGAAAATAATCTTTGACTATTTTTAATTAAGATGGATACAATGTAAGGAATGATGATAGAGAAAGAAAATATTAGCGAAATAAAGAAATATTATTTAACATAGAAAAGAATCACAGATAAATAAAGAAATATATAAGGGTACCAGATTTCTTCATACTTGCTAGCAATCTCAGCAAGGCACACATACCAACCAACTGAAATTCATTCAAAGGAACACTCTTAACTGCTAGGAACCTATCAATTACATTGATGGTAAGGTAGAGTGTTTCTGGTCTCAACTCAAATTTAAAGTGAACTTCAATCAACCAGTTCACAAGAATTGATATCATCTTCTCATTAAGTATTGGTTGTGTAGTCATGTAGTCTGGAATTCGAATTTCACCCTGAAGAAACCCATATAATTCAGGTCATATACTCATCAATATAAGGTACCAAAGTTGGATAGAAATATATATAGGCCAAATTGAGCGTCTCAGTGAGTTGTAGATTTGGTAAATTTCATCAACATATTCAGCCACTGCAAGCTCATTTTCGATGTCTCCTTCATTGATAGTTATGCCCAAATCTTGGGTTTCCTTGGTACCCCACAAGCTTCCTGTACCCTCATTTATTTATTGTAATTTTTAGAGGCTAAAAACATAAAAAGCTGTACTATAATATACCCCAATAAAATAATCGAATTTATGCATAATGAATCACCTTGCTATTTGCTGAGAGGACAAAAGTAAATCTATCTTATAAATCTATCTCATAAAATTCCAAGATCTAATTCAATAAATGGATCAAATTACTGAAAATTGGTTCAAGAAAGTTGAAATCTTTACCTTGTTTTTCACTGATGTTGCTTGTGCATTTGCCAGTAGCTGTGCGCCAAAGCTCCTGCAACTGGTTGTTTCAGACCGGATCCAACTATACACAAAGGAATTCAAAATCCAACTAACGAAATTGAAGGCCAGTACTATAAAATATGTAAATTAAAACCTTGTAATAGGGCGATTGATCTGATTTTGGGGTTTCACTTGGACAGTTGGGCAAGCAACCAAATTACAAATATCTCCTAGAGTTGTTCATGTGCTTCGTTCTTCTTCCATGTTTTTGGTCTTTAACTCCGCCTTTAAAGTTAATTCAAAACCACAATTTAGAAAAAAAAAACAAAGAACAAAGATCAGAAAGCTTAAAGCAAATCGAATCGAGCGAATTGAGAGACACGCTGCAAATTTGAGAAATGTAACAACAGATCGAAACAGATTCAAGACACTTTCTGTTGGTTGCCTCACCCATCTCGATTAGATTCAAACATTCAATTTCGCCCAATCATCAACACACATAATATCTAAAAGGATTCAAAACACTCTCCGTAGCTAAGAAAAAAAAAAGATCACCTTTTTCGTGTATAAAGATCACCTTTTTTTAAAAAAAGGTGATCCTTATACCTCCCTTCTAAAAAATACATGAAACAAACAAAAACCTCCCTTCACCTTTGATAAGTGAAGAATAGCATCCTTTCTTTAAAAGAAGTAAGCAATCTCTAAACCCTCATTTATACAACAAAAAGTGGAATAAGCAAAAAGATACAGCAAATTCATATTCAAATTTCCAATTAAGATATGCAGCTGGGACCTAGGTAGAGGCCAACTCAAGCTAATTAACATCCAACGGTGTTATCTAGTTTGCTGATCATCATGATTGTTAACCTAAATGACTAACAAATCGAATCTCACCAAAATCAGCGCCTTACTCCTTCGCGCCGCGCACCAGAGCGAGCATCTGATCGATGGAATCCGCCATTATCGGCGCACAAATCAGCGTTGAATCACAAACTGTATCAATACAACACACATGGATAAGGATGAGGAATCTGAAATTCTTGATAAAATATTCTTTAGATGACATTTCATCAAACACCTAAAGTGCACGACAAAATGAAATTGTATCAAACCATAGCTGATATTAGATATGCCTGAAAAATAAGATGAATTCCCCAAATCGCCGATTGAAATAAAAAAAAGAAGTTACCATGGATGAGAACTCGAAGGCGTAGTCTCTACTTGGCATTCCTGACTGATTAGGCTTCTTCTTCGGCGACGGATTGGGCGCTGGCGTTTGATCGCCGGTGGAGGATACGTACACTCGCTTCACCCGAATAGGACTCAAAACCAATACATCCCACATGAAATCGCAAATCAACAAAAAGAAGTTGCAAAAGAACGAATTAGGTTGGAGGATTACCTCGTCGATGATCGCAGCAATGAGAACGGCTTCATCTCCATTGGCTTCGAGGTTTTCGTTGTCAGGAGATCGATGCCTTGAATTCCTCCGCCCTCTTCTCCGAGCGACGCCCCCTGCTCCCTCACAAATCCGGCACTACCATCCTACATTCAGAATAAAAAAAATTAGGTACCCACGATTCAAGAAATGGAGAACGCGAGGAGGAAATCGAAACCGCTTGAGAAGTGAAACTATTGAGAATTAGAGAGGAGAAAGATACCGTCTGAGAGAGATGGAGAGCGAGAAAGATACCGCATGTTCAGAAGTAGTTAATTAATTTCTAGGGTTAGAACTTGAAGCCAGTTGAATAGAAAGAACGTGGAGGGGGAGAAAGAGTATATTAAGGAGGGGTAGACAGTTGAATGGAAAGAACGTGGGGGAGATAGGGTTGAAATTTTTTGTTTTTAATTTTGCCCAAGGAAGGACACGTGGCTCATTATTTTACAAAGGGATTGCTTCTAAAATAATAAGTATAAGGGGTGGATATTTTTTGACTTTTTCTACCTTATCTTACAAAGTTTGTTCCACAACCATGTAAAACCTCTTACCTCTTTTTAAATTTATTTTCACCTTTTCTTTCCTTCTCTAATATGTAACATCATATTTTTCCTTTACTTTTTGATTAAAAAAAAAGAAAATAAAATTACCTTTTAGTTACTTACCTTTTAGTTACCTTAAAATTACAAAAGGAAGAGGTTACCTCTCTCTCTACCGAGATAACCTCTTCCATTTGCTTACCTTAAGGTATAAGCCACAACTAAGGAATTACCTTTTAGTAAGCTTAGGTAACCAAAACCCTGTTAATGCTCTAATCATCTTATCCAGCTTACATACCGCAAAATTACATAACGCAACCGCAAAGCGAAGTGAGCTAGGCAACTACATGACAATACAAGAACTAAACAAAAGTACCCCTTGAGGGGACCCTTTAACCAAAAAAAGGACTAAACAAAAGTAGCTAAATCTACGCCACAATATACATATTCAATCAATTGCCCATCTTGTCCAGCTTCTTGGCGATCTTCCAGCACGCATGAGCGTTGACACACGCAAAATGAATTTGTTCATAGGTAAGCGTTTTGGCCTCCCAATCACTCCACGCGACGGTCTTGCTAGGTTTCTTGATCTTCAGCCCCGCCACCACACTCGCAAGCTCCTTGATCCCAGGCCTCCAGCTCCCAGGTCTCTGCGACAACAGCAACATGCGCTGCTCCTCTTCCGCGACCTCCCCGATGTCGCTGTGCCTCCGGATGACGAGGCCGTAGTCCTCGTTCAGCCCCGCCACCTTGTCTTCCACTTCGAGCCCACAGAACACATACCTCATGTTGCGAAGGAGCTTCATGAGGGATTTCGGGAGGTAGTCGATATAGCATAGCTGAACTATGAGGCATTTGTAGCCCACGCAGAGGTGGAGAGTGGCCGCCGAGCCGTCGAGAGAGGCCACCGAGGTGTCGAGGCCCACGAGTATGTCTTGCTTGTGTGGCTGGTAGTCCGCTGAGATCTCGCGGATCCAGCCGGTGACGGTGTGGGCGTCGGAAGCAACAGTTGCGCGCACGAATTTAAGGCCGATTTCGATGTATTGCTCGGAGTAGTAGCTGTCCCCCATTTTCAAAAGGTAATGTGTATCAATGTATGTCTTTGAGGTCGGCGTGGTTGGATTGGATGTGTGTATTTATAAGTCGTGATGTAGAAGCAATGGGAGATGAAGGGACTCATTGTTGTTTTAATCGAGGTGTTTTTTTACTGTAGTTAGCTGAAGTCTGAAAATGGAATTGACGGAGGAGATTAATTTAGCTAGGCCTCCGGCAGGTATACGGAGTATATACGAAAGTATGAAACGCTTCATCTGCCAAAGAAAAATTAGCTTCACGTCAACATAAGGGCGTGTGCAATGGTTACTTTTTGTAATGTTTAAGCGTTTACTTTCCTGAGCTTTTCCTTTAGCATGTAATATTGTTTTATATGTATGCTTGAACATGTATGTGTGTATGATGATTATACAGGTATATTCAGTGTTCTAAATATCGGATATATCGGCCGATATATCGGCGATATATCGAGGATATTTAGAACACGCTACGATATCGGGATATCGGATCAAATATATCGGTCAACTCTAAATATCGGGTCAACGCCGATATATCGGTCAATATCGGTCAAACCGATATATCGATTAGGATAAAACGACACTGTTTCAATTTTTTTAAAAAAAAAATTGATTGAAATTTCAATTAATGGCTACTCCGTAATTGTTAGGTCAAAATAGGCCAACATTCAAAAACTCAGTCATATCTCTCTCCTTCTCCGTCCATTTAGCGCCGTCTCTCTGAGTCTGAGATCTTCGCCTCCGGCCAGTCGAAGGGACTGCTTGGGATCGGCTTCCACCGCCTCCAGCGTTCTCCGATTCCACATTTCTACCACCTCCGGCTACCTCCTCTCATTCTCTTCGACAATCCGACTCCATCATCCACTTGGGGTCGGCTTTTCAGTCTTCCACAGCCTCCGGCGTTCTCCGATTCCACAGTTCTACCACTTCCGGGCACCCCCTCTCCTCTTCGACTAGTCGTCTCTGCCGTCCACACTCCACATATGTTCTCTAGTCGTCTGTACGGGCATACTAGCCAATGCAAGTCGGGAATTCGATTGAACGAATTGCAAGAAATGATTGTTTACTATATAGTATAGATTATACTCCGAATTTAATATTATTTTTTCAATATTATTTTTTAATTTTAAAGTATAAACATAATATTTATTGCTAACCCTGCGTATTGTACGCGCGTTCACGCGCACAACCTTCCTTCTTCCCTTTGCCGTTCAGCCGCCGCCTACCGACAATGGATACCCCCGTTCCGCTCCCCTGCTGATGCAGTCCGGGAATTGATAGAGCCAATCAGGGACTGCGAGAGTCCGAAAGAGGCGTACAATCCTTGAGGATCGAAGGATGTGAGGTAGAAATCCCCAATCGAGCAAGAGACTGTCAGTTTGGAACGAGATCTGAGATCTCAGTTCAGGATTTGAGAGTAGATAGATTGGAAGGAAGAAGAAGATATTTCATTAGTTGATTATGAAATTAGGAAATACAAGCTTATATATAAGCCTTGAACTGGACTTGACAATTAACATATAAAACATAATGAGAACCGGGTTCATTACTAAAATAAAATCATAACCCACACTAAACCCTGCATCAGTACTCCGCTCCTCAAGAGATCATTGTCCTCAATGATCAAAATCAATATGGCACCAGCAGCCCCTGTGATGGATTTCATTTGCAAGCTTCGATGTTGTCCTCCGGGATCGAAAACAAATGAGGTTGCACTGGTGGTCCATGTCATTGTCCCTGCTTCAATTTCTTCATATACTATAATTCCCCCTTTATATTTTGGTTTCCATGAGCTCCATAGCTGCCACATTATCCTAACCATTGGGTTTTGAACACCAATTGTAGTACCAACAATTGGGTAGAGCAGCAAACTTGTTTCTAGGTCTCCAACTGCAGCCTTTTGATTCTCAATTAAATGCACTAAAGTTGGGAATTTGTATACCGCATTGCAACTGATCATGGGTATAGTTCTGGCTTCATTTGCTCCATATACCATGAGCCCCCTTCCAAACTTATGTTGTCCATCGATTCCATGTCTAACATCAACATTACCAGCAGCTGCGGTTGAGGCATGGGGAAGTGATTCAACCAAACCATGACCCGAAATATGAGCAGCCATATAGTCCCCATCACATTTGAAGTTTGCAATCAAATTCAGGGTAGTGAAATCTGCTATAACCATGGGAAACAGATGGGCTTTGATCACAAGTAATCTTCCTCCCGGATCGAAAACAAAGGAGATAGCACATTCATTACACTTGGTGATCAGCTCTTTGTAAATCAGCAGTACTAAATCCAGAAGCAAGGTAATGTGTGGGCTGATTCGGCCTGAAAGGCAAGCTGCAACCGTGAAGCTTGTCAATACCTTGTCAACGCCATGAAGCTTCCACCATTTGCATTGTATGTTAGATAGCCCTTTGAGGAACCAGGTTTCTGGAGGCTCAACAGCCCTGCTGAGTTGGGAAAATTGATGAACACAACCATTCCCTTGAGCTCTTGAATTATCTTCGATCATGGTCAATCCAAATTGGAAACTCTCTTCCCCGCCAGGGTCAAGAGACAAACCGTGGAGAGTACTTAAACTAATTTCCACATAGTAGATAGCATAATCTGCCCCAATGAGCATTAACAAATTCCCTCCTCGATCAAGAATCAGCAATTCCTTCTCACAGTGAATGTTTAGTCCTAACTTCTTCAAAATAGAGCTTAACAAAGCTTGCTCAAATTCAGATTTAGAAGCATAGCGTGTAGCTTCATCAGCAAGGAGTTCTGTATCAATTTCAGTGCCAAGGGAATCAAATCGAAGAGGTCTCGATCCCTTATATCTAATCCCAAGGTCAAAAATAAATCCTGTAAAACAATCACTGCTCAGCAGACCAATATCAAATGCTCCAAGAGCAAGCAAATGAAGAACCAAAATGAGCAAGCTCTCTAGCATCAATCCACCTCCCGGATAAAAAATCAAAATATCAATGCGATCTCTGATCAGATCCTTTGAAGCAGCTCTTCTAAGACTACGAGAATCGTTAGCGCACACAATCCCCAAAATTTCCAGCCCTTCTAAGTAAGACAAACTCTCCTCCTTGGGCTCAAATCCTAGGTTGAATATGTGATAAGTGTTGTCCAAAGCAAGATAAGTTTCACTGCACATTATCTGCACCTTCTTCTTCAACATATTGATCAACTTATCAGGGGTAGCAACATCAGTTTCAACCCCCTTAGCTATAATTCCAAGATAAAAAAAAAAGATGCAATTCAAATGAATTGCACAACACAGCAGCACCATGCTTGGTTAGCTTGAACACTTTCGATCCGCAGTTAGCAACAATCAGACACTCTCCTCCCGGATCAAAACAAAGTAACTTCTCACCATAATTTGTTGCAACTTGAACACTATCAATTAGGGGATTACCTGCAAAGAAGCTTGGTAGTCGGAGATTCTCATTCATTTCCTTATTAACCTCGATCTCGTCGCTCTTTGTTGGTGCAGACAATTTGTCGAACACTTGGTGAGCGTTCGAACTGATGAGCTCTTTTGCTAGAGCAAGATTGATGCCTCTAGTCTTGGATGATTCCTCTAGCAAACCATTGCTGTAGACACTCAAGCATGCCCCTCTCGGATCAAAACCCAGTAGCTGATCCTCATCACTTATCAGAATAGGAATATTGCTTATATCATGAGCAAGAGACGTAACTAGATCGATATGATAGTCACCTGCAATTAGCCCTTTCAGTTGGATGCGCTCATCAATTTTCTTGGTAACCCTCCTTGTTGGCATTTCGTCGAGCACTTTGTGAGCGACGGGGTTTTGGTGTTCCCTTGCAACAATCAGATCCCCTATTGTCTCAATCTGTTCAAGCTCTTCACCTCGATTAATAACACCGTCAAATCTTGATCTCTCGTCAATTGGAACTGGTTGTGATTCTTGACCCGTAGGTGAGAGGGACGATCCATCCTCTTGCTCCTGGTGGACCGAGGGACTCGTGTTGTCTATCAGCGACTGAAGCATCTCTTTGATCTCCGCGAAGTCACGCTCGTTCCGAGACAGAAACGACTGTAGCCCCTCTTGAATTCCGTCCAAGCGTTTGTTCATCCCTTGAAGTGCGACGTTGTAGCAAGTTTCGTCATCCATGGAGCGGCGAGAGGTCGAAGGCTCTGATACCAATGATGCAGTCCGGGAATTGATAGAGCCAATCAGGGACTGCGAGAGTCCGAAAGAGGCGTACAATCCTTGAGAATCGAAGGATGTGAGGTAGAAATCCCCAATCGAGCAAGAGACTGTCGGTTTGGAACGGGATCTGAGATCTCAGTTCAGGATTTGAGAGTAGAGAGATTGGAAGGAAGAAGAAGATATTTCATTAGTTGATTATGAAATTAGGAAATACAAGCTTATATATAAGCCTTGAACCGGACTTGACAATTAACAGATAAAACATAATGAGAACCGGGTTCATTACTAAAATAAAATCATAACCCACACTAAACCCTGCATCACCTGCGAAAGCCGAAAGTCTCTCCCGCTGCTACTCCCTGGCGCCTTGGTCTGCTCAACACCCTTCTTCTCTCGATTCGGAGATTACCCTCCACCCGCCGTTTTCCTTTTCATGATTGGATTCGCCTTTACCAGGCCGACCGTGAGGCGGTGGATGCTCCTGCTTTGCTCTCGTTTCGGCGAATTTCACCCACTTGGAGGGTGTGTAATGACTGTGTCTGGGCTTTTTTTGGGATGGGAGAGACTGGTGGTGGCCGGGCGGGCGGTTTCGCTTTGTTCGGTGGCGTGGGTGGCTTTTCGGTTTTCTCCTCTTCTCGCCGGTCTTGTCCTCGTTCCTTCTTTGGCGTCTGTGCTCTGTAAGTCTTCTATCCCTATCTTCGCCCCTCTCATCTCTTCTTTTGACTCACCAGCACCTTACCTACTCGTATCGTACCAGAGGATGTAATTGGGATCACATCCCCACTGTTAACTCTGTTACAAATTCACTAATTCTGGCTCACTGCTTTCAATTTCCGATTTACTGGGTTCTCGTTCCTTTGGTTTCTTCGAATTCCCTCATGGAGGCTCTTCTTGGTACTCAAGATTCATCTAAACTTAACCCCAATCCAAATCCTAAAATTTATGTTGAACCCTCCGCGGCTATTACGGCCAAGGGAAAAGGGAATTTGGTCGATCAGACTGTTCTAGGCAGTGACGTCTTTGCTGCTCATGATGATGGGGTCGAGCCTTCGGCTTGCCGTTTGTGCTCTTTCATTAGCATCGGGTACTTACCAACTTGTTTTATGTTTTATAAAACCTCTCATGCTGCTTGGTTGTGGTGCTTACCTGCTGCTTGCACTTTCAATTGCGTTATCATGATTTATATACACCCAAGCTGTTGCCTCGTCTCTGTTGCGGTTTTCGTCCTGGCTTGCAGGTTGCTTGCTGCTTGCAGTTCACCTAACTCATCCTTTTCGGGCTGTGCTGTTCATAGCGGCCGGTGGGAGCCCATGCCCTTTTGTGCTTCGGCTGCTCGTGGTTACCTGGCAGCCCTTACTGTACAAAGTCATGGAATGCGCCTTTACATGATTTTTTGGTTAATACCCAAACCATACTACTACTACTATAATTCGGGAACCCCGACGTGTACTCATGTCATTACACAGCAACATTTTATTGTACATGTTACCCCTAGTGGTGATCTCCCTTGTTTTCCCGATATTTTGGCCTTCCGTATGGTTCAGCTTGGTGGCTTTGTTGGTCTTACTGGATGGTTTTGCTGCTACTTTGACTCGTTTGGAGGCGACACAATGGCTCTTCTTTCACTCTTGTTTGTACAAGTTTTTGAAAGGAGGAATGCCTTTCAAGTTGGGTTTACAACCTTACCAAATAATTGCTTCTATTACTGTGTTCGTTCTCCTCTCATGTGGAATGTGCGTACTTGTGTTCATGTGTACCCCTGTAGTGTCTTGTACCAACTTTATATATTCCAAGAAGCTGTACCACTCACGTGGCTTTGCTCTACCCATTGTCTCTTCCCATTGTACACAGTGGTTTGGTTAACTGGAGTTGCTACCCTCATACACATTCATCATCGTAATTCTACATGTCAATTTTTGCCAAGACCCGGCGGGTGCCATTCTATCAATGTTGACCATTATCGGGTGCAACCTTTAACAACCTTGTTTCACCATTATCGGTTAAAACCTTTAACTCCAACAACTATTTACCTTCCAAGGCTATCACAGGTTGACTGTGTTTATATCAATGTCCATTTTAAATATATTTATTTATGAATATATGCACTTGGAATTGTTGCGGGTTACGTAGGCGTAACCTTTGGACTGATGTTGATACGTTTTGTAAGAATAACTTCATAAATGCTATTGCGCTTATGGAAACCAAAACAGACAAGTGTCCGGATGAAGGGACTTGGAAAAAATGCGGGTTCACGAACATGGCTTTTGACCCAGCAGTAGGTTTCACAGGTGGTATTTGTTTTCTTTGGAAAGATATCCCGATAACAGCCGGTCGGTTGGAACCTGTTTCAGTTCAGCACAGGTTCATCCATATTAACTACTTCAATGTTGATAAAAACTGCACTATTGCAATTCTGATTGCTTATGCTCCTCCCCACAACCGAGACAAGGGCCCGTTTTGGGACAGTTTAGACGCTTACTCCCATTCTTTCTCTCTCCCTTTCTGTGTTATGGGTGATCTGAATGATATTACAATTCCAGCTGACAAGCTTGGAGGTAGCGATCCTAACAACAACAGATTTACACGGCTGGCTGATATCAAAGATCGCCTTCGTCTAATTGACGCCAATACTATGGGTGGGGCCTTTACTTGGAAAAAAAATATTAAGGACACCAATCCTAGCATTCATAATAGTTATGCTAAGCTTGACCGCTTGTTGGTTCAGAATGAGGTTACCCTTTCTTTTGATTCCTTGATTGTTAAGAATCACGCGTTCACCTCATCGGATCACTGTCCGATTTCTTGCGACTTTCGCACCTCTGTTCAGTTTAGTAACCGACCGTTCAAATTCGAAATGGCTTGGACAAAAGGAAAGGACTTCGAAAACATTGTCAAGCAGGCATGGAGAGTCAATCCACCGGGTACCCCTATGTTCAAACTGGTTCAGAAAACCAAATTACTCAAAACACTAGCAAAAAAATGGCATAAAAAAACATTTGGGAATATCAACAACCAATTACTTACTTCTGATAACGCTTTGCTTCGATTACAAGCTACACTTATCAATGACTATAGTCAAGCCAATTTGGCTCTCCACAAAAGACTACTCAACAAGAGGGAGCACCTGCTTGATTTCCAAAGAAGATTCTGGAAACAGCGGGCCAAACTAAAGCATTATAAACTCGGAGATACTAACTCGGGATATTACCACAAAATAGCGTCTGCTAAACGCAATAGGAAAATTATCAAGTCCTTGACGTTGTCTGATGGACTGCATATCATTGATGGTGAACTAATTAAAACCGAAATTCAACGTGATTATACAAACCGTTTCAGATCTTCCATGGATCTGTGTGCAAACATTGATCAAGATCTTGGTGTTCTTGCCAATGAAGTCTCTGTTGTTGATAACGACAGCCTTACTGCTGTTGTTTCCAATACTGAAATAAAAAACGCGGTGTTCGCCATTGCTGCTGATAAAGCTCCAGGCCCTGACGGTATGTCAGCTGGTTTCTATCATAAGTATTGGCACATTGTGGGCCCATCGGTTATCAAAGCGGTGAAAGCTTTCTTTGCATCTAGTAAGATTCTGAAGCAGATTAACCACACCTTCATCATGTTGCTACCCAAAATTGATAATCCGACAGCGATAAATCATTATCGGCCAATAAGCCTATGCTCTACGGTGTACAAAATTATTTCCAAAATCCTGACTGCTCGACTGGCTTTGGTTCTAGACAAACTTATTCACCCCTTACAGGGTGCTTTCACCAAAGGTCGGTCCATTCATGACAATGTACTTATTGCTCACGAAGTTTTTCATTCTTTTTGTGCTAAGAGGGTCGGGAAGGATGGATGGCAATCAAACTTGACATGGAAAAGGCGTACGATCGTATTGAATGGTCATTTCTCAAACAAACTTTGCTCAAACTGGGATTTCACACGCGATTTGTTGGTTGGGTTATGGAGTGCGTTAC
Source organism: Persicaria maculosa (assembly GCA_963922045.1). Classification (NCBI taxonomy): domain Eukaryota; kingdom Viridiplantae; phylum Streptophyta; class Magnoliopsida; order Caryophyllales; family Polygonaceae; genus Persicaria; species Persicaria maculosa. Next base: position 16,088,505 of record OY998253.1, read on the forward strand.
CTCTGTTTCATATTCGATTCTGGTCAATGAAGGGCCAACTAACCAATTCTTCCCGGGAAGGGGTCTTCGACAAGGGGACCCATTGTCACCATTGCTCTTCCTTTTGTCAGCTGAAGTATTAGCACGATCACTACAGTTGGAATCGAATGCGTCCAAGGATCTTGGGTTTGCTTTTTGTAAAAACGGTATTAAGGTCCCGTTTCTGGCATTTGCAGATGATATCCTTATATTCTTGAAGGCATCCTCAAATGCGTGCACTCGTATATCTTCCATCATTGATAGATATTGCACAATATCGGGTCAAAAGATAAATCGACAGAAATCCTGTTTTCAAGTCTCACCAAACACTACACCTGCCACTATTCGGTCTATTACAAACTATCTTGGTATACCTCAATCCACTACCCTAGAAAAGTATTTAGGCTGCCCGATCATCAACGGGAGAGTCAATAAAGAAGCTTTCTCTAATGTCATTCTAAAAGCTAAGGAGCAGCTTACGCGCTGGAAAGCTTCAAACTTATCGGCTGAAGGTCGCAAAGTGCTTATCAAAGCAAATCTAAGTGCACAACCAATCTATCTTATGCAAGCATTTCTTCTACCAAAGTCCATACTGGAGGAACTGGATAAAATCTATCGTAGTTTCTTTTGGAACAAAGGACCAAACTATACACCTCTAATTAGCTGGGATAAAGTATGTACGGATACTCTTTCAGGTGGCCTTGGGCTCTATAAGGCAGAAACAATCAACACTGCCTTGCAGATGAAATTACTTTGGAAAATTATTGCAGAACCGAGGAATGTTTGGGTTCGTGTTATCACGGAAAAATACCTTAAAGGGTCCTCCATTACCCAATATAAAAAGAAAAATAACACTTCATGGTAGTGGTCTAAACTTCTCTCCCTCAGACCACTATTTGAGAAAGGCCTTCGCTGGCTTGTCGGTAATGGAAAGTCAATCAACTTTTGGTCAGACAACTGGGCCTTTGATCATCCGTTGAGCTCCTTGCTCATCAATAAGGATTTATCAATCAACAATGAATGGACGGTTGATAGGTTCATTCACCATAACAACATGTGGGATACTACTCGTCTTAGAGATGATCTAAGCTCGGTACTAAAGCACAGTGACATTGACCATTTATGCAATATCATTCTTCCAGCCAGTGTTTTGGAGGATCGACTGTACTGGGGCCCAAGCTCCAAAGGTTGGTTTAGTACAAAATCAGCTACAACTCTTGTCCCTAATGGTTGTAAGGATCCTGACTTCCAATGCGCCTGGATTTGGAAGTTAGATGTTCCACCCAAAGTTCGACATTTCCTTTGGAAACTGCTCAAAGATGGGCTACCAACTAAAGAAAGACTCCAACGATCACAAATTCATGTGCCCATGGATTGTACTTCTTGTGATTGTCTGTCGGAGACAACAAACCATTTCTTACTAGAGTGCCCCTTCACGATCAAGGTACTTGCTGTTTGGAATTTAGGTACTGGGTGTTTGCCAGTTGGCCTTTTTCAAGGAAAAAATAATGGCCAATCATTACATCTTTTACGGAATAGGTTAGGCCTACCCCGTATGGCAGATTTGGCGCTTTGCTGGTGGGGATGTTGGTTTTTCAGGAACCAACGTCTGTTCGATCAGCCTAAAGTGGTCTCGATTAGGGAGCTTCTTATCTTCATCTCAAATGTGAAACAAACATGGCAAGCTTCAAAGAAACTGGACGATGACCCAACTTCATCTTCAATTGGTCACCTACCAGCTTTGCCTGGGATTTACAACTGTAAGTCGTCCTCTAGGAGTTCTCAGAGAACGACAAAGTGGGAAAAACCCCCTGTTGGTTTCCTAAAACTTAACTTCGATGGATCTCACAAGAGGGCTGAGAGTGATACGTATGGTTTTGTTATCCGTGACCCAGATGCCAATATTATCACCCAGGGATGGGGTTGTTGTAACAACTCATTGGCACTTTTTACGGAAGCCTTGGCCCTCAGACAAGGCATGATTCGTGCCCGTGATTTGGGCCTAGATAATCTGCTTATTGAAGGGGATAACCTTACTGTTGTCAAAACCATAACTGGGGAGTGGGTTTGCCCGTGGAATATTGAGCTTCTACTGGCAGACACGAAGATGATACTGATGACATTCTCTAATGTTTCTATTCGTCATATTTTCAGGGAAGCTAATACTGTGGCTGATAGGATTGCGCATCTGGCCTACAGTATCCCTGCCGACGGATGTTTAGAGGATGATGCAGAACTTTAGGTTCTCGTCCGCAAGGACGCTCTAGGACGCACTGCAGCTCTTCGGCAGTAGCTGGGTTCTAATCGCTTTCCTTCTTCCAAAAAAAAAAAAAGAAAAAGAAAAACCGATAAATCCGCTATATCTCGATATATCCCCGATATATCATTTTTAACCTCAAACGATACAACCCCAATAAGCGATATTTAGACCCTTGGGTATATTATAGTATATTATATATATGTTGCACTATAGGTATGCCTCTCGACTGAGTCGTATTGAGTCTATTTAGGCTTGATCCTCTAACGAGACCATACTATAGCGGAGTTAACATATATATATATATATATATATATATATATATAAACTATACTATATATATATCTTGTATAAGGTATGATGGGAAGAACATGACATAATCTGGTATTGGGCTTTTAGCCCATTATTGGCCCAAAGATCTCGAAGCCCGGATTGAGTGGTAGCCCAGTCCAGCGACGCTAGAAGCCTGACCTACCTCTCTTAGCTGGAACGCGGCGTTTTGGTGATGGGCGCTTGACCTAGCTATAAAGCTTCGCTTCCTGGCTTCGGTTGGAGACACTTCAGCTTCTGTCTTCTCTCTCCTCACAAACGCTCTCTTTCTCCGATTAGGGTTTCTAGGGTTTGGAGCTTTCTCTCCTTCTCTTGCCGTCGGTTCTTGAGCGCTCGGAGAAGAAAGGTTGCTGGTGGCTTCTCTGGAAGGTGGATCGAGCTCCGGCGTCCTCCTGGGTGGCCGCTCTCCTCGTCTTCTGAGATCTCGGGTTCTAGAGATCGATTTCTCTATCGATCTTCTGGTTTTATCCCATACAGGGGGATTTCTTCTTCTTCCTTGTACCTCTGATTCACATGCATGTTAGATTAGGGTTGCTTGCTTTCATTGCTTGTATCATCCCTTGTACGAACTCTCTTATAGTGGATTCGGCCAACTCTTGAGGCCCCGTGGATGTAGGCATTATACCGAACCACGTAAAACTGCTTGAGTGTTCGATTGCTTGTGATTCTTCGTTTGATCTTTCGTTTATCGCTTTAGATCTATTACGCTTCCGCTATCCAAAACCGATTTATAGACGAATCTAGGTTTTGCACTTTTCTTTTGCCACATCAGCTTAAGAGCAACATTCTAACTTTTAAATTTTTCACCTCCATTCGTGAGCCCGAGTCTTGGGCCATTAAATTACTTTTTATTATTATTTTTCTTTTTTAATTACTCAATTCTTTTATTATTATTAATAATAAAAATATTAAGTAATTAATTTATAATAACATAGCATAGAAAAATAATTTTTTAATGTTTAAAAAGGAAAATATGGGTATTATTCAAATGAATTCTTTTCCAACAAACATATGCAAAAGAGGTTTCTACCTCCTGGCAATGGACAAAAATGAGGGAATTAAAACAGGATTTCTGCTCTGCCCTAATCTGGCAGGTTGGAAATGGGAAAACAATTAGATTTTGGAAGGACAAGTGGCTACCTGACACTGAGCTAGGAAGGGTAAGCCTGCTTAGGCAATTGGATGAACAAGAAACGATAGACAAATACATTAAGCCAGACAAAACATTGAATATAGAAAGGCTGAAAGAAGCTCTACCACTAGACATAGTTCAAAAAATTCTTGATGTTCACATTCCTATAAATGATATAGAAGACCGACTGTATTGGATGCCTAACAGAAACGATTGGTTTTCTACAGCCAGTGCAGTTGATCACATCACAAGGAACAACAAATCCAACGCGGACCCATTAGACTGGATTTGGAAAATAGACTGTCCGCCTAAAATAAAAAACTTTCTATGGAAAAATCTCCTCAATGGGACCCCAACAAAAGTTAGACTACAAAGCAAAGGTGTTCATGTCCCCCTGGAATGTCCGTTCTGTAATTATAACGGGGAAGATGCTACCCATCTATTTACCGAATGTAGCCTTTCGCTATCCTTCATTGGTAGTTTGGATAGAGGGATTGAACAAACTATCAGAAACATAGATAAAACGGATAAACGATACAAGGACATTATAACAAACATATTTGAAAACCTTTCGACAAACCAGAAATCGATCCTTGCTTTTTCCCTTTGGGGTATATGGAGTATGAGAAATAAAACCCTTTTCGATAACAATGACACTAGAAATCTGCAAGAATGGATAGAATACATTAAACAATATAGGGTAAATTGGAAGAAAGCTAAGGAATATGAGAGTGAGGATGAGGGAACCACCTCGAAAAAGGATTCCAACCAACCTAGAACAAGGAAAAGGACGAAAATTGTAAAGTGGAAAAGACCAGCCGTCGGTGCGATCAAACTCAACTTTGATGGTGCCCGGAACAGTGCTGGTTTTGCTGCTGGAGGTTTCGTTATAAGAGATGATCGGGGGTCAGTGATTTCCTGCGGCGTCCGGTGTCTTGGGGGGGGTTTCTGCAGCCCAGGCCGAATGTCTCAGCCTTCTGTTCGGTCTCCAGGTGGCGTCGAGGACCGGGTACTCTCGGATTGAGGTGGAGGGTGATTGCCTTTTGTTGGTCAACGTCCTGAAGGGGCTTTGGCAATGTCCCTGGGAGCTGGAGATGGCGGTCTCGGATATTCTCGGCCTCTGTAGCTCCTTCTCTTATGTCAGCATCGCTCACACATTCCGTGAAGGGAATCAGGTCACTGACAGATTAGCTCACTTGGGATTCACGTCTTCCTTTGTCGTCGAGAGGGTTCCTGCTGAGATCGATGACCTCGTCTGGATGGACGCCCTTGGGCGATGGTTTAACCGCGGTTAACCATCCTCAAATCCTCGCCTTGTATCAAAAAAATATGCAAGAGAGGTGTCTATGTGTAGATAAAAATAAATTATATTCAAAAATAAATTTTTTTTTTTAAACAAATGAAAAACATAAGTTCTGCCACGTGGCAGTTATGAGCCTTACTTTTTGGGTCTCATATATAAGAGCCCAAACAATGGGCCCTTACATTAAAATTTTATTTTCCCCTATTTTTTTCTTTCTATGTGGCAAAACTATAAGAGCTTCAAGGCTCGTGCTCTAAAAAAGTGGTATTATGAGAACAACATTCATCCTGTTTAGTTTAGCACTAAAAAAGATTAATCTACCTTAAAATTTTAATCTTAAAGCTAGATTATAATCTAGTTTAGAATTAAAATTTAGATGAACTTATAGAGATCTATAAAAAAATTTAGCCTTTGTGAATTGATTAAAAAAGTGAAATTTTTTTTGGCATGACAAATTATGTATATAGAGTTTTGTAAAACTATTTTTTCGAAAAATTCTACCATACCGTTTTGAAAAATTCTACTATTTTTTCGCTATATACACCACAAACCCTGCACGTCAATTCCGACGTGCAGGGTTAAAGTGGGTTAATTAATTTTTTTAAAGTGCTAATTAGTGATGGCGACTTGCATGTCAAAAGCAACGTGCATTTTTAAAGGTGGAGATCACATCGACGGGAAGGTTTGGCACATCGATGTTGGCTCTTCACCACCTGGAGCTGTAGTATGTTCCAAGGGTTGGGCCATTTTAATAGCCATCAGTTCGGTCTCAATACAGTACATGCTTGTTGTTATATTTAATTAATGCAATGACGGTTCTTTGAGTGAAAGTGTTGCAGATCTAGATCTTAACATCCATACAGAGAACGAGGATGGTGATGATGTTGCTATCAAAAACACAGAGAAGAGGAACCACTACTAGAAATATGTTATTTAACATCGGTCAATAGCCGATGTCTTTCAAAAAAAAATCGATGTCTATGTGGGGGATGTAAAAAGTCAAAAAAATTTCACATCGGCCAGAACCCGATGTATATATTGTTTATAACATCGTTTATATTTATAAAAATGATATGTTTAATACTGTATAACATCAGTTATGTTGTTTATATCATTGTTTTGATAGACTCATCTCTTCATAACCCTTGTTATTTTGTATTTTTAGGCCGATGAAGATCTGTATCATAACACAATTAAGTCCTAGACATCGTTTTTTTAAAATTGAATGATGTTTTAACATCAAAGATACATCACTTGTATAGATATCCTACATATGTATATTCATTTTATCTCTATAATATGTAATGTTATTTTTCCCTACAAAATTTGGCTATATAGAATAAATATAAAACCGATGTTATTACATATATTGAAATCGTTTTTGGTTTGAAAACTGTTGTTTATATATATTAAAGACATCATAAATTATTAATAATCAGATTTGTTTAGTTCGTAAAACTGGTGTGTTTAGTTCATAAAAATGATGTGTTTGGTTCATAAAAATGACGTGTTTAGTTCGTAAAAATGATGTTGTTAGTACGTAAATTTGATGTTTTTAGTTTGTAAAACTGATGTGTTTAGTACGTAAAATTGATGTCTTTTATTACAACAAATCGTTGTCTTTTGCCTGTAAAACCGCTATAATATCTTGTCTATATATATATATATATATATACATACATACACCCGACCACATTACCACAATACCAACCAATCAGAACATACCCGACGTGCTAGCTTATGAACCGAATCAATTTGGTTCATAAACACAATATCCTGTCTATATATACACACACACACCCGATCAAAGTACCACACAATACCAAACGAACAGAACATATTTTCATAAACAAAGGTCAAATGCCACACAATGCACTACATTTGGCTACTTTGTATTGTCAACAAAATTGGCATGTTTGGGACACCAAGGTTAAAGGCTAGCTGCACATCCTAAATACTTACAAAATCCACAAAATAGGATATTCAATCTTGTTGGCACCAAGGTTAAAGGCGAACTCGCCTGATCTAGTTAGCATATTCTATACGTGCTTCTTCTAGCTAGGCAATTAGAAATCCAAAAAACAGGCCTTGAATTTATGCAAAAAATAGACAAACCTTCCAGAAGCTAGGTAGTTAATTAATAAAAGCAATGGATCGACCTACAACAAGCCCTCGATAAATTCAGCAAGTTCAACCCGGACTTCATCAATCTCCTCTTGGGAATAGGATGTACGACTCCTTCCAGCAGCCCACTGATATCACAAATAAAGCATGTTGTTACATTTCTATATAGTAGTGCATACATCTTAATTGTAAGCAACAAAGATCTAATGTGCACCTAATCAATAAGTAATAGGTACATCACGAAAGATCGATCCAATATTTATACCTTGGTGTTGAATGAAAGACTCTCATCCTCTACAATCTCCTTCATAAACCGCATTACGTAATACCCACATTCATGTCCACCCGGTTGCATAGGTGCACCCTTGAGGGGTGTGACCTTTGACATTTTTCCATCACCATGACCAGTCTCCTCATTGAATTGTTTAACAGCACTACATATATATCACATGCTGAAATTAAGTTTCATATGGATATAAAAGCTATCAATAATTTGTTAAATCATAAAAATCATAAGCCTGAATAAATTACCTTTGCACTTCCTTCTCCTAGCCCTTGTACACAGTTGGTCTTGGCATGGAGTCAATTATGAAGATTTGTGACTCCCATATAACTGTTAAGATCCAATGGTTCCTAAACATTTCAAAAAAAAAAAATGCATACATGCAATTAATAGACAACCAAATGGACTTTTGACAATTTTCCAACACAAAGTTTGTGAGGGATCATGTATATGCGGTCATGAGGGATCATAAGTGCATATAGTTATAAAAAAAAAGACCACAACACACCCGGGGTTATGAGGGATCATGAATATGCGGTCGTTCTTCCCTTCTTTTAGTCGTGCCACCAAGTATGGAACAAAACTTGCTCTTGTGTAAGCAGGTGTAGCCCCGGAGTCAACAAAAGCAAACAAGTCTGTCTCATTCTTTGCAGCAACATATTCGTAGAGATACCTATTCATTTAGGGAAAACTGACTTCAATTAGAGTGATCAACTATGGAACTAAAATAGTAAAGATCTTAGAATAGAAAAACTTTACTTACGCCATGTAAGCATCCAACACTCCAGCTCCAATCCAACTTAGCTCTAACAGGTCAACCACATTCTCTCGTAACACAATTAGTCGCTTAGGTACACCAAAAACTGCATCTTCCAGATCAGTAGTTATGGACATACCAGTTTCAGCCATGGTATCCTTAGCATGTTTGTATAAGAGCTTGCAGGACTTGGGGACATGTTGAGGTAACTCACTCTTACCAAATAATTTTTGTGCTTTCTTTGGCTTTTTCTTTGGTTTAGCAGAATTTTTTCTAACAACCCATTTTTCAGGCCAAGGCACATGACTACCAATGGCATCCTTCACCAACAAAATCTCAGCATTCAGTATAGGGAATGGAAGTGGTTGGTCACTTTGAATATCTCCAGCAATTGAGACTCGTACACACCCTTCTGGCATTGGGAGTCCATGGATATTGTCCATCATACCTTCACCCTCTATGACGGTGCCAAAGGCCACAATGTTGGTGATGGTTTCCAATGCAAACTTACAAATGCCATTATCCTAAAATGAATTGAATGCATCATTCAAAATGGGTGGAGAACTAAGTGTATATGCAAGGGAAAGTGAAAAGATGTATATATGTATAATTACCTGACTAGTGGGTGGAGAACCAAACAAGAGATCATCCTCTATAGCAGCATTCACATCAAGATCAGATTCTTGATGCTCTAGGATATTATAGGTGCTACCATTGTCAGATATGGGGGTAATTGGCGCTCTTGCCTCTACTAGCGGAGTTCCAACTTGGCTAGATGTTAAACGAGAAGAAAAATCAGCAATTGCTTTATTGATTAACTCCTGCATCTTTGCCTGACTCTCAGCAAGCATTTTCTTCGTCTCAATCAACTCCCGATCACGCTCTTTGTCACGAGCCAGTAATTCAGCCTTCGTGATTGCAACTATTCTTTGTTTGGGTAAGCCAAAGAACCTCTTTGGAGTTATGCAGCCTCCAACACCCCTCACTCTACCCGAGTGCTCCGGAGTTCCCAATGCTTGGACCAATAGATCAATACCAGTTTCGAGTTCAACCGGAAGTTCACCACGCTCTTGTTTCTCCAACAATTCATCCTAGTGTAAGTTTTAAATTTCAGTACTATGAATGAAAAGAGCTTCTGTATAAGAGTGATGAAAGTATGCAAGCGATAACAACTTACAATCTTTTCGATTACGGGTTTCAAGATCTCATCCACGGCCCCATCTTTAGGAATATGGGCTTTCTTCCAGATTATGACACGATCAATTTCATCGTCAGGACCTAAGTGCTCCTCCTCTCTCTAACCATAGCAAATAAACTATATGAGATATGTAACACAAGTAATGTAGATCAGTTAAGGGATAAGGGCAACTTAATTACCATTTTCTCTTCGACACCAATGTAACCAAATCTTGAAGTTCTGTGATGATACTTTCTCTTCTTAACTCGTTCCTTATTAAGCTCATGTGTCTCCTACAGAGAAAATATCATGGAAAGTGAGAATCTATTCGATATGTCAAGTACTTTATGTATTGACCTATATGGGTAACCTGATGAATTAAAAACAAGAAACTTACCCGCCATTCTTCTGTACACCTTGATTTGACAAACTCCCTCCAATTTTCTTTACCAATGAATGCGTATTTCTTTGGAGGATTTCTCAGCTTCTTCTTTTGTCCATAGTATGGAAGAATCTCGTTTGTCGTCAAATTTGTTTTAAACTGTCTCCATTTAGCCCCAGCAGAAGACAAGATCAATGCGCGGCTTTCAGGGGCCGCTTTGAACGTGTCCTAAATAAATGAGGCACACAAATAATGTTCATGGATATGTTATTATGGGAAGTGATGATGAGAGATAATATAGACTGACCTAAGTACACACATACCTGAATGTCTTTCCAAATCTTATCTTTCAGCTCCTTGTCGACTTTGGGCCAGGTGGAAATTGTGATTGGCACCATTTGACGAGCAAGCATTCCAATATAAGATTGAAGGGTCGCCCGAGTTTTTCCACATGGGTTGCATGACCGGTTGTACTCGACTTTGATTTTCTTATTCTTTGCCTTCTTCACAAGTACTTTGTACATCTGTGCAGAACCTCGTACCCCCCTTTGCTTACCCTTTTCAGTAGTTGCACCAGCTGAGGTGGGCTGATTGTCTCCATCAGTAGTAGGAAGAACCTCATCAGCAGCTGAAACCACCTCCTCACCAGCTGAAACAAAATCTTCAGTAGTTTTTTTTGACGTTTTCTTACTCTTGGGCTTCTCCTTTGGTTCACTTGCAACCTTACCCTTACCCTTAAATATCTTGGAAACCATTGTGTAGTCAACCGCTCTGTAAAGAAAGAAAAACATCAGTTGAAGATAGCATAAAGCCAAGTCATGTTAATCAAACTCCACATCAACACATTCTTGCTTGAAGTTATTTTTTACTATCATACCAGTGGAGTATAGAATTCCAATCTTTTATAGCATGTAAACATCAAATAAGCAAATTGAAGAAGGAAAAAGGCATATAAATTATAAAGCCTAGAAAATGGAACAATACAAACGGAAATCAACGATGCAGTTAAGGTGACTCTAAAGATGCAAGAATATATACCATGGGTTGCATCTGCATTAGGTGTTGTTGCAATCCCTCAAAGGCCAAATCTGTTTTTTTTTACCCCTAAACTCCAAAATAACTACAATTAAAAAATGAAAATATAAAATACAAAGACAAAGACAATATAACTTCAGCCTTTCCTACATTTTGCTTGATTACATAGGCTAATAATCGTTACTTGTTTCTAATCTTCCGTTGGACCAACATTTTGCTCAATCCAAGTTCCCTCAACATTATCCCTTCTATACGTCACACCCCCCTCGTTATCTTCTGCATCACAAGGCAAAGGTATCTCTGTAGAAAATGGTTGATGTTCCATAAAACTCTCTCCTATCTCATCTTCATATAAAGAATCACGATAGTCTTTGTTTGGGGGTCCTAAGAACAATTGACCAATCTCGATCCAGGGGATCTTCCACATAAAACACTTGTTTCACATGGGTAATAGAAGCAAACTGATCCCTTGTATGACCCCGCCTATTTAGGTTGACCAACGTAAAACCAAACTCATCGTGTTTAATTCCTCGTCCGCTCTCTACCCATTCACACAAAAACAACGGCGTTTTGAAGTCACAATAATCTAGCTCCCAGATCTGTTGAATAACCCCATAAAATGTCATCTCGCTAATCACTGGGTTTTTATCCTTAGCACTAGCCACTTGCATTGTGTTAGCAACTAAAGAGACGCCGCTGTTTTGGACAACTCGACAATTGTCTCGCTGCTTTGTGAAGTACTTAACTCCAATTGCATCGGTACCCATTGTATGTGAAAACGGTGAAACTTGGCTTTGCAGCCAACCATCTCACTGTTTCTGAAACGCCGTTGGACTTTTCCTTCAGTTCATCCTCTACCTACAGGCCCAACAACCAGGGGAAGCGCTTAATACATATTACGAGTTTGCAGCATCACAAAATACCGTGAATAATATAAATTCAATGGATATTATCTATTAATGTACCTTTTGCTTAAACCAATCAGCAAAGGTACGGTTATGCTCATCTTGAAGCCACTTTTTAGTCTTTCTTTTTCCTTCGTATAATTTCTCCAGAAATTGCTTGTGTGTGCTTCATAAAATGCACTTTTATTAGCAATGGAAAATATCTACCCAAAATTGTACCGAATACGTGTGTGAAATAGTGAACTTACTGCATATATGGATCAACCTCTTCATTGTTGGATAGCACATGAAGGTGGGCTGCATTTAGCTCTTCTTCATCCAACTGCCTCAATTTAGGTGCTGAAATTGGGCCCGATAGGGTACTTACATCCCTAGGAAGTCCAACTGGCCCACAATCTTTCCTGAAATCACCCCACAGCTCAGCTGATTCTTCAGCAAGATAGCTCTCAGCAATGCAGCCCTCCGGATGGAAGCGATTGCGCACATACCCCTTTAGAACCTTCATGAATCGTTCAAATGGATACATCCATCTATAAAACACCAGGCCACATAATTTGACTTCTCTAACTAGATGCACAGTCAGATGTAACATTACATCTAAGAATGATAGGGGGAATATCTTCTCTAGGTCGCACAATGTCAGCACTAGATCAGACTGCAACTTGTCTAGCTTTGACACGTCTACCACCTTAGTGCACAAAGCATTGAAAAAGAAACATAATCTCATGATAGTAACCCTTACATGCTTTGGAAGGATTGAGCGAATGGCTACAAGGAGTAGTTGTTGCATTAGTATGTGGCAATCATGAGACTTCAATCCATATAACTTCAAATCAACCATAGACACGAGATTTTTGATATTTGAAGAATGCCCGTCTGGAACCTTCATACACAATAGAGAAGTGAGCATTTTGACCTTCTCAGGCCGGGACAAAGTAAATGGGGCAGCAGGTATGTACGTTCTCTTCTCTCCAGCTTGTGGACCCAAGTCAAGCCTCAAACCCATATCAACCATATCTTGGCGGGTAGCAACACCATCTTTTGTCTTGAAAGGCATGTTTAACAATGTACCAACCAAACTTTCCGTGACATTCTTCTCGATGTGCATCACATCGAGACAATGGCGAACATGTAACCACACCCAATACTCCAAATTGAAGAAGATTGACTTCTTCTTCCCGCAAGTAGCTTCTGTTTCTGGGTTTTTCTTCTTCTTTTTCTTCCCAAACACATAATTAATATTTTCAACCGACTTCAACACTTCCACACCTGATTGGGGCAATGGTGCATCTCCCAACTCTTGCTCATTATTAAAGGCCTTCCTTTGCCTACGATATGGATGATAGCGATTAAGAAACTTACGGTGACCTCCATAAGCCATCTTTCTACTATGTGGTAGATAAATTGCTGTAGTTTTATCACCGCAGATTGGACATGCCTTGTACCCTTTAGTGGAGCAGCCGGATAAGTTTCCATATGCAGGGAAATCGTTGATGGTCCATAGTAGTACAACTCTGAGGGTAAAGTGTTCCTTTTGATGAGCATCATACACATTAGGGACCCCTACCCACAATGTCTGCAGATCCTCAACTAGCGGCGCCAAGTAGATATCTATATCAATGTCGGGCTGTTTTGGGCCAGAAATTATTAAAGATAACATCATAAACTTCCTTTTCATGCATAACCATGGAGGAAGATTATATGTTACCAAAATTACAGGCCAACAACTATATCTACTGCTCATACTACTATGTGGATTAATGCCATCTGCTGCCAATGCCATCCTCAAATTTCTAGCGTCTGTTGCGAAATCTGGACACTTGTAATCAATCAACTTCCAAGCATGGGAATCAACTGGATGTCTCATGTAGCCATCTTGACTGCGATTCTCATCATGCCATGTCATCAATTCAGCTGTTTCAACGGATTTAAACAAACGGCGTATTCGAGGGATGATAGGAAAATACCATAAAACCTTTGCTGGTTGTCCCTCCTTTTCCGCTTGATCTCTCGTCAACTTCCAACGAGAGAGACCACAAGTAGGGCAAGAGTTTGACTCGGCATACTCATTCCTATAGAGTATACAGTCATTAGGACATGCATGTATTTTCTGATATGAAAGCCCTAGCTTGTTTAGTGTTTTTCTTGACTCGTACAAAGTTTGCGGCAACACATTTCCATTCGGAAGCAAGGACGATACGGTCTCTAGTACTTCATTGAAACAAGTGTCACTCAGGCAGAACTTTTCTTTAATAGAGTGAAGTTTAACTAGTGCATCTAACTTCGTGTCATCACTACCATCAAACAGCGATCTTTGTGCATCTTCAACAAACTGATTGAAGTCATCAGATTCTGCATCATAATCATCGGCTTCATTCCAAGCTGCTTCATACATCTCCACTCTTTCGGAGCCGAGTTGAGGGTGATGAGCTTTGTGGACATCATTGTTTGTGTCAACATTGGCAGTAGGTTCTCCATGCCAAATCCAATTTTTGTATCCCAAACTGAACCCAAATTTATGGCAATGTTCTCTCATGACTTTAAATGTCCTCTTCTTAAAATTCACACATTGTGAACAAGGACATCTTACTTTCTTAGCGTTATTAGAGCTAGTTCTAGCATAAACAAAGAAAGCGTCCAACCCCAATTGATACTTCTCACTCAACCTATCTTCGTCAATCCATGATTTATCCATTGCTAAAAATTATAAAACAAATAGAAAAAGAAGAATAGAAACAATGTTACTAAAAAAACATGAACTATAATTTAAATAACTCATAACTGATATATATCAGCTTATTTATATATCGAAATAGTATTTTCTTCTCAGCTATTCAGATAAGGGCAGTTATGAGTCAATGAAAAAAGATACTAGATAACTTATTCTAATAGTAGTAACGCATTATTTATAGACAGAAACAAACCCAAACTCTTTATCAATTCTAAATAAGTTATTAATAATTTGATGGGATACAAACACCGTATAATATCCATTGCATGCACAAATTAGCCACATAATACAATATATAGGGAGCATACATAGCAATGAGGAGCTTAGTTAGGAAATGGTTTTCCAACAGAAAGTTTGGTAACATTATCAAGGTGCATTCCCCTACCCGACAAACATACAAAATAAATGGGTAAGCCTCGAATACAAACCTGAAGATATCCAATTATATCAAAAGGTGTCACCCTTGAACCCTCCTCTTCTTGTTTTAATATGAATTGGTAAATCTTTTCCTGCAAGGGAAAGAGAAGGAGAGGAAAAGGTAAGCATATCATTTTTATAGACAACTCAATCCATCTATGGTGTGATGGGCGGTCTGCTTTTTTGCTTTGAAAAGTCTAAAAATTGGACATTTCGAAATGACAAAGTCAATTCCAATAGTTTCATGTAATTATTGTTTGTATTTTATTGCTGAAAAATCACTCCTTTTAATTTCCTTGAACCATCACATTTACTGTACAATATTTTCATCTCACCACTTGCACCTTCCAGCAAACTAGCTTAATTCATATGAAATTGAAACAATTTTTGATATGCCAACTACAAAACATTTGAACATTAGGAGAATTAATCTTCATCATAAAGATATAGCAAGGGGCATGGAATATATGGGACATGATATTATCTACAATTACTATAAAAGCGGACTCAAGGATTATCGCAGCAGTACAACCACCAACCTGACCGAAATGCTAACAGATCATGATATCAAGTTTCAATCTGTGATCAAGAACCAAAAGGCAAAAAAAAAAATGACAACAATGGAAGCAAAATGCTGATATAAATTACAGAAAACCATCCAATTCACATCGGAACATACAGAATTACAGAATATATAGAATTACAACTCCCCCTATAAACAGAAAAAGTACATGTACAACAATATTAAACAAATACATGCAAAGGTTCAACGAAAAAAATGTAAAGAGATGCAAACCTAGCAAGTGACTATTAATCGAAGTTTTTATTCATGGAAAAGCAATAAAACAAATAATAGAAAATAGAGATATGTATTGGCAAACTAAAAATGTAATAAGAGAATAGCAGAAAATAGAGAGAACTTCTTAAGCATTTAAAGACCATGATGAAGATTACACTTTCAGGATCTGCTCTAGGACTTTCAGTTACGGAAGACAAGGCATGAGGTGCAAAGAAGTAGTCAGAGGTACATGGCTTGTAAAGCAACAAATCTCAAAACATAAGGGTCAATCCTCCGTATTTCTAAAACTATATATTAGATATAAATATCATGCACAGCAAGTAAATCACAAATCCATCAAGAAGAATAATAAGAGAAAATTGGGCCATTAAGGGGTGTTACGTGCAAGAAGGAGATTATAACCATTATAAAGAAGAGAACTTTACTAGATTGGGATATAACAGCCATACCGGTAGTTCAAGAAGCAAATGAAACGACCCTGGGAGAAGCAACACTAGCAGCACAACTCCAAACCAAACCGCACCATCACAATTACCTGTTTCAACACAACCTTAAATAAGTACATGCCAAGGTGAAGAGGAAGGGGATGTAAGAGCAAGCAAAGAGCCCCCACAGTGAAGGAGTTAAAATTGGAAAGCAGATTTTGTAAGTTGATCCAGTATCAAAATTTACGTGAACTGGTGCATTTTTAGAAGACACCACTTTATGTTTCTAGTTTTATGACTCAAGTTTGTCCATAACATAAGACTATATTCATCTATATTAAGAAGACACATAAAGTGTCCAAAAAGCAACAACTGAACAACTGGTATTCTCATTATTTCTGAAATATTTCATATCCCAGCTTTACAGCAAGTATTGTGATTGGCAATTGAGCATATGCTCACGTGCCTAGCATGTATCCCAAAGGGTAAAATAATGCTCCATTTCAAGCTTACTTCCCATAGGAAAAAAAGGACAACAAAGAAACTTTAGGCAGTTAGTTATAGACACATTCCAGACCGTGCAAATCCTTCTAATCCAGACTCTAGATGAATACAAATCAAATAAGGAAAACAAGTGCCCAATGGTAACAAGTACATAGACAAAAGCCCTAAATGGAAACCCTAAAGGCGGAATTCTTACCAATTCACAAAAGCCCTAAATCGAAACCCTAAAGGCGGAATTCTTACCAATTCACAAAAGCCCTAAATCGAAACCCTAAAGGCAGAATTCTTACCATTGAAAGAGAAGGAGAGGCGAGGACGAACCACCAGACAGAGCGAGGACAAACCACCGGACAGAGCAAGGACGACACCACCAACGAGAACAGAGCTTTGGTTCGGCAACCGGAGAGCAGGAGAGGCGAGGACGAACCAGTGCGAGGACGACACCACCAGCGAGGATAGAGCTTTGGTTCGGCAGCCGGAGAGCAGGAGAGGCGAGGACGAACCAATGCGAAGACGACACCACCAGCGAGGACGACACCAGTGCGAGGAAAAGCGAGGACGACAGCGACAGAGCCGGAGAGGCGAGGCCGACGGTGACAGAGCCGGAGAGGAGAGAGACGGGGCCGACCACTTACCACCAGAGCCACCCTCGAGGTCAACAACGCAGAGCCTCCATCGAAGTGATTCGGGATTTGAACAGGAAGGAGAGTCGGGGATGTGAGGAGGAAAGAGAGTGGAGGTGTGGATGGTGAATATCTGATTTTTATTTTTCTAAGTATGTAAATATTTTTTTGTTCTTTGCAAACAATTTAACCTTTTTTTTTTCTAAGTGTTGGAGTATTGGGATTTTGTTTTAAGGAAAACCACAAATTTCAAGAAAATTTTCTAAGTGTTGGGAAAATTGGGATCAGCCCGCCCGTACCTAGAATGAGCGGGATTTTACATAGTTCATATTTCAATTCCGCGCCTTACCTTTTTTTTTTCCAAAAAGCCATTTTTCACATCGGTCAAAAAATAAGTCGATGTCTATTTTGTTTTCAACATCACAAATTTATAAACCGATGTCAAAATGTTTTTTTACATGGCAGGTTTTTTTGACCGATGTTAATCAACCGATGTTAAATAGCATAATTCTAGTAGTGAACATGCAGGATCAGATTCTTAACACTGAAGATTTGGCCCAAGGTGTTGAAGATTCGTCCAAAGCCCTTGGTGTCCAATCCGACAGTGTTGAAACATCAGAAACTGCTTTAACTGAACCTAACAGGACCAGGGAGTCAGATGTACCACAAGTCAATCCTGCTGGTGTGACGAATCAAGGAGCTGAGACTAGCAAAAGAAAATTCAAATACTCCTCATCACACTCATTAAAGGATATCATTTCTGAATCTACATCTAGTCTTCAAACTCGTTCTAAACTTAAAGATCTTTGTGCTTTTCACGCGTTTGTTTCTCTTATTGAACCAAAGAAGGTAGATGAGGCCCTTCAAGAGCCAGACTGGATCATTGCTATGCAAAGTGAGCTTAACGAATTTGAAAGGAATAAAGTCTAGACCTTGAAGCCTAGGCCAAAGCATCAATCAGTCATTGGAACACGATGGGTATTTCGAAACAAGCTAGATGAGAATGGTAAGATCGTGAGGAACAAGGCAAGACTTGTTGCTCAAGGCTACAATCAAGAGGAAGGTATTGACTACGAGGAGACTTTCGCTCCCGTAGCCAGGCTTGAAGCCATTCGCATTTTATTAGCATTTGCATCTTTTATGAGCATAAAGTTATATCAAATGGATGTCAAGTGTGCTTTTCTTAATGGTTTCTTAGAGGAAGAAGTATATGTGGCTCAACCCCCAGGATTTGAAAGTTTGGAATTTCCCAATCATGTTTATAAACTTGACAAAGCGCTTTATGGTTTGAAACAAGCCCCAAGAGCTTGGTATGAGCGCTTGTCAAAATATCTTTTAGAAAATGATTTTAAAAGGGGGTTGATCGATAAGACTCTTTTTATCAAGACCAAAGGAAAGGGCATTTTGGTTATTCAAATTTATGTTGATGATATATTATTTGGTGCTATTAACACATCTTTGTGCAAGGAATTTTCTGACATCATGTGTAGTGAATTCGAGATGAGCTTGATGGGTGAACTCAACTTCTTTTTGGGATTACAAGTTCACCAATTCAAGAAAGGGATCTTTGTCAACCAAAGCAAGTACACTAAGGATGTCTTGAAGAAGTTCAAAATGGATCAATCCAAAGTAGCCAAGACTCCCATGAGCTCAACATTATCTCTAGATCAAGACAAGACTGGGATAAGTGTCAATCAAAAGGAGTATCGAGGAATGATTGGATCTTTATTATATCTCACAGCTAGTAGACCTGACATCATGTTTAGTGTTTGCATGTGTGCTAGGTTTCAAGCTAATCCTAAAGAATCTCACCTCGTGGCTGTGAAGAGGATCTTTCGATATCTCAATGGCACTAAGGAGCTTGGACTATGGTACCCAAAGCAAAAGGATTTCACATTAATTGGATATTCTGATGCAGATTTTACAGGCTATAAGGTGGATAGGAAGAGCACATCAGGATGTTGCCAATTCTTAGGAGCATCTTTGATCAATTGACACTCAAAGAAACAAAACTCAGTTGCTCTATCCACTGCAGAAGCCGAATACATTGCAGCTGGAGCTTGTTGCTCCCAAATCCTTTGGATAGCTCAACAAATGCGAGATCTTGGCATCAACCTCAAAGGCATTCCTATTAAATGTGACAATACAAGTGTCATCTCCATTACAAAGAATCCTGTTCAGCATTCAAGGACTAAACATATTGATGTAAGGCATCATTTCATTAGAGACCATGTCGAAAAAGGTGATATGTCCATATCTTTTATTTCTACTGATTATCAATGGGCTGACATTTTTACTAAGCCTTTGGCGGAGGACAGATTCACCTTCATTAGACGAGAGATTGGGATGCTTAACAAGGATGCACTTTCGTAGGGGGAGCTTTCCCTTTACGAAAGATAAATTCTACTCAGTGTCAAGATCCTTGAACTTCATTTCAAAGGTTGTGAACTGGACAGTAGAGTACATATAACGGATCAGATATTTGGCTTATATCTTATTAGATATTTGATCAAATATGGTTTTAATGGATTTTAACCTTCTTTATATGTTACCTATTTTATTTTCGGAAAAATCCTTTTATTTTATCCGAGTATAGTTTATTTGTGGAAATTATTTTAAAATCGGATAAATCTTTTCTTGCCTTTAAGAATTGAAAGGATCTTTTTAAAATTTGAACTTTTGGTTACTGGTTTACCCTCTTCCCTTTGTTGAAAGACAAAAAGGGGGAGATGATTTGATGATGGGTTAGACTTTGAAACTACTGTGAACCAAAGGTCTTGGAAGACCTTGTTTTGTTTTTGGTTGGATGTTTTTTCACGATAAAATTATGATCCAATATTTGTCTAACCCATGCAGGTACTTAGTTCGATTTTGCTTATGATATAATTAATTGACTAAGTTGCAGGGATGTACAGGTTTTGTCTTTCATCAAGGGGGAGATTGATAACTCCACTCCCTTGATGAAAAACGGAAATAGTTTCAAAGGCTTTGACAAACAGTTTGTGTCAAAGGTCTTGACGATACATCTGTTTTGATGAAACACAAAACCTGCACGTTATTATATTATGTCTGAATATTATATGTTATTCTATGCTTCCAGATATTATTATATATATGCACTAACATTTCAGGAAGCTTTTTGAATTATATCTCCTTCCTTGGGCTGAATAACGTGGAGAATAAAATCGGAAAGATTGTGGCTTCAGAGTTTCCCAGAATAGAAGATTGTGAAGATTGACATGATCTCTAATAGCCATTGGAGAAGATTCCTTCCTCAAGTGGTGCCGATGATCTTCACTATATAAAGGAGATGAAGAAGAGAGAGAGGACTGACGTACATTCACGAATAACATTGCACATTCAGTCTTCAAGCATACTTCTCTCTTCAGCGTGTTCTCTCTGCTTGTTCTTAAGAGTCTTATATTTTGTTTCAAAGCATTTGAGAGATACACAGTGAGCTTATAGGATATATTCTGAGAGAGTGTTATACTCGAGAGTTTATAACTCAGGAAATGAGCACTAGGCTATTGATTCTCGAGAGTAAGAGGATTGTACTAGATAGCTGAGAGAGGTGGGGCTCTTCTAGATTGGTCTAGGACTCCAAGGGAACGTGAGTTGACTAGATTGCAATTGTATAGGAGAGAGGCTTTTCGGTGAGCTATTAGGATCCTAACCTTTGTGAATCAATAAAGCCTGTTGAATCCTAGGGTTGTGGAAGAACCCTAGGCAGGGACGTAGGCCAAGTTCGTGCCGAACCTCGTTAACAATTCGTTGTGTCCTTTACTTACTGCTTTACCTTATTTCCGCACTTGGTTCGAATTGTTTAACTTTGTGATTCAGGTTTGACAGAGGAAAGATTAAGTCTAATCTCAAAGGGTTTTGCACGAGCTTCAAAAGTCTTGAGATTATCTGCGAAAAACCGCCATACTCTATTCAACCCCCCTTCTAGAGTATTTTTATATTACTTTGTTATACATTATTAAACCTTCATGTATTATGCGATAAATATCAATATTTATGTACGCGTCATCACCATGGGCAGCTATTGCTAAATTTGAAGTCATTTGGATAGCTAGTGTTAAGATACGAAAAGATTAAAAAAGTTTTATATTGAAGTACGAGAAAAAAAAACAGCTTGTGTATATAAAAGTTGATCGACTATTCCTTTTATTGTCATCCCCTTCAATCTTTATCCTCAAAGCCCCAATCACCTTAGCTGCTTTGACACCAAGTCACAAGGCGAAGGCCTCTGCCTGAATAGGTGAGCTCTCATTGCAGAGATCCACATTACAAACTACCATAAGCCCATTTTGGTTTCTAATACCTAGCTTATCGACACCACACCAAACGGGGAGCAGAACCATCAAAATTCTCTGGGTAGCTAGAGAACTCTGCCTAAGGAGGTTGATAATATCATCTCGGATGAGGTTAACAAGACCTTGGTGGCCCTGGGTAAGTACAAAACCTTGTCTGCCACTACAATCCACAGATCGACAAATATGAACTAGTTTGAAACTTTGAATATTATCCTTAACACTTTTTTTTTTTGAAGGAAAGTGCCTCTGCACTATATACTTCCATTTCTCATATGGTAATTTGCAAGAGCTTTAAGGATACTATCCCACACTCTTAACTCTCTTGTTCAAGGACAAGGCTTAACCCTATTATCCCTAAACTAGCTGGCTTAACCCTAGTATCCCTAAACTAGCTTTTGGATTAAGCATGGAATATCGGTGATATCATCTCAAATTCTCAATATCTCAGGGTAGTTTTTACTTGATAATCGTTAGATAGTCCCCTTCCAAGTCGATATTGTCTAGTTACATCCCTTTTGAAGGGACTATTGTCTAGTTAAACCTCAGTTTGTCTGACCTTAGACCTCTTTTGTCTGACCTCAATTCAGCAACCCTACTTAATTAATACTACCCCCTTGACACACGATCACAAGAGTGTAAAGATCCATCCCTGTCACATTTTACACAACATTTCACAATCGATAGAATAAATTGAACCCCTAAAATGTAATTAACCACAAAACCAAAAAAGATAACAACATAACCATAGCACGTAGTACGATTAGAAATCCCAAAAATTACATACGGCAAAGCACACAACACAAGAACTAAACAAAAGTACGTAGTCAAATTAATATACGCTACAATTACTGTGAATTACATATTTGATCATTCGCCCATCTTGTCCAGCTTCTTGGAGATCTTCTAGCAAGCATGAGCATCGACGCAAGCCTCCCAATCACTCCGCGCGACGGCCTTGTTCGCAACGGCCTTGTTAGGCTTCTTGATCTTCAGCCCCGCCACCACACTCGCCAGCTCCTTAATTCCCGGCTTCCGTGACAACCGCAAGTTGGGCTGATCCTCCGCGGCGACCTCTGCGATGTCGCGGTGCCACCGGATGACGAGGCCGTGGTCCTTGTTCAGCCCCGCCACGGTGTCCACCACGTCGATCCCGCAGAACACGTACCTCATATTGTGAAGGAGCTTCCTGAGGGATTTCGGGATGTTGTCGATGTGGGATAGCTGGACGATGAGGCATTTGTAGCCCACGCAGAGGTGGATGGTGGCCGCCGTGGCGTCGAGGCCCGCTGAGAGCCCTGCTTGTGGCGTCGGACCCACTCTTGCGCGCACATATTTGAGGCCGATTTCGATGTAGTGCTCGGAGTTGTCTTTGTCGTCCATTTTCAAGGGCAATGTACTAATGTGTATGCATTTGAGATCGGCGAAGGTTGGATGTAGTGGCGGAGCCAGAAAATTTTCGGAGAGGGGCACAGTTCGATATAGTTTTGGATTAAAGTAACGTAAAGAGTTATATAATACGATAATAAATTATGTTATTTTAAGATAAAATATCTTCGGTTTTTGATAAAACAATATCATTTTTTTCGCACCTAAAAAAAGAAATATAAATATATAAATGAAATATCCGAAAAAAAATGAACTAAATAAGTATAGAAAACGCAATATAATAAACATTAAGTTAAGATTATGGTTGTTATATGAGCTAAGTAGCTCAAGTTTTGCTCGAGTTTTGCTCAATAAAAGCCGCTCGAGCATCATTTACAAATGAGTTAATTATGAGAACATTTTAATGCTTGATTCAAAGCTCACCTCGGCTCGTAGAGCTGGCAATTCGGGTTATCCGGTCGGGTTCGGGTCGATCGCATTCGGGTCGGGTCACTGATGAGTCGGGTCAACTCAGTTAAAATTTCTGTGTCGGACTTGGTCGGGTCGGGTCGGGTCGGATTCAGTCAAAATGAAATTCAGATTGATCGGGTTTCGGTCAGAATCGGGTTGGACCCATTCGGGTTTTCGGTCAGAATCGGGTCGGTCTCGTTCGGGTTTCGGGTCGGTCCCCGATATATCGGAGATATTTAGAATTCGTTACCAATTTGCCATATATCATACCGTATTAGGTATATCGGATCAAAATTTAAACTTTTTATTTTATCAAGTTTATGGGTAATTTTACAATTTAAATATTAATTTTTCATGTTTATATTTAAATTTTGAAGTATAAATATAATACGACCCCGATAAGCGATATTTAGAAGTTAGAACATTGCTTTTGGGTAATCAATTTTATTAAATTGAATATGTAATTCATGTTATTTATGGATTTCAAAAAGCATTTTAGTAAAATTAAATATGATTCAATAAATAATCTACTCATTGGCTCGTAAACTCAATGTTGTTAAACTCTCGATTCGATCCTACAATATCTAAAAATGGAAAAATGATCCCGATCCTTTTATTGTGATTATAACGATCCTATAAAATGTCTATTATAAGAAATTTCTAATATTTACCCTTTATATATATATATATATATATATATATATATATATATATATATATTATATTTAGTTTATTTTTAAAATTTTACATCTTTATGGGTATTTTTTATGATTTAACATAATATTTATCTAATATTAAACATAGTAACTTCATTTAAAAGAAATTTCATCCATAAGGTGGGATCTTACGATCCTACGATTCGATTATACGATCCGATCCTTACACCTTTTTACCGATCCAATTTAGAATCCCAATTTTTATAATATTGGTAAGCTCATTCTATTTATCATTAATTTCATTGAAATTTTGCAATATATTGTTATCAAAATCATACTTGATTCCCTATCTAAAATTGGGTCGGGTTGGGACTCGGGTCAGTTGGGAGTCGGGTCGGGTTGGGCGTCGGGTCGGGTTGGAATTCGGGTCGGGTCTTATTTGAGTTGGGTTTGTCTGTATTCGAGTCACTTCGGGTTTTGGGTCAAAGTCGGTCGGGCTCGGTTTCGGGTTCGGGTTATGCATAACGCTAAATTTTCGGGTTCGGTCGGGTTTCGATTCGGGTCGGTTGTTGGTAGGAGGAAATCGAGAATGCAAAACAGTAAGTAAATAAACTAAGGCAAACCAGATTCCGTCCCTTGCAAATAATTACAAGACCTCCTCCTGATGTAGCAGCGGGAAGTCAGGATCGATCCACGAGGAAGCGTGTCAGCGGATCCTAGGCAGCGGTGGAGTCTCACGGACAGAAGTCGACAACAGAAGTCCTCGAGCTCGACTAAGGTTTAGTCGACAGAAGCTCGGACGAGTCGAACACAGCAGCACTGCTCGGCACAGGTCTAGTCGATCTCGACTGGGGTCTACTCGAGATCGAGTACGGCTCGTCGAAGTCGAGTTGGTCTGATCGAGAATCTGCACAGGTAAGCTACGGCGACTCTAGGTCGAGAATCAGTAGTCGAGGTCGACCAAGGTGTGGTCGAGATCGACGAGGGCAGGGAAAGAAAATGAAATAAAGAAAGTAAAAACAAATGCTTTTGGGGTTTCGACTAAACTTAATGTAAAAGGACTTCCAAGATTGGGGTTTGCAACAACAATAACCAAACATGCATAAGGTAGAACCAAACAGATTATCATATAATTCGCATTAAAGGACTAAGCTTTCGCCTTTTCCAACAATTAGACAACTCTCTCAAGAGACCCTAATTGTCTCTACCGATTTTATGTTTATAATCCAAGTGGTTAACATGGATCTCCATTAGATGGGCAATAAACACATAAACAAGTAGGAAAATGCTCAAAACATGATAAAGGTCGGATCTTTACCTCAATTATGCATGGCTATCGTCGGGCTCGCCCCAACCCTAGAAGTGGGTTGACTACTCGCGCTTCATTGCAAACTCAGACATCTTTGATTGAAAGGAAATAACTTGCATTAAACTAAATTCAACGATTTTACAATCCCGGCGATCCAACTCTCGTTGAACGCCAAAACCCTAAAACCTTCGAACTCCTAAATCTCTACTTGGAACTACTTGTCTCTGACTGAAATTGAATTAATAAAACTGAGCCCCATGGGCTTTATTTATAGGCTTCATTCCCTAGCTATTCTAGGAAAGAAGATATCTATCTATATCTAAAACTTTATCTAAAACTTAAAAAGATAAATAAAAGCTATAACATAATTAAATCTAAATTAGGAAAATATATCTAAAGTCTTCCATGGATAGATCTCCTTTTCTTCATGATGTATCTTGATAGATTAGGATAGAATCGGCAATCTTCAGGCCCAAGGAATCCCAAGTCGAGTAGGATTCGTCAAGTCGAGTAACGCGGCTCTGGAGGTCTACTCGATCTCGACAAGGGTCTTGTCGATCTCGAGTAGGGTTGACTGGCTCGGCTTCGTCGTCTCGGCTAGCTGGCGCTCGACAGACTCGGACTTGATTCATGGTGCTCGTCGATGTCGACAAGCGCTCGTCGAGGTCGAGTAGACTGGCTATGTCGACTGGGTCTTCTTGGGTGGCTCTACTCGATAGGCTCGGATCTGGACTCGGGGCTCGTCGATCTCGACTAGGGCTCGTCGAGGTCGAGTAGAGGTGGTCTGCGTCTTCGTCCTCGGCTTCTCGGCTCGGCACAGCTCGTCGACTCCGGACATGGCTCGTCGATCTCGACCAGGGGTACTCGAGATCGAGTAGGGTTCCGGGAGTCGGGTTGTCTCTGACTAAGTGTCCTCGATCAGCTCTGCTCGACCAAGTCTGCTCGACCATGGCTCGTCGAGATCGAGTAGAGTCTAGTCGATCTCGAGTAGCGTTTTCTCAGCTTTCTGCTCTGTTCTTGAAACGCACTTTCCCGAGTCCTCGTTCGTCGGATTGACGCATATGACCATGCGTTGGAAAGCTCTTTCTGAGGGCTACAACTCTCATGAAGACATCAAAGCTTGATTCAGAATGAAGAATGGTGAAAAATGGCGTTTTCTCCAGCTGCAACATCCTTAGCTTCTCCATGAGTTTCCTTTAAACTCCAAAGTGCGTCCGATTTCTGCGAAATATAACAAAAACTTGTGTAGACCTCCATATATTGCAAATAAGTGTAAACTACACAGATTCTGTATTATTCTAACCCAAATGCATGCAATGTATGCAGAAATCGATATAGAAATAAGTGTAAAACATGGCGAATTAGGCTCACATCATCGGTCGGTCGGGTTTCTCGGATCGAGTCAGATTTTGCCAGCTCTATCGGCTCGACTGAACCTAAAATAGCACGAATTTTGGGAAATTTACAGATTTTCTTTTAATCTACTATGTCATGAAGTAATGTTGCATAATACTTGGGAAAAAGACTCAGCTCGATCAAGCTTGTTCATTTACTAAATAAGTCGAGGATGAGCTCAAGTTCAAATATATGTTCGACTCGAGCTTGACTTGTTTCTAAATGAGATAAATTAAAAATAATGAAACAATACTAGACTTGTTTGACTCGAATAACAACCCTAATTAATATTGTTTAGAGTATAACTTGTTGCACTCATAACATATAATAATGTAAAACCAGATATAAAAATTTTAAACTTGTGTAACTTTTTATCTAATTGTCGAAATGAGCAGTATAACCTCGCATTTCGAAACTCTCGAGGTGAATTATAGTATGTAAATGTTAATTTAAGTAAAATATAAAAACCTTATAGTCTATTGAAACAAAATTAAATTGAACAATAGTAAAAACCCCTTTTAGGGCCAAATGAACGCGCTGGACTTCGGTTGCACGCGCCCCCTTTTCCACTTCGCCAAACCCTTAATCCCTAAGGTTCTCGTCTTCCCCGGTGCGTCCCGGCCTGTTTCAAGCCTCAAATCCCGTCTCGATGTTGAATCGAGCATCAATTTCAGCCTCCTCAAGCCATTGAAGCCGCTCACCTTTCCTTCATCACTCGTTCTCCCGGAGTTTTCCGGGGATGGTGTGTTCGCTGGGCCAAGCCCTGTAAGCATTGAAATCGGTAGTTGTTGGCTCGAGAAAGTGGTGAAAAATTATAGAAAGAGGAAAAAAGGGGCTCACCGGAAGGGGAGGCGGTGTCTTTCGAATTTGTTCCGCCCTTGGTCTTGGTGTTCATCTGCCGGAAGCTCAAGCGAGATGAAGTTGGGTGAGAAAGTTGAAATCCCTATCTGGTGGGATTTCAGAAAGAGAAAGTCTGATCTCCGTTCTGGGTGGTGGTGGTGTTTGCCTGCTTGTTCATGGAGGCGTGCAGCGTGTCGCAGGTCGCGTGGTTGGGGCCGGAAGGTGGGCTCGTTGCCTTTGTGGCTGGTGCGCAGTAGTTTTCGAGCCTCACTTTGCTGCGGTATGACCGGTGGTCGGGCGTCGGTGTGGTAGCTTCTTCCTGGTTCTATTGCTGCTGTACTGGTGGAGGTCTCTTCCACCAAATCCACTTTTGTGGCCATTACACTGATGTCCAGGTTTATGAACACAATCTCCTATCTAAGTATGTTTAAATGCATTATACTGTCAAAAAAAAACATCACCTTTGTGTGGATGGAAAACCCGGTGTTAGAGGCTAACGTCTCTACACTCCTTACCCCCCGATTTTCGGGCCTTAACAAATCTGTGGTGTTCGGGGCTGTCATGGCTCCTTTCCCCAGTTTGAATGAAGAACTGTTTCTTAAAATCGATTTACCTGCGGTTAAGGAGCAAGTGTGGCTAGGTTGCCCTTTTCATTTCCTTAATGACAAATGTATGTTAATGATATTTCTGCGGGTTCAAAATTTCTTTAGCGATAGTTTCTACTCTCATATATGTATACTAGAGAGTAACTTATTTTATACAAAATCCAAATTACCTTCATCTATATGGTCAGATAAGCCTCAGAGCCTTAATGGGTTTCAATTGTGGTGCTTGTGGAATTGGTTCCATTGTATTAACTATCTACTGGTGGAAATTTGTATTTTTAAATATCATAGTTATTATATTCTAGAGTACTACACTCCCCATATTAACCAAAACCCTCACGTTCTCACTATCATCAACTACCAAAGAAATGTTTTGAATACTATAAATGCAAGCCAATGTAAAAGGAAAATGTTTAAGTGGATATGTTGGTATAATAAGGAAAAATCTAACAGTATATACCCATGCCTATACTGGAATAACCCAATTGATTTCTTTTTTATCCTACTTAAACTTGTGGTTCAATCTGTGGTTTTTGGGGCTTTCATAGCTCCTATCTCCAGTTCTGATGAAGTAGTTTCCTTAAATCTTATTACTGATAATCTGTGTTCTGCATCGTCTTTTGCTCCTCATGTCTGTTATGTTAAGTTACTTGGGCTTCGCCTTTTGATCACCTATGTGGGTTGGTTTATTGATACGTTTGTTTGTAATTTAGTGTTTAGAAAAATTAAGTGTGAACCTTGTTCCTATGTATTGATGGTTGCAATACACACTAGGCTAAATGTTGGAAAAGAACCATCTTCTAAGTTTATCATTTGTATAATTTTCATCCCTGACTGGCCAGGACTGTTAAACAAAAAAAGAAAAAAGAATATTGCCCTGCCTTATGCAACTACTTTTGCATTTAGGCTCTTCTTTTGTCCCATCATGAGCATGTTTGTTAAGGCCCTCAAAAAACCTTGGTTTACTCTCATATCTCTTGTCATTGAGTTGATTATTCACATTGCTGTCAAATATAGTCTATGGCTATTCTGGTCTAATGAACTGTTGCACAAAACCTCCTATGTACATGACAGATCCATCTCTGCGCAAACCTGGTTCAGGAAGCCTCCCCTCTCTGGTTTTCTGGTGCCTTGATCTTCGCCCTGGAGGATTGGCACTTTGTGTGCTTCTTCTACACTTGTTTCACATCTCTGTGCTCCGAGGTGTGTCACTTCTCTACTCATGTTCTATGGTGATCTGAATTTATTGTTGCATGTGAATTCTTGGTGGGCTGCGAAATTGATCAATATGCAAGTTTTTACTGGTGGAAATAAAAGAATAAACAAGGAGATTCCATTCTCCGACTCTCACATCCCCTTCGAGGGCAATGAACAACAAAATGCCTCCGGGCCTAAAACAACACTGTCTTTGGAAGCTCACGTTTTTGTGGACTTCCTGCAGCACTTCTCAACAAAATTTGTTTCACGGCTTTATTTAAGTTTCCTCATGAGCATCCTTTGTGTGGAAGATCAAGTGATAAATGTAACGTCTTTGAAATGCATGTGTAATACCAAGCACAATGTTTTGAACATTATAAAGGTCATGCTTTGTACCTGGTGTAAGCTTTCATCTAATTACCTTTCATCATGCTGTCATGGTTTGTTGTTACACGTTGTTGATTCAATGGTTTCACCTTGGTTTGTCAAGCTGATTACCTACTCATTCCTTAGTCTAAACGACCAGGCTAAATTCTTCTTGCTTTCCGAATGCTTTATGTTTTCTTGTTTCAAATTGGCATTGGGCTGCTGTTTGTTTAAATTGGTTAGGACCTTGAATTTTTCTCACTCATACATGACATTAGTCTTTGTGAAATCAGGTTGGATCTATTTTTTCAATCATGTAACTCCTCGGCTTGCTATGCATTTCTGGTGTGATTTGTATAGGGAAAATAGATCTCCTGGTGTAAGGTTGCTATGCATTTCTGAAATTTGCCGGCAAAACAATTTTTTCATTACTTGGTGTTGGGACACAAAATGTGTTATAATTAAATAAATCTAGTTTATGTAGAATAATTATTCCTCCCATGGATTCTATAGTTGTCTCCCATCCTTGCATTCACGTTTCTTACAACAATAGGTGGTGTGCACCTTGGTATATTAATTACCATGTGTCTACTGATCTGATATGCGATTTAAGTGCATCCTTAAGGTACCTTATGCGTTCACAAGCGGTTAGCTATGACTACTATCCTATCCCCTCTCCTGGATTTTCCAGTAAAATAACGATGATGTTAACAGTAGATTATGTAGGTCTGATATGGCCTGATAAAAAACTATGTGGTATTAATAAATCAATGGAAAAACCGTTCACAAAAAATTTACTCTTGTATTGCTATCTTGTTGTTTGTTATGGCAAAAAAGGGTGCATGTCGAGCCCAAATTGGTATAAATGGCGTTGGTTACCTTGTCTCCTTGAGTGGTCTTGTGGGGATTTTCTAATTCAATTTGCTCTTAATAATTGGTGGAAAACACATTTCACACGTTTAGTAAATTCTCATACCAAAGTAAAACTACCAAACCTCTTCGATATAAGGACCCTTAAACCTTGTCCTTATATCTTCAAAAGTTATAAATGAAGGTCTGTTTTTGGAATTGTAGAGGTATAGGGAAGAAAACATTTTGGACTGAAATTGATACTTTGTGCAAAAATGAACATATTCAAATAATGGCACTAGCAGAAACTAAATTGGAATCTATCCCCGACGATAAAAATTGGAAAAGTGTCAGCTTCGATGAAGCTATTTGGTCGCCTACTAATGGGCGATCGGGCGGAATTGGCTTATTATGGAAATCTCACCAACTATTAAATGTGACTATTTCTGTCGTAATTCACTTACCCCAGATTATTGGTCTCCGCCTCCACAGCGGGGATGATGGGTTCACTATGCTTGTCCTATTTGTTTATGCCCCTCCTAACCCCAATGAGAAAGATTCCTTCTGGGAAACTCTAACTTCAATAGTGAATGATTCGCTCATCCCATGTATTGTATTTGGAGATTTAAATGAAATATTATGTAGTGCGGACAAATTAGGTGGAGTTACCACCCGCCCTTCTCGGTTTACTAGACTCCTAACATTCAAAAATGAATGTTCACTCATGGATCTCCCCACTTTCGGGAATCCATTCACCTAGAGAAAAAATCCCGATGAAGATTTTAATATTCGTGAAAAACTAGATCGAGTGCTTGTTCATCAGCAGATTATTGTGAAATTTCCTAACCTAATTACAAATAATGGGGCATTCTCTTCATCTGATCACTGCCCCATATCAATATCATTTGAAAATAGTTCTACCTTCAAAGCACCCCCTTTTAAGTTTGAGAATGCTTCGCTGCAACGGAAGGATTTCCGCAACATTGTTAAACAATCCTGGCGAGCTAATTGCTCTGGCTCTGCTATGTTTCAACTTATGTTTAAGCAAAAAATTCTTAAGAAAGAGGCGAAGGATTGGAATAAGTCTACCTTTGGGAATATATTTCGTCAATTAAAAGACGTGGAGATCGAGTTGCTTCACATTCAATCCTCACTATTAGTAAATAATATTCAAACAAACCTCAACAAAGAAAAGTGTCTTATTAGAAAGAAGGAAAAGCTCCTTCTTTTCCAAAAATCTTTTTGGAACCAAAGAGCCAAATCCAAACATCTCAAGCTTTCGGACTCCAACACATTGTATTTCCACCGCGTTGCGACAGGGAGAAGACATAGGAAACAGATTCGTAACATTACTACTTCTGAAGGTACTTTGATTGTGGGTGAGGAAAATGTCAGAAATGAAATCAAGGGTGATTTCGAAAAGAGATTCAGAAAAGAGTCTATTGATGACAGACTTCTAAATGAAATGTTGGATCTAATCCATCCATCAATAACTGCTGAGGAAAATGATTTCCTTATTCGACATCCATCAAACATGGAAATAAAATCTGCTGTCTTTAGTTTGGGAAAAAATAAATCACCAGGTCCTGACGGATTTACTGCCGAATTCTATAAAAAATATTGGGATATTGTAGGTACGTCAGTAATTAGAGCTGTTAAAGGTTTTTTCCATTCCGGAAAAATGCTTAAACAAATAAATCATACGTTTATTTCTCTTCTTCCGAAACGAGACAACCCGACTACTACTAGTCACTACCGTCCAATCAGTTTGTGTTCAAATCTATATAAAATTATATCAAAAATCTTGACAGATAGAATTAAAACAATTATTGGTAAACTTATTCACCCTCTTCAGGGTGCATTTGTGTCAGATAGAGCTATTCAAGATAATGTTCTTATAGCTCATGAAATCTTTCACTCTTTCCGATCTCGTAAGGGTCGGGAGGGTTGGCTGGCGATAAAATTAGACATGGAGAAAGCCTATGATAGAGTTGATTGGAATTTCACTAGTAAGGTACTAGAAAAATTTAGGTTTCACGATACTTTTATATCATGGGTTATGGAATGTGTAACAACGGTTTCTTTCTCGGTGTTAGTAAACAACGGCCCTACGGACTTGTTCCTACCATCCAGAGGTCTCCGACAGGGGGACCCGATATCTCCTTTCCTATTTATTCTCGAGGCTGAAATTCTGGCACGGAAACTCTCGGCTGAAGCAAACTTGGATAGAACCTCCATTGGCTTTCCTGTTAGTAGTGATGGCCCTCGAATTCCGTTCCTCTCCTTTGCTGACGACATCATTATTTTCTCAAAAGGTAGTGTGGATGCCGGGCTTAAAGTGAGATCTATAATTGATTCATACTGTAAAATTTCTGGACAAAAAGTCAATTATCATAAATCAAGCTTCCAAGCCACAAAAGGCATCTCGAACCATAGGATTCTAGAGTTACGTAATTGCTTAAATATTACAAATGAAAATTCGTTGGAAAAATATCTAGGGTGTCCGATTATCAATGGAAGAGTAAGCAAAGACACGTTCGAAGATATCATCTGTAAATCTAAAGAACAGTTAAGTAAATGGCGTGCAAACGCTTTATCAGAACAGGGGCGTGCAATATTAATCAACTCTAATTTATCAGCGAAGCCGCTGTATATTATGCAAAATTTCATGCTCCCCGCCGCACTGCACAAAGAACTTGACCAGATTAATCGTACCTTCTTTTGGAATAAAGATCTTCAACATCGGCCGCTAATAAGTTGGGATAGGATTTGCAGACCAAAACAGTGTGGAGGATTGGGAATTCGGAAATCAAAAGAGATGAATGAAGCCCTCCAAATGAAACTCTTATGGAAGATTATGGCTGAACCGAATAATGTATGGGTTACTTTGATTAGACACAAATATCTTGGTTCTGCCAACATTTTATAATACTCAAAACGAGGAGCCGTCTCCTGGCAGTGGGCCAAGTTGACAACTCTAATAGACAAATTCAAGACGGGGCTTATTTGGTCTGTTGGAAATGGGAAATCAATCAAGTTCTGGACCGATAATTGGATTACAACATCTGCTCTGCTATCTAGAGATAATTGCCCCCAAATCAATAACATGGAGGAAACTGTTAGTGACTACATTTTTGGGGGCAAATGGTGGATGGAGAAGTTACAATATGCATTACCCAATTGCATAGTAAATGAAATTTTAGACATTCCGCTACCCGCTTCTCATTTTGAGGATCGACTTTACTGGTGGCCCGAATGGTCCGATAGAGCTGGGTGGTTTACCACTACAAGCGCATACAAATTTATAACAGCTCAATCGTCCCTACACTTAGATAACAATGCCTGGATATGGAAAGTGAACATTCCACCAAAGGTTAAAAATTTTCTTTGGAAGGTTTCTCAGGATGGTCTCCCTACTGCCTCTAGGCTTTCCTGTAGGGGTGTCCCTATCCCTTCCACGTGTAGTCTGTGCAACGGTGCAGTTGAAGATGATGTCCACCTCCTGCTAGAATGTCCCTTCGTACGCTCTATCTATCGATTCCCTTTTCGTGTACAATCAACTATTACAAACATGATAGTTCATTCTCGTGATATCAAACCTATCCTGTCATTCATTGGGAACGATCTCAATTCGTCGGCCAAATAGGTGCTTGCCTTTTCTTGGTGGTCTGTTTGGTATATTCGAAACCAGCATTTGTTTCAACAAGTCTCCATTCCGCGGATAGACATAGCTTTACGCATGATTAACTCCCACATCGATAATTGGAGTAAAACAGCCTTGCTAGAGGTTGGTCTAGACGAGGAATTTCCCATACCCCCCCATAACTCCAACCCCCCGAAAAAGAAAAAGAACCAAAGAAGGATTTTGTGGCGCAAACCCCCTATGGGTACGCTTAAGCTTAATTTTGATGGATCATCGCTAACAAATAATGACAGTACAGCAGGCGCCATAATCCGGGATTAGAATGGTCAACCAATACGAATGTGTTACAAAAAACTTGGAAAAGAAAGCCCTCTCAAAGCGGAAGCACTTGCTCTTAAATTAGGAATCCAACACGTTTGTCAACTCAATATTGACAAAATCCAAATCGAAGGCGATTATAGTATAATCATTGACCACTTAAACAAAAAAACTAAATGTCCTTGGGAAATTGAGCTAATTTTATCTGATGTACAACTTCTTCTATCGACTCTGAAAGAAGTTTCTTTCTTTCATGTGCCTCGTTTGGGCAATAGAGTGGCTGATAAGGTTGCACACCTTTGCTACTCTGCCCGAGGAGTCGATATTCACAACGATTTAGGTCTTTTAGACCTCATCCGTAAGGATGCTATCGGGTAGAGTTTGCTCGCCCGAATCCTTTCCTAATAAAAAAAAAATTTGATTAATATTATACCCTTAATTTTAAAACATTAATAACTTTTTACTCAGGTGTCGGATTAAGGCGTATTATATATCAAAACGAAGCTATCGACGAGGAGAATACATCTAGGTAGTTCGTCAAATGAGAGAGGGGGCACGTGCCCCCCTAGTCCCCCTCAGCTCCGCCGAGCCCCTGGTTGGATGTGTGTATTTAGAGCAACTCCAACAGTTGTGTTAAAATAGAGAAAATGGAGGATTTTAGAGAAAAAGACCATTTTTTCACCCCAACAGATTCTCCAAACACATCTGCAAAATAGAGAAAGAGATGGAAAGAGGGAAGAAATCTGCAAATTTGCAGGAAGAAAATGGATCTGTAAAATTAAATGTGCACCCCTCCCTATATTGAATTTATTGATCAAATCCTTCAATTTGCCACTTGCCACTGGAAATTTATTGATTCGCATCTGTTTGTTCTTGTTGGAGTCTCTAATGATAGGCTTTGATTGTTATTGCTGTGTAAACTTGCAACAGTTCGATCACCTAGGACTAATTTTGAGTGCTCTAGTGCTCTTGGTTGATTGTTGTTACTGTGTAAACTTGCAACAGTTCATCTAGGACCAATTTCGAGTGCTCTAGGTTGATGCTTTTTGTTCTCTTTTGCTGTGTAAACTTGCAAAAATTCCTCTCATGCTAGTTAAACATTTTATATGGAGATTTTAGTGAGCACCATCCATTGGGACATTCACTTCCTTTTTCCCCGGATGATGGGATTAATTGTCATTGAAATGTTTCAAGTCAATTTTTTTTATGTTTTCATTGCATCTGTTGGTCATTAACCAAGATTCATGTAAACAAATTAAAACAATCACATCAAATTTAGACCACATTATTTTCTCAGTTATCCTGCTCTGGACTATATTCAAAATGTGAACTTGAATTCATTCCATTAAACTTACCTCAAATCAACACTATTGAGCTTTACATTATTATTGAGCTCAAATCAATGTAATGGTATAATTAGACTATCCACAATGGTTTTGTCTATAATGTATACATTTGCATAAGGTGTGTAAAAATGCACCTTACTTTTTGGTATTTTGCTCCAATGGTCAAATGTGTATTTTTTACACACCATTCAAATACAATTAATTTAAAACAAAAAAGAAAACAAAAATCATAAAAAACACACCAATAAAATTGTCTTGCTTTTTGAAAAAGTTTTTGCACATGGGGGAGGTGAGGTGCTCAAATTTGCACATTACATGCTCAAATGTGCACATTTGCACACCCCAAAAGTAACCAATGGAGCTCAAAAATGTCAAAAAAATGCACATTTAGACATTTGCACACAACCATTGGAGTTAGTCTTAAGTAAAAAATGTTAGAAATTACGCTTAAAATGTTGTTAGAAATGTGAGGGTAATTGTTAGAATTAAGTTTAAAATAATTTTTTTAGAAATGTAGAATTAAATATCTTTAATATATGCATGTATTTATTTTAGTGTATAATAAATGTAAAAATCTATAAAATAGAGAAACTGTCGGAGTTTGAGTTAATTTTTTTTAGAGATTTTGACATTTTCATCTCTATTTTAGAGATTTTTTAGAGAAGCTGTTGGGCTTGCTCTTATCAGTCGAGATGTACAGGTGATGGGAGATGAAGGGGCTCATTGGTTTGTGTAATTGGTTAATCGATGCGTTTTTAGGTAGTTGAAGAGTCTGAAATTGGAATTGTGGGGATTAATTAAAATTTATCCTGCAGCGGGTATTTGAAAATTGAAACGTTTAACCTGCCAGAGAAAAATTAATAGGAAATTTCAAGAGGTACCTGAGGTATTTCTTAATTCACGTGGTGACCAGTTATTTTACGTCTTTTATGTGGTACACCTGAGGTTGTATATTTTTTCACACCGTGCCCTTTTAACATGTTTTTAACTGGTTCCTCCATTAGTTTGTTAAAAAAAGAAAAGAAAATTGATTTAAATTAAATAAAGAAGAAGAGAAAGCTTGAGAAAGAGAATCCCCAAAGCCAGAAAAAACCCTAGCCTCAAGACCGACATTGCCATCAAATTGAAGCACGAATTCAATACAAATTGAGTATCAATGATGCAAGTCATGTTAGATCTGAAGCCGCGACCTTGGTGAAGCAAGAAATTTGTGCAAATCAAACCCCAAAGAGGAAGAGGCTGCGGCGATTAGGTTGCAATTCTGGAAAGCGGAAATTGGGATCTGGAAGGACGACGGCGAGTTCGGCGTTGACATGGCGAGGGTCGGCGGTGAGGGAGTGGAAGGAGACGGATTTGATGGAGAGGGAAGGTGGGAGATTTAGGGTTAGGGTTTGAAGAGTCGGAGGAACGAGCGTGGAGATGAGGGTGACGAGGAGGCCACAGGTGAGGGCGATTAGAAAGACGAGCATGAACGACGAGGGCGGTGGCGAGTCATCGTGCAGGCGACTGCTACTGATTTCTCTCTCCCTCTCCCTATTGCAGTTCCGATGAAAATGAAGACATAGATTTCTGGGTTGTTCTTCATCTTCCCCGTTGTTGCCTTTCTCATCCTCTCTGCCGATTCCCAGTCTCCAGGTACTTGCAATTAGTCTACGGGCTTCCTTTGCTGATTTGGACGAGTGTTTGACTAACGGAACTGTTAACAAATATATGGATTTCAAAGAGGTTGGTCGGCGGCCGCAGAGTTGGCGGTGGGCGTGACGAGTGGATGTGGAAGGCGGTGGGCTTGGCGAGGTGACGGTGGGGGATGAGGCTGACTTAAGCCTCCTTATCGTTGTCTTCGGAGAGATTATCCATTGTCATTGACAAATTGAACAAGAAAGGAAACAGAAGGAAGAACCCCTTTTGTTTTAATTTGTAATGTCTATTCTAATCGTTAGCATATAGATCTAGGAATATTGGATGGTCTTAGATTTAGATTAATTGGTAGACTTAGACAAATATACTTGTAAATATAATATATACTTATATATATGCTAAACATATGTTAGAAGTGTAAGTAAACACTTATACTCACATATGTATATAGTATATATGAGTGTATGTTATATAGATAGATACTATGTATGCTTTTATGTTATTGGGCTTTTTAAGCCCAACAACTCGGCCTGCTTTCCACTTACCTGGACCGAGCTCACTTCCGACCTAGAGAGCCTACAGCTCTTGGACGCCCGCAACGCAGCGTTTCATTTGGCTCGTCTATATAAAGAAAAATGGAGCTAGGGTTGCCTCATTCTTCGACTTCAGCTTCTCAGGTAATCCAAACCCTAGAGAGAGAGAGAGAGAGAAGAGGCGACAGAGCGAGAAAGCTAGGGTTTTCCAAACCCGACTCCGGCGAAGCTCACGGTGGTCCGATCTAGAGCGAATCTCGTACAGAGACTCTAGATCCGAGTTCTAGGAAGAAGAAGAAGGCCTTTGCTCTCTGTTCAGGCGAAGCTTCCCTTCTCTGGTCGAATCCGACAAAGATCTGGCTCTTTTTTCCAGATCCAGGGTGTCCTCTTTCTTTGCTTGCTCCGTTCTTACTTTTCTCTTGCATACTCGTCTTGTATCGCGTATTTCCGTCTTAGTTTGCCTTAGTCTAGATCTAGGGCAACCTGTTCTGTAACCTTGCTTCTTGATTAGTGGATTGAGATCTCAAGCCGATCCGGCTGAGGCTCCGTGGACGTAGGCTCCGGTCGAACCACGTAAAACCGCTTGTTGGTCGCTCGTTTATTTTCTGTTGCGTTTTTCGCTTCTAAACCCCGTTCTTAACCTTCGATCTGAAAGGTTGAGAACGCTTAGGAATTACAAAGTGGTATCAAAGCGAGGAGTCCCTTTCCTTACCGACCTGTGCCATTATTGGATTTCAGGGAGCGGGATTGGAGGCAGGACATTGGGTAGTCCTTCAAAAAGCTCAGGCTTGGGATATTCCTCTCCTGTTTGACGTACCACTGGTCTAGATCCATTCGAAGACCTGTGATTCTAGGGTTTTATAGAGTGTCTTGTATACTTCTGCACTCTTCTTGCTTCCGCTTACATAACTGCTTTGATACTGGCCTGTTTCTTGGATACTGTAGGTACCAAACATCATGGATAGCGCTTTGAAAATCAAGCCATTTGATGGTGTTATCGACTTCGCCATGTGGCAAGTCAAGATGAGAGTTGTTCTCATCAAGGAAGGTTGTTGGAAGGCAGTTCTGAAACCTGCAACCACAACCTCTGAGATGTCCACCCTTCTCAAGGGTGTTGACATCAATGATGAGGATCCACCAAAGACTGATGAAAAACTGAAGAAAGTCGAAGGAGGATCCTCTACTACACAGTCCACTGCTGAAGAGCTCGAGATGGACATGAAAGTCCACTCAGAGATAATGCTACGTCTCACAGATGGCATTGCTCGACCAGTGGTAAAACACTCTTCCGCTTTCTCCCTCTGGCATTCCCTGGAGGAGCTCTTTCTATCTAAATCCTTGCCCTCCCGGATTTCTCTGCTATGTCGTCTGTTCACTTTTAAGATGAATACTGCTCTTACTCTTGATGATAATCTTGATAAGTTTTTAAAGATGACTCAAGAACTGGAAAGATGCAATGATGACATAAAAGATTCTCACCAGGCTATCTTACTTCTTAATTCTCTGGCCACTCAGTTTGATAACTTCAAAGATGTCATTCAATTTAGTCGTGATGAACTTACTAAGGATAAGCTAATTGAATCTATCATTGAAAAGAATGAAATCATGAAAGTCTTTAAGATTAAAGGTCTGAAAAATGATAAAGCTGACAAACCTGAGGTTCTGTTCACTAAAGGAAATGACAAGAAGGGCAATAAGCAAAACAAGAATAAGAAGAACAAGAAAGATAAGCCTAAATATGAGAAATATGAGAAATCTGACCCTAATTCTAAGTGTAACTATTGTGGTAACATTGGTCATAGGGTC
The DNA here is from genome assembly GCA_963922045.1 of Persicaria maculosa. NCBI lineage: Eukaryota > Viridiplantae > Streptophyta > Magnoliopsida > Caryophyllales > Polygonaceae > Persicaria > Persicaria maculosa. The sequence continues at coordinate 16,128,360 of OY998253.1, forward strand.
AAGGAGTGTAGGAAAAAGAAAAGAGCTGAGGAATTGGCTAAAAAGAACAACACTGAATTGTCTGCTTCTGTGCTTGAGAATATGGGTGATTATTCTGCTGAATTGTTTATATGTTCTGTATTGACATATCTTGATACATCTGATACATGGATACTTGATTCAGGTTGCACAATGCATGCCACACCTAATAAGCACTTCTTTAAGAACTTAAATGAATCTGTGTGTGGTGATGTTATGCTAGGTGATCACACTTCTCTGAAAATAAAAGGAGTAGGAGATGTTCCTTTACTTATGCATGATGGCATTGTTAGAATTTTCACTAATGTTAAGTGGGTCCCAAGTTTGAGGAGAAGTCTCATGTCTGAATCTGCATTAGAGGAAATAGGATGTGATGTTAATTCTACTGATGGCATTAGAACAATTTCTAGAAATGGTAAAGTCATTGTTAAAGCTGCTAGAAAGAAAAGATTATATCATGTGCTTTCCTCTATGCCTGAGCTCAATGTTTCTGCTTGCACTGATTCTATGGCTCTCTCTGAAACTAAAAATTGGCACAACAGGCTTGGTCACATAGGCAACAAAGGATTAAACAAATTGCATAAATCTGGATTATTGCCTAAGAAACCTGTTGACATTAAATTCTGTGAGCATTGTGTGTTGGGTAAATCTGTCAAGCTTAAATTTCCTATTTCTACCTATGTTGCTATAATAATCCTTTGGAGTATGTACATTCTGACCTATGGGGACCCTCACAAGTCCCCACTGCAGGAGGTATGAGGTATTTTATTAGCTTCATTGACCAGTTCTCAAGGAAAGTTTGGGTAAGTCTTCTAAAATCAAAGGATCAAGCCTTTGATGCCTTTAAAAGGTGGACGGTAATGGTAGAAAGTCAGTCTAACCACAACTTAAATGCTTCAAAACTGATAATGGCTTAGAGTTTTGTAACACTGAATTTAATGAATACTGTCAATCACATGGGATAAAAAGACATTTAACTATTCCTGGCACTCCACAACAAAATGGTACAGCTGAAAGGATGAATAGAACTTTATTGGAAAAAGTTAGATGCATGTTGAATAGTTCTGGGCTTAAGAATTCTTTATGGGGTGAAGTTGTATTAACTGCAGCATATCTTGTAAACAGGTCACCTTCTAGTGTTATCAACTTTGATACTCCCCAGTTCAAATGGACAAGAAAACAGCCTAGCCTAGCTTATTTGAAACCATTTAGTTGTGCAGCTTATCCTCATGTTAGTGAGGGTAAGCTCCAACCAAGGGCTTTGAAAGGCTTGCTGCTTGGCTATCCTGATGGAGTAAAAGGCTACAGGGTGCTACTCTTGCAACCTGGCCCATACAAAGTGATAACTACTAGAAGTGTGAGATTTAATGAAGAAATCTTCCCTCTCAAATCTGAACTAACAACATATCTTGAGCTGACAGGTACCATTGAGCAGACTAAAGAGTTGATCCCTGATGATTCCTCTGATGGTGAAGATTCTGAGCACGACACTGGAAGGATAACAATATCAGCTAAGAAAGCTACTACTTCCACATTACAAGGGGGAAACAAAGAAGAAGAAGCTAACAAAGAAGAAGAAACTAGAACAGAAGCACCTGCACCACCAGACACTGACTCTGATGAAGAGCAAAGCAAGGGTGTTTCTCCTCCTTCTTCTCCTCCTACTTCTCCTTCTCCCTCTCCTATTTCTGGTGATGTAAATGGCCGTTCTATTGACTCCCAAAAGGAGTCCTCTATTTTCTCCTCATCCCCTTCTGATTTGCATGCTTTAAATGTTCCTGCTTTGCCTACATTGCATGATTATCAGTTGACTAAGGATAGAGAACCTAGAACTGTCATACCTAATAGGAAGTACACATCTTATATTGTGGAATATGCATTCTTAACTGCTGATCAGGTTAGGCATCCTACCACTTCTAGCTCATATGAATATGCCATTAAAAGCAGTTATGCCAAAGATTGGTTAACTGCAATGAAAGAAGAGATGGAATCAATGTACACAAATAAAACGTGGACATTGGTTCCAAGACCTTCTAAAACCCGGCTTATTGACTCTAAATGGGTCTTTAAGCTAAAAGAAGGTCTAAACCCTAGTGAGCCTCCTAGGTTTAAAGCCCGACTCGTAGCAAAAGGGTTTTCCCAAAGAGAAGGCATAGACTATAATGACATTTTCTCTCCTGTAGTTAAATATAAAACTATGAGATTAATGCTTGCTATGTGTGTTGTTTTCGATTGGGAACTTGAGCAAATGGATGTAAAAACTGCATTCTTGCACGGGTCTCTGGATGAAACCATCTATATGAGACAACCTAAGGGGTTTATAAACCCCAAGTTTCCTGATCATGTTTGCCATCTTAAACGTTCCATCTATGGACTCAAGCAGTCCCCTAGACAATGGAATCTGAAATTTGATGCTGTGATTAAGAAATTAGGTTTCACAAGAAGTAGTTATGATTCATGTCTTTACTTCAAGCATATTTCTAAACAGTCTTTGATATATGTGCTTTTATACGTAGATGATATCTTGCTTGTCTGCAATTCTATGATACCGATTAGCACTGTCAAAAAGGACTTAAAGAAATACTTTGACATGAAGGATTTAGGGAAACCCAAGAAGATACTTGGTGTAACTATCATTAGAGACCGGCCTAATAAGAAAATATGGTTATCTCAAGATGACTATGTTCTTAAGGTTCTAGATAGGTTTCATATGACTTCCTCTAAACCTACATCCATACCCCTAGGAGGGCACCTAGAGCTTACCAAAAAGAGTTGTCCCTCTAAACCTGAAGATATAAAAGAAATGGCTAGGGTCCCCTACGACGCAGCTGTAGGATCGGTGATGTATGCTATGTTATGCACCCGCCCAGACCTTGCTTTTGCCATATCTGTGCTTAGTCGTTTCATGTCCAATCCTGGTTTTGACCATTGGACTGCTATGAAATACTTGTTTCGTTATATTGCTGGTACTAAAAATCTATGTTTACATTACGGCCTGCATGAATCTGTTGATCATTTATATGGCTATGTTGACTCTGATTATGCTAGCAATAAAGATACTCGCAAGTCCACTACTGCCTACTACTTCACGTGGCCAGGCAACTGTGTGTCATGGAAATCTCAGCAACAATCAGTTGTTGCCTTGTCATCAACTGAAGCTGAGTATATGGCAGCCACCGAGGCTGCTAAAGAGGCTATTCGGCTCAAAGGAATTCTAAAAAAAATCCTAAAGAAGCCATTCAAACCCGTAATTCATACGGATAGTCAAAGCGCACTCTACTTGTGCAAAGATCCCATGTACCACGAGCGGACTAAGCATATTGATGTTCGTTTTCATTTTATTCGAAACATGGTTGCTGTTAAAGAACTTGATGTAAAGAAAATAAAAGGCGACATCAACCCAGCTGACTTCGGGACAAAGGTAGTCCCTACTAACAAATTTGAGTTTTGCAGGGATTTTCTCCACCTTGGAGAACCACCTTAGCTCACAGGTAACTTGAGCCGATGATGATACTTGATCTCTTGAGTATTTTAATCCACTATGATACAGCAAGGTTTTAATAGGTCTAATGCTTCGATTAGGAGGGCAAATTGTAATGTCTATTCTAATCGTTAGCATATAGATCTAGGAATATTGGATGGTCTTAGATTTAGATTAATTGGTAGACTTAGACAAATACACTTGTAAATATAATATATACTTAAATATATGCTAAACATATGTTAGAAGTGTAAGTGAACACTTATACTCACATATGTATATAGTATATATGAATGTATGTTATATATATATATATAGATACTATGTATGCTTTTATGTTATTGTGCTTTTTAAGCCCAACAACCCGGCATGCTTTCCACTTACCTGGACCTAGCTCACTTCTGACCTAGAGAGCCTCCAGCTCTTGGACGCCCGTAACGCAACGTTTCATTTGGCTCGTCTATATAAAGGAAAGTGGAGCTAGGGTTGCCTCATTCTTTGACTTCAGCTTCTCAGGTAATCCAAACCCTAGAGAGAGAGAAAGAAGAGGCGACGGAGAGAGAAAGCTAGGGTTTTCCAAACCCGGCTTCGGCGAAGCTCACGGTGGTCCGATCTAGAGCGAATCTCGTACAAAGACTCTAGATCCGAGTTCTAGGAAGAAGAAGAAGGCCTTTGCTCTCTGTTCAGGCGAAGCGTCCCTTCTCTGGTTGAATCCGACGAAGATCTGACTCTGTTCTCCAGATCCAGGGTGTCCTCTTCCTTTGCTTGCTTCGTTCTTGCTTTTCTCTTGCATACTCGTCTTGTATCGCGTATTTCCGTCTTAGTTTGCCTTAGTCTAGATCTAGAGCAACCTGTTCTGTAACCTTGCTTCTTGATTAGTGGATTGAGATCTCAAGCCGATCCGGCTGAGGCTCCGTGAACGTAGGCTCCGGCCGAACCACGTAAAACCGCTTGTTGGTCGCTCGTTTATTTTCTGTTGCGTTTTTCGCTTCTAAACCCCGTTCTTAGCCTTCGATCTGAAAGGTTGAGAACGCTTAGGAATTACATAATTGAATTGATTTTTTTTTCAACTAACGGAACTGTTAAAAAAATATGAATAAGGGCACAGTGTGAAAAAATATACAACCTCAGGGGTACCACATGAAAGGCGTAAAACAACCGGTGACCACGTGAATTAAGCAATATCTCGGGTATCTCGTGAAATTTCCAAAACAATGGCTCACCACAGGTCTCCGGTTCGAACCCCGGAATGATCGTTCTTTATTTACCAATTCAAGATTTGATACATCCAAAAATTAAGCTAGTGAGTCCTGTCCGGACGAGTCTAAATAGCTACGGGTGTCACTATATACACCGCAAATCCGGATTAAGAATTTGCACGTCCGGGATTTGCGGTGTATATAGCCGAAACGATAGCTACGGAGTAATGTGTTGTTCAGCTAACAAAAATTAAATAATGTCAAAGACACTCAAAAGATCGACTCAACAATCTCTCAAATATCATTCAAACTAAGCTCTTAAGTGGCTAAAACACTAGCAGATCGAGGAGTAAAAATAATCAATCGTCACCTTCTAATACATCTCAATATTCTTCTGTTATCTTATACTCCGTATGAACCATGTGACAAATAGTAAAATCCTTCATTTTCCGGATTGATATTGGTAGGGATGACCAATTTCTCGTAAAAGGAATTAATAGTACGGAGTTTTTACTATGGTTTTCAAAACCATCATACTTCATGTCATCGTAGAACATCCAAAACTACGACTTCTGACCTTCCTCCTATCAAATCGGCTTAACCTGCAAATTCATTTTCTAGCAACATGGACCATCTCACGAATCAACTCAAATCACAATGGTTGTGATTTCTCATCTCTACCAGTATATAAAAGCATATCTACCTGGAATTCTCTTTCTAACCACACGGATAGGACAATCTCATCTCATTGTTTCTAAAGTCATTGCAGTCGAGAAGCTCCATGGTTTCTAAAGTTGTGGCAGTCAAGGAGCTCCATATGGTTTCTAATTAAAGTCGTGGCCATATACATCTCCTAGGCTATAAGGTTGAACCTTCCTACTTCTCTACTTCCTCTGTTCGCTAAAATTTATCGTTTTAGCCTCGGACACAATTTTTAAGGAATTTCTTTAACACCCAAATTGCCCCTAGTCACCTCTTAATTGGTTTCAAATTATTACTCTTCCCAAAATAAAGTACAATCATAATTAAAACTAAACTTGTAGCCAAAATTTAATTTTGATAAGACAAATTCAAAATAAGTAAGGCTAATTTGGGAATTAATTGGATATAATGTCTACAACGACATGTTTTTTTGAACAAAATAAAAAACTCTAAAATGACAAATTTTGGCGAACGGATAGAGTATTGCAATGTGAATGAAATTTATCTGGGCATGCCCATTCTCATTAGTGGGCCGAGCCGAGCAGAATCAAAAGTAACTGAAAAAATCCAAAACATGCCCAAAATAGAAAATACCTAATTCAAACCCTTCCTAATACCAAAATGCATAGAATCAAATCAAGATCACACGAGTGTAAACTGTAAAGACCCATCACTAACACATTTTACACAACTACATAAGCATTAACCAGTTGATAGAAACCCAAAAGAGAACGTACAACATAACCATCTTGTCCAGCAGCTTACATTCCCGCAAAATTACATAACGCAACCGCAAAGCAAAGCGAGCTAGGCAACTACATAACAACAATACAATAACTAAATTAACAAAAGCAGCTAAATCTACGCTACAATATACATATATATTCAGTCAATTGCCCATCTTGTCCAGCTTCTTGGCGATCTTCCAGCACGCATGAGCGTTGACACACGCATTTTCAATCTGTTGATAGGTAAGCGTTTTGGCCTCCCAATCACTCCCCGCGACGGTCTTGATAGGTTTCTTGATCTTCAGCCCCGCCACCACACTCGCCAGCTCCTTCATCCCAGGCCTCCAGCTCCCAGGCCTCCGCGACAACCGCAACATGCGCTGCTCCTCCGCCGCGACCTCCCCGATGTCGCAGTGCCTCCGGATGACGAGGTCGTAGTCCTCGTTCAGCCGCGCCACGGTGTCCTTCACGTCGAGGCCGTAGAACACGTACCTCGTGTTGCGGAGGAGCTTCCTGAGGGATTTCGGGAGGTTGTCGATGTGGGATAGCTGGATGATGATGCATTTGTAGCCCACGCAGAGGTGGAGAGTGGCCGTCGAGCCGCCTAGAGAGGCCACCGAGGTGTCGAGGCCCACGAGTATGTCGTGCTTGTGTGGCGGGTAGTCCACTGAGAGCTCGCGGATCCAGCCGGTGACGGTTTGGGCGTCGGACGCCACCGTTGCGCGTACGAATTTGAGGCCAATTTCGATGTATTGCTCGGAGTCGTAGTTGTCCTCCATTTTCAAGGGTAATGTGTATCAGTGAATGTGTAAAGGTCGGTGGTTGTTGGATGTGTGTATTATTTAGAAGTCCAGATGTAGATAGAATGGGGGAGATGAAGAGACTCATTGTTTTGTAATTGATCGAGGTGATTAATTTGCCTCCAGCAGGTATATGAAACGCTTCATCTTCTGCCAAACAAAAATTAGCTTCACATGAACATAAAAAGTGTTAGTGTATTTCGCCAACAACATTCATCTCCTGTTTGAATTGTTGCTCTAAATGTTAATCTAGCTTTGATTAAAATCCAGATGAAAATTTTACTTTTATGAATAGATTATAAGAGTTTTTTTTTTTTCGCATAACAAATTAAATAAAGTTTTATGGAGCTATTTGTCGAAAAGTTTTACCACACCGATTTGAAAATTTCCAACAAACGTATGTCAAATAGGCCAATCTGGTTGTTACATCCAAAAAGCTAGTGAGTGCTATCCAACTAATATAAAAAAAAAGTGAAAGACTTAAAAGATATCTCCCAAATCCATCCAAAATATAAGCTACTAGGTAGAAGGCCGTGCGATGCACGGCTTAATATGTGGTTTTTCCTCGTCAACTACCATAAGAGAAGCTCCGTTGGTGTCTCTGATCACAGCTGCTTTGTGTGCGTCAGATTCCTTTGGTCCAAGCTGCCTTGTGTGCTCTGAAGCTCCAGCCTGCAAAAGCCAACAAGAGTTGTGAAATCTCTCTTCGGAACACAGGCAGCACTCAACAAACAGAACACTCTTTAGGTAAATTAAGGTCATACCTCCATGTAACTCCCAAGCACCACCGGTGTTGGATGCAGAGATGGCAATCTGATCCCGAGAAAAAACAAAAAATGAACAACTTGTCAAAATTCCGGTGCACTCGTGCAAATTATATGATCATAGAGTCTTAGTTGTTACCTGAACATCGGAGACAAGAGATCCAGCAAGGACACCAGACAAGTTTTCCAACCGGCTAATGTAGTTTTGCAAGCATCATTGTCATCATGTACCTAAACCAAAGCTACAAAAGAGCAAATCAGATGCAAAAATAAAGGAACCTGATTCACAATTTGATTTATGCAGATCAAGCAATAGACGAATTGGGCCTCATCCCTTTCGACAATGGTGAACTTTGACTTGGATGATCATGGAGCGAGGTTCAAGAAACATACCCTAATCTGTCTTCGTACTACCATTTGCCAAAAAACCGCTGCATCCTCTCATATTAATGATTCGGTGTCTTGATTTTCCAACTTCTGCATATCCTCCGGGGAGAGTATCTTGATCACTTGATGTACCACACATTGTTCACGAATGACCTGCACAGAGAAGTCGAAGCAAGATATAATTTTGTAGGGCAAATATGAACTAAATGGAGAGGAAATTTAATGATCATGAGGACTTACTCCCAAAATCAGAAACGAATTAAAAGTGATCAAAGAAGGACTTTCCTGATAGATTGGTGGCCACCAACAGAACAACAAAAAAAACCTAAAATTTGGAATTCATTACTTCAACAAATAAGGGATAATTCCAACGATCACTCAAAATAACCCGTGGGCACTCCCAAAAATCTCAGTCACACAAATCTTCACAAAGAGTGAGGAGTTTTGGGCATCTGATACAGCGCAACTACTTCCAATTATTCCCACACATAACCTATTGGACACATCAAGCTCAGGTATGATAAGGACAAAGAAATTTCATAGCTCACACTCTAAATATGCGAGAAAACTTAGGACTTCCCCACAACCAAGGTTAGCGAACCCTATAATAAACTCAACCGACGAGGGTTAAACCTCTGAACTTCCAATCAAACATTTTGAGTGAATAATATACACAAAGAAATGTATAATTTCATAATATAAGCTCCAGCCTTGACCTATCTAATATTCCAGTCAAGATGCTAGCTGAGAACTCTGAAATTTGAAGATACATTTTAAAGTGAATCATATACACAAGGAAAACTAAATCTTTGATAAAATAGAGATGAAAACGAGTGGCAAGAGATCAAAGGAGGTTACCTGGTTGACAAAGGAGGCAAAATTGGAGAGCGGGAAGTAGATGGGGTGGCCGAGAACGGGGACAATACACGCAACTTTCTTGTGAAACATATCCTGCAAAATCAAAACCCTTAAAAACCAGAAATGGCCTCGAATTCTGAAATTCGAACACTTAATTTTTTTAAACGGAATCATATACACAGTAGAGATTAGAACAATTCAAGTTGTAAACAACAAATGCAATTGCAAATGTAACAGAAGGGCTGAGATTAGGGAAGAAATCTAACCTCAACTTGATAAACCAATTAATCATAGGGAACAACCGAGGCAAAAGGAATCGAGCAAATTCATCGGGGGGACAGTCTTGTTTGTCAAAATTCACAAGAAACCATTCATGTAACCAAGCAGGAGAACATTCTTGAATGAAGATGCTCCAATCTCAAGTCTGTCAAAGCAAGCCAGAGGACCTGTTTCACAAAATTCATCACATGTTCAGTGGAGTCTAAAGGAATATACTTCTAGTATTAACAATTGTGTAATGCTAAAATCCACATATTGGACAAAAGGCCAAGTATTGTAAAATGAATAAGAAACCATTGAAAATCCTCGTTGATGAATAACAAGATTCCAGCTAGCTGGTTGAAGGGAGAAATGTTTCAAAAGGCAGTCACTGAAGGTATTGTTTTTGTGGCATATCAATTATCACTACCCCCTTTTGAATAAACAAAAAAACAATTATTGAACCCTTCAAAGGAAAAAAGGGCAAGAGAAGGCATACATTAAATGAAAGGTTAATGCAAGGTTAATTAGCATTAAATGAAAGATCCAGCACATTAAATGGAAGGTTGATCAGCATTAAGTCTGGAATGAAACTGTGGAAAGCAGATCTCCCACTGGGAGAAAATGCATGAAAAGAATTGGATGAGGGAATTCTAAGTGTAAAGATACAGAAAACAAAGCAAATCGGTGAGCAATGGATAAGCCATGTTACATGTTGCAATAGGGAAAATGATCCTCGTCCCTTCATTTAGTGATCGACAACAAACCCAAACATGTATGCAACAAGACAATAACCATTCGTCAGCTTGGAGAACACACTGACTTCCTAATTGTTCTCAAATTTAAGCAATGTATCCAGGAAAAAGAAAAGCCCAAACATTAAGGAAGATGAAGGTACCATGCCTAAAAGATAAAAAAAAAAACTAACAAGTAACAACAAAACAAACATGAGGAATTTTAAGATAGGGCGAAATGGAAACTAATGAATGAATAGAAGGGAATGGATGAAAAATTAATGTGAAAAAGGGGTGCAGTGCAGGGCTGTGACCAAGCTAAATTTTTTTTCAAAAGGATTAAACAGTTAATACCCAACTGTAAAAAAAAAAGCAAAAAAAAAGAATTCATGTATGCCAAGTCATCCATTTACAAAGCAAAATAAAATGAGCAATTAAAACTAAGTTACATCTAAGGGTGCATGAATGAAAGAGAAATTTCAGTCCCAAATATAGGTGGAAAATCAGGAATATGGTTGAAAACTACATGCCAATATTCAGAGAATTATATTCGAAACTAATTTTTTAGAACATTAAAAAAACATAAATGTCATTCAGAATCAACCAAAGCAGGGATTTAGAGTGTTGTGGGCACGTATGAGTCAAGTGGAGTGCAGTCAAGACAAAATCAAGGGCAATACACGTCCAGAAATCCACCTATAAACAAAGGATTAGCCAGATTATTCACAACCTACGATCTAGATCAATAGAAGCATCAAAGACATACTAAAAGTCACTTGCATATCAGCCTCCATCAACTCATTAGGCAATGCAAAATAGACTCTGATTGCAACCTTTCTACATCTGATAATTAAAAGAATAATATCATGTTTATTGCTGACTGAATCAATGATAGATCATTGCCCAATTCACTCAATTCAAACCCAGAACAGAAAACCCTGAAATAAGATTGAAAACTTGTAAGACAATTAATCAGAATTTGTACAGCCTACGAAAAGGAGGGCGATTTTGAGATATGAAACCCTAATCTGAATAAAACGAAATTGAATTAAGGAAGCAAGTGCAACTAAATCACAACTAATACAGACAATTAGGGTTAAAGTCTAACTTCAATTGGGAGTAAACAAAGCATCATCCTATATTCCTATATGAAAACATAAGCAACTCATCTAGATTATTAAAAGCTTTAATCTTAATCATTCAACTAAATTGAAGCAAGAACCAATCCACAAAAGCAAAAGTTTTTTTCCTCTCTAATTACATAGAAGAGGAATTAAAAAATAACCTTCCACTTCAACACGGTGGATTTTTCTTGTGTTCTTACCCGTGAAACAAATCGATAAATGTTAGACAAGGAATTTGGATATACGACTGCTGTTTTAAGGGAAAGAAAAGGGGAAAGGGGTAAAAGAAAGAACAAGAGCAAACAATTGACCCTAAAGCTCTTATCCATTTTTCCCTGAGCATCCTCTATCTCCATTTGAGGCTGCCAACAACTTTGCCTCATGTCATAGGCTCCAAACACTCAAACTTACACCTCTAACAAGACAAATTCGCACCATCCCTCTCCCCAAATGCCCTCTAATCTCCATGACCCTCTTTTTCCATTCCCTAAGGCCATGTTGACACCATAATGGAAATAATGTTAATCTTAATACATGATGCAATTTTCATCAAAGTTGAGGAAATTCTGGCTTCAGAACCATTACCATACTCAACTTGCTTTGCTCTAGACTGAAATCCCAGGCAATGTAGGAAATCACAGATTCCACATTCAACACCACCTGGAGACAGAGTTCATAAAAGTTTATCAGGATTATATCATAAGAAGCTAGTAATTCGCCTAAATGCCTAATCAATGTAAAAGAATCACAAACAGAGATCAATTTAGAAATTCAATTTCAACCAACTTAATTCCATGAGAAGTAAATGGCTATCTTTTAGGATGAAGTCTTGGTGCGAGAATATATGATATCTCAGGGTAAATTACACAGAACCACCATACTATAGGCAACTTTACACAATACCACTTGCTATAAAAAAAATTGTATTTAACAGCTGCCCTTGTTAGCAATTAATACACATATTTTGACCTAATAAAAAAAATAAAAAGAAGAAATACCCCCTAACTTATACAAGAACAAATAAATACTAATATATATTTTTCCAGAAGTGCGGCTCTTTGGCTGCTTTTATATTAGTTGAATATAGCCCCCACATCATTTTTTGGAGCATTTTCACTAAATTCAGGTATTTTTGACAAATTGCAGAGTTCATTTTTATCTTACTCATATCATATCTGAATCTTTTGGAAGCACCCACTCAATTTGTTTGGGGTAAGGTTGCGTGCTTTATGTGAGTGGTAGTTTTTTTTTTGTGTGTAGTACTTTACGACATCTTCTGAACAGCCAAGATCCTATCCTGTTACTCTTTGCGTCGCCCAATCTCTTTCAATATGTTTTTCTTTTTCTTTTTCTTTTCATTAGTTCTGTCTACTTTTCGATGACCCAGCTTGAAGCTAAACTCGGATGTGAACAAGGATAAGAAAAACATATATTTTGACTCGACTCTTGTACATATAAAAAGAGAAAGAAAGGGATCAGAAGATCAACCAACAAAAATAATGGCAGCATCTTTAAAATTTCATTACAAGAAAGAAGGTTATTGAGAAGATAAATCCTTTTTTACTAAAATCTTTATGTTGTTCATACCTCATGGATAAAAGGTAAAACCCGTCATATTCTGTTGTAGAATTGCAATTTCTTGGAAAACAGTTATTTTAATAAAGATGAAGTTAATCCATATAGTGCTTGAACCTCAATTCACCCCTCCCCTCTCTTAAGGTCCTTTGAGGTACCACTACCAACAGGCCCAACATCCTCTCACACGAAGAATCACTAAATAAGACGTAGAAATTGCTATTAAGAAGACATAATACATCACAAACCTCGTAATTTTTTCCAGCTGGGATGTTCATTTCCTTATAGTCACCATCACCCCTAAACAAAAGCATTTTGATGTAAGTTAGTGTGCTTTAAAGGCTCAATTATTTGTTTTTTGGATTCATGAATTAAGAAAAGCAAAGCCCTGCAATGTCAGTGAAACTAAAAGGAATATTCCCATATAGATTACCAATAAAATCTACCACATAAATGCTTGGAACGTTTGATATGATGAAGAGAATAGACGGGTCAGGTAAAAAAAAATTATTCAAATACCCATGATCTAACTTCTAAGAACAAAACTCATTTATTCTTTAACATATTGATATGAGGATATAAATAGCAGTAAATATGAAGCCAATGATGTGGGGTACCTGCAGGGACAGAAACCAGCATGTTGTTGTCAACCCTGAGAATTTTCAGGTTTTTCAAGTCACCGAGCTCTGGGGACAAAAGAGAGAGCCTGTTATTATCAAGATGAAGCTTCTCCAAAAGTGGGAGTTTAGTCACCTCCACTGGCAACACCTGTAGATTTGCAAGAAATAAGCATTCTAATGCTTAATTATTCAAAACCATAACCTCATATCGATGGGCAAAGTAGAAATTGCAGAAATTTTGGCCATGTCAATAGAAAACTTTTTGTTAATCACGGACTACTGTTTGCGTCTGCTACTCTGCTATACTAATTCGCAAATAATGCCATTGGAAGCAGTTTCACGGCACTGAGGCTTTCTCCCATCAAAGAGATTAACTATGCTAATTGCAAACAGAACAACATTATTGACTGAGAGCTGGCTCTTTGAAGGAAAAATTGCTCAATGCTGCATTTCAATATCCAATTTTTAGACAATGTTAGGTTACAAAACAAAGAAGATTGGCTGACAACTTCTACTTTCACAGTTTCACTACTCCTAAATGTCCATAAAACGAACCAAAAGAATGAGAAGATATTGATAACAAATCCTGCCTATTAGCAATCCGACTACAGAAACTTGCAATGCAAACAGTATCAACAGAAAAGTAGCTTAAATTCGATCAACAATAATTAAAACCAAAGGAAATAATGAAAAGAAATTGGAAGTTGCAGTTATGTTACAAAATTGAAGCAAAACTTGCAATGCAAACAGTATCAACAGAAAAGTAGCTTAAATTCGATCAACAATAATTAAAACCAAAGGAAATAATTAAAAGAAATTGGAAGTTGCAGTTATGTTACAAAATTGAAGCAAAACTGAGAGAAATAAAGAATTCAAGTTAGAAATTATTGGTATAAGATTAGGAACTTACATTGGTGATGCTCAGGGGGTGAAAACTGCACAAAGGGAGGAACACAATCTGTCAGTGGCAATGGATAGAAGAACAAAGAAGTCGAAACCGAATTGAGGGATAACCTCACCGGAGATAGCAGGAGTTATCACAGATTAGGACCACAAATTTAAATCCTAATTCCGAAACCCTAATTCCTATATCCTAAGAACCCTAGCTAATTGAAGAGAATAAAGTATGGATAAGAGGCTAACAAAATTGGAGGTATTCATTCAATCAAATGTATTAAAAAGAAGAGGACGAGGAGTGTAGGGGAAAGGCGGTGAAAGATGGGGTCGAATGACTCGAATCTAACGATGCTATTATAGTAATAATTTTGATCAATAGTTTAGAAAACAAAACCTAAAGGCCTTGATTCTCCATTTTAAGGCCATAACCCTGATCTATTAAATAACATTTATTATCTATTATAATAACAAACCAGTTGGGGCAAAAACCAAACCTAATCTAACAGCAAGAGGAATTTTCGATCATCTTCCCTCTGAGATTAACAGCCGCAGTTCCAATAACACTAAAATCAGGACATGAGAAGAAAGATTGGATGCAAAATCGATTCCAAAACAGAAAAATCGAATTCCCTAATAAACCTAATCCAATTCATTGAAGCAAGAAACAAATTTTAAAAGGGGAAAAAATATTAGGTCGAATTCGCACCTGCCCAGCCTGAAATCGATCAGAGACCACAGCGAAGAGAGAGGGTCCGAAGGAACCTGGCTGGTCCGTGCACACTTCCGACCGAGACTGCGGTGCTCCGACAGTGAGGGCGTTGCAACTGGATTAATTAACCAGAAAGAAGAGACGACGAGGAGGGCAAACACATACGATTCGAAGGAGAGATCAAATTGTCGGAGGAAGAGGCGGTGATGGCGGCGAGTGGTGCACGACCTTGTACGAATTCGGTGAAGTCCTTTGGTCGGCGAGTCGACTGTGAAAAAGGGTCGTTAGCAAGAGAGGGAGGGGAGATGTATCTGGATGAAGAGGAAGGTGATAGGCAAAAGCGATTCAAAGGCGGTGAAGAGAGCCTTCACCCGAAGCAGGAGGTGGAAGAAAGAGGTAGACGTACAGACACCTGTAATCTGAAAGCGAAAATCAGCCGTAGATAACTTTTAACTCCAACGGTCAGGATTAACTTCTCTAATACTATCTACAATGGTTTTGTCTATAAATTCTATAATGTATATTTTTGGTAAAAATACACCTTATTTTTTGGCATTTGTTCTAATAGTCAAATGTGTATTTTTTACACAATTCAATTACAATTAATTTTAAAAAAAAATCATTAAAAAATACACTAATAAAATTATCTTGCTTTTTAAAAAAGTTTTTGCACATCGAGAGATGATATGCTCAAATTTACACATTACATGCTCAAATGTGCACATTTGCACACCCCAAAAGCAACCAATAGAGCTAAAAAGTGTCTAAAAAAATACACATTGAGTCATTTACACATAACCATTGGAGTTAGTCTAAGTAGCTAAAACACCAGCGGAGGAGTAAAAAAAAATCAATCATCACCTTCAAATACATCTCCATATAAGAATAAATGGAAGACCGCATTGAGAAGCCAAGCCTTACAAACAGCCATTTTAATAGCCATCAGTTCGGTCTTATTGAGTGATATCCCTTTCATTGTTAACTAGCCGTTAGATGTTAGTTAATTGTGTTTAGCTAGCTAATCTTTCAGTTATTATCTTTTCCTCCGCACTGCGTTTTGCATCTTCAAATTTGTAAAGGGTATATAAGCCCTGTTTTTCTGTTTTCTTGAACTAAGAGTATGAGAGAGGAATGAAATTCAGCTCGACTGCTAGAGGAAAACACTAGAGAAAGTTTGCCTAATTTGATCCTCCATCTTCATTACATGTTTGTTTGATTTCTTACATATTCTCTGCACAAATCTGGCTTGTGTGAAGCTATTGCTGTCATCAAAATCTTTCTTTTACAGGTCTCAATACAGTCCAAAGTCATATCCAACAACGACGACACCATGCCCTAAGAAATCATGCCATCATCTATTTCTAACCACATGAACCATCATTGTTTCTATATTCAGGACAGTTGAGGAGCTCCATGGTTTTTAAAGTCGTGGCCATATAAATCTTCTGGTTGTGTATTATAGGCGATGAGTATCAATATTTATGTATGAGTCATCACAGTGGGCAACTATTGCTAAATTTGAAGTCATTTGGGTAGTATTGTGATACAAAAAGATTAAACAAGTCTTGTATATATAGGTCGATCAACTAACTTTTTATAGCAATCCCCTTCAATCTTTATCCTTGAAGCCCCAGTCGCCTTATACGATTTGACATCAAGTCGCAAGGCGAAGGCCTCTGCCTTAATAGGGTAGCTCGCCTTGCAGAGATTCGCACCACAACCTACCATAAACCCGTTTTGATTTCTGTTAATACCGCATGTCGACACACCAGACGGAGAGCGGAGCCATCAAAATTCAGTTTAAGCCAACCCTCTAGAGTCTAGAGCCTTCTGCCATCTAACGTTTTTCCTCCTACACTGGGCATAGCACTCTTTTTTCTAACTCTTTTTTTTATAAAGAAAAAAAATCCCCTAAGGAGGTCAACAGCATCCAATTAATAACCGTTAGATAGTCCCCTTCCAAGTCGATGTTGTCTAGTTACATCCCTAGCTTCACATTCAATTCCATCAACTTGGATCTCTAATTCAGCAACCCTGCCTAATACCAAACTGTATAGAATCAGATCAATGATACCCCTTGACACGATCACAACACGAGTGTAAAGATCCATACACAACAACATTTCACAATCGATAGAAGAAATTAAACCCCTAAAATGTAACCACGAAACCGATCGAAAAAGCGAACAACATAACCATAGCGCGCACTAATACGATTAGAAATCCCAATTACATATTCGATCATTCGTCCTCCTTGTCCAGCTTCTTTGCGATCTTCCAACGCGCATGAGCTTGGACACACGCATATTCAATATGTTCATCGGTAAGCGTTTTGTCCTCCCAATCCAACCACGCGACGGCCTTGTTGCTAGGCTTCTTGATCTTCAGCCCCGCCACCACACTCGCCAGCTCATTAATTACCGGCAGCCGCGACAACGGCAACTTGAGCTGCTCCTACGCCGCGACCTCCCCGATGTCGCGGTGCCTCCGGATGACTAGGTCGTAGTCTTCGTTCAACCCCGCCACGGACGTCGAGCCCGCAGAACACGTACCTCGTGTTGCGGAGGAGCTTCTTGAGGGATTTCGGGACGTTGGCGATGTGGGATAGCTGGACGATGAGGCATTTGTAGCCCACGCAGAGGTGGAGAGTGGCCGCCGTGCCGTCGAGAGTGGCGAGCGAGGTGTCGACGCCCACGAGTATGTCTTGGTTGTGTGGCGCGTAGTCCGCTGAGAGCTCGTGGATCCAGGCGTTGACGGTGTGGGCGTCGGACGCCACCGTTGCGCGTTGAGGCCGATTTCGATGTAGTGCTCGGAGTCGTAGTTGTCCTCCATTTTCAAGGGTAATGTAATACGAGTAATTGTGTATGTACGTTTTTGATGAGATCGGCGATGGTTCATGGTTGGATGTGTGTATTTATCAGTCGAGATGTACAGACATGGGGAGACGAAGGGACTCATTGGTTTGTGTAATTAATTACTTAATCGATCGAGGCGTTTTTTTAGGTAGTTGAAGAGTCTAATTGGAATTTGAGGGGATTAATTAATGGGGAGACAATCCACACGGCCAATTTATCGCCAAATACACGGTGACGATTGCGGATCCGAAAACTGTAGTATTTTGGCCGGCCACGGTTCTTAAAACCGTGAGAAAGGAAATGGCGACGGTTTTGAAAACCGTCGCAATAAGTACAGCTAAGGATGCTCAAATCGTGTTAATCTTGAGAAAACCGACTGAAAAATAATGAATAGGAAGCACTAGGTGCCATCATTCTTTCAAAACAGGAAGAATACGGTTTGGGCATCCGTAGCCGCACTTATTGCGACGGTTTTAAAAAACCGTCGCTATATCATTTTTCACGGTTTTGAAGCATACGGTCTGGCGTCCATAACCGCATTTATTGCGACGGTTTTTAAAACCGTCGCCATATCATTTCTCACGGTTTTGGGATCCGTGGCCGGCAAAATTACCACGGTTTTTAGATCCGTGATCGCCACCGTGTGTTTGACGATAAATTGGCCGTGTGATGAGCAAAACTGTTAATTAATCTTGTAGCCGGTATATGAAATGCTTCACCTGCCCGAAGAAAATTAATGAATCGTTGATCGGTTTGTTACATCCAAAAAGCTGGACGAGCCTAAATAGCTAATGAGTGTTGTTCAACTAACATAAATCAAACAATACTCCGTATGTGAGACTCAAAATTGATGGACTCATAGATCTCGATCCTGAATTCCATCTAAAATAAGCTCTTAATTGATTAGGCTGAGCACTAACGGAGGAGTAAAAATAATCAATCGTCACTTTCAAATAAGAACTCACAAACAGCCATTTTAATAGCCATCAGTTCGGTCTCAATACAGTCCAAAGTATCCAACAACGACGAAACCATAACCCAGGAAATCATGCCATCATCTATTTCTTTTTTTATAGGGTGTCACTATATACACCGCAAATCCGGATTAAGGATTTGCACGTCCTTAACAACGTGCTTGCACGTTCTTAAGGACGTGCAAGTCTGGGACTGTGCACGTCCACTATTTAACTCTTGCAAGTCCTTAACAACGTGCAAGCACGTCCTTAAGGACGTGCAATACTTGCACGTTGTCAAGGACGTGCAAACCCTAGTTAGGGTTTTGCGTTTAGGGTTTAGGGTTAGGGTTAGGGTTTAGGTTTTTCGACGGTTTTGTAATGTTAATTGATAAAATTGAAGTATTTAGCTAGTGGATTTGAAGGATTTAGGGTCAAATTAAATAGAAAACAATAATTGTTAAGGTTTTCATTCGGATAATATGCGAATAACGTTATAAGAAACGGAAAAAAAAGGTTTACATTCATAATTTTAATAAAGTTGTGGAATACAATCTAGGAAAATAGTAAAGGGCGGCCGGACTCGGCACGCAAGGCTCGAAATCTCTCAATCTGAGCTTGAAACGGAGCATCCCATCCTTTCACGCTCGGATGATGATGTTCGACCCATTCTGGCGGAGGCGGCGGAAGAGGAGCGTTAGGACGCAACCAGATCTATGGGAACGGAAAATTAGAGTTAGAGTATTGACATATATATGAAAAGCATGAATAGGTAATAAAAAAAGACGTTTGAAGTCGTACCGCGACAAAATGGTCTTGGTTTCCGATGGAGGCTACACCAAGAATTGCTGATTGAGGGTTGTTAGCAGGTGTCGGCGAGATCATGGGGAGACATGTGAACGGATGATGCCAAGCTAGGACGACGAGAGGAATCTGATATACCGTTGCAAACACTAAACCCATAATGGGTAGCTCTATCCACCATCTCCTATCACCATGCACAGCTCCCGCCCATCTCTGGTAGTCGACGAACCGCTGGAATGGGTACCCTCCCGTATAACAACCGGCGTACAGATCGGCGTGATCCTCCAAGTGATTGCATAGTAACGTTTTGAGTTCCGGAAAAGCAGTCTCACCGATCGGTGATGTCAAAGCCGCCAAAGCACGGTAGCCACAATGACCATCTCCAACAGTGTCCCTCACCGTCTCAATATGACCGAGCATGAAGGGATCAACGTTGTTTCGACCCCAGTTGAACCCTCCGAACACATCATCACGTCCACGTCGAGCTGAGGTCGCTTGTGGACGAGGCCGAGCAGCATTTCGAGCAGCACGCGCTTCTTCTCTCTCAAACCTTTCCCTTACCTCCTCGTATGGCAACGGGTTGGTTCTGCAGGCATTCCTCAACCCCCGAGGCCTCCCCTTCCTTCGGACGCTTGCTGATGAGGGTGGGTGCAGCTCATCCTCGCATACATCGTTCGAAGCCGTGTATGAAGATGACAGCTCATACGGCAGTGGGGTGTCGTCGATGTCAGTCCATGACAAATCCATCCAGAACGGGTGGATGTCATCGACGGGTATCGGAGTACCGGAGTTGACGTATGCCTGAATCTCATGGACACAAGGGATCCCGTAACAAACCCTCCAATGTCGGTCCGTGCATACCGGAGGAACCTTTTCGTTCACGACGTCCTGCCACATCCGGTACAGATAATCGAAGAACTTTTTGGAGATTAAAGTCTTTACCTCATCGAAAAGGTTGACTTTATACGCCGCTGTTGGCCATTTGAAGTGGTCGATCTCCAAAGCAGTTTGCAGCTCATGCAGTTGACAATCGTTGACTCTATGGATTGCATCGATCACGATGCGGAAGTCACCAGTCGATGAGTGAAGTGCCTCCTTCAGAACCTTGTGTTGACCCTCAACTCTGTACACATTGAAGTGCATACCACTAAATATTCGATATTATATCATATTGTAATGGGAGATATAAAGTAAGGTTGTACCTGTTTGTCGTACGGGTACCGGAGATATGAAGTAAGGTTGCACGTCCTTAAGGACGTGCAGTTTCGACAAACCCTAAAACCCTAGCCAAACCCTTAAACCCTAGCCCTAGCACGTCTTTAAGGTGTTGTATCAAGTATGAGGATATGGATCTCCAAGGTAGTCGCAAGAGTGTCGATCTACTTCGACAATCTGATTCGATGCTCCTTCACAAATCCTGAGGGAAGTTCCTAACCAAAATATGCAGAAAAACATTATAAACAACATACACAATCTTGTTTCACGTTTTCGTTAACGGGCAACCTTATCATATGAACGTTTTAGTTTTCGTTATCGGGCAACCTTATCATATTAACGTTTTCGTTTTTGATGTTTACGTTCAATATGACTCTGAAGAAATGAGAAGAGTCTACTCAAGATAGAAATAGAAATATAGAGAGATATAAAATCCGTAATATAAAAGTATATATCAAGATAGAAACTGCAAAAGTACATCAATGGCCAGGTGGATGGCGTACAGCATGATCTAAAATCTCCGTCACCTCGTCCACTAGCTGCTCAATGCGAGGGTCGCCAGCCAGGGCCCTCAAATAGCCCTCGACCTCACGAAAGCGGGCTAACAGCGCCGGACGGATGACGGGAGGCTGAGGGAGGCCCACCCATGGGTCCATGCCGATCGGGTGGACGGGCGCCGGCGGGTCGGGATGGGGTGGCGTGGTCGGCAGCACGTACGGCCGGCTCTGCGACGCGTACCAAGGCAAGTAATCTGCAGTGACACCGGCCTGGCAATCCTCGCTGGTGCGCCTGTGCTCGGCCAGCCTATAGAAGCGACCCTCGTCCTGCAGGTCCCGCCACCTGTTGTGGCCCGGGGCAAACACGGCGATGTACCGCGCGTTCTTCAGGGTCGTGTCGCGGCAGACCTGATCTGGCGCGATGACGGCCTGCGGGATCCCCTGGACCCGTCCGAACTGCCGGAGGCACCTATCGGGCATATACGGCTCTTCCTCCCCGCAGAAGGTGATGGTGCCCCGATAGGTGGACTGACGGTACTGGCCGTCGAAGTCCAGATCACGCCCAAAAGGCATCCACCGGACCTACAATTAAACAAATCGGATGTAATTCACAGCTAAGAATTATAAGTGATATAGATAGAGTCTCGAATACATACATCATCGACGGTAAGACGGTCCACCTCGTCCCGCAGCTCTCGGATCTTCTTCAGCTTCGCGTCGTCCTTTATGCGCGGTGGCTGCTTCGGACCGATGAACTTCGCGTAGAAGCGAGGGTCATCCTTCCTAGCCGGGTCGCTGGACAAATCACCTCGGAAGCGAGGGAAGTACGCCCATATCCAAGCCTTGACACAAAAAAGTATGTCGTTAGCATATAATTTAAATATTTGTAAACTAAAACTCTAATTCAACGGTGTCGTACCTGTAGGATCGGCGTGCAACTGTCTATGCCCTTCGCACTTGAGCGGGTAGCCTCGCCTAGGCCCCTGTACAGACATGCGAGGGCACCTGCAGCCCATGCAAGGTTGGCCGTACGTGGGATGTCCCAAATAAGGCCGAATATCCTCCATGGGATCCGGCTCTGCGACTTGTCCACAAACAAAGTCGCGGCGAGAGCGATGGCCATGTACATCCTGTGCAAAAACAGACGCTGTGCAAGGTCATCCTGGGGCTGCCCCCCTCCCACATGCGTGCGCAGCCGAATCTACTCAGGATCAGCCGCGGCCTCTGGGTCATCGGCGGGAGCGGGGTCGACGAGCGGCCCGTGTCTCTGCTGCCACTGGGTAGTAAACCCAGTCACCGGAGGGCCGCCAGCGTGTCTGTACGACTTCAGAGTCGCAGGGGTGAGCTGGTAGTACTCCGCGATGGCGGGGACCAAAGCGCCCGCGGGCAGATGTGACGTACAGGGCTGACCATCAATCGGAAGTCCCATCAGACAGGCAACATCGTGCAGCGTGATGGTCATCTCGCCCCATGGAAAGTGGAAGGAGCTGGTCTCCGGGTGCCAATGCTCCAAAAAGGCCGTGCAGGTGAACTCGTCGACACACTGCCAGTGGAGGGACCTCAGCTGGGGGATGCCGGATGGGAGCAGATCCTGCACCCAGGTCCTCGGGCCCTCAAATATGTAGGGCTCGAAAGGCTGCAAGTGAGTCGCCCGGTGGTGGAACTTCAGCAGCTGCAGCTCCACCGTAGGGTCTCTCCACACCTGGTACGCACGGTGATGCCTGTAAGACACAAGCAGCTCTCCCAGCGGCAATAAAGGGTCGACCTGCACAACCGGTGCGGCAGCCTGCGCAGGGATGGGCTCGGGCTCTACCTGTGGGCCACCCTGGCCCTGAGCCTGCCCCTCCTAACCGTCGTCAGCCTCCTCAACGACGTCAGGGATCACATCATCTGCAGAGCCCAAGGAGATCGCCGCTGGTGTGGCGAAGGTCGAAGGCTCGGGCTCGTGTGTGCCGGACGTAGAAGCCTCTAGCACGGCTGAAGTAGAAGCTGCTGGCGGCACGACTGAAGTAGAAGTCTCCGGAACGGCTGAAGTAGAAGCCTCCGGGATGGTCGGTGGAACACGAGTAGGCGGTCTACCCATGTCGGCCCGTCGCCCACCGACTACGTCGGTAATACAGCTACTCAAAACATCAGCGGGCTCTAAAGAAGGCTGCAACCCTATCATCGCATCGCCCGAACGATCCCAACCTGGCAGACCCTTCCAGAAGCTATCGTGCTCATCGGCCGGGGGAGTCCCCATCGACGGCTGTAAGCGCTCTGCAGACGCAAGTAGATCGTCGACTGTCTGCTCGAGGGGTGCCGTAGACTGTACCTGGCTGACCGCTGCCCGGTCGCCGAACCTAATAGGCCGAAGGGTACCATCACCCCTCATGAGCCTCCCTGCCTGTTATTATGATCCAGTTGAATATTAATGTCTTTTCAGTATATTTTAATGTATTTTAATGCCTTTTGATGTATTTTAATATATTTTCATATGTTTTATTGTCTTTTATTATATTTTAATGTTAATTAAGTATTACAAGTATATTTTAATTTTTTTTATTGTATTCAATAGTAATTTATTTTTATGTATTTGAATATATTTAAATATATTTTAATGTTAATTAAATAATTTTGAAGTATTTTAATATTTTTTATTATCTTTCAATATAAATTTATTTTTATGTATTTGAATATATTTTAATATATTCAAATATATTTTAATGTTAATTAAATTATTTTAAAGTATTTTAATATTTTTTAATGTTTTTTATTATCTTTCAATATAAATTTATTTTTATGTATTTGAATATATTTGAATATATTCAAATATATTTTAATGTTAATTAAATACTTTTGAAGTATTATAATATGTTTTAATGTTTTTTTATTGTCTTTCAATTGTAATTTTTTTCTATGTATTTGAATATATACTATCTATTATATTCTATCAAATTACAACTATATTCTTTTATATCAAACTATATACTATAAAAAAAACATTATAATATATAAATAAATCAAAAAATATATTATCAATCATGAAGACTCCACCTTGATTGTAAGATCTTGAGAACTAACGTGCAGGTGATCTAAATGATGATGAAAGACAAAAAGGCTAGGTTTCAAGGTCTTGAAACCCAGACTAAAATGTTTTGATCACTTATGCATTTATCTAGTTCAATTTATTCTTTTACAGGAAAGAATTCGAGGCCAATCTTTTTGGGCCTAAATTATAATGGGCTCTATATTGGGCTATGAGATGAGACTTGGGCTTTATCTATTTATATTTAAGTTTCTCATCTAACCCATTTTGTATACTAGATACATTATGCATATTCTTTCATGATTTCACTTCTCATACAAGGAAAGAATCGATCTCAAATTGATCATACTTGATCATGAAGAAAGTTGGAAGAACTCTTGGAAGGCACACAAAGGATCCTCTTTTGGAAAGAATTCAAATACTTTGGAGAGGATTTGAATTTCAAACGGTCTCCCTCCAAGAAGCCCTACAAGTGTTCTAACTATAAAAGGACGAAAGCTAAGAAGGATGAAGACACTAAGCAACCACGCAAGCATTCATAGCATCCTAAAGCATTCGTCAAAGTTTCTCTCATATTCTCCGAAATTCTAGTTTGTGATCATTGCTTAAGAGTTGAGAGAAACACTAGCACTTATTGTACAAGTCATTCATTTTACACTTAGAGTTTTTATACTCGATCAAAACACACTTGGTGTGTGTGGTGTGAGCTTTTATTTCACTTGTAAGTTTGAGAGCTAGAATAGAAGCGGTGAGGCTTTGTATAGAGAAAGGGAAGTTTCTCTAGGAAGTTCTAGGCTCAAAGGAAGTGAAATAAGAAGTGTTTGAATCCTACGGATTGAACAATCCTAGGCGGGGACGTAGGCAAGTTGGTGCCGAACCTCGTTAACAATTCGTGTGTTCATCTTCTATATTCCGCATTTACTTTATCGCATTCGATTTCACTTTGTCAAGTTTTGATAGCCTATATCAAGGTCTTGACAAGTTGCAGTAAATTTCTATTGTTGCGAAAATCGTCCATACTCTATTCATCCCCCCCCCCCCCCTTCTAGAGTATTATTCATCGCCTTATAGACTCTTCAATTGGTATCAGAGCTTGGCTCACTGTTTTGATTTAACAATCTTGTGAGTTTTCAGCATGTCTACCATAGGTGATGGAGGTTTTGCTCAAGGAAGGTCAACCAATAGACCTCCACTGTTCTGTGGCAATAACTTTGTCCACTGGAGATCACTGATGCAAATGTTCATCATTAATCAAGACCTTGAGCTATGGGGCCTGGTCAAAAATGGACCACACGTTCCTAAAAAGACTGTCGATGGAAAGCAAGTTGATAAAATTGAGTCTGAGTACGATCAGACTGATCTTGAGAACATTGCTAAGAACTACAAAGCCATGAATCTATTATATTGCGCTCTCGATGCAAATGAGTTTAATCGTGTCTCAGCTTGCAAAAGTGCCAAGGAAATTTGGGATAAACTTTTAGTTACCTATGAGGGCACAAGTCAAGTTAAAGAGAGTAAGATTAATATCTTTCTCAGGCAATACGAACTTTTCAAGATGAATCCTGATGAGACAGTGAAGGAGATGTTCACAAGATTCACTCAAATTGTTAACAACCTCGACTCACTTGGGAAAACCTTCTCTAATCCAGAAAAGGTTCGAAAGGTTCTAAGGAGCCTTCCAAAAACCAAGTGGGGTCCCAAGGTTACTGCAATTGAGGAAGCTCAAGATCTCTCTACACTTCCATTAGATGATCTTCTCGGAAAACTTATCACTCATGAGATGATATTAAACGAGGAAGATGGAGAATTACCCTCAACAACAAAGAACCTTGCTCTCAAAGCAAAGAAAGATCACTCACAATCTGAGAGTGATGAATCAGACGATGAAGATGATCCCTTTGCTCTCATCACAAGAGGATTAGCTCGAATTCTGAAGATGAAAAAGCAATTCTCCAACCGAGAAAATACTGATTCATCTAGATTCAAAAGCAAGTCTCCAAACATGTCAAAGAAGCCAAAAGTGCTAACATGTTTTGAGTGTGGCGAGACAGATCATCTCGTAAAGGAGTGCCCTATGAAGAAAAGAAATAAGTTCAAGAAATATGAACAAAAGAAAAAGGCTATGCTTGCAACCTGGAGTGACTCAGATTCATCATGTGAATCAGACACCGAAAAAGAACAAGCTAATCTCTGTCTTATGGCCGAACACGAAGGATCACAGACTCAAGACCTTGAACAAGTGGTAAGAAATCTAATGTCTAGTCCTCCCGATGTTCTTTCTGAAGTCCTAAGAAATATGATTTCTAGTGAAGATGCTTACAACAGTGAAATCAACATCTTGAAGGAAAAGCTGATAGATCAACAGAAATGCATCAGTGATATGTCGCTGGAAATGAAAAATCTTGAAACATCTCGGACAGCCCTTGACATTAAAGTCAAGACCTTGAGCTCAGAAAATTCTGATCTCAGGCAAAGCCTCTCCTCTCTAAAGAGTCGTAATGAGGATTTAGAGAAAGAGAAGGCAAAGCTATCCGATAAGTGTCAAGACCAGCAGACTTCACTCATTCAATTCACCAGATCTAAAGCTAATCTTGATAAGATGTTGGGTGAACAACAACTCTCTATTAATAGAAGTGGTATTGGATACAATAAGAACTTTCCAAAGAAACCTAGTACCACTTTTGTTAAAGCTAAAGGCTATGGGCGTTCACCTACTTGCTTCCATTGTTGTAAGAAAGGGCATGTTAGAGAAACCTGTCCATATAGGAGAAAGGATCCCTACATCATTAGAAATACATTTCCAGTTCGACTTAATGAACAGATAAAACAAGTTTGGGTTCCTAAAGGGACAAGACTACCCAACATGGTCTATCTTCATTATGAATCTAAAACTATGTATTGGTCTAGCCGAAAAGGTTGATGTTGGTATTGCAGGATATCATCAAGAGCAAAGAGCCAAAATGGATAATGGACAGTGGATGCTCACGACACATGAGTGGAAAGAAATCTCTATTTCAAGATCTTAAGGAACAAGCCACTGGAACAATTACTCTTGGTGATAAAGGGAAGTGCAACATTATTGGTATTGGTAATATTGGAAATTCAGAAAGTTGCATCAAAGATGTTTATCTTGTCGATGGATTAAAGTATAACCTCTTAAGTGTCTCTCAGTTGTGTGACAAAGGAAACAAAGTTGGCTTTGACAAATACAAGTGTGAAGTCAGGAATGAAGAGACTGATGATCTAATTCTCACTGCTCACAGGCACAACAACACTTATGCTGTAAATGCCAATCACATTACAGGAACAAAACTCAAGTGTCTCAAGGCCTTGACAGAAGATCCCAGCCTATGGCATAGAAGCCTAGGTCATGTAAGCATGCACACCCTCAATAAGCTCAAAACAAGAGATCTTGTGAGAGGATTGCCTGATCTAAACTTCAAGAAAGAAGATCTATGCAATGCATGTACAAGAGGCAAACAAACACGCAGTTCCTTCAAACCTAAAAAGGTTGTAAGTTCCTCTCGTCCTCTTGAGTTATTACATATGGACTTGTGTGGACCTATGCGAGTCAAATCTCCAAAGGGCAAACAATACATCCTGATTATTATTGATGATTTCTCTCGTTTTACATGGATCTCATTTTTAAGAGAAAAATCAGAGGCCTTGTTAGAGTTTTCCAAACTTTGCAAAGAGTTGCAGACCTTGAAAAACATACCTATTGTCTCTATTAGGAGTGATCATGGTAGAGAATTTGATCAACTTAAGTTTGATTTGTTCTGTGCTAAATATGGAATTTCACACAACTTTTCAGCACCTAGAACTCCTCAACAAAACGGAGTTGTGGAACGAAAGAACCGCACTTTGGAGGACATGTCTAGAACAATGCTTTTGGAAAATGGTTTGCCAAAAATCTACTGGGCTGAGGCTGTTAATACAGCTAATTACATTTTGAATCGTTGCTTGATTCGTCCCATTTTGAAAAAGACTCCCTATGAACTTTTCAAAGGAAGAAAGCCTAGCATTTCCTATTTCAAACCTTTTGGATGCACTTGCTTTGTCCATAACAATGGCAAAGATAATCTTGGAAAATTTGACGCGCGTAGTGATGAAGGTATCTTCCTTGGTTATTCTACTACTAGCAAAGCTTATAGAGTTTATAACAAGCGCACCAAAATTGTTGAGGAGAGTATCCATGTGGTATTCGACGAAAGCAACAATGGTGTGTTAAGTGAAGGTTTTGCAGATCTTAATCTAAATCATCATGATTCGGATGGAGAAGAAGAGGACAAGGCTGAAAATAAGCAAGACCAAGAAAGAAACATGCAAGAACAAATCCAAGACATCAACGAGCTATCTCAAGACCTTGAGAAGGGACTACAGGATCAGGATTCAGTCATTGAAGAATCCAACACTCAAATTATCTCTCAAGACCTTGATGAGAGGCCTGCTACTAGTTCAAACAATCAGGGTCCAAAGCTACGAAAATTCAAACATGCCTCTTCACACTCAGCTCAAGATATCATATCAGATCCATCCTCTGGGGTACAAACTCGATCTAGATTAAAGAATCTTTGTGCTTTTTATGCTTTTGTTTCTCTTATAGAACCAAAGACCCCAGCTGAAGCACTCAAGGACTCGGATTGGATCACTGCCATGCAAAATGAGCTAAATGAGTTTGAAAGGAACAAGGTATGGACTCTTCAACCCAGACCACAACACCAATCAGTCATAGGAACTAGATGGGTGTTTCGAAATAAACTGGATGAAGCAGGCAAGATCATTCGAAACAAAGCAAGACTTGTTGCTCAAGGATACAATCAAGAAGAAGGTATAGACTACGAGGAGACATTTGCTCCTGTAGCAAGGTTAGAAGCTATACGAATACTACTTGCTTTTGCATCCTTCATGGGGATAAAGCTATTTCAAATGGATGTCAAATGTGCATTCCTAAATGGGTTCTTAGAAGAAGAGGTTTATGTTGCTCAACCACCAGGTTTTGAAAGTGAAGAATTCCCTAATCATGTGTATAAATTGGACAAAGCTCTCTATGGTCTCAAACAAGCCCCAAGAGCTTGGTATGAAAGATTGTCCAAATACCTTCTTGAAAATGGCTTTCAAAGAGGATTGATTGATAAAACCCTCTTCATCAAAACCCGTGGAAATGATCTTTTGATTGTTCAAATATATGTAGACGATATTTTATTTGGTGCTACTAACAATTCCCTTTGCAAAGAGTTTTCTGAAATTATGTGCAGGGAATTCGAAATGAGTCTCATGGGAGAATTAAACTTCTTCCTTGGTTTACAAGTTCATCAAACAAGTAAGGGTATCTTCTTGAATCAAGGGAAATATACCAGGGATCTACTAAAGAAATACAAAATGGAAAAATCAAAGGTAGCAAAGACCCCTATGAGCTCCACTCTCTCTCTTGATCAAGATAAGAATGGTAAGAATGTGAACCAAAAAGAGTACAGAGGTATGATTGGTTCACTCCTATACCTTACTGCTAGTAGACCTGACATAATGTTCAGTGTCTGTATGTGTGCTCGATTCCAAAGTGACCCCAAAGAGTCTCATCTTATTGCTGTAAAAAGGATCTTCAGATACCTAAATGGATCTCAAGACCTTGGGCTATGGTATCCCAAACAAAGTAACTTTCTTTTAAAAGGCTACTCCGATGCAGATTTTGCAGGATACAAAGTTGATAGAAAAAGCACCTCTGGATGCTGCCAACTCCTAGGATCTTCCTTGATAAGTTGGCACTCTAAGAAACAGAATTCAGTAGCCTTATCAACTGCAGAAGCCGAGTACATTGCTGCTGGTGCATGTTGCTCTCAGATTCTTTGGATAGCACAACAACTCAGAGACCTTGGAATTGATCTTAAAGGTATTCCTATCTTGTGTGATAATACTAGTGCTATTTCAATCACTAAAAATCCAGTGCAGCATTCGAGAACCAAGCACATTGATGTGAGACACCATTTTATAAGAGATCATGTGGAGAAAGGTGATGTTTCAATATCCTTCATATCCACTGACTTTCAGTTAGCTGATATTTTTACTAAACCACTCCCTGAAGATCGTTTCAATTTTATTAGATTGGAGTTGGCTATGCTTAATAAGGAAGCACTTTCTTAGGGGGAGCAATTGCTTCTTATATGAAAGTCATGAATTCAAATGAAATCTCAAGACCTTGACTATATAAGGTTTCCGGATGTTCATTCGAATAAAATTATTTTGGATCAAACTCTTGTTAATATCTTATGGATGTTCAATAAGAGTATCTTTTAATGTTTCTGAGTTTATCTTGATATCTTTTACCCCTTTCAAATATTGGTACTCACATATCTTGGTTTCCGTTTTTATTTTTGAAAATCTCTCTATTTTGTGCAAGTGGATGTGACACTTTGGGTTTAGAATTTTCAGAACATCATTACTTACTATTCACTTGAGTAAATGAATCTGTACTTGCCTTTTGAACAAAGAGAGAAACGATTCAATTTCCAGTCTTTTTGCTTTATAATCCCCTCTCTCTCTCTGTTTCATCCACTCCATTTTCACTCCCAGAATCTCTCTCTCTCTCTCGTCAAAAAATCCAAAACTCTCTCTGTTTCTGTAACCAAATGGCGGGATCAAAGCGCTCCTCAGCATCTCCATCTCCAGCCCCCTCTACCAAGAGATACAAGATGCCAGCCAACAAAGGGAAGCAAGTTATGGAGGAATCTGAAGATCACTCCGAGGATTCAAGTGAGAGATCACCATCGCCACCACCTCTGATCAGAAAATCCAAAGGCAAAGCTCCATCATCCACTGCTACTGCCCGTCCTCCTCAGGTACCCTCTAGCATTTCCCCCAATTGGTTTTGTAGTAAAGAGGTTGAGGAGTCCTGGAAACAGGACTTCTGCAACCGTCGCTTATGCTTCTGTGATGCTGTCGATTTCAACCTCCTCCAATCCATGCCCTTGCCTTGCATTTCCCTCCTAAAATCTACCTGCTTCTGGACTTTGCTCAACCCTGGCAATTTCGCTTATCCCCGACTCACCAGACTCTTTTATGCCAATCTTACTGTTCATCGAGTGAACGGAACCCTAACCCTAGTATCCAAGGTCAAGAACAACCGAATCCGACTCTCTCCTGAAAGCCTTGCTCTCATCCTTGACCTTCCAACTGAGATTCCCACAAAAGAATTCCCAAGCCGATTTGAATGTCTCTCTCGAGCACGAGATGAATTCTTTCTAAAATCTCAAGGCCCTGGATCTTCATCCATCCTCAAACCCACTCACACTGCCCTTAACCTTCAAGCCAAGCTCATCTTCACCATTCTGGCTCGCTGTATCTTCCCACGCATCCATTCCAGGGAATTGGTGACCGAGAATCTTCTCGAGATCCTCTTTCTAATCATGAACGGATACAAGCCTGATTTACCCAAACTCATCCTCGACTACATGACCCATGTCTCCACCTCCTCTCGGCCTATGCCTTTACCCTATGCAAACCTTTTGCCCAAAATCTTTGAAGCCTTTGACATCGACACATCAGGAGAAGAAAAGCAAACCTATAGTGGGATTGTTGATGAGGGCTGCCTAGATAGATTGGGCATTGCCAAAAATCTGAGGGGGCAATGGTTTTTGAGGAAGGAAGCAAAGGGAAAACAGGTTGCTGAACCTAATTTAAGTGAGGATAGATTGGCTGCTGTGGAGACTGAGATTCAAGACCTTAGGTTTGATCTGAGTAGGATGTGGTCGGATGTGGTGATTCGCCAAGACCAAACCCATGAGCTCCTCTCTATGGTGAACTGCAAGCTTGATCAGATGATGCTCCTCAATGCTCTCACCTACACTTCTACAGGCTCTATCATGCCTCTGGAGCAAGAAACCTACGATAATGTGCGTGAGAAGACCGGGAATGTCATCCTCAACTGTGAAAATCAAGTGAAGAAACGCCCTATCCTGCGCCCCACACATAGTGAACCCACCATTCTCACAGTCGAGCAATATGGTGTGGTTAAGAAATACAGGGATGTGGAGCGTCAGAAACAACTTGCAGAGATGGAAAGGGACAAGGTCACCAGAGACGCTCTTGCAAGGTGGAGGAAGAAGTGCAGAGATGAGGTTAGAAGGAAATACCTTCCACCCAACAAGCAGTACCCCACCTTTGGTGAATGGGTTGAAGAAGGAGCTGGAATTTGCCCTCCTGAAGATCCTAATGCTCCTGGCGCCCCTGGTACATCCTCTGATGCTGGGCCCTCCTCTGCTAAGAAAGGCAAGAAGGCTCAAAAAGGCAAGAAGAAGAAGGCTGCAGATGGGGATTCTGACTCAAGGCCTTGATCTTTCACTCTCTTTTCTCTACTCTCTGAAAACCCATCTTTTGCTGCTCGTATTTTAAAACCCCTGGTGCTTTGGTTATGTTTTTTGGTTGGTGTTTCAGACATTTTCATCTCTCTGCCCTTTTGTTGGAAGACAAAAAGGGGGAGAATGTTTTGGTTGCCCTGCGTTTTGGCACTAGTTGGTTAAGTGCTTGTCGTTTTTAAAACTTAGATGATCCAAACATTTTATGCCTATATTATAATATGCTTATTTCCTCTTACGATTGCTGGAAATATGTTATGAATATTGACACAGGTTTTGTCTTCCATCAAGGGGGAGATTGAAGACTCCACCTTGATTGTAAGATCTTGAGAACTAACGTGCAGGTGATCTAAAGGATGATGAAAGACAAAAAGGCTGGGTTTCAAGGTCTTGAAACCCAGACTAAAATGTTTTGATCACTTATGCATTTATCTAGTTCAATTTATTCTTTTACAGGAAAGAATTCGAGGCCAATCTTTTTGGGCCTAAATTATAATGGGCTCTATATTGGGCTATGAGATGAGACTTGGGCTTTATCTATTAATATTTAAGTTTCTCATCTAACCTATTTTGTATACTAGATACATTATGCATATTCTTTCATGATTTCACTTCTCATACAAGGAAAGAATCGATCTCAAATTGATCATACTTGATCATGAAGAAAGTTGGAAGAACTCTTGGAAGGCACACAAAGGATCCTCTTTTGGAAAGAATTCAAATACTTTGGAGAGGATTTGAATTTCAAACGGTCTCCCTCCAAGAAGCCCTACAAGTGTTCTAACTATAAAAGGACGAAAGCTAAGAAGGATGAAGACACTAAGCAACCACGCAAGCATTCATAGCATCCTAAAGCATTCGTCAAAGTTTCTCTCATATTCTCCGAAATTCTAGTTTGTGATCATTGCTTAAGAGTTGAGAGAAACACTAGCACTTATTGTACAAGTCATTCATTTTACACTTAGAGTTTTTATACTCGATCAAAACACACTTGGTGTGTGTGGTGTGAGCTTTTATTTCACTTGTAAGTTTGAGAGCTAGAATAGAAGCGGTGAGGCTTTGTATAGAGAAAGGGAAGTTTCTCTAGGAAGTTCTAGGCTCAAAGGAAGTGAAATAAGAAGTGTTTGAATCCTACGGATTGAACAATCCTAGGCGGGGACGTAGGCAAGTTGGTGCCGAACCTCGTTAACAATTCGTGTGTTCATCTTCTATATTCCGCATTTACTTTATCGCATTCGATTTCACTTTGTCAAGTTTTGATAGCCTATATCAAGGTCTTGACAAGTTGCAGTAAATTTCTATTGTTGCGAAAATCGTCCATACTCTATTCATCCCCCCCCCCCCTTCTAGAGTATTATTCATCGCCTTATAGACTCTTCAAATCATATATTCTATAAACTTCTATTATAAAACTATAATATAATCTATCAAATTATATTTTAAAACTCTAAAAATAAATCAAACAAAAAGTAATTCAAATAACATACCGGTGGAGTCGGGATCGGGGACACCTCAATGGTCCGACGCTTCCGCGGCGGTTCGTCCGCCTCCGCCACTGCTCCGCCTCCATCGCCGCCGCCATACGCCGCCCCACCACCACCACCCTCCTCCTCGGCCACTGCTCGGCCTCCTTCGCCGGCGCCAAACGCCGCCCCACCACCACCACCCTCCTCCTCCACCAAAGACGCCAGCACCACCCTCTCCTCAGCCACCGGCTCCACCGCCACCGCCTCCCCCGATGCTCCACCACCCTCCACCTCCATCGCCGTCGCAGCACCACCAACCTCCGTCGCCTCCGTCGCCGCCAGTAGATCAGCCTTCAAAGCCGCCACCGCCGCCTCGAGCTCTCTCTCTCTTTCTGTCTCCATCTCTCTCTCTCTCTCTCTCTCTCTCTCTCTCTCGGTCTCTCTCTCTCTCTGGGTGTCTCTCTCTCTCGGTCTCTCTCTCCGGCCGGCGATCGCTCTCTCTCTCTCTCTCGATCTCTGGTGAATGAAGGACGAAGACGAAGAGGCACGTCCTCTTCATCTTTACTAGACGGGCTTGCACGTCTTTAAGAACGTGCCCTTTTGCACGTCCTTAAGGACGTGCAGCACGTCCCTGAGGACGTGCAAGCACGTTTTTTATAAAAAATAAAAACGTGCTTGCACGTCCGGGTTCGGGTGGCTCTCACCCCCCTTGCACGTCCTTAAAGACGTGGGGATTTGCAGTGTATATAGCCGAAACGTTTTTATATTGGGTAGGTAGGAGTAGGATAAACTAGAATAATTTTCAATTTTGATTGAAAAAAAATAAAGGTAACATATATTCTTCTATTATCTTATTACTTGTATGTAACCATGTGACAAATAGTAAAATCCTTCATTAATTTCTGGATTGATATTAATGACCAATTTCTCGTAAAAGGAATAGTGTTTACTAGGGTTTTCAAAACCATCATGCTAATTCATGTCATGGCAGCACGTCGATCCACAACTGCGATTTCTAACACCTTCCTCCTATCAAAGCGAATTAACCTGCAATTTCATTTTCTAAGAACATATATGGCCCATCTTCCAAATCAGCTCAAATCACAAGCACCATTTCTAAAACTGTGAGAGCTCTTCTCTATATAAAATGTACATGAAAATATGAATCAAAATAGTATAATCAAGCTCTATCAAGCATAAATATGTAAGAAAAATATCAAGAACATTTAGTTTTCTAGAGACAAAATAGAAAAGGGATAATCGGCATTCATAGCCGTCATATTCATTCAAGGCAGCAATCCCCAAAACCCTACCATTGTGGGAGTGAGTGAGTGCATCACCTTATATAAGTCCCCTACAAAGTCATGTGACAAGCACATGGGACAAAGTCTCTTATTACAAACTGAGAGAAATAATGCAAGGAAATGTGCTAAGAACAAGATAGAAAGATGCTGAGCAGAGCTGATGATCTTGAGCTAAGTTGATCAATCAACAAACCCTAAGTTGAATCTTCATAGTGTATCTGCCTGCAATTCCCTTTCTAACCACAAGGACCATCTCATTATCTTCTTGTTTCTAAAGTTGTGGCAGTCGAGGAGCTCCATGCATATATGGTTTCCAAAGTCATGCCCATATAAATCTCCTAGTTGCATATTAGGCTATAAGTACGTATCACAATATTAGTCATCACCGTGGGCATGCAACTATTGCTAAAATTGAAGTCATTTGGGTAGTATTGAGATGCGAAAAAGATTAAAAAATTCTTATATTGAAAGTACGGAAAAATACAAGTTTAGTATATACTCCATCCGTTCTAACATATAAGTCTTTTACTATTCACGTATAATTCTGACTAATAAGTATGATATTATTTAAAAAATTAATATTTTATATAGTTTTTATTATCCTAAAAAAACGTGTGTAAATAGGAAAATACTAGCTTATACTCCATAGTATTTTAGAACGGAGGGAGTATAAGTCAATCAACTATTCCTTTTATTGTCAATTCCTAATTTTATAATAAAATCTTACCGTACTTATTTGACAGGCTACTAACGCACATGTGTCCATCTAAATGACCCTTAATCACCAAGTCCCATCCCACATATTGTACGGTTGTAAATGGGAAGTCATTAGAGTTTTGCTGAGACAGGCACGGAACCAAGGGTGGGCTGAGGGTCCGGTTTGTGAAAAAAATATACAAAATAAAGGAAGAAGGATATCACGTAGTCTTTCCTGTCTCAGTGGTGAAGCAGCCCACTCCGACTTTTGGGGTTCCCAATAGACGTGGGTTCGATACCCCGAGCTACTTATCCAACTTCTTTTTGTTAGGCCCAACCAACTACTACGTATTTCATATACATCACTAGCTTGTTTATATTTTTACCCTTTTCTGTTTTATTTATATTAAAAAACAAGGCTTCCTCTAAAAAAAAAATGCTTGTTCCTCACCTATATTAAAATTAATAACATTTTTATTTTTTTCATACCGTTACAATTTTATTTATTGTGTATAAGGCAAACTCAGCCCACCCGGATTTTAATTCCAGGTTCCGTGTCTGTGCTGAGATATGTAGAAATCAAAAGGGTCTCGTATCAAAAGTACGAGTAAAAGATTCTATATATAGCATATAAGCCCCATCAGATTAAACCGTATATATGTATTTATATGTTGGGTTACTAGCGCACTCAACAAGGACTAGTTCACTCTCAAAAGAAAATCTCGGCCATAATTAATAAACTGATCACATGTTTGAACGACTACCCGTCAATCTCCTAATCAAATCAATAACTCTTGCCTTGACTTAAAATTTTCATTATGCATTCAATTTAATTGGTGTTACAATTATTATTACTATTTTTGTTTGTTTTGGAGGTGAAGTTGGAGACGTACCAACAAATTCAATAAGTTATCAATCCCAACAAAACCCTCTTTGCAATCCTCTTTTGCCTAAAAGACAAACAAGGCCCTATACGTTTTATCTTATCTCCATTGTTTTGTTTTGTTTTGTTTGTTTGTAGTTGTATAGTTCTTCGATTTGCTGATTGGTCAAAGATATATAGTAGGATTATCTTATCATGGATATATAATAGCATGACATGAAACGACATTTCCCTTACAATCGGGTTTCACTATACCATGGCAAACAATTGTAATCGATTTCCAAGTCTTTTTCGGTATATACATAATTGTGTGTTGATTGAGCAATTTAGATAAAATCATTATGTAAAAAATAGATATCTCATAAGATAAAATTTATAGTGCATTAATTACAACATCCTTAATAATCTCTTTTACAAGAGCTAGATTGGCTTATTAGAGCAACTTCGATAGATTCTCTATATTGAGTTTTTGGGGAATATTGTAGTTGTTTTTTTATCTAACAGCTTTATTCATTACATTCTCCAAAATAAAGAATAAGAAGAAAAAATAGAGACCATTCTCTAAATTTGATGAAAACTCTATATATTTTGAAGTAAACACCCTTATGGGAAGCAATTGGAATTTTTTTGATCCGTGGAAGCAATTGGAATTTAGCAAAAAAAAAATCAGAATATAGGATGTATAATTCTCTAGTTTGGATAATGTAACGAGGAAACTGTTGAACATGCTCTTAATTATGCACAACGCTATAACCGACTTATTCACCACACGACAATAACAAGTATGAAAAATATTTAAAAAAAAATAAAAGAAAAAAGTGTATTTCAGTTTTTTTGTTTCATATTTATGAAAAAAACATTGAATAGTAAATATCAAATAAAAACAAACAGAGGGAATATTATGAAATCTAGATAGAAACCATAAGATCCATAAGTCACTCAAGGTCACTAAACATTAATAGTCATGAATGAGGGACACACTAGTTTAATAGTTAGGTGTATATGAGATTGAATGCCATGAAATCTTAGTTATTTAAGTGACATATAAACAAGTTTTTGACTTTTTTTTTTCACTTGAGTGTTAAAGCATTTTATTATGAATAGCACATGCATATTTAAAGTCAAACAAGGTCGATTCAATTGCGTGATGATGATACAATTGTTTAAAGTCAAACGAGGTTTGATGTTTTTTAAGACTTAAAATTAATTTATACTTATTTATTAATTGTTGTACAATCGTGTGATCAGGACTTAATAAAGCCTTTTTTACACTTTTTGATTGTCAAGCTAGTTGATTTAGAGAATGAGTACAGATGAAAATAACTTGTTATGGATACAACTACAAGCTAAGGTTGATTTAAGCTTCAAACCAGATATATGAAGATTTGTTTCTTGCCTTTGTTGCCTCTCTAACTAAGCTTTGGCGCGAATGGCTTGGCCATGCCAACATGACCAACATCAAGTGATCGAAGGAACTCGTGCGTAGCTTTCGTGTTAACGACTTTTCGAAGTATTGTTTTAACATCTATGTACATAGTGATTTATAATTTGTGTCGCTTAAATTAAATGAGATTTATTCATTCTCATTAAACTTATTAATTTCTGTCCATTACCAAAAAAAAAACATATACTTTCATTCAGAAATAAATATCGTTTGACAGCTTTTTGACATATTTTTTTAAATAATTAAAAATTATATAAAATATTAGATTTTAAAAACAATTAAATAATTTTAAACCTATAAAGAATAAGTATAAAATTATATAAAAATAATTAATTATAAAAGTTGATATTTTATATAATTTTTAGATTTTTACAAAATGTGTCAAAAACATAAAAGACATCTATTCAGGAATAGATGGAGTATTATTATTATTATATTAGTAGTTTTGTTGTCAATGTGTAATTATAGCTAATTGAAAGAAGGCAAGGTCAGCAAAAATCTATAATTGTGGTCTCCATTAATAATGTTAAAGCTATGAGACCATATAATCAAATATGTAAGTTAGTTTGAAAGATTGGTTGAAAATTATATTAAAAAATCAAGAAATTATTTCCACAAGTATCAATGATTCTAGCTACATCTAATTAAACTATATATTATGAATGAAAAAATAAGTATAAAATAAAAACCAATAGTACATGGCATGTGGCTCGATAATGCCAGCATCTCAACAACCTTCCTCAAATTGTGAACTCACTCTTAATTAGAAATCCTGTGAGCCCTGTCGAAATGTGGTGGGTATCATATATTGATACTAAATAAATCAATTAAATAACATACGGGGTATAAGATTTATAGGGCTACTCATCTCCTCCTCATCATCACCATCATAATTTTATATTGTATTATTGTGTAAAATATTGTATTGTATTATGAGTTAATAATGATTTATAAAGAATCCAGATTTAAGGGATAGCGCCCTGTTGCAAAGCAAACTCCAACTTTATAAATCAACTTGACCCCTAAAAAAACGTCCCCAAATACATTCAAGATTCCTAGCTAGTCCCATTTGATGGTCCTTTCGATGGATTATAAAATTATTTTAGATTTAAATAAACATTAAAAAAAATTAGATTAAATAAACATATTGATATGTTTATAAATTTTTATTACGAAAATTCATGTTTTAAAAAATAATAAAAATTATTTTTATAAGATAATCGATATTATAATTATCTATACTTTTAAAATATGTTTTTTTCATAATAAAATTTTATAAGCATATCAATATAAGGGTATAGAATCTAAAAATATATTTAAATTTTTTTTCAATGTTTTTTTATACCTGAAATCATTTTGTGATACACCGTGTGAGAATGTCAATTGTGTATTTTCCCATTGATGAATAAAGGTATAAATATACAATATATGAATCTTATCTAGAAGGAAATGATAAGAAAGAATAATTGTGATTACATAAAGATAGATAAAAATCGTGGTGAATCTAATATATACGGTTAATTAATACCCCCAGCAGGCTGGCACAGGCGAACTTGAAGCTTGGATCGAAGTTCATAGAAGCGAGTTGTGTCGAGTGGTGAAAATGTTGGCTTGTTGGTCAACAGAGAAGACGTGTCGGATGACCAAATTGCCATCTTCAGCCTATTCACGGACAAAGAAGTAATCCAGCTTGATGTGTTTGGAATTTGGAGCGAGGACCGACCACAAGATTAATGGTCATGAATGTAGCTCACAAATTGTCACAAAGGACCACAGGGGGCGACTAATGTGGGCGGCATAGGTCAGCGAGCAGATGTTGAATCCATAGAAGCTCAGTCGTGGTGTATGCAAGTGCCATGTGCTCTGCTTTTGTGCTGGAGCGAGCGACAACTTGTTGCTTGCAGGACGTCCAATTGATAAGATTAGGACCATGATATATGGCAAGGCCATTTTGAGAGCGCATATCATAGGGGTCGGAAGCCCAACCAACATTAGAGAATGCAACTAGTCGTGAGTCTGAAGCATGGCGGAGATGAAGACCCAAATCAAGTGTACCTTTGAGGTATCGGAGTATGTGTTTGATTGCATCTCAATGAGCCTCTGTGGGACTGTGCATTAACTGGTAGACTTTATTCACATCATACGTTATCTCAGGGCGTGTGATCGTGACATACTAAAGGGCCTTAACAGTCTAACAGTATAACGTAGGTTTAGAAAAAAGTGGTGCCCTAGCGGAGGAGTCGAGAAGAGGGATCGGTTGGTAAGCCAATGGGCTTGGAGTTGACCATTTTGGCTCGCTGAAAAACATCTTGAATACGACCAAACAAAAGGAAAAAGAAAAACATCTTGAATGTATTTGCCCTAAGTAAGGAGAAGATCAGAGGAGTCGCGGAGAACCTCAATGCCCAAAAAGTAGCTCAGATTGCCTAGATCATGTAGAGAGAACTGCCAATGGAGATGTTGAATAAGTGCATTGACATGAGACGAATGAGTGCCTATAATGATCAGATCGTCAACATAAACCAAGGTATGGATGGTGACAATGGGCGTGTGGTGGACAACAGAGTGGTGTCAGATTGGCAGGCATGAAACTAATTTGCCAAAAAGAATTGTTTGAGCTTGGTAAACCACGCCCACAAAACCTGTTTGAGGCCATAGAGTGCCTTGGGAAGGCGACAAACATGAGTTGGGGCGACGACATCCACTAATCCATGAGGTTTATCCATGTACACCGTTACATTGAGCTCACCATTTAAGAAGGTGTTGTTGATGTCAAGATGATGGAGAGGCCAGTTCTACAAGAGTGCAATAGAGAGAACCAGCCATGCGGTTGTAGGCTTGATGACAGGACTGAAGGTGTTAAAATAGTCAACGCCATCTTATTGAGCCTTTTGCGACCAGAGGCGAGCCTTATACTAATGAATGGTGCCGTCAGCATTCTTTTTGACCCTTTAAACCCACTTACAGCCAACCAGGTTAGTATTAGGGGGTCGGGGAACAAGCGACCATGTCCTATTCCGACATAAAATAATATTAATTACAATTTATTTCATCTTTACCAAAATAATATTAATTGTAATTTATTGTGTAATTGTGACCTTTTATTTTAATCAAAGGGAATATGAAGAGACAAAAAATAATGCAGGGCTTATATACTCCATATATACAAGGAGGAGGAGGTCATAAATTTGTGTGTCCTGGGACGTTTTCATATCAGTGAACATGCCTTCTGACTTATATGTGAACTGGTATCCGCATTCTGTCTTCAGCTTTACTGCATTGCCTGCTGCCAGTGAGGGTGTTTGGAAGCTTAAGCATAGGTTGTGGGTTCTTGGTGAGTGAGAGGCATGTGGCCAGGTGGCAGGGGGTGTTGAGAGAACGTGTGAGCTTTGGGTTTAAGCCTTAAGGTGGCCATTTTACGCTCGGGTACGCATGGTGTAGGTGGTTTCGTCACTAGGACAAAAGTGGGATGGGGTGTTGGGAGGGTATTGGTGTGGAGACGAGGGATTAGGAGCCAAAGGAGGGTCTAGGGAATCAATGGGAGGCGGAGGTGGTAAGGGTGGTGAGGTTACCGCCAAGGGGGCTGGAGAAGGTGTAGGCGTAGAGTGGGCTTGAGTGTGTTCAAGCAGAACCGAGGGAGAGGGGTAAGCTGGGGGTGGGGTGGGTTCGAGAGGAGTGGCAAATAAGGCGGGGTAGGGGAAGGTTGTTTCATCAAAGACCACATGGCGGGCAATGTACATTCTCTTGGAAGCGACATAATAATAGTAAAACCCTTTATGTCTAGAGTTGTATCCCATGAAATGACATGGAAAAGTGC
Source organism: Persicaria maculosa (assembly GCA_963922045.1). Lineage (NCBI taxonomy): Eukaryota > Viridiplantae > Streptophyta > Magnoliopsida > Caryophyllales > Polygonaceae > Persicaria > Persicaria maculosa. The sequence continues at coordinate 16,170,527 of OY998253.1, forward strand.
AAAAGTCTAACTTGTGAGTGTTGTAAGGCCGAAGGAATGGGTAACACATGCAACCAAACACTTTTAGAAGGGTGTAATCTGGATCTCTAGAATAGAGAAGGCGGAAAGGGGATTGGTGTTGAAGCTGTGGGGTGGTGGTTCTGTTATGGAGGTAGATGGAAGTAAGAAATGAATGTTCCCAGAAAGGGAGGGGTAACATGTCTTAGGCAAGGAGAGCAAGCCCTTTCTCAACTACGAAGTGGCTACCCCGTTCAACAACATTGTTTTGTTCCTGTGTGTAGGGACATGACAAACGATGAATGATGCTTTGAGACTCAAGGTAAGGGGAGACGAATCGATATTCTCCTCCCCAGTCGGACTGTAGGCATTTGATTGTGGTGTTGAATTGAGTCTTGATCATTACAAGAAATGAAACTAGAATATTGCGCAATTGAGATTTATGAGATAAAAAATAGATACAAACAAACTTAGTGGCATTATCAACAAAGAACACAAAGTAGCGATCGAGAATCATTTAAAGACAAGACGGGGGAGGGCCCCAAACATCTAAATAAACTAAATCAAAGGGAGAAGCAAAGGACACATGACTAAGAAGTAAGTGAGTCTTGCGGTTCTTGCCAAATGATACTCTTCACGGACATGAGGAAGCTTAATTGTGATGACGAGAAGATGAAACTTGGACACTAAATGACGGAGGACAGACTCGTGGGGATGACCTAGATGCCGATGCCAACCTTCAAGAGATATACAAGAGTTGATGAAGGTGATGCATGGATATGGGGAGGCGGGTGTATGGAGGTGATAAAGGTCATTCTCAGTTGTTCCGTGGAGGAGGATTTTTCCATGCAAAGTCTTGACAAAAAAATTTTCACGGAAGAATTCCATAAAATGTCATTGTCATGGGTGAGGCAATATACGCTCAAAAGGCTTTTAGTCAAGTTAGGGACATGGAGAAAAAAAGATAATTTTGCATTGGCAGACAATCCAGGTAAATAAGAGGAACCAATGTGAGAGATAGGAAGACAATTACTGTTCCTAACGATGAGGCCATCTAAGCCGGTGTAGGAGTCAGAGATGTGTAGTTCTATAAGTCAGGAGTCACATGATCGGTGCCGCTTGATTCGAAATACCACGAGGGGTCAACAATGTAGGAGGGAAAATTGTAGTTGACAGAGCGTTGTTAAGTGGTGTTATCGCCACGACGAGGTGAGAACTCAGCCTAGCTTGTTGAGGCGATTGTAGCAATTCAGGGCGAGATGGCCCAATTTGCCATAGATATGGAACTGGTGGCGGTGGCCGGTTTGTTGGCCTTGGCCTTCGCTAGGTGCACCATCGGCAGGAGATCCGGACCACTGGCCACGACCTCCTAATTGCTGGCACGAAGATGGATTGGGAGATCAATTGCTGTGAGAGGAGGCAACTACATTGGCAATAGGGGTAGTGCTCGACGAGGACGAGGACCACGATAGGGGTATAATCAAGGAAGTGGCCTATTGGTCACGTAATATCCCCGCCTCCTCCTGTAGAAGCAAGCCGACAAGTTCGATCAATGTCGAGGGTGTCCGTTCGCACCATGAACGAGGTGACAAAGGGACCATATGAAGAGTGCATGCCATTGAGGATGTAATTGACAAGGTCTTCGAGGTCGACGGTGTAGGGAGTCTCGGCAAGGGAGTCGGTGATGGCTCACTTTTGATGGACATACTCCATCATTTACAGGGCGCCTTTGGGAAGCGATTGAAGCTAATGTTTGATATCCATTCAATGAGCCCGAGTCTGAGCCTAATAGGTGCGTTCAAGCGTAGACCATGCGTCGACGGCTAAGGTGCAATAAGGGACGAGGGCGAGTGCTCGCTTTGCAATCGTAGAGCGGAAGCAAATGAGAACAAAGCGATCACAACGGCAGCAAATCAATAGTGGCGCCGAGAAGGGTTTTAGGTGGCCGGCTTGGTGTATGTCAAGAAGCTTTCGAGTTCAAATGCTTCAAGAGCGGAGAGAACGGTGTTTTTCAGAGGGAATAATTGCCCCGTCAAGTTTGATTGTGATGTTGGGAATTTGAAAATTGAGAGGAGTAGTGGTAGTGGTGTTAGCGGTGAGTAATAGGTTGCCATTGAGAGCGGGATTGGCCATGGTGGAGTTGTAGAACAATAGAGGAGGAACGATGGAAAAAGGGAGGGCTGGAAAAAAAAAATTAGGCTCTAGATACCATGTGAGAATGTGAATTGTGTATTTTTCCATTGATGAATAAAGGTATAAATATACAATATACGAATCTTATCTAGAAGGAAATGATAAGAAAGAATAATTATAGTTACATAAAGATAGATACAAATCCTGGTGAATCTTATACACGGCTAATACACCGAACCCCCAAAAGGGACAAAAGGATCTGAATTGTCCCAAGCAAGTTAATAAATATGAATTAAGGTCAATTTTTATTTTATTTTATTTTTATAACGAAATAACCCACATTTGGTGGTAAACTCTGGACGTGTGATCTAGCCGAAAAGAGTCACGTACCAGATAAACCGGCTTCTGCCGCCTGACTGGACCCAATGATGCCAATGCCGACTTTCGAAGTTGATAGGCATATTTTTGCTTAAAAATAGCTTCCCGACACCAATATCACAAGTCGATAAAATGTCTAACCCTCGAAAAATTGGTAATAGCAAGCTGGCTTTAGACAAAAATGTTTATCAACTCAAAAACAATATCTACACCGTACATTAGGTAAAAAAGGGTCCCGGCCTTGTCCCCTCTCCTGTCCCCTCTCACAAAATCCCTCTATTTTTAAAATTTTTAATCTTTTTTTATTTATATTTTCTTTTTCTTTTTAGCCAAGGCTTGTGAGGGGGTGGGGGTTGGGGGATAGGAGGGGGGCATATTTGAGGACATGTGATTTGGAGCCGGTAAAAAAAAATTGGTCATACTAGAATACTCCTATAGATATTTCGATTTAATTAGGAGAGGGAAAACTTTCGAATTTTATAACTGAATTTTTTTTTGCAGAACCTAACTGAAAAATTAACAATTGAGTATGTGATATGTTGAATTTAATTTCAGTTTTTATAACTTATGATTTTTAGATATAAGTTAAGCTTTTTTATTTTATAAAAATTCCACAAAGTTCACTAGTAAATAATTTATGATAGACAAAGTAGAACAAAAATATCACATGAAAAGCAAGATGATATCAAAAAACTTCATATACTCCTCTATCATTGAAGCTCTTGTCAATAGATGACACCTTTCTTAAGCTTCTAAATAGCAAACAGCAAGATTGGGATCTACTTTTTAGAGCAGGGTGAAATTTTTTTTAGAACAAGACGAAAGTACCCCTTTAATTGACGAAAATTACACCCTAACCCACCCCACACAATCACACACATTTCATCAAATAGTTGCCACGCTCTATCCAATCATGGAAATCGTACATATTTGCTTCTCGTTTTTGCAATTTGGTACCCGATCGGACCTTGTGATTCAACCAAATTGGAAATTGGAAAAGCTATTGGCTTTGCAGAAATTTCACATTCAAATCTCGTCGATTTTCAACACTATCATTGTCTCAATTTGGAGGTATGCAAGATTTGGCCAAAATCAAGGTTAGGGTTTGGAAGATGAATGAAGATGGTAATGAATGGGTAACTAAGTCAGCCACTTTGCTTCAATATCAAACAATGAGAAATTCAGAGACTTGTTGACAGTGTCAACTTCACACTCCACCCATCAACTTCTTCAATTAGAAATTAAAAAGGCGGGTTTTGGATGAAAGGCTTACAAACGAAAGGGATTATGAAGAAACCATGAACAATTATGAAAAAAAATGTGGTCGCAACGACCAATTAACATTTGGTCGTTGCGACCACTTAGTCCTGCGCTAAACGGGAATTTATCCATGCGCTAAACAGAAATCGTGTTAAACAATAATACCTTCCTTATAATCATAAGTTTTGCCATGAACAACTTTCTTAGAGAGGTCTTAGGTTTATATTTGAAAATATCAAGTATATCAGCATAAAAGACTTTGCACTTGCCAAATAGCTCTTAAAATGAAATATCCTTTAAAGGTAAAGGATCATACATAATAACCGGAAGACCAGTTATGACAACTCTGTTAGGACCCTCGAGGTCCGACCATGGAGATCGATCATGAATAGGAAGAGCGGGGAAGGAGATAGAGAAGAGAGAGATCGAGAGGAGGAAGAAGAAGAAGATAGTATTTCTGTATTTCCTTTGATAACCCGTACAATATCTCTTCTGGGTATTTATACCACCAAAACCCCTCTTTCTAATATTTACAATACTCACCCCTATATATCTCAATCCTAACATTACTCCCCTCTTATAAAGCTTTGTCCTCAAAGCTTATTAGAGGTTAACCACTAAACTAATGAAAAGAGCGACTAGATCATTACAATGCATCCCATTTGTTGGTGTCTTTCCATGAAATGAATGCCCAAGCTGCTGCAAATTGTTCTCATACTCCATGTTGACTCACGTTGGTGATCCAATCAACTAGAAGCCCAGTACCAATAATTGCAAAATAGGTGGTATAATTTGGAATTGATCCACTGTCAGCCTTTGGTCCTTGTATCCCCTCTTGATCAACACTCTCAGGACAAGAGCTTGCGGGCCCTTGTATCCCCTCTTGCAGGTACTTAGCAGTTTAGCAAAACAATATGACCTCACATCAAATAGGATTCCCATTATACAGGAACCCCCTCTTATGACAGCACCTTATTCCAGACAGCAAAATTCGCAAAATTCAGTAGCCAATTCAGTAGCTAATCCCAGGCACAAGTCAATTGTCTCAGTTACCCACAAGTTCTAGGCAGCCCTTGATACTTATTTCTTGAGAAGATGACTTCAACACCATGCCCATTCAGCTATGACAGTAGGAATAAGATCGGTTGTTGTGCTTGTAATCACTTCCCAAAATAGCATTCAAACTAACCACCGAGATTATCTCACTTCATATGAGTATATGCAATTTATCCGCCCGGATAAACAACCAGAATACAATTTAAGATCCCATGTGCCTTGATCGAATTAGAAGTAGCTCCTCTATCAATGGGCAATGATTTTAGACCATTCCTCACAAGCTTGAGATCAAGAATCAACCCAAACACCTCATTTCCATACCCCATATCCTGAACAGCATCCAAACAATATTGACTAATACCGCCTCCTGGATCGAAAATGATGAAACGGAAACTGTTTAAGCCCTCTACCAGTGCCAGCACTAATTCAGTACTCCTACAAATTTTCCCATCGACTAATGCATTGGACACTTTATTCCTTCTACTAGCCATTTTCCCAAACACCATGTGCGCACTATTGAAATACTCAGTTGAATTCCACAAGGATACATGCCTATCCAATTTTTTAGAATTGGCTATCCTAATTCCAATCCATTCAATCACCAGATTAACAAATTCAACCAACTCGATATCAGAATTCATAACCTTGTCGGGCTTGAGATTTACCTCAGAACTGTCGGTTATGACTGAGGGCTCTTCGAGGCCCTTTTTGCTCTCCGGGACTGAAGGTTTCTGAAACCCTTCTGCATTTGAAGACTCGGTCTCAACCGAAATCTTTTCGAAATTCAACCAGCTTGATGCAGTGATTTCTTGGACCTGTGTTAACAATGTCGCCTCTTCTTCGGCTAGTTCAGACTCCAAATCCCCAAGAACACCATTCGCAAGCACCTCGAGCTCCCGGTCGGAACTCTCTTGAATCGTTTTCCCCTCTCCAAGAACATCGATTGCCGTCGACGTTGATTCCGTTTCCATCAGAGTGGAAATCGACGACTTTGGCTTCGGATTCGGCTGTTGTGCCAGTTCTTGAGTTGCAGATTCGTTGTGGAGCGCAGCCAATTTCATGGCCTCCTCCAATTCCTTCGTCCTCCCCAATTGTACTAGGGATTTGATCTTCAATTTCAACCCTTTGATGTAGCACCAAATGAAATAAGATTCAGGCAGAAATGGATTGATGGACAACAACCATAATCGGAGTTCCCCAAACCGCTCATTGTACTCCTCAAGGCTATCCCCTTGGCTGAGATTGTTGAATTCTTCAAGAAGCTCCATGGACCGGCTTGGTTGCGGTTGCTTTCAATCAGCGATTCTCGAAACAGGTCGGAGATCGACGAGCTCTGATACCAGTTGTTAGGACCCTCGAGGTCCGACCATGGAGATCGATCGTGAATAGGAAGAGCGGGGAAGGAGATAGAGAAGAGAGAGATCGAGAGGAGGAAGAAGAAGAAGATAGTATTTCTGTATTTCCTTTGATAACCCGTACAATATCTCTTCTGGGTATTTATACCACCAAAACCCCTCTTTCTAATATTTACAATACTCACCCCTATATATCTCAATCCTAACAAACTCCAACAAAGAAAATCGAGATATCAAATCATCAATCTTGAACCACATTTCCATCTCTTTTTTGTTACTACTTCATGCATTATCATCTGATGTATTAACTGGATTTTGAAGCTCATTTTTTTTATCTCTGAACTAACACTAACCTTTAACACTCATTCTTAAACTGCTATATTTGAGTGTTGAAAACCATGTTTAATAACTTCACAAACTTCTCGACGGTAATATAGATTACTGCGAGCACGAAATCTTTCTTCAATAACTAAACAATACTTTATTTGCTAGAGACAAAACACAACAATGCGCATATAAAATAGAATCCCAACAAGAATTATAAAAACAGCAGACAAAAAATAAACAACGGATAAAAGGGAATACTCGCATCGAACTGACATTTGTATGATTGCAAATTAGATACAATAGCAACAACACACATTAGAAGACAATACAAATGATGAAAACTAGGTTAAAAATCAAGTTCAACAATAGAACAAAAACAGTTGTTAAATGAACAAAACCCTAACAAAGATACCGCTTTGCAAGCACACTAACCTTTGAGAGTGATTTAGCCATTGAAGCGTCCAACAATAATCGAGAGTGAGAGAGAGAGAGCGATGATCACAACTGAAAATATGTTGGAGAGAGAGAGAGAGAAAGGAAGAAGCAGACGTACACAGTAAGTAAAAGTGAAAAAACTGATTGGTGGACATATAGTTACTTTGGGCTTTCCGATGGACAATTGTTTAATTAGGGAAGAAATTGGGTCAGACCCAATTTTCTCAATTTCATATTGGGTAGAGAATGCAACTATATACCAAAAAAAAAATACTCCCTCCGTCTCAAAATACATGCCTTTTTAGCTCATAAAATTTTGTCAAAAATACATGTTTTTTTAGATTTAATCATTACACTTAACCTACTTTTATATCTAATCATTACTCTAATTTTTACATCATCCATACTCTCCTCCTCACAATTTTTTTTAAAAAAGAAACAAATACTCTAATATCAAAGTCTAAGCATTATATTTAACCTACTTTTTACATCCAATCATTACACTTAACATACTTCTTAATTACCGTGCTCCGTCCTAAAAAGACGTGTATTTTGAGACGGAGGGAGTATGAACTTTACCTATTTAAAAAGTACTCGATCCCTCCGTTAATTAAAACATGACGTTTTACTATTAATGCACGTATTTTTATGTGTTAAAAACTATATAAAATATTAACTTTTTTAATAATATTTTTTTATAATTTCATACTTATTACAATTAAGTATGAATTTATAAAAATAAATGTATAAAAATATTAATATTTTATATAGTTTTTATCGTTCTAAAAAAGCGTACATGAATAATAAACGACATATTTTGATTAACAAAGTGAGTATATAATTACTTATCGACACAATCAATTATAATTTCGCACACAATTGTCAAAATAATTGGCAAGACTCTGCCTACGTCGTGTGAATAGGAATTTGTATAATGTAAAGTATGTAGTGATAGTATATTACTCCCTCGTAACTTTATTACTCATAGTAGCGCCCGCATAATACGGTGTACTCCAGGGGTACCATTTAAATAGGACTGGACAAATCGTACCAAGGGTCCAAGACAAACTGAACAAACATGTAGCAACTAAACTAATTAAAATTGTAACTAATTTAATTGGTTATCAATATAATTGGTTTGGTATACCGAATTAAGTTATGAAACTTGGTTCAATAACGGTAATCAGAACTAAAACGTTGATATATGGAATACGGAGTATATTTTTTTGATTTATTAATTTTTAATTCTTTTAAGTTTTTAGGGAAATTGAAACTCAAATACTCAAACCCAGGTTTTTTTTAAATATGTAATTTAGTGCTTAATTGTATGAACTATTTAAATATTTATGTTGCCTACTTAAGTTGTACCGTACTCTCTCCGTTTCGAAATATGTGTCGTCGTTTATCTTTTTCTGTACGTTTTTTAATGAGGTAAAAACACTATAAAATATTATTTTTTAATTAATTTTTTTTAATACTTTCATAGTCGGTATTAATAAGTATAAACTTATAAAAACAGATTTATTAAAAAATAATATTTTATATAGTTTTTACCTCCTTAAAATGTGTGCAGAAAAGTCAAACAACTTTTATTTTGGAACGGAGGGAGTAATAATTTCTAAGTTTTAATTTAGTTGTATATTTTTTTTTCTCAAAACTCAAAAGATGGATTACTAACGTTATAACCAATTTTATCGGTAACCAATTAAGTTGATAAATACTGGTAATCCATCTTACTATGACTTTTGAGAAAAAAAAATATACAACCGATTGGTTTGCAGATAGTATTGGAAAAAAAATACGGAGTACTGATAATATACCAATTCTAGTCCTATTCAAGTGACTGGGTGACCACCCTTTCTGTACTTTAATTTGGTAATTAAATACGGAATATAGTACTCCTATTAATTTAAGATGTAAGTAATGACAATCGAGGTAGATTAGAGAAGATCCGATCAACGTGACTGTCAAATCTGCACTTAATGATTGAGATTATGGTTTCATTAATTATGATTAATCTCACCTTTTTTTTTCTTTGGAAATGAAATAGTACTCCTATTCGAGTGACTAAGTTATGTATTTTTCACGTATTATTGAAATAGATCTCGAAATATTTTTTTATTTTACAAGTCGTGTATTTTCCATGTATCATTGAACTCGGAATTTTTTTTCAAAATATTCACTAAAAAATAAATAATTATAAAAATATTCACACTTTAAAACTATTTACGAAAGTATTCATTTTTGTGAGATCGGGCAGAAAAACACGATCTGAGACCGCGTTTTATTCAGAAGGTGAAAATTTTAAAATTGAAAGAAAATGGGACAAAAACTTAACAAAAGAAATGCGGTTTGAAACCGCGTTTCTATTGCTGATTTTATTTTCGGATTAAATGAGCGATTTTTTAATTTGTTCACACTACTGTTTTTTTTTTTTGGAAAATTGAAAAGTGGAACGGAGAGGATGCATGCCGCCGGAGGAGGAAGGAAGGACGCCGGAGGAGGAAGGAGGAGAGGCCGGACAATGGAGATGATGCCGGCTCCGATGGAAGGGGAGACGCCGGAGGAGGAAGGAGGAGATGCCAGATCCGCGGAGCCAATAGGCGCTGCAAGTTTGCAAGTCCCGAGCCGCCACCACCTTCGACTGCGACTCTCCGCGCCCCTTCGCCTGCGACTCTCGGACCGTCGTCGAACCTCTTCCCACCGACCACCGCCTGCGACTCGGACCACCGCCTGCGCGGCGTATCCCCTTCCTCTCCAGATCTGAAATTATCCCGTCTACCCTTCCGCTCCGGGCCGGCGTTCCCTCTCGCTGGCGTGAAGGCTCGCCATGGTGCAAACCACTCCTCCTTCGCCAGTGGTGAAGCCAGCCCGTAATATAGGGGTGGGCGAGATTTAGGCTAAATATTAAATAATAATGAAACGAGTTTTGCTAAACTTTAAATAAATTTTATTGTGAAGGGTTATGTAAAAAAATTTCAAAAATTTATCCGTATTATTAGAAGTGAATAAAAGTTATAATTAGTTAAAAAAAATTCAAGGAAACTCCTAACGAATGACTAAAATAGAATTCAAATAATACTAATTGAAATTAATTATTCTCAATTTAAAAAGATATTTGAACTTATACAAAAAAAATAGTTAAAAATAAGTGAAGAAAATGTAAAAAGTGGGAATTGAACATTGGGCTCTAAATAAAGAGGAAAAGGTTCCCCATCACTTTACCAACTAGGCAAGGTAAACTTTATGATCCATTTTCACTTTTAAATTAATTTAGACTTTTTTTTTATTTTTTTTTATAGTTAACCTTTCATATTTTTTTTCCGGGATTGGGGTGGGCTCGCGCTCATACGAGCCTACCCCTAAATCCGCCAGTGTCCTTCGCACCTTCATCGCCACTGCTACGACCTTCACCACCAGTGCCACGGCCTTCCCGACATCCACCACGCCTTCCACCGGCCATTGCGAATAGGAGAGATTGAGAGCTGGTGAGCGAAATTGAGAAATTGAGAGCAAAACTGAGAAATGGAGAGCATAATTGAGAGCGAGAATAAGAAATTGGGAGCGAGAGAGCGAGAATCAGAGCGAGAGAGCGAGAATCAGAGCGAGAGAGACAGAGATTGAGAGCGAGAGTGAGTAGAGAGCGAGAGAGCAAGCAGCAGGTGAGAGAGAAGAGGGACGAAGAAGACGAAGCGGCACCCCCGACGAAGTAGAGAGCGAGAGAGCAAGCGGCGCCCACGCCTTCCACCGGATCCGGCATCACCTCCTCCTCCGGCGTCCCTTCCTTCCTCCTCCGGCGTCCCTCCTTCCTCCTCTGGCAGCCTGCATCCTCCCACTTCGTTCCAGTTTTCAATTTTCCAAAAAAAAAAACAAAACAAAACAAGACACGCGGTTTGAAACCGCGTGTCTAGTGTGAAAAAATTAAAAAATTGCCCATTTCATCCGGAAATAAAATTAGCAATAGAAACGCGGTTTGAAACCGCGTTTCTTTTGTTAAGTTTTTGTCCTATTTTCTTTCAATTTTAAAATTTTCACCTTCTGAATAAAACGCGGTCTCAGACCGCGTTTTTCTGCCCGATCTGACAAAAATGAATATTCTTGTAAATAGTTTTAAAGTGTGAATATTTTTGTTATTATTTATTTTTTAGTGAATATTTTGAAAAAAAAATCTTGAACTCGAACTTGGGTGTGTTTGGATTCCAAAATGCATTAATTATAATGCATTTTTTTACCTCGGTTTATGTGCATGTTTGGTTGCATAGTTTAAAAAGTCGTAAAAATCGAGGTAAAATATGTGATGTAACCAAACATGCACATAAACCGAAGTAAAAATAATGCATTATAATTAATGCATTTTGGAATCCAAACACACCCTTGATATGCTAGTAGGTGTTTTTAAATTCTAAGGTATATATTTCATATAATGTTTTAAAATAAAAATGCTTGGTTTATCTTATTGGATATCCAATAATCGCCCGTTCCACCCGCTTAGAGATGGAGCTGAAGGGGAGTCTAGGGGGTCATGTGCCCCCTCTCTCATTTGATGAATTACGTAGGTGTACTCTCCTCGTCGATAACTTCGTTTTGATATATAATACGCCTTATAATATTTTAAAATTAAAGGTATATTAATCAATTTAATTTTGTTTCAATAGACTATAATGCTTTCATATTTTACTTAAATTAACATTTATATACTATAATTCATCTCGAGAGAATCGAAATGAGAGGTTATAAGAAGTTACGTAAGTTTAAAAATTTTATATCTAGTTATACATTATTATATGTTATGAGTGCAACGTACAAGTTATACTCTATATTAACTAGGTTTGTTATTCGAGTCAAACAAGTCTAGTATTGTTTGATTATATTTAGCTCATTTAGAAACAAGACAAGCTCGAATCGAACATATATTTGAATTTGAGCTCATACGTACTCGACTTGTTTAGTAAATGAACGAGCTTGAGCTGATTTTTTTTCCCAATTATTATGCAACTTTACTTGCTCATGACATAGTAAAGTAAAAGAAAATTTATAAATTTCACAAAATTCGTGCTATTTGAGTTTCAATTGAGCCTAGCTGGGCTTTGAATCGAGCATAAAAATGTTCTCATAATTAACTCATTTTGTAAATGATGCTTGAGCGCCTTTTATTGAGCAAAACTCGAGGTACTTAGCTCATATAACAACCATAATCTTAACTTAATGTTTATTATATTACGTATACTTATTTAGTTCATTTTTTCGGATATTTCATTTATCTATTTATATTTCTTTTTTTAGGTGCGAAAAAAATGATCTTATTTTATCATAAATCGATGACATTTTATCCTAAAATAACATTATTTATTATCGTATTATATATAACTCTTTGTGCTACTTTAATCAAAAACTATACCCGTACGGGTATAACTATGCCCTCTTAAAATTTTCTTACTCCACCACTGCACCCGCTCACCCGCACGGGTTGCATGTGAGTGAAGGATTTACGGGTGAAAGCTAAAGCGAAACGGATGAAGGTTTATACTAGCGGGGCGGGGAATGGAATTGAGATTTTCATCTATAAACCGCTCCATTTCCACCCTGCTAAACAGAAAAGTACATGTTACTATTTAAAAGCGGTTAAACTTGTTGGGCAATACCAGATTCAAATGAGATCCTTGAGATAAGAGGGTCCAAGTGGTCACGTGCTACACTCGTAGTCGTAACCATTCCATATGGGTTTGACACTTTGGCATGTGTTTAATCAGATAATTAACTCAGCATTAATTGCGATTTGCCTCTTATCTTTTCCCATCTCGTCCAGTTTGATTGAACGAACCGATTTGGATACTCTACAAAGTTACAAACCCTTTAAAGGAGCGATCCTCCCAAATCTAACAAAATTTTGGCTAGTGCATTTTAATTAAGGATATTTTTTTTTTCTAAAATAAGAATCTTATCCTATTTCCTTTTAATATAGGATAAAAAAACCGATTTTTATAATACATAACTGATATTCGAACTTATAAATGTTTAAGAGAATCTCGTGTCTCATCTTGCTAGATCAACGAGTGATCGATCCTTTCTTGACAACAACAAATATTCATGACCATAAGTCTATTAAGTATAAAATGATACCATCCATCAAGAAAATGCTAAATCCTTCCGAATAAAACATGTTATTTATTATTTATATATATATATATATATATATATATATATATATACCATTTTAAAAATGATAGTAACAATTATACTGTACTTCGTATAAAATATTATGTTTCCATTCAAGAGTTAGATTTTTTTTTTACCGATCTAATAAACTAGATTTGTTCTCTTTAATTATATAAACGATGTGATATATTTTTACAAGTGCAACTAGAGAACATACCTAGGTATTGACCAAAAAAAAAAGAGAACATACCTAGGTAACACCTAAATAAGCATAGCTATAAACATCCCCTTCTCTTGATAGAGCACATGATTACCATAATCAAGCTCCAAGGACTAATAAATAAAAGTCATATATGTAAAAGCACGCACAAATACATCAAAAACCCATGAGATTTTATTTTAAAATTAGTTGATAATAATAAAAAAAAATTAGTTCATCAATCTCATAGATTTGACTTGATTTTTTATATATATAATTGAGGTAAGATTTTTATACTCTCCATTCTTTTTTTATTTGTCATAGTCCATTTACGTATGTTTTTTAATAATTAATTAAATTTTTTTAATAGTAAGTATTATATTATTAAAAAAAAATATTTTATATGGAGTATAATTTTTTATCATCCTAAAAAAATACACTAAATAATAAACGATTTATACAAGGAAATGAAGAGATATAATCTCCTGCAGTGCATGAAAGTTAGAGAAGATTACAGTACTAACTATTAAAACAAAAGCCTTATCGATGACATGTCGCTCTCTCCTTAATTATATGCCTTTTAACCAATCACTTTAGCCTAAATTACAATTTTAGTAGTTTAAAAAAAACATCTATTACTAACTATTAAAACAAAAGCCTTAGCGATGACATGTCGCTCTCTCCTTAATTCTAGGCCTTTTAACCAATCACTTTAGCCTAAATGACAATTTTAGTAGTTTAAAAAAACATCTATTTATTATCTATTATCTATTACTAACTATTAAAACAAAAGCCTTAGCGATGACATGTCGCTCTCTCCTTAATTCTAGGCCTTTTAACCAATTACTTTAGCCTAAATTACAATTTTAGTAGTTTAAAAAAACAATGGGATTAATTCAAAACATAAAATTAATAATAAGAAAACATAAAATTAATATTAGTAATATGTATCTATATATATTTATATATACTACTTTAATTGTCTTTTCAACCAATGGGTTTAATTCAAAACATTTAATTATCTAAACTTTTACTATTATTTTATAATATTAATTTAATATATTACTAAGCTTTTATTTATAAAAAATCACGACATAACGTGGGGATATAATATCATTTCTTTTTTTTGTATGATAATTAGCATATGCTTTTGGTAAGTCAACTACTCCCTCCGTTCTATAATACATGTTCCTTTGCTTTTAAGCACTCTTTTTAATGAGTGAAAAACTCTATAAAATATTATTTTTTTAATTAATTTTTTTATATAATATGATACTTATTAGTAATAATTATCAAATTATATAAAAAATTAATTAAAAAATCATATTTTATAGAGTTTTTCGCTCATTAAAAAGCATGCCGAAAAGGAAAAGGACATGTATTATGGAACGGAGGGAGTATTGTATAAAATAGCTTGATTGATTTGATCATTATTATAATTATAATTCATATTTATATTCTTTTTATGATAACATATACTTTTTGATATTTCAGTATGATTATATCTTTACGATTATTCTTAATTATCTTACTGCCTTTTACCTTTTACCGAAAATCTAATTGGTTAATTTAATTTTGAATGCATATCCGTTTATGGAATATTTTTATTTGATTTTATTTTATTCTATCTACACGATCTACAAGATTTTTCTTAATTATCTTTTACCTTTTACTTTTGCCCAACTATCTTATAAAAATACACTCGACACTGAATATTGTCAGTCATCCCAACCGTTTCTATTATCCTCATTTGCTATGTTGAAATGACAATAGTGGTTGCCTTGGCTGAGCCGTTTGTAGGCGTTTACGAAATCATCCCAACTGTTTACATACTACATATTTTACACTTTACTCTATTAGTATTTTCTAACCGCTAATATGTGTATTTTTTGGCGGCAAATTTTTTGTATATATTATTTAATATTTATAACTTTACTATTAAATTACGCGTCATTGGCGCGGGTATAGGACTAGTAAAAATTTAAAGCGTTTCAGAGATCTTCTCGTGTTATTGAGACCTCCATAGTCCATACTGAGTACTCCATATTTTTTTAATAAATACTTCCCCGATTGGAAAACTTAATACAGTAGATTACAAGCCTAAGTGCCTATCTAAAAACAAAAAAAAATCTCTATAAAATATCATTTTTTAAAAAAAATAATACATCATCAGTTAACTAAAGCATACGGAGTATCATTTTACTATTTATATACACTTTTTTTTAACTAAAAACTATACTCCATAAAATATTTAAAAAAAATAATATAATTTCTAACATATAATATAAAAATTGATATTTTATATAGTTTTCATTAATAAATAAATTTTGTACAATACCATCCGAATCATAAAATCTCTAACATTACCAATCACTGAAGATGTTGAACCGACTTACTCCCTCCGTCTCGCAATAATACTTGTTGTTTTAAACTAGTAAAGTTGTATAAAAGATCTGTTGTTTTAACTATAATTATTATCTTTATAGGTAATGACTGCTCTGTGAAGAGATCAGAATCAAATTAATGTTGCTGCTGTAAGCAACAGATCAAGACAAACTTAGGCAAAATAGGACTAAACTTCTATGCAATGAATGCACTGCTTCATTGAATCAAAAACCAGAAAGGGAAGCTCCATGACGGCACAAATGTGAGAAAGTTTATGATCCCCAAAACCCTACTTAAACCGAGGAGTGAGGCCAGCTTATATAGCATGAAATCCTCACTCTGGATTGGACGATCACAAGCAGACAAAAGTGCAAGCTGTCTTATTACAACCAAATTGAAATGCAGCTCAAATGCAACATAAATGAAAAGGCAGAACAAGCTAAAATGAGCTAGCAAAATGAGGTAGGATAAGATGCTTAAGTTATGATCTTAGTCATAGATCATAATCTTCACATCCCCCCCTCAAGTTGGACTATGTTGGAAGCCAACAAGGCCTAACTTGAGAGATAGATAGGTGTGTTGTTGGGCACCCAATGGCTTTGTCAAGATATCAGCTAACTGAACCCCTGTTCTCACATGTTGAGGTTGCACAAAACCTTCAATCAGATGTTGTCGGATGAAATGACAATCAATCTTCAAGTGCTTAGTCATCTCATGAAAGATTGGATTCTCGGCAATGTGAATGGCAGCTTTGTTATCACAAAATAAAGGGATAGGTAGGTATGATTGTATTTCCAAAGCTTGCAAAATGCCATCAACCCAAATCAACTCACTAGTGGTGGATGACATGCTTCTATATTCTGCTTCAGCAGATGATTTAGATATAGTAATTTGCTTATTTGTCTTCCGTGAGACCAGAGATGTTCCAATGAACACACAATATCCTGTAAGAGACTTAGCACTGAATTGACAAGCTCCCCAATCTGCATATGAGTAAGCTGAGATGGAGAGATTACAAATTTTAGGATAGAATAATCCCACTGCCACTGACTCTTTCAAGTATCTTTTACCACATGCATAGTTGCATCAAGATGAGGCTGCCTGTGCTCAGTCATAAATTGACTTAAATGTTGTACAGCATAAGTAATGTCTGGCCTTGTTAAATTCAAGAATAACAACCTCCCAATCAGTCTTCTATAAATCTCAAGATCTGCTAATAGTTATCCTGTATCAGTGGAGAGTTTAAGTCCTCTTGGAAGAGGAAAAGAGGCAGGTGAGCACCCCATCATTTTGCAATCTTCTAATATGTCCAAGACATATTTTCTCTGGTGAAGATGAGTTCCTGAGGTATCCCTAAGGATCTCAAGCCCTAAGAAGTACCTGGCTAGGCCAAGGTCCTTGATAGTGAACTTTGTATCTAAAGACTTATTAGTCAAAGCAATGCCAGAAGCATCATCTCCAGCGAGCAAAACATCATCAACATACACAAGTGCCACTGCCATACCTGAAGGTCTGATTCTCACAAATAAAGAATAATCATCAATACTTTGACTGTACCCAAGACTGATAAGGAATTTGCATAACTTTGCATTGCACTGTCTAGAGGCTTGTTTAAGTCCATATATGGACTTCTTTAGTTTGCACACTAAATTCGGCTTCTATAAGTTAAAACCTTCAGGTGGTTTCATATAAACTTCCTCATCTAGGGAACCATGCAAGAAAGCATTATTTACATCCAATTGATGTAATGGCCAGTTCTTTGCTGTTGCAACTGCTAAGAGTATCCTCACTGTACTGAACTTAGCCACTGGAGAGAAAGTATGTTTGTAGTCTTTCCCTTTGATCTGATTATACCCCTTGGCAACCAATCTTGCCTTAAATCTCTCTACTGACCCATAAAGTTTATATTTGATCTTATAAACCCACTTACTGCCTATTGCTCTTTTTCCGGGGGCAATTCAATGAGATCCCATGTCTAGAGCTTCTAACTCATGATTCATAGCATCCACCCAGTGACTGTCTTTAACAGCTTGTTTAAAATGTGATGGCTCATGAACCATCACCATGTTGACAAATGATGTGACAAATGGCTTGTCCATCATGTCTGAATTGTCAAAGCAGGTTGCGAGAAAACTTTGTGAAAAAGATTCATTTCTTCCATGAGCATGACTCACATAATCTTGAAGCCTTCTTGGTTGTACAATCTGTCTGGTTGATCTTCTTAATGGAGGGAATTCTACTTAATCATTCAAAATCTCCTGTGAGATAATGGGTAACGGCCCTGATCTGTAGGAACTTTCTGAATCAGCAATTGATAGAGTCTATTTTAGTCATGTTTTAGGTAGATATTTGCATATTATTTTAGAGCATTTTTACATATTTTATAGTTTAATTTATATTATTTGGTTTTCGGAATCTACACTAGTATTTTTATATATTTCGGGCATTTTTGGGCTGGATCGTATGAATTTGGAGGTTCATCATAACTTGCGGGATTAATTTTACAATTTGGAAGACAAGAGGTCGGCTCGGATGGTTACTTGGACTAATGAGTTGGAATGTGGCGCCGATTTACGTACACTCAGCAATCGTTATACTTCGTATATTTTATTAGACATATTATAGATTAGTTAATACGGAGTATAGGATTAGATGAATTAGAATTTAGATATTATTATATTATTATATTTTATGATAGATAGAATTAAAATCAACATACTATATATACATTCTTTCATTCGGCAAAGCAGACGGATGTGAGGCCGATACGTGATACGGCCGTGACTGACTCTGCTTCCTTCTTAACCCTAAGTATGCTTTGTTTTATTTTTATGGAGACCTAAACTCTCCCGTTTCGTCTACAATTTGAAGCTTTGTTTGGATTGATTGTGAGTTTCTAATTCTTGTTTCTTATTTCCTATATTGAATGTTTCAACTTCTTTGTGCTTGAATGTTTGATTGTTTTATTCTAGCTTGTCCGCGCAACTAGTTAGAATCAATTCAATTGCTAGGGTTTTGTAGATTCCTGGTTGCGAACCTTAACCCAAGTGGTAAACTTGTTCCTTTAGGGCTGGTTGAACTAATTGAATGAGTAGGAAGTTGGATGTGTTGTTAAATCCCTCTTTAGGGACTGCAAATACCTTGGTTAATCTCTGAACTTAAAGCTATCAATTGGGTTAAATCCTTCTTTAGGGACTGTTCGATTGATAAGGGTTGCTAGGACTGGTTGGACTAGTAACTATATTAGGTCGGGACAAGGGCATTCATAGGAAGACTAAAAGGACAAGAGGAAGTTACAATATCAATTCAACCAAATAAAGTGGATATTTGTAGGTGAAACTATTTTATTAACTGTTATCTCTGTCAATTTGATTATAGTTTATTTCTTAATTTCACCACCCAAAAACCCCCCGTTTGATACTAATTGGTAAATAAACTTAACTTAGGAATAACTTGATTCTCTGTGGGATCGACTCGTGCTTACCACACTACATTAGTTAGGTAGGTTCGACATTATTTTGATACGGTTTACGCGACTAAAAACCATCCATCAGCAATCACTGATGGCAATACCTCAGGAGACCTAGTTGATCCCTGAGATTCATGGCTTCCTGAAGGTGAATGCAGTTGTTGTGAATTTTGACTGATTAGAGGAGCATGAAGAAACTGATTAGGTGGAGCAAATTCATCTTTTGCTGGATTAACAAGGGGCAAAACATTTGCTGGTGTCACTGGCTTTTCCTCTAATTTATCTGAACCCTCCTTAAAAGGTAACACATTTTCATGGAAGATAACATCTGTGCTATGAAATGTAATGTTGGAATCAAGATCCCAAAGTTTGTAAGCTTTCGGCCCGTGAGGGTAGGTTAGGAGTATGCATTTTCTCCCCCTTTCATGCATTTTATCTCTATTCTGATAAGCCATGGGAGCATAACACAAGCATCCTATGACCTTTAATTCATCATAATTGGCAGGTTTGCCAAATAACATTTCAAATGATGTCTTCCATTCTAAAATCTCAACAGGCAGTTTGTTAATGATGTGTGTTGTAGACAACACATATTCTCCCCAGAACTTCAAAGGCAACCCTGCATGAACCCTCAATGATATGGCAGTCTCTATGAGATGCCTGTGCTTCCTTTGTACTCTTCCATTCTGTTGGGGTGTGTAGGGAACACTCTTCTAATGCAAGATGCCAAGAGTTGCAAAGAACTCATGACACTGGTTTGAGGTAAATTCACCTCCATTATCTGACCTTATGCATTTGATCACACAATCAAACTGTGTTCTCACATAGGTTATAAAATCACATACATTTTTAAAAACTTGTGATCTAGATTTGAGCAAAAAGGTCCAGGTTACCCTGGTGCAATCATCTAACACAATCAAGAAGTACTGAAAACCATTGTAGGTAGGCACACTGTAAGGACCCCAAACATCCATGTGAATGAGATCAAAAGGTTTTGCAGCTCTGGCAATACTCCTTTCAAAAGGTAGTCTGCGATGCTTACACAAAGCACATGTCTCACAATGAAACTGATCAAAATTAAACCGATTAACATGACTAATGTGTCTCATCTTAGAAACAGATGTATGTCCAAGCCTAGCATGACTCAAGTCTAGACTGCTACTAGCTTTATTACAAAAGATAGGAGATAGCTTCATAACTTCATCAGTCCCTCTCTTCTCAATCCAGCCTTTAGCCTAATCAGATGTCCACACCTTGTACAATTCATGTTTCCTCTTTCCTGCCAGCAACACTCTTCTAGTTCCAGGGTCCTCGATAAAACAAGATGACCGAGTGAAAACTGATAGTAGCTCATTATCATCTAGCAGCTTTCCAACTGACAAAAGGCAGTGTTTAAAATCTGGTACTAATAAGACATCTTTCAAAGCCATTTGATTTGTAAGTTGCATTTATCCCATTTCATTAACAGTTTTTACAGTCCCATCAGGTAATCCAATATGAACCAAATTATTCAACTGCATTTTGTTCAAAATATAAGAAACAGATGGCATCATATGATCAGTTGCCCCTGTGTCAATTATCCACTCAATACCATTGCCCACTGATTGATCAGAAATATCTAGAGAGGATGAGACTTTACCTGCAAAGTTGGCATAAGAACTTTCATTGCTGCCCTTCTATGCCATCTTCTTCATGATTTCCTGGTACACTGCATTAGCCATGGATGTATCTATCTTGCTATCCATCCCTGCCTTTTCTACTTCATTATCAAGAGGACTATTCATCATCCTAACATTCACTGATCATGCAGCATTAGATGAGCCCCTGCTAGGCGCATTGTCTTTCTGACTTGCCCTCAACTCCTTGTACCAATCAGGGATCCCATGAAGCTTGAAGAAAGTATCAGCTCCATGTCCCTTGTAACCACAGTGAGTGCACTTCATCTCACTTTTAAGCCTCTTGATCTCCTTCCAATCCTTTCTAGGTGGAGGATTGGTTCCTGCACTAGGCCCCTGGTAGCTAAACTTGCTCTTGCTCACAGCAAAGGCATTAGCATCAGACATAACAAATTGAGTAGATCTTGAGGCAGCTGTACCTCCCTCAACTTGTTGTAATATATAATAAGCTTTTCCCACTGTAGGTAGAGGGTCCTGTGCAAGAATCTGATTCCTGGCAGCTTCATAACCATCATTCAAACTAGCAAGTAACTGCATCAGCTTGTTCTTAGAGTCTATCTCATTAAAACTTTTAACCAACTCACACTTGAATTGCTTCATAACCCCACATGTGCACTCAGGCAACCTTTCAAGGACTTGTAACTCATCCCAGTACCTCTTCAAGGCATTATAAACATCCCCCAGACTCATGCTCCATTGAGACACATTGGTCAGTTTCTTCTTAAATTGAAAGATCTGAGGTGCATTGTTCTGACTGTATCTCTCAATCACTTCATCCCATAACTCCTTTGAGGAATCCACAAACATCAGACCCTCTGCTATCCCTTTACCCATCGAATTCAGCATCCAACATCTGACCATAAAATCTGCTCTCACCCATTTCTGATAGTCTACAGATGCTTCCAGTGGTTTCTCACAAGTTCCATTCACAAAACCAATTTTGCACTTGGCACCTAGAGCCATGGTTACTCCCCTACTCCAGGTTACAAAGTTTGACCCATCAAAGGGAATAGCCACTAGTTGGGCTCCAGGATGATCAGAATTAGACAAATAAAGTGGGTCACTAGGATTACCTAGATTGTTGCCTTCCCCTCCATTGTTGTTGTTGTTGTTGTTGTTGACGTCTGGCATCTTCTTCTTTTAGCTAGAAAATTTCACCTTTCGCTCTGATACCATGTGAAGAGATCAGAATCAAATTAATGTTGTTGTTGTAAGCAACAAATCAAGACAAACTTAAGCAAAATAGGACTAAAACTTTTGTGCAATGAATGCATTGTTTCATTGAATCAAAAACCAGAAAGGGAAGCTCCCTGACGGCACAAATAAGGGAAAGTTTATGATCCCCAAAATCCTACTGAAACCGAGGAGTGCGCCAGCTTATATAGCATGGAATCCTCACTCTGGATTGGACGATCACAAGCAGACAAAAGTGCAAGCTGTCTTATTACAACCAAATTGAAATGCAGCTCAAATGCAACATAAATGAAAAGGCAGAACAAGCTAAAATGAGCTTGCAAAATAGGTAGGATAAGATGCTTAAGTTATTATCTTAGTCATAGATCATAATCTTTACATGCTCTTTTCATAGGTAATAATGATTGCTTTTAGGTATTTCAACCTATAAAATTAAAGTAAACATAGGTTTTGTTAATAAGTGTGCACATAGCTAAAATAACAGTATTGCAAGACGGATGGAGTGTTAGTTATGATCGAATAAAGTCAAATGGTAATACTAGGTGCAATTATTGATGAAATAGCTCAATTTTTTTGGTCGGAATTGTGAAATAGTACACTTAGATGCCATCGCATGATTTCAATACTCAATATTTTTCGGGACCTACGACCTTGATGCATAAATACTCCCCCTGATTAAAGATGGAACTGCAGGTTCTTTGATGATCTTGATTCAAGATTTCATCAAAAGAGAATGAAATATTGTTTACATTGCGATTTGCATATGGGCGCGCCAAACTGTGGTGCGTACGTGGACTGGTCACTGGTCACTGGTCTTCGACAAACAATGGAACCTTAACCTCCCTCTTTGATACTAGCTAGCATCTATTAAAGTCCGACTCGGACCGATGATTGGGAGTCGTGTGCACAGGCGCACATGTGCTAGTAGCCTAGCATACAAGTCGAGTGAGGTTCCATTCTAAAACCAATTGGCAATAGAAGGAGTAGCTCACCAACTCATATACTAGGAATTGTTATGTTCAGCTTTTAATCCCATTCATATCTCTCAACAACATCACTATGACCAGACCTTAACCCTAAAATCCTTTCATCTTTCGCCTATACGTTGTGACCTAGAGTGTCGGTAAAGATGAAGAGACCCCCGAGCTTGGATGAAAGAAAAGATGGCTTAAAATGGATTGGACCACAATGCAATGAAAATATTCTCAACCCTTAAATTATCGAATATTATTATTACTATTACTAGCTATTACTAATTAATTCGACTAATAAGGGAAAGAATTTTTTTTTGGCTTTACAAGAAAGTACTACGTAATTAGGACTATTATAATATAGGAAGATCGAAAGGAGATTGAACTCGAAGTTGACTCTCATCCTATCTTGCAAATCCATTGTCTATGATACGAGAGATTCAATAAAACTTGTCATTTTAGAGTATTAATCGAGCTAATTGAGTTGAACATTAAAAGATTGTGAAAGTTCTGATGATTCGATCATTCAGAGGATATGATATTTTATAGACAATTATGGTTACAAAGGATAGAAACAAATCTATACAAATCGTAACATACAAGGAAAATATAAACAAGAGTATATTTTATCTCTAATACCCTCCGGCAAGCTCAAGGCGGAGGGCCGACGTGGAGCTTGGATAGTAGTAGATCAAACCGACGAGAGCCATGGGGTTTGGTGAAGATATCTGCAATCTGATCATGCGTACTGATGTGACGAACAAAGAGCTCACGGGCATCAACCTTCTCGCGAAAGAAGTGAAAGTCGATATGAATGTGCTTGGACCGACTGTTGAGAACATGATTGCGAGTCATGAATGTCGCACTCAGACTGTCACACAACAGCGAAGGGGGACGAACCAGAGACTGTCGCAGGTCAAGAAGCAGGAGTTGAATCCAACTAAGCTCTGCGACGGCTGCTGTAACAACATGATACTCGGCCTCGGTGCTCGACCTAGCAACGACACGCTGCTTACGGAAAGTCCAGCTGACAAGTGAGGAGCCGGAGTAAATGGCATAGTCGAACTGAGAACGGCAGCCGTCGACATCTGCGGCCCATCCGGCGTCAGAGAAAGCGGTCACGGCAAACTTGGAGGCAGGGCGCAGTATGAACCGATGAGAGATGGTGCCCTTTAAGTAGAGAAGGATGCTCTTAACGACCGACCAGTGATCATCAGTGGGACGATGCATATACTGACACACACGGTTCACCGCATAAGAGATCTCGGGCCGGGTGATAGTAACGTACTGGAGGGCACCAACGTTGCTCCTGTATAGCGATGGATCCTGCATTGGATCACCCGACAGGGCCAGACGGGAATGTGGCTCGGCAGGAGTGGAGATGGGCTTTGCATCGGCCATTTTAGACCGCGTCAGGAGATCCCGAATGTAGCCCTGTTGACACAGATGAAGGCCAGCCGACGTGCGAGTGACCTCAATGCCGAGGAAGTAATGAAGATCTTCCAGATTCTTCAACGAAAATGAACGATTGAGCTGTGCAATGAAGCGATCAATATAGGAGAGAGAGCTTCCTATCACAATCAGATCGTCCACATAGACAAGGACATAGATGGTGCAAGCGGAGCTGGAGTGGACAAAGAGTGAGCAATCAGATTGGCATCCCCGAAAGCCAGAGGCGAGAAGAAACGCCTTCAGCTTACTGAACCATGCATGCGGAGCCTGTTTCAGATCATACAGAGCTTTTCGCAGAAGGCAGACATGAGAAGGGCGAGCAGGATCAACGAACCCCTGAGGCTGCTCCATGTAGACCTGTTCCTTTAAGTCCCCATTCAGAAACGCATTATTGACATCGAGTTAGCGGATCGGCCACTGACGTGACAGGGCAATGGTGAGGACAAAGCGAATGCTAGTGGGGCGAATGACAGGATTAAAGGTGTCGAAATAATCAACACCTTTCTCCTGATGATAGTCCTTCGCAACCAGACGAGCCTTGTACCTGTCAATCGATCCATCCGCTTTCCGCTTGATCTTGTAGACCCATTTGCA
Organism: Persicaria maculosa; assembly: GCA_963922045.1. Taxonomy (NCBI): domain Eukaryota; kingdom Viridiplantae; phylum Streptophyta; class Magnoliopsida; order Caryophyllales; family Polygonaceae; genus Persicaria; species Persicaria maculosa. Next base: position 16,195,564 of record OY998253.1, read on the forward strand.
CCCAACGATATTGGCCCGAGGAAGGCGGGGCACTAGAGACCATGTACCTGTGCGACGGAGGGCATCAAACTCGGCTTCCATGGCGGTGACCCTCTGTTGGTGAGGGGCAGCTTGGCGGAATGTTTTGGGTTCAAGATCAGGGTTGGGGTTGGGTGGAAGGGGATGGCAAGAGGAAGTGAGGACCTTAGGTTTGAGCTTTCCAAATTGGGCACGAGTTCTCATGGGATGAGTGCTTTGGTCAGCAGGGCAGAGGTGGGGTAGGGTGGTTGGCAGTGGTAGGGGATGGTCAGGGGAGTTGGCGTCAAGGGTAGGCTGGGGAGCAGGCTGTCAGGCTGAGGAGGGTGAGGTTGGGGAAGTGGGCGAGGACGACGTCACACTCTCGCTAGGGCTGGTCGGTGAGGCAGGCTCCGTAGCAGTCAGTTCGGGTGAGGAGCGAGGCGAAGGCGCCTGGGAAACAGCCAAAGCCGCACCAAGGAGATCCGACGACACTGGCATCTGCGTAGAGATAGACTGATCGGACATAGAAGGGGGGGAGGAGGGTGACGAGCCAATAGATGGGAACTCGGACTCATGGAAAATGACATGACAACTGATAGAGGTACGATGTGTAGCGACATGGAAGCAAAGGTAGCCACGGTGGGAGGAACTGTATCCAAGGAAGACACAGGGCAAGGTTTTGAATTCCAATTTATTGGATCTGTAGGGTTCCAGATATGGGAAACAATGGCAACCAAAGGACCGAAGAGCCTTATAGTCAGAGAGACGCTTGTAGAGACGGAGATAGGGGGAGTCAAGCTGTAAGACTGGGGTAGGTGTTCGATTGTGAAGATAAATAGCAGTTTGAAACGCATGCTCCCAAAACTAGGGTGGGAGTCGAGACTGAGCAAGCAAGGTAAGGCCTTTTTCTTGGATCGTACAGTTGCAACGTTCAACCATACCATTCTGAGATGGTGTGTGGGGGCAGGATATGCGATGAAGAATACCCTGTTGCTGGAGCGTAGAGGTGAGGGACTGAAATTCAACCCCCCCCCCCCCCCCCCCAAATCGGTTTGAAGCTCTTTAATAGTGGCATTGAATTGTGATTTGATCATTGTGTAAAAGAGACGAAAATAGTCCAAGACCTGGGATTTGTGGGTCAATAAATAGATCCAGGTAAAACGAGTGCAATCATCAACAAACAATACAAAGTAGCGAGAATCATTTAACGATAAAGTGGAGGCGGGACCCCAAACATCTGAATAAACCAAATCAAAAGGAGCTGTTTTGGGAACATGAGTTGACACAATGGGAAGACGCTTGCTTTTACCTAACGAACATGACTGACAAGGGCCAATGACCTTATTTGACACAATAGGTAAATAAAACTGACGCAGTGAATACTGTAGAATTACAGGACTCGGATGACCGAAATGATTATGCTAGTGTGCCGGAGTTGTGCGCTCACCCACCAGAACTTGCTTGGAGACCGCAGAAACTGACGGAGGCACTTTGTATAAGCCATCACTGATCAGGCCTTTGAGAAGAGGTCGCCCCTTCATGTCCTTAATCAGGCAAAAGGTAAGATGAAATTCAAGGAAAACATTATTATCTCGAGTTAATTTGGAAATGCTAACAAGGTTTTTATGCATGGAAGGCATAATAAGGACATGTGATAGGGAAATAGGGTGAGAGGATGTGGAAAAGGAGGTGTTACCAATATGTGAAATAGGTAGGGTAGAACCGTTACCTAGGGCCAGTTGATCACCACCATTATAATCGGAGTTGATGGAGACCTTGTTGAAGTCACCGGTAACGTGGTCAGTAGCACCGGTGTCAAAGTACCAAGCTGGGTCATGGAGAGATGACGAGGAGGCGGCATAGGCAGAGGGGCCGGCGGGCTGCTGCTGGGTGAGACGATCAGTAGAGTGGCGAGACGGAATAGCTTGGAGGTTCAAATGGCTGAAGCAATCCTTGGCAAGGTGACCCATACGGTCACAGAGCTGACACTATGGACGGTTGCGAGAGCGATCAACAGGGTCGTCGTTGTCGGTCGAGCCATTGCCGGCAGAGCGAGAAGAGGAGCGCTCCGGAGGAGGGCCGCGCTGCTGAGACAGGGACTGATCGGAGCGGGAGGACGGGCGATCAGGGCGGCGAGGGCGGGACTGACCATAGTTGGCCGCCGGTTGATGGTTCTGGAGGTAGCGACCAACCTCAAGGAGACGTTCTTCTTCCCGGAGTAGAGAACCAAGAAGATTTTCGGACGTCAGGTTGTCGATGCGCACGTCGATGGCGGCGCCAAAAAGAACCATACGATGGGTCAAGGCCATGGAGAACAGAGGCGATGAAATCATCCTCGGAGACCGGATGAAGACAATCAGCAAGGGCATCAGCGATGTCTCGCTTCTTCTCATAGTATTCAAGAATCGAGAGATTGCCTTTCAGAAGGGGGTGTAATTGGGACTTGAGGTGCATAGATCTAGCACGGGATTGGGCTTGGAACATGTGTTCGAGGGTGAGCCATGCCTCACGCGCAGTGTTGGCGCGAGTAACATAGCCGAGGAGATTGGAGGAGATGGTAGTTCGGATCCACACAAGGACAAACTTGTCCCTGCGTTTCCAGGTAAGAAAGTGAGGGTTAGGATTGGTTTGAGAGGAGGATGAGTTGTCGGAAGTGACAGTAACGGTTTTGGGTGGAGAGGTGTCGATGAGGACATGAGCCTGAAATTCATAGGCATCAAAGGTATCGATGAGATTGGCTCGCCAGATCGTGTAGTTGGAACGATCGAGCTTGACGGAAAAGGTAGGCAATTGGAGATTGGAATTGCCAGACGGGTTCAAGGCGGCAGCCAGGAGAAACGCACCAGAGGAACGGGATGAGGAGCCGTCGTTGGTGGGAGGGGGTGGGTTGTTGGGCGGTGTATTGGTGGGCGGTGTTTGGTTGTCGGTACTGCTGTCGAAGACGCTGTTGCCGAAGACGGTGGCGGGGTGTAAGCGGTCGAACAGAAGAGGAGATTAGCGTTTTGAAAAAACCGGCTCTTGATATCATAAAAGATTGTGAAAGCTCTGATGATTCGATCATTCAGAGGATATGATATTATATAGACAATTAGGGTTACAAAGGATAGAAACAAATCTATACAAATCGTAACATACAAGGAAAATATAAACAAGAGTATATTTTATCTCTAATAAATATTAATTAATTATATTCAACTCGTTTAGAACCGAACCAAGTTTGATGGAGCCTTAATTTGGATTGAGTTTTAAAATGTGTTCATATATATTCAACTTAGTTAGTAATGAATAAGTTCAAATCAAGCTTTTTTAGAGCTATACTTTCTTATAACATATCAATAAAGAAATTTTTATAAATTTCAGAATTTTTGAGCTAAATTCAGTCCAAACCTCATTTTAAACTACAAACGAGCGAGATTTTTTCGAACCAAGCTCAAACTAATCTCCTAGCTGATATAATAACCATATATTATGATGAAATGCTTTTGTAGTTTTTGAGAAAGATTAAAAAATGTAATAAATGATAATATATTAACATATTTGTTAATTTTCTTAAAAAGTTATACAAAGGTTAAAATGTTTATTAATGTTTCCTTTCTTATTAGCAACTTTCCAATATTTAAAGTCGCACAACCACTCTACATCTTGATCAGGTAATACAAGACTCATTTAAGGCCCCGTTTGGTATGAATACGGGAATCGGAATGAGAATCGGAATCGGAATAAAAAATTGGAATAAGTCATTACTCAAGAGTGTTGTTTGGTATAATCTCGGAATAAGAAATTTACAAACACCCAAAACCTAAAAATACACAAAAAATTTTTTAAAAAATTAATAAAGATGAAGGGCTATAGGCACGGTGTTGAACAGGGAGGGAGGGTTGGGTGGCACCGGCGGTGATGCCACCGTCTCAGGTGGTCAGGGAGAGAGAGAGAGAGAGAGAGAGAGAGAGAGAGGTGATGAGGGTGACACAAGCGATGGATGATGGAGGCGACTACAGACAATGGAAGCAGCGACGACAATCCCAGGTGGTCGGAGAGAGAGAAGCGGATTACAACGGCGAGGACAAGGGCGAAAATCCCAAATCTGGACGATGGGGGTTACACCGGTGTCGGACGATGGCGGTGGCAACCGGTGCTGGTGGCGGCAGCGGTGCATACATCCGGAGAAAGATGGACGTACTGTTGAGTTTGAGTTGGGGAGGGTGGGACATTGGGAATGGCTCATCCCCCACCTAAACTTGAGGAATGAAAAGTGCCTGAAATTAGAGATGCTGAGATTACCCGATAATCAATTTCATTCTGGGTTTTGTTATACCAAACACCAAATCCGTAATCACTTATTCCGATTCCCACTTTTTGATTCCCGATAATCGATACCAAACAAGGTCTAAGTGTTGATTCTCTCACTTAAGAGTCACAACTCACAAACTCTATGTTTCACGGGATTCGAATGACAAATTTTTTTCGGCATAAATTGTAAACCCAAAACAATTATTGATTGACAGAAGTCATTATATATAATTGCTCTTCTTTTATTTTTTCACTCCCTCAATCTTGTTTGACTTTATTCACAATAACTAGAAAAGAGGGGACTCTAACTAAAACAATAAGTGTTTCAAAAGAATATAATCTCTACGGAATACTCAAATGGAAAGAGAGCGCAGTCGCAGCCCGGAGCGCAATCTCGGCGGCCGGCCGGCTTAAGAACCTCCGGATCCCAACTCAAACAATGGCCATTCAACTGAAATTCCCTCAACCGATCTGGAAAATGCCAAGAAAAGAGCCCGAACGGAAGCCGACGGGGATGAAACCATGGAAACTGACCAGATGTCGGCCATGGTGATATCGGAGAACTCTACTGAACTACCCCGACTGTTCGGCGATATGCCCAATAGTCAGGGACACCACTCGTCCTTTCCAACCCTGGAACAAGCAATGGAAACCACGAGGGGTAAGGCGATAAGCTACAGGGAGAAACTCGTGGGCGGTAGCAGCGAAAGCTATGCGATGCAACACTCGAATGTGAGTTATCAACCATTCGATGGCGACGAAGGATACGATACAGAGGACGGAATCCCCCCGGAGGAGGATGATCCCACATGCCCAACAATAGTGCTTAATGCTGATGAAAAAAGGGAACTCTGGAGGCCATGGAGAGACACGCTAATCATCAAATTGTTCGACAAAGGCCCGGGTTATATGCAGCTGCATCGCCGGCTCTCTCAGAAATGGGCTCTCACTGCACCATTCAACCTGATACACTTGGGGAACGACTATTTCATTGCAAGGTTTTCCAACAAGGGTGACTATGACCACGTCCTCATGGAGGGCCCATGGATGCTCGGAGACAACTATCGATCCATTCGGAAGTGGGTTCCCCGTTTTGATGCACACACAGAGGAAATCAAGAAGCTGGTGGTATGGGCTCACATTCCTTTCCTCAAGATCGAATACTTCGATCAACGATTCCTACACCTCATCGGTCGGAAAATTGGGAAGTTACTCAGAATCGATAACACGACTGCATCCGCGGAAAGAGGACAGTTTGTCAGACTCGGTGTTGAGGTGGATCTATCGAAGCCATTGCTCTCCAAGTTCCGGCTTGATGGGAAGACTTGGCCTATCCAGTACGAGGGTATTCGTATGCTCTGCTTCTCGTGCGGCAAGGTTGGCCATCACGCAACAGACTGTGGCAAAGAGAATGAGCAAGAACAAGTCGCGAACCCAAGGGCACCACCTTTGGCTGAGCAAGTTGAAAGACAAGACTTTAGTGAATGGATGCAACCCGCCATACCAAGTAGATGTCGAGGATCATCGACTAGCACCCAAGTCAACAAGAACCAGCAACCCCTGAGTTCTTCCAGTGAAGTGCTGAACCAGAATCCTGCTCCGACGAGCATCTTGACGGAGAAGACGCATGCTGACGTGGCACGAGACTAAAAGGTGGTGAACGGAACAGATACGGTAGGATCTCCATCGAGATACGCTGCCCTTGAAAATCTCGAGCCTGAAGAGGATACGATCATAACTTCCTCAGAAAATCAAAATCCCAACACCTCCCATACCCCTTCCGGAAATCAGGGCCCCAAGATCTCCCACAATCCCAAAGATGCTTCCCACGCTAACCGGAAAAGACCTAACCCGAAGGCAGGTAAAAAAGGGAATACAATTAAATCATATCAGCCCACATGCCCTATCAATGACCCGACAAGCAACCCAAAAGCCCAAACTAAGTCAAACAAAGGGAAAAATATTCTGACCATGAACCAAACCTCCTCACACAACAACTCCACACCGCACCCAGGAAACACCAAATCCCCTGAATCCCCCGTCATCCCTAACACCACCGTCATCCCTCCAAACACCGCCTCCCACCCACCGCCCACCACCCACACCCATACACACCCTTCCCTCCCAATGGAGACCCCAACTGTCGAAAGGATGAGAGTAATCAGAAGCCGGAACCTTGTGCTAACAAACCACCGGACCGGACCTTTTCTTCCTTTTCTACCGAGGCTAGCAAACAGGATGATAGTCGACCTCCAACCATGGGCAGCTGTGATCAATCCGCAGCTACTGTGCACAATTTCGATGCCGCCGCAAATGGAAGCGGCCTATGAACGCTAAGTTGAGGCTGCTTGTGTAGTCGCGGGTTGTAATGTGCAAGCTCCACACAGGGATACTTTTCATGAATTTTTCTCAATGATAGAACTGAATATTTTGATCTGGAACACTCAAGGGGCTGGAGGCCCGAGATTCCTCAATGCTCTGCACGATCTGATTCGTCAACATAATCCTCGTGTCCTCGCTTTGGTCGAGCCTCGCATCAGCGGCCAACGGGCAGTTGAGGTTTGCCGACGCATTGGTTAGGATGGGATACGACGGGTGGAAGCAAATGGTTTCGCAGGTGGAATTTGGCTTCTTTGGAAGACATCGGAGGTTACTGTCTTTCCTATACACTTAAACCCCCAACACATAACCGTTGAGATCATCCGCAGAGATGAAGAGCCCTGGATATTATCAGCTATTTATGCGAGCCCGGATGAAACAATACGACATGAGCTCTGGCAAATTCTGATAGATTTCGCCCGAAAAAATCGAAGACCTTGGGTGCTAGCAGAGGATTTCAATGCTACGGCTCAGGGTCATGAAAGATCACACACGTCTAGAGGAAACCAAAGATCCGATAGAGCCTTCTCAGAATGGATCGATGAATTGGAACTTATAGACCTCGGGTTCTCGGGGCCTGCCTGGACTTGGACTAACAGATAGAGCTCTCCTAATTGGCGCGCTGCTCGGCTTGACAGAGGCTTATGTAATGACAGCTGCCGTCTTCGCTTCCCCTAAGCGGAGGTTGCACATCTCTCGTCCCCTCATTCAGACCACACACCCTTACTCCTTTGAGTGCTCGACCGACATCCTTCTAGTGGTGCGAACAGGCCTTTCCGATTTCAATCGGCATGGATGCTCCATGAGAATTTCCCCCAATTCATTTCCAACCACTGGCGCACCGAAGGTACCCTGCCTGACTCGCTGGCCTCCTTGGCATCAGATCTATCCAACTGGAATAAAGAGGTTTTCGGGAACATATTCAAGAAGAAGAGACAGCTATACTCAAGACTAGAAGGAGTGCAGAGGCGACTCTCAAATAGACCTCACAATGGGCTGCTTAAACTAGAACGACGCCTCCGTCTCGAGCTCGAGGAGGTGCTGAATCAAGAGCAAGTCCTATGGATGCAGAAATCGAGGTTGAACTTCATGATCGATGGGGATCGCAACACCAAATTCTACCACCTTTCAACGCTCATTAGGAGGAAGGTGAACAAGGTGTCAGCCATCCGGGATAGCACAGGCAACTGGGTGAGGTCGGAGATTGAGATCAAGGACCTTGCCCTTAGCCACTTTGCTAGTCTCTTTTGTGAAGAGGCCCAGCATGTCGGCGCTCATTCTCTTGATACACAGACGAGCTTCCCTATGCTCTCCGATGCGGATATCCAAGCCCTCTCCAGAGAGGTGAGGCCTTTGGAGGTGTGGGATGCTCTACGTTTCATGAGTCCCCACAAAGCTCCAGGCCCCGATGGGTTTCCGGCAGACTTCTATCAACAAAATTGGGGGATTGTGGGTGGCAAGGTCACTCAAACAGTCACGCAGCTCATCAACGAAGGTACCTTCCCGGACAACATCGCCAACTCGCTTCTTGTCTCAATCCCAAAACGGGATACCCCGGAAAACATGACGCATTTCCGGCCTATTGCCTTGCTGAACGTGGTGTTCAAACTTGCTACAAAAGTGATTGTGAATAGGCTGAAGCCGATCATCCAGAAGTTAGTGAGCCCAACTCAGTCCAGCTTCATCCCAGGGCGGAATATAGCGGATAACGTTGTCATCGTACAAGAAGTCCTTCACTCCATGCATGTTCGGTCGCCCAGAAAGAGGTGGATGGTGTTGAAAATAGACCTTGAGAAAGCCTACGATAGGGTCCGTTGGTTGTTTCTAGAAGAAACTCCGAGACTAGCGCACATTCCTGACTGACTGATTCAAACCATCATGAAATGCCAGTCGCTCGGAGGTACGAGTGTGGTTTGGAATGGCGGTGTTGCTGGCTCATTCGTTGCCTCTCGTGAAGTCCGTCAAGGAGACCCGCTCTCCCCCTACCTATTCGTGCTATGCATGGAAAGGCTCTCTCAGCAAATTCAAGGTGTCGTCAATGCCGGTAACTGAAAGCCGATTGTGATAGGAGGGGTTGAACTATCTCACCTTTTCTTTGCAGATGACCTCCTTCTTTTCGCGGAAGCATGAATTGATCAAGTCGCAGCTATAAAGGATTGTCTCTCCAAGTTTTGTTTGGCGTCCGGGGAGTGAGTCAACATTGCTAAAAGCACAATGACTTTCTCCCGCCATGTGCCTGATGGCTTGAGGCAATCAATCAGTGAGGCTTTACAAATCAACAGAACGGATGATTTGGGCACCTATCTTGGGGTGCCAACCTTATTGGGAAGAAGAACCGCTGGTAAATATCGCTACTTGCTGGAAAAAGTCAGTTCGAAGCTCAGAGGATGGCAAGCAAAGACATTGCCCAGGGCTGGGAGTGTGATGCTTGCGAAGGCGGTGCTCACGAGCCTACTGGTATACACTATGCAGACTACTCTAATTCCGCGGGGCATTTGTGAAGAAGTGGACAGGAAAATCCGGGGATTTATTTGGGGATCGACGGAGAGCCAAAGGAGTATTCATCTTCTGCCATGGGAAACGATCACCACACCTGTCGCCGAGGGAGGCCTCGGAATCAGGACTATGAAACACTCTAATCAGGCTAGTCTCGCCAAGCTTGGTTGGAGAATTCTCCAAGCACCAGACACGTTGTGGGCTCGGCTACTGCGGGGTAAGTACTGTAACAACCGAGCGGACGCAAACATGTTCCAACCTACGAGGAACCACTCTTACATTTGGAAGGGCATCCTCCATGGGGCTGAGCTGTTAACCAAGGGGATTCGACACACTATGGGGAATGGCAATAGGACACTGTTCTGGCTTCACCACTGGATAGGGGATAGAGCTCTGATTGATGATGTTCAAGTCGAAATCCCCGAGGAGATTCTAGGGGCTACGGTTGCAGAGATGTGGATTCCAACCGGCTGGAATTGGGGTACTCTTCACCAGTTCCTGACCGGTAACATGGGCTCATGGCTCCAGGCTTATTCGATTTCGGTGGATGAGGATGATGGAGATCGCTATTGCTGGGGACGATCAAAATCATCTTTGTTCACCACCAAATCAGCCTACCAACTTGCCCTACCGGAACGACCAACCACCAATGTCAAATGGCGAACGATTTGGCGCGCCCCGGTCCAGCAACGGGTTCGTCGGTTTTTATACCTGGCAGCTCACGACATTCTTCTATGCAACGCCAACTGACTCAAACGGCATCTCTCCTCCTCGGCAGCTTGTCCGATCTGTGGGGAGTCTGAAACTATCCTCCATACGCTGCGAGACTGTCCCGAGGCTAAGGCGGTGTGGTTGCAGAACCTGAGACACCCAACACCGACTTCATTCTTCGCCCAGGGTCGACAAGAGTGGCTTCTGTCTAACTTGGGTGGATCCGAGGCATGGAGTACTCTATCTCCTAGTATTTGTGGAAGAGGAGAAAACACAAGATTTTCAATGGGGAGCTGGAATCCAAGGATTCGGTGACAGCAAAGGCTAAGACTTCAGCAGAGGCGTTCAGCTGTGCTTGGAATAAAAGTCTCACAGGTCACGCAGGAGCTACCACGGCTCCACAAGAAATCGCTCAGACTTGGGTACCCCCTCCTCATGAGTGGGTGAAATTAAACGTTGATGGAGCTTCCAGAGGTAACCCCGGCCTTGCTTGCTGTGGCGGGGTCCTCCGGGACTCTGCCGGGGCAGTCATGATGGGGTTTAGCTCATGCCTTGGCTGCTGCACAGCTCTCAGGGCAGAACTGCTGGCCATACAGAAAGGACGAGCTTTGCAACCTTGCCCAGGTTCAGAGAATCAGAGTGGAAACAGACTCTACGGAAGTCCTAAAGCTGCTCACGGGTGACCCCCCTTCAGCCCACGAGGACTTCTTCCTAATCTAGGAGTGTCGTCGACTGCTCAACCGATCCGGATGGATAGTGATGGTGGATCGCATTCACAGGAACGCAAATTCGGTAGCTGATAGTTTAGCTAAGTTGGCCTTCACTGCCAATGAGGCTAACATTATATTTGATTTTATTCCTTCTGTTGTACAACCCTTCGTCGTTGTTGACATGGGGCATGAACAAACTGCTATTGCATTAATATAATCGTATCAAGGCTTCGGCCTCTTTCAGACCAAAAAAAAAAATCTTGTTTGACTAAAAAAACATAAAATATTAATTTTTTTAAAATTATCTTTATTAATAATAATTAGTATAAAATTATCTTCAAATATTTAAAAAAAATTAGATATTTTGTATATACTGTAAAAAATACGGAGTAACTTTTAAAAAACTAAAAAAAAAAAAATTGACCTAACAGAGGGAGTATGTTGAAAAACTCCACTCCGTAGCAGATTTGTCTCTCTCCCCCGTCTTCATCGAATGTTTTTTTCTTAATATTCAAAGAAAAATAAAAAATTACAAAAAAATTCACAGTTTGAAAATATTTACAAAAATATTCAAACTGCGTTTCTTTCTTTGTGGTTTTTTTTATTTCAGACGGTACATCTTGTGAATGAAACGCGGTCTGAGACCGCGTTTCTCCGACACACCTGCAAATTTTGAATATTTTTGTAAATATTTTCAAACCGTGAATTTTTTTATAATTTTTTATTTTTCTTTGAATATTTAGAAAAAAAAATTCGTCTTCATCGATCATCATATGGTCCTTTACGCTGTCTCATGCGCTCGCTATCCACTTCTCCGCGACGGCTTCATTCCTCTCGATGTTGTGTCCGCTGGTTTGCTTAGGTCGTGGGTTTTTTTCGGGTTTACTTTGGGTGCTCTTTTGATGTATTTTATGTTATTTTTCTATTTCGTTATTGTATGTTTAGACGGCTTACCGTCTGCCGACTTTGTCGGCTTCTCGAGGTCCGGATCTGTCTAGCCTCGAATTATTTCCTTATTAAAAAAAAAAAAATCATATGGTCCTTTACTCTTTTTTAAATAAATCCACTCTCAGTTTTAGAGATCCCATGTAGCTCCTTTTTGTCCTCCTCTACTCCTCCTCTTACCTGTCTCAGATCCGCTCCCCTTTTTCCATCGTCTTCACCGCCACCTTTCCATCCTCCTCCCCCCCTAAAACGACGCCCTAACAATGGGTACTGGATGGAGAAAGGCCTTTTCTAGAACAACCCCCAAAAAGAAACACCCTCCCCCTGAAGAATCTCAGATTTCACACAGTTCCGGCGCTCCCCCAATCAAAACCGGCGGAAGGCTCCGGATTTTCTCTAGCATCAGCACCCCTTCCACTCCCCGTTTAATTTCACAGCCTCCGGATACTACCACGCCAACGCTCCGGTGCCGCACCTCCGCCGTTGCGCCGCCGCAGTCGGCCGATAACACGCCCAGGCTCCATTGCCGAACCTCTGAGAAGAAATCACAGAGCCCTAGGCCGAAGTTCGCTTCCAATCCTTCCTCCCCTCGCTCCCCTTTCTCCATCCTTAAAAACACCCTCCGACTCTCCAAGGTAACTGATTCATCGATCCTCATTATTCATTTATCATCACCGATTTCATGTCTTCCAATTTGATTTTGATTCTGATTTTCGGTATGGCAGAGCGGATGTGGAGTGTGTTTGCAGAGTGCGAAGACAGGGAAAGGGATGGCGATTTACACGGCGGAGTGTTCACACACATTCCACTACCCCTGCATCGCTCAGCAGGTACGGAAACAGGGGAGCTTGGTTTGTCCTGTTTGCAATGTCACTTGGAAGGACGTTCCTCTCCTCTCCGTTCACACAACGAGCCGCTCGTTTTCCGATCAAGACGAAGTCGTGGAGAAGACAATCACCACAACCAGCACCACAACTCCAACTAGCAAACCGAGAATCCATGTAGAGGTGAAAAAGGCCAATCAATCCGATCTGGCGGATGATAGCCACCAGCCTTTCAACGACGACGAGCCTCTCGTTGCAACATCCGGCGGCGCCAGGTTCAGGCCGATCCCGGAGGCGGAGAACGAGGACAATGAGGAAAACGAGGAGGTCGAGGAGTTCAAGGGGTTTTTCGTGAACTCCACTCCATCGACGCCGACGAAGAAGGTAAACGCCGGGAAATTCTTCCATGAGCGGCGAACTCAGCGGAACGTGGAGTTCAAGCTTCTTCCGGAAGCTGCCGTGGTCTCCGTCGGACGATCTCATGAGACTTTTGCAGTTGCGCTCAGAGTCAAAGCTCCTCCTCCTCCGCCAATCTCCGCCGACGGCGGTGATCCGACCTTGCCGGTGAATCGTGCGCCGGTCGACCTCGTTACTGTCCTAGACATCGGCGGGAGCATGACCGGCGCGAAGCTCCACATGCTCAAGCGTGCCATGAAATTGGTGATTTCATCACTCGGATCCACCGATCGGCTCTCCATCGTCGCATTCTCAGACAGTCCACAGCGCGTCCTCCCGCTCCGCCGTATGACTCCCCAGGGCCAACGTCTCGCCCGTCGCATCGTCGATCAGCTCTCCGTCGGTCAAGGAAAATCTGTCGGCTCCGCCATGAGAATCGCCGCCAAGGTTCTCGAAGATCGGAGGGAGAAAAACCCCGTCGCAAGCATCATCCTCCTATCCGACGGCCAAGACGAATCCTCCCAAAACAACAACGGATCAAATCAACGGCAATCAACAAGCCACGTGTCATCCACTCGTTTTGGCCACATTGAAATCCCCGTCCAGGCCTACGGGTTCGGCGGAGGAATAAGCGGCGGTTACAACCACCACTCGATCGCCGACGCGCTCGCGAAGCGCGTGGGGGGACTACTGAGCGTGGTGGTCCAGGATCTCAAAGTCCAGCTCGGCTTCTCCTCGGGATCCGCCCACGGCGAGATAACGGCCGTCTATTCTTGCAACGGACGGCCGAGCTCGCTCAGCTCCGACGCAATCCGGCTAGGCGAGCTCTACGCGGAGGAGGAGCGTGAGCTGCTCGTCGAGATCCGGGTCCCGACGTCAGCGATCGGGTCCCACCACGTGTTGTCTGTTCGTTGCAGTTACAGGGACCCAGCGAACGGGGAGGTTATGTATGGGCGGGAGCGGGCCCTACTGGTACCACGTCCGCACGCCGTCCGATCCTCCGATCCGCGGATCGAACGGCTGCGGAATGTGTTCGTGGCGACGAGGGCGGTGGCAGAGACGCGCCGGCTGGTGGAGCACGGGGAGTTCGGGAGCGCACAGCGCCTGTTAGTTTCGGCTCGGGCACTGGTGGCGCAGTCCGGCTCCGCTTCGGCGGAGGAGTACGTTAAATGGCTGGAAGGGGAGCTGGCGGAGCTGCATTGCCGGAGGCAGTATCAGGTGCAGATGCGGGAGCAGGAGCTTATGGTGCTCCAGCAGCAAAGGCGGAGAGCCGCTGACGTCGCGTTTGTTGACGAGAACGGTGAGCCGCTGACGCCAACGTCGGCTTGGGGCGCGGCTGAGCGGCTCGCGAAGGTAGCTTTGATGAAGAAGTCGATCAACAGTGGCGGTGACTTACACGGCTTCGAAAATGCTAGATTTTAATTATTTTTTTTTCTTTTAAAAATCTATTTTTAGTTAGGGCCCCAAAAAATAAACAAATAAAAAAGAAGAGGATTTATATGATGAGGGAGCGGCCCATGGAGTCTAAGCTGGGCCTGCGAGAGCGACTAAAGGGACTACCCGACGGCGCGGCGTATACGAAAGGAGTAAACCGCGCAGCCCCACCCACCGGCGCCACCATAAATGATACTCATAATTAAGAGGGGTTTCATTTGTAAAAATAAAAAAAGATTATAAAGATTGTAATTGATGTTGTAATTTGCCAATTTGAATTCTGAATGGAAAATTAACAATTTCTCAAGTACATGAACCTATGTCCAATTGCACAGTCTAGTAATGAAACTTATCGATCTGAATGGTCTGATTCGGATCGATAAGTTTCTTTACAAGTGTACATTGTACACCACTTGACTGCGATGAAGGAATCAACGTTGGTGTCTAATTTTGGGTCACATTTTAGGCAAAGTGGAAGGACCGTTGTATTTATTATGTAGAGCCTTTTGGTACGCAAGAAAGCGACTCGATAGGAGAATATAGAGCGGTTGCGCATAAGAACGTATTGCAGTGGGTACGACACGAACAGTAGGAATATGAGTCGAGGCCACACCTGGCATGTGCGAGTAACACCAACTGGAATTATTGAGACACTTGTAGGTAAGGTTATGCTTACATTTTTGGCTTGGTTCAATGGGACATGTACATTCATTTCGCCCATGATTACTGATAGCGGTGTTGGATGTTACACGTTACCACAATCAGAATGACCAGATTTTGTGTGACTGACTGAACAGTAAGTGACCCCCCCCGGCCCTCCCATCTGCAACTGCTTCTGATCAGATTCCTTTAGCTTTCAATAATCATTTTTTTCTCCTTCGTCTTAGATGAGGTAAATCGCCGGATGTGCTCAATTGGAGGTTACCTATTGGATCAACTCTAAAACTGACTCATACCCAAGATATAGTGGTATTCAATCACTCAAAACAGGATGTATGTACACCCATTTGCACTACGAAAGGCGTATGCTTTTGATACACGGAATGAATCAGGGAAAGAAAATTCCAGTAGTGGTAAGATTGATAGATCAGTGTATTTATTGCAGCCAGAAAGGAAGTTTGGATGGGCGAATAGATTAATGATCAATGTGTAACTAAATCGTGATCGAAACTGCTGGATGACTGCTTATGGATGGGGATGTAGACATCTAAAGATCTCACTATCAGTGTTAGATGAAATGTTAATATCACTAATGAATGAATTGATGATCCCACAGCAAAGGATGCAAGCTGTTTTTTTAGCAGCTAGAAGATGTACATAATGATACAATGCACCCTACCTCAGATTGTCAATTTTTAAACTGTTTGAAAAGAAAGTGTAAAACTGTTTTCTATCCAGCTCACTGAAAGACATGCTTATTCGTTTTGTCGATAAATTTTAAGGTGAGGGGAGGGTGTCCTAATCCAACACAGGGAAAGCTTCTGAGCTCAAAAGAACGGTTACAGACCTCATTGCATATCCAGTATCACACGTTGCAAGACCAACTCCTTAGGTATGAAAACATGCCATGTTCAGTATCTTACAGTCACAAGCATCCATCAGTATCAGCAGTAGTAGTAAAACTGTCTCCATTCTCAATAAATACGATGCAGATATGAAGGCAGCAGTGTCAAGCAACTAAACTAAGCAAATTGGATATGTTCTGAAGTTCACAATGAGCTGAACCCTGAAATTGTGCTGCTTAGACTTACAGCAAAGCCGTCAAGCCGATACAGCCAGTGAATGCACATCTCTGAATCAAATTCTACTCACCTGCAAATCAAAGGAAAAAAACTACATCATTCATCGAGAGAAAGGAGAGGCGTAAGGTAGAACTCACAAACGACACGAAGCCCTGCAAGCACATGCTAAAAGCAGGCAACAATGTTGAGATCCAACTGTACGAGGATGACAGTCTCCATACAAGCAGAAAACAATACAGGAGGCTTTTTTTTTTAAAGAACAAATTATGAAATTGTATTAATCAGTACATTAATTACAAAATCCAACAGTATGGAATGAACTGCCACTGGCTAGAGATTGATACTGGTTGGGATATAAGGTTTGACCTCATCTTCAAACTTATCTTACAGGAACTGGATGACAACAACGAACGTTATTGTAGGCATCCAAAATCTTGCTAGAGATACGTTTAGAGCAGTAAATAAATCATCAGAAGTATGGAGGTCGCTCTACAATAATTCACACAATCAATATGGAAGGTTTCCTCCTTATTTGTCTTTGAGGGAGAAAAAAAGACTTCTGCACAAGGTTTACTTCTGGCTTTGCTCCACCTTAGCTCGAATCTTCTGCTCCAAAACTGCGATCTCAGTCTCAAGGCTGAACATTCTGTTCAGAGCATGCATGTTCTCTAGCGTCTCATTTAGAGTTCGGCTGTCACTCCCATCACATCTCAGATGCTGCATTGGGCCATGGAGGAGTTTATTGACTATGCCCCGGCTGAGGTCATCAATTGCTCTCATTTGCTTTTTAGGAAGATCATCAGCAAACTTTGACAAGCATTTCTCCAGCTCTGCTGTCCTGAGTCTCTCGGCATATGCCCTCAGTTTCTTGATGGTGGGAACTGTCTCTAGCGAATCCCTCCAAGCTTCGAATTGTTTTGTTTCTTCGTCAATAATAGCCTTTGCCTCCATCGCTTTCCTGAGGCGATCCTCCTTGTTAGCCTCCACAACTTCCTTAAGATCATCCACATTGTACACTCTTGCTGTCGCAAGGCTAGTTACACAAGAATCCACATTCCTAGGAACAGAAATATCAATGAATAATCTTACACCTCCAACTTCAGCACCAACAGGTGGAAGACTTTCCACATTTTCCTTGAAAAATAACGGGCTATCTGAGGCTGTACCAGTGAAGACGACATCTGCTGCTGCAGCACAATTGTGCATTTCATCAAGAGGCTTGTAGATTATCTCCATATCCTTCATCTCCTCGCGTATGGCTGCAACTCTCTCTTCACTTCGATTAACAACCACCACTTTCCTACACCCTTTCGCCAACAGGTGTTTTATCACCAACTTTCCCATCTTTCCTGCTCCAACGACTACCATTCTGGCCATGGCATGGGATGAGTCGGGGAGTTTCATGAGGGCCAACTCAACCGCAGCTGAGCTGACAGAGACAGCTCCAGCAGCAATGCTTGTCTCAGTTCTAACCCTCTTGCCAACTGAAATTGCATGCTTAAATAGCCCACTGATGTTCCTCCCAAATCCAACAACTCCCTGTCCAACTTTAACAACTTGCTTGACTTGTGCAAGGATTTGACCCTCACCCAAGACCAAAGAGTCCAGTCCTGATGATACTTCAAAGAGATGCTCTGTAGCATCCCCATTGTATAGCAAAAACCGGTGCTTGCAAAGCTCTGAAACCGGAACTCCACTTATCTGTACATCAAAAAGAAAAACATCAAAAGTAAGTACCTTTGCAAGAGTGAGATGAAACAAATAAGGCATGAATGTATGATGGCAGTCAGTTGTGTATAAAAAATGAACCTAAACATGAAGAATATGAATATGTCCACAAGAATATAGAGGATAAAGAAGGAAAAAGGGATCATAGGAGAGACAAAGAAACAACGCACAGCATTTAGCAACATGAACAGAATGTTTTTTCTCTTGATAAAATCAAAGACCAAAGACACTACTAACCTAAGCTGTAGAAGCTCATACAGGAGGTGACTGACACCAAGTTCTATTAAGTAACAAAACTGATAAATCATATTTAAATAGGAAATAGGCTAAGGTAAGTAAATTGAGCGTGTATACACAAATATACATCATTTCTAGCTGTTACAGTTTATAGGACAAGTGGACAACTGAAGTTGAAATCTTGTTTACTTTTGTCAAAATGAACTTCAGCACATATACTGATTGTAAAATCTGACAATGGATGATTTAAATTGACCACTGAAACTTTGAAGAAATGGAGTTTTGTGGAAAATAGACTTGCTCCAGTGAACTTCAATGATGGAAAAGTTGCTAGTCACCACAGAAATTCACAAAAACACAAAATGTTATACCTTTGACATCCAATCTGTCACTTCTTTTACTCCGCGGTGTTGAGAAAGAGCTACAACATATATCTCCATTCTATTACAGGTGCTTAAAACAGCAGCTTCCTCTATATGATTCAAATTGCACAGCTCTTCAATCGCTCTAGGCCATTCCGCTTCAGGGATTGCAAGCTTTTCTCGTATTTCTACCGGTGTAGAATGGATACTTAGGCCGATTGCAACAATACTACTCCTTTCTTTTGTGTATCCTGAAATATCCCAATAAGGACAATCAGTTACTCTTTACACACACAGGTATAGTAAACACAAATAGTTCCAAAATACTGAAAATGGAGGAAAGTTGTTGATTCCTTATCCATCATCTTAAGTTATCCATCAAGTTTGAGTGGTCAATTTAAAGCATAGCTAGAAATGAGGCATATCAGCCTATGCACTGAAGTTCATTTAGACAAAGTAAATAAGCAAGATTTCAACTTCAATTGTCCTGTAATAAGTTTCAAATAAGTTTTAACAGCAGGAGGAACCGATCAAATAAGAAGTACAGAAACCGAGCTCAAGTGATTGACAATCGAATGTAAGCAGCTGTACATTGAGCTCAATTAGCCTCCAAATTACAAAAAATTAAAGAAAATGAACTTACGATCAGCCGCAGAGGTCTTGAGCTGCTCAAGAGCGGAGACGCTCGACGATCGAACGGAATCGAGCGAGACAGCATCGTCCGAACCAACCTCGCATCTAGGGCTAATCAATGACACGCCAATCCGCTTCTGGATAAGACATCTCCGGCTAATTTTCCCCGCCGTCTTCCCGCCGAGCAATCCAACGAAGGAGGGAGACGAGACGGCCGCCACAGACCTCGGCGCGGGTGAAGACGCCGCGCCGCCGCCATGGACGAGTGTGTCCAGAGCGAAAGTAGTGGCGAAACCACTCGATGCCGCCATTGAAGACCGAGATTTCGCGCCGAGATATGCCTCAATCCCTTTGAAGCTCAGAGAGAGAAACTGGAAGGAGTGTTTGGAATTGACCTTCTATGGAGGGATTGTGTGGTTTTGGATGGGTATGGCTTGAAAGGGTGGAAATGGGAGTGTGGAAGTGGGGCCCTCAGGAAACGGCTTTCCGATTTCTGTGAGTTTTGATTGGTTGGGAATTCCACGTTTTATCCACACGCCGGCCATCTCACCATATTACCACACGGGGACACAAATTAAGATTGAGTAGATTAGTAAGTTTACTTTTTTTTAATCTATATAAAATATCAATTTTTTTTACTAATAATAATTATAAATTTATTAAAATAAAATTTTATAAAAAATTTTAATTTCATAAATAGTATGTTAAATGTAAAACGACATCTATTCGAGCCGAATGGGTGAGAATTGATAGCTCAAGCCAAGGCTGAATTTTGACTCGGGTTTGAAATTGTGCTTGCACTTAACTTATTTAGTAAATTAACGAGCTCTAGTCAAACCCTTTTTAGGTATAGAGCAACCCTACTTACATATTAATATATAACTTTGATTATTTTTTCCAAAATTGCACAAAATTTAAACTGTTCGAACTTCAATCAAACCGTTTAATCAACATTTAAAATGCGCTCCTAACTCTAACTAATCGACCGAGTCTAGCTTTTGATGAGTGCAAAATTAAGAACTAATGAGGCATATATGAATTTTGGTGTATATATTCGTTTTCAAGTGATGTATCTCAAATATCTAATCACCAACAACTAGCATATTTAAAAGATGAAGAAATAAGATTTTGATGACAGCAATATCTTAAAGGGATTCTAAGGGAGAAAAACGATTGGCTGAAAATCAGAATTGATAGAGGCTTTCGATAGATGCAAAAAAATATGTAAGAGAGGGATAAGGTGAGAAGAGGAAACTTGTGATGGAGATTGGGTCTCTTGGATTTCCCCACTCTCACCGCCACATTTCCCTCCAATTGTATACCCCATCAGATTTTCTTTAAATTTCACCTCATACCCCTGACTTTTTACTATTTTCAGTTAAAGCCCCTCTAAGTTTTAAAGGCTCACATAGTATTCGAGTTATGGCTTCAATTATTCCCAACGTTTTGTGAAATTAGTCAGCGAGTCAGTGAGTCACGTGACAACATTCGTGTAAGGTCCTGTTTATCAACGGATACTAGGGATACTAGGAATACTAATATTTTATTTTTCTCTTTCCGCCACATCATCTTAGCATCTCATTCTCATTTTTCCCACTTTATCAATAACATCTCTAGTATCTCAAAATCCCTTTTCATAACAACCCAATTTACAAATATACCCCACTCCAACAATTATTTCCATTCTCGATTATATTATTATATTCATTTTTTATTATTAAAATATTAATATTAAATTAATAT
This sequence comes from Persicaria maculosa, assembly GCA_963922045.1. NCBI lineage: Eukaryota > Viridiplantae > Streptophyta > Magnoliopsida > Caryophyllales > Polygonaceae > Persicaria > Persicaria maculosa. The sequence continues at coordinate 16,216,191 of OY998253.1, forward strand.
TATTTATAAAATAAATAGTGCGAACTATAGTCAAACATATTTATAATAAAAGAGATTTTTTTAAAAAAAATTTAGTAAAACATATTCGAAATTGATGTTTACATGTAGATAAAAATGAATCTAGTATAGTGGTAATTTTATTTTATTTTATTTTTTATATTTTTAATATCAAAATATTAATTTAAACTTGTCAAATATATTCACACATCATTACAGGTATCGATACTAGGGGAGTATTTTCCTAGTATCCCAAACCCTCTTACTTCACCACTGTTCCACTATTTTAATAGTTTAACTCCTAGTATTCTTGTGTAGTACAAGACCGATAAAAATGGCCTAAGGTTTAACATAAAAACTTAAGCCAATATGAGACTTAAACCTCAACCTCATGCACGGGTCACTTCTCTTTTTTTCATTTTTCAAGTACTGTAGCTGATATAACGTGCCCACGGAGGCCAAGAGTAAAGATTGAGTCTTATATGGGAGTGTGGTGGTGGACATGAAAACATTGAAGAACAATGATGAAACTTGAAAGACAGCTCTAATCAAGATATTTTGATGAGCCAAGATTTGCAACCGTTCAAATGGCAATGGACTAACTTGAACCATGAACTTCGGCCCAATGAGTGCTTTAGACCACGCCCTAAAACAATGGGAGATGTTAAATTAATTTTAGGAAAAATGACTAAAAATAGTACCATACTACCATGTATTGATCTTGAATAAAAAATAATACGAACTTTAAAATTGACAATTTCAGATACAAACTATCGTCATATTAACAAAAAATAATACAAAGGCGTTTTCCGGTGAAATTTTCGACCAAATTTGTCACGTGTACGTCGGAACTACATGTGGCATGTTTTTTTTTGTCAACTTGCCACATGTCGAAAATAATACAGACTTTATGAAGTGGTGAATATGGTCGAAAATTTCACTAGAAAACACATGTATTATTTTTGGTTAATATGACGATAGTTTGTATTTGAAATTGTCAATTTTTAAAATTTTAAGTTCGTATTATTTTTTTATTCAAGAAAAATCGAACAAAATCAAATTTGATGAGAAGAAAAAGGATATTTATTTATTACTACTATTACCTCCTGAAGTATTTTTATCTCATCAAGTATCACTTCATAAACCTCCATTTCACATGACTGAGTTTGGAACATATCATGTCAACCACTTACTTTTCAGTTACTAAATGAACCGATAAAAAAATGTCAACAACTTACTTTGAAGTTACTAAATGAACCAATAAAAAAAGGTCAACCACTTACTTTCCATTTATTAATTGAACCAATAAAAAATATCTCTATTATAAGTTAATCCATATCATCTTGCCACATCACTCACTCCCTTTTTGGCCTTTTCCACAACCCCATCTATCCTATTAACTAATAACCACCTCACTATTGTAACCGGTTCTTTATTGTTGTAATCGCCACACCCCGACTAACCACCCCACCAACCCTACTACTCAAGTATAAATCATATGTAAATACTGTGTTTTAAAATCATAGTTATATTTATTCATTATTAATCTATTTATTTTATTATTTTAATTCTTTCAAATCATTTTTATATTCCCTAATTTATAATATGTAATATGTAGTTAAAATTATAACTAATAAATCTATACTCCCTCCTATCATAAATATAAGAAGTTTTACTTTTTCACATGTGGTTTAAGGAGCGGAAAACTTTATAAAATATTAGTTTGTTTAATTAAATTTTTTTATAATATAATAATTATTGATATGTAGTATTATATTGTAAAAAAATTTAATTAAAAAAATTAATATTTTATAAAGTTTTTCGCTCCTTAAACTACATGTAAAAAAAGTAAAAAGGCTTATATTTATGATCGGAGGGAGTATTATCAAATTTAAATTGATAAATTTCAACCAACCCGTCCCTAAAGACGCGAGCCTCATACTAGTTTTTTTATATATAAATACACCAAAGTTCTTTATCATTGATTATTTTAATATATCAATTATCTCGGGATCATTTAAGATTGTTATATAAATCGAGTAGCTCATGGAGTCCAAGGGTTTTCGATTGAGTAGGACAAAGACAGAGTACATGCAGTTTTGTTTCAGAGGATTCAGTTTTGTTGGGGGAAGATTTGTCCTCGGGAAAGAGTATTTCAAGTACCTGGGCTCGTTTGTTAAAAGCGACGGGGGTATCAATAGGGATATCGAGTATCGGATACATGCGGGGTGGTTGCGATGGAGAAGAGCGTCGGGTGTGCTTTGAGATAAAAAAAAGTTTCGGCAAAGCTGATAGAGAAATTCTACATGGTGGTAGTTCGACCAACGTTATTGTACGGCTCTGAGTGTTAGCCTATTAACAAAGTTCAAGAGCAGAGATGGCAGTGGATGAGATGATGATGTTGCGTTGGATGATTGGACACGCGAGAATGGACAAAATAAAAAATGTCGACATTAGGAGCAAGTTTGAAGTTACTAGTAGCGTGGATAAGGTGCAGAAGACCAGGTTGCGTTGGTTTGGCCAAGTTTAGAGAAGACCGCCTTCGACATCGGTTCGTAGGAGCGAGAGTTTGGATCTGGGAGTGTTCGAGAGGGGGAGAGGTAGACCGAAAAAGAGTTGGATGGGGGTTATCAATCATGATCAACTCAATGTTCTGAACCTGTCGAAAGACTTGACTCTGGATAGAGACCACTGACGGAGGTGCATCCAGGCGGCAAATGTTTAGTTGTGTGGCGTGGCGTCTAGTTATTCTTGACTTCTATGCTTCTTTTCTGGCCGTTACTTACATGCTCCCTTTTTGCTAATTTGTTCCATTAGTTTTGGATCTATCGGAAACACTCTCTCGACCAGTTTTGGGAAAGGGTGCGTACATCCTGACCCTCATACCCCGCTTAATCGCGGGATATATTGGGACGTTGTTGTTGTTGTAATTGTTGTATTTAAATCGAGTAGCTCGAGCTCAACTCGAATTAGTTCATCCGAGTATAAATATAAATATATTTTTAGTTTCGATTTAAATTGAGCCTTTGCTCAATTCAAGCTATATTAGCTTACTTTTTTTAAATTTGCAAATTTCCCCTAAATTATTGTGAACAAGTAGGCTATCTTATGCTCAAAGCTCAAAAATATCTCGGCAGGATAAACACATTTTAAAACTCAAGTTCAAGCTAAACATGAGCAGCACAGCAGCCAATGCTCGGCCCAAGGGGTTCCAATTGGAATGATGAGATAACAGATTTCAGCAGCTTGTTGTACCAGCTGAAGCTGCTGAACCAGCAAAGATTTAAGTTTTCCTTCCTGTCATTTACGTTTATCTCTTGTTTACGTAATCACTGTTCTAAAAAACCCTTTAAGACCCGCCTAGACCCCCGCGTAAACCCTTGAACTCACCCCACCGCTAAGGCCGTCAAGGTCATAAAAACCCGCCTAGGCTGCAAAGACCCGCCATGAAATCCGCCTACACCCCGCCTAGACCCTTGACCCTACCCTACCGTCAAGCACCCGCCAAGCGTTTTTTGGAACATTGTACGTAATTCAAGTCCGTTCAAATCAAGATCAATCAACAAGCATCAACCAAGCATCTAATTATGTCAGTGAGGGTAATATATAAGCTATTAAGCTTCGGTGTGAACAATACAACTGCTCGGGCCTCAGGGATGAAAATCCCAAATCTAGAACGTACCAATTGCTTGCATTGTCGTCTTTTACAACAAATGAGGCGAGTTTATTTTGTGAATGTCGTCATGGCTCCACACGAGAAGGTGACTATGAGTCACTCGAGGAAGCAACATCATCTTTGTGCTTGATCATACCAGAGTCCACAAGAATGGGAATTTCTGCAGCCATCCATGGTGCAAGACCTAAACATAGAGCATGCGCTATCCCAAACCGAGGGCTGCAGAAAAGGAAGAAAAAACCCAAATATCAAAACAACAAGCCAGATCTCCATAAAAACGAAAATAAAAGACAACAACAAATGTTATTGTAAGGCAGAATCACTTGATTAGGTGGATACACTAACTAGATTAGATCAGCGGTCCAGAAGAGCACAAAGGCGAAAAAACACACATTTTGCCTTGTTTTTTGGCCATTACAAGAATGTTGAGCAACATCCGAAAAGTTCACTCAATCCTGTATAGCCAATGACTATCTGAATCAGTATTTAGTTGCTGTAGATTTCAGATTCCTGGATCTTAACTTTCAAAATGCAGGATTGGATGGTTCCTAGCAATCCTCGATGTTCTATCATAAAGATGGTGCCTTGCAGGATCGGATACTAGCAGTCTCGCATCTATGTTGTCAAACTCAACTCAAACACATAAAAATTGACACAATCCTGCAAATAACACCAAGTTTCAAAGCTCAGCTTGCTCTAATGGTCACACAACTTAGACATTCCCAGGTGGTGGAAGCAAGCAATATTCTATAACACAGCAATTGCATAACTCGAGCTTAGACATGCATTTACGGGGGTTATCAATTATCACAGCTAGTTCCATGAATTAGGCTGCATTAGGAAAGAACAGATTCTCTGGAACTGTATTTGCTAGAAAGCAAGCCCTAGTACAACAAAGTGACAGCTAGTAGCACCTTCCTCTAACGCGAAACGATTCCAAGGCTAAAAAGGTTAGACCTTTATCTCAAGGAACAAGATACATGGTCCAATGCCAGTTGAGACTCTTGATCTCAAACATATGTAAAGTGATAAGCCTGATTTTGAAGATCTAGGGCAAAAGTGCAAGCGAAACTATTTGAAACCACAGTATAACAGCAAATAGGGGAGAAAAAACCTACCAATTTTTGGCCCAGAGCGGCTTGAAATGAACGGTCAAGCATATCTTCCCTCCTCTATACATCTGAAATCCCAAAATTTCCACATAAAAGCAGAAACGCAGATTCAATTACAAACCCTAGGCAATAACAATGACAAAATTGAGCAAATTGAAAACCAAAATCGACGGAAAACAACAACTAGACCTTGTGCGTCTTGCCATCGAGCTCGGGGAGTTCGATCTCGGGGACAGTGGAGGGATATGTGACAGGGATATCGAATTGCAGATCGAACTCGTACTTGAGGAGATTATGAACGTACCAGCACTTTCCAGTCCACCTGGTGCCTTCCGGATTGGCCGCCGAGATGCGGAACCAGTCGTTGTCGTTGGACTTGTTCATGGTGGTGTAGGCGATCAGCGCCTTGTACTCCTCCTTGAGCCGCTGCTTCCAGGCGTCGCCGTCGCGTGGGCCGGCCTTGACCGAAAGCAGAGGGATCTTCGTTAGGGTTGATTTGGTCGACGTGTCCCATCCCTCCATTGTCGCTTGCTCTACCGCCTTCGCTCTTCCCGGTGCCGCCAAAGGGAGCAACCGGGCGTTGTTCGTTTTGTTTCCGGTTTTCTAAGACTGCGTCGATCAAACGCCACCGACTTGCTGAATGGGCCATAAGGCCCAATTTCCATGGGCCGTAGGTCAGAAAATTGGTACTCCAACAGTAAAAACTACTACAATTCCCGGTTTTTTAAAACTTGAATATTAATAATATATATAAAAAATATTATAAAATATTAATTAAAGTTAATGTAAAAATCATAAAAAAAATTATCATAAATTTATCTTATAATTTTGTAAGATTTTTTTTTTAATCTCATGTATAATATATAAATATATACAACAACAACAACAACCCAGTCTATCCCGTGATGAAGCAGGGTCTGTATTTTAAATTATTCATTAATAATAATATCAATATCATCATATCTTTTTTATTATATATTTGTTTATCACCTATTAATAATAATATCAATATCATATCTTTGTTTTCTAAATTAAGGGTATATCACAGATGCACATACAAGGGGAGTGAAACGCTCTCTGTGACTCGTGGTGGGCGGATCTCCGCCGGCATGCCAGCCGGAGGATCCCCGGGGTGGCTTGCAAACGTGGAAAGATAAGCTGATGGGAGACTCAAATCGGATGGGCGGGCCGGTTGAGGTTCACTATTGTGAGGATAGCGTCAAGGTCTCCTTCCTTAGAGGAGTCGATAGTGATCCGATGATTGGTATTCTTGGGGAGGTCATGTCCAAACTGGAATCAGTGTGGCAAACTTCTCTGATCATCAAGGTTTTGGGGGGCTTCATCCCCTATGAGACGATGGAGAGGAAATTTAGGGAACTCTGGAGACCGGTGGGGAAGTCTCTGCTTGCTGATTTGCCGAAAGGGTACTATGTTGCTAGGTTTGACACAGAGCATGATCACGGATACGATCTCAACATCACCAGCGTGGGCTCGGGTGGCAAACTTGTCTATTGTCCTGTACGAGGAAGGAATACTAAGGAAGATAGCTATGGGGATTGGGAAGCCGCTAAAGGTCGACAACTAGATGATGTTCACGAATCGGGGGAGGTATGCGCGAGTGTGCGTTGAGGTTGATCTCTCAAGGCCCCTCAAAGGCATTGTGACGATTAATGGATGCACGTACTTCCTTGAGTATGAAGGGCTACATAGGATCTGCTTCAAGTGTGGCAGATTCGGACACCTTGCAATGCAGTGCCAAGTAGGTACAATGGGAAGGAATGAGGAAGCGGCTAAGGAGATGTCAGGGGGAAGGGTTGTTACCAACACTAGCCAAGAAAAGGTGAAGGAGAATAAGGACAAAAGAGTGGTTAACATGGAAATAAATGGTGTGCCGGAGAGTGCGGCGTTGAGTAGCCGCCATGAACCCTAGATGGAGGTGAATCGCCACTGCCGGAATTCCAAGAAGAAAGGGGAAGTCGCTGGGAATGCAACGAGCAAAGGGCAGTCAGGGAGCCCGCTTGATTCTTCGGTTACCGAGAAGAATAACATTAATGAGGCCATGAATGAGGCGGCTAACAATGATGAGGGATTGAAGGATTCCGAGGTGGCGCCTAGGGAAGTCGACATCAACGGGAAGAACATTGATGATGGGAAGAGAGAAGGGGGGTCTCAAACCCACGCCAAGGTGAACAATCAGGGCAAGGGTGTTGAAGAGAAAGCCTTTGATATTGGATGCTCTTCCAAGGTTGGGCTGGTAAAAAAGAATAAGAGTAAGCCCAAAGGGCCCAAAGTTGGGAAAACTAACAGCAGAAGGCAGACCGGCCCACAGAAAAGGCCCAAAACAGATATGGAAGTTCATCTAAGATTTAGAGAAGGGAAAGGTACGGTGGTGACGCCAGGTAAGGGTGTGTTTGGTTGGGCGATGGCAGACGGAGAGGAGGACATTAACAGCCGGATGGAAGGCAAGGGGCACCCGGAAGAGGCGAATGTGATGAAGGAGGGATTAGGGTTGATTGGCGCCCCCTGGTCAATGATCAACCGAAAGGGAGTGTTGGTGCGGCTAATATAGGCCCTATTCCTATGGAAGAATCGATGAACGTCGGAGCCCTTCCGACCGCTGATGCGATGTAATGTGGATCGACTGGTTCCCCCTTTTTTCATTTATGATGAATTGCTTGTTGTGGAACTGTTGCGGGTTCTGTAGATTGATTCGTTACTTCCTTAAGAAAAATAAGATCGATTTGTTTGCCATCTTTGAGCCTAAGATTGCAGAGCAACATGCTAAAGATGTCTGTGACCAAATGGATTTCAATGGTAGATTCATTGTCGAGGCGAATGGTTTCAAGGGTGGAGTGTGGGCCCTCTGGAATGATGAGAATGTCGACATGGTGATCAAGAAATCTTATGAGAGATTTATCTTGGCGGAGATCAAGTGTAAAGGCAAAAAATTTCACCTAATGGTGGTGTATGGTCACCCCTGTGCTGCTGATAGAAGGGATTTCTGGAAGGAGTTAACGGTGGCCTCAAATGATGTCTCGGGGCCACTCTTTGTTGGCGGAGACTTCAATTGTGTCATAAACCACTGGGAACATCATGAAGAAGCAAGTGATTTGTCCCCGGATGCTGACAGGTTCAGGGATTGGATCGACAGGGATGGCATGGTTGATCTTGGTTTCGTGGGACCGACGTTTACTTGGTCTCGTGGTAAAAAGATGGATACCTATAAGGCTAGAAGACTGGACCGGGTGGTTGGCAATATGGAAGCTTGCCTCGGCTGGCCCGAGGCGTTCGTGAGGCACTTACCGAAGTTTGGGTCTGATCACTTACCGCTCCTCTTTACCTTGGACCCTCTATTACAGGTTAATAGGAATCGGAGACCGTTTTGGTTCTTGGCCGCTTGGATGACGCACCTGGACTTCAAGGACTTGGTCAGGAATTCTTGGAGGAGGGATGAAGGGGCGCTAGAGGCCCTCAACTCCCTTAAGGGGTCGCCTTCTGAAATGGAACCGTGAAGTTTTTGGAAATGTCTTTGAGAGGAAAGGCAATCTGCTTAAAGACTTAAAGAAAGTCCAGATGAAGTTGGGCATTTCCCCCAACGATCTGCTGATTTGTGAAGAGCCGGAGACCCGGAAGAAATTAGAGCTTGCGCTTGAGCAAGAGGAACTGATTTGGCTTCAAAAGTCGAGGGAGAATTGGTTGCGGGAAAGAGACCGTAATACGTCATACTTCCACTTATCTACCATCGTTCGCAGGCATAGAAATAGGATTCATGTGCTTAAGGACGAAAACGACGAGGATGTTTTGGACAACAAGGCCATTGAAGAGAACGTGGTTAACTTTTTCAAAGAGTTGTACACTAGTGATGGTGAGAATGTTTCACACTCAGTGCTGGATGCTGGGGACTTCCCGTCGTTGCCGGCGTTTGAGTGGGAGCAGCTCCGCAGACCTCTTGCCGATGAAGAAATTGTTCAAGCTGTCAAGGAAATGGGGGCTTTGAAGGCTCCTGGATTGGATGGATTCCAATCCGGATTTTTCCAACGGTGTTGCGAGACAGTAGGCTCTGTAATTGATTTCGTGAGATTGTTCTTTGCCACTTCCAAGTTATCGTCGGGGGTTAATGAGACCCTTATTGTGCTCCTTGCTAAAGCTGCGAGACCGAAAACGATTTCGCAATTCAGTCCGATCAGCTTATGCAATGTCATATACAAGACCATTACAAGGGTGATGACGAATAGGATGCGGCCACTGCTGAATCAGCTCATTGGTCCTATGCAAGGGAGTTTTATGCCCGAAAGGCATATCACGGACAACATCGTTGTGATGCAGGAATTGATTCATTCTATGAGAATGAAGAAAGGTGCCAAGGGTTGGATGGTTCTTAAAATTGACCTTGAAAAAGCTTATGACAGGCTTCGTTGGGACTTTATTTGCAACACCTTGAAGGAGGTCGACTTCCCATCTGATTGGGTGGGTTGGATTGAGGAATGCATTTGCTCAGTGACCACGCGAGTGTTGGTGAATGTAGAGATGACGGCTGATTTCAGACCTTCGAGGGGCATTAGACAGGGCGACCCCATCTCCCCCTATCTCTTTGTCCTTTGTGTTGAAAGACGGAGTCAATTGATTACCAGATCGGTGGAGAATGAGGATTGGAAGCCGGTGACCACGCGAGTGTTGGTGAATGTAGAGATGACGGCTGATTTCAGACCTTCAAGGGGCATTAGACAGGGCGACCCCATCTCCCCCTATCTCTTTGTCCTTTGTGTTGAAAGACCGAGTCAATTGATTACCAGATCGGTGGAGAATGGGGATTGGAAGCCGGTGAAGCTGACACGGAGAGGGCCTGAGATCTCTCATGTGGTGTTCGCCGATGACATCATCCTTGTAGCGGAAGCTTTGGTCCAAAAACTCCGGATAGTGCTGGGGATTATGGATATCTTTTGCAAGGCATCCGGGCAAAAGATTAATGTCGGGAAATCTAAATTGTACGTGTCTCCGAACGTGGGTGAGAGGACGGTTAGAAGACTGCAGGAGAATTGTGGTTTTGAAGTCACGAAGAACTTGGGTAGTTACCTCGGCATGCTTGTGCTTCATTCAAGGATCGACAAGGACACCTTCAAGCCGCTGCTGGACAAGGTGAACAATCGCTTGGCCGGGTGGAGAGGGCGACATCTGAGCCTGGCCGGCGCATTACCTTGGCGAAATCAGTGTTGAACTCCATCCCGGTTTACTCTATGACCACGATAACTATCCCAAAGTTTGTGTGTTATGCCATCGACAGAGCCATCTGGAGCTTTATCTGAGGAGATGACGGGAACCAGAGAAAGATACACTTGGTTGCTTGGGACGACATTTGCAAACCGAAGAGGATGGGCGGCTTGGGCATCCGATCCATGAACGAGCTCAATGTCACTATCTCTGGTAAGCTTGCTTGGAGATTCATTAATAATAATAAGAATAACATGAAATGGCTGGTGGTGGAGGATGGCATGAAATGGCTGATCGGCGATGGAGATTCAGTGAACTTTTGGCAAGATAAATGGCTTCTCGATGAAAGTTTGGAAGCGGCTGCTTTGGTTGAGCTTTCTGAAGAGGACAAAGATACGAAGGTGAGCTCGTATTGGAAGGAAGGTGAGCTCGTATTGGAAGGAAGGCGAGGGCCAGAACTGGGAGCTGCTGTCCGAGTTGATGCCCGCCAGGCTGCTGCTTGTGTTGGCATCTTCAGGAGTGGTGTCGAGTGGAGAGGTGCCGGACAGGATGTGTTGGATGGACAGCCCTGACGGAGACTACTCGATTAAGTCGGCTTACAACAGGCTTACAAAGGCCAACTCGGGAGCTAGTGCGGATGGGTGCTCTACAACACTATATGGACCTTGCAAGTGACGGAGAGAGTCCGAGTTTTCCTCTGTCTTGTCACTCGGGGGGTTGTGCTCACCAACGAGGAGCGTTGCAGGCGCCACTTTGTGATGAACCCGGACTGTTCGGAGTGCGGTGGACAGACGAAATCTTTGATCCACCTTTTCAGGGACTGCCCGCTCATTTCTTGTGTTTGGAATTCTCTAATCTGTCCAAGTATGTACACTAATTTCTTCTCCATGTCATTTGCAGAATGGTGGAGGACCAACTTGACTTCTGGGAGAAGAACAACGGATGGAAGGCGTTGGCCTTGTGTGTTTGCAAACACAGCTTGGTGGGCTTGGAAATGGAGGAATGCCCGCGTCTTCAATCACGAAGAAAGGACCACGGACAAACCGCGTTGGATCAAGGACTACACAAGGCAATACGACGAAGTTTGGAGTATGAGACAGGGCGTCCACGTGAAACCGGAGAGAGCTATTAAGCTGATTCAATGGGAGAAACCGGGCGGTGGCTGGTTTAAGGCCAATGCCGATGGCTCGGTAGGAGAAGATGGTATTGCTGCAGTCGGAGGCGTGTTAAGAAATGCTGAAGGGAGCTGGGTTGGGGGCTTCATGGAAAAAATCGGGATAGATCCGGTGGTGCTGGTGGAGCTAAGGGGAGTCCTAGGGTGCCTCACCTTAGCTTGGGGAAGGAGGATCCGGAGATTGGTGGTTGAAACTGATTCCTTGGCCGCCTACTCGATGGTGTGCAAAGGTGTTGTTGAATGCCATCCGATGTATAGCCTGGTCTTTTGTTGTCAAGGCTTCTTGAGTAGGAGTTGGGAGGTCCGACTCCGACATGTCTTTAGGGAAGCGAATAGTGTCGCCGACTCCCTCGTTGGACTTGCCCAAATGTCTCCTAGAGGGTTTCACGTGATTGCGGAGCCCCCCACAAAGTCGCGCAAGTTGTGGAAGAAGATTATAGGGGAAGGGCCACTCCCGGCTTATTGTTGCATAGCCTGGTTTTGTTTCTGTGAGGCTTGTCCTCCTTTGTTCACCAAAAGTAAAAATAAAAATTATATATATATATATATATATATATATATATATATATATATATATATATATATATATATATATATAGACGGCGGCTTTCTTTCGGCAATAACGGGAAACGAATTGCGCCGGCGAAGGATCGGAGAACAGTTGTGAGGGAGAGGAGATAAAGATGAAGATTGCCATCGAAGGTTGTATGCACGGCGAACTGGACAGTGTCTATGCCGCAATCGCCCAGTTGGAAAGAGTAGAAAACACTAAAATCGATCTCCTTATCTGCTGCGGTGACTTCCAGGTGTGTGAATTTCCTACCTTTATCGCACTACAAATCAAAATTTCTCATTCAGCTCTATTTCCCAGCGCAATTGATGTTGCTAGGGTCTGGTTCGGTGTGATTGTTTCAATGTTTACGTTAGCCACTTCCTACCGTGTTCATGCCTAGGGTTTTGTTTTGACGAAATAGTCATCCTAAACTCCTAATTGACATGTCGCATGATTCCTTTCGGTTTAACGCTTCATAGTTTCTGCAATCGCTAGGGTTTCACTCCCAATTTTAAGTTTGTTTTGTGCAAAGTGCCTCAAATTAGGGCTGAGATGGTTTTGTGTAGTTGAAGTAAGAATGTTAGTAACATTTATACAGTAATGGGATGGGATAGGTTTTAGCGGTGGAAGGAGATTGAAAGAGCAATATAATATTGTAATCCATTGTTTGTGATTTTTGCACATGATGCTGTTCTCTGGTACTGAATTTGTTGCAACGAGTCCATGCCGTGTTTCGAACTGTGCATTTTGTTCCATTGTAAGTTCTTTGCTTTGATTACCCTTTGCAGGCTGTTCGAAATGAAAAAGATCTGGAAAGCTTAAATGTTCCTCCTAAATACAAACAGATGAATACATTTTGGAAATACTACTCAGGAAAAGCAGTAGCTCCGGTGCCAACGATCTTCATTGGTGGGAACCATGAAGCCTCAAATTATCTGTGGGAACTGTGAGTATTCTTGTTTATTTTGAGTTAAATTTGTATCTTCATAAAAATGTTCAGTTCTGTTTCCAATAAGTGCACCCCTGCATGCAATTGAGGATGGCTTTTATGTTTGCAAGTGTTTATTTCGCACTTACACAAGTTGCTTCATGCATCTTTTCATCCTTCTGCTAAATGAAAATGTTACCATTGGGCGTAGAAAGCATGTATATAACACGTGTCATGTGTGTTTGTTTGTGCCTTATATTACTCCTGATGGCTCTTGTAGGTATTATGGTGGATGGGCTGCCCCAAACATATACTTCCTTGGGTTTGCTGGAGTGATAAAGTTTGGCAGTGTTCGAATTGGTGGACTGTCTGGAATTTACAAAGCCAAGGATTATCATTTAGGTTGGTCAGTTGTCATACGTGTGTGATTCTGCAAGGCTTGCTATTGATTAGTGTTATTGTCATATTCTGTCTGTGTGGTCATGAATCATATTTGTTTACACTACAGAGATGTTCATTTGCAGGGCACTTTGAGAGGCCTCCATATAATGATAGTGAAGTACGATCTGTGTATCATGTTCGTGAGTATGATGTTCACAAGCTGATGCAAGTTGCTGAACCCTTGGATATTTTCATTTCTCATGATTGGCCCGTCGGTATTACTGATTGTGGAAATTGGCAGAAACTAGTCAAACAGAAACCTTTTTTCAAGCAAGAAGTAATGAACTTCTAGCCGAAATATCACTTGCCTTGTATCATAGACCTTTTTTCAGTAATTGTTCATCTAACAAATATTTATATTGATCATTTTTCATTGCCCTTCTGAATCTTTCTAGGTTGAGCAAAAAGCTTTGGGCAGTAAAGCCGCCGCTCAGTTGCTGGAAAGATTAAAACCTTCATATTGGTTTTCGGCTCACCTACACTGCAAATTTGCAGCTGTGGTTGAACATGATGTTGGTGGCCCTGTAACAAAATTTCTTGCACTTGATAAGTGCGTCCCTAATCGAGAATTTTTACAGGTACCAATTACTTGTGCAGGTAGTTTTTAAGCACTTGCCCTTTACGTAGTCTCTCTGAAGTAATTTTTGTTGCACTATATTAGGTTGTTGAAATTCAGTCTGAGCCTGGGCTTCATGAGATCTCTTATGATGAAGAATGGTTAGCAATAACACGGAGGTTCAACTCAGTCTTTCCCTTGACGAGAAGGGGTGCTAATTTTGGGTATCCACTGCTCATTCACTCTTGTTTCATCTTACCTCATCTCACTTAATAGTAAAGTGTAATGTTCTATTCTTTATTGCAGCAATGTAGAATTTGATGAAGCTGAATGTCGCCAATGGGTCAACAGGAAGCTGCAGGCGAGAGGGGCTAAACCTTTTGAATTTACTCCCACTGCTAGTTTTTACGATCCCGCACGTTCTGCTACCAGGGGACAAAATCTTGGTAATAATTTTTCGTTTGAATCAACATTCTTTTTCCAACAGCCTAACTGTGAGCTGGTCTTTTTTCATTCTTGAAGGAAAAAAAAAATTGATACCACTTGAAATTTACAGCATGAAGTATTTTGTTTATGTTACCTTGTACTAATCCTCTTTAACATGATACATTGTCCAATATTGTTGTTATTTTATACAACTTCTGATCATCTGGTATTGTTGCCATTTGCATGGGAAGAAAGCGCTTTAGTACAAACTAATATAATATAATTCGTCTTTGTCATCACGGTTCTTGACATGCTTTCTAATATGTTTTCATACTAGCATCTAAATTCGAAATGCGGAGTAGATCTGAACTTACCTAATAAATTTTCATTGCAGAACATTACAGGAATCCCCAAACAGAGGCATTCTTAGAGTTTCTTGAGCTGCCTTACCTTCTAGACAACGCAGGAAATGTACAGCAGTCGAATTACACATCACCTGCAGTGGTATCTCAAGGTAAATACTTCACAGGCACTTAATTGTATGTTGAGTAAATTAAAACTCCATTTCAACTTCTTTTCAACTTTGCAATTTTGTCTATTCTATGTCTTGATTTAATGTCATTTCATCTTCCTGTTATCTATAATATTCATAACTTGTTCACCTGTGACAGATTTTGAGTGCCTCCTGAGTCCTGCATATCCATTTCCCTAGAAAAAATAAAATAAAACTCCATATCCACTTCACATTATGTTTTATCATTTCTATCAACTGCGCATTTGAGATATCTAATGGTGTGTTTTTGCCTATTCAAATGTAGGTGCAATTGCTGGGAATAGTGAAGACATTCCCATTGATGATGATGATGAGTTAGAAAATTTGAGTGCGCATAGTGATGAATGATTAACTATTTAACTCGGTTCTTGCTGCCAGTTCAGGCTATAGGTATTCTTCTCAGAGCTCAGTAGCTCAAGGTTTTTCTGTAGTACAGCAACATCCAGATATTGTGGATTCGACCATTGTACCTGCCTTAACCGGAACTTGGAAGGCTCTGTACCCAATCTAATCTGCCAATCATGACCATAACCTGGTGACTTATGGATCCATCTGAAATTTCGTAGGCTGCAATATATTTGTATCAGTTTAGAGACTGATGTTCTATTAGTTTAGAGACCAAGCTTAGGACAGACCAAATTTTCAATTTTCCAAAACCCTCTTTACTGCTAAAAGCCCTTGTGAATGTAGCAGAACTAGTTCTTTAACACATTAACGTCTGAGTGTAAAGCTTTGATCTTTTGGAAGATGATTGTCTTTTTTGAATGGGAGTTGTTTCTGATTTGGATCAAGACAGTTGGGTTCTATCAAGGTAGTTCAATGAAGAGCGGTCATTCGATGTATCGTTCAGCTGGCTCTTTCCATGTTTTCCGTTCGAGGATGGTTATCTTGTAGATGATGTTGCCATGGCAAACTAGCACAGAACCAGACATACCAAATAATATAACACATTTGGTATATATTCCGTTATGCCAATGAATGGCCATTTCTTTTTTCTTTTCTTTTTTTAATCTATCCTTTGAGGCTCTTTCAATACCCTTTTTTCTTTTCTTTTCTGCAATCAGTGTAAACTGCAGCTATCTTGATCAGATACCTTATAAAGATACATATGCCTGTACTTCCACAAATTGCAAGAAGTGAAACCCACCAAGCAACTTGGTTAAATTCAAATATTTTTGCATCTAATGTAATGTATCAATCATTTACACATTACACCTCAAAACTTTTAAGAAAATAACTTCATAAGTGAAAACTACTTATGCAAAACTAATTATAAACAGACCCAAAAAGTCGAATATTTCCAATTGGGATATTTTAACATATAATCTAGATATAAGTTAAAAATACCTTACATCATTTTTGCTTGAAGAATCTTGTCAACGATAATTACAGATTACAAAGACTAGTTACCTAAACTAGTGATGTATCCACCAGACCACGATTGATGGCATCATTTTGAATTTTGACTCCCACATAGAGTATATTTGAATTTAGGAGATAGATCTTCACACATCATAGGGATAGTTTACTTGTGTAAAATAAAAAAATGGAGATAATCTATCACCATTAAATATTAATGGAAATCTTAATGGCGTGGCTATACCTAGTAATATTCCAGCTTAGCTTTTTTATTTCTAATAAATCTGCTTAGCTCTTCTTCCGATCAAAAATTTAAACCATATTCCCCTAACAAAGATTAAAGATAATAAAAATTGCAAAAAAAAAAAAAAAATTCTCAAATAATCCATGAAATGAAATAGTGAGAGAAAATGATGTTATGATAATTAGAGGTGTTATTCGAGCCAAACGAGCCGAACCTGATATGTTCAAGCTTGGTTCGTTTGTTAAACTCGCTTGAGACACAGTTTTTGTACAAACTTATTATTTTTAATTAATCTTTGCTTGTCTAGGAAATGAACGAGCTCGAGCCGAACTTTTTTCGATCTTTAAGCAGTTATATTTGGTCATATCCTATTAACTTAAAGGAAATTTCATAAAATTCGTAAAATTCGAGCTTAAATCGAACGAATCGAGCTTAAAATCGTGTTCAGGCTTGACTTATTTAGATAAGTGAACGAGTTCGAGTCAAATTTTTTTCGGACCGAGCTCGAGCGATGGTTAATTAGTATTGTTCTCCATGAAATGAATTACGGAGTATCAATTTAATTTTTGCCCACAACCACTCTTTCCAATAAGAACTTTTAGATTATAATTGAAAGCAGAAGCACCACAAAACTTTCTTTAATGCAAACTTTTAGATATGCTCCTTCCACTATAATTTGGTTATCATCATTAAAATCTTTGAAGAAGGAACTCAGAATAATTAATTAAAGTGTTGATCAGCAACTACAAGAGATGCCCATCTCCAAAAACAATTGTGTTTAATATTTAGATTACCAAGTTAACATAATCTAGATATGATCTCTCATAGACCCCTCAAAACAAAAACAAAAACAAAACAACAAACCCTCCAACTTTGGATAATGTTTTCTATAACTACTACGGATGAATTCCTCCTTTCCTGATCTATATATACGAGATCAATCTCACAAAGACAATACTTTTATAAAAAATTTCAATTTACTCGACTCTTAGGCGTTACAACTCAGATGATGAATTTTGTAGCAAATATTTCACATTGAGCACATATTTTGTTAATTAATATCTCCTTCTCTTACAAGTTACAACCCAACCATTATGAGTTGGTTCAACCGGAAATGACGTGTGAAGTACCAAAAGATCTCCGATTTGAATTCCACTCCGGGTAACTACTGGAGGATTTACCTGATTGTTAACTTCAGGGTACATGAGATAAGTCGGGTGCTTAGTAACCACTGGAGTAAGTTACAACCCTTAAGAGAGAGCTAAGGCCATATTCACTATTCAGCAGCACACGGTCAGATATAATTGGAAAAGCAAACCTATGAGGATTGCCAAGTCACAATGGAACATCACAAGGTGTCAAATTGAAGCCCACTTCCTCTTTGCTGAGTGGGCATCTTTTTGCCTTTATCTGCCTTTTGCTTTCTATTGCACTTGCTCTCTATCATTGACCGTCTTTACCGTTACTAATAGCGCGGTCAAATTCAAAAAATTACTGGGCCCAAAAGCCTATTGGGCTTTCGCCATCAAAGCCCAACAGTGTAAGGGATAATAATGTATGAGGAATTGAGGACAGGTCAAAAAGAGTTTGTTGCAATTATCTTGTTGGTAAATAAATGGTGTGAAAAAAGTAACCACTAATTTGGCTAAACATATAGACAATTTGTCAATGTAGAATCAAATCAAACAACCTTCCAACAGGTTGGTTGGTGTAAGAATATGAACAAATTCTCTAAATTGATGCTCTTTGTTATAGTTTAAGCGAGGCTCCCTTTCAAAGCGCTCACAAAACTTGCGCAATTTGTATGCGTAGTACGCGTGCCAAGCGCGTAGATGTAGAGCTTTTGAAGGAAAACAAGAGGATATGATAAACAGATACAGTATGGTCCAAGTCTCCAACCATTTGCCATTATTAACACTAAAGTGAAATGACGTTTCATTTTTGAAAAGTTTTTAATAATACAAGATAGGATAAGGGCCTATAAAAGTAGAACTTCAAAGGTATTCAATCAAAAAGACACTAATCTGCATCAAAATTGCATGTGTGAATGAAATGTTAAATGAACATTGCATTTGTCTTCTACTTAGGACAATATATGTTGGGAAATGACCAAAAAGAAAGCACCAAACTTTGAAACTTACTTTTTATTTGGGTTTGACATAAATTGTTAAATCAGATAGTAGAAACTTATAGATTCTTATCTGTAAATCCGTAACAGTGTAAAGCTTTAGCAACAGCCAAGTAAACATTACCCTCTTGGTACAGTCTTAGTTAAGTAGGACGAAGTAACCAATCTCAACAAATGTCAATCATACAAGATAAATAGCTTAACTTATATCTACATGGACTGCCAAAGTAAGAATAAACACAGAAATAGAGTGAAACTAGTACTGAGACTGAGATTACCAACTTACAAATCAGTGTTCATCAGCAGTACCATGGCCTTATCCAAACTCTCTGTCAAAAACATAAATCAGAGAAAAGGAAGGGAAAGGGGAATCAGCATGAATTAAGAAAAACAAAATCATGAAAGATTTACTGTTCATAGGTTTTTTGGTACATATATATATTATTGTTAAGGATGCATGAAAAATTCTCCAATTCTTGCATGGAAAATGCTTAAATAAAACCAAAAGCAATAAACTGACAATTATGCATCAAAAGGGAAGCACATGGTGTGGAGAGTGGGACATAATAAATTATTATAACTAACAGTTAACAGCAATAACACACATCTATAGTACTCAAGGTGTCAAGCCCAGCCCTTGATTGGCAAATAATTTATAAGAAAAGAAAAACCATCCACATTAATCATTATACATGATGTAAAAGAATGAAGGCAAGATCTTATTGCATTGGAGGGTGCAGATCAACAATACTAAAGAATTGTCATGAGGATACCAATAGGAAGCGAGGTGAGTTGGTAAAGGACTCATCTACTTGACCAGGGACTGAGCCTTGATAATGGAGCACCTTTTACCTAAGGAGTTAGGGAGCGTTTTACTTTTACCCTTATTGGGCATACTCGGTGTGAAGCGGGCCACCATTGGTTCATCTGTCATGAGAATCAATGCAGTCTATTGTCTCAGAAAAAATGAAAGCACACAGAGCATATGCAAAGTTAGCTCATTCTCTCATATATATTAGAGGGTATATATAGCATGAGTGCCCTCTTTATGCAAGATATGCACCCTTCTTTGTTAAGCAACTATAACTGCCTACAAAGGAACCTCCTTTTCCTCAGAAATCATGTCTCTGCAACTACTACTATTCATCCCACTTAGCCCAGCAAAGATGTCATTTATATGTTTCTCCTCTTCCCTGTCTCTTACACTTGATTAACCCTTTCAAGCACATAAACCTCTAGCCTGCCATGGCGCTTCAGTTTGCCTGTTATCTCTTCATACTACTTCTTACACTTCCCAACCCTTTTCAAATCACTGCTGATGACACTCAGGCGAAGTTCTTCGGACTCATGAAGAAGAGTCTCTCAGGGAATGCCTTGTCCAGTTGGCATGCCTTGGGAGAGGGTTCTTATTGCAATTATTCTGGGATCAGCTGCAATGATCAAGGTCATGTCACCATGATCAATGTATCTGGGGGGTCACTCTCGGGCTACTTCCCACCGGACGTATGCTCTTACCTGCCAGAGCTGCAGGTTTTGGATATCAGCATCAACAAGATCCAAGGCAGCTTCCCAGAGAGCATAATCAATTGCTCTCTATTACAAGTACTCAACATGAGTGGCTTGTATCTCACAGGGAAACTGCCAAACTTCTCAGGTATGAGATCCCTCCGTGCCATGGATTTATCTTACAACTTGTTTGAAGGAGACTTCCCCATATCCATCACCAACCTCAGTGGCCTTGAGGTGCTGAACTTCAATTTGAATCCTTACTTCAACTCATGGGAGCTTCCACAGAACATCTCTCAGTTAGCAAACCTTAAGACAATGATTTTGTCAACTTGCAGACTTCGAGGGTCTATCCCATCATCAATAGGCAACATGGCCTCTCTTGTTGATCTTGAATTGAGTGGGAATTTTCTGGAGGGTCCTATCCCTCCAGAGATTGGGAGGCTAAAAAATCTGAGAGAGCTCATGCTTTACTATAATCGGTTCACAGGAAATATACCTGAAGAGCTGGGCAATTTAACTCAGCTTACCGATCTGGATTTGTCGGTTAACTTTTTAACCGGCAAGATCCCAGAGAAAATATGCCGCCTCCCCAAACTTCAAACGCTGCAGCTCTACAACAACAGTCTCACAGGAGAACTCCCGGAGGCTCTCGGCGACTCAAGAACGCTGGTGTACTTGTCCATTTACGACAACCAACTCAGCGGAGAGGTGCCGAGAACCCTTGGGAAACTATCACCAATTATTCTCATAGACTTGTCAGAGAATCAGCTTTCTGGTCAGCTCCCACCACACATCTGCACAACAGGTAAGCTGCTCTACTTTCTTGTCCTTGAGAACATGTTCACTGGAGAGCTACCTCAGAGTTATGCAGAGTGCACTTCCCTTCTCCGTTTCCGTGTCAGTAATAACCAATTACAGGGCTCAATTCCTGACAAACTTTTCAGTCTCCCCCATGCATCCATCATTGATTTGGCTTTCAATCATTTCACTGGCCCAATACCCAAAACTGTGGGAGATCCCAAAAACCTGTCTGAACTCTTCTTACAGAGCAATAGAATTTCAGGGGTTCTGCCTCCTGAGATTGCTAGTGCAGTAAGCCTGGTTAAAATTGATTTCAGCAACAATCTTTTGTCAGGTCCAATACCTACTGAGATAGGTTCCATGTCAAAACTAAACTTAATGCTGCTGCAAGGCAACAAGTTTAGTTCTTCCATTCCAGAGTCACTGTCTATGCTCAAATCACTAAATGTTTTGGATCTCTCCAACAACCAGTTGACTGGACAAATCCCTGAAAGTCTATCTGCTTTACTTCCTAACTCATTAAACTTCTCATACAATCAGCTTTCGGGTGCCATTCCACTTCCATTCATAAAGGAAAGGCAGGAAGAAAGCTTTTTGGGAAATCCACAACTCTGTGTCACATTAAATACAAGCTCATCACTCGCTCTTTTCCCTCTTTGTCCACAAGCACATGCCCATAAGAAGATCAAAAGCATTTGGGTAATAGTAGCTGTGTTGTTAGTCGTGTTCCTTGGGACTATTGTGTCCATAAAGCAATGTCTGTCTAGGGAAAAGGCCATAATAGGACAGGATGAGACCTCGTCTTCATCATTCTGTTCATATGAGATGAAGAGTTTCCATCGGATAAGCTTTGACCTACGTGAGATCCTAGAAGCAATGGTTGATAAGAACATAGTTGGGCATGGAGGATCAGGAACTGTTTACAGAGTTGGTCTAAGCAGTGGAGAAGCTGTTGCAGTCAAGAAGCTGTGGAGCCAAATGACAAAAGATTGTGCTTCAGAGGACCAACATCTCCCAAACAAGGAACTGGAGACAGAGGTTGAAACTCTGGGCAGTATAAGGCATAAGAACATAGTAAAGCTCTACAGTTACTTCTCAAGTTGGGACTGTCACTTGCTAGTTTATGAGTATATGCCAAATGGAAATCTGTGGGATGCCCTTCACAAGGGAAAGATTCTTCTAGATTGGCCAACTCGTCGCCAGATTGCACTCGGAATTGCCCAGGGTCTAGCCTACCTCCATCATGATCTGGTGCCGGCGATCATTCATAGAGACGTTAAGTCATCCAATATCCTGCTGGACGTTGATTACCAGCCCAAGGTGGCAGACTTTGGTGTTGCTAAGGCTCTCCAAGCAAGGGGAGGAAAGGATTCTAGCAATACTGTCATTGCAGGGACATATGGTTACTTAGACCCAGGTAAGCATATTGAGTTACATATTACATATCTTCTACAACTTTTATGACCTTAATACTTTCCGTTGTTTTTTCTACCTATGATTGTGCACCGGTTAGTGTCTAACTAAACAACACCAAAAAAGCAATCTACTTGGAATTTCTAGCAGTTCAAGAAGTTTATGCACAAGCTCAACATTAAATCATCCCCCTTACTCCCTTAGAAATAGGTTCAAAGAGAGTATGCACCCTGTATTGGTATTGAATAGAATTATTTGTTTTTTAGAGAATGGGTAATTTGATGCATCTTGAAACCAGAGCAGGTTATAGTCTGTAACTGACTAAATTAGAACAAGGATTCCATGTTTATGAATGAATAGATGTAGCAATACAAATCTATCCTAAATGTTCTTGTTAAATGAATTCGCTGAGTGTTAACTGACATGACATTGTACTGTGAAATTTGACAGCTTATGTGAATTCATCCAAGGCAACAACAAAGTGTGACGTGTACAGTTACGGGGTAGTGCTGATGGAATTGCTGACAGGGAAGAAACCGGTTGAGGCAGAGTTTGGAGAAGACAAGAGCATCATAAACTGGATAGCAAGCAAGATGGATACAAGGGAAGGAGCCACAGAAGTCTTAGACAAACATGTATCAGGGTTCTTCAGAGATGAAATGCTTCCTCTGCTTCGGATAGCCATGCGCTGCACAGCTAAGGCCCCCGTTTCTCGCCCAACTATGAATGAAGTGGTTCAGTTACTAATGGAGGGAGACCCGTGCCGATTCAACTCTTTCAAATTAAGAGAAAAGAATGAAGATGAACCAAATGACACCAGGAGCAAATAAATCATGTCAGTTATGAGAGCAGACAATGTTGTATTAAACGTTGATGTTTAAGGTGAAACAATGTTGTATCTGTAAAAACCTTATTATCTCTTAGGAATCATCAGTAGGAAGGTCCAGAGAATTAAGAGTATAGACTTCTCATGTAAAGATAGTAGGTAGAATCCTGTCCCTTCTCTTTTCTTTTAAAGCCCTTCGTTTCGTATGTGTGAGCTTTTGTAAGATATAGAGGAATGTATCCTTTATGGCTGCTTTTTAGCAAAGCATTTTGCAATAATCTCTATAGCACAGACCCATAAAGAATTAAAGAAATAGTTATTTAGCTTAAAGCTTCATGTTTTTCTTCTCCTCTAGATTTTCTTTTTAATTGTTATATGAGAGTGATTAAAGGGAAGAGGAAGGAGATGTCATTGGAGATGGATGGATATGAATTGCAGCCACTTCTTTCTGATCATAGTTGATTTATTATTCTAACTTTCTTAGTTTCTTTTATAAATAATCTAAAGAGGAGAGGGCTTAAAGGGCCCAAATCAGGTGTGGGATTTTCTGCATAAAAGCACCTATGTTAAAGTAATGAGCACATTTGTCTCCATTCAAGCTGTACAGGGATAGGAAGTGCAACTAGAGAGCAATTTATAATCTCCTTCACTTATAGATCATGCAACTTTCATGACATTTGTTGAAATTATTATGCTTGTATCGTTATTCACCGTAGATAGTGTGTCGTGAATCTTACAGTTCTTCAACTTGCTTTACTGTCCTATTTTTTTCATGGTTGATTGTAGGCCATATAATGGATTATTCCATAAATTCAGCAAATACTTCAGAAGGCCCAAAATTTATAGTAGGAAGTTCATTTGTAGCTTAATATTGTGTGTTAAAAGTCTAAGATATGCATAGAACATTTTTCTAAACTAACAATACCACACGGTAAAGAGCCCTAATCATAGTCATGCCATGTGTCATGTGTGTATCTTTTCCTTTCTTTCCCCCTTTTTTGTTTGAGGTGACATTTCCAACTCGTATCAAAATTATCAATATCATAATTAACATTACCAATAAATAAATAACCAATAATTACTATAAGAAAGACAGGAAACCATGATAAACAGTTTTAGGTTAATCAAACATTAATCATCCCTTCAAAGTAAAAACTAATCAAGATACCAGCAAAAGTCACACTCCACAGTCCACATCATAAAATAACCAAATCAACAAGAAGCACAACCAGACATCACATGAATATGAAACTTAAATATTCAGAATATGGAAGCAATCATTACCATGCTAAACCAGCAGGAAAAAACTTATGGTCGACAAACTGAAGCTCCAACAAGAGGGCAAAGTTCAACACACAGAAAAACAATTAAGTATTTCAGAGGTCAAACATGGTGGTGCACTACATAATCTACATTAATTAGAGCCGTTGGTAACGCTCCTCTATGTGTGATACCAATTAGAAGCTTTTCCCAAAAGCATGATTTTGATCAGAAACGAGGAGAAAAAGTGTTCACCACTGAACAACAGTATAAAAACTTGAACTAAACAGGCAAACAAAAAAGAAGGCAAGAGTGAATTAGCCATGTATATTCACTCGAGCAATTTTACAAACACATGGTGTGCATTGTGAAATTTCCCATCCTCAACTTGATTGCAATAACCAGAAATTAAAAACATCAATGCCCTAATTCAGGTAGAAAATCTGTTGAAGTATATGTGATAAGAAGAGACTATACAACATATTTCATTGATCAAAAAATTGAAAAGTTGTCTTCAACTGCATCTAAAGTCGTCTTTATTCAGAAATCTAACCTTGAAGATTTGAGAAGCATGTGATGGAATAGCTTGATAAAATGAATTCAAAACTTACCGTTAATACCATTCAAACTCGAACATTGCTCCAATGGCGGCAAATTACGATCGCGAACTGATGGGGGGGATCTCAAAACTCAAGGGAAGCGAAACGACTATTAGAAGTTGCACTTCTATCTCCCATTGATTTGAAACATTTAGGCCCAGCAGTTGAGCAGCCCAGTTCAGACTGTGAGTCCACTTTCCAATGGGCTAAACGATGTGTTACTGTGTGCTTGGGCCGTTAAGAGTCGTTGTCAAATCCCGTCTCGTCCGCATATATATAAAATTATATATACATAGAGTATGAATCAAATGTTAACAAGTCTTACGGTGTTAAATGTTAACAAATCTTAACCATTGATTTAGTGTAATTGAATGGCTGAGATTAATTGATAATTTTGATTAATTTAAAAAAAAAAATAGAAACCCCCATACCCACTCATTAACACACAGCGCGTGTATAATCTCCATTCCTAAACCTAGCGATAGTTGTAGGAGGCGGCGAAGGCGATCGACTAACCTAACCCACACCTTAACAGAGAGAAGGAAGTGATCGGCGGAAGACAAAGGAGAAGGCGGAGGAGATAGCGGAGCGGGCGACGGCGATGGCGGAGCGGACGGAAGACGGCTTCTTCAATGGAGGGGGCTTCTTCAATGGAGCAGACGGAGGACGGTTTCTTTGTTGAATGTGTGTTAATTTCTTAGGGTTTTTTTTTTGGGCGTTTGCCTCCTTTCAATTCAGCCCTTTTTCCTTTTGGATCGATTAGCCTTGTTATATTCGATTCTCGTCAATCTATTCAACTATTGACTAGCTCGCTCTCGATCTGAATTATAGGTATGCATACCTGTATATCCAATCTTTTCAATTTCTTTGAAAGTGTTGGAATGTGGTTGTCCCACATCGGTAATCTAGAGAATGTTTGAACAACATATAAGGTTGAAGGGCTAATCCTCTCATTGTCAATTGGTTTTGAGATGGAACCCCGTTGGGTTTATGTGTTGTTCGAGTCTCCCATATGTGGGTCCGCACACACGATCTCTCCCTCCAGCGTCTTGACCCCACCGAGCCCAGCCAAGTTAACATGGTATTGGAGCCTGGTTCGGCTAGTTGTGGTCTGGGCTCTATCTGGTGGGGTTGCTGGCCGTAGGCATGTCGCGGGCATTGTGATACCCATCTAAGTGCATGTGGCAAGTGCAACTTCTTGGCTAAAAAAAATGCCGTTGCACTTGAGGGGGCGTGTTGGAATGTGGTTGTCCCACATCGGTAATCTAGAGAATGTTTGAACAACATATAAGGTTGAAGGGCTAATCCTCTCATTGCCAATTGGTTTTGAGATGGAACCCCGTTCGGGTTTATGTGTTGTTCGAGTCTCCCGTATGTGGACCCGCACACATGATCTTCCCCTCCAGCGTCTTGACCCCACCGAGCCCAGCCAAGTTAACAGAAAGAAATCAACATGGGTGAATATATAATTGTTAATTACGGAGTAATTTGTTAGCGTATGTATATGTAGATCGATCTACCTATTTTTCTTTTCTTTCTAGTAATGTGTACAGGTGTCATGGGGGCTTCTTCAATGGAGGAGGGAAGATGGCGGCATATCCAATGATCGGAGGAGCGACGGAAGTGCGGTGGGGGTCGGCGATCCCGTACATGTCTTTCCTTCGTCTTTTCAATCTCGTGTTTTAGGAATTATTCATTGGTATGCAATAAATATTCGGTGGAATGTGATAGAGAATTCGTTACTATTTAGTTGTTATTTCATGTAGTGTCACATATTCGGCAAGTTCATAGTTTCTATTCGTTGTGTTGAACAAAAATGCGCGAATAATCGTAAAACATATTTTATTTAATTTTTTAGAATTTGAGTTCGACCCCTTTTGGTTATCCTCTTGATTCGAAGTTGTATCGACACCAAGACTTGAGTGGTTTTGGTGATTTGGGCTGCACCCGAATATTAACGGGTTGCCTACGTATCTCTTGGAAGAGAATCAAGCCTTATGTAGTTCAGAGCGTTTGATTTTATTTAACCTTTGGGTTTTGGTGATTGAACCCGACGAGCTTAAGCTTTATGTCGGGTGTCCTACGTACCCGTTTGGAACGGGATCAAATCACCCGTAGTTCTTTTAAGAACCAAGTTTAATTTGATTTGAGATGGGCGACTGAATCCAATATATATTGAATTTTAATATTGGACTTCCTACGTAACTCATAAAAGAGCATCAAGTCTTCACGTAGTTCTTTTGAGAACAAATGATTTAATTTGGTTGGACTTTGACCTTGTATTCATTTAAAAGTGAATTTGGAGGTTGACGACTGTGCCCGATATATTTTTTTAGGATTCAACATCGGGTTACCTACGTAGCCGATGAGAGGCGTCAAGTCTTTACATAGTTCTCTTTAAGAACCGTTTGAATTTGAGGAAATTTGATTTAAGGTTTTGACTCCGTTTTCTTTTTCCTCGTTTAGAAGTCAAATTCGATATTGACCCACTAGAATGAACCGACGATGAAATTTTACGAGTTTAACTGTATGAATTTGTCAAACTCAATTTCTAATTTGTGCCGATTATAATTTTTATACTTTAGTGGGTTAATTTCATTTTAAATATGCCTAAGCATACGCGTGTATATATGTATGAGAATTGGTCTTCTTTTCTTTTTCTTCCGAAACCGAACTGCGTACATATATCATATATGGCCTCAACCCACTTTGATATGGCCTCAAGTCAACTGAGTCCAATTTGTCTGCAATATCATTGTAGCCTTAGCCCACTTTGATATTTTTCAGTGGCTTTGTTTTATTATTATACATATATATGCATGTATAATAATATGCATGTAAACATGGATTTTGACATCTGAGCAACTTCACGGGCCTAAACCCATCGCCAGATCGAATCTCTCGAAGCTTGACCATAATCCAATTCAAGTTGACTTGAACTAAGCCCATTTCCCTTTTTGAAAGGCAGCCCAATTAACTTATCTGTGAAACCCAATTTTCTAATCAATCAGCAGCTGCATCTTCCTCTTTCACACGCTCGACCTCTCTCTCCGACGTTCGCCCATTTCGACGGCAACAGTTCGTTTTCATTCTCCTGTTGGGGCCTCGGGCAATCGAAACAGATGAAGGCGGAGCGAGGGCGGAACAAGGGCGGATCACGCACAGAGCGAAACGGCGCTTCGTCACCACGAGCGGAAGACCTCCCGAGCCCAAGTATGTTCTAGGTCTTTCTCCCCTCGAATTTTTAGCTTTGTTTGAATGATTAAAGTCCCAATTAGGAACCTCTTTCTCCCTTGCTCAATTTTGAGTCTGATAGATTTTTGTTGCAATTTCTAGGGTTACAATTTGGGGCCTTTTTCGGTTTCGGCTTTGGGAAATCCAGAAAAGAAAGAGAGCGGAACTGCAGAAGTGCAGAACGAGCTCCCACCAATTTCTAGTTGGGTACTCTATTTCCGGACTTTGCTGATTCTTTTCTAGAATCTGCACTCTTAGTTTTTTTTGTTTAATGATTGGGGTTTTTCCAATTCAGGTCGATCGGCAGAGAAGAGCAAGAGCACAGGGCGAGCGTCTAGCAGTGAAGACGGACGTGCTCCTGCAAGGAGAGGCTGCAACAAGTTTGTTTTCGTTCCTGTCTTTGCCTTAATTGGTTCAGATTTGAACGATTTGGGTTTCAAAAGTTAGGGTTGATTTTGTTTATTTGCAATTTGGGGTTATTTTGTTTAGGGCAGTCGAGAGGGGACCGTAGGCTATGGAGATGACAAAGTAGTTTCAAAGAATGGACGCGCGCGACGATTTCTGAGCGGCCACCCCTTCGCCATTTCAAGTTGGTAAACTAGCTTCCCTTCCCTTCTTTATTTTCACTTAATCGAGCAATCAGTTCATAGGCTGACTTTGATCTCGATGACCTTGATTTGGATGACTTTGATTTGAATTTATGGACAAAATCAACCATGATCTCACCATTACAGCTCTTTTTTATTTGTTTTGTTTGATTTTTTTTTATATGTATGAATCTCCAATTTGTGTCTAATTGCTTCTTGCGGAATTTTGTTTGATATCTTTGCTCAAACATGACTTATTGGACTTATGGAATCTGTGCGGCTTCGTTTGTTTTAAACTCTAGATGAGAGTTCAATAGTCTTTTTTTTTTTTCTTGTTTTGACTTAGCAAACTTGATTCGCCTGGGTTGACAACGTCTGTTTTTTTTTTAACTGTATTCTGTAGCGATTGCCACAAAGTTTCGCCCTTGTTTTCTTAGTCAGAATTTGGAATTTGGTGAAATCGTTGGACGCGATTTGCTTGTAGCATCCTTAGGTTGCCCTGACTTGATTCCAACAATTTTTCCTGAGTGAATTTAGGCAGAGCTTCGCCCTCTTTTAGGGCGGTTGACTGATTCCGAAACCCAAGCCACAAGCGAAAACAAGAGTGCTTTGCAAGGGCGGGGTTTTGGGAATCCATTTCAGCAGCACTTCGACCTTGTTTAGGGTATTTTGACGACCCCGAAACCCAGGCCACAATCGAAAACAAGAGTGCTTTGCAAGGGCGGGGTTTTGAGAGTGAATTTTGACAGCATTTCGACTCCTTTTGTGGCAGTTTGACGACTCCGAGACCCAGGCCACAAGCGAAAACAAGAGTGCTTTGCAAGGGCGGGGTCTCGAGAGTAAATTTCAGCGGCATTTTGGCTTTATTTAGGGCGATTTGATGACTCCGAAACCCAGGCCACAAGCGAAAACAAGAGTGCTTTGCAAGGGCGGGGCTTCGGAGTCCATAGGAACCCCACACAGAGAGAAGGCTACCTTTTTGCCTCTTTTCTTCTTGCTGTTGTATGTGTTTGCTGTGTGTTTTTTTTTCTGCCGTGAGTTTCCGCCTCCTTTTTTTTTCCTTAACCCTAGACTTGGCTATCTTTTATAGGGTGGAGGCATGGGAGAATAGATCATACCTTTTAATATTCTATCCTTTTTTCTGTAACATAATATGATCTTTTTATCCTTTCCTAGTTTATTTATTTCTTTGTATAGATACAGGAAGATCTTTTTTCCCCATCTATTTATTTATTTAACACGTTGACTTATTCCTTCTTTTAAATCCCGGTTACTGAAGAGTATGGCAGCCAATCCAATTTGCACGAAGGGGATCAATTCAATTTGGGCTGGCCTTTTTTTTTCCAAGGCCCATATCTTTGAAAACAAATTATCACGTAAAAGCTGCCTCATTTACCCATTTGTGTGTTTTATTTTATTTTTTATTTTTACGTAACCTGGATTTGTTTATTTTTACAGCTTAATAGCTTACGAGAGTTCAAACAAGAGGGTTGATTCATCTATGGACTCTCGAGCTCGGCAAGGCTGTTGGCTCTACAATCGATCATGTTGGGTGATTTACCTGATGAACTATGGCTGTACTTCACAAATCCGACTACTGTAGTTAATTTGTATACTCCAGTTTACGAATTTGTAATATGTTAAAAGATGTATTGGATATGTAATACACCTCACATACTTTGTTTGTATGCAATTGTCCATCACTTGTATCTGTGCTCGATATATAAAGTCTGACATGAAAACCCTCCACGAAAATAATTTCATGAGCATGTACGAAGACTTTTGGTTAAACACGAAATTTTATTGCCAAACACGTTGAAATTATTCATATGTATTTGATCAAGAATAAGGAATTATTGTATGTAGATTAATGGTTGCTCATGATTCTCCTTGTTATTCGATCAAGAATAAGGAATTATTCATTGGTATGCAATAAATATTCGATGGAATGAGATATGTTATTCGTTACTATTTAGTTATTATTTCATGTTCAGAGTCAATATTCGGTAAGTTCATAGTTACTATTCGTTGATAATTCAGAATTATTCATATGTATTTGGATAATTAAATGTGGGAAATCGAGAATTATATTTACATACTATTTCAATTTAGCGAATAATTACTATCAATCTAGAGAATAGTTGCAAAATTGATCAGCCTTTTGCTATTATCTAAATGATAACTCCTCTTTACGGATGAATAATAACGATTAATTTAGCGAATAATTACTATTAACCTTGCGAATAGTTGCAAAATTGATCAACTCTTTTTCTATTATCTAACGAATAATAAGTATACATTAACGAATATTTTTTTATCACGTTATCGAATAGTTCAAACAGTGCACCACACAAAAAAACAACGTTACCCCACCAAAAAAAAATGTTACGCAAAAAAAAGTACAGCGCACGCACGTAATCAGCAAGTGGCAAGTGAGCAAGGAAAGAAGTGGGTCCCATTGATTTTTAATTAAACAAAAAAACCAAAATTGTCAAATAATCTCATCCACCCCTTTCATCCAATCAAAGACCCAGATTTGTTAACATTTAACATTATAAGGGATGTTAACACAGGACCCAACCTCTATATATATATATAATTAAAATTAATATGTACATATAAAAATATATTTATATTATACCTTAACATTTATTTAAATTCAAAATTTAAAATAATAATAAAACATTAAAAACATATGTAATACAGTACATGATTTCGCCAGGAAGAGGAAATTAATGCAGTACTTTATTTTGTAAGACTTTAATTTGTAATAGGATTTTGTAATAGGCAGTATTACATTTTGTAGCACATATGTATTACTACTAGCTACTGCACTTGTACTTTAATATAATTAGATTGCTACTGCATTTGCACTTTGATTTGTAATAGGATTATGTAATTGGATTATGAAATTGCTACTTGATTTTGTAATACTAGCTACTGTATTACATAAGTATTACTTTAATAGGCAGTATTTTGTAATAGGATTATTATATAAGACTTTAATTTGTACTTTTTACTTGTTATTTTTGGAGTTGATTGTATTATTTTTTAATATTTTTCACGAGGGACAAATCACGTCCCGTCCCGACCCCGTCCTGTCCCGTGAGGGATAAAACCCGGCGAGATTTGAAAAAAAAAATCAATCCCGTCCCACAAAAAATACGCTGGACGGGATGCGGGATTACCCTAATCCCGTCCCGTCCCGTCCCATGCCTACCCCTAGTGACAACTATAGGATATATAAAGGTGGAATAGTACATTTCTAATTCATTTTTTCGTTTATCATGTATCGACCAATTTGAATTGGTAATCGTAAAATTTCTACTATTACCGACCACTGAAGAGATTGTACCAACTTAATTGGTTACCGATTAAGTTGGTTGATACATGTTGGGAATGGTAATTTACCAACTTTTGAACGTTGAGGAAAAAAACATACAAATACAATACATTTTAATTAAAACGTATAAGTTATTCCAATGCTTAGGTTTTCATTTGAACCGACAATATTTAAGCGCGAGGCTCGGGCTATGAAGACAAGGATGTGGATATTGTCGACTTAGATGAAGATGAGGTTGTGAAGAGTGAAGATGAGGTTGTGAAGGCATACCAAAGGAGACGAGGCTGTGAAGATGAACGGGAATTCGATCCACCTATGAAGATGAACTTGAAAGTTGGACCTATGAATTCGTATAAAAGGAGACGGGGCTAGATGAAGATGAGCTCGAAAGTCGGACCTACGAGCGAAGGAGATGAAGATGAACTCGAATTGGATCAGAGAGTGGCTACTATTGAAGCAGTTGAAGCCGATGAAATTGAAGAAAACCTAGATCTGAACAAGAGTTCAGAGGCACTGATCGAGGCAGAGCGACGCTTTTTTTCTTCATAATTTCCCAATTTACCTAATTGCATTTTACATAAAAGGTTAAAAACTTAAATCAATTACAAAATAAATTTAAAAAATAAAAATAAAACTAAACACAGTTGGTTCGGTAGGAATTGGTTGGTATTACCGTACCAAACAATTTCAAATCGGTGGGTAATGGTAATACCAACTTTGTCATTTTCATGATCGTTACCGTACTGATTTTCGGAACTTGGTTCGGTTGGTACATGTTGGTTCAGTTTTCATGGTAATTTTCCCCAACCCTAACATTACATGTGCGTAACCCATGTGATTTGTAAAATACAACAACATACCCAGGATATCCCGCTCGGAGCGGGGTCTGGGGGGTCGAGATGTACGCACCATTTCCTCGACTAAGTCGATATGATGTTTTCGATAGACCCATGTGTATACTAATAAGTAGCGAAGAAGCAGAATAAAATAGGTGGAGTAGATTGAAATATTGACAACGCAACGAGATGCATAACAAACTCCAAAAACAACAACCGAGAGACAAAGACAGACATAGTAGGTAGAGCGGGGAAAATACAACAAAGGGTAAAAATGGCTTATATTATATCAGTATATTATATTTTTTTAGAAGATTTTATCATAATTTATCTACATTATATATATATATTATAATATTATAATAATATGAAAAAGATATAGCCAAATTGTAGAAAAGTGTAGGAGGCCAAGCTTGCTTTCCATTGATTAATTGATGAGAATATATACACAAAACTAGGGTAAACTAGGTTAATTCTATCATAACTTACAAGGATATGGTACTTGCTATACAAGGATAAAATCAAATCTAATTACATAAAATATAATATCTCAACATTCCCCCTCAGGTTGGAGCGTGAAGATTCCGAATGCCTAACTTGCGAAGGAGTGTGTGAAACTAGGCATGTCCGAGAGCCTTAATAAGTATATCGGCCAGCTGAAGAGATGACCGAATGTGAGCAGTGATGATAGTGTCGGCCTGAACATGATCCCGAATCAGATGACAATCAATCTCAATGTGTTTGGTGCGTTCGTGGAAGACCGGATTGGAGGCAATGTGCAAAGCGGCTTGATTGTCACACCAGAGGCGCATGGGTTGGCGATGATGGAACCCGAGTGACGCAAGAAAGGACTTGAGCCACACAAGTTCACAAGTGGTAGCATCCATGGCGCGATATTCAGCCTCGGCAGAGGACCGAGACACAATGGATTGCTTCTTTGTTTTCCAGGAAACCGGGGACTCACCGAGCATGATGAAGAAGCCCGTTAACGAGCGGCGAGTAAGAAGGCAGGTAGCATAATCTGAGTCGCAATAAGCATTGAGCCAGAGATCACTAGAGCGAGACAAAAAAATACCCTGGCCGGGGCTGCTCTTCAAATAGCGAACCACACGGGGAGCGGCCTGCCACTGGTTAGCGGTTGGAGACGCCATGAACTGGGCTAAGATATGAACTGAGTAGCTGAGCTCAGGTCTCGTGATGGTGATGTAGATCAGGCGGCCAACCAATCGACGGTACTTCTCCGGCTGGTCGAACAAAGGACTGGTGTCCAGGGCCAGCTTATGGTTTTGTTCAATAGGAAACGATGCCGGTTTAGCAGCCAACAAACCTGCTTCTGTCAGAATATCAAGGGCGTACTTGCGCTGTGAAAGAAAGATGCCGGAGGGAGTGCGAGTGATCTCAAGACCAAGGAAGTAGCGGAGCTGGCCAAGATCTTTCATGTGGAACTGGGAGTGCATAAAGGCCTTGAAGCGAGCTATCGAGGACGAGTCATTGCCGGCAATAATAAGGTCGTCGACATAGACAAGGACGTGAATAACAATCCTGGAGCGAGAAAACGAAAAGAGGGAGTAGTCGGCATATGACTGAACGAACCCGAAATGCTTCAAAGCGGATGCGAGCTTGAAAAACCAATTGCGAGGAGCCTGACGAAGCCCATAGAGGGATTTTCGGCGATGACATACCTTTGGCGAGCCCGGAATAGAGAACCCAAGAGGCATGGTCATATAGACTTCCTCATGTAAATCGCCATGCAGAAAGACGTTATGGACATCCATTTGATGGAGTTCCCAATCTCTAATGGTAGCCACTGCCAGAAATACCTTGACAGAGACCATTTTAGCAACCGGAGCAAAGGTTTCAGAGTAGTCAGTGCCTTGAACTTGCCGATTGCCAAGGACAACCAAGCGAGCTTTGTAGCGCTCGATGCCTCTGTCTGCCTTATACTTGATCCGAAAGACCCACTTGCAACCGATAGGAGTCTTTCCAGAAGGTAAGTCGACAACCTCCCAAGTCCCATTGCGATGAAGAGCGTCGATTTCAAGACGCATTGCATCCCGCCAATGCTGGTGCTGAACGACCTCACGAAAGGAAGTGGGCTCGGGGGTAGAGTTGACAGCCGCAAGAAAGTGACGATGTGCCTGGGACAAGTTATCATACCTCACATAATTAGCTAAAGGATACAAAGTACCTAAAGACGAGATCGAGGAGGGATCCGGCGAGATAGGGGGGCTATGTCGAGCGGCAGAACACACATAGTCGCGAAGACGTGTGTTTGGTTGGGGTTGACGGCCGCTGCGTCGAGGGGGCAGAGGAGGGGGTGGTGGTGGATTCCCCCTGTCGGTGGTGGGGGCTGCAGGGGCTGGTGTGTCCTCGTCATAGCAGAGGGGCGAGGGGTGAGACGGGGATGGTTCGACAAGAGCGGCGGAGGGTGGAGATGTGAGCATATAGGGGAAGACGGTTTCATGAAAGGAGACATCCCTAGATGTGAAGAAGACATTGGTGTCTAGATCATAGAGACGCCAAGCTTTTTGACCGAAGGGGTAACCCAAGAACACACACTGACGACTGCGAGGGGTGAATTTATCGATATTGCGAGGGATTTGAGTGGCGTAGCAAAGGCAGCCAAAGACTCGGAGGTGAGAAAAGGTAGGAGGTTTGTGAAAGAGGAGTTCATATAGAGTTTTGCCATGTAGAAGCGAGGTTGGGGTGCGATTGATGAGGTAGCAAGCGGTGAGAACGCACTCGCCCCAAAATTTTTGTGGTAAAGAGGCTTGGAACATGAGAGCACGAGAGACGTTAAGGATATGACGGTGTTTGCGCTCTACACGACCATTCTGTTGGGGAGTGCTGATGCAAGATGACTAAAAAAGAATGCCATGCTCTTGAAGGAATGGTTTAAGAGCGATGAATTCAGCACCATTGTCACTGCGAAAGCATTTGATAGATCGATGAAATTGTGTTTGAACCATGAAGCAAAACTTGCGAATTAAAGATGAAACTTCAGATTTATGAGACATGAGGTAAACCCAAGTAGTGCGAGAATAGTCATCTAATAGAGTAAGGAAATAAGAAGCACCACAAGTGGAAGGGATACGGTAAGGACCCCAAATGTCACAATGAACTAAATCGAAACAAATAGTAGCATGAGTAGTACTAATAGGAAATGAAAGGCGAGTTTGTTTGGCCTTATAACAAATGTCACAAGGATCGCTTTTATTGGGAACAAGTTTGGAATTGGAAATGCTTGGGAAGGACTGAACCAAGTGATGGGAGGGATGCCCAAGGTGTTGATGCCATAAGGTTGAGGAATTGATGACTGTAGTGTGGCAGGAGCGATCATGGGGAGGAGATGGAGGCGGAGTAAGCCATCACAGCCAGGACACCCTATCTCGGACTTCACCTGCTCCAATCAGCGTCCTCGAAGTGCGGTCCTATATCATGAAAAGCTTGTCAGAGGATATGATGAGGCAAGATAACTCAGCAGAAAAGCAAGCAGATGAGAGTAGATGACAATCAAGCCCCGGAACCTCGACTCGGGTGTAAGAGGCCAAACTTGCTTTCCATTGATTAATTGATGAGAATATATACACAAAACTAGGGTAAACTAGGTTAATTCTATACTAACTTACAAAGATATGGTACTTGCTATACAAGGATAAAATCAAATCTAATTACATAAAATATAATATCTCAACACAAATAATATTAATTTGCAAAAAAAAAATGCTTATATTATATCAGTGTATAATATATGGCAAAACATTAATGTCTCACCTTTGAAATGAAACTCCACCGCCGAAAAGCCCAAACATAGTCTAACCCTAGAACCCCCCCTCCTTCCATTTCCGGTCAACCCCATATCTCTAGCCAAATCAGCCCCTTTATCCTCTTGATTCTATGGCTTCTCTCCATTATCCACCACAAAAACAAAGCCACGAGTGAATCCTCAGCCAGCAAAAACCTTCTCAAGAGAAACAAGAAGCAAAAAAGCGGAAGCAACGACAAATCGAGGACTAAAAGCGGCTATAAGGGCGCAGATCTAATTGACGGTCCACATCTGCACGGGATCTACGAATCCAAAAGGAAAAAGAAAACAAAGAAGCTTCCAGAGACCCAACACCATCTAGATCTATAGTGTGCGACCCATAGTGGTAGTGGGTTCAAGTCTCGGCGTGGGAGCCGACTTGGGTTCGGGAAACATCGAACACCCCATAAAGGCCGGAAGAAGGCGAAGAGGAAGACGGAGCAACAGCTGTCAACCTTCATACCCAACAAAGACGAGTTTGAGGCGCGACAAGAAGAGGTCCATGAGAGTATGAGAAGTCTCTAACAAAGAGAAAGGCAAGATTCATCGATCGGGTCCCTCGTCTTTCAACATCAAAATGAAACCCTTAATCACAGGTGCATACTATCCATCTCTACTCATCCACTCGAAGCTAAATCTGTTGAATACCTCTGGTTCACTATCCATATAAACGCTAAAATTGATTACCACTGGTACCCTGTTCAATACTTGCCCAAAATCGACTATAGCAGCCTAATTGCATATGTAGGTAGCCTATGTGTGGCGAGAACCCGAAACCTAGTCTTACACCTTAACCCCCTACTTGCGACCCCAACAAATAAGTATGCTAGTTATTGTGCTAATCTGTTTGTGTGCATTGATGATCTCTTTGTGGCAAGGACCGACAACAAATGGAATATATATCTTAATCCACAATCTAAGGCCAAATCAAACAACTTAGACAAAGAAGCAACCTGCTCACCAAGGAAGATGGCAACATCTACTGATTCTGTCAAACCAGATACCCATATTTCCATGCTTAACAGCCAAGAATTTGGGAAAGATATACGAAAGCTTAACAGCCAGGGAGTCTTATCTCCTAAACCCCCAATCGGAAACCCATATAAAAAACCAACAATCGTGACAATCCAAGACAAAGAAAACCAAAAGATGAAAGGGAAAAGCTTCAATCGAAACAGGCAGAGATCCACTCCGAACATCAGCTACTATGGGAACTGCAGGACTACACCTCCGTATGCAACTAAGGAAAGCATAAACATTATACCTCTTAATCTTATCATCCATAATCCACTATTTGCCATTGTAAAATGTGGGTAAAAGGTATACTGGAAAACGAATGTGTGTGTAATCTTTTGTCCTTTAACATGTGTTATCCTATCAACTTTCCAAACTGCGTCCCATTTGGATCATTGTGATACCCTAAGAAACACAAAATCAATTGCTACCGCTGCTGTCAAACTTGGTGCAGATATTCTCACACTTAACAACCAGGAAATTGGAAAAGAGATTTCAAAGACAAACAACCACAAAGTGACTATTGACTCTAATAAACCTAGTGTCCATAGCTCAATGCTTAATAAACAGGAAATCGAAAAAGAGGTTCCTAAGCCTAACAATAAGGGAATCAAAACCTCCAAACCAAAAAAGTTAATATGAAGATATGCTCATGGAACATATGCGGGATAGGTCGCAAAAACCTATGGATAGAAATAGACTCCTTTTGTAAAATTGAGAAAATACAAATAATTGCACTATTAGAAACCAAAACCGAACAACAACCGCACGAATCAGTGTGGAAAAAAGCCGGATTTGACCAAATGATATAGGCATCCACAACTGGACGAGCAGGAGGTATTTGTGTACTTTGGAAAAGTCAAAACCTACGAAATGAAACATTGGAAATAATGCATATAGACCAAAGATTCATATTGGTAAGATATGTAAATACACAAAGAAATATTAATTTAGCAATCTACTTCGTCTACGGTCCTCCTCATGAGGTTGACAAACCAAACTTCTGGGCAGGTTTACAACAACGTACATGTCCAAAACATGGACTGCCCATGTATGATCATGGGAGATCTAAATGAAATTCAAAATAGCTCGGAGAAAAAAGGTGGGGTGGAACCTCATCCGAATCGATATAGAATTCTTACAAACTTCAAAGACAATTGCCACTTACAAGAAGTACCCTCCATCGGAAACATTTTCACCTGGAAGAAAAGTAGATAAGATGCCAACAAAATTCTTGAGAAACTTGACAAAACCCTTATACAAGACCAAATACTTAATTGGTTCCCAAATATTAATACAAAAAATCATGCATTTACATCAACAGATCATTGTCCAATTGTAACCGATTTAGACAACTTAGAACAATTCAAAGCCCAACCTTTTAGATTTGAAAAAATGTGGTTAGAAAGACAGGACTATAAGAACATTGTAACACAAGCATGAAGAGCCCAATATCAGTTGGTTCGCATATGTATAACTTAGTTAAGAAAACTTAGAACTTGCAGAGACTGATAAAAGAATGGAACAAAAAGACATTCAGACAACTAAAAGAAATAGACGACCAACTGATAGAAATATAAAGCAACAGACCACTTCAGCAATCACGGGTTGAAATTAAAAAACAGAATAGAATCGTAAAAAGAAAAGAAGAAATCCTCAACATTCATAAATAGTACTGGAGTCAAAGAGCAAAAGTTAGACACCTGAAACTCTCAAACACAAACTCCGGATATTTTCACAGAGTGGAAAAAGGAAGAAGGAATAGGAAAAATATCAAAGAAATCTCCAATACGAAAGGACAAATAATATTAGGAGAAGCAAACATTAGAACAGAAATTAGAGAAGATTTTATCCAGCGCTTTAAAAAACAAGAAGTCAACAACAAAACACTTGAATGTTATTTGGAGCTCATAAACAGGGAAGTAAATGACTCTGAAAACCAGGAGAAGATAAAAGAAGTCACTAACTCAGAAATAAAAAATGCCATTTTCAACATTGGAAAAGACAAATCATTGGGACCGGACGGGATGACAGATGAGTTCTACCAAAGGTACTGGGACATAGTGGGACCAACAATTACAAAGGCAATAAAAGGATTCTTTCACTCTAGTAGGATCCTGAAACAGATCAACCAGGCATTAATTACATTAATACCGAAAATAGAAAACCCGACAACGACTGTTCAATATAGACCTATACGTTTGTGCTCTACGATCTACAAGATAATCGCAAAAATTCTAGCTGGCAGACTAAAATGGGTAATGATTAAGCTCATACACCCCTTGCAAGGAGCGACCGGCGACCAGCCGTCCTAGGCAACATCGACACCCGAGCACACCCACGGCGGAGCCGCCAGAAAGGTGCCAGAAACCGGCCTAATACCACTGCCAGAACCCGAATCAACCATGAAGAATCCACTCAGAACAGCAGTGTCGGTTGGGAAGAAAAAACCCTAAACGCCACATCTCCAGATCCGCCGCCACCCCGAAACCAAGGTACTCAATTCCATCTAAAAATGAAAATCAAGCCTCAATACAGTCCAAATCTCTAGATTTGTTCCTCAAAATCCTAAGACCTATGTCTCTGTTCAAGCCAAACCGAAATCAAAGGCAAAATCCCCAAGAAATCTAGTTCCAATCTCCAGATCCAAGTACCTAAACAAAATCTGTATCAAAACGTTTCACATATCTAAGTGGTATCGCCCAGATCCCTCAAACACTTATTGGAAATCCCAAAAATTGAGTAAAAAAGGGCGAATAAAATGGGGAAAGCTGTGGAATGGTTTGACTTGAGGCTTTGGCGACGGGGGTCTCGGGATTTGGCGGTCAGATAGGCCTTCTTTTCAAGTCCGGTGCTGCTGTCCTTCTTCCTCGGGCTGTCAATGGTGGAAGCCGCTGGCCTTGAAGTTGGGTGCTGCTCGGTTTGCCGGCTCTTTATGTCGCCTCTTCAGTCCGAGGTGTCCTCTTTCTATCATCCCTCTGATTGTCTTTAAGTCTGCTATCTTGATCTCGTTGGATTATGTCTTGAAATTACTCAATAAACAGACCTGTGCTTGTAACTTCTCTGAATACTGCTTGAACCAACTCTTTCATCCTATATGTGGCCTCTATTACTTCAGGAGACCTCAACCCTCTGATCTCATCCTCCAAATTGGCAATTGTGGTCCTGATCGTGTAAAACCTGTCCTTGTACCCATTCAACCGTTGCCGTGTGTTGGATATAGTTTTATACCAGAAATTTTATGCTCCTCGTATGACAGAGAGAACCCATTCAAAAGTATTACCTCAAAAGTTGATGGCTTCTTCCTTTGCGTGGAGCATGGCCAAGTGAGAATTTATGTATCAACTCATAAATTTAGTACCTGCAATGTCTTTATGAGATCTTGGAAAGTGCTTGTGTATGATTCTGAATCTCTTTTGAAGATACTTCTGAACGTTGATATTTGCTATGCTTGGTATTGCTTCTAGCATGTTAACAGGAAATCACTCTGTTTTGAACCTACTGGGACTGCAGGAAAAATGCATCCTGAACAAAAGGAAAGCATGAACCCATTCAGAAAAAATCAGAACCCTATCAATGAAAAACTGAAAAAGGAGAACAAATACGGTAAAAATAGAAAAAGAAGAAAGACCCGAACCAGGCTTCCCCAGGTAACCCTTCTTCCCCCTCTGTTCTCTTGGATCCTAATGAATGTTACTGACATTCGAAGAGAGATAATAAAGATAAACATTGAATTTGTAAACGAACCATATAGAAGGAACAAATCTGGACTCAATCAGGATAAAAGTGGTAAGATGCAAATAGACAAAATGGAAGTCAACACGAGGAGAAGAGAACTTGAAAAAGAAAATTTCTATAAAATAGAATATCCAGGATGAGAATCTGTACATGGAATTGTTGTGGGATAGGAAAAAGAAACCTATGGACAGAAATTGAATTTTTTTGTAAAATAGAAAATATACAAATCATGGCCCTAATGGAAACTAAAACGGAGAATGCTCCTTCTGAAGCGGCGTGGCAAATGGTTGGATTTGATTCGATTTGCTGGTCCTCTACTGTGGGTAGATCGGGAGGAATTTGTGTATTATAGAAAAACTATCAATTAACAAACGCAAAGGTTGACATAATGACAAGAAACGACCGTTTCATTACAATGAAAATTGAGGATACCTATCGTGAAACAAAATTTGCTATTTTTTTTTGTCTACGCACCCCCTCAAATAGATAAGAAAAATGAAT
This sequence comes from Persicaria maculosa, assembly GCA_963922045.1. NCBI lineage: Eukaryota > Viridiplantae > Streptophyta > Magnoliopsida > Caryophyllales > Polygonaceae > Persicaria > Persicaria maculosa. Next base: position 16,258,012 of record OY998253.1, read on the forward strand.
TTTGGAATAAAATTACTACACACATTTGTGGTTTGAATATCCCTACTATTGTTATAGGAGACCTAAATGAGATACAGAACATAAATGAAAAACAGGGGGCAGCACAACCACACCCGTCTAGATTCGAACGATTGATGAAATTTAAAGATGACTGTAAGCTTCTTGATATTCCGATGATAGGAAATGAGTTTACTTGGAGAACAAAATAGAACAGATGTAAATAACATTTATGAGAGGCTTGACAGGACGTTAGTGCAACATGAAATTCTTCAATGGTATCCAAATGTAGCAACTAGAAACCATGCATTCTCCTCTTCAGACCATTGTCCTATATCGATTCAAATCGAATCAAATGAAGATAGAAAGGCTAGACCTTTTAAGTTTGAAAAAATGTGGTTTCAAAGAAAAGACTACAAGAACATAGTAACCAAGGCATGGAGAATGAGGTGTGAAGGTTCTCAAATATTTCAAGTTGCAAAGAAAACCCAATTACTAAAGAGACTGACAAAGGAATGGAACAAAACAACATTCGAAAATATTTTTAGACAATTAAAAGAAATCGAGGAAAAATTAGTACAGCTGCAACATGATCATATACAAACAAACCAAAATGAAAACAACAAAAGACAACAAAAACTAATTGAAAAGAAAAGCAAGCTCATACAATATCACAACATGTACTGGCGACAGAGAGCTAAAGTAAAACACTTAAGACTATCAGATACTAATTTTTGATACCCCCATAGGGTGGCTTCAGGGCGAAGGAATAGGAAAATAATTAGAGAAATTACGACTCCGGAAGGAATACTGATCCATGATGAGAAGAATATTAGAAAACAGATTAAAGAAGAATTCAAAAAAAGATTTAAAAAGAAACAACTAAACGGGGAGCTTTTAGGAGATTACCTCAACCAAATTACCGCAGAAATAACAAATGAAGATAACGAAACTCTTATAAAACTGATCACAAACCAAGAAGTTAAAAATGCGGTCTTTTCGATTGGAAAGAATAAATCCCTGGACCTGATGGTATGACTGCTGGATTCTATCAGCATTACTGGGATGTTGTAGGTCCATCGATTATAAAGGCAATCAAGGCTTTCTTTGCGTTGGGCAGGATGCTTAGACAAATTAACGAAACATTCATAAGACTGATTCCTAAATGCGATAACTCGCAAACAACGAATAACTATAGACCAATAAGTTTATACTCGACCATATATAAGGCTATAGCGAAAATTTTGGCTGAAAGAATGAAAAGAACAATGGGAAAAATTATCCATCCATTGCAAGGAACATTCATGACAGATACATCAATTCAGGACAATGTACTTATCGCACATGAAATATTTCATTCTTTCAGAAACAAAAAAGGAAAAGAAGGATGGATTGCAATAAAGTTGTATATGGAGAAAGCATATGACAGAGTTGACTGGGAATTTCTTCTCGCAGTCATGGATAAATTCGGATTCTGCCAAAGGTTCTGCGGTTGGATTAGAGAATGTATCCAAACCGTTTCTTTCTCAGTCCTAGTAAATGATGAGCCCACCAAAGCCTTTAGACCTTCCAGGGGGATTCGTCAAGGTGATCCCTTATCTCCATACCTATTTATCTTAGGTGCGGAAGTGCTAACTCGAAAACCCCAACAACAGTGTGACCAAACGAGAAATACAATTGGATTCAAGATGACCACAAAGGGACCAAAAATCCCTTTTTTATCATTTGCTGATGACATTATGATATTCGCCAAAGCAAACCAAGAAGCATGCACAACTGTGAAAAAAACCTTAGATGAATACTACCAAATATCTGAACAAAAGGTAAATTTTCAAAAATCTGCTTTTTAGGTTACAAAAGGGGTCTCTCCTACTAAAAAAAACAAGTGATTCAAACGATACTACAAATCACGAATCAAACAACGCTCAAAAAATAATTGGGATGCCCGATTATTAATGGAAGAGTAAGTAAGAACACCTTTGAAGATGTGCTTGGGAAAACGAGAACCTAGTTAACAAAATGGAAAGCGAATGCATTGACACAACAGGGGAGAACAGTACTAATTAAAACAAACTTGTCAGCCAAACCAAAATTTATAATACAAAACTTTATGCTCCCGACAAGCATCCATACAAAACTTGATCGAATAAATAGACGATTCTTTTGGAACAAGGACCAAAACTATAAACCTCTGATCGGATGGGACAAAATATGTAGACCAAAAAAGGTAGGAGGACTAGGACTAAACAAGGCAAAAGATAAAAACAAGGCTTTGTAGATGAAATTACTATGGAAAATCTTAGCTGAACCGCACAATGAATGGGTTAAAATAATCTCAGAAAAATACCTTAAAGGAAAAACCATTTGGGACTATAAAAGAACAAAAAATACATCTTGGCAATGGGCAAAACTCATGGAGATAAAATCTGAATTCTGCTCGGGTTTGATCTGGAAGATTGGGAATGGAAAAACTATTAGATTCTGGAAAGATAGTTGGATAAATAATGACATAAGTATGATAGAAAGTCAGCTACACGACAACATAAATGAATGGGAAACTGTTGACAAATACATAAACCCAGTCAGAACCTGGAAAGTGCAAAAACTAAAGGAAGTACTCCCCATTGATATAATTGAGCAAATTTGTAGTATCCATATACCTCTAAATGAATTCGAGGATAGACTTTATTGGAAAGCAAGTAAAAATGATTGGTTCTCTACGGCTAGTGCCCTAGATTATACCACCAGATCACAAAGAAATTCAGCTGAATCCTTTGAATGAATATGGAAAATAGATTGTTTGCCAAAGGTGACAAATTTCTTATGGAAAAACATTCTAACCTACCAAGGAGCGAATACGAGACAAAGGTATTCATGTGCCAATGGAATGTGCTCTCTGTAATAACCCCCAAGAGGATGCAAGACATTTGTTCACAGAATGTCAGACCACACTCACAATCATTCAAAAAATGGACCAACAGATTGAAAGGATAATCCATGATACAAACAAAAATAAGAGACCCTATAAAGACATTATTATAGAAATATTTGCAAAACTAACTCAAGAACAAAGATCAATCCTAGTTTTTTCCCTCCGGGGCATCTGGTCTCTGAGGAATAAAGTTCTCTTTGATGACCATACTTATCGTGGTTCGGAAGAGTGGATAAACTACATTAAGCAACAAAGAGACAATTGGAAGAAGGCACATATTGAAGAGTTAGATGAGGAAGAGATAATCAAAGAACCGACCAACAAACAGAACAAACCACGCAGACCAAAAATCATAAAATGGAAAAAATCCCGTGAAGGATTCATGAAACTAAATTTCGACGGGGCAAGGACCGCTAATGGTAATGCTGCTTGGGGTTTCGTCACCCGAGATGATTGTGGAAGAATTCTCAACTATGGGGTGCAGAGCTGTGGTAAGTCCTTAGCGTTGCAAGCCGAGGCTCTAGGTCTGCTTCATGGGTTGCAGGAAGCTCATCGGATGGGGATTTCTCTTCTTGAGGTGGAAGGCGACTGTCTGACGGCTATTAACGCCGTCAAGGGTGTTTGGAGCTGCCCATGGGAGATCGAAATGATGATTTCGGACACGCTCGCCGTCGGTTGATTCTTCACTGGTTTGTCGTTCTTCCATACACTAGAGAGGGCAACTGTGTTGCGGATCGTCTCGCTCACCTTGGTTTGTCGCCGACTCCTTCCGATTGGAAATCTGATGATGTAGTCGACGAGCTCGTCCGGAAGGATGCACTTGGGTGGTGGCTCAACCGTGGTTGACCACCCCCAAATCTTCACCTTGTATAAAAAAAATCAAATCGAGCTATATTCTTATTGCCCATGAAATCTTCCACTCATTCACACAGAAAAAAGGAACAAATGGATGGATGGTTATAAAACTGGACATGGAAAAAGCCTACGACAGAGTTGAATGGGACTTCCTTTTTCAAATTCTAAAAAAATTCGGCTTCTGCCCCAAATTCTGTAAATGGATTGAGCAATGCGTGACAACTGTCAAAATGGCGAGCAAGAGCACTATCCAATAATAAATGGTAGAGTAAACAAACTAGACAAATATCTTGGCTGTCCAATAATAAATGGTAGAGTAAACAAAACAACCTTCGAAGAAACGATCTGTAAAACAAAATCACAACTGTCAAAATTGCGAGAAAGCGCACTATCCCAAGAAGGGAGAACCACCCTTATTAGATCAAACCTAGCGGCAAAACCAAGTTTTGTCATGCAAAACTTCATGCTCCCAAACTCGATGCACAAAGAACTTGATCAGATAAACAACGCGTTTTTCTAGAATAAAGACTTGTCATATAAACCGTTAATCGGATAGGACAAAGTCTGCAAAAGAAAAGAAAATGGTGGAGTAGGAATCCATAAAACAAAAGATATGAACTCAGCTTTACAAATGAAATTGTTGTGGAAAATACTTGCGGAGCCAGAAAATATATGGGACCGAACCATCTCACATAAGTACTTGAAAGATGAACACATTCTAAAATACGAAAGAAAAGGAAAAGCATCTTGGCAATGGACAAAACTAATAGAGATAAAAGAGGAATTATGTAAAGGCCTTATATGGAAAATAGGAAATGGAAAAAACCACATTCGTTTTTTTTATATATTATCGTTTTTCTATTTAATACGTATTTTTTTAAAGATGATAAATTTTTTTTTTTAATAAATTTCCAAGGCACTATTATTCATATCTATATCTAGATAATACCTTAAATTTGAAAACTTTGATGACGTGTCACTCCTTGATTTTAGTTAATTCAACCAATCCCCTATTTTTTTTTTACTTTTTTTAATTGTTTCCCCTCTCCTGCATTTTAATTATTATTTCCTTTAATTATTATTTTTATTCCTCCCTTTATCTTTTTAAATCAGTCACATTCTTTCTTATATTTTCAACATATTTTTTAGCTATTGGGTTTAATTCAAAACATTGAATTCAATTTAATATATATATATATAATATCTTAATTTAGAATATTTTTTGATGATGTGTCAATATCTACTTAATTTAAGATTTTTCAACTAATCACAAATTTCTCTTATTATTTCTTTTTCTCTTCATCTCTTTCACACATTTATATTTTTGGGAAATTTTGGTATCTAGCCCATTATGAAGCTCTAATTAGCTAAGTAGCACCCAAATAAAATTAATTAGCTAACCTAGCACCCTCCCCAAAAACACTACAACACGCGCATCCTCAAGCTTCCTCGCTTTCAGCGCGCTGCTCCCCCGTTTCACCAAATCTTATGCGATGGAGCTAAAAAAATCAAGCAGATCTCAAGCTTGAACAACCGAAATCAAGCTTCCAACCAGTGATTCCACAAAAATCCAAAGATCAGGATGAATCCAAGCCGTGAATTCATACCCTGATTCCACCCATATGAATCTGAACACTTTGATGAAACAACCAAAATCAATATGTCAGGAAGCTCGAATTCGGTCATCAATTGCGAAAAATCAAGGCAAAATGGAGTTAGAAACAAAGAAAAGAGCAACGAATTGATAGTTTTGATACGCACTCAAGGAATCAATGTAAGACGCAAAATTCCGACCTAAATTTCAATGTCTGAATATCAATTGCAAATCTCAATTTTCAATTCAATAACCTAGGGTTACATATAGGTAGTGCCTTTTAACCGAGAGATAGTAATTTTTGATTTGGAATCTGGTTGTGAGGGATAATATGATGCTGAAATTTCGATCTATTTTTTTGAATACAAAATCTGGGTTTGAATCCAGAATCTAGTGGTGATTGTGGCATTGGAATCTCTGAATCCATTCCAACCCCCTGCCAAAATATGGATCTCAAAATTTTAAAAAGTCTGTTTTAGAGGAGAGTTAAGGATGACAAATGGTTATTCTGAGTATGTTGGTGAAATTGTATCTAAGGCCTTTGTCATTCAAAACAATATTGAGTTGGAATCATTGACAGAGATGATTATTGATAGATTTGATATTTGCCTAGCAATCTATGAGCTGAAGTTAAGCCACTTGCATCCTTTGCAAAAATTGAAAGATCTGTTTATAATCGGCAAAAATGAGGATCTAAAGGCTTTCATGGATATAAATGATGTGCCTCAAGTTGGATGGGCATTGCCGTTGCATGTATTAGCAAAGAAAAGGATGAATGGCAATCAGATAACAAAAGCAGTTCAGCAAGCAAGTGTAGTGACAGATTCTGATGAGTGCATTCAAGATACAAGTGTTGATGGCACATTGACTATCACTACTATTGCTTTTGCACAAGAAGACACAAAAGCCTACGATGATGAAGATCAAAATGAAGCCATCAGTGAGAATGACATAGGCGAGCTCGATTTCATCAATGTTGGGCAGATTTTCAAGTAAAAAATTCAACTAAGGAATGCAGTGGCTAATATGGCAATTAAAGAGAACTTCCAATTTCGAGTGAAGAGATCAACAAAAAAAGAGTACAAGGTTGTTTGTATTGACGCCGAATGCAAGTGGACAATACTAGCTACATGTTTGAAGAATTCAAGTTACTTTGTGATAACTTCCTCCCTTGATGAAAATTGGAATAAATGTTTCAAAGGCTTTGACAGGATGTTTGTCAAAAGCCTTGGAGCGTTAACAGTTGATGAAATACAAAACCTATCTTAATTATTCGTATATTATTTTATCTTATTATATACTTCCATTATATTATATATATATGTATGCCTAACCTTTTCAGGAAGTATATTCGAAGATTATATCCTTCCTTTAAGTACATATTGAGGAGATCTATTTCAAAATGGATTATGGCTTTGGAGTATCCATAAATAGAAGATTCAAAGATCAAGCCTGATTCGAAGGAGCCGTTGGAGATCTGGTGTTGAAGATCCTCACGCTCCATGCTCTTATATAAAGGAAAGGAAGGAGAAGACAGAGTACACAAGTGCTACACGAGCTTTCATACCTTCAAGCGAGATCTGTCTTCCAAGTGTCTCTCTACTAAGCGCTCTAGAGTTTGTTGTTTATTTCAAAGCCTTTGAGAGTCACTGTGAGCTTATAGGATATATTCATTTAAAGTGTTACTCGAGAGTTTATAACTCGGGAAGTTGCACTAGGCTATTGATTTGTGAGAGTAAGAGGATTGTACTAGATAGCTGAGAGAGGTGGGGCTCTTCTAGATTGGTCTAGGACTCCAAGGGAACGTGAGTTGACTAGATTGCAATTGTATAGGAGAGAGGCTTCTCGGTGAGCTATTAGGATCCTAAGCTAAGCGAATCAATAAAGCCTTTGAATCCTAGGGTTGTGGAAGAACCCTAGGCGGGGACGTAGGCCAAGTTGTGCTGAACCTCGTAAACAATTACTCGTGTTCTTTACTTATTTGCTTTACCTTATTTCCGCACTTGGTTCGATTGTCTAACGTTGTGATTCAGGTTTAATCCCAAAGGTTTTGGTACGAGCTCCAAAAGTCTTGAGACTTTCTGCGAAAAACGGGCATACTCTATTCAACCCCCCTTCTAGAGTATTTCTTTATTACATTGTTTTATATTATCGAACCTTCACTTTGAAGTTAGAATGGTGAATGAAGAACACACTTGTTCATTTTCAGTTAGGTGTAGGGAACGACGGAAACCATCATACCAAGTTGTAGCGGAAAAGACGAAGATCATGTATGATCAATAAGAATCATGTTATTTATTGATGTGTGTCCTTAACTTTTCAATATACTTGAATATATAAAAATCAGCTATTGCAGTAACTACTGGAATAGATGATAATAGGATGTTGTGTTTAAGTTTGGCTTCCAAATTGAGAAGTTTTGTGCAAATTTGATTACATATGCCTCTTGAATAGAATTGCTTACTTTCTATGTATAATGAATGAAGGTATGAAGATGTGGCAAAAGGGCCAGATCCTATGCAGATTAAGAATGCAATGCAAAAAGAGTTTAGGCACAATGTGAGCTACTAGAAGGCATGGAAAGCAAAAGAAGTAGCACAAGACATGATAGGAGGAACTCCAGAGGGAAACTATGAAATGTTGCCTTCATGCTTCCACATGATGCAACAAATAAATCCAGGGACATATGCATGCCTTGAGATTGATGGATATAACCGGTTCAAGTATGCATTCCTATCATTCAGAGCATCCATTAGGGGATTCCACATGATGAGAAAGGTATAAACTATAGAAATTGGTATGATAAAAAGTGTATAAATAAACTATTGTAACAACTATAATATGCATTATACAGGTTATCATGGTAGATGCTGCGTTTCTACATGGAAAATACCGAGGGGCTCTCATCTCAGCAGCCGCACAAGATGCTAATAGACATGTGTACCCTATAGTATTTGGAGTGGCGGACTCGGAGAATGACATCACATGGAAGTGGTTCCTTCAAAGATTAGCTTCTGATTCCGGATTCAAATGAGCTAGTCTTTGCATCTGATAGGCACCCGAGAATCACCAAGGTTGTGGAGGATGTATACAGTTCTGCAAAGCATGTAATCTACACACGCCATTTGAAACAGAACATAAAGGCAAGATTCAAAAACCGAGGGGTCAACCACTTTGTCACCAAAGCATCTGAATGCTACACAATAAGAGAATTTGAAGGCTACTTCAAAAGCATATGTGACATCAACAAGGAGATTGACAAATACCTTGAGGATGCAGTTTTTCAAAAATGGGAAAGGGCGCACTTCCAAGGTGACAGGTACAATATTATGACAACAAATAACGCAAAGTATATAAATGCAATATTGAAAGAAGCTCGAGGATACCCAATTGTTGCACTGTTTGAGTATATTAGGAATAAAATGGCAGATTAGTTCACTGAGCATAGAGAAGCAACAACAAAGAACGCTGATTTGCCCCCTAAAGTGAAAGAGATTCTGCAATCAAGGTATGACCGTTCAGGAAGGTATGAAGTGAAGGTGTTGAATGAGACACAATATCAAGTAGATGGTGGAAAGTTCACTGGTGTATTTGATTTGGGACGAAAGACATGCAGCTGCAGGGTATTTGATGTCGATCATATGACGTGTGTCCATGCTATTAATTGTTGCAATTCAGCGGATGAAACTAAATATAACTGATTTTGTAAGTGAATACTACAAGATTCGGTTTTGGTGCATGGCATAACAAGAAACCATATACCCGGTGCCTTGTGAGGACAATTGGTATGTACCAGAAGAAATTAGAAACGTCAAATGTCTACCTTCAAAAGTCCGTAAGAAGAGTGGCAGGCCAAGAAAATGCCGGATTCCATCGTTTGGTGAAAGGCAAAAGAAGACAAGGAACATGACATACAAGTGTGGCACTTGCGGGGAGAAAGGGCATAACAAGCTAACATGCCCCGCCAAAGCATCAATCAACACATATATAGAAGATGAAATTTGAGCATATACATGGTGACTATTTTTTTGGCATCTAAACATTGGAGTTACATGGATTTATACACTTTATTATTATAAATGAATTCATATGTTAAGTCAAATATGTTGGAATTAAGGTATATGTTGGTTTAGAGTACAGTCATCTGTATTTGAGAGATGCAATTGAATTCATTGATTTCATTTCAGTTATGAGTGACCTTCGTTACCTTATACAGAGAAATTGTGCTAGGTTAGTATGACTTACAGAGATGGTTAGTTTGACAAACATTGAGGTGCTTCACATCTTAGGTTGTGACAAACCTTGAGGGAGTGTGTTTTTGACCAAATGTCAAGCCTTGAGAAAGAGAAACTTGGCCTCTCCAAAACCGACATCAATCCTCTAAGCGCCAGTTGAATGCAATCGTATAATGCAATTTTGTTTTATGCACAATAGATCCCATTTGCTTCTTAAACTTGATGGTAAAATACACAAAAATAAATGACAATTATAAAACCATAAAGTGTAAATAGCAAATTCATATTGTATGCAAATGCGATTACAAGAACATAGTAGGAAAGGTATAGACCAAAATGGAATCATGAGTGAAAAAGAGAGCATGCAAGCTCTAAGCGCTAGTTGTTAACGAGTTATGTGCTAGATACTATCAAATACACATAGATTCCATAAGGACAAAATGAGAGCACGCAAGCTCTAAGGGCTAAATGTTGATGGGTTATCAAGTCCTACCTAATATCAAATAGATGTCATAGATACAAAATCAGAGCATGCAAGTTCTAAAATACTTATAATAACCGACAATACGAGTGTCCAAATCAAATCCTAACAAATGAAACACATTAGAGAGAAGTAACAATCCAACACTTCTTGGAAAGCTCGATCGTCATCTTCTCACGATATGCTTGAACATGGTCGTCATGGAATGCATATATATCTCCACCGAAAGCTAACTCTTCAATGGCTTTGAGGGTGAATATACCACATCTACCCCTAAAAACCAATGTAAAGATAATCAAAAAGCATGATCAGTAACAACGAATAAAAATCATATTATAACAATAAAAGATTATATGACTTTATCAAAGAAGGAATGGACATACCTATCACTGTTTTGAGGAAGATCACAGAATCTCTCGATTTTAAAAGGAGACTCAAGGCTTTCCCCCATTTGTGAAAAGTGGCCTGATTCTTTCAAAAGCACAAGAAGCATACAACAAAGTGGCCGGATCCAAATTTGTCTGCAACTGCTCCTCAGCTAGTGTAAAAGAAAGATACTAGAGTCACACACATTCACCTTCCCTTGGCCCAAGTCAATCTCCAATGCCACCCAGTGTTTATTTTGGATGTTGAAAGGTGCATACACAGTGGTTGTAACCCAAGATTTCCCACAGAGTTTTGGCAACATCCCATCAACATAACGGAAAAAAGTAGAGGCAAAAGACACTTTTCCCAACTTAAACTGCTTAAAAAAACCCTGGATGCATGAACTTTGCAGACCACACCCAATCCATTATCACAATCCCACTGTATTTCTCACCATTGTCAGCAACATACTTCCTAAAGTGAGACAAGGCCTCCCCGACCTAGATGCTAAACACACATAAATAATGATGACAGTTAAAATATATGTCAATAGATAAGAAGAAGAAAAACATGGAAAATGGTATAATACAAGGGACTTACATCATCACGAAGCCACTGGTGCTTCCCAACAAGTTTAGAGAAGAAGGCCTTGTCCATCAGAACCTCATTGCCTTGAATCCGAGGACAATGATCCCTACACACACAAAGACACAAAAATTAAATAATAAAACCATATCAAAGCAATAAAAAAAGCAAATTAAAGAATAAACACTATAAATAATGAATCAGTACAAAGTATGATAAAAACAGAGAATAAAAATACTTTAAAATAAAAGAAAAGAGAACCACTTACTCATCAGAATTGCTCCAATCATAAAAGTGTTTCTGATCATCCAATTTGAAATACGAATATTTAGGCCTCCTAAGCATTGCACGCTTCTTCAAACCTCGAGTGTAGGGAGACCCCAACGAAGCAGCAACTCTGCCAGCCCGAGTAGATCTTCTATTTGGAACAACTAAGGCCTTAGACTTAGGAGATTTTTTAATCGAGGGAAGATCAGAGGACAACGGGAAGGGAGAGTTTTGTGGGGTAGGATCAGGAGTAGGGACAATATGACGAAAAAGATGCTCGTGCTCGGACGGCTGAGAACAATTATCTCTAATACCCCTTAAGTCAAGCTGAAGAGATGCATCAATGTCAGCGAAATTCACAAGAGGAGAGTTCATGGAAGCAGCCTGGTTGGACTCGATCTTTGCAAGGATGACATCAATCTTAGATTCGAGGGAATCAAACTTAGAACGAAGGGAATCAAACGTAGAATGTAGAGAATCAAAGTTTGATTAGATAAAATCAAACTTAAATGACATGGCAGTAACCGCTGATTCCACCGTCATAACTCTCGCGCTCAGCACGTATAACAGAGTCGACAATCAACGCCAAATGCTGTCTAATGCGGGTTAGACAATATGTCTTCGGAGGGGTGATGCTAGCATTGCCAACACCCGTGTCCTTATCAGAAGCAGGCACTTCAGCTCTTTTCTTGGGCACATGTGTAGTTTCTTTCGCTGGAACGCCTTCATATGACCCACCAACACCAGTACAAGCCTTCTCCTTGAACTTAGCAAAAGCAGTTGTGTGCTTAAGACTAAGTTTCGAACTGTGACAAGATACCTTTGCAAGAGACACATGCGAGACATATTTCTCTACATCAGAAACAAGTATGGATCCTCTGTCATCAGCAACATGTTTCTTCTGTTGTCGGTTAGAAAAAACGGAAGGAGACACATAACTCTTCCGCTTCCTAGATGGACTCGGCAACTGAAGAACTACATCAAGAGACACGACCTTAGAGCGTGTACGTGCAGCTACAGACTGAGGAGATAGAGCAACAACTTTCTGACTTGTAGACGGCACCACTTGATCGAAAAGCCCATGAGAGGGAATAATCTATTGAGTGACCTCAGTGATGGGTGCTACTGCTGGGGTGGGTGCCCTTCCAGAAGCTTTTTGCATGTGTCAACCAATCAAGGTATGCATCAACAATATTTGAGTCCTTTTTTTCAGCAGATAAACACAACAAAGGATAGTCCAAATACTCAACATAAGTGAGATAAATCGTGTCCTTCGATTAAAAACAGAAAAGAAAAGTGTCACCATGACATACTAAACAACATAATCAAAATAAGATATAAGAAACAAATTAAAAACAGATAGGTAAACAAAATAAAACTGGAAAAAAAAAAATGTAAAAAAAAATACCATGCGAATCTTAGAAAACTCAATCTGAATATGACGAGCAATGATAGGCTTAGAAGATGTCAAAGTCCATTTCAGGAAAGACTTATCCATATCATCAGCCACATAGTTACAGTTAATGATTTGTGGGATCTTGGGAAAAACCTCCAAGATCCAAACCTAGTATAAAAACAACATAAAAAAAACAAATGTAAGACAACTTATAAACAATAAAAAACACATACATTAATTTAAGAAAAATAAATATATGAACAAAGATTGACAAGGGGGAAAACCTGCAAAGCGACTGGAAAGTCTAACAAATTATAGTCAGACCTTGCCTTGGGGACGTGTGTAAAGACCGGGAAATTTTATAATATTAACTAATTAAAATAATAATTTATAATCATCTCGAATCCTAAGATTCCGGAGGTTTGGAATTTCCGCCCTCTAGCTATTTGTTTACTCTAAATATTTCGAAACGAGTTCCGGCATTATTTAAGTGAAAATTTAAAATATGTCCTACTTCCTCTTTCGTATGCCGAGAAGTGGAAAATAATATTGAATTTCTTTATTAAATTCGGAATTGAAAAGTTAAGCGTTAATTTTAATCGCGTCGTAATCAAATCGAGTAAGCAAGTTTTAGAGCAATCTATTTATTTATTTATTTTGGGTAATTAAAAATGTATTTTGGCTTGGAAACACTTGCTTGTCCCTTCCTTCCTCCCATCGAAAATTCGGAGTAGCCCAGCAGTAGCAAAGCTTAGCTATTCCTTGTCTTTTTCCCATGTGTGGCAATTGCCAACCCACCCTCTGTTGCCTCCCATTTCAGAGTTCAGACCACCCTTCACTCTAGTCTCTCCTTTTGATTCAAAAGCTACAGGAGGTCCCTCTCTCATTTTGATTTTAAACACAAATCCACTCCATGTGTGCTGCTCTCAGCCCTATCCAAACAGACCCAGAAAACTCCATCACCACACCCTGCCTTCCTTCCCCGTTGCAGCCGAACAACCCATGCATCTTTGCCTTCGGATTCGTCACCACAACCTCTCCCCCCACCTTCCTCTGTTTCCGAGGTCGAGAACCACTGAGCATCGTCGTCGTCCTCTTCATCTTCGCCACATCCAGGAGCCCCAAGCTCTTTTCCGCCCCACTATTTTCTTTTGATGTTCCAAGCAACCGAGCCACTGCAGCATACCTCTTTCTTCCTCGATGAGGAACCAGCAGCGCCAGGACCGTCTTCTCTTCCTCCGACGTCCACGAGCAGCGGCCGGAGCAGCTGAAGCCGAGCACCTCCCTCCTCCGTCCTCTGTTTTCCGGCCGAGCGATTGGTAAGCCTCCCTCCTTTCTCTCGCGCTCAAAGCCCCATAAAAGTCCCGCCTTTTGACTCTGAAATCCCTCCTAGGCCCAACACGAGCAGCTCGAGCCTCCGACGAGCCCGATTCAACCCCGGCGAACGTTTTCCGGTGAATGATTCCAATCTCGGTAATGCCTCGTCCCTATCTTCCTTGCTTCAAAATCAGTATAAAACAGTACCTTTAACCCCTCTAAATCCGTCCTAGGCCAATATCGGCCCGAATCCATCTCCATTGAAGCCAATTGCGCCTCCGGCGGACCCAAATCGTGCCTCCGACGAGCACCCTCCGGCGAGATCTCGAGCCTTCGGTGAGACCCTTCTTCCCTCTTGTTCGTTGATTTTCGTGTCTCATAATTTTCGGAAAAGGGGCGGTAGAGTGGGGGTGTCGAGTGTGAGCGAGGGTGAGACGTCGCCGGAAGGCCGAGCTTTCCTTCTCCTTCCTCCTCCGCTTCTTTTCGGTGTTCTGGCGTCTGTACTCTGTTCGTTCAAAGGAAGGGGATAACCCTATCCTTCCTTTATTTGTGGGCTGGGCCGGATCCGGGTGGCTTCCGGGTTATATCATTTTGAATCCGGGTTCCAGATTTTGTGAGGGATCCAGGTTGGGCCTTTCCATTCCGGGTTGTGGGCTTGAGCATGGATCTTTCTTTCCTTCTTTCATTGGGCTTTTGGGTGTTTTAAATTAATATTTTGTTGAGTATGTATTATTTATGTAATGTGGTTATGTCAGTATATAGTTCATATAAATTGTATTTTCTAGATTGTTATTATTAAGATATTATCCTGTTTTTGTGATAAAATATTCTCTGGAAATTATTATTATATTATAAAATTATTTAAAAGTGATATTGTTGGGAATATGTATTTATTTAATATACTTTATAAAAATGGGGTATATAAAGATAGATTTATTTTAATATTTATTTTAGATAAACATTGTTGCTAAATTATTTAGAAAAGGTTTTAAGTCGTCCGGAAATAATTCTTTAAGGATTTGATGTGTTTAAACCAAAATGCCGGAATTAATTCTATAATATGATTTTGAGGTATTGGTTTTAAGATTTAAATATTTAATGTTGGGATTCTTTGTCTTGGTCTGATGATGTTGGTTTTGAGAAGGAAATGAGAAGAATGATTTTGGTTAATGTTGATCATATCGGAAAGGTTTTGGAAAACGGTTTTACTATCGGTTGGTTTTGAGCATGTTGAGAACTTGGGGTTTGTGTGTATGAATGATGAACCGATAGCTTATGGAAATGGCTTGATGATAGGTGTTTATTGCTTTTGGATTGCTTTGGACCTGCATTTGGGCCCTTGCTTACGATATTTTGCTGTTCTGCATCTTCAGGTAAGTTCCCTAGGGGGCTTACTCAGGTTGGACATTCATGCCTGTTGTTGCATTTTATGTTAGGTGTTGCATATGCATAAAAGCATGCCATGTAGTATCCTGTTTAGGTTGCACTAATTGAATGAGCATCTACTTACTTATTGCGTTTGAAACAGAACGACCGTTATCTGTGATAGTCCTAGAGTCTTTGCTAGGGTCATAGGGTAGCCCAGTCTCATCGGGTACCCTGAGTCAATCGAGTCATGAACTTCCTTATATTATGCCTGCGGGCTTTATTGTGGAGCGGGTTAGGCATGCGTGCCGCCCGATTATGATGGAATGCATTCACGAGCTGGCCAGTCTCCGCCCTATCGGAAGGGGGTGGAGGTAGGAGAGGGATATGCCACTTGGCATTGTCTTGGGCCCTTTACAGTATTTTTACACATTATGATAACTAGGAGCATGCTAGTGTGTTTGACTTTCGTACTGCATTAGAGCATCTTTATTAGGTATAGCACATACTATGTGGCCTCAGCGAGGACTGCCGGTCCCGCATGAGTGGCTCGATCTGACTCCTTTCCCCGTTCTTTTTTTTAAAGACATTTCTGCAGATTTTGAGTGCTCGATGCTTATATGACGGGGTTCCCTTTTGGCGAAACGAAGAATCTGGCTAACATCCTAACTTAGTAAAATGGTAATTACCCACTCATAATTTGGTTTTGTCCGGCTCTGTCGTGACCCTTGTATCATTACTTTACTTCCGCTTTACTTTCGTTGAAATTGATTCTGCGACATAGTCTTAGGACAGGTTAAGGGTACCCAACGGCCCTGCGAGGTTTTTAGGGTTTGAAATCCCTCTTTCTACTAATCTTAAAATGAGTTTGAAACCTCGACCTGTACCTGGATTGCAAGATCCGAACAAGGGGTTTTATCCCTTGAAACGTAACCCGGAAATCATAATTCTGGGCCGTTACAAAGATGGTATCAGAGCTGAGGTTGTGCAATTCAGGTACGCAAGGGTCGAGTGTATGTTTTGGAAAAATGCCCATGAATTTCAAAGGATTTGAAAGGATTTTAAAAAGGGCAAAATGAACTTAAGATGCCTAACCAAAATGGGACTAAGTAATGAACTCGACTTGTAATAAAAGTGAAAAACCGACCAGACGGGGACACGAGTGGGTAGTAAATGCGTTAGACCACCCCTAATGGGTATAGTTGGGAACGGTAGGCAAAATATCAGCTTGTTCTTTACAGATGGGTTGGGAGACTCCAAGGAGATCATTATGAGTGTTATTAACTAATTCTGTGTTGAATGCTTGCTATGCTAGAGATCTGATTTGGATACCCTAACTATGAAATGTGTATTGACTTATTTGTGCAAACGGGATAGTGGGAGTACCCTTGTTTCTGTATGGTCAAACCCAGCTTGTGTGGAATAGTCCCTTCCACTATGTTAACCCCTTGACTGTTCTATCTAGCCTTTTCCTGGATGTCAGTGTCTTCCGCGGGGAATTGGGTTGGTAACCACCTTGTGTCGGGAATCATGTATGGATATGAAGTTTGTTTGAGTGCGTATTGGAAGGTGGTTCTTGATGGCATTTTGAGTCAAAAGTAAGGTCTTTCCGGGGTTGTCTTTCCTTATTCTTATGATGATCAGCCATTGTCTTCTTGCCATGAAGAGTCATACCGGAGTCCCACGGGAAAGAGGGGTGATGAGTCGGTTGGGAAAAGTCAATGGTTGCCCTTAGGGATCTCTGTCCGGTTGTAATGGTGACTCTCTCCGAATTGCATGATATGATTTTGTAATCTACCGCATGTACCTTGCAAATGGTCATTAGTAAGAAGCTGCTTATGTTATGTCTCGCCTTCTGTCATGGTTTTATTGTTTAAGCTCATGTTGTGGTTAATTACCTTGCTCACGTCTCGTGTTGTGTCTTGCCTTATATCATGTTGTATGATTACGTGTTTATTGTTATAGCATGTTTACTTGGCTTACTGATCGTATGATTCTACATGTACTACCCTTTGACCTACGGATTAATCTTTAATGTGAAATTGTGCTTACATGATTTGATGTTCATGATGACCATTGTGTGATTCCAAGTTACAATTGTTACATTCCTATCAATCCAACATGTTTTACTTAGTATGCTGCATCGCCATACAAGTGCATGAATGTAAATGTCATATGTTGAAAAGATGCATAATTGACGTCCTCCATGTGAATAGGTTCATGATAGTGTGATTAACTCTTCTTTATATGAATGCGCGTAAATAATCTCATTAGAATGCTAACTGATAAGGCCTTGATGATTATCATACCTTTTGTGACAACTTTATAGCATGCTCGTCTTATTATATTCATGAGGTAGACTATTGTCGGTTATTCTTCAATAAATGTTGTTGTGTGTTACTTGCGTTGAATGGAGAATATGTTGGTATAATTGAGGCTTGAAAGATGCATCTTTTACCCCAATATGTGTTGATTTGAACTCATGTCCCCGTATCTAGTCACATTGCCCGTTACTTAGACTTGTATTATACCTCACTGCATTTCCTCCCATGCGTCTATAACATTGGGAAGTGATTGATTGAGCTCTTGCATATGGTCATGTAATCAATTAAAGACATGTATGTATCGTATGTATATTGAGCCATTAGTATCATGTAAGACCCTTGGTTGTGATTGGTGCGAGTTTATACCTTACCTACAATATTGTTGATTCTCTCTTGAGTTAGGTCTCTAATAGTGTGAATCTTCCCTCTTCATATCCTCTTAGAATGTTTTGCTCATCTTTATGAGATTAATGTTAATTTTGACAATCGACTTGCTTTCCGTGATGGTTAATTCTAACATGCATACATGTTCTCGCTCGGTGGTATTCCTCTATTACTACATGGTACTTTCTCATGCTTGCATGAACCTATGACTTGACACCTCGCATGATCACACACCACGCTATGTTGTGATTTTGCATACGCATGCACCTAAATGTTAGAATGAATCTATTCGAATTACCTTGGTTGTAGTAATGTTTTGATATGTGCTAGTAAGTACCTTGTAGGGCTTTATGCTCCCCAATAAGACTGGCTAAATGGTGACTTGCCATACTTATTCTATTACGTGAACATGCTTGTCCTATGATGTGATAGTTGTTATACCGTTTTATGTGCACTATGACAGTTGTTCCCAACATGCTTATAATCTATCACTGGTGATGTCATCTTGGTTACTCTCTGTAATGATGCCTCATGCTTCATGAACATTATGTTGAACTCTTTTAAACGACTCTTGACTATGCACATGCCTTATCATGTATCGCTAGCATTGTGTAGGATCTACGCTTTCTAAATGTGTTCCGTTGTATGATTACATGCCATTATCATCCTATTATGCGATCATTATTGCCAGGTGTGATAGTTAATACACTACTCTTATATATTCTCGTATTACGCTTAGCCTGATCGTTATGTTATATCTCGCCATGCTATAATTGACCTCCCCTGTTGCTGCATGTACCATGCTTGTACATTCGTTCGTTTACATGATACATGTCATCCTCATTAAATCCCATATGACTTCGAATCTTGCATGATCATTACCGATTCCGCATATCTTGCTTGAAGTTGTTAGGCATATCTGTTTCCATGGAATACTAGAATGTTAGCTTGTCTCACAAGCATCAGTGTAGGACTTGATTGTGTCTTTGATATGAAATACGAATGTTGTCCCCCCTGAGATAGGTACATGTTAGTATGGATTAATGTGATTGATATGCTCCATGATGAATTCATTTTGCTCGTCACAATTGTAACCTAATAGACTTTCATAAGGGCATCGTTGCTATTCTCGGGTCGAAGTCTTTTCTTTAGTCTTGTCGTTTTAGCCTTGGTCCGTGTTTGGTTCCGAAAGGAACATTGGGTTGTCCTCTCTTGTCACTCCCCTATCCTTGCTAACTTGGAGTCATGCGCGATACATTGGGTGAGCGACTACTTGAAAGAGAAAAGAAGTTGCATAACGATAGAGCAGTGTGGCGGAAGCGTGGGCCCATAACCCACGGGCCTCAGGATCAATGATGTCGGTGGAACGGGCACACATCGAGGAATGCGGTTACTGAGTGCGATATGACTTGCAAGCGAGAGTGTCCTCCGTTCGAATTGTTAAATTCCTCCTGAATTTGTTGGTGATGATATTGCCCTAACCTGACGATGAAATTTACGTGTTGATGTGCTGACTTGGTAATGATTGTTGCCTGATTGTCTGTTGTCTACGATGGTATGATTTTATGCCTTACAGTTCTAATGTGTCATGATGTCATGATGTGTTGCTACTCTGAGTTGCTAAGTATGATATAAATTAAATTGCCTATAAAGTATGAACTGCAAATGTTGAAAACCTAAATTGTTTATCTTCTGAGGTTATGATGCAACTTGCTATCTTGACTTTATTATGTGCATATATGATGATTTGTAATAATGATTGAGCATGATGGTAAATTGAGACTTGTTGACATAGTTGCAATAATTGATTATGAACCCATGATACTATATTTATAAATGCTGGTTGACCTGATGTAGTCCTTATGTGTAATAATATCCATGATTGCTTCTTCTTTGAACTATTGGGCAAGAGTACGGTTAGGGATAGGCCGTCTAGGCAGTGATCGAGTAATTTCCTAAAGGGGATGTGGTTGGCAGGGTATGATGCTTGTGATGTCTTGAGTAGTATGAGAAGTGTGAGAAATGGCCTTGAGAGTATTGAGAACATAGCATGAGAGGGTACTTGGGTATGAAGTTAGAGATAGGAGTTGGATTCTTAGAGGAGGATGGGGTATGGTAGTGCTTGGTGGAATGAGGGGCGAGAATGGGGTATCGAAATGAATTGGGATTTCTTTAGGGAATTTTGACTGAGTTGAGGTTGGTGAGTCTAGAAGGAGATTGGTCTTGGCTGGGAATTAGAATCGGGTGAGCGGGATTGCATTTAGTTTGACTGGTATGATGTGAGGATTTTCTTGCTTATGTGAATTATTTATATCTGTTGGCATGATGTTAGATAGCAACCATGACGAACCTGATATGGAATGATCGATACTATCATGATATATTGATGCTTTGCTATCATGTTATGTTGTTTTAGAAGCATGTTAGGATGTGTTGCAATAGAATATGCGAGATAATGATGTGTTATTATGTGAAAACATGATGTTGTATTATATGGTTGACAATCATGATTATCAATATGATAAATGATGAATATGACTTAGAGTATGAGAATGATTAGTATGTATGAGATAATGATGCATGATCATTATATGGTTTTGTGACGAGTCAAGGTGATGCCTATTGAATATGCCTACCTTTTGATGATTGACATATCGTTAGACCTTTTCTTTTCTAACTCTTAATAGCATGACCTTGTGTGTTAATGTGTTGACAATTAGTATTAGTCCGTTGACCTTATGATGAGATTCTGCTATGACTACATTTACAATGCTAATGTTTGAATTGACATGCTAAATCTGTTATGGCAATGCGGAATAGAATTCGGATAGGTCGATGAGATGATTAGGTGAGTTATATGTTCATTAAGCGAAAAACCCCTGTTATGACTGGTTCTACTGGTGCTGCGATGTTGAGATGCGATCGTGAGATTTGACTTGTAGTGGCGTACTGACTCCATGACACCTAACCTCTTTGATCTCTTGACATGTGTGCTTGCGTGATAAGTTATGAGAATTCGATGATGCCCTTGTGATGCATTCTGTATGATGTAGACATACTTCATGACTCGTGATATGATGTTGAGATTTTGTTATTACTTTTGGCATGATAATATGGTTTATTTTTTTTTGGGGAAAACATGATATGTTGTTAAGATGTCGATTGGTTGAGATTATCGTGATGATGTTGAGATTTGTCATATGAGAGGTGGCTGATGATGTTATGAGTTGATGATTTGATGTACTTTTGTTCATATTGAGTTGAGAATGATGATTGATTTGATTCGGAAACTAGGAAGAGAATATGGGATTAGCCCTTAGAGGTGGATGATTCCACCTCTTACCTTCTGAATTTGATTGATTGATATACGAGAAACTGATTGGTTGTTGGAATATTTTGATGAAATTTTGATCGAAAGGATTTTACTTGTATTGGTGTAAAGTTGCCTGGTTAAACGTCTTATTTGAAGATTTTGAGCGGTTTGAAAAGTAATTACTTGAAAATTTTAAAGAATGAACGTTACCGAGGATTTCAACGATTTTGAGCCAAATCTTTTCCAATTGCGGAATTCCTTTTGAAACTTTTCAACCCGGGCTTATATTATAACGTCTCACGAAGTGGATACAAGCATTTTATAGGTGCGCATATAGAATGCTTGCTAAGACCTAGTAGGGGCGCTATAGTTGCTTTCGAGTTATGATATAACCAAAAGGTCAAGGTAAGGGTGTGGTAGGGGCCCATATCGCATACTTGCTACGACCAATTGGGAATATTATGATCACATCATGGGTACTGTGAGGACCTCATACGGGCCCTTATGAGGAGCTTATGGGGCGAATGACCTGATCCTTGGACTCACCAATTTCAAACTTCATCCCCTTGTTTTAGAATATTTTAGTCTCGGGGACGAGACTTGTTTTTAGAGGTGGATGATGTAAAGACCGGGAAATTTTATAATATTAACTAATTAAAATAATAATTTATAATCATCTCGATTCCTAAGATTCCGGAGGTTTGGAATTTCCGCCCTCTAGCTATTTGTTTACTCTAAATATTTCGAAACGAGTTCCGGCATTATTTAAGTGAAAATTTAAAATATGTCCTACTTCCTCTTTCGTATGCCGAGAAGTGGAAAATAATATTGAATTTCTTTATTAAATTCGGAATTGAAAAGTTAAGCGTTAATTTTAATCGCGTCGTAATCAAATCGAGTAAGCAAGTTTTAGAGCAATCTATTTATTTATTTATTTTGGGTAATTAAAAATGTATTTTGGCTTGGAAACACTTGCTTGTCCCTTCCTTCCTCCCATCGAAAATTCGGAGTAGCCCAGCAGTAGCAAAGCTTAGCTATTCCTTGTCTTTTTCCCATGTGTGGCAATTGCCAACCCACCCTCTGTTGCCTCCCATTTCAGAGTTCAGACCACCCTTCACTCTAGTCTCTCCTTTTGATTCAAAAGCTACAGGAGGTCCCTCCCTCATTTTGATTTTAAACACAAATCCACTCCATGTGTGCTGCTCTCAGCCCTATCCAAACAGACCCAGAAAACTCCATCACCACACCCTGCCTTCCTTCCCCATTGCAGCCGAACAACCCATGCATCTTTGCCTTCGGATTCGTCACCACAACCTCTCCCCCCACCTTCCTCTGTTTCCGAGGTCGAGAACCACTGAGCATCGCCGTCGTCCTCTTCATCTTCGCCACATCCAGGAGCCCCAAGCTCTCTTCCGCCCCACTATTTTCTTTTGATGTTCCAAGCAACCGAGCCACTGCAGCATACCTCTTTCTTCCTCGATGAGAAACCAGCAGCGCCAGGACCGTCTTCTCTTCCTCCGACGTCCACGAGCAGCGGCCGGAGCAGCTGAAGTCGTGCACCTCCCTCCTCCGTCCTCTGTTTTCCGGCCGAGCGATTGGTAAGCCTCCCTCCTTTCTCTCGCGCTCAAAGCCCCATAAAAGTCCCGCCTTTTGACTCTGAAATCCCTCCTAGGCCCAGCACGAGCAGCTCGAGCCTCCGGCGAGCCCGATTCAACCTCGGCGAACGTTTTCCGGCGAATGATTCCAATCTCGGTAATGCCTCGTCCCTATCTTCCTTGCTTCAAAATCAGTATAAAACAGTACCTTTAACCCCTCTAAATCCGTCCTAGGCCAATATCGGCCCGAATCCATCTCCATTGAAGCCAATTGCGCCTCCGGCAGATTCAAATCGTGCCTCCGACGAGCACCCTCCGGCGAGATCTCGAGCCTTCGGTGAGACCCTTCTTCCCTCTTGTTCGTTGATTTTCGTGTCTCATAATTGTCGGAAAAGGGGCGGTAGAGTGGGGGTGTCGAGTGTGAGCGAGGGTGAGACGCTGCCGGAAGGCCGAGCTTTCCTTCTCCTTCCTCCTCCGCTTCTTTTCCGTGTTCTGGCGTCTGTACTCTGTTCGTTCAAAGGAAGGGGATAACCCTATCCTTCCTTTATTTGTGGGCTGGGCCGGATCCGGGTGGCTTCCGGGTTATATCATTTTGAATCCGGGTTCCAGATTTTGTGAGGGATCCGGGTTGGGCCTTTCCATTCCGGGTTGTGGGCTTGAGCATGGATCTTTCTTTCCTTCTTTCATTGGGCTTTTGGGTGTTTTAAATTAATATTTTGTTGAGTATGTATTATTTATGTAATGTGGTTATGTCAGTATATAGTTCATATAAATTGTATTTTCTAGATTGTTATTATTAAGATATTATCCTGTTTTTGTGATAAAATATTCTCTGGAAATTATTATTATATTATAAAATTATTTAAAAGTGATATTGTTGGGAATATGTATTTATTTAATATACTTTATAAAAATGGGGTATATAAAGATAGATTTATTTTAATATTTATTTTAGATAAACATTGTTGCTAAATTATTTAGAAAAGGTTTTAAGTCGTCCGGAAATAATTCTTTAAGGATTTGATGTGTTTAAACCAAAATGCCGGAATTAATTCTATAATATGATTTTGAGGTATTGGTTTTAAGATTTAAATATTTAATGTTGGAATTCTTTGTCTTGGTCTGATGATGTTGGTTTTGAGAAGGAAATGAGAAGAATGATTTTGGTTAATGTTGATCATATCGGAAAGGTTTTGGAAAACGGTTTTACTATCGGTTGGTTTTGAGCATGTTGAGAACTTGGGGTTTGTGTGTATGAATGATGAACCGATAGCTTATGGAAATGGCTTGATGATAGGTGTTTATTGCTTTTGGATTGCTTTGGACCTGCATTTGGGCCCTTGCTTACGATATTTTGCTGTTCTGCATCTTCAGGTAAGTTCCCTAGGGGGCTTACTCAGGTTGGACATTCATGCCTGTTGTTGCATTTTATGTTAGGTGTTGCATATGCATAAAAGCATGCCATGTAGTATCCTGTTTAGGTTGCACTAATTGAATGAGCATCTACTTACTTATTGCGTTTGAAACAGAACGGTCGTTATCTGTGATAGTTCTAGAGTCTTTGCTAGGGTCATAGGGTAGCCCAGTCTCATCGGGTACCCTGAGTCAATCGAGTCATGAACTTCCTTATATTATGCTTGCGGGCTTTATTGTAGAGCGGGTTAGGCATGCGTGCCGCCCGATTATGATGGAATGCATTCACGAGCTGGCCAGTCTCCGCCCTATCGGAAGGGGGTGGAGGTAGGAGAGGGATATGCCACTTGGCATTGTCTTGGGCCCTTTACAGTATTTTTACACATTATGATAACTAGGAGCATGCTAGTGTGTTTGACTTTCGTACTGCATTAGAGCATCTTTATTAGGTATAGCACATACTATGTGGCCTCAGCGAGGACTGCCGGTCCCGCATGAGTGGCTCGATCTGACTCCTTTCCCCGTTCTTTTTTTTTAAAGACATTTCTGCAAATTTTGAGTGCTCGATGCTTATATGACGGGGTTCTCTTTTGGCAAAACTAAGAATCTGGCTAACATCCTAACTTAGTAAAATGGTAATTACCCACTCATAATTTGGTTTTGTCCGGCTTTGCCGTGACCCTTGTATCCTTACTTTACTTCCGCTTTACTTTCGTTGAAATTGATTCCGCGACATAGTCTTAGGACAGGTTAAGGGTACCCAACGGCCCTGCGAGGTTTTTAGGGTTTGAAATCCCTCTTTCTACTAATCTTAAAATGAGTTTGAAACCTCGACCCGTACCTGGATTGCAAGATCCGAACAAGGGGTTTTATCCCTTGAAACGTAACCCGGAAATCATAATTCTGGGCCGTTAGAACGTTCGCCTTACCAGACTTCTTGGGAGTCTTCTTAGAAAGCTTAGCCAGTTTACGTGCAGAGAGACGATTGACCTTCATCAAAGATGTAATAGTTTCTACATACACTAATCTACCTAATGGATAATCATTTAAACGATTAATATCAGAAGCAAGTGACACAACCTGATCCTTAACAAACCGATCACTATGAGGTAACAAAACTCCATTAATTATCAATACATATGCAATAAGCAACTTCTTTGGTGAATTTTTGGGTGTTTTACAGAAAAGATCCACTAAATCATCATACTTGATTTGATCTACACCCAAAACGGATTTGATATCAAGAGAAGGGATGTCAACATGGTGATCAGAGTAACATTTCAAACCAGTTACCGCAGCAAACTCGGACATTGAAAACCTACAAGGGTGGGATGATTCCAACTTAAACCACATTTCCCTAATTTTTGAAGTTTTAACTTCATTAATCATGGAATGATTCACAAGTTGTTGGGCAAATTTCATCTTATGGCCAAACCATATAACACGCCGTAGAAAAGAAGTTGATAAAGAAGATCAAGTAGACGCAAACAACTCTTTTTCTATAACAGAAATCACAACAACTCGGGGGTAAAGATTATACTTCCCATGGAAACCATCACGATCTTGATGAATATACTCAAATACCTACATATATCAAACAAATATTCAAATGCAAATAAAAAGATAAGCAACATTTAACATGGAAATACACCAAAAGGGGGAAAAGGCAGAGAAGTGACAAACCAGACAAGGCAATTCCTCATTGTCATCACTAGTAGTAAGCAGGAGAGCTGGAAAAAACATTAAGGATGACAACAAATAAGCAAATGCAAAAGAATTCAAATGAGGATATCAGTTCATTCAAAATGCCTAAAAAATGTGATCTAACTGGAAGCAAAGAAATGACAACATCAACAAAGCAGTGAAACAAGATGTCAATAAAGCAATGAAATAAGATGTCAACAAAGGAGGAAACCATAAAAGGATGACAACAAATTAAAAGAAATAACAAATGGCTCACCTAATTCCAAACAACATCGACAAAGGATGACAACAAAAAATGAAAAAATGGGAACATTGACATTAAACATCAATGATGCCATCAGTTAATTCAACATGCACAAAAAGGGAACAACACAAAGACAACTAGATGGCACCAAATGGATTCAAAGAAAAAAGATGGCAAAGTATGACAAAATCAAAGGATGCCAACAAAAGGTAATTTTAATAGAGATTCCAAACAGAAATGACACCAAACCCCCCCCCCCCCCCCAAACACACACACACACACACACACAATAGTGCAGTGTAATGCAACAAATGTACAATATGAAGACATAAACAACAACAAAATGGAATCAATTACACAAAATTAAAGAATTAAAACAGCTATCAACTACTCCCTAAGTTATC
Organism: Persicaria maculosa; assembly: GCA_963922045.1. NCBI lineage: Eukaryota > Viridiplantae > Streptophyta > Magnoliopsida > Caryophyllales > Polygonaceae > Persicaria > Persicaria maculosa. The sequence goes on from OY998253.1 coordinate 16,284,783, forward strand.
CCTAAACAACGAAGCAACAAAAGGAATAAACAACAACGTCAATTGAAACGGCCACAGCTAAGTTAAATCAAGAAGATTGTAGACTACTAAATGTCATCAACCACAAAGAATGAACCACAATGTACAAGATCTAGCCACATAGCTCAACCAATTTCAAAACCCTAAAACAGAATAACAACCAAAAACACTCAAAAACCAAAAAATCAACACAAAAACGAATACACAATAGGAATACACGGTAGGACCGAACGAAAATCACATAAAAACATGGAGACATACCTGAAGAACCTTCCATCTGACAACAAATTCGGGAAAATCACAAAAAAAAAAAAAAGAGCAGTAGCACAAAATGACTACGATGCCAGAAAAGGAAGAAGGTGAAGAGTAAATAAGCACCAAAGGACAGATGGAAGAAGCAAAAGAGGAACAGGCCAGAGAATGGAAGGAGATGAATCGATGAAGAAGACGAAATCGCCAGCTGAAGACGATGAAGGCGACGCGAGACAATCTGAGAGAGGAGAGAGTAAAGGGGCACAAAGACTTAAAAAAACATTGAATAAGTGTTAGCATGACTAATTAAATAAGTTAGGGTGCTAATTACCTAATTTAATTAGCAAAGGGTGATATTTTACCAAAATTTCTCTATATTTGTTCCCTTTTATTTTTTTATCCATTTACTAACCATCTATATCTAATATCTAATATCTAATATCTAATATAATACTAAAGCAAATGTTGATGATGCCACTTAGCGACTTTTGCTTACAAATAGGCTTACGTGGCAACTTCTAGTGAATCATGGTCCCACCTTTATAATTAATTAATTTTTACTAATTAAATTAATTAATTATTTATCCAAAATATTTATTTTGAAAAGTTGTTATGAACCTTCCAAAATACAAATTTGTAAAAACCTTTATTATCTTTTATTTACAAAAATTTTATTTTAATTACCGGTAATTATTGTTCCACTAAAAGATAAAGGTTGTGTAGTTATTATTATTATTATTATTTTATTATAATTCTTGTTGTTGTCGTCAACATATTTAATTATAACAAATCAATATAGTAATATTCAATTAAAATCATCTTGCTAATAGTTTCAATAATTTATTATTAGTTCTTTTGACTTACTCATGGTTTTTATCTCACTATTTGTAATGGTTCATATTTTCTAAATTGACTCCTACAAATTTAATTACTCCATGAATCCTACAAATTTAATTAATGTATGGTCTTCCTCTATTTAATTTGTTTTTCCTTTTTTCATCTTCATTTTTTAAAATTTTGTTTACCAGTTAACAATTGATCGATATTTTTAATGTACATATATAACATGAATGTGTTTAGAACACCCTTAAAAAGAAAACTACTCCAAGACTCCTAACTACAAAGTTCGAAGGTACATAAAGAACAAGAGGATGATATATAATAGGCAATTAATCAACTTCATATTAATCTACTAATTATATTAATTACGAAACAAAACTCCCAAATATCTATATGTGTATAAAGTAACAAATTGAAGTTAAAATTATTTTCTTTTATTTTAAAACAAGAAGTTACAAATTATTCTTAATTAGCAAAAACTAGATTTTACAACTAAATATTTCTTTTGCCTAAAAATTCAATTTATGAGGAAATTTTCACTTTTCATAACAAAGGAAATTCAATTTTTATACAACTAAAAGTTTATATCAATAAAAAAAACTTTTCAATAAAAATGACCCGTTATTTATTAAAAATAAGTCAATATGTATTAACCAAAAATAACATTAGATAATAAACAAAACTATTTTTCTTTATTATAATATCTAAATTAAAATATTAAATCTGTTGTCTTTCCTTAATTTTCTTATTTAGGTTTTTTTAAATAAATACTTATTTAATTAATCTAATATGTAATCTAATTAATACTTACTTGATATGTTTTCTTAGCCTTATCTAGATTTCATCTGGAGGGTAAGGTCAAATCTTAATTTTCATTTTCATTTTAATTAAGTAACAATATCGATCAACATAGCTATCAACTAACGCTTTTTTGAGTGTTTAATTTTATTTCCAATTTTTTTTTATTTAGCTTAATATCATGTCTCCATGGGAAGTTTGTTATAATTAACAACCAATAAGATTTTGTAAATCAATTTTCATAAACTTTAATGATCTTTAAAAAAAAATTGTTTAACTATAAAGGGTTATTAATCATATTTTAAAATTTGAAATTAAATTATGCTTATTTTCTAGATAATCATCTTTTTTAAAGATTCATCAAATCTCATATTTTTATTGAAAAAGCAAAAACAAATCTAAAATTGAAATTTCAGTCTCAATCTTCATCTACATCAATAATTAATCTAAGACTTCATTCTTATCTTATTGTTGAAAAATAATAATAAATTAAAGATTTTGCCTAAATTGTTCAACGAATAGGCCATTCTATCAATGTTTCATAGGAATATATTACCTCCAAGATTTTGTTTCACATTGTAAGCATTAAGTTTTCTATTATTTTCAACATTTTCTTCTTATAACTATCGATTGGGCTACTGCTTTTTTTCTTATTAGTAACTGTATTTTTAATTTGATTTCAATTTTTATGTTGCACAGGGTGAGTGAATGATTTTCATTTGCAATTTGTAATAGGCAGTACTCCTTATAACATGCTCTCATCTACAATCCATGAAAGGTCTTGCCATCGTCTACTCTTCCAACATCAACCCCATCACATCCAAAGGGTCTGCATATCCAACTTCGACATCAAATAAAGACAATTGGACTCCACCATCATTTTCCTTTTCTCTTTATCTCTAGAAGCTATCAAATCCCAAATGATGGAATTTGCCTCCAAAATCTCAGTCATGTCTATCTACTACACTCTCGAAAACCCTAAAAAATGACTTCACTCCATCCTGCTCAAGCCACAATCCTGATCCCATAGCCATCGATCTCGCGTACAACTACACTGTAGTTTAGTTTATGATTCCTTGAATTGATGCATTTTGTTTTTCTTTCTCACTTCTGCACTATATTATGTATGAAGTAATTGTGACAAATTTGTTTATGATATATTTTCACACATCATTGTTTATCGAGCAGGACTTTTTATTTCTATTAATGACTTCGGTCTATTTCTTTATACTTTTTTTTGTATAAAATATTTGTTTAATTCTTAATAAATATTTTTAAGCAATTTTATATACTCCCTCCGTTTGAAAATATTTGTCGTTTGACTTTTCGGCACGCGTTTTAAGGAGCTAAATACTCTATAAAATATAATTTTTTTAATTAATTTTTTTTTCATAATCTTATACTTACAACATATATGTATGAAATTATATAAAAAAAAATTAAAAAAATATATTTTATATAGTTTTTTTCTCCTTAAAAAGCGTGCACTACAAGACAAAAGACAAATAATTTCAAACGGAGGGAGTAAACAATAATGCATATAACACTTAGAACTAATTTTGATTCGAATTAAGTAGTATTTTAAGCTTAACATTTTCCCAAATTTTGATTATCAATTATAAGTATGATAAAAGGATATTAAGACTAGAGTCACTTACATTTTGATGTGTTTTCACCACATTAGAATTTAAAATAGTATAATATAAATCGATCAAATTTGATCCAAATTTATAATTTGTGATTATTAAGAAAGCACATGTGTGTAAGGCATATGACAATAGCTAGTCACTTAAATTGTGATTAAAAAGATATTAATTTATAAAACATAATCGTATAAAATATTCATCCAATAAAACTATTAGTACGTACATATATATATATATATATATATATATATATATATATATATATATATATATATATATGTGCGCTCCGGTGAAAACCAAAATTGCGGTAAAAACTCATGAGACCGGCTTTTTAGCCTGGATCACTTGCTTTATAGCCCGGTTGTGAATAGAACTGATCTATAAAGTCATAAATTTTAGCCCGGTTTTGAATAAAACCGAGCTATAAAGTCACTATATAATTTTAAAACATGAGTTTTTAGCACGATTTTTAGACTTGACCGAACTATAAAGTCATTTGTTATTTTAAAATTAGAGTTTTTAGCACGGTTTTTAGGTTGAACCGAGTTGTAAAGTCAGCGTGTGATTGAGGTTTTTAGCACGGGTTTCAAATAAACCAAGCTATAAAGTAGTCATCACGGTTTTTACCACAATTTGAGGTTTTCACCGGAGTCAATCCCTATATATATCCTATAATATATTGGGCTCACCTAGCATTTTTCGAATGTGCAGTCCACTTAACAAAGTATTTGGTTCTACCTTTCGACTTATTATGACAAAAAATATTTGTTTAATGTTCAAAAGTAACCAATCAAGTTACAAAAAAATTAGAAGGTGAAACAAAAAATTTAAAACACTCTCTACATAATTAGTTCATGCAATTGTGTCTATCTAGAAAGTTGAGGCATTGGTGTTTTGCCATATATATTACATACTGTTATAATATATAAGCATTCTTTTTTCCAAATGAATATTATTTGGCTATATCATTTTCATATCATTATAATATTATAATATATCTAATATATAGTGTAAATTAGTTATGATAATATCTCTTAACCAATATAATATATTTTACAAATCATGTGCGTCACGCACGGGTACTGCGCTAGTAATATCTTAATTTAGAATACTTTTTGATGATATGTCAATATCTCCTTAATTTAAGATTTTTCAACTAATCACAAATTTCTCTTATTATTTCTTTTTCTTTTTCTCTTCATCTCTTTCATACATTTATATTTTTCCCTTTAATTTTTTATCCATTTACTAACCATTGGGTTTAATTCAAAATATTGAATTAAATCCAATGTCTACTATTAATCTATATTTAAATCTTTATATATTATAATAATAATAATCTATATCAATATAATATCTTAATTTAAAAACCTTTTTGATGAAGCCTAACTTTATGGTAATTATTTTTACCATTTTCTTAAAGATTTCAAGTCTGCCTTCATTATTTTATCATAACTTTTTATTAATATTTTATAATATTAATTTGCTATATATATATATTTATAAAAAATTTATTTATTAAAAATCGTGCAATGGCGCGGGGATTATACTAGTTGATTATAAAGGTCGCAGCATACAAACTGCATTAAAAACGAAAGCGCTCGCCCTTCGATCCGGAGTCCAGTGGGTTGTCGAAAATGGAATTGATATATCGACTTCGAAGGCGACTCACTCACGGTAATAAAGGTCATCAAGAACCAATGGCGTTGCCTATTGGAAATTGAAATGATCATCTCATATTCATTACGAAAACTCTGATCAATTAGAAACTGAGAAATTCTACATGTATATCCACCATTCGAGGAATGTGGTGGATGACAAGGTTGCACACCTTTACCACTGATTCCCAGAAAATTAGAAAAGTGGAAGCCTTACTGATCATACTGGTCTATATGACCTCATCAAAAAGGATATCCCGGTTAGCAGCTAGTCTGCATCGAACTTTTACCTTCATCAGCAAAAAATACAAATATAAAATTATTTGTAACGATCTTTTAACAATAGTCAATAATCAATATGTACACATGTGTTTGGGGGTGCTGTAGTCAGTCACAACAAGCAACACCTTCAATGATGGCAGCCAATGCGTTGGTGGCGATGGCTTCAGATAAGAGGTTCATTCGGAGTACAATAACATACATACAAAAACCATCCCCTACAGAACACTAGCATGATCCTCTTTAGTTTCCACTCATCTGGGATCAACTTCGGTGATTGAAACGTCGTTCACTGACACTGGAGCTGATGTGCTTGTCAATTTTTCCGTCGAAGAGAGGGGATATGTTTTGCTACGGGCAAAGAATGCGGGCTCCAGTGGTGCTGACAATGACATTGAGTGGCTGTTCAGCATGAGCACTATTGATGCCATCGTAGGCCTTTGATTGATTTCGTCTTGGATGCACAACAACCCAATATGAATGCATCTCATCACTTCACTGCTCGAGCATGAATCTCTTAGCGTCTCATCCACAAACTCCATCGGCCTTCCCTCACTCCATAGTTTCCAACCCTGTCAAAGGTTTTAATTGTCCTTCTCACCATGTATTGTACGTTTTTTATCACTTAAAAGTTTTAAGGTTTAGGATGAAAAACTTACGAAGCTCAGGAGATCCTCGGCATAGCCTGATACATAGAAGGTTGTATTCCTCTTGCCACTTATAATTTCCAACACCAATACTCCAAAACTATACACATCTGACTTCACCGAGAATTGTCCTTGCATTGCATACTCTGGTGACATGTAACCACTACAAGAGGGCAGCTAAGAACACCATGTTTTATTCGAAAAAGAATGAAAAATTAATGATCAAGGCTAGGAAGACTTACTAAGTACCGACGATTCTGTTTGTGTTGCCTTGGGTTTCATCTCCACCGAAAATCCTGGCCATACCAAAATCTGATATTTTTGGGCTCATATCAGCATCCAGCAACACATTGCTTGCTTTAAGGTCACGGTGAATGATTCTCAATCGAGAATCCTCGTGGAGGTAAAGCATCCCTCGAGCAATGCCTGATATGATCTTGTAGCGCATTGACCAATCCAATTTTCCTTGCTTTTCAGGGTCTAAAATTTATACACCACAGTGAATTGTTACAAGTCTGATGATTTCAGGGTCTAAAATTTGCATAGTAGCATACCGAATAGGAAGAAGTCGAGGCTCTTGTTGGGAATGTATTCATAGACAAGTAACTTCTCATCCGCTGTCAGGCAAAATCCCAACAGCCGCACCAGATTTCTGTGTTGAAGCTTGGCTACTAACACAATCTCGTTCTTGAATTCTTCCGCTCCTTGACCAGAGTTCCTCGACAGCCTCTTGATCGCTACTTGTTGTCCGTTTGGCAATGTACCCTGTGACAAGGAAGGATCAGGTGGTTATCTCCACATCGGAGCACAACACAAAGTAAAATAAAAAAGTTAAAAAGTATGTTGATCTGCTCGGAATTAAAACAAGAATTAGTTGTCACCTTATAGACAGGACCAAATCCACCTTGTCCAACCTTATTTTCATCAGAGAAGTTGTTTGTTGCAGCTTGGAGTGTGTTGAATTCATATTGCAGGGACTCAGCAGTACTGAAATCTTCCGTTTCTAATACCACAAACCAGGAGATCGAAGGGAGAATATATAAACATGTCATAAAAAATGAGAAAACCGTGGAATTACTTCAAGTCATTTACTTACCATTAGCATCGATTACAGCTACTTCATTCTTCTTGTTGGACTTGACCAGACAAAAGATGGCCCCTGCAAGTAACAGCAGCCCAGCTGATACTGCCCCAACCGCAATGCCAATCACTTTGGATGAAGATTTCTTCCCTGAATTCAATCAAAATCAATTCAAATGCTTAATTAAGATTATATGAGATATGAGATTCAATATATAATGCGTCGAATCCTAAGAGACGAATAATTCATAATTTTCGTTAATTCTCCGGTTGTCCTGATTGATTTAAAGGTTAAATTCAAAGACTGGTAGGTGGTGTTGCTTACTAATCATTTCTCTGTTAGTTATTTACATCAATTTAGAATCTTCAAAATCGCACAAATAATTTGACAACTGTAGGTGGTAGATTGGAGCATCAATCATGATCACCTCACCAGAACTTGGTTGGAAGCTAACAAGTAGAAAATAAATTCCATAACGCACAAATAATTTAACTCAAGGGGTCAAAGGATTTGAATAAATATACTAATGACTGATTTTTATTTTTTCAATTATAAAAAATAAATAAAAAATAAAAAATGGGAAGTACCTCCACCTTGGCCGGCGCCGCCTCCCCCGCTGGTTGTCCCGTTATTAGCTGGTGTGATCAAACCAGCCGGCGCCGGAGCCGGAGCTGCTGTTTCAGTCCGATAGAATTTATAAATCTCATAACGGAGGTTGCAGCTGAAGTACAACACCCTGGCGCCCTGACGGATGCCGCCGCCGGGCATGGAATTGATACACTGTTGCAAGCACTGTGAGCAGTCGCTGGTAGAGAGGTCCGGCGTGCACTGCCCCAGCGCATACACTGTCTGGAAAGAAGAAAACCTGGCCTGCTCCGTCGCGAATTTCTCGGTGGCGTCGCCGCTGGCCGCCACGGTCGCCGTCTTGGCGAGGGTTGATTGGAGCACCTCGTTGAAGCCGGTGGCGTTGGTGGTGACATTGAGCGGGTTGGTCATGTACACGTAGAAATTTGAGTCTAATTTGGAGAAGAAGGACTGGTTGGAGTACCTTATGATACACTCGTCGTACCAGATGATGGCCTCTGTCTCCCGCGGGCAGTCTTTGGGGAGCCTGGCGGAGGCGGCGGCTACGCAGTCCCTGCAGGTGGCGGGGTCGTCGTCGCCGCGGCAGAGGTAGTAGCCGTAGACGGAGGAGGTTGAGGTGTAGTTGAAGCCGGGTGAGGAGGAGCGATTAGCGGCGGAGGAGAGGGAGGAGAGGAGGGAATTGATGTTGGAGCGGAAGGCGATGTTGGTGGCGAGGAAGATGGTGGTGTTTGGACAGTAGGTGTACAGGAAAGCTGGGGCGGCGGATATGAAAGGGATGAGAACGGAGAGGGAGAAGAAGAGGAGAGGAAAGGGAATTGGAGAAAGGGAAGACATGATCGAATTGCAGTTCACACTATCTCATTTGACACTAGTGATATTTAAGGAATTTGTGAATGGAAGGTTGTATTCATATTTTTACTTTCCTCTTTTATTCATCGGCTCACTTTTTATTTTTATTTTTAGAGGAAATTTGGTGGTTTAGATCCTACAGTGGAAACTTTTAATTAGGTGATTAGCCCTTCTAATTAATTTTTTAGGCGTCATAGACCCTTCTCAATGTTTATTAGCTGTTTGTACCCTTCTTCCTCCTCCCATCAATCGGTCTCTCGCTCTCACTTCCGGTGATTCATCTGTCCTTTCTCTTTCACTATCTCTCGCTCTCACTTCCGCTTCCTCTCAATCGTCTCTTTCCGGGCAATCTCGCTTTTCAAGCGCGCATCACCAACGACTCCCATGGCGGCTCTCTGATCTCCCATGCTCATCTCGCCATCTGTCCCCTGCTACCTGAGATCTGCGTGTCGTCGGCGTCGCCCTTGGATCACTCGTCTGACGCCCCTCCCTCTCTCTCTCTCGCTCTCTTTGTGTTCTCAAATTGCTGGTTGTCTGATTTTCTTCCTCTGTTGCCGCCACAAACAGGTTACGTTTTAGGGTTTCTCTACTCCTTGTAGTTGTATATGATTTGATTTTCCTTGTCACCTTGATTAGGATTTCTCTGCGCCACAAACAGGCAGCGATTCCTTCATATGATTCAATTCTCCTTGTATATGGTTGATTTTTGAGGTCTCATATGGAATTTCACCTTGTTTTTGTGCATATAAACTTGCACTGAATTGCAGTTGATTCTAGAGTCTAATTGTGTCAGATTATGTCTAATTCTTAGTTTCATTGGTGCATTCAGAGCTTGGAGGTGATTTGCTTTGACTTTTGGCAATTCCGAGTCTTGTTTAATTTGCCTTTTTTTCATCAAGTTTACATAATTAGTGCAAGTTTGTGTAGGAGCAGGTGAAGCAAATTGTGTTGGAGCATTTGGATGTTCAATTTCTCAAATGGGATGATCTGAGTATGTTTTTTAGATTGTTGTAAGAAGATTTGATGGATTTCGATGAGTTGAATGCTTAGCATGGGATCTGATTTTTGAGTATAGATGAAAATGGATTGAATTCACTTCGTCTATTAGTGCGATTTGTCTTATTTTACAGCAAATGAGGATTTAATAGTTTGCTTCCATGTTCTTTTTCTTCATCTATGTGCTTATATATCTCTTTATGGAGCAATTAGCAGCGCATGTAAATACTATTGAAGCTTAAAACGATGATCTCAGTAATGAAGTTGAGCAACTTAAACAAACTCTAGTGGAAAGTAAGTTACTACTTGTTCTGTTAGCTCAAATACTAGGAGTCTAGCATACTGATTTTCACGTTGCTACTCTGTATACTTTTTTTTTGTTTGATGGCTCAAGTGATGCCTTGTGTTCCTAATTTATGCTTCCTCTCGTTTATTTCAATTTACTGAATTTGAGGTCTAGCCACTATTGGTTGCTTATGTGAATTGGGTAAAACCTGTTAATGGTGAAGACATTTAAGTTTTGGTGAGTAAATAAGTAAGTTTTAGGGGATCTATTATCAACTTTCTATATTGTCTTCCATTGAGATTCAGTTATGTTTGGCAACGAGACTTCGTACGAGCTTGATGACGTTTAGGAAATTATTTCGCCCCCATGAAAAAACAAACAAGCCCTGAGTTTGTTTTACTACTTCATGTGACGTATTCTGGAAGCATATGAAGTAATTTTTTCCTCAAGAAATACAAACAGGCCCTTGGAATGGGAAGTGTTTTGTTTTTGTACTTTGAGGTAAATAAATTACATTTATATCTCCAATAGATGATGTTTTGGATGGATGGATGCTACCATCAGAGTTGTCCTCAAGCTGTTGTCATGGGTATAAGGTTTCATTGACTTTTCTCTATTCTCTCTTATTTCCATTAGTCCAATGTCCAAAGACAAATAAAAGTTCAGAGCATGCATGTTGTTGTTGCCGCTGCCGCCCTCTGTCTATGTTGTCTATGAGGTTGTGGGCTTAAATTTTTTTTTTTATTACTAAGTACTCTGTATTGATGTTTGATTTTCTAGCTTTCATAGAACTAGAAAGGTCAGATTTAGATGTTGCGAGACATGTATGATAGTTCCTCTCTACTTATGTTTTTAAATGCTTTATCAAATAGGAGTTGTATCTGTATGTGTAGCAAAACTGTTATATGAATATGGTCTGCACCTTTGCTGGTTACAGTATTTGAATGTGCAACTTCTTGGTGATATTTGTGAGATTAATCTTCTAATTTTAACAAAGAAATTGACCATCAGTCCAAATCTTGGATTTCAAACTTGTTCCATTTGATGTAGCACTTCCACATTTTAGTATATTTAAGACAATAAGGTACTAATATTTCAGCTTACAAATGAGACAGTGTTTGAGAATATGAGATATATGAATCGAACCGATTGATTGGCAATTGCATATTAGCTACTTAATTATAATCCATGATTTAATCATTGCTTTTACTTTTTGTGTAGGTCACGGCTTCAAAAGCAAATTCAGCCGCTAGAGCAAACGGTTCGATCTAATTTTGTTGATGAGGAGAGCTTCTTAATGATATATTATTAGTTGCACCTTCTATTGATTGTGAGATATGAAAAGAGTTCGTTTGATATTATATTTTTATATAATTCTTGGATTGTTACATTGATGTCACCTTTTATTGATTTTATTGATTCCATATTATATTACTTACATTGATGCATGCTTTTTTTTTTTTTTTACAGTAGACAATAATTGATGCATGTTTTTGAGTTGATGACATGTTATAATAGATGTTTTTATGTATACAACCAATTTTAATGTCATAGTTTCAAAGACCTTGTGATTTTCCATGTGAAAGAAGGTGACAATTATTCGATTCCATGTTTTAAGCTCAGATGTCATCATCAATTATATAAAAATGTCACCATAAAAAATTGTGATTAATGAAGTGTGATAACAAATGTAATCAATGAATAAAACTCGTCAATAAAAGATGCAATCAATGAAATGTAATCATAATATATGTTCTATGTCATCAATTGTATAAAAATGTCATCAACAAAAAATGTCATCACAAATTAGTGAGATCAATTAAGTATAATTACAATGTCATCAATTAATAAAAGTCATCAATAAAAGATGTCATCAATGAAGTTTAATCACATTTTATGTCATTGTGTCATCAATTGTATAAAAATATAATAAAAAAGTGGCATCAAATGATTTAATTAAAAAAATGACATCAAATAATTATATTAGAAAAATGGCATCAGAACAATACTTTGAAAAAATTACATCACATTAAGGAAAAAAATGTTATCAAAAAACTACTTTGAAAAAATATTGCATCACGATAAAAAAATATCATCAAAAAAATCGACATAAAAAAGTGGCATCACATTAAACAAAAAATGTTATCAAGGTTTAAAAAAGTGGCATTAAAAAGTGTCATCTAATCATTTTATTAAAAAATTAGCGTCGAAGTAAAAATAAAATATAATAAAATTTTAGCATAAAAATGGTAAAATATGGCATCACTAAAAAAAAAATGGGTTGGTCAACATTGACCGGTCAAACAGTTGACCATTGACCATTATATATTATTTGGGGAAGGGTCTATCCCACCTAATTTATTTTTTAAAGGGTCTAAGTAGCTAATTAGATTTTCATATAGATCTAGGTACTAAAATCACCCCTTTTTTTAACCATGTTTTTTTTAATATTAACTAATATTCTCTGTGTAAAACTAGCTAGGCCAAAATTAAAATTTTAAGCAATAAATATGATTCTATAATATGTTCACAAAATTTTAGAGTGAAAAATTGATTGAATATTTAACCACTTTCAAATTTAAGTTTGAAAATATTTGATGTTTGACTTTAAACATCGTTTATAGGAAACTTAAAAATGCTACAAAATATTATTTTCAAAAAATTTATAAAATATTTTTTATTAATATTTTAAAAATAATTTTATATTTAATAAGTATAACACTTTTTTTATTAATTTCGGCTTTATTATATGTTTGACGGTTAACCCGTCCGATGACTTGTCGGCCTCTCGAGTTTCAGGCTTGTCTGAATTCGAATTATTACTTAATCAATATATATATTTTTTAAAATGTTAATAAGAATTTGAATATTTTATAATAAGTGCAAGTTTATAACTTTATTTTTAAAAATTAATAAAAAAATTAACATTTTATATAATTTTTATCCCTTAAAAGCAATGTCAAACGATCTATATTTTAAGATCAATGAAGTAGAATATATTTTCTTATCAGTGCATGTTATCGATCATAATCTAATTTTGTTAATAAAATGTATCATATTATTTGCATACTGATGAGCTAACTATATTTACGCTTGTATTATAGATAATCAATTTCTCCTATATTGCTTTCGATAAAAGAAAATTAAGAAAGTTTATCTCATTCTTCTTTTGGAATGAATTGATTCTAGTTTAACCCAAGTTTAAACTTTTTCTAATGTGTAATTGTATATTCGGTTGTTATAATTTATGAAACGGCCCGGGATTATGATTCCCGGGTTACGTTTCAAGGGATGAAACCCCTCGTTAGGATCTTGCACCCCGAATACAGGTTGAAGGTTTGAAATTCTATTATAACATTTTAAAGTGGGATTTCATACCCAAAATTCGAAGGGATTGTTGGAATCCCCGGGGAAGTCCCCTGTACCTGTCATAATTCTAAGCGTGGAAAACCAACAGTCATGCAAATAGTAGAATCAAGGTGTAATACAAGAGGGTGACACGGCAGAGCCGAGTCAAAACCAAATCAATAAGCGCATTTGTCGAAATTTAATATACAATGTTAGTGGAGTTAAACCATTTCTTTGAGATCGCCCAAGAGAGTTCCCACGTCACAGAAACAAGGAATAATCATGCTGCAAAACAAACCTAAAAAAAATGTATGTGGGGCGGTGTCAAATCGAAGCCCTACACAATATAATCCCAAACAAGTAGACATATACACACGCTAGTCCTAATAAAGATGCTTCTAGATGCAAGGTGAAATATTAACACACTAGCATGGCCCTAAGATCAAGTGCATAAATATAATAAGGCCTTAGAACCGAATACCAAGTGGTATATCCCTCTCCTACCTCCACCCCCTTCCGATAGGGCGGAGACTGGCCAGCTCGTGAATGCATTCCATATAATCAGGCGGCACGCATGCCCAACCCGTATCCACAATAAAGCCCGCAGGCATCTCATAATATAAGGAAGTTCATGACTCGATTTACTCAGGACGGGACCCGATGAGACTAGGTCGTCCTATAACCCTAGCAATGACTCCAGTTATTTCACAGATAACGGCCGTTCTGTTTATAAAAGCAATGAGTAAACGAATGCTCAATCATGAGTGCAATCTTAGCAGGATACTACATGGCATGCTTTATTATGAATGCAAGCACTTAGTATGCACATGGCTACAAGCAGGGAGATATCTTTTCGAATCTGAGTGAGCTCATATAAGAACTCACCTGGAAGTGCAGAACAGCAAAAGGCAACAACTAGGTATACAGAAAGCCAACATGTCACAGATGATCACCTAACACATATATAAGTAATATAAATAAGTCTACTTCTAATGTTACTTCAGGCATCTAATATCACACACAAGTTATCAAATTTATTCACCAAGTTAGGCAAGGTAATGCATTTTCCCAAGATTTTCAAAAACTCTTTTAAAACCTCAAGTTAGATCAAATCACTATTCAAAACGCTTTCTCAAATCATCAAGAAAATCCATTTACAAGGTGTTATTCTTTAAATCAACTTATTTTATTACTTTATCAAAACAATCCGACAAGATTAGGGTATTTCCAAAATTCCCTCTTTTTAATTTTATTAAATCCATTTCCAACCTTTAAAACCTTTTTCAAATCCAAGTCGAAATATTATACTTTAAATATCAATAATAATATTCTATATTACATTCCATCTATTTAATATTTATATACTTGAATATATAAACCACTTAAAACTCATATTATTAACACGTTTTATCAAAATAGGCCCATAATTCCCTTTCTTTTAAAACAAAACAGATCTGGCCCAAGACACAGATAGGCCCAATCTTTATTTCTTTTGAAGACAAAATCGGCCCAACAAATAAAAGGCCCAACTCTTCAAAACCCTAATTCCCTCAAAACCGAACCGGGCCCTTTTAAATGAAACCGAACCGAACCAGGTAAAAAAAGAAAAAAGAAGAAGAGCCGGACCCGTCAAATTAAGAAAGTAAGAAACCAGACCAGCTTCCCCTTCCCCTTGAAAACTACTGTCGACGGAAAGAAAGAAGGGAAGGAAGCATCTCGCCGGCGACGACTGGCGGATCTGACTACCTTCCCGACACTAGAGGACCATTAATCGACAAGGAAAGGAGGAGAAAGAGAGGTTCTCACCGGAGCCGGAGTTTGTAGGGAAGGGTTCTTGACTTCGCCGGAAAAGGGAGCTCGGGGCTGCGGTGCGGTGTTCAGGGCGTCGGAACCAATTTCTCGCCGGAATCTTCATAGGGAGGGCGGAGACGTGTTAAATTCGAAGCTTTTATGTCAATTTTAGAGCGAGAGAAGGGGAAGAGTGCTCACCGGATGTGTTTGGACGGAAACAGGGGGGAAGAAGAGAGGAAGAGGCTCGGCGGCGGCTCTTGTAAAGGCCCGGAATGATGTAAAGGCCCGGAATTTTAAAATAATAATTTAAAAATAAATAAAATAAAATGAATTTAATTTGGATATTTTAAGGAAAACTCGTCATAAATTTAATAAATCTAACTTCAAATTCTTAGAGCGAATCCCGACCCAAATTTTAAATTTATACAAAATAGATTTTATTCCACTTTTCAGGGATTTCATTATTAAATTCGGATTTGTATTGAAATAATAATAAAATAAGTTAATGAAAGGGGTAATGTTTTATAAATGAATTTTTGGATGATTTGAGAAAGCGTTTTGAATGGTGATTGATCTAACTTGAGGTTTTAAAAGAGTTTTGGGAAATCTTGGGAAAATGAGGAATAAATTTGATGACTTGTGTGTGATATTATATGCTTGTGTGTGATATTATATGCTTAAGTAACATTAGAAGTAGACTTATTTATATTACTTATATATGTGTGTTAGGTGATCATCTGTGACATGTTGGCTTTCTGTATACCTAGTTGTTGCCTTTTGCTGTTCTGCACTTCCAGGTGAGTTCCTATATGAGCTCACCCAGATTCGAAAAGAGATCTCCCTGCTTGTAGCCATGTGCATACTAGGTGCTTGCATTCATAATAAAGCATGCCATGTAGTATCCTGCTAGGATTGCACTCATGATTGTGCATTCGTTTACTCATTGCTTTTGTAAACAGAATGGCCGTTATCTGTGAAGTAACTAGAGTCATTGCTAGGGTTATAGGACGACCTAGTCTCATCGGGTCCCGTCCTGAGTCAATCGAGTCATGAACTTCCTTATATTATGAGATGCCTGCGGGCTTTATTGTGGAGCGGGTTGGGCATGCGTGCCGCCCGATTATGAATGAATGCATTCACGAGCTGGCCAGTCTCCGCCCTATCGGAAGGGGGTGGAGGTAGGAGAGGGATATACCACTTGGTATTCGGTGCTAAGGCCTTATTATATTTATGCACTTGATCTTAGGACCGTGCTAGTGTGTTAATATTCTGCCTTGCATCTAGAAGCATCTTTATTAGGACTAGCGTGTGTATGTGTCTGCTTGTTTGGGATTATATTGCGTAGGGCTTCGATCTGACACCGCCCCGCATACATATTTTTTTAGGTTTGTTTTGCAGCATGATTGTTCATTGCTTCCGTGACGTGGGAATTCTCTTGGGCGATTGCAAAGAAATGGTCTAACATCGCCTATTAGATTTTGATAAATATGCTTATTGATTTACTCGGCTCTGCCGGGCACCCTCTTGTATTACACCTTTATTTCGCTATTTGCATAACTATTGTTTTTCCACGCTTAGACTTATGACAGGTACAAGGGACTTCCCCGGGGATTCCAACGATCCCTTCGAATTTTGGGTATGAAATCCCACTTTAAAATTTTAGGATAGAATTTCAAACCTTCAACCTGTACTCGGGGCGCAAGATCCTAACGAGGGGTTTCCTCCCTCGAAACGTAACACGGGAATCATAATCCCGGGCCGTTACAAAGATGGTATCAGAGCTCAGGTTATGCAAATCGAGTATGATAGGTTGAAGTGGTTTTGAAAATGGCCCAATGTTTTCAGATGGTTTTTCAAAATGCTTTAGAAAGGGCAAAATGAATTTAATGTGGCTAACTCAATCGGAATAAATATGAACTTGGACTAAGAAATAGATTGGAACCAACTAAGGGAAACGAAGGGGTAGTAAAGGCGCTAGACCATCCCTATTTGGATGTAGTTGGGAACGGGTAGGCAAAATGTAGCTTGTTCTTTACAGATGAGCCTACAAGACTCCAAGGGATTGATCCGTAGTGGCTGGAGTGGCGAGTTAGGTAGAGACCGTGAGGTTTTGCCCATCGGTCAGTCGCCCCTCGAAGGGCGGCCTTAGGATAGCTTTATTGTTGATTGTTCTGTGCCGAGTGCTGTATGCTTAAATTGGAGACCTGGTTGATATTCTTGACTATGAATCATGTGTTAAATGCCTACTTGAATGGAATAGCGGGGGAGACCTTCTGTCATTATAGAGTCGGGATTCCAGTCCTCGCGGGATCGCCTTCGACCCCTTAAGTTGACTACCTTCTTCTTTTGTCTTCTTTTCCTGACCCCACTAAATGTCTTCATTGAGCTTTCCTTGTGATGTCGGTATGTTGTATGGGAAATTGGGAGGAATAACCACATTTGAGGTTGTATGGGAGTACGCTACCACATGAACCATTTTCTGCCCTACTCGAGAGTTACACGAGTATTCCATGGGAAATGAGTCATGGAAGTGAGTCAGAGTCGCCCTTGTAGAGCTCTGTGGGATTATCTTAGTTGCTTCGTCCATGATTGCATGATTGATGTTCCCTCTGCACATAGGCCCATGGTAGGGTGATCATTCCATTTTGATATCTTGATAGAATGAATTCTTTACTTGATGGGTGTGTGTAACAACTTCATGTTCAACCTGATTCATATGAAACCTAGTTTCCAACATGCTTACCTAACTGTAATGCCATGATGATCCTCAATGTGGATTTGTGGTTGTATGCCATTATATATCCATGCTTGGCCACCTTGTTTAGGGCTCATGTCATGCGTTATTGTATTTCTGTCATACCCCTAGGCATGCGTAATCTGACTTCCTTGGTTCCCTGCATTGTCATACTAATGATGGACTAATGATGGATTGAATGCATATATCTCAAGTTACGAACTCGCATGATGTTACACTCTCTCTCTTGGATTAGGATCATGATAGTGTGACCCTTAGCATGTTAGTCTCACTCTTGGTACTCCTCGTGCCTTTATGACCACTAAACCATAGCATGCTTACCTTCCTGATTTCTGTGATGTTTTCTCCTGCTCAATGGTATCCTTTTGTAATTCCCTGAACGCATGACTTAATATTCTGTGCATGTATCGTTTAGATATTTGCATGGACCTGTAATTGTCTACCATCACATCTATGCCTAGCTATCTTGCTTTAGGCCCAGGTTATACTCCGCTATATGTCTATCATGCTTCTAGATCATTAGGGTGTGGCTTATTTGGCTTTTTGCAAACTGTTGTGCTAATTGAATGAACATATGTACGAATCATGAGTTAGTATTATGTTTTCGCATATAAATGATACCTGAATGCTAAGGTGAGTCTAGTCGAAGTACCTTGATTGTATTCATGTTCGAAATGTGTCGGTAGTATCCTATAGGGCTTATGAATTCCAATATGACTCGCTGAGTGGAAATTTGTCATGCTTGCTTCATTACGTGAATATAATTATTCCATGATGTGATAGTACTGTACCATTCCATGTACTCCTGTGACGGTTCATTAATTCCTAGCATGATTATAATCTATCGTCCGTGATGTTCTCTCGTTCACTCTGTAAAGATACCCATGTCTTATCATATATCGCTAGTATCATGTAGGATCACGATGTGACTTGATATATCCTTATGTTAAAGACATGCCCTGGTTGTATGTTGTCAATCTATACCTGTGTACTTGCATGCTTTATATTCATGTGAAGCCGTGCTATCCTAAGCTGATATTGTCATTTCTCCATATTCCCCCCTTGTCCTCATATGGTCACGTTATGATTGGTTGACCCCTTAAATGCATTTGTGCTAGTTGACAAATGAACATGTAACCTATGCTGCATAGCCATGCATCTTATCGTGTTAAAATATATCTTATAGGATCCATGAATTCTGGCTTGTGTGTATTCATGCTTTATCTACTTTATGACCTGTTCTCACGTAGGATAGACTTCGTGAAGTCTTGTATTCTTTCCAATATCTCTGATGTGCAATTCCCTAACTATTTAGGAATTGATAGCCCCAGTTATAGAGTTAGTGCATATTTCGATGCAAGTTAAGCATTAAGTGATTATCAATTGTTCCTATCATCTCATTGTTCAATGTTGTTTCTGCATGTCCCCTGACATTCTTAATGCTTCTGCAAATGAATACTCTGGCACCTCGCATGTCCACACACACATCACGATAGCTATAAGGCACTTGCATGATTACCCTGGCATATATAACGTAGCATACCGCCCCCTTGAAGCATGATACCTTAGGAGCATTGTCCTGTTTCGCACTATGATATGCGCATGGCTCCTTCATCACAACTGCTTATATTCATTTTATATGTGCTAATGATTGGGTACAATAGTGATCCTGCTTGAACTTCTATGACTCGTCCCACTATTATGTGGAGTTGCTCGATGCATTCTATTCATATACATCTGTGACTATCATGTAGTACCTTGTAAAATCTATACCTGTAGAGATATGACTTATACGATCGCATGCTCAACTTGCATCTCATGTAGCCACTCTTGTCATAGGTTGTGATAACCTTGCTATACTCTCTCTACATGATCTTATGACTATCCAAGCATGTTAGATATTGTTAGTCCAGTTAGAATGTTATGCCTCCACAGAGTTATCTCATGCTAAGTATGATTAGTGGCATGCTTATGAGTGTTCTCATTTGAATTGTTGTCCTTAACACATGATGCCCTTCCGATGCTTAATTGGATAAATTCATATTTTGGTGGGATATATGTTAATTAGCAATTGAGTATCTAGTTATGTGTTATACCCTACGACATGGTAGATGGATATATATGGGAAATGTGATTTTGGTGTTAAATTATTCCTCAACGATTATCCTTGATTGCGCTCATTCCTTGAATCCTTGACAAGATATTACTAGTATCATGGAGGACTGGTTTCCAACCATAACTCATTATATGCTAACATCCCGCACTTACCATATCATAAGAACGTTGTTGTTTCATGACATGGTTTCCATACAGCTTTATATGATCCTTTCATGGCATTAGTCAGACTGATATGAAACATCTCGATAGGTTTGCATGTGATCCCATATTGATTATGACCTGCTTATCTGTACCTATCACGAACAATTTACCCTACATGTAATGCTTGTGTTGTTTACTAGATTTTGCATGAGCTTCATGTCTCACAAATCTATTGTTGCATCTGTGTATACATGTTTCTTATACATATCAAGCTTGTCTGATATATGAAATGAAAAGTTGCTAGCTAGTCTCTTATGCCCATGCAGAACTCGATCATGCTTCTGGTTGCTCCTATATATGTTAACATCTTTCATTAGGTTAGGTACATGTTAGTGTCCCGTGATGCAACTAGTTTACACCATGATTGGTATGTGTTTTGCTTGCTGCACTTGTAACTTCGTAGAGTTCCATAAGGGCACCTTACTCCTTCTTGGGTTGGGATCTTGTTTTTTTTCATTGTGTCATCATCAGTTGGAATGTGTTCGTTTCCGTGGGGAGTCCGGGTTGTCCTCCTTGTCTCTCCCCTATCTCCACTAACTTAAAAGTTGCTTGCAATACTTTGACGAACGATGGCGTAGAAAAGAGCACGTTAGCCAAATAGCACTGGAGCGGCATAGCGGAAGCACGGTGGGCACATAAACCCTAGGTCCCAGAACTGACATATTGATTCTTGAAATGATGAACTGGTTGTGGACGTTACTTGGTTGACTTCTACTTATGATTTTGAATTTTAGTGCTTTGGTGTTCTTATGTGACTGGCCTTGTGATATGATTGGTGTTCTGTGTCGGTAGGCCTTGCCTGAATTCTTTTACTCATGGAATGTGAATTATAATTGCTGAAATCCTAACTTGTGTTGGTAATAATGATGTTATGCGCTCTGATAATATGTGATAGTATGATATTGCGATGTTGGCATGATATTACCTTTGCTCGAATTATTATTAGCATGAGGTTATGTGGTAACTTGTCTTGCTATGTCGATACTTGATATTCTGCAATACTTGTTGGGCATGATAGTATCTTAGGACTTATGACATGGGACGGTTTGAGGCAATGAGAGATAATGATGTATAAACTTAGTGCGAAATCATGTTATATGCTGATATGAAATACTTGGGAATTAGGTGATAGTAGAGTGCTGAGTCCATAGTATGAGGATGCATGTTATCCTGATATAATGATATACGATGTCCTATTAAGTTAAATGTTGTCGTGATTATATTTTGTGCTTGCTATTTTGTTAGACTTTGCTATTGCTGAACCATGAGAGCATGACAGGTTCTATGTTGATAACTTGAACATTGAATTGCTGAAATGTGATTGTGGCGATACCTCTATGCATTGATATTTCGAAAATTGATCTTGAGTTAGAGCCTTGGCTATGAAAATGATGAATATCTTGGTTTACTGAACCTTGTAGGAATGGATTTGTTGTGCTGACTGGTTGTTGTTCTATTAGATTGGCACCCCTATTGTGATAAATTCTGCTATATTGGTAGTGCTAAGTAGGAGACCATGCTGATGTGATTTGCTATGGTTGAGGCTTGATGTGTTTGTGTGTTGCCCTTTCTAAAATGACATTTCTGCTTTATGCATTCTTATTTGTTGACACTTAGAAAATGAAATGCTAATTTCGAGTGTTGATTTTCCAATATACTGGTGTGTGAAAATGTTGGTAATGGCTATTCATGTTATGGTTTTGGCGTGGCCAATTTCGGTGGTTGGTTGGTTATGATGTGGCATGTCCTGGTTATATCGATTCTGGTAATGACTAGAGATTTGTACATTGGAATTGCTTTTGAGATTGGAACCTAGGAAGAGAATATGGGATTAGCCTTTAGAGGTGGATGATTCCACCTCTTGAGTTCTGAATTTGTTTGATCAACTTGGGATTTAAAAGATTTTGAAAGAGCTTGGAAATGACTAACTCAGATTTGGAAAGCTTTGGGTGGTTTTGAAGTCGAGAGGTTTTGCTTGTTTTGAAAAGGACTAACTTGGATTTGGGAAGACCCAACACGATCGAGAATTTCTACGATTTTGAGGCCAATCTTTTTCAATTGCGGAATCCCCTTTGAAACTTTTCAAACCCGGGCAACTCTATAATACTTCACGAAGTGGATACATGCATTTTATGGGGGCGCCTGTAGGGTGTTTGCTAAGACCTAGTGATGATATTATAGAACTTTTAGAGTTGTGGTACTTCCGAAAAGTCGAACCGAGGATGTGGTAGGGGCGCTTATCGCATACTTGTCAAGGCCAATTGGAGATGTCACGACCGTGACTAGGATGTTGTGAGAATCCCGGAAGATGCAACCGAGAGGATTACAAGATCCTTGGACATGGCCCTTGGACTCATCAATTTCAAACTTCACACCTACTTTATTTTGGTTTTAGTCTCGGGGACGAGACTTGTTTTTAGAGGTGGATGATGTAAAGGCCCGGAATTTTAAAATAATAATTTAAAAATAAATAAAATAAAATGAATTTAATTTGGATATTTTAAGGAAAACTCGTCATAAATTTAATAAATCTAACTTGAAATTCTTAGAGCGAATCCCGGCCCAAATTTTAAATTTATACAAAATAGATTTTATTCCACTTTTCAGGGATTTCATTATTAAATTCGGATTTGTATTGAAATAATAATAAAATAAGTTAATGAAAGGGGTAATGTTTTATAAATGAATTTTTGGATGATTTGAGAAAGCGTTTTGAATGGTGATTGATCTAACTTGAGGTTTTAAAAGAGTTTTGGGAAATCTTGGGAAAATGAGGAATAAATTTGATGACTTGTGTGTGATATTATATGCTTGTGTGTGATATTATATGCTTAAGTAACATTAGAAGTAGACTTATTTATATTACTTATATATGTGTGTTAGGTGATCATCTGTGACATGTTGGCTTTCTGTATACCTAGTTGTTGCCTTTTGCTGTTCTGCACTTCCAGGTGAGTTCCTATATGAGCTCACTCAGATTCGAAAAGAGATCTCCCTGCTTGTAGCCATGTGCATACTAGGTGCTTGCATTCATAATAAAGCATGCCATGTAGTATCCTGCTAGGATTGCACTCATGATTGAGCATTCGTTTACTCATTGCTTTTGTAAACAGAACGGCCGTTATCTGTGAAGTAACTAGAGTCATTGCTAGGGTTATAGGACGACCTAGTCTCATCGAGTCCCGTCCTGAGTCAATCGAGTCATGAACTTCCTTATATTATGAGATGCCTGCGGGCTTTATTGTGGAGCGGGTTGGGCATGCGTGCCGCCCGATTATGAATGAATGCATTCACGAGCTGGCCAGTGTCCGCCCTATCGGAAGGGGGTGGAGGTAGAAGAGGGATATACCACTTGGTATTCGGTGCTAAGGCCTTATTATATTTATGCACTTGATCTTAGGACCGTGCTAGTGTGTTAATATTCTGCCTTGCATCTAGAAGCATCTTTATTAGGACTAGCGTGTGTATGTGTCTGCTTGTTTGGGATTATATTGCGTAGGGCTTCGATCTGACACCGCCCCGCATACATATTTTTTTAGGTTTATTTTGCAGCATGATTGTTCATTGCTTCCGTGACGTGGGAATTCTCTTGGGCGATTGCAAAGAAATGGTCTAACATCGCCTATTAGATTTTGATAAATATGCTTATTGATTTGGTTTTGACTCGGCTCTGCCGGGCACCCTCTTGTATTACACCTTTATTTCGCTATTTGCATAACTATTGTTTTTCCACGCTTAGACTTATGACAGGTACAAGGGACTTCCCCGGGGATTCCAACGATCCCTTTGAATTTTGGGTATGAAATCCCACTTTGAAATTTTAGGATAGAATTTCAAACCTTCAACTTGTACTCGGGGCGCAAGATCCTAACGAGGGGTTTCATTCCTCGAAACGTAACCCGGGAATCATAATCCCGGGCCGTTACAGCTCTAGCAATGACTGGCACCGGGATCTCCTGGGCAATCGCTTGTGCTCAACCCGGGAATGTCTGAGGACTGCTGCTCGGACGGAAGTGAAGGAGACGCGGGGTGCCCGGAACATCGCTCGGGGAAGCAGGGACAAGGACTCGGCGATGTCAACCTCGGGGCGGCTCAGGAGTGCTGAGGGAGGTGCTCAGGAGTGGGCTTCGAGAACAGACCCGGTGGTGGTGCGCTGTGGTGGTTGAGGCGGTGGAATGGATGAGCTAAGAACTCCCTGGGCTCTCGGCAACCAATTGGGAGGGAAGGTAAAGTTGTGTTGGCTTTTGTGTTTGTAAGGGTGAAATGTGTGGTTAAAGTCTGATTTTATGGAACAAATTTTGGGTTTTCTTGCAACATCAGATAAGGGCATGGAAAAAGGGTTCCTCATTTCCCTTCTTGGTGAGTCAAAGCAAGAGTAACAAAAAGGTGTATATGTGTGTTGGGCTAGTTAGGGAAAGAGATAGGAAATTTCAAAATCAATTCTCAAATTGTGGGAACCAAGGTTGAATTTGGACAAGGATGGGAGAAAGGGGACGGAATTGAGGTCTTGAGTCGGAAATTTGAATTTCCGATGATTGGTCTTCCAAATTCCGCTCTCTCAGTCAATTAGATATTTAAAACTGAATAGGATATCGACGACAGAAGGAATTTTCGAATCCCGAGATGAAAGACGGATTCAATCTTTAAAGTAAAAAAAATTGGGTCAGAATTCATTTTAAGAATTTCAATTTCGATTAATTAATTTTTTAGAACGAGTTTCCTTGAAATATCTGAATTAAATTCAATTAAATTTCATTTTTAATTTCTTTTTTCGAAAATTAGGGTTTAAAAATCCGAGCCTTTACAATTTAATTATTTATGTTTACTATTTATAACTAGTAGTGTATTTATTTGTACTAGGAATAGTGGTCGTGCGTTGCACGACATTTTGTTGTATCTGATTTGGTTTTTGATAGAATAAATGCTTTGCTTAACTTCTTATAAATCATACGATAAATTTTATATATAACATGTACTAAGAAATAAAAGAATTCATTTGGTCTGTTTGAACGTATGTGTAAAGCTTTTAGAGAACATAACAGAATGAAGCTGTTGCAGCTTCATTCTGTAGTCTCTCACTTTGCTGATAACAAACATGCCAATTGATTATATAAACAAAGAAGCCTTAGTATATAAGCTAGTGGGCTACCCCACCTAAAGCCAATTGGTTTTAGGATGGAACCCCGCTCGGATTATGTGCTAGGCTATTAGCGCAAGGGCGCACACGTGCACACGACCCCCGATCCCGAGTCCCAACGGACTTCAGTATGGTATCAGAGCGGAAAAGCCAAAAAGGCCCGACTCTCGATCCTGGGCTAGCTAAAAAGAGAATGAGATGCTAGACCCGTTGTCCAAGTGTCAACTAGAGGCGAAAGACGACCCTAGTTGCACTTGCGGGGGCGTGTTGAGAATGTGAAGAGACCAAAGAGTCCCACATTGATTATATAAACAAAGAAGCCTTAGTATATAAGCTAGTGGGCTACCCCACCTAATGCCAATTGGTTTTAGGATGGAACCCCACTCGGCTTATGTGCTAGGCTATTAGCGCATAGGCGCACGTGTGCACACGACCCCCGATCTCAAGTCCCAACGGACTTCAGTAGCCCACGTGCAAGGTGAAACCAGAGAAGTCAATGCAAGTTAATGTAAGGATAGTCAAATATTAGGGTATAAATACCATATCTTATGTAATTGGGAGATTATCCAAATATTGAATAAGTATTTTTTGCTTTTTCTAAATGAGTGACATCTTCAGCTATTTATAATTTCTTTATCCTAGCCAAAACTTTCATAAGTGAATTTGGTATAAAGAAGATGCCCCTGAAAATTACAATTTATATGGGTTCATTCAACTTTACTCAGATGTGAAATTCATAAATAAGAACAAAGAAACAATAGGCATACACTATATTTATCTAATTAACAAATGGAAATGCCAAACTGATGTTTCGCAACAGATAGGCATACATTATATTTTACCATCAGAACGACAAAGAATGTAGTGAGTGATTTTGCAATATTTGCGGAAAATAAATGATCTGCTTTTACAGACCCACAAATGATTCGTTAGTACTGCTAGAAACTTAAATGAAACAAAGATCGAAGCCTAATTACCCTTGGTTGGTCTGGCAGAGATGGGTGAAATTAGGCTTCATGCTTGTTGCCAGTTCAAGTGAGGTGCAACGTGAATGAAACTGATTTTTTTTTTTTAAATTTAACAATTTTGTTGAGTGGTTCTTAAAATGAATTTGTGTTTTCTTCCTAGTTACCATTTCACCTCAACCTTCAACAGATAATTTAGAAAACCCAAATTTTCGGGATTAGATCTTAAAGCTCCGGTTTTTTCAACAAAAATAAATTACTTGCACTTGTCATATAGTATCCCCAAAGCAGTAAGGCCACTTCTAATTAAGATAGCTCCTTAATGACAAAGAATTTGCCCAAGTCCTTCATAGGCCACGAACTACAACCACTTAAGAGGATATTGCAAAAATAATCAATCCATTCTGATAATTTATTTGCAATTAGTGAACGAAAGAGTAATTTGACATAACATTTTTTTTTTCTGATTTGCTGCTCCGAGCTTAAATCATCCTAGCTCCTTCAATACTGGCCAAATGCAACCATTCAAAGCTCAAAATGCTCTAAACTGAAGCTAGTTTCTAGAAATCTAAGCTATTAGCAACAGTTCTGCCCACAAAATTCCCAGAAATTGCAGCAGGTAACCCAGTCTCAATATTTTCCCCAAGATTTTGTTGGATAAATGGGGTTAGTTTTAAGAGTGAGCTTACAAGTTACAAAATGAGCAGGTTTTTTTAGAGGAGAGAGATTGATACAGAAATGCAAGCAGAAAACATGTGGGTTTGTGTAAAAAGATATTCAAGTAGAGTGATTCACATATTGAACTCTTCTAGTGCTGATTTGGGTGGCGTTTGGAAGCCCTAACAAATGGTGCAGGAAGATATTGAAGTCGAGTGATTCAATAATGGTACTTTATCATCAAAAACAAAAAGATCGACTCTAGAATCTCTCATGGATGTATACCACCAAATCATAAACCAACAACAAGAACCCTCAGGCCCTCCAATTCGAAATCTGATAACAAAGAAACTTTAGCCAGAGAATTCGATAATGAAATTCAAAACCCAATTAACCCTAAATCAAACCCCTAATTCTAACCCACAAGATCAAGCAAAACAACAACAAGAAACACAAAAAAACATCCAAAATTAATTATGAAATGGAGAAGATCGAGAAATTAATTAATTATGAAATGGAGAAGGTCGAGAAAGTTAAATAGGACTCACAATGAATTAGCACTGAAGACGGTGGCTACATCGGCGATGGCCGACGATTGCAGGGAAAACGTCGGAGACTCACAGTATCGGTGATGGATGAAAAACGTCGGAGGTGGCTAGGATAGCTGCTGGAGGCAAAGAAGAAGGCGTGAGAGTCGGTGAGACAACCAGAGAACCAATCGACAACCATTGGGGAGGAACAAAGAGACGGCGAACAAAAAAAGTGGATCGACAGATAGCAGTATAATTTCTTTCCACCAAAAAAAAATAGCAGTATAATTTCATAATTACATGAAAAGACGAAAAAGGGTATTGAAACAAAAAAATAAATAATTTTAAATTCAACTAGTGTGAGGCCCGTGCTTAAGTCACGGGTATAAAATCGATATAATTTTCTAAGAATATGCATGACATGTGCTTGATATATTTATATTATATGTTAGACCCGTGTCTTAGGCATGAGAAATTGATTGAATTTTAATAATAATCATTTTAATTTAAGACTGTATAGTTTGTTATTATTATAATTACAATAATAGATTATATAATGCTAGTTTTAAGTACCAAAATTATATTGAAACAATATTAATGATTGTGTATATTTTTGTAAAAAAATAAAAATAATATATTTATATGGAATTATTTAAAAATAAAATTGATAATCTAAAGGTATTTATATAGTGAAATGAGAATATAAAGACATCGTGAAAAAAGAAGAGGGAATTTGCTGAAATGGACCTTTTACTATATTTGATTAGGTAGTTAGCCCCCCTTAATTTGTTTATTAGGCGCAACCAACCCTTTTAATTTTTTTTTAGCATCTTCTTCCTCGGATCTCCCTCGCCTGTTACACAGCTCCCTCGCCTGCAACTGGTGGCGCGGCTGCAGCGGCTCGACTAGGCTCGGTGGCGCCCGCTCTGGGTGGTGGTGATGCCGGCGAAGGGCGGCGAGGCTCCCGGTGGTCCTGGGCGGCGACGGCAGAGCTTCGGGCGGCTACGACATCGGCGACCTCAAATTTGAAATTTGGGGGTTTTCGATTGGAGTTGATTTGGGAAAAAATGTTTGAGGGAAAATGTTCCTAGGTGAATTCAGAACTCGATGAAACTAATTCCGAGCTCTACCTCATTCGGAAATGGTAGTTATGGGGGTCGCCATGGGAGGGGTTTTAGAATTTGGATGGATTTCGGGTTAGATTCATCAACAAAACCACGAATTGATTAGTTAGTAACGTTCCACATTGAGTTTTAGATAAGATTTGTGTTTAAAATGTCTCAAATTGAAGTTGAAATTGAAGAATCGCCATTAAAGGGTGGGAGGAAGAAGAAGAAGAAGAAGCAAACCGGCTATGATCCGGTTCTATGTACCCAAAATCGGTTTAGTTTTAAGATGTTGATCCGCTTATTTATCATATCCCGGTTTTGACCCGTTTTATTTTTATTTTGTAAAGGAGAGTTTTTAAGCAATAAATAACACAAGAGGGAATGTTATAATAGGTGTTTATATATGTGTAATAAGGTGACAATATTTTGATTCCACGTTTTAAGCTCTTATGCCATCAATTATATAAAATTGTCACCATAAACAATTGTGATTAATGAAGCGTAATAACAAATGTCATCCATGAATTTAATGAACAAAAGTATAATCGATGAAAATAAATCGATATACAATTGATTAAATTAAAAACAGGTGGCATCAATCGATTTAATTAAAAAAGTGGCATCAAATAATTACATTGTAAAAATGACATTAAAACACCATTTTGAAAAAGTTGGATCACATTAATGAAAAAAATGTCATCAAAATACTACTTTGAAAAAAATATCATCAAAATACTACTTTGCAAAAATTTCATCAAAAAAATGGCATCACGGTAAAAAAAATATCATCAAAAAATTGACATAAAAAAAGTGGCATCGGTCGTTAATGGAGTGTAATCGCATTTTATGCTCATATTTCATCAATAAAAATGTAATCAACAAAAAATGTCATCATAAATGATTGAGATCAATAAAATGTAATTACAAATGTCATCCATGAATAAAAGTCGTCAATAAAAGATGTCATCAATGAAGCCTAATTACATTTTATTCTCCCGCGTCATCAATTGTATAAAAATATAATAAAAATGTCATCACAAATATGTCACAAATAAAAATGTCATCACGAATGATTGAGATCAATGAAGTGTAATCATAAATGTCATCAATGAATAAAAATGTAATAAACATGTCACCACAAGGTATTGCATCAATGAAGTGTAATCACAAACGTGTCATCAGTGAATAAAAGTAGAAGCGATGAAAATATATTGTTATACAATTGATTAAATTAAAAAAGTGGCATCAAACGATTTAATTAAAAAAAGTGGCATCAAATAATTACATTAGAAAAATGGCATCAAAACACCACTTTGAAAAACTTGTATCACATTAATGGAAAAAATGTCATCAAAAAACTACTTTGAAAAAATATCTTCAAAAATATGGCATCACGGTAAAAAAATATCATCAAAAAATTGACATAAAAAAAGTGGCATCAGTCGTTAACAGTAAAAAAATGGCATCAATGGTCAATGTGACATTACAGTAAACAAAGTGGCATCAAGGTTTAAAAAAAGTGTCATCCAATCATTTCATTAGAAAAGTGGCATCAAAGTGAAAATAAAATATAATAAAATTTTGTCATCAAAACGGTAAAATATGGCATCACTTAAAAAAAATTAAAAAAAAAATCCAAATGAGTTGGTCAACGGTCAACCAGTTGACCACTGACCGCTATTTGGGTGAGCTCTAGGCAAACTAATTAAATTACCTTGGGGGCTATCTACCTAATTGAACATTCAAAATGAGCCATCTACCAAAATCACTCAAAAAGAATATAAAACTCTAGATAAAATCGAATTTGGTTTCACATTTCGAGTCATTTCAATTTAGTTTTTTTTTTTATCATTCATCAAACTCTAGAAACTAACTTGAAATGACTTGAAACTTGAAATCCGATTTGGATTTATATAGTCCGAATGTATTTGGTTGTAACCTGGCTTGACTTATCATTGGTGAAACTATGTATTCTTTTTGTCTAAGAAATCTAAAGTTGAAACTCGAAATCGGGTTTGGATTTATATAGTCCGATTGCATGTGGTTGTAACCTAGATTGGCTTATCATTGGTGAAATTAAGTATTCTTATTTTCTAAGACATAATCTTAAGCTGATAAAATAATCAATAGAATTCGTCAAGAGCACAAAGATGAAGATAGAAGAAACATTCAATATACCTTGCCTTAAATTGGTAAATAAAGAGAGGACATCCGAGGTTCGAACCGGGGACTTTTGGGTACTACACGCAAGGTCATTCCGTTTGAGCCATTCAATATATATACCTTGCCACGTTTGGATGTTCAACGTGCATATATTCACCTAAATGAAGACTAAACTTGCAGTATTACCTATATTCGTCATTCATTCAAACATGTTCCATTTACATGAATTTCAAAGTCGAGATGACTCATCTATAACAAAACCCATATTATGACATATACTGAAGTTGAGAGCTGTACACGAAGCCCAAAGAATGCATTTTGAGAAGTATCTATTGTTCACCATGGTATTGGTTGTACCCACTGCAGTCCTACCGGTGTAAGAGGCAACTGATCCGATCATCTCGGACACAGGGTACTTTTGCTCCACTGAGTTGATGACTTCCGTTCCAGCATAAAAGCTTGTCAGAGAGGCCGATTCTGATGAGCTCAGCCACTTTCTAAGCTGCAGTGGAGAAACTTGATGGGACTCGTCAAAGGCTTTTCCCAAGAGCATCATCTTGAACAATGCATCTTTTCCCGGATCATAACCCTTGGCCATCATAGTGACCACATATTCTAGTGCCATATTCACTGCTTCCCCGGGGGAGGAAATAAAGGGTCTAGCATGAGCTTTCTGCCAAGGTTTAATAAGAAAAATCAGAAAAATAAGCCAAAGCCGGACAAGTTGAAACTTGTCTAGCATCATCTTATTTTTTATGTTCTTTTTTAAATAGTAAAGTATTAATATTCCTAGTATCCCTAACATCCGTTAGTAAACACGGCCTAAACCAAACTATTTTCTACTTTCATAAAGTCAAAGTTGACATCAAATCGATCAATCATTCCTTTTCGACAAATCCTGAACCAAATGTACAATACAAGGTCCTAATTTGCAGCTTGCATAGAAAAGGCTACTGTAAATTCTATCCTAGATGGCCTTTCACACACTACCTTATTTCATTCGTGGCAAGTTTAGCAAGGTCTTAAATACTTGAAAAAAAAAGGGGATATCTCAGAAGTCAGAAGCACAATATAAATCCAAGAGGACTGCATCAGCATGCATAGAGTGACAAGGAGTATAATTCATACAATTGTGCTATCTTTGGTTTTCCACTCCTTGCAGTGTTGCTTCAAGGATCATAATCCTCCATGTAGGTTCCCCACCAAGTGATACACACACGCTGATCGACAACGGTAACTCCCTGAAACATCAAGTTAGGAAGTTTTATGGCAAAAGATCAACCGACAGGAATGCAAGTCAGATTTATGCAATATTCAAACATTTGATGCATAAACCCTTAAAAATAAAGAGGACAAAATGACACTAAAATAAGGTCAGCATATGCATATTCAAATAAGTTTTCTTCCAAAGAAGGAAAAATCAATCAGAATTATACTCATTTATGAAGAACACAAATAGGGTGCAGATTTTAAAATCATAATTTTCATTCAACCCTATATAGTATATGCTCATTCATTCCCTTGCATCAATTAAGATAGCAAGAAACAAAGGATGGATGATGATGACATCACATTTTATACATGTGTTGAGATGAGACTATGAGAGGTTGGTCGACCATTGCAAGTTGAATTAAGATAGGAAAATTATACCATATATGAACAGAACCCTGTTAGTTATGCCACAATCCAAAAAGTACAACATTTGGAAATTGCCTCAATTAAAAATATCTAAGCTTAAAATATGTGCTAATTTCAGAAGAAAAATAATTGCACACAAATTACAGCAACTTTGATTTCAGAGAGGTATATAGGTTTATCCAATATGATGACGTACAACCATGTGTGATGTTTGGAAGCTATCCATGAAATGATCATGATTAAAAGTTGTGCAAAAACTTACCAAATAATTTGTCCGTATGTGGCAAAAATTGCTATGCACAGTCAGACAGAGCACATTCAGAGAAGGATTTAGACAGAACACTATCGCTTAACCATCCTCATCTTGTAAAAGGATAGTTGAGAAGGATTTAGACAGAACACCTGTTTAATCTAAGGTTGAGAAGTACAAGAAAATAAAATAGATCCTACCTATTTCCAAGAACCCAAAAGGGGGAAAAAAACAATCCGATAAGATAACAATTAGAGATCCTCTTCAATTTCTAAATAAGAACCCTAAACAAGGTTGGGAAATCAAACTCATCCAATTACAGTGGGGGAAGTGTTATCTTTTTTTTTTTTTGAGCTCAAACCAGAAAGATTTATTCACCATCAACAATTAATCTGTCCAATACAAAAACAGGCAATAACGATGCATCAAAAAACAAAGTATCAAATATGGGTCTAACATTAGCCAAGGCATGTGCAACACAGTTCCCCTTCCTCCTCACATGCGCCCATAAAATTGCCTCAAAGGAGCCACTCAACCGTTGTATGTCCTCAATGATGTGCCTGAGAGCCCCTAATCCTTGATAGCCACCTTTGAGTTTTGTGATTAAACTCAAACAGTCTGACTCCAGGTGAATCCGCCGATGCACCCTCTCCTTTGCTCTTCTTAAAGCCCAAAGCACACTTTCTGCTTCAACCATCTCGATGTCCTCCGAGGGTTGTACTCCCTTGTGACCAGCAAGCACAAAGCAGGGCCGACCCTAGGGGTAGTCGAAATAGGCGGTCGCCTAGGGCCCCCTACCGAGTAGGGCCCCGTGAAAAAAATATGTTATATATATAATTAAGGTATTGTGTATTATTATATTTACACGTAATAAAATATTTATGTAAATTTATACGTCAAAAAAACTAATTTGTGATGTGACTTTAGATATTTCGAGTCAACGATAAAGAGTGTAAGGTCTCCGTCTTTCAATTAATGTTATAAATGCAAAAACGGGTAGTTTTTAAATAACAGCTTATGCTACTTTAATAAATTTATTGAAATGATTATAGTATTTTATTTGGAAAATTTTGCAAAGTAATAATCCGTTTTAAAGTATTTAACTATACTGTTTTACATCCCTAGAAAAAAAATATAATATTAAAAAATATTTTTTTACTTTTATTTCTCACTAAAAAGTACATATTTTTTAATAGGACTTGTAAGGAAATATAATAAAAAAAATAGCAAACAAGTATATTGGTAAATCTATAATAGTATTTTGTTATGTTATGCTGAGAGATTGTATACTACTGAAAGTCCGTAAAATTTTCTTTTAGTGATAAAAATAAAGTCTAAAATTTATAATAGTTAAATAAATAAATAAATTGCATTGTTTGATAATTTTTCTAAAAAACATATGAATATATTTATTGATCAAAATATTTTTTTTACATCGCCTCGGGCCCCAAAAATCTCAGGGCCGGCCCTGGCACAAAGGCTCCTCTGTCGTTGCGGACCATGAAACCGATCTCTGCACTCCCATCAGCCGAAATGGAAGCGTCGCAGTTGATCTTGATAAATCCCGCTCACAGCTTGCTCCACCTCTCACCCCCTGGGCTTAGAATTGCGACTTTCATAGGTGTCGCTGGATCATTATAGCTCAGGAACTCGCTAAGCAGCTGCTGCACATTCCTAAGCATTTGCTTTGGTTCCTTTCTCGCCCCCTCGAATATACACTCATTCCTCGCCTTCCAGGCCTGCCAAACGAGCATCGACCACAACCGACGTTCCTCCTCCTTTCCTTTGGTGAACACTAACATGAAAGCTTCAAATACCGAGTTCCCCGTGCTCCATCGTTTCTCCAGAGTAGGTTGTAGTCGCCAGAGTGCTCGGACGTGCGGGCATTCGAAGATGGCATGAAAACCCGTTTCCACACGTCCATAGATTTCACATAAGGGATCAACCACCATCTTGCGCTTGTACAAATTCCCCTTACATGGCAATATTTCTTTTGCCGCTCTCCACACAAGGGGGGTGATTTTTGGCATCATCTTGAGCTTTCAAAGAGCTTTCCATGTCCTCTTAATCACACTAGAATCAGACTGCCCCACCCCCCACTCCCATCCTCTTTTAGACTTCGGACCATGTGATATGCTAAGCGGACTGAGAACATACCGTTCTTCGTGAACCTCCAGATGGGCTTATCAATCAAATCCACCCCTCCTTGTCTTGTGCTTAACACCTTCTCTGCATCCCCTGGCTGAACCAGCCTTCGGACCTCACCCTCATCCCAACGCTCATACTCTCAATCAATCAAATTGATCACCTTCATATCCCGCTCGCCCCCATGGAAATTACCAATTACACGACCGCTAGATGTTCCCGGAATCCACCTGTCTTCCCAAACATTCACTTCTGACCCGTTTCCAATGCACCAGAGCAACCCTTCTTTCAGTGCATCACGTCCCGCTAGCAAGCTTCTCCATGTATAGCTTGGTTGATATCCCACTGGCGCCGTCAATAGTGACATCCGAGGATAATATTTGGCCTTTAAAAGCCGAGCCAATAGAGATTCAGGTTCCTGGACCAATCTCCAAGCCTGCCGAGCTAGCATAGCCAGATTGAAGCATTCAAGATCCCGGAAACCCATGCCTCCGTCACTCTTTGGTTTACACATCCGCTTCCAGCTCATCCAATGTGTATTTCTCTTACCTCCCTTCTCTCCCCACCAAAAATTGCTCATAAGCATCTCGAGTTCTTTGCATAGCCCATCCGGAAGCCAAAAACACGACATTGTGTAGGTTGGAATGGCCTGTGCAACAGCCTTGATCAACACCTCCTTCCCTGCTCTTGAAAGCGTCTTCTCTTTCTAACCTTTCATCTTCTTCCAGACCCGCTCCTTTAGTTGTTGAAAAATCATCTTGTTGGACCTTCCGACCATGGTCGGCAGCCCCAAGTACCTTTCATGCTTGGATACCTCCCTGATGTTCGTGGCTCTCTGGATGGCATCCCTCTGCACCTCACTGACATTTCTGCTAAATGATAGCTCTGACTTGGAAATTTTCACCTGCTGACGTGCTCGGACCCGGGCTCGAGCAAAAGGACCGGCGACAAGAGTTCCGAGAAGTCGGGAAGTTGTTGGCAGTTCTGGAGCAGCAGATCAGTCGTCAAATAATGCCGATTTCCCATCGATTGGCTAGGCTTCTGGAAACGTGAGAGTACTACTTTTGTAGATCTTGAAGTCGCGGTCGCGGATTGGGGCAGATCTCGTCAATCGGATGTCAGACAAAGCGGGAAATCGCGTTTTACCGAGACATCGCCTGTGCAGAGACGATTCCGAAATTGGGTTCGTTTGAGAGGTATTGAGGGGTGTTTTGGAAGTGACGTTTTGGGTATGATTGTGGGTGATAATGGGGTTGTGGAAGGCCTTAGAATGGTGGTAAAGAAGGGGAATGGGGTTGAGGGATATGTGATGCAAGATCGCTCTCGGCCTAGCACTCCGAGCTCTCTCCAACACTCGATCTTCCACACTCTCGGCCTCGCACTCCGAGTGTTTCCGACCCTTTGATTCCGTCGTCTCTCACTAAGGAATCTCCTTCAGCCTCTCACCGAAGGTTTTGTTCCCGGCCTCTCACCTAAGAACGAGATTCTTGACCCGAATCACTGGAAGCTAAAGGGCTTAACTTTTCTCAAATTTCAACTTATCTTCAAAAAGGTTCTTACATATATCCCTTTATATAGGAAAATATGGATGCTATGAAAAATAAAAGAAATTAGAATAAATTGATAATCTAATGACGGATAATACGAAAGGGTTTCCGAGATTTATGACGGAGAGATGGACAACCATAATGAGGGAAAACGAAAGGTCTTCGTTGCCATCAAAGAGATGGAAGGTCGGAAATCCCTAAAGCCTCGTCATTTAATCCTACCTTATTGAATGCATTTCGTCTTCATTTATTGCAATTCCGACAAGCTGCTTGATTTTCGGACTAATCCAAAGATCCTAAATTTTGGCCATCTTCCAATCTGAATTGACGATTGCATCCTTCAATAAAGTTGTAGCTACTTAAAATATCTTTCCAACAAGTTCTCATCGGCTTTAATCGGAATTTTATACAGCCAGAACAAGCCAAAATACTGAGGTGTCGCCAAACAGTCTTCACAAATGAAAGTTGATGTTCTGCTTTGAAGACAAACCTTTGTAGGAAAATAGAAGTGAGCTCATGGGAGACTACGATCACATCACCTGCTGACCTGATGCCGCTCCATAAGTATGGAGGATATTCATCACCGTCTCGCTCTGTTGGCAGGATGCTCGCAAGAAAAGGACACAATCGTCAGCAAAAAATAAGTGAGAGATAGAGGGTGTCCGAGGAGAGATCCTAATGCCCTCAAGCTGGTTACGTGTCTCCGCTACTCGAAGGATTCCGGATAGCCCTTCGGCACATAGGAGGAACAGATATGGTGACAACGGGTCGCCTTGCCTCAACCCCCTCCCAGGCCTGAAGCTCTGTGTCGGCACCCCATCCATCAAGACCGAGAACGTCACAGTCGACACGCAGCCCATGATCAAACAGATCCATCTTTCCCCAAAGCCAAATCGGCGCATGCAATGTTCTAAGAATCCCCATTCAACCCGATCGTAAGCTTTCGCCATATCAAGCTTCAGGGCCATGTACCCTTTCTTCCCCCGCCTTGTCTTCATATAGTGGAATACCTCAAAAGTAGCAAGGACGTTGTCCGTGATGAGCCTACCTGGTACAAAAGCACTCTGACTGGGAGCTACCAGTTTCACAAGGATCCTCTTTAACCTATTGGTTAGTACTTTCGAAATTATCTTGTATAAAACATTGCACAAACTAATAGGTCTCAAATCCTTCATTCTGCATGGGTCTGTCACCTTCACGTACTACTCCTACATTCCAACTCTGTATGCCCAAAGCACCCACACGTGTAACAGAAATTAGGAAGCCGCTCATACTTGATCTCTACCCACATTCGCTTACCTCCAATCGAGATCATCATCCCTCTGCGCAACGATTTTTGCAAGTCGATCATCACTTTCACCCGGAGGAACCTGCTGCAAGAGATGAGTTCCTCCTCGTTTAGTTCCACAATCTCTCCGAACGCTTGCCCTATTTTCTCCGCCATGGATTTTGTGTACGCAGCAATCGAGAGATCATACACCCGGATCCAGAAAGCACACCTTTAAAACTGATTGCCGAAGTTTGTTCCCAACCCGGCTCCTTCAAAACCAGCAACGCCCTATCAAAAGACCAGGGGCCTCCATGAATCACCTTCTCCTTGTCTTTTGCTGCACTGAATCGAAAGCTGAAAAGGTTTTTTCTTTTATCTCCCGGAATATGAACCTATTCCGGACTTGCCATGCCCCCTTCATCGTCGCCTTCAGAGCTGGAGCATTGGGTGCCCTACTTGACAGGACTGTCCCGATCAGCGACATCTTTGCCTAGATTGAGACCTCTTCCCGCACGGCTTCATCCCCCTCGATAACTATTGCCTCGTCCTCGGTTGGATGTAACCCTTTCCCCTTACTTTCCATTACGAACCTGTCGAATACCGGTGCAAACTCTACGAATCCAAAGCCTTGTGAGTCCCCCTGAACACGGTGAATCTCGCACGGTGACGGCGAGAGGATACCTAGCTCTCATGGCCCTAGACCGGAGGGAGAGTAGACGAGCCGGAAACTGGCAAGAAGCAATCTGCCTTATCTGGATTAAGTTATACATGAAAAACATATAACAGTCATAAACCCAAGATATATACCATTTGTCAAAAATTCAAACTTACATCTATTTGGCTTTGAAGTCGTGCAAGTGGTTTGATAAGGTCTTTAATATTAGACCACTCCCCTGGTTCATACCAAGACAATCAGACAATTTTGAACGAAGAATAATTCAACCAAAATCGAAAGTAAAGACATTTTACAACCCAATCACATCAAATTGATGCAAAACTAAGGGTCAAAGAATGGCCTAATTTATGTCTTTAATCAGTCCTTCGATTGTAAGAATTCAAGATACATAAAGGAGAAACATGTAACTAATCAAATATACATCAAAGGCAACTCACCTAGAAGATTTCTCAAGAAAGACTCCTCGTTAAAATAATCCCTACAAAAAAATGAATGACAGTTTATATCCAAGGGATTCACTTGCTCTACCTTGCCAATTTGCTCCCGTACAGCATGAGGCGGCTATAATATCAGGACTCAGGAGTATAAGCAACTTTTGCCAGCTTTATGAAACTTGGTCGGAGTTCGTCCTTTTCAGATGCACCACAAACCTGCACAAAGAAGGAATTAAATAACATGCAGAAATTCAAGGATGAATTTCCAGCCACCTGGCTGCAAAAAAGTACTCCTTCTGTTTCATTTTAAAAGTCGTTTTGGCCCTGAAATGTTGTTTCAAATTATAAGACGTTCCGTACCCCAACCTTATATATACTCAATATAAAAAGTTTAGATTTGTATGTTCAAATCAGATAAAAATATCAGTTATCCAAGAAAATAAAGATAGTTATTCATTGGATAGTGGGGGAAGAAAATGGTAGGCTGATTTCCCAAAATGTTGGAAAGCAGTTGAAAAGTAAACATGGGATAGTGGGGGAAGAAAGCATAAGAGCATCAGCATCCATGGGTTTTACCCTCCCCCATCCCTCCTATGGGGTAAACTCATGGATGTGGAATAAAACCCATTCCACCAAGGGAAAGGGGCAACCCTAGTGGAATGGGTTAAACCCATCCTCTCCCCCATCTCATTTAATTTTATAAAATTAATAAAAGTGGGGTTTTTTATTTTTTTTATTAAGTGGGTTAAGTTTTGATTGGTTAAAATATGTGGTGTGGTATAATTAAAGTTAAAAAAATAGTAATGGGGTAAACTTATGGATGTGGGATAAAAGTTAAAATCCTTATAGGATGGGGTAAAGTTAGTGGAAAATGATGTGTCAAAATATTACGAGGAGATAGAGGGATGAGGTTACCCCATGAGTGTTGATGCTCTAACTATGCTAATTTCACAAAATTATTATGAGGCCTTAGAACAAAAAAAAATTAGTATGATGTCATGACTTTTTTTAATTAAAAATTGAAAATAATATTTTTTTAGAATAAAATGCACTGCTAATCTAGTTTTTGTTTTAAGTTCCGAATAAAATCAACAAAAAATTCACATGATATTCTAGGATTTTGAATATTTTTAGACTCATGTCCCTCCCATGGATTTTAGCAATAAAAAAAGTGAAATTCCATTAGATAAATTGAATATGAATTGAAGACTATAAAACATAAGTGTAGGATCTTTCCGAATTCTTTCCTAATAAAAATAAAATAAAATAAAATAAAAATAAAAATAAAAAGTGTAGGGTCTTTAGTCGAATCTCGCACCTGCAAAAGAGAAGAACTCGTCATTGAACTATGAAATTTGATGTCAAGATAGTCCTTCTATCAAAATGTATGAGCCAAAAAAATTTCATAATTCTAGAGCCCATTTGTGATTTATTCAGAAATTTTAATTGATAAAAAAAAAAGAGTACAGGGATTCTTTGTAATTTTTTCCAAATTTTAAAGATTTTAATGGAGCAAAATATAATACAGGGACACATTTGTAACTCTTTCCAAAGTTCAAACCTCATAGATGGATTTCACCCATTTAATCAACTAAGACAATCACTCACTTCAAATGAGATCATTCCATTCAAATAAAGGATAAGTCAAATATTCTACCCAATAAAACCAAGCCCTTCATCTAGCATTTGCTATATGAATTCGAATAAAAAAAAAAGCATTTGCTATATGAATGTTGAATATGCACCATTCCCACTTTGATCCCTTTCAAATGGTCTATAGAAATGCCTACTTTTTTATATCCACCTAGCTTCTATAAGGTATTAATTCCCCTCTTCGTACAAAGCAACTCCTACCTTCCCCTCATAGCCCCCCCCAATAAGAGTTTTTCCAGTACAACAGTTTGGCATTGCTTACCTTCTCCAAGGACGCTAGTCGATCAATGGTTAATGAATCAGCCGGAACCGCTCAACAATCTAAAAGTACCTGCAATTAAACATAACTCATTAACAAAGAACCAAAACAAAGATTTGAAGCTGTACAAAAAGATGTTCTTGATGAGAACTATGAAATGAGGCAGAGGGGAAAATGAAGACTAAAGATTAAACGTAAGTATATTATATATCTTTGGTCATCGGCTTCTATTTTACGAGTTTTCCACTCAAATAAGAGCACCCAAGATAACACAAGGTAGACCTATGGAGCCATATGATGAAAGCTCATCAACTATTGTGTTCTGTGAAGGAGATATCGCTCTCTGCAGATCCCATCGATACTAAACACTACCACTGAATGCACAAGGTCTGCGAATTCCACGGCAAGGCCCCAGTGGTCAACATGGCCAGCCTCCAACTGTGAAGTTTGTTGTGAATTGTGTAACAAGAAAACACAACTACAAGTGAGAGAGAGAGAGATTCGGGATGAAGAAAATGAAATGGAGGGAAAATGTATTTCTGTGTGTTTCTCGGATGTTCCACCGTACAATTTATATCTCTATCAAGAGACTGGGCCTAATCCTATACAGATGATCTAAGGCCCATTACAGAAACAAGCCCTACTCATGGTGCTAGGCTTAGCAATCCGAACAACTGTCTTGGACCAAGTTTGAACTCGGTCACACCCCTCTTCAAGCTGCAGGTAGTTGAGCTACCCCAAGCTTGTTCAGTACATCGGGAAAACTGGATCCAGGTAGAGCTTTTGTGAGGGCATCAGACAGTTGATCTTTGGATGGTACATGGAATAGCTTGATTAGTCCCTCAAGGACCTTTTCCCTTACGAAGTGACAATCTAAGTCGACGTGTTTAGTCCTTTCGTGAAAAACTGGATTCTTGGCTATATGAATCGCAGCTTGGTTATCGCATCTAACCGGAATTGGCTTGATGCTTGACACTCCCAGTTCAGACAAGAGACGAGTTAACCAAGCAATCTTGGTGCAAACTCTCCTAATTGAGCGATATTCAGCTTCTGCTGATGAAAGAGAGATCGTGGTCTGCTTCTTTGACTTCCAGGAGATGAGACTTCCTCCAAGGAAAACCACAAACCCACTTACTGATCTCCGGGTTAGAGGGCATGATGCCCAGTCTGCATCACAGAAGGCTTGCAGCTCAAAGTTTGGAGCTCGTGAAAGGAATAAGGATTTGTGTTGTGTTCCTTTCAGATATCTTAAGGTCCTGATTGCTGCATTGAAATGCAATTGTCGTGGAGCTTTCATGAATTGGCTCAGGAATTGCACCGCAAAGCTTATGTCTGGCCTAGTGTGAGTCATGCAATTGAGTTTCCCGACTAATTTCCTATACTCTGTTGGATTTGAAATGAGATCCCCTCCTTCAACAATCATCTTGTTGTCAGTGATCAGGGGACTGGCTGCTGGGTTTGAATGTTCACAGCTAAACTCCTTTAAAGTCTCAGCTATGAATCTCTTTTGACTGACATAAATCCCCTCTTCAGTGTGGACGAATTCCATACCCAAAAATAGATTTAGACGACCAAGATCCTTGATCCTGAATTCTGAGTCTAGGAAGGCACGAATGGAATCCATCTCAGATTGGTCACTACCTGTGATGAGTAAATCATCCACATAGACTGACAGGTATGTGACTAAATCTCCATTGCTTTTGCAAAATAGAGAATAGTCATTGAGAGATTGTGTGTAACCCTTATACTGCAAAGCATGGGAGAGCTTGGCATACCACTATCGGGAAGCCTGTTTGAGGTCGTAGAGAGACTTCTGAAGGCGACACACATGACCAGGTGGAGCAACCATGCCTGGTGGGATGCGCATAAACACCTTTTCATGGAGATCACCATGTAA
Organism: Persicaria maculosa; assembly: GCA_963922045.1. Lineage (NCBI taxonomy): Eukaryota > Viridiplantae > Streptophyta > Magnoliopsida > Caryophyllales > Polygonaceae > Persicaria > Persicaria maculosa. The sequence continues at coordinate 16,327,261 of OY998253.1, forward strand.
AAATGCGTTGTTGACGTCGTATTGCACCATTTCCCAATTGTTCTTGGCAGCAACGGCAACCAGAGCCCTTACAGTTGTCATCTTAACTACGGGAGAGAAAGTTTCTGTATAATCTATTCCTTCCCGTTGTGTGAAGCCTTTGACTACAAGGCGGGCCTTCTATCTCTCAATCGTACCCTATGCCTTGTGTTTTACCTTGTAAACCCACCTGCAGCCAATAGGACGAGCCCCTCTTGGCAATGGAACCACTTCCCGGGTGTTGTTCATGTCCAGAGCCAAGAACTCATCTCTCATAGCTTTGTCCCAAACCTCAAATTGACAGGCTTCTTTGTAGCTGCTGGGCTCAGAGACAGGTTGGATAGGTGAGAGATGGGAAGTGACAAGATCAACATTAGTGGTGAGGGTGTGACAGCACAAAGACTCACTGCAAATGGAGGAATCATGGATGTGATGACAGACATAGTCTCTGAGATAAGCAGGAGGCCCCATAGTTCTACTGGATCAGCGAGGCTCATCAATGACTGGCACTGAGGGTATGGATGGAGTGTACACTCGAATCTGAGGAGAGGGAGGTGGTGTAGGACCACTGGGGGCAGGACTACCAGATGTTGTATCCTCTCCTAACCAGTCAAAAGTGGGATTGGAAGGGAACAGCCTTTCTGAACCTGGGCATTTTGGCTTATCCTTGTATGGAAAGTAACTTTCATGGAAAACTACATCTCGTGAAACATGTACCTTATAGGTGTCCAGGTTAAGCACTTTGTAACCCTTGGTCCCCACTGGATATCCTAAGAAAACACAAGGGCTAGCTCTAGGCATGAGTTTGTGACGTCCATGTTAGGGAGTGGAGCTGTAGCACAAACACCCAAAGCACCTCAAGTTGTCATAGTTGGGTTCCTTATCATACAGTCTCTCAAAAGGACTTTTGCCTTGAAGGGTTTCACTAGGTACCCTATTGATAATGTGTGCTGCAGTGAACACAGCTTCACCCCAATACTTAAGGGGGAGCTTTGACTGAAACAACAAGGCTCTAGCAACTTCTAGGAGATGCTTATGCTTGCGCTCCACCACACCATTTTGTTGCGGAGTAGCAACACAAGAGGTGTGATGCTCAATCCTTTTTGAACGAAAATACTCAGAAGACTCCCTGCTGAGTCCCAATTCCTGAGCATTATCAGTTCGAATTGTCTTTACTCGACACTCAAACTGTGTCTCAGCCATCTCAACAAAAGCTTTGATGACAGACAATGCACTGCTTTTAAAACTAATCAGATGCAACCAAGTAGTTCGACTGTAATCGTCAACAATTGTCACAAAATACTTGCAGCCATTGTAGGTTTGGACTTGGAAAGGTCCTTACACATCAATGTGAAGCAACTGAAAAGGTTTTGTAGAGGAGATAGAACTCCTGGGAAATGAAAGTTTGTGCTGTCTAGCTCTGGCACGCACATCACAAGGTGAGATGTGAGCTTTGCTAGCAGCCAAGGGCACAATACCTTGCAACCTGGCGGCAGGTAGGTGACCAAGTCTGATGTGCCAAGTTTGAGCACTTATTACAGCAGAATTAACCACAAAACTCCTAGAATTGTTCAAATCAAAAGTAGCATCCAGCTCAGCAACTCCATGCTCTAGGAAATAGAGGCTTCGACTACATCTTCCAAGAAGAAGAGGTTTCATCTGTGGTGTACCCTGCATCACACACAATTGAGGAGTAAAAAGAACTGAACGGCCTGTGTCTTTCACCAGCCTTCCTACTGACAGCAAGTGGCATTTGAAGAATGGCACATATAGTACTTCCTTCAAAAGCAAACCTCCCGTCAGTTTCACATTTCCCATGGTATTCACTGTCAAGGAAACACCAATGGGAAGCAAGACGGAGAAAGATTTTGGTATGGATGTTTTATCAACAAACAGAGAGGCATCCGAACACATATGACTATTGGCCCAGTGTCCAATATCCAAATGTGTCCCTGCTTATGAGGTGAGTGTGGAGTACCTGCAAAGCCAGCAAACTCCTTGCTGGTGCCGACCATCATCTCTCTGCTTCTTTGGTCCCTGACATTCAACAAATCCAGAAGTTGTGCATACTGATCTGCAGTCAATTCAGGTGCAGCAACAGATCCGCCATTATCATCCTTAGCCTGAGCAGCAACTCGCTTCCCTTTCCCATTCTTCTTGGGAAAACCATGAATGAAGAAGCATTTGTCTATTTCATGGTTGGTTTTCTTGCAATGAGTGCAATATAAACCTGTCTTCTTGCCTGTTCCATCTCCTTTCTTTGCCTCAACATTGAAGGAAGAAGTGAGATCCACAGACATGTGCGACTGAGATTTAAAATCCTGTTGAGCCTCATCTTGCGAGATCATGGAGTAAGCAAGGCTAACACTCGGTAATGGATGTATCATCAGCACAGATCCCCTACCAGCAGTATATTTCTCATTCAATCCCATTAGGAATTGCATTAATTTTTGTTCTTCGTTAATTTTCAGATTCTCCTTAGCAGATCCACAAGTACACGGAGGTACTTTTCGCAAACTATCAATATCGTCCCAAAGCGACTTCAATTTCATAAAGTATGCAGAAATAGTAGACGAACCTTGCACGAGAGAGTTCATTTCTCGCTGTAGTGCAAACATCTGTGCTCTATTGGCCTGTCCGTACCTGAGCTCGAGCTCCTCCCAGATCTCTTTCGCAGTGTTGGCGTAGATCACGCTGCTGCGAATTTCCGAGCTGATGCCATTGAGGATCCAAGAGATCACCATGTCGTTGCATCGGTCCCAGTTCTGTGCTCTCGAATCATCATCCTTCGGCTTTGGAAGACTTCCGTTCACGAAGCTGAACTTGTTCTTCGCGCTTAGTGCGATTTTCGCAGATCTCTTCCATTCGCTGAAATTCTTTCCATCGAACACTCCTGCGACAATTGCCAAGCCAGGATGATCGCTGGAGTGGAGGAAAAGTGGATCAGTGGAGTCAATCGCAAGCTTTGCTGGTGTTTCTACCGCCATTTTCGCTTCTGAAGCTGAGGAAGGCTACAAACGAACGAGTCTCGTACAGATCTGAGCTTAGAACTTTGAGAATTGGAGCAAAATCACCGATATTGCTCTGATAGCATGTGAAGTTTGTTGTGAATTGTGTAACAAGAAAACACAACTGCAAGTGAGAGAGAGAGATTCGGGATGAAGAAAATGAAATGGAGGGAAAATGTATTTCTGTGTGTTTCTCGGATGTTCCACTGTACAATTTATATCTCTATCAAGAGACTGGGCCTAATCCTATACAGATGATCTAAGGCCCATTACAGAAACAAGCCCAACTCATGGTGCTAGGCTTAGCAATCCGAACAACTATCTTGGACCAAGTTTGAACTCGGTCACACCAACAGAGGTTCTGCGGTTGTATTTGTATGGTCTTAGGTTTTTTAATATTGCTCTAATGATCAACTGTACTTTCACTCTTTATATCTCCCTTTTAATTGCTTATGTGTTGAGTTTTTTTCATATCACATACTAATTATAGTTTAGACCCTCATCTCAATGTGTCTTGAGGCTTTTCATATCACAATGTTATTCAAGCACAATCAAGTATCAAACAACGATTCAACAAATACTACCAATGGTGTACGGAAATGAAGTTACCTGGGTGCGCATCGTCTCACTTGAGTTGCTACATCTAAATATCCCATGCTTTCCTGCATATTGATTTCTATTGAACTCAGAAGATTATTTTGCCATTCCTAGGATATTTGAGAAGCTCCTAAGTGGACTAAGTGAGGTTCCAGATTACTTTACTGTTTAGAAATCTACTATTCCTTGCCGGGTCCACGAACTCTTGGGGTTTGATGATACCAAGAGGAGCTGTCTAAGGAGGATGGCAGGGCATAATGAACATAGGCGAAGAACCTCATCAGAGGTGAATTACGGGGAAAGCCCAAACTGAGGAGGTGGATGAATCAGATGGGCAACTCCACCTTTACTTGGTTATATAAAGAGGGATCAAACTTGTTTCATGTCCTGGTACTAAAGAAAATGAATCTGCTCAATTGTATTTTCAGTTTCAAAGATAAAAGCACAACAAAGGGGGAGAATAAAAGGCAATATAATTAAGCAAGTGATCAACAGTTAATCACTATGAAGAGAAATGATGTTCAAAGTCAAACTTGACTCAAATACAATACTCGAAAAGAATATGCAACATGCTAAAATCTTACCATATGGACTGGAGACCAACGCTCACTAATTGTGCTACGGTGGCAAAGATGATGAAGTTCAAACAGATATGCACCATCCTCTCTTGAAAATTCCAGTCTACAGATTACTCATACCCAAGCAAACTACATGTTTTTTTCTAAAGAAAACCTAAAATCCATAACTTTGTACGGCACAAAGATTTGTTTCTGATGATGAGGTTGATCAATGTTGAATGAATGAAGACGATAGAGGAAGAGATTACAGATTGTGCACAAGATCAAATAAACATGATCATGTGCTCAGAAGAGAGGAAACAGAGGTCCTGAATTATGTTGCTACAATCTCAAATATTCAATTCAAGATTGAGTTTCGTTCAGTCATACCTATTCAAGTTAGAACTGGAATTTATAAGAGGGGGGCAAAAGCTATACCCATGATGGACACAACGCAAACATCAGAGGTATTCCTCTGCCTCCTTACTCGAGTATTTCACATGCTCATCCTTCATATGTCGAGGCCTCTCAGTGACGCATGTATGGTGATAGGCATTGAGCTAATGAGCTATTTGCTTCTCTGTAACCGCTAGGTCGCTTTGCATAATCTGTAAATGACAGGAAGATAAGTATCAACTAAAAAAATAAAATAAAGGGTTACTTAACCTTGCTTCAACCAAGTGCATATATTTCAAAACTCCTTGGCATAAAATCATGGAAATGTGTTATTGCAAATGAAAAATATGTGCATCAATGGTAACAATAACAATCACTACATTAACTTAATCAGCAGCAAAAAAGGGACTGATAGAGTCCTGTTAAAGGCTGAAATAAAATATGCCAAGCAACTATGAAAAAAAGTTGCACTCAATACATGTAAGTATGCAACTCCTGCGCTACTCAAAAAACCTTTGGCATCAATGTAACGATGACTCTTGGGAATCAACTGCTACTTGGACTTATGAGGCTGACACTTCCTCATCAGTCAGTTCTTCTAACACTTCCTCATCAATCAATTCTTCTTCAGACGAAGAACCGGTCTTCCTGCAAGTTTAGCCAAAATAAGTTACATCTCCTTGTGCTTAAATATAAGATTTAGAGTTTAATTCAACCAAAATTTGAAGTTGGATTTAGAAGAGGGCTGCCAATTAAAGACATACCCAAGTTGGCCACAAGGTATATGACCCACATATGCGCAGTCTTGGCAATAGTAAAACCATAGATTAGGATCAAACATACCTCCTCAATCATTCTAAAAACCTCAACTACAATACAGATAAAGAGAAATTCAGACGGAGAAATAAACAATGAGGGAACATTATGTATAAGAGTTCAATTAGCTTAAAAAGCGACAGCAACCAACACCAAAGGAAACAACAAAATTTAAACCTAATAAACTAGAACAATAAAAGTTAAGATAACACCTTCTCTACAAAAAAAAGGAGAAATTAGGAGATAACACCTTGTCAATAGCCCTAAACATTTCGACTGAATCAAACAAGCTGATGCCAGAAACAAACACCTTGTGAAGGAGGCAAAATGAATAAGAAAGCGAGCTTTGCTCTCCGAAAGTCAAGGTCCCTGGAGCAAGATTGAAAATGGTTTTGTGAGAAAGCAAATAGCAAAAGAAAAAACAAAACAGCAGAAGACACGCGAAGAGTTAGAAATTAGAAGCTCTGACCATAGCACAATCTGGAAACAAAGAGATTATGAGTAAGTTTGGACATTCGAAATTACCAGCAGAATTCGAAACTAAAGGAAGAATCAAATGCGAAACTGATCCCGAAGGGAGATGGAGAGGAAGAAAAGGGGAGACATAGAATAAAGGAACTTACCAGCAGAATTCAGAACGAACGTGGGTATGAAGTGGGAGAAATTGAAAACCCGCTTTGACAGATGCCAATTGAGCACCAAGATGGCGGCAGCGACGACTTCCGATTCCATGCCCAATCGAAAAGAAGCATTGATACTAGCGGCGACAGGTAGAGATTCCAATCCCAATCGGAACTAAGCAAAGCTCGGCAGCGAAAACCCTGAATTCGAGTCCAAATCAGGCGGAGTTGTCAATAGCCATCAAAATTCAAAAGAAAGGGGAAGAAGACAGAGGGGCGAACGTCAACCTTGAACCGCCTCTCCTCCTACGGCATGCAATGGAAAGGAAGTTGTAGAGCCCATCGACATAGTTGCAGATCGTGGAAGAACGTGGGAGACAGTGGGGCGAACGTGGGAAGCCAGCGTGTAGAAGAAAGGTTGCCACATGGTGCCACGTTGGTATGAGGTGGAGAAGCAAAGGAGTAACACTCTCTTCATGCTCTTTGACATCTGGAATGCTGCTCTCTGGTGAAGCCAGGTAAGAGAGATTTGCTTCTGCTTTTAGGTGTAGTATAGATATAGATATAAATATAGATGTTTCGAGGGAAAAAAAGACATTATACGTCAGGGGACATGTCAGCCGTTGATCAGATCCTGTTAACTACATCCAACGGTTAATATAACAAAAATTTTTTATGAACAGTAAATTCCGACTTGCTGCCTTTAGGGTAGGAGAGATATATCAATAAGATATAGGTATGCCATGTAAACAAATTTGTGGGAAAAAAAAATGTTATATTTCACTCTAAGCTCTATCTTGAGTGTGTTTGGATTCCAAGTATTTATGTTTATAATAAAACTAGTGTAGGTTCCGTCCCATGTACGGAGAATACATTAATGCAATATTATAAATAATTTAGGTAGTTTCCAATAAATAAATAATCTAAATATAAATCATTTTTTCACCAAAAATAATATAGATACAAATAAAATTAGTTCGACGGATTATAAAAAATCTAAATATCTTTTATTTAGATACTCTCAAAAATCAAAATATAAATAAAATTCCCATTTATAAGGTAAATTGTTTTTATAATCTACCATTAATTGAATCTCAAGTAATTTAATAGATAACGGTTAAATATTTTAATATTGTTTTTTTATTAAAATATAGTATATATTTATTACGTTAGTTCACTAAAATATCTATCTACAAACTTATTTTTTTCCACCAAAAATAATCTACATATAAATAAAATAGCACTTATCAAATACTATATATTTATCTTTTAATATTTTGGTAAGTATGACTATGAAATATTTTATATTTATATTTATGTCAATTAACTAAAATATCAATATATAAAGATATATTGTGGCTTATATAACTTTTTATAAACTATGATAACATATTATTTTATTATTTTTTCCCTAGAATCAACTACATCGCGCCACATAGGATTTTTGTCCCTAGAATCAACCACAACGCGCCACATAGGACGTTATGCATCGGTTTTAGTATATGTATACTAGCGTACTACCCGTGCGTAACGCACGGGATTTGTAAAGTATATTATATTTTATAGAAGATATGTACTACACACACATTCCACAAACACCGGTGAATGGAATTTTCAGAACTTTAGAGTGGAGAATACATAAAAAAAGCTATTGTATATTATATTATATTTATAAACTTAAAAGTAAAAAAAAATCCTTTCGTCTCAAAATATAGGCCATTTTATTTTTTTATATGTCTTTTAAGAAGCTAAAAACTCTTTCAAATATTATCTTTTTATTAGTTTTATTTGATCATGTTATATGATTTGCAATGTCAAAATAGAAGCTTTATTATTATATATTATGTCAAAGTATGGATAGTTAGTTAGTGTCATAAAACATATGACAAATAAAAAAATTGAATGAAAATCTTTTGGATCTCAACCTTGTACTTTCAATTCATTTGTAAAAGAAGAAGAAGAAGTGCAGGAATGCCAGGAAAAACTATTAAACAAAATGAGGATTGGGAATCGAGCTCATAACCTAAAATCTTGAACTTGGATTCAAATTTTAATTCCCGTGCCTTGAAGCATATGTTATAATTGATTTTTATAACTTGCGGTCTTGTGACATACTTTTTATGAATTTTGAATTTAGAGAATATTATATGAGATTAAATAATTTAGTATTTTTAGGCAATCTATTTTCATATCTAGCTAGATTATAAACCATAATTGTTTCGATTGATGTTATCATTCCTCATTCCCGTCTTGATTTTCATCATCCTCTTCATCACTTCCATATTTTATTTAATATACACAGAATATTATTTTCCTCTTATAATCCTCTTTATCCCCGTCTTCCTTAACCTCTTAAGCTAAATAATCCCCATTAGCTTCACCACACACCAAACATTGCATGTTTGCCTTCTACATGCAATATAGATAAAACACTATTGATAGTTCATAAGTTCAAAGTTCTTTATTCCAAAAAAAATACACATTATTGTTTTATTTTTATATGCAAAGATTGTTTCAATATTTTTTTAGTTATCTTCTAATCTTATAATATTGTATAGTTTGTTAGTTCTTCAACGTGGTCCGTAATAAAGTTCATTCATTATTGATTATATGTTAAAAAAAATTACTCTAGATAAAACAATATTAGTAAAATGAAAGGAGAAAATATAGATATATTGATACATGTAGAGAAACTGAAAAAAAAGGGCCGATTTGCATAACTAGACCAAAAAAAAAAGTTTGCATAATTAGACATGTCCCTTTTTTTGCTAGGGGTAGAAAGTGGTCTATTTTTGCAAATAAAAAAGAGGAAAGGGTAGTAATTAGACCAAAAATTGAGCCTATTTGCACAATTAGACCACAAGGTAAAAAAAATGGGCCAAAATAACCCTTCTACCTCCAAGCAAATAAAACTTCCGGTTTTTTTGCACTGTTTGAAACCGGTTGTAGAGGGTAAACCGGAGGAGGGAGATAGACGGCCATATCAGGCCACCTCTCATTGGCCCCATCCACCTCCTGCTTCGCTCCTCGGTCGATGTCCAAGCCACCTCCTGCTTCTCTTCTCTCCCTCGTGGCCACTGCCACCTTCCCCTTTCGAGCTCCTCCGACTCTATAGACCGCCTTCTTCTTCTTCTATCCACCTTTCCTATCAATTTCTTATCTTGATTGCGCTGCCTCTTCCCGACTGGCCGTCTTCCCCTTATTTCGATACCATCGGTGACTTCTTCGGGTCTTCTCCTGGCCTCCATCTTCTTCTCCATCGGTGCTCATCATCTATCTTCGAAGAGCTTTTCACGGGTTAATTTTCTAAAACCCTAATTTCACTCGTCTTTTCTACTGCCGATTAGTCTTCGAAGAGTTTTTTGCTTAGTTGATCGCTATTAACCTCGACCTCTCTATTTCTTGTTTGCTATTGTTGTTTTCATTTCGATTTAGGGGGATTTGAGGTTCTTCTTTTTCAATTAAGGAGAAGTTGTATGCGTGCTTTCGACTAAGTTTAGTCAAAATTCGAGGACCTGAAGGTTCTTGTTGTTGGTTTACGATTTGGTGGTATGAATTATGTTAGTTATTCAGATGTTAGAATTCAGTATCATACTGTCTACTCAATTTTTTTAACTATGGCAGGAACTGAAAGCGGATATAACAGTTTAGGCTTCAAATGATGTTTGCATAAATAAGCTTCATTGCTGGGAGGTCAATCCTCCATTCAGGTTTCTACAGCCTTAGGGTTATTTGTGAATTAAAAGCTTCATCACCTGATTAGTTGTTTAGGCTTGCTTGAAATTCACTTTCCCGAAAGGAAGAGAAGAAAAGAAAAGGAAATTAAAAGTTTTATGATGTTTATCAAAAACCATAGGCATCCTACTAATGCCATTTTATTGTATCAATGGTGATGATAGAACTGGTAGCTTGATTTTGTTCTTCATGAGAGACAACACTCTTGAACCATATTTTTACTGCTCAACATGGGAGCGTATTGCCCTCATAGAGAACGAGGTATTAAAATATGTTGGCAAATTTGTCATTCACTTTTGCAATTTATATTTGGAAGTTCTTTTTACAAGTTTCGTAATGCTCAGAATAATCTCTAGGTAACTGCTACTTGCCTTTGCCTTTTTACAATTATCAAAATTGAAACTATAATTATCAACCAAAACCAACTAAATATCTCAGAGTATTGACAGTTCTGAATTTTAAGTTGATTGAATTGTGAGGTAGATAAGGTTAATTTGCTACGGTTTCTAGCTTGATTTTCCTTGAAAGCTATTTAAATTGGTATGATAGATGCACAAAAATGGTAGGATAGATGAAAACTAATGGTAGGAGAAAACAACGATATCAGTAGGATCATAATGGTATGATTGATGGAAACTAATGGTAGGAGAAAACAACGATATCAGTAGGATCAGAATGGTATGATTGATGAAAACTAATGGTAGGAGAAAACAACGATATTGGTAGGATCATAATGGAAACCCAGTAATTCCTGTATAACTTGACACTAATGGTAGGATAGATGCACACCGATGGTACAATATATTTATACTATTGGAAAAATGTAAATGCATAATTGACTTTACGAAAAAAATTTACTTCCACATGAATCTCAGAAAAGCAAAAGGAGAAGGCAAGCTCCACAGGCAGAGACTGAAGTTATATGAACTACATATCCAAAAGCTATACATGGATATATCATGTGTGATGATGAATCTCAAGCTATGGTCCCTATCCTGGATAAAGTTAGTGTTGCACTGAAAGACAAGATCCAAGTAGTGAATATTGACACTCAGAAGTACCCAGTCATTGTTGATGTTGTGAGCCTAATTCGCCATGTTTTACATTTAAGTTTATATCGATTTCTGCATATATTGCATTCATTTGGGTTAAGATAATACAGAAGCTGTGTAATTTATGTTCATTTGTCAAATTATGGAATCTACACCAGTTTCTGTTTAAATCGCAGAATTCAAGGCGTTTTACAGCAATTCTAAGGAAGGTCGGAAAAGCTCGGAAATCCAGTACAGAAGTCCAAGGTCAAAGCAGCAGCGGAACCGGTCGAATCGAGCTAAGAACCCAAGCTACTCGATCTCGAGTAGCCCTTACTCGATCTCGACGAGTACGTCCGAGCACAGCCTTGTCGACCAGGAGCAACGTCGAGAGCCAGATCAACCAAGCTCCGGAACCCAACTCGATCTCGACAAGACCTGGTCGAGATCGACGAAGCCTATTGCCACACCCGGAGTCGACAAGGAGAAGAGCTGATCGAGAAGCCGAGGACAAGAAACCGAGCACATCTCTACTCGATCTCGACAAGAGTTAGTCGAGATCGACGAAGCTCGGAGCCCAGATCCGAGCTTGTCGAGCACACCTACCCGAGAAGACCTAGTCGACAGAACCTCTTTACTCGACATCGACTAGGGTTACTCGAGATCGACGAGCACCAGGATCCATGTCCGAGTCTGTCGAGCACCAGCTAGCTGAGACGACAAGCCAAGCCAGTCGACCAAGATTTCTACTCGAGATCGACAAGACCCTGGTCGAGATCGAGTAGACCTCCAGAACAGCGTTACTCGGTTTGACCAATTCTACTCGACTTAGGCTTGCTTGGGCTCGAAGATTGCCGATTCTATCCGAAACTATCAAGATCCATGATGAAGAGAAGAAGATCTATCCAAGGAAGACTTTATATATATTTTCCTATTTTGGATTTAATTATGTTATGTCTTTTATTTATCATTAAGCTTTTAGATATAATTTTAGATATAGATAGATATTTTTATCCTTGAGTAGCAAGGATTAGAAGGCTATAAATAAAGCCCATGGGGCTCAGTTTTAGGCATGGAATTTCGGAGAGAAGTAAGTAGGAGAGAGAAAGAAAGAGAGAGAGAGTGAGTGAGTGGCCAAGAGGAGTTTTGTGAAGCGAGAGCGGAATTGACTTCCTTTGGTTGTAAGCTCTATTTTATTTTATTAATGCAAGTTTATTTCCTTTTATTATTGATGTCTTTAATTATGATGAAGCGCGAGTAGTCAACCCACTTCTAGGGTTGGGGCGAGCCCGACGATAGCCGTGCATAATTGAGGTAAAGATCCGAACTTTATCATGTTTTGAGCATTTTCCTACTTGTTTATGTGTTTATTGCCCATCTAATGGAGATCCATGCTAACAACTTGGATTATAAACATAAAATCGGTAGAGACAATTAGGGTTTCTTGAGAGAGTTGTCTAATTGTTGGAAAAGGCGAAAGCTTAATCCTTTAATACGATCCACATGATTATCTGTTTGGTTCTACCTTATGCATGCTTGGTTATCGTTGTTGCAAACCCCAATCTTGGAAGTCCTTTTACATTATGTTTAGTCAAAACCCCAAAGCATTTGTTTTTACTTTCTTTCGTTTTAAGTTCCTGCCCTCGTCGACCTCGACCAAGCCCTGGTCGATCTCGACTACTGATCTTCGACCCAGAGTCGCCGTAGCTTACTGTGTGCAAGAACTCGACCAGACCCACTCGACCCAGACGAAGGCTACTCGATATCGAGTAGGGCCTTGTCGAGATCGACCACCATTGCCGAGTTGCTGCTGCTGTGTTCGACTAGCCTGATCTTCTATCGACTAACCCTAGTCGAGATCTAGCACCTGTTGTCGACTTCTGACCGTGAGATTCCAACGCTGCCTAGGATCCGCTGACACGCTTCCTCGTGGATCGATCCTGACTTCCCACTGCTACATCAGGAGGAGGTCTTGTAATTATTTGCAAAGGGACGGAATCTGGTTTGCTGTGATTTATTTCTATTTTATAATTTGCAATCTCGATTTCCTCCTATCAACAGCTGACAAGTTCATTATCATCATGTGGAGAAAGAAAATTGAGTAAAACCTAGTCTGGAGAGATTTATGAATTTGTCTTACCATGTTCACAGATTTGTCCTATCACCAATGTATATATTTCCTGTTATGTTTATAATCGTATAAGTTCAGAGAGATTTATGAATTTGTCCTAACATGTTTGTAAATTTTTCCTACCATTAGTATATATATTTTCTACCAGGTTCATAATTGTATAAGTTTAGAGAGATTCATGAACACATACTCCATATTAGCCTATGTGAGAGTCGAACTCACATATCTGTGTGCAAACACAACGCTCTACCAATTGAGCTAATAAGCTATTTATCATGGTAATAGTAAAGACCAAGTATTTGATGAGTTACGAGGTAGTCGACGGTGAACATAGACTTGTAGCATCAATTTCATTTCCATATAACATTTTTTGAAAATTTTGGAATCAACATAGGTTGATGATTGGTTGTGCCAAACTCCCACTCCCGGGAGCCCACCAACCGCCGAACACGACCTTCAGACAAACCCTATCACCTGGGGTACAACACAGGAACAGAGGATCAGCCTGAGGGTAGTTATGTTATAAGAAAGAGGAACAACTACAAAGTATAGGTACAAGATCACTTACCCATCCTTGCCACTGTCACCGGACAAACTTCTTGCACTTTTTCAAATATGAAAGGACAGTTGTACAATATTGGTAGGACGGAAATATTCTATTGGTAGGATGGGGACTGTATCGTTTCTTGGGATGAACAGGCAAATTTTTCCCCCTCCTTTCCGCTTCTCTCCTACTTTGCCTCACTTTTTGCAGAGCATGTTATGGTGTTTCAAATCCTCCTCTCAAGCTTATATATGTTCTTGGGGGACAACCATCAATGTAATCATTGCATTTTTCCCTCATAAATGCTCCCCCCTTTCCCCAAAAGAGGAACCCTGTTTTGGCGCCAAAACTGCACTGACAGCCCGCCAAATCGACTATAGTGAATCCCCTCCAGATTCTCTCCAAAATATCGCTAGGTATGGAAAGACATGTTTAGCCTATTGGTAAGATGGGCAGTGAACAGTTTTCTGAAATGAACGGAGAATGTCTTTTGGTGCCACATGTCACTGACAGCTACAGTGTCGGCCTCACCTTCACCTGCTACTTCCTCTCCCGGTGGTATTTTTGTATTTGCAAAAATATACCGCTTTCTACCCCTAGCCAATAAAAAGGGGACATGTCTAGTTATGCAAATGGGCTCTTTTTTTGGTCTAGTTATGCAAAAGGGCCATAAAAAAATACAACCGGGAGAGGAAGTTGCAGGTGAAGGTGAGGTCGTGATCATGCACATTTAGGTAGTGTTAATATAAGCATTTAGATGTGTTTAGGTAGGGTAATATGCATGAGTTAGAGTAGTTTTCATGTTTTCATTATGTTTTAATTAGAGTCGGAATCTACGAGATTTGTGCATGATTTTAGGTGATTGTAAAGATGAAAGCTAAGCTCGAGCCAATGTTGGAAGATTGGACAAGAATAGAAGAACACAAGAGCCGAGGAGATGAGCTAAAGCATGTAAAGGATTGGAGCTGTCCAGGTTGGCGACGCTGCACTAAAACGAGTCGTTTGAAGACTGTAGTTATCGGATCGGGGCGTACTTATACTTGTTGAAAAGAAGATTTGAAGACCTACAACTTTCGTGTTTATGACTTTTCCAAATTCAGCCTTGAAAGCAGAGAAAACGGGACTTCAATATGGTTGTTGAATAGTACTCGGGTGGAGCAAGAAGAACTTGACCGAGTTCTTCGGCGAGTCCGAGTTCGGTTGCAAGATGTGGACTGTGAAAGCTGTTACTATAATCCATTTATGAGATATGGTATATTTTTTATAAGTAATCAATTAGGATGAGTTGAAACGGGGGAAGTGGAACAACTGTAGGTAATGTGTTTCTTTTTGAAGGGGAGTTTGGTTTTTTAGTTCTAATGGAACCATGAAGTCAGTACGTATCAATTAGGAGAGCAATTGGAATACCTTTGGTGATTTTCTCAACTATGAATCACTAGACTTCTTGGCTTGGGAAGATTAATCGAAGCATCGGGTTTTCTATTTCATTGTGAGATTTCTCTATCTTAATACTCCTTTGTCGATATTATCAATTCTTTCCGTCGAATGTTTAGGGTTTTCGTGAATTTCCATTAGCTTGATCAACTGATGCTTTTTCATGATAATCTATAGCTAGATATAAATAATTACTGGTTGAGTTATCTATATTCTTGAGTAGCAAAGTATAAATCCATGAAACTGGTTGATTTAGGGATTTGTATAGAGAATTGATTTGCAATTGATGCAATAACTGGTTGTGTGTGTCGATTGTCTTTGTTGATTTCCTTTAGTCTTCATCAATTATTGAATTGAATCTTGATAGGTTCAGGATTGTTTGATAATTAGGGTTTTCAGGGTCTGATTGTCTTGTTAACTAGAATCGATAAGGAATTGGGTTCAAAAGACCTAGTCTTTCCACAACAAAGTATTCAAGAGGAAGTTATCTGTTCGATATCAATGATCAATGAACAAACCTGATTGTTGAGATTGATTGACCTGAGCTATTCTCTCATATTCATCCATTTAATATGTTTTACTTTATTATTTTTCTTACTTTTGCATTCTTAGTTAGTTTAAACCATCAAAATCCCCCCTCTTGGTTTCTTGTTCTTGTTGACAGACTCTGATTTGCATACAAATCGTTGACTCTCTGTGGGATCGACCCGTACTTGCCAAACTACATTAGTTAGGTTAGTCGGATTTATTTGATAGGATTTAAGGTGATTAAAAATCCTTTGTCCAATTTGGCGTCGTTGCCGGGGAGTGAAGTTGTTATTTGTGTGTTTGTCTTGTGTGATAATTTAGCTACTAACTTTTGTTGTGAACTTATCTTACGGTTCACAACACATATGCTACTAATAGTTTAAGATGTTGAGATTAACGCAGTTTAAAGGTGAGAACTTTCACCTATATCTCACTAGGTTGCAGAGGTGTGTGGACATCCGCAATGAGCGGGGTTTCCACGATAGTTTGCGAGATATGATTGTCTGCGTTGTAGAGGGGATGACTGCTGAGACGAAGGCGCGTGCTATATACATGAGTGGCGGAAATTGTTGTAGGAGGAAATCGAGAGCGCCAATAAAATACGAATAAAGCAAAACAAACCGATTGGATCCCAGCAAATAATGTTCAAGACTCCCTCCCGATGTAGCAAGAGAAAGTCAGGTTCGATTCTCGAGGAAGAGTGTCAGCGGATCCTAGGCAGCGGAGGAATCTCACGGCAGAAATCGACCACAGATTACCCGATCTCGAGTAGGTTTAGTCGACAGAAGATCGGACAAGTCGAAACAAGCAAGCAGCAGCTATCATAGGTTTTACTCGATATCGAGTAAATTCCTTGATGTGGAGGAGATTTTTGGTCGACGTCGGGTACCTGCAGAAAACAGAAGCTACAGCGATCTTGTGGATCGTATGTCAGAAGTCGATGTCGACCAAAATTGGTCGAGATCGAGTAAAACAGTAACTAAAAACGAAGGAAAATAAAGAACAAGGCTTTGCAAAACTCGGAATAAACTATGTGTAAAAGGAAACTTCAAGATTGGGGTTTGCAACAACGATAACCAAACATGCACAAGGCAAGATAAATAATGATAATCATGCAAATCGCATCGAAGGACCAAGCTTTCGCCTTTTCCAACAACTAGACAACTCTTTCAAGAAACCCTAATTGTATCTATCGATTTTATGTTTACAATCCAAGTTGTTAGCATGGATCTCCATTGAATGGGTAATAAACACATAAAAGGTAGTAGATGCTCAAAACATGATAAAAGTCGGATCTTTACCTTAAATACGCATGGCTATCGTCGGGCTCGCCCCAACCCTAGAAGTAGGTGGACTACTCGCGCTCATCACAATCGCAGACATTGATTGAAAAGAAATAACTTGCATTAATTAAATTCAAAGTCTTTACAATCCCAACACTCAAACTTTCGTTGAATGCCAAAACCCTAAAACCTTTGAACTCCTAAACTCTATGTGGAACTACTTCTCAAGCTTCTGAATTGTATTCCTAAAACTCAGCCCCATGGGCTTTATTTATAGGGCTTAATCCTTGCTAATCAAGGAAAGCAATCTATATCTATATCTAAAGATAAAGATAAAACATTAAATTTAAAGGGAATATCTAAATATCTAAAATATCTCTTAACATAAGTGGATAATCTTCTCTCCATGGATAAATCCTCGATATAACTTGATAGATCTTTGATAGACTCGAATTCCTTTGCTCCCAAGAAATCCAAACAATCCAGCTCGACTCAGACAGGCCCAACAGTATCACGGCCCAGGAACTTTTTGCTCGATATCGAGGAATTTCCTCGACATCGAGGAAATATGTCGTCGACTTGGCTTGTCTGTCTTGCTCGAGTAACTTCTTCTCGGACATGTGCTCTTGGTTTGGTCAATGTCGATGAATTTACTCGACATCGAGTAAAACTTTGACTCGAGTTGAGTTCTCTGCTCAGCTTCTCGATCAGGCTTTGCTCGACCAGGAGTTGTTGATGGTTTTTCGTCGATATCGAGTAATTTACTCGACATCGAGTAAAAACATTCTTCGAGTTGGCATCTCTCCTCAGTTTCTCGAGCTGGCATTCCTTGAGCTAGCTCTGTTTCACCATTTTGTCGATATCGAGGAAGTCTCCTCGAGATCGAGTAAAACTCGGCTTCAACTTTCTCTTCTTGGTTTTGTCCCGGAATAGCTCCAATTTCTGCAATATTAGACCAAAACTTATGTAGACCTCTATTTCTTGCAAATAAGCATATATTACATAAATTCAACATATTCCCATCCCGAAATATGCGAAGTGTATAGAATAAGGAGCTAAAATGTGCATTGCAACATGGCTATTTTAGTGGACATCAAATCACCCAATACTTAAGCTTGCTTGTCCCCAAGTAATAACTTGGATGGTCATTCAGGGGAAGATTTAAACTCTCAACATCATAGATTCATTCTTATATAACCCTGCAATCAATTACCATCATCGAAAAGGTACTTGTGCCATAATTCCATGTATGTGCAATTGAAAAGCAACATCTACTCACAAAAGGAGGGTTATGCAAAAGCAATTCATGTGACAAGGCATTAATAATCAAGAGGACTTTAATTTAAGCTCAATAAGGAATAGCTTGGTAAAAGGCTAAAGGTGGGTAATTTTTGGCAATGTGGTGCTAATAATCCGGGGAAATGGATTGTTTCCAAACTGAATTTCCACATTCCTTCTTCATAAGAATCATCACCTTCCATAATGCTTTTATCAATAATAATGTTTTTACCTCTCTAACCTCGGCACCGCCTTCTCGCGAGTCGCAAACATGGGTGTCATGAATGGACCCGGATACTTAGTGCTTTGGACTCCTCACATTCATGTCCCATCCTGCGGAACTATTATCTCAACGCAGGCAGGGTCGATCTACCTTTATCTCCTGAGGTGACCGGATTTTTTTCTCACTCATTAAATTTTCCATATATTTCAAATATTCTCGACAACCTCCAAATATTATAACAACACAACAACCATATAATATCTCCATAATTTAACATCATTCTCAACATAATCCCCGGATAGGAAATAAGGTAAAGAATGGAAAATATTTAGATAATGTGGAGCAATATATGAAAATAAGGCATAATATGGCTTTTGTGATGCATAAGCATAGGTAAGGGCTATGGTATAACAATATGAGCATTATATGGAAATATAAATTCCTCCATCCTCTTATCATGCAATATGTCAAAAGCAATATCAAATTTTACCTCCTTTCATGGTTTTCAAGAAATAATGCACTTCATTGTGACTTCCCTTTACTAGGCAATTTCATCCTATATCTCTAATGAATCCAATTTTGCCTCTTCGAGTTTAATATAACTTCCATGACACTATTTCTTTGAACAATTTACAAGCATTGGGAAATGTCTCATAAAATTTTTGGGTTTAGCAATTAAGCACAAAATTTTAAAATTTTACTCAAAATTCACCATGTAAAACCA
Organism: Persicaria maculosa; assembly: GCA_963922045.1. Classification (NCBI taxonomy): domain Eukaryota; kingdom Viridiplantae; phylum Streptophyta; class Magnoliopsida; order Caryophyllales; family Polygonaceae; genus Persicaria; species Persicaria maculosa. The sequence continues at coordinate 16,346,184 of OY998253.1, forward strand.
AGTATAAAACATATAATAATGATAATGAGCTCTTCCCCCACCCCATACATAAAATATATAGTGTCCCCACTGTATAAATATAAAACAAAGGTAAAGGAAGCAACTCACCGAATAACGCGCCGAGGAATCAAGACAGGGGCTGTCGAGTACTGGGTTGGTCGACATCGAGGAATTCTGGTCGATGTCGAGTAGACTGGCAGCATCGAGTGGAATGGTGAAGTCGAGGAGGCTACTGAGTTGGTCGACATCGAGTTAGCCTACTCGATGTCGAGTAAAACTGCGCTGCTCCTCTTGGTCGATCTCGACTGGCCTAGTCGATTTCGACTAACTTTCAGGGGCTTCCTTTTCCACCCTTCGTGATCCTTTTATGCATCTCGACCTAAAAATGTTAGGTTCCACACGAAGACAAGATTTTCCACATGAAGGATTCTAAACTAAAGAACAAAAAATATAAATAAAAAAGTTTCAAAATCCCAAAATTCAAAAGTTTTATATACATGCTCTAGATTTTAGAGTCGCTAGGCCGACTTCTCCATTTAGCGCTCAAAGACCATCAATGTGGGGCCCCCTCGTGCTTGGCCCTTCTCCTGGGTCATCCAGGTCTTGATGATAGTATGCAAGCTCAGCTGATAAGTTGTTGGTTGCATAGTCTCCCTTTCCTTCCTTCTTCTTCTTTCCAGCTCTCATTCTCCGCAGATTTGCTCGCCATGGGGCCTTACCTCCCCCTGAATTATTTATGATTTTCTTAATGGACTGAGGAGGAGTAGAAATAATACCTGGACTTACCTTTTCGGGCTCAAAATAGAAATCTTCGGGCTTGGGGTCGGTCGATGTCGAGCAGGACTGGTCGACGTCGAGTTGTTTGGTCGACATCGAGGAGAATTGGTCGATGTCGAGTGCAGAGACCCCATACTTAGGCTTTTGGCAAGTCGGGTGTTCAGTAGAGGAAGTCGATATCGAGCAATTTTGGTCGACATCGAGGAGCTGTTTGGTCGACATCGAGGAGATTTGATCGATGTCGAGTTGCTTTCCAGTGCTTTCCTCCGTTGTTTACTTGATCCCGTGGTTGCTGATGCTCTTCACCTCCAGCCATGGAACTTCCTCCTTTACAGGGCCAAAAGAGAAATCTAAGACCTCATCGCCTATTGTGAAGGTGAGCAAACGCTGTTTTACGCTAATCTTAGCATCTGCAGTAGCTAAGAAAGGTATACCAAGAATAATGGGGCAAGTAGGATCTTCCGCACAATCTATAACTAGGAAATCAGCGGGAATAAAGAACTTACCAACATGGACAGGGACATTATCAACCATACATGTAGGAATGACTACTGTATTGTTTGCCATGTATAACTTGGCATCCACAGGCTCTATAGACCCTATTTTCACCTTTTGCCAGATTGATAGGGGCATGATGCTCACACTTGCTCCTAAAACACACAAAGCCTCATATTTATATTGTCTAAATCCCATAGTAACAGAAAACTTACCAGGGTCAGGTTTCTTCTCAGGGAAGTGCATTACTTTGCATTCGCTGGCGATTTTTGAGATAGATCGCTTGTTGCTAAGAATCTCCTTGAGGAACTTGACATAAGCAGGCATCTCTTGAACAGCGTCTATAAAAGGAATTGAGACATTCGGTTCTTGAAGCATATTAACAAAATGTTTAAACCTACCTGCAGTGGGATCTTTAAGGTTCTTAGAAGGGAACGGGAGTGTCTTCTTAGTTTTCTGAGCCAGAACAGTTTCCGGAGGTGATGAAGATTCCTCGACTTCGGCCTATTTTTCCTCGACATCGAGGATTTTTTCGTCGATATCGACTTGAGTAGTCGACTTCGGCTTGGAGTGATGCGCAGACGAGTCTTGGCCAGGATTCTTCTCGACGTCGAGTTGCGTTTCCTCGACATCGACCAAATGTTGGTCGACATCGAGATGATGTTGCCCGTTGTCGAGGACTATTTTGTCCTTCTCTCCTCCATTCTCTGGCTCGTGCAATTTGTGACCGCTCCGTAGCTTTATAGCAGCGACATGTTCGTGCTGCCCCTTGGGATTTGGTTCTGTATGCCCTGGGAGTTGCCCGGACGGTCGTGGAATCTGTGTCGCGAACTGACCCATCTGGGTCTCTATGTTTTTCCTCCAAATATCTAGCTCTCCAAATCTTGTGTTGATGTTCTGGAACTGATTATTGATGGCGCTAGTAGACTGCTGCTGTTGTGCTTGATTTTTCCTCATCTCGTCGAGGATCATCTGTAGATCATCCTTTCACAGATCCCTTTCTGGATGTCCAGGAGCTCTGTATGGCGGGGGGTTCCTAGGGGCACATTGGTTCCATTGTGGTTGTTGGAACCTTTGGTCCCCCATATAGCGATTGGGACCCCCTGCGTAAGCTACCTCTTCGTGGTTTTCTGCCATCCTGACTTGCTCTTTGTGTGGGCACTCAGTAGTGGTGTGCCGATGTGATCCGCATTCGATGCAAGGCTGGTTGACATAAAGATATTTGACTTGTTTGACGAGGTTTCGATTTTGATCTCTGTAGTACTGCTCCCTGACATCTGAGTCAATCTCCTTAGATGGCTCATAGAGGGGCATGGATGGGGCTGGCCTGGCGTAGGCATTCTCATCATGGTTTGTCGGAGCCCCATACTTGTTGTCGTAGTTGGTAAGCTTGTCGAGGATGGCCCATGCGTCAGCTGGTGGCATCGTCAGATACTCATAGCGAGCGAGTATACTGGTTGATCTTATCCTTAGTGGTCTAGTCAAGAGAGTTGAAGAAGATCTCCTGAATGACATAGGGTGGCTGTCCATGTGTAGGGCAGGATCGCAGTAGGTCCTTATATCGTTCCCATGCCTTTGTCAGCGGTTCCCCAGGCTTTTGTTTGAAAGTTGTAATCTTCTGGCGAAGGAGTGCTGTCTTGGCAGGAGGAAAGAATTTTTTGAGTAATTCCTGCTCTACTTGAGCCCATGTTGTGAGGGGTCTCGGTTTCAACCCTTCGAGCCACTTCAATGCTGGGCCGGCAAAAGACCATCGAAAAGTCTTCATTTTGATATATTCCAGAGTGGTACCTTCAGCAAGAGTACGGCACATGTCAGAAAAATTGGTAATATGTTCAAGAGGACATTCATTAAACTTTCCATAGAAGGCATTATTTTTAAGCTCAATCAGGAAAGCAATGCGAATTTCAAAATTATTTTCAGAGATTAGAATGGCCGATTCAGGCACGACGAGAGTCGGGTGCATGTAATCCTATGCAGTGGTAGGGTATTGGGCAAGCTCACCTTCCAATTGCCTCTTTCACGCAGTTTCCTGTGTAGTGCGTGCTCTCTCAGTGGTGAGAACAATATCCTTGGCTTCTAACTCAGCTCGAAGCCTCTGTATCAGCTGTTCTTGTGTTTCTGCGGCCGCCATAGCTCTTTTTAGTTTGGCGTGGACGTGTATAAGGCGTTCCGGGTCGTCTAAGCCATCAAACTCAGGTGGTTGACCAGAACGGCGCATACACCTGCGAAGTAACTCAAAGCAAACGTGAGATCTAACTACCTAAGACGCGAATGATTGCTTCCCCGACAGTGGCGCCAATTTGTTGTAGGAGAAAATCGAGAGTGCGAATAAAATACGAATAAAGCAAAGCAAACCGATTGGATCCCAGCAAATAATGTTCAAGACTCCCTCCCGATGTAGCAAGAGAAAGTCAGGTTCGATCCTCGAGGAAGCGTGTCAACGGATCCTAGGCAGCGAAGGAATCTCACGGCAGAAGTCGACCACAGATTACCCGATCTCGAGTAGGTTTAGTCGATAGAAGATTGGACAAGTCGAAACAAGCCAGCAGCAACTATCATAGGTTTTACTCGATATCGAGTAAATTCCTCGATGTCGAGGAGATTTTTGGTCGACGTCGGGTACCTGCAGAAAACAGAAGCTACATCGATCTTGTGGATCGTACGTCAGAAGTCGATGTCGACCAAAATTGGTCGAGATCAAGTAAAACAGTAACTAAAAACGAAGGAAAATAAAGAACAAGGCTTTGCAAAACTCGGAATAAACTATGTGTAAAAGGAAACTTCCAAGATTGGGGTTTGGAACAACGATAACCAAACATGCACAAGGCAAGATAAATAATGATAATCATTCAAATTGCATCGAAGGACCAAGCTTTCGCCTTTTCCAACAATTAGACAACTCTTTCAAGAAACCCTAATTGTATCTGCCGATTTTATGTTTACAATCCAAGTTGTTAGCATGGATATCCATTGAATGGGTAATAAACACATAAAAGGTAGTAGATGCTCAAAACATGATAAAAGTCGGATCTTTACCTTAAATACGCATGGCTATCGCCGGGCTCGCCACAACCCTAGAAGTAGGTGGACTACTCGCGCCTCATCGCAATCGCAGACATTGATTGAAAACAAATAACTTGCATTAACTAAATTCAAAGTCTTTACAATCCCAGCACTCAAACTTTCGTTGAATGCCAAAACCCTAAAACCTTTGAACTCCTAAACTCTATGTGGAACTACTTCTCTACCTTCTGAATTGTATTCCTAAAACTCAGCCCCATGGGCTTTATTTATAGGGCTTAATCCTTACGAATCAAGGAAAGCAATCTATATCTATATCTAAAGAAAAAGATAAAACATTAAATCTAAAGGGAATATCTAAATATCTAAAATATCTCTTAACATAAGTGGATAATCTTCTCTCCATGGATAAATCCTTGATATAACTTAATAGATCTTTGATAGACTCGAATTCCTTTGCTCCCAAGAAATCCTAACAGTCCAGCTCGACTCGGACAGGCCCAACAGCGTCACGGCCTAGGAACTTTTTGCTCGATATCGAGGAATTTCCTCGACATCGAGGAAATATGTCGTCGACTTGGCTTGTCTGTCTTGCTCGAGTAACTTCTTTTCGGACCTGGCTCGGACATGTGCTCTTGGTTTGGTCGATGTCGATGAATTTACTCAACATCGAGTAAAACTTTGACTCGAGTTGAGTTCTCCACTCAGCTTCTCGATCAGGCTTTGCTCGAGCAGGAGTTGCTGATGGTTTTTCGTCGATATCGAGTAATTTACTCGACATCGAGTAAATACATTCTTCGAGTTGGCATCTCTCCTCGGTTTCTCGAGCTGGCATTCCTTGAGCTGGCTCTGGTTTACCATTTTGTCGATATCGAGGAAGTCTCCTCGAGATCGAGTAAAACTCGGCTTCAGCTTTCTCTTCTTGGTTTTGTCCCGGAATAGCTCCAATTTCTGCAATATTAGACCAAAACTTATGTAGACCTCTATTTCTTGCAAATAAGCATATATTACATAAATTCAACATATTCTCATCCCGAAATATGCAAAGTTTATAGAATAAGGAGCTAAAATGTGCATTTTTACATGGCTATTTTAGTGGACATCAGAAATCTAGCACGGTTAGGTTTGGTGGGAATTTGGGATCTTATCTGCTACATGGGTCACCATGCCTTGCAGGAAGTGTCTTTTGCCCAAGAAACTAAACCAATGGATTACTTTGTCGCACCTTCGGAGGATCTATTCAAGGCCTCTTACGAGGAGAATGAGCAATTATGTCAGCTGATCGTTGAACTAGATGAACGAGTGCATCGAATGGTCCAAGTGGGGAATGATATTCTAGCATATGAAGCGAGTGAACTACCATCTAAACCGGTGGTTAACCCGATAGAGAGGCTCACCATGAATACCTTAGGGAGTGGCAAGGACTTGTTTGTCACACCCGAGGGAAGCTCAGAAAGTCATGAAGATAAACGTGAGTGTGTGTTTTCTATTCCCCCCTCATTGAGTTCATCCGAGTCTACTCTGCTACCTCCCCTACCCTTGAGCTATGAGCATGATAATGTTTTAGCGTAGGAGGATATGTTCGCAGACGATGACAGTTTCTTCAGCGATGAAGAGGAGAGTACACTTCTTCCTGACATGGAGTGTCATGAGTCGACGCATGAGATCCCATGTGATTTATTGTCTCATTCATTCGATGAGATTGTCTCGAGCTCGCCTATCAAGGAACCAAGTCCGGAGCTGATTTCTGTGGCTCCTCAGCAAAGAATTGATATCATCTACAATGGTGAGAAGGTCGGTGATTATGTCGATCCTTGGGCTCATTATTTTGACATACCGCCAATGGAACTGAATTGGTGGTTCTACATACCCGCGGCGGGGAGTCATGCTCGGGCATATGAAGAGTTGAGGACATACTTTGACCTCAACCTATAGACTTAACATGTCCAATATGAATTGGTGGTTCTACATACCCGCCAAAACAGGGTTCTTCATTGGGGGAAGAGGGAGAGCATCTATCTGCCCAATATGATACATTTATCTTACTAATAGAATATAGTTATCTTACCAATAGACCTAACATGTTCTACTATACCTGGAAATTTTGGAGAAATTTGGAGGGGATTGACCGTAGCTGTTTTGGCGGGTTGTCATTGTAATTTTGGCACCAAAACGGGGTTCTTCATTGGGGGGAAGGGGGGGCATTTTTGAGGGGAAAATGCAATCATTGCATTGATGGGTGTTCCCCAAGCACATATATATTCTTGAGAGGAGGATCTCAAACACCCCAACATGCCCTGCAAAAAGTGAGGCAAAGCAGGAGAGAGGCGGAAAGGACGGGGGAAGAGGCACACGTGCATCCGAGGAAATGATACAGTTGTCTTACTACCAATAGTATAGTCCTGGTCTGCCAATAGTATTAAACTGTCTACGACTAACTGAAGGAGAAGATTGGTGTTCAAGGGAGAGGCATGTACTGCAGCTATGGTGGTGGCACAGAATATTGGCTACGACCAACCGAAGGAAAAGATTATTTCCAAATTCGACGTGGACATTGTTGTAGGAGGAAATCGAGAATGCAAATTAAAATATGAAATAAGTAAAGCAAACCAGATTCCGTCCCTTGCAAATGATTACAAGACTCCCTCCCGATGCAGTAGTGGGAAGTCAGGATCGATCCACGAGGAAGCGTGTCAGCGGATCCTAGACAGCGGATGAATCTCACGAACAGAAGTCGACCACAGTGCTCGATCTCGACTAGGGCTAGTCGACAGAAGATCGGGCAAGTCAAACTGGCGGCGGTTTTGGTCGATATCAAGCAGAGGTTACTCGATATCGAGTAAAGCTTCGTCGATGTTGGGTTCCTGGATTCAGACACAGAAGCAACAACAGTCTCTTTGACCGAAGATCAGTAGTTGATATAGACTAAACTTAGTCGAGATCGAGGAGAGCAGAAAACTTAAAAAAAATAAAGACAAGGCTTGTGGGATTCGAAAGTAAACTATATATGAAAGACTTCCAAGATTGGGGTTTGCGACAACAATAACCAAGCATGCATAAGGCAAGAATAAAATAGATAATCATGTAACTTGCATCGAATGACCAAGCTTTCGCCTTATCCCACAATTAGATAACTCTTTCAAGAAACCCTAATTGTGTCTACCGATTTTATGTTTACAATCCAAGTTGTTAGCATGGACCTCCGTTAGATGGGTAATAAACACATAACAAGTAGTAGATGCTCAAAACATGATAAAAGTCGGATCTTTACCTCAAACACGCAGGGCTATCGTCGGGCTCGCCCCCAACCCTAGAAGTGGGTGGACTACTCGCGCTTCATCGCAATCTCAGACATTGATTGAAAGGAAATAACTCGCTTGTATTAAACCATGCTGAAGAGAGTACAAACCGAACAAAGCCAGATCACTTTCGCTCCTTTGCTCCACTCGGCCTCTCTTTCTCTCTCTACTACTACTTCTCCTACTGAAATTGAATGCTTAGAAATCAGCCTTATGGGCTTTATTTATAGACTTCTACTCCTTGCTAATCAAGGGTAGAAATCTCTATCTATATCTAAAGATAAAACATTAATAAAAGGAATATTTATCTTAAAAGGAAATATATCTAAAAGGCTAAAATATCTTCATGAGTGGATAAATCTTCTTCTCCATGGATAGATGTTGATAGACTTGATAGATGTGGATAGAATCGGATTCCTTTGATCCCAAGCAAGCCCAAACCGCGTCGAACAGCTCACCGCGTAACGCGGCTCAGGATCTTTTTACTCGATATCGAGTAATGTCCTCGATATCGAGGAACTGGGTTCGTCGACTAGGCTGGCTTGGCTTGCTCGAGCAACTTTTGCTCGACTTGGCTCGGACAGGTGATGCTGAACTTGTCGATATCGAGCAGACTACTCGATATCGAGTAACTGGTGTCGACTTTGGCTGGCCTGGTGTTGTCGAGCAACCTCTCCCCGACACTTGCTCGGTCATCTAGTGCTGGGTTTGTCGATATCGAGCAAAGTACTCGATATCGAGTAAAGGCTGCTCGGCATGTCTTTGTCTTCGGCTTCTCGAGTAGGTGGTCTTCCTCGACTCCAGGCTGGTCTTCAGGTCTTTGTCGATATCGAGTAAAATACTCGATATCGAGTACGTTTCTGGAGTCGGGTAGCTTTGCCTTCAGTTCCTCGATCTGGCCTGTCCTCGATCAGTGCTGTGCCCAGACATGTTTGGTCGATATCAAGGAAAAGAAGTTGATATCGAGTAAAGTATCAGCTTCTGTCTTTGCTTCTTTGGTTTTGTCCCGGAATGGCTCCAAATTCTGTAATATCAAACCAAAACTTATGTAGTTCTCCATTTCTTGCAAATAAGCACATATTACATAAATTTAACATATTCCCATCCCGAAATATGCAAAGTATATAAAATAAGGAGCTAAAATGTGCAATTCAACATGGCTATTTTAGTGGACATGATCTTTTATGCCTATTTGTTAATAACGAAAGTTATTTGATGGAAAGCATGATCTTTTATACCTTTATGTGTTATTTTGCATGGTTATCGTTGTGGTGTTGATACCCTGGCTTTGGAAGTCTTTAGTTTATTGAATTTATTTCATCAAAATCTGTGTTCTGTGTTCGAAAGTTTGCACCTTTAAGTTTCTGTCTTTTGTCGATTCCGAGGAAGTTCTTGTCGATATCGAGTTGATCTTACTCGATATCGAGGAGGGTTTACTCGACACTACTTTTGCTGAGTCTTTTGTCTATTGGTCGATTTCTGTTTCTGTTGATCGGCATAGTTTTAGTCGATATCGAGTTACTGTTTGTCGATATCGACCAAGCTGCTGTCTTTGCTTTAGTTTCTGCTTTTGTTTCGTATTTCTATCTTTCTTTCTGTTTTCTTTTCTGTCTGTGAGATTTACAGCTACCTGAGATCCGCTGACACGCTTCCTCGTGGATCGATCCTGACTTCCCACTACTGCATCGGGAGGAAGTCTTGTAATCATTTGCAAGGGACGGAATCAGGTTTGCTTTACTTATTTCATATTTTGAATTGCAAGTCTCGATTTTCTCCTTACAACACCCCCCCCCCCACCCACGGAATGGAGGACATAATAGACGTAGGAAGCTCCGACGATGAAATGATCGGGGGTGATTTCCCCGTGAAAGTGGAGGGAGGGAGACCGAACGAGACATCTAAATCGTGGGATGAGGAGGCTGAGGCAGCGGTGAGAGAGATAGAGCGAGTGTACCAAGGACACAAACAGCCTTTGCCGACGTTGGAGTAAGTGGAAGAGGACGTGGCTCGGTGCATTCCTCTAGTCGGAGACCCTCGGGAGAGTGTGAAGGTGTTGCGTGAGAGGGAGATGTTCGATACGAAGGCTGCCATTCAGTCCAGAGTGAAGTGGGAAGCTTTGCGCGGGTGCTTCGCGATCCAAGTGAAGCGATCGACAACAACGGCGTACGTGGTTGTATGTCCCGAACCGAACTGCTCATGGTACTGTCGGGCGTCAACGTATCGGGAAACTAAGAAGTGGGTGGTTCGTAAGTTTGTGGACACACACACTTGCAAGGTTAGTGTCGTCAGCAACTACCAGCGCAACGCCAATTACAAGTTGATGGGGCAGAGTTTGGTGTCCGAGTAAGTTCCTAAACCGGCTTCTTGTTCCCCTTCTATGTAGTATTTGTTGGTGGATTTTTTTTTGGTGTAACTCGTTGATCACATCTTTGCAGTTTTGCTGGGTCAGGGAAGGAGCTACTTCCCCGTCAGATCAGGACGATGATGAAGTCTCGGTTGGGCGTGGACTGCAGCTATTAGAAGGCACGCAGGGCGAAGGGAGCCGCACGGGACGGCTTGTACAGGACCTACGAAGAGAGCTACGATCGGATGGCCTCATACCTTTACATGCTTGAGCGAGCAAACCCCGGGACCATAACCACATTAGTCCGTGATGATAACCAGCAATTCAAGTATGCGTTCGTTAGCTTGGGTGTTTGGCGGACAGCCATCCCACACCTCAGACAGGTACGCCCTCGCAACTTTATTATCCTACCAAATGGCACATTTTATCTTACCAATTGTATACATTTGTCATTCCAATACATGTATTACCAATAGTCACAGTACATCCTACCCTACCGTTTATGATCCTACCAACTATGTCCCTTTATCCTACCAGCTATGTCCTCGTATCCTATCAATAGCAAAATTCCATCCGACCATTTCAAACTGTGACATTGGCAGGTATTCTCGGTGGATGGAAGTTTCTTGAAGGGGAAGTATCGTGATTGCTTGATGTTTGCGACTACCCAAGACCCAAACCACAACATATACCCCGTTGCATTTGCCATTGTCGATGGGGAGAATGACGCATCCTGGGGTTTTTTTTCCGTCAAATGAAACGCGTGGTCCCGAATGAGACTCATGTGGTGTGGGTAAGAGACAGGCACATGAGCATCACCAAGGGAATTCGAGCGAGTTACGACTTCGCAAAGCATGGCCGCTGCACTTACCATCTATTTCAGAATGTGAAGGCATATCACAAGGCGGGTGGGCTACAAAAATTGTTCTTCCTAATGGGAAACGCGTACACCGTTGCGGAGTTCAATGGGCACTTCGAAGCATTCAGAGAGAAGCCTCCCAATAGTGCTGACTACTTTAAGTTGGCCGGGTTCTCCAATTGGGCCCGGGCTTTCTATCACGCCAATCGGTTCAATGTCACCACCACAAACCATGCCGAGTGCTTGAACTCGGTATTCCTTGAACCTCGTGACCTACCCGTCACCTCCCTGATGGACAACATACTCGACAATGTGGGTGAGTGGTTCGTGAAGCGCCGGGAGCTAAGTTCAAATCCCGACAAGGTTGTGACTGACAATGTGGACACCGTTTTGAGGCAAAACGCCATGCAGGCTATATGTCTTAAGGTGAAGACTTTGAGCGAACATGAGTATGACGTCCGTAAATGGTTGTCCGCCTGGCTGGTCAACCTTTTTGCTCGGAGTTGCACATGTAAGCACTTTAAAATTGACCAGATTCCATGTGCACATGCCCTCGCCGTGGCCAAGGTACGTCGGATCGACCCATACTCGCTCCCTCGTCCATCCTCTATACAGGACTGAGGCTTGGCCCGCGTGCTACGCCAATGTCGTCTACCCAGTGCCACCTCGTGACACATGGGCGGTGCCTCCAGAAATAGTTGCGAGGATTTGCTTGCCGCCGGTGGTGAAGCGTGCGCCGGGAAGGCCGAAGACGAAGCGCTATCCGTCGAAGGGCGAGGCCAAGGGGCAAAGCGCCATCGACATTAGTGTGGTTTGGTGGACGCTCAGGTCAGCTGACAGAGTTTTTTTGGGCAGTGATCGCCGTCGACACGAGTCTCATATTATCGGGTTATTAGGGGGCTAATTGTAATGGATACTTGTCATGGATGTCATGTTTTGGACACAATTACATGAATTATCGGATCTATTAAGTGTTTCTCATGTCATCCTACCACTATCTTCTTTGTATCTACCAAATAGTTTCTACTTAGCCTACCATTAGTCTTCTGTTATCTTACCAATACCTTCTCAAGATAACTGCAATTGCCATCCTACCAATATTCCGTTTCTATCTTGCCAATAGTGTCTTGGTATCTGCCCAATAGTTTCGTATAATCTTACCAACTATGACATTCATGCAAACATAAACTTAGCACAACAAAAAAATGCAACCGTTAAGCATAAATACCAGTTTAAACCATTACAATCACAACACATTAAAACCGTTAACAAAAGACATTACAACCAACAACATAAGTTTCCAAACAAACATAAGTTTCCACACCACCGAAGCTTTCAAACAACAGAAGTTTTCAAACAAACAACATCACAATCCAACAACATAGAAAACCAGGAGATAATGTCTTCACAAACCAAAAGCCAAATACGACGGATGACGATAGGTTGGGGAGAGACCTACAAAGCGTGGCGCTGTATGGAGAGGCTCAATTATTGGCGGTAGGGGGCAATATAATTGTCGTTGACGGTCTCGAATGTTTGTACGCCCTCTGCCACCAGTTGCAAAGTCCTGATCACGTATGCTCCACAATCACCACTGCACAAAAAGGAATTAACAAACAACATAAATTAATTACATCTTTCCATTTCCATCATTTAATCATACCAATGGTTGGAATATATCCTACCATTAGGTGGCTTATATCTTACCAATATTAGTAGAAGTAGATAACCCACGAGTTAAGAGACATTTACGAGGTTTCGTTCCTATGGATCTTGACTGTTCGGGATATTGTGAGAGGGTTGGGGACATCGACGGTGTGCCTGGCACGTACCTCCACAGAAAATTGCATCACCACCGGGATCAGCTTTGCAACGGGCTCGAGGTGGTTTTGCAGCTCCTTGTCCTTGATTTGGTACTAGTGACTGTCCAGCAACTTCGATGTTCCACCTGACAAGGTCGATGACGAGCCTGATCCAGCGCTTGGCCTTGTAATTCCAAGGCGCTAAGATCTTGGCGTCCGCCACCGACCATGTCCTGCCGTGGTTGTCCGGAAGTGTCCCCGCAAAGTACTTCAGCAGCGCCTTCGACACATTGCGGCCTGTAATCCGGCTCACACCACCGCTCAATGCGTCCAACTGCTTCACCACTGCGTCCTGCCAGTAGGGGTCGAGCACGACGACGCCCGACTTCTTGTCACCCTCCCGGGCGTCCAATGTCTTCCGTATCAAGACCAGGGACTGCTGGATGTGCTGCGTTAAGGGGTACATTCCGAATTCCCATCAGCGTTGATACCATGACGTAAGTGTTTAGCATGGCAGATGACAAATCACCTGGGCCTAATGGCTTTCCAGCGGGCTTCTTTAAAAAATATTGGAATATTATTGAACCAACAGTCATCAAGGCAGTAAAAGGATTCTTTCTTAGCGGGAGAATACTCAAACAAACAAACCATACTTTCATCGCACTCATACCTAACTGCGAAAATCCAACTACCACATCCCACTACAGACCAATAAGCCCAAATCAATCAACTAGGGGAACTGCCGAGAGTGAAATCTCTCAACCCCAATTCAATCAACTAGAGGAACAACCGAGAGTGAAATCTCTCAACCCCAATTCAATCAACTAGGGGAAGAACCGAGAGTGAAATCTCTCAACCCCAAACCAATCTATCCTTCACCGTCATCCATTCTCCTTACCATGGAGAATGGTTCCTTATAACAAATTGCTTCTCCTTGATTGGAGAGGTAAAATCTAATGGGAAACCCCCCATAATTTCAATCAGAGAAGAGTATTAAAAAAAAACAAAGTGGATTGTTTCCACAATCCCACACCATCCTCTACCAAGGTGATAGTTTTCATTAGCTCTTTCCTGTCTGCAACCACCACCTCTAAACCACCACTGACTTGTTGCCGAATCTGCCTCATCTTCAATCAGGGCCATCTTCATCGCCATCCCACACCATCTTCAATCTGAGAGATTGGTGTCCGTCGTTGCCACCTTCCGCTGGCGACCTCGTGCTTCCGTTTCCCTGCCCAATCTGATTTGGTTTTGGGGGATGCTCTTCCAAATCAGTTTCACCACCACCACGATGTTTCTACCAATCAACCCCGCAATACCGTGGGTTACCAATCAACTCCAGACCTATCACCTTTACCAATTCGCTCTCTGTGTTAGTTTGTTTACAAACTACTGTTTTTCCCAAATCAATTTGGGATTAATAAAAAAACCCACACCCTCCATCGATCCAAATTCTAACCGATTCCCCGCAACTCTATTTCTCCTGGTCCGACGGTCGCCCTCCGCTGCCGTTCAGGTCTCCGCCACTCTCACGCTCACCTTGCCCACTCTGTCTCCTCCGGCCTATCTCCGTCCACGGTAGCCGTTTTCGTTCTATTGAGGGGCTGAGCGATGACCTCCTCCCCCGTTTGCCCGACTCCACCACGGTTTCCCCTCGTCGGTGTTTGGCCCAGACTTGCTTGGCGTGCACGACCAGTCTGGGGACTCTGGGCTCTGTTGTGCAGCCTCGCTCCAGTCATTGGCGTGCAAGGTTGTGTTTTGGTCTTGCACGCCACGCCTCACCTGTTTTTTAGTATTAAAAAATAACAAAATATAAAAATCTGTAACTCTCTTTTACCAATAATTAAACCAAGCTCTTCGTTGGGGCCTTTAACCAAATTTGGACCGAGAATCTTAGCCCAGTTTGGCTCCCATTTAGCGCGTGTTTGGCAATTGGGAGGTTTTTTAGGGGTTGTGTATTTTTTAGGAGGTGGAGTTTATTTTGTGTATTATGGAGGTGTGGGAGTTGGAGTTTTTTTTTTAAATAACCTTGTAAAAAAGCTGATGGGTGTTTGGTGATTATAAGGTTTATAAAAGGGTATTTATGTGAAAATATCCAAAATTCCCTTTTAGAAGCCCCTTCTCATTCCCATTCCCCTTGCCCCAATTTCAACTGCAAATCTGCAGCCTCCTCACTGTTCATCCTCCTCCTCCTCACTGATTGCGTCCAATCGGTGGGATGGCCAAGTGCGGGTCACTTGGAGATGGCGACGGACGGAACTCCATGAATCAAAGGTTGAAGCTTTGCTCGAACTGTGATGGGTGGTGGCGCTTGGCAATGGCAATCGGATGCTCGAGCAGCGGCAATCGGAGGTTGGGTTGCTCGATGACGACGAGGAGGAAGGAGGGTGGTGGCTGGTGGTCGAAATCGAAAGGAAACGGAGGAGGGGATTTGGTGGCTCGATGGTTTTGCTGCAAATCGAAAGGAAACGGAGGAGGGCAATTTGGAACATTTTTTGGCACCCCTGAAAAATAAACTCCCAAAGCTCCTCTCCCCCATCTTCCATTTTCACCCAAAATAACCTCCAACTCAAACTGCCACACCTCTTGCAAAAGCTGATGCCAAACACGGTGAAGCACAGGTTTTATTTTTTTTTCACCTCCAGAAGCTGATGAAAGACAATGAAAGCTGATGCCAAACACGTGCTTATTGGGCCCATCTCTTTGGTCCTTGGATCCCTTTAACCCATTTACCTTTTAACCCGTTTATTTTGATCTCGGTTTTTTGCCCTTTTGAGTGGAGTCATTTCTTTGGTGCGGTTACATTTAGTTCCGGATGAAGTTGCAGACTCGTGCGCCCTGTTGTTCGAGTTGAACGTGGCAGTGTTCGCGATTCTCGAATATCTCTCATCTAGGTGGGGGAAACGTCGTTGATCCACACTTTCCCAGGAGACACCTTTTCCGCTTATGGGTTTCTGCCTCTGTCTCCCCGGTGTCGAGACGTCGTGTCAGTCCATCGACTTTTCCATGTTCTCGGCATTCGCAGCTTCCACTCGGTGTCCTTCGATTGTCTCTCTTATGGTCTTCTGGCTGAGATCTTTTGTATTAGAGTTTTCTTTTGTACTCCGTATTTTGCTTTTCTAGTTGTATCATGATGGTTAGCCCATCTGTCGATCTCTTTCGGCCTCTCGTTTTCCCAGATTTCCATAGTCTGGGATTTCGAATTATTTCCGGTTTAAAAAAAAAACTAGTTTTATTTATATATAAAAAACCAAAAAATTCGGATGGATAAAACGAAAAGTAGAAAATAAATTCAAATTTAAAATAGAGGCGGGGCAAAGCTAACCACAGTAAAATCTGACCGTTCGGAAGGACCCAACCACCGAAAGACAGCTAAGCAACAACCCTGGTTAGCTAACCCTGGTTACACCATTTAGGGTTTGAGCCTGCTCTCTTCTTCTTCCCACTATATTAACAGCAGCACCAGAGCTGCAAAAATTAGGCTTCATTCTAGAGCGTCTTGATAAACGCTCATCATCCCCTTCCATTCCAACTCCCCTCCCCAAATTCACCCTTCCTTCCACTTTTCCCTCGAAAATGAGAGAGTGCATCTCGATCCACATTGGCCAGGCCGGTATCCAGGTCGGAAACTCTTGCTGGGAGCTTTACTGTCTCGAGCACGGAATCCAGGTATGAAATTTGCGAATCTATGCAATTAATTGATCTATTTCTGCAATTAGTTCATATCTAGGCTTATGTTGTTGTAGAGTTTCTCAGATCTGTAGGATTCAGTAATAGATCCGTGCATTTGATCTTCTTCTATCGTGATGTGGACTTGTTAATAAACTAGATCTGAAGTTTCAGTTTAAGCATTTAGTAAATAAAGTAGATCTGAATTTCCAAGTGCTAGATTTAACCGTTGGAATTGAATCAGCATGTGTTCTTGCTTCTCTTACATGATAAAGATTCAAAGATTGTGGATCTGAAACTAGATCTGAATCAGTATTTCATATCTTGATTTAATTTTATTATAATCAAATCGGTACTTTGTATTGTCTTGAAAATGATGTTGATGTTGATTGCCTTTGTGTGTTTCAGCCTGATGGACAAATGCCAAGTGACAAAACCGTTGGCGGAGGTGATGATGCCTTCAACACCTTCTTCAGTGAGACTGGTGCGGGGAAGCACGTTCCCCGTGCTGTCTTCGTAGATCTTGAGCCCACTGTCATTGATGAAGTAAGGACTGGAACTTACCGTCAACTCTTCCACCCTGAGCAACTGATCAGTGGTAAAGAAGACGCAGCCAACAACTTCGCCCGTGGCCACTACACAAGTAATTTTCTCAATTTGATCTGTTGATTAGAATATGTAAAATCAATTTGTTCTTAATGGTTCTGAATTCTGATGATAAATGTTTTTGGTTTGTCAGTTGGAAAGGAGATTGTTGATCTGTGCTTGGACCGAATCCGCAAGCTGGCTGACAACTGTACTGGCCTTCAAGGTTTCCTCGTCTTCAATGCTGTTGGCGGTGGTACTGGATCTGGTCTGGGGTCACTTCTTTTGGAGAGGCTCTCGGTTGACTATGGAAAGAAATCAAAGTTGGGTTTCACTGTCTATCCATCTCCACAGGTTTCAACTTCTGTTGTTGAGCCCTACAACAGTGTTCTATCCACCCATGCCCTGCTTGAGCACACTGATGTGTCCGTGCTGCTGGACAATGAAGCCATCTACGATATCTGCAGGCGTTCTCTTGACATCGAGCGCCCTACCTACACCAATCTGAACCGCCTTGTGTCTCAGGTCATTTCTTCGCTGACAGCCTCTTTGAGGTTTGATGGAGCCCTGAATGTGGATGTGACTGAGTTCCAGACCAACCTTGTTCCCTACCCGAGGATCCACTTTATGCTCTCATCCTATGCCCCAGTCATCTCAGCTGAGAAGGCCTACCACGAGCAGCTCTCAGTTGCGGAGATCACTAACAGTGCCTTTGAGCCCTCCTCCATGATGGCCAAGTGTGACCCAAGACACGGGAAATACATGGCTTGCTGTCTGATGTACCGTGGGGATGTCGTGCCAAAGGATGTAAACGCTGCTGTTGCTACCATCAAGACGAAGCGCACAATCCAGTTTGTTGACTGGTGCCCTACTGGATTCAAGTGTGGTATCAACTACCAGCCACCGACCGTGGTTCCAGGAGGTGACCTTGCCAAGGTCCAGAGGGCTGTTTGCATGATTTCCAACTCAACCAGTGTTGCTGAAGTGTTCTCTCGCATTGACCACAAGTTTGATCTCATGTATGCGAAGCGTGCCTTTGTTCACTGGTATGTGGGTGAGGGTATGGAGGAAGGTGAGTTCTCCGAAGCCCGTGAGGACCTTGCTGCCCTTGAGAAGGATTACGAGGAGGTTGGTGCAGAGGGCGTCGAGGGTGATGATGATGATGGTGAAGACTACTGATGAATTTGTGTTCCATTGTGTTTTTAATTCTGAAATTTCATCTTGAGTGTGGAGCTGTATGATCTCCATGCAGACTTTCGTGATCTGGGGTTTCAATTTTTAGTATTTGGTTCATGTTTTCTTATGTTTGTAATGAAGAATTTGGGTTGAGTTGTTCGTTTTCTAATTAAGTTTTTGCAATCTTTCCAATGGAGTGACCAATGGACGTTTTTTGCACCTCCCAACTCAAAGTCGTTCACCAAATACCGGCATTGAGTTCACAAGTTGGTAGTTGGCAAAAATGGATGTTGTTCTATTACCCAACTGGGATGCCTATTAGGGTTTTGAGAGCTGAGCAACAACCACATCGGACAGTGTTAGTGTAAGCCTTTATGTGTTATGAAGTTGCCACTAGAGTCACAAAATAACCCTCCACCCCCGCTGAATCCTGGAAGGGTGGATTGCCCTTCGACAACCTGTTGTCGTTAGATTTACACCAGCCAGAACCAGAACCAGAGGGGACCAAATGCAAGGCTGTATGGGGATTCAAGTTGCTGATATCGTATTCCTGACATGGGCGTAAGTGGATACACCTGCCTGTCTGACAGGTAGTCCCACCGCATAGTATAAACTTCTAGATATTTGTAAATCGCGATCTGATTAGAGAAGAGTTTGTTTCGAACATAAGAGTTGCAATTCGTTTTAAAATTGGGGTTGAATCCAGAAGACATGAGTGATCCAGCGATAAATGATGCTAAGCTGCAGTAGTTGAAGAAAAAGGCCAGTTGACTCACCGGAAAGATGGGTAGTACCCATAGGTCCCGGTTCGAACCCCGGAATGGCCGCTCTTTATTTATCAATTCAAGAAGAAAAAGGCCAGTTGGTGGAGGATTAAGAACAAGGCCACCTAACAGTTGGTGAAGGGATAAGAACAAAGACCACCATAAGCAATGATTAAAAGAGTGCCATAGAAGGTCCAGAAAGGGGGAAATGATGCTATTTGCAAAAACCAGAAAATACATCAAAAACTTGCTTCAATTTCGATTTCACATGATTTGGGCAAAAGTACCAAAAAACCTGTAAAGAACTCGTAATAAGCCTCTCCTATAAAATACAACCTCTCACCAAAATGAAGATCACTGTTTCTAGAGGAACAACTAACAATTGTCCAGTAGTTGAAGTCTCTGCTAATGCACCAAACGATATTAATTTTGCTAAGAATTCGTCCCGGTGCCTGTCTTCAATTGGGAAGTCCATCCTAAGAAGCTACATATTAATTCTGCAAACACCAACAAAGTTCAAGTCAAAAAATGCCTCAGCACAACAGAAATATATGCAAGAAGCTAGGGTGCTGTGAATGTGATAAGAGGCCTAAAATTGGCTGCAGAAGTATTCACCTAGACATCAGGAAGTTTCGGTCTCGCTAATGACGAACGCTTGGATGAGACTCTGAGCAGCATGGGTTTGTTCGGGGTTGCCAGATATGACGATCGTTGTTTCCTGAGCACCAGGTTTGGGATCAGCTATCGTGACTTTCGCCTCTGAAATCTTTATAAGATCAAAGAGAGAGATAGAGAGAGAGGGTAAAGGATATTAGAATAACAATTAACAAAAATTGCCTGCTTTTAAAATTATCAGAAAGGATTGTAGAGGATATAATATTATAATCTCATCACTTTACCAGACGAATTTGTCTCAAACAGCCTCCATCCTCTCCATAGATTGAAGGAACAACAGAGCTAGGAACCACTACTTCCACTCTAGTGTTTGTGATGAAGCTAGATTGATTTTTCCTGTACAAGACAGTGCAAATTTGAAATTGATAATAATATATGCCCATGTCACCCAATAACGAATCCTATCAAAACCTACTTTGAATTGAAGATTACATACCCTCCAAATCCTGCCATACGTCTTGGAGGACCTCCAACAAAGTCCGAAGAACCCATAGGACCACCTTCTAACATAGACTACAAGGGCCAATTAAAGAGCATGCTCAGCTAATCAAATCTCACTGAGGCAACAATGTGAAGCAGTGGTTTCATCCATAGAACTTGGTAAGAAGTGGATCCATCCATACCTGGGGTCCCCATGGCCTTTCGGGCATATGTGGGATACCTGGTCTGTGCATATCATGCATAAATGGACCATCACGGGGATGAAAACCGGCATTAGGAGGGCCGCCGACAGAATCAAAATGATGGAATGGTGGACCGTGAAACAACCCTGGGGGAGAAAGTTCTCTTCTGCCCATAAATGGAGGTGCGTGTGCAGAATCTGGGAACATGGGTTCAAAAGGGAGGTTTAAAGAAGAAAAGTTATCGCGAAAGAAGTGGTTCCTCAACCTAGTTGTGATCTGCAAAAGAGCTTCCTGGACCATCTCAAGATCTCCATTTATCTGAAACAGCATCATTTCAAAAACCAACCCCGAAAATAGAAACATGTTTTAAATAGGAAGAAACACATCATCATATATCATAAACAACCAAGGATTTTATGTGAGGAACATCCAAACTCATAATTAAACTGTCAAAGCAAACAAAACAGAATTACCTGAACAACTTCTTCATTGTCTGATGCAAACTGTGGATTCTGCTCCTTTCCCAGGATTCGGATATAAGCACCAGTAGCCTTCCTCATTTCTGCTATAACCGCACCACCCTTCCCAAGTAAACAACCAATTTGATTGGAAGACACAAGTAACTTTGCTGCTACTGCCTTGTCAATGCTATCGGCTCCCAATTTTGAAATCCGGGCATGAACTCGAAGAGCTGCATCTTGAACAGCAGATATCCTATCATCTGGATGCTACATCATGCAACATATGGTCAATGATCCTGCATTTAATCTTTTTGAAAGAGCTAGATGGTATTGGCCCTTATGAGTCATGTAAGTATGCACAATCTCATAGAAAATATAAGAGAATATACCACAGGGCCTGCAATAATAATAACACGGTCTTCTCCATATGGAACATCTTCAAGTACTTTGATGTCGCAGCCTGTCTCATGCTTGAGTGACTTAATAACAACTCCCCCTTTGCCAATAAGGGCTCCCACCCTCTCACCAGGGCAGAGTAAACGAATAATTAAGGTGGATTCGGGAGGAAAGTTCATCCTATTGTGCCCAAAGCTTTCACGAAACTTGGGATTTAATGTAGGCATATTAGAACGAAGATCCATGTCACGAAGTCCAGCATGATGAGGAAACCGTTGGGGAGGGAATCTATGTGAGGTATGAGCTTCCGACCTTGAAGAAGAGTTGGCGAATGATTGCGTTAAAGCTGCTGTAGGGTCACTGTCCCTAGAAGCATCCTCGATAATATGTTCAGAGATCAGCTTGACAGCTTTCTTTACTGCATCTACAATCCCTATTATCTGTAATGAAAATGTACAAAAGCAACCAAGTGAAAAAGAATACGAGGAATTAGAATGCACGTAAAACATGGATGAGATTCTAAGCTGCCAACATTTGAATCTCCCAAGGCATTATGATATATAATTTCCTAAACCTAGGCCATAAGAAGCATTTTAGCTAGGATCATTCATAAGTAGCTTCAAAACATAAAATTTACATGCAAGGACATCCTTAAAAACTTGGAATTAAATATCAATTATTCCAAAAATCCATTAGTGTGACACTGGCTATTGGGTAGATTATGTGTATTTGAACACAAGATACTCGATTTGAAGAAAGTTGCAAACAGGAAGGTGGGATGGCATTTTGGGGGGAAATATGAGTGAGCTGCAAAAGATGATTTATCATGCTTCAGAAACCATGGAAGAAACGCACATCACTACCAGATTGAATGGAAAAATGTGCTGGTAATCTACCTCAACTACTTCATCTGAAGAAGAAGCACATGAAGGAACTTTATCCCTAGGAAGTACTTGTACTTCTGCCCCACTTTCATCAGAAATTTGCTTAATCCCAGAGCTGCTTTCACCTAAAAGGAAACCGACTTGGATGGAAAGCACAAGCAGCCTCAAGGTGACATTAATAGATTTACTATTTTCTTCATTCTCATCTCCAAGCTCTTGGTCACTTTCAATCAACTTTTCAAACACAAGAAGGAGGGCTTTCTGCGCAGATGAAGAAGCTCCCTTTCCTGACACTAACTCGTCAACAGAAACCGACTGCTTATCTTTATCACTCTCCTTGTTTTCATTTTTCTCTTCAGCCACATCAGCTGATTCCCCGTCATTTTTCGGCTGCTCTTCACCGGTTTCAGCCTTCTTGTCATTTGGTGTAATAAAAATTACCCTCTCATCACATCCGGAGGAAGGTTCTTCTATTCTAACCTCTGCACCAGTTTCTTCACAAATTTGTGAAATGACATTACCATCACTTCCCACAATCTTATCAATTTTAGAAGCAGGACAGAGTATGCGAAAAAATGCACTTCCAGATGAAGACTTGGGGGATTGTTTCTGTGTCTTCTGGACCTTGTTCCCATTTGACTCCGGACTTTGATCATGTGATCTCTTGGAAGGAGTTAATGACACAGACATGTTAAACAGATTCCTGCAATATCCACATAAAATCAAGTCATTGATACCAAATTTCATCGAAAGCCCCTAAACTTATCTGCCTAAACACTAAAAACCTAAAACTAAACATACACAGTTCAGGACTAGCAATATGCAAATGAGATGATTGACTTCTATGAACAAAAAACATTATACAATGTAACAATGAATCTAATAAAGCCAGAGAAAACTCAAAACAGAAATGCGACTCAACAATGCTGAAAAACCCTAATCCATTCAACAAATAGTTCACCAATGACTCAAAGGGCCAAGCCGAAATCAAGACCAATTGGCCCCAATCCCGCAACACATTACGAGCAACACAAAATCCCAAAGCAAGTCAACGCAATTTTTCGCCCAAGTAAACAATTGGACAGAACAATAAAACCGAGAATACCACATACACAATCCCGAACAATTAGCAAGCTCGCAAATCCACCCAACCCTAATTCGCCGTACATTTCAGCGGAGAGCGAACGGAAATGCATCACTAAGCCAATTGCTTTAAAGATTGATTTTTTTAACAATGAATCTCGGACGTCTAAAACCCTAGAGAAAGCCAGGCACTGGAGACTGAGTGAAACGAGAAAGAAAACCTAGAGACATAAGGAGAGAGTGGACTTACCAGTTGGTAGTCGGAAGCGGAACCGAGCTTCTTGGTCGGCGTCAGCTGCTTTGTCCGGCAGCAATTTGTGCGACGCTCGCCCAACTATCCTTCTCTAAGCGGTGGCTACTGGCTGCTGGTTACTGCTGTGAAATTTCCGCCTATTGTGTTGTGTGTGTATAGACCTGTCAAACGGGTAATTCCGGTCGGGTTCGGGTCGGGTCACTCCGAGTCTCGGGTAAAACGGGTTCCGGGTTTTTCGGGTTGACTAGAACCCGGGTTTGACCGGGATTTGGGCGGGTTCGGGTCGATTTCGGGTTTGTAAATTTTTCTTTTTTAAATTAAAAAAATCATAATTTGATAATTTTGCGATAAATTTTAATTAAATATAAAAAAATTTAATTATATTTAATTATAAATCAACCGGGTCAACCGGGTCACCGGGTCAATCGGGTAAATCTGGTCAAAATTACCGGGTCAATCGGGTCACCGGGTCGAAACCCAGATTACCCGGAAAATTTCCGGGTTTTCGGGTTCGGGTCGAAAAAAATTTCCGGCTCAAAATTTCCGGGTCTTGACCCAAAAAATTTCGGTCGGTCGGGTCGGGTCACCGGGTCGGGTTGTGTGTTTGACAGGTCTATGTGTGTATATCTCTGTTGGGCGAGTTGAGAAATTCACAGTGATGGTAATGTTCTCTTTGCCTTCGATGTTGCCAGCGGGTCGACCTGCACCCGAACCCGAACCCGGTGAGACCCGTTATGACATGGATCTTATCGGGTTATGGGCGACGTTCACTTTATAATCTTTTTTTTTTTATTATTGAAATTGATTTTCTAAAATTATTTCTCCTAATCAATTTGGTAATGTTCTCTTTGCCTGCGTTCGCGTTCCCTCGTCAGTCCGGGCTGGGTTCTCCGATCGTGGGTTGCTATGAGTCTATGACTACCCTCTCTTGAGAAATTGGATTTGGGCTCTTGTAGATCGGTTGTCTTGGCTCCGATCTTGCTTGCCCGATTCCGTCGTGTCACCGGTTGTTGGTCTATGCCAGTGTTGTCGGCGCTTGCCCCTAGTCTTCCTGAGCTTTTCCGGCCTGGAGTGAAGGTTCTCGTGTGCCTTGGGCCCCAAGTTCATCTCTTGGGCCCGAATTTGACCGGGGATGATGGTCTTGGCCCATAATTTGGCTTTGGGCCCAAGGCTTTTCCTTGGGCCCGAGGCAGCCCAAGGTGCGGGAATAAAATATAATAATAAATTTAAAATAAAATTGGAGAAATTGGAGATATAAATCCAATGTGTATCCGTAGCTGAGAGCTTGATGGCGTTTTGTTCGAGCAGTCTGCGGCTCTGCTTCCGATGTTTCTAGGAGATCTTCTGCTTGGTTGGGGGGTGTGGAGTCTGTAGTCGGGTCTGGCTGGAGTCGAGGTGGTGCGCTCAAGGCGACTCCGTATTCGGGATAGAGTTTCCTTGGAGTTCGTCTGCACTGCCCACAGGAGTTAATGTCCTGCTGTACTACTGGCCCGCGGTGCTACTATTCGGTGGTGCTTGATTGCGTTCTTTGGTGGCTTCCTCAGCTATTCGGGTGTTTGATCTTCTTGGAACGTTTGTTGTAGAGTTTATTTCTGTTTGATTCATTACGCTTGTTATTTGTATTTATGGTTTTAGGTTGTTCTGTTAGACGGTTCACCGTCTGCCGACTTTGGTCGGCCTCTCGATGAGTCAGGCCTGTCTGACCTTCGAATTTTTACCTAATAAAAAAAAATTGGTACTTTAATGATTATTTATCAATTAGAGTATACGTATTACTAAATTTTTTACTCTCTACGTATCTATGTAATTGGCATTTTGGTTAATTTCACACTTTTTTGAAAAAGTTATAAATAGAAAGAAGAATAACTAAAATTTTAGCAAATAAGTAATGTGGAAGAAAAAATGGTTCAATGGGAAAAAAAATAGTATGAGAAGTTGGGGTATAGAGTATCTTGAAAATCAAATACAATTAATAAGATAAATTGATAAAATTATATTTTTTTTTCATTAATATATATAATTTTATTAGGAAAGAATTCGGGTGAGCGAGCTCTACTCGATGGCATCCTTACGGATGAGGTCAAACAGACCAAGATTGTTGTGAATATCGACACCCCAGGCAGAGGGGCAAATGTGTGCAACCTTATTAGCCACCCTGTTGCCTAACCGGGGCACATGAAAGAAAGAAACTTCTTTCAAAGTCGATAATAAGGGTTTAACAACCGATAAGATTAGTTCAATTTCACAAGGACAGTTAGAATTTTGCTTTAGGTGGTTTATGATTATCATAGAGTCGCCTTCAATGTGGAGTTTGTCCATACGGAGTTGTAGAGCGTGTTGGATTCCCAGCTTAAGAGCAAGAGCTTCCGCTTTCAAATGACACTGTTTGCCAAGTTTCTGATAACAGATATGTATTGGACGTCCTTCCCAGTCCCGGATAATTGCTCCTGCAGAGCTGTCATTATTAGCAATTGTGAATCCATCAAAATTTAGCTTGAAAATACCTCTAGGCGGTTTGCGCCATGTGATGTTATCCTTCTTTTTCTTCTTCTGCATGTAATTGGGGTTTCGTATGCCTAAGGGGGCGTTCTCCTCCAAGCGAGATGTTTTTATCATTAATATTGTTTAAATAGACAAATATTTTGTTCTATAAAAAAGTGATCAAAAGGTCAATTATACTGTCATTTAGATACGGAAGAAGTATAAATATAGATTAGATGATCCATATCAGTTATGGGTAAACGGGTAGCAATTGTTTTTTTAATAGTTATCCATTGAGTTAAACTCACTTGGACCGATGAGTCATACGTATATTTAAAGTTTGGTTGTTGATTGGTGAAGTTTTTGCAATATGTGGTTGTACCACTTCGGTAATATAGAATGATTGAACAACATATAAGGTTGAATGACTACTCCTCTTATTGTCAATTAATTTTGAGATGTTTGAACAATTGAATCAAAGTAAAGCATGAAAATCTATTGAATTAGATCGAAAATGGATACAAAGGAACCAAACCAAAGCAATCAAGAACTTCTGGGTTTGTTACAAAACTCACAAACAAAACTCTCGCCTAGCACTCACCCCCTATTTATAAATCTGTTTCTTGCCTAACCGCAAGAGGTGAAATTACCATTTTGCCCCTGAATCTGTAACCAAGATGTCGAGAGTAATGTATACTCTCATATACCCCCCTCAAGCAGGACTTGCACTAGGAAGAACAAGTCCTAGCTTGGACCTAAGAAAGCTGTGCTGCTTGGCTCCCAATGCCTTTGTGAGGATGTCAGCTGTCTGCAAGGAAGATGCCACATGATCTGTCTTAAGGAACCCCTGCTGCACCATTTCACGAATGAAATGGCAGTCAATTCGAACGTGTTTGGTTCTTTCGTGGAAGACAGGATTGAGAGCAATTAGCTGAGCAGATTTATTGTCACAATATAAGGTGATGGGCAAGGAAATAGGAATGAAGAGATCAGATAACAGGCCTTGAATCCAGACCAACTCACTGGTAGCAAGAGACATAGCCCCATACTCACTTTCAGGTTACGACTTGGAGACAACATGTTGCTTCTTTGTCTTCCAATATACCAGAGAGGACCCTAGAAACACACAATAACCTGGAAGAGATCGGCTTGTGTCCATACAGTTGCCTCAATCAGCATCTGTGTAACCATGGACCTTAAAGGAAGATGAAGCTGAATATGATAGAGCAAAATTGAAACTTCATTTAAGATACCTAAGTAAGTAAATCAAGGCATTCCAATGAGGTTGTAAAGGGTGCTGTAAGAACTGGCTCAACTATTGGACAGTATATGAAATATCAGGTCTTGTAATCCTCAGGATTACAAGACCCCATGCTGCATAGGAAAGTCATAAGTTTTGGAATTACAAGACCCCATGCTGCATAGGAAAGTCAGAAGGATGGGGTCTTGTAATCCTCAGGATTACAAGACCCCATCCTCAGGAGGCGCCCAATCAACCTTCTGTAATCCTTAGGATTTGGAATAGGGTCACCATCATGTGAGGATAGCTTGACCCCATGCTGCATAGGAAAGTCAGAAGTTTTGCAAGCTTCCATGTGTGCATCCTTAAGGATATCCAACACATACTTCCTTTGGTTAAGCAATATGCCAGAGGATGATCTAGCAATCTCCATCCCCAAAAAATACCTTGCCTTTCCTAGATCTTTGATGGTGAATACTTTGTGTAGAGCATCCTTAGTGAGAGCAATTTCAGAGCTTGAATCACCTAGGATCAACATGTCATCCACATAAACCAATGCTACTGTCATGTGCCTTTCAATAGATCTGATTATATCCCTTGGCAACCAACCTTGCTTTGTGCCTCTTAATAGATCCATCTGGCCTGTATTTTATTTTGAATATCCACTTGCAACCAATAGCCTTTTTGCCATGTGGCAGTGGGGCTGTAGTCCAAGTGTGGTTGTCTGATAATGCCTTCAACTCTGCCCGCATAGCAACTTCCCATTCAGGAACACCTTTAGCTTGAGAATAAGAGTTGGGCTCAAAAGTGGAGCACATGTTTATGTGTGACTGAATGAACTCAGGAGAGAGATGGGATAAGTGATGAACTGAGAACACGGCAAATGATTCAGACTTAGAAGAGTCTGAAATATCTCTGGAAGGAAGATTAGAGCACACATAGTCTTGTAGGTGAGCAGGTCTGTGAATAGTTCTTTTGGGCAACATAGGAACAATGACAGGTGAAGGAGAGGAAGTGTGAGTGTCTGAGACAATTGAACCATTAGATGGGATATGAGGGGAAGAATCATTACCCAATCCAGAGGCAGAAGGAGGTGTAGTGTGTCCAACAGGATTGGAATCATAGGAATCAGAAGAAGGAAAGTGGTATCCATGATATGTATCACTCATAGGATGATAATGATGATCATCCTCATTGTCAACTGGATAAGGTGTTAGTTGGGAATGGAGCTGTGTTGAAGAAAGTTGTTTGAAAGGGAAAATGTTCTCCTGGAATTGAACATGTCTGCTAATGATCACCTTTCTGAGGGTCAGATCATACAACTTATAAGCTTTCTGACATGGAGGATAGCCTAGAAACACACATCTCCTAGCAATGACACCAAGCTTGTCTCTGTCATCATTTGGTTGTAAAGCATAGCACAAGCAACCCACTACTCTCAAATGATCATAAGAAGGAGGTTTCTGAAATAAAGCTTCAAAAGGAGATTTCCATTGTAGGCTAGCAGATAGCATTTTGTTGATAAGGTGAGTAGCACTCAACGCACAGTCCCCCCAAAACTTAATAGGCAAACCAGCATGCAACCTGATAGCCCTTGCGGTTTCTATCAAGTGTATATGCTTCCTCTCAGCTCTACCATTCTGTTCATGAACACCTGGAGTTGTCTTTTGATGTATAATACCCCTAGATAAAAGCAAATTCCCACACTCCTTTTGAGTGAATTCTGTACCATTGTCTGTTCTAATAGACTTAACTGACACTTGAAACTGAGTTTCCACCATGTTGAATAAACCAGTTAAAATTCTTACCACCTGCAACTTGTCTTGCATTAGGTATGTCCAAGTAGTCCTTGAATTGTCATCATGTATGGACCCCAAACATCAATATGTATCAATTGAAAGGGACTCTCAGCTAAGCTAGAACTTCTTTCAAAAGGTAACCAGTGCATTTTGGTCATTGCACAAGTATCACACGAAATAGTCTTTATATCAGACACACCGCAGTTTGGTAAGTGTGGAAACTTAGAAGCTGACATATGACCAAGTCTTGCATGCAAAAGATGCAACTTATTACAATTCAAACTGACATGATTCAGTAAAGGAAAATTCTGGATAGGAAAAGACTGACAACCATATGCCTTCATCTTGTACAACCCTCTATCTTCATAGCCTCTTGCTATTACAACCTTAGTTGTAGGGTCCTGTAACCAACAATTCATGTCATCAAAACTAAATCTGAGAGTCTGAGCCTGAGTAACTTTTGAAACTGAAAGCAAATTGTGTCTGAATTGAGGAACCAATAGCACATTGCTAAGCATTAAATCCTTATGCAATCTAATAGTACCATGTTGCCTAACTGTAATATAGTTGCCATCAGGTAGACCAAGATTGATCACAAAACTTAAGTCAAAGATCTCATTAAAACAGATCTATCAAAGGCAATGTGATAAGTTGCTCCAGAATCAATGATCCAAATATCATTCTGAAACTTATCAATACCAATAAGAAATGAAGCACTAAGAGTACCTGCATAATGGACCGTACCATAGCCTGATTGACTGAGCTATCAATGCTCACTGCAGGAGCCTTGCCTTTCATATGTTTAAACACTTCTTGAAACACTGCATTGACAACTGCTTGATCTGGCTTGGTTTCAGAAAAATTTCCATCAAATGGACTGTCTTGTTGTGTACTTTCTAACCGAGCAGCAAATTTCCCAGGAGGTTTGGACTTGTCATCATCCTTTGGTCCCTTAAACCACTCTGGATAACCAACTAACTTGAAACAGTAATATTTGGTGTGACCTCTTTCACCACAGTAATCACACTTTCTCTCAAGCTTAGCCCTTTTAAAAGCTTGCTTAGCTTGCTCAAACTTAGCTTGCTCTAACTGCTTGTACTGATCCCCACTTCTATACTTACTCACAACATTTGCTTCCAAATCAAACTGACCAAATCTGGTAAGAGCTAAAGCAAAAGCATCACCTTGTACAACACCAGTAACACCCCTGGACCTCTCAATCTGTGTAGCCATCTGAAAAGCTTTGTTCAGCCCAGGCATGGGATCCTTAGAAAACATATTACTTCTAAGAGGTTCGTACACATCATTTAACCCCATCAAAAACTGCATTACTTTGGCTTTCTCATCCCTTTCAAGGATTCTTTTGATCAATCCACAACTACACTGGTTGAATCCACCACAATCACGCTTATGAGTAGCATCTAAAAACAACAATTCATCCTAAATTTTCTTCAACCTTCCAAAATAAGCGCCAACAGATAGGTTTTTCTGCTTAGTATTAGCCAAATCCCTACGCAACTGATACACAAGAGGATCATTTGATTCACAAAACCTCTCCTTTATATCATCCCACAGTTCATTAGCAGTTTCAATGTACATAAAACTTTCAGCAACTTCACTTGTCATTGAATTTATCAACCAACACCTGACCATAGAATCAGCTTTTAACCATTTCTCATAGTCTTCACTATTCTCCTTCGACATTACACAACTACCAATTATGAAGCCAAGCTTCGCTTTAACACCGAGTGCCATCTTCACTCCTCTACTCCAGCTTGTAAAGTTCATCCCATTGAAATGAGTTGAAACTAATGCCATCCCCGGATGGTCTGAATTCGATAAGAAATAAGGATTCACGTGTACAAGATTCATACCTAGCCACACATCACCGAATTGAACCCCTTGAGGTGCGTAATTCCATCCACGACCAGCACCGTTTCCAGCTCCTGGTGCCGGAGGTGTGACAGACACAAATCCTCGTCCTGCACCTCTTCCAGCTCCATGTCCATCTGCTCCAGTGCCAGATCCTTGACCTGGCGATGGCGTATTTCCTCTCCTAGACATCTCGCTCCACAAACACTAAACAATTTCAAGCGAAACCTAAGAATTGATCGCGCGGAAGAACCTAGATCTGGAACTGGCGATTTCAGATTCAGCACCACCAGTTTCAGATCGAGCAAACGACGTGAAGATCGTCACTGCTCTGATACCATTTGAATAATTGAATCAAAGTAAAGCATGAAAATCTATTGAATTGGATCGAAAATGGATACAAAGGAACCAAACCAAAGCAATCAAGAACTTCTGGGTTTGTTACAAAACTCACAACCAAAACTCCCGCCTAGCACTCACCCCCTATTTATAATTTTGTTTCTTGCCTAACCGCCAGAGGTGAAATTGCCATTTTGCCCCTGAATCTGTAACCAAGATGTCGAGAGTAATGTATACTCTCATAAGATGGAACCTCGTTCGGATTTATGTGTTACCCGAGTCTCCCGTAAGCGTGGGTTTTGTCATGCTTCTTACCACTCGTCAGTCGTCTCTAGTTAACTAGTTCCGTTGGCCACATTTTGTATTCATGCATATTTATTAATATCTAATAGGTTTGTATGCAAGTTGATTATCTCCATATGTATGTTAGATGAGATTTCTTGCTTGATTTGATCTAGTTACAGTTTGGTGTTCAATTGGACTTATATCATTTTGTTTAGTTATGTTTACTTCTTTGTGAACACGATACCTCATCAACCATGACCCATCCAATCATCCATTGGGATGATGGTTAGTCGAGTAATTTTTTCTTTTTTTTGTAATGAATCGGTTGAAAAAATAGCTTCACTCATCCATCATTTACCCCATTTACACCCTTACTTTAGAGTCTATGTTGAACCATATCAAGAGTCTATACATTGCTCGACCAACCCGATGAAACCCCTTCAAAATAAATCTGAAGAAATAAAAAAATCATCGATCTCTCGGTAACAAATTGAACAAGCCAACTCCTGAATCTTATTAGCTTCTCCAAGTACAATTTGCACCACAAAATGTAACGAAATAACTTCAACGATTTTAAAATCAAGGTTAAAGCTTAATTGTTGATGAAACAAAACCGTCATGTGTTTGTGTAGTTGATAACAGGAAATCAAAATAAAACCCGATTTATTTCGTTCCCTGAAAAAACATATCCCTATAAAAATCCCCAATTCCAATTGATCCGTTCACCGCCACCGCCTCCGAAAGCTCGATCATCAAATTCGATCCCATTCAATGGACTCAAATCGGAGAATCTTTCTCGCAGCAATCCGCAGCGTGGAGTCTCTGCCGCCCCGCGCCCTGCGCCTCTTCTTAGGCGCGGGCGGGCATTCGCGGGCTTTCGGGATCCTGTGCTCCTCCGACGTCGGCGTTGTGTATCCGTCGTCCTCGTCGAGCTCCTCCGTCGCCGGCCGGACGACGCCGGCGCCCAGGGAAGAGATCCAAGGCGGAAACTCCAATCGATCGGCCTTGATTTCTTCCGGAAACCAAGAGAATTCGTTTCCGAGCTGAAAATCCGTCGATCCACGCCCGTCGATCTCTATTCCGACCTGAGAAAACGGAATCAAAAGGGAATTTACTTTCTCTCTCTGTGCGATGCGATCCATCGGCTCGTTGTTTTGACTCTTTCTTGTACAGAAGCTCTTTATATATAACGCCATTTATTTATTTTTTCTTTTATTTTGATTTATGCTGAAACTATTTGGGCGCCAAATTGGAGGGGCTATATAGCCTATATGGTAGTATTTTGTAATATGATCATAAAAAGAAAGTAATTTGGAGGGAAAAGAGATGGCTAATTTTTAAGGCTTTAATTTGGTTGTTTATAGTAATAATATAAGCTATTAAATTGGTGATCGTTTGGTTTCTATTAGTTAATGCTAACTATCTAATTTAAGTTGAAATAAGTAATTGTGTAATTGCAGAATATTTTTTTTATTGGTATATTAATTTGGTCTTGTATAGTAAGATATATCGAGTATATAATATGAAAATTTTTGCTTGATTGTGAAGTCAATAATCATACGCTTTTACCAAAGAAAAAAGAGTGAATAATCATACGGTCGAAGGTGTTATAATTTTTAGGGATCAAAGTAGATTAGTGGTTGGATTTCACCATCATACAAGCAAATCTTGTTGTGTACCTAACGTAGCTTAGTATCTTTAATGGTATGATGTAAGTGGTTAAAAATGCAAATTTGAATATATACATCACTTTCACATTCGCAAAATGGAGATAACTCAGTTGGTTTATTTTATTCCTTTTTTTTTTGTTGAAGAAAAATACACATTTAACTAATGTATACTTTGGGGGAGGTAATAGCAAATTATCCCGGTCGATTATTTTTCCGATTATAAATCCAAGCAAAAAAGATGACATTTAATTGGTGAAATTAAGATTTTGGTGATTCTTGGATGAGATTGACTTGTTTTAATGAGGATGGTATCATTTGACCATATGTTATTCTTTTGACCCAATTTATATATGGTCTGAAAAATGAGTCGGAATACTTTATTATAACTTCCCCAAAGGTTGGGTTATTGTTCTTATAGTTGAAAGGTGTTGATATTTTTTTTAACATTCCTATTACAAAGGTTGGATTATTTTAAGAGTGAAATGGGTATAGAGACTACTTTCGAAGTATGGTTAAGTAAATAGACCCCATCAATAATTTTTTTGTTAAATAAACCGTGTAATATTTTAATGGCTAAATTGGCCCTTTATACTAAAAAAAACCTCTAATAATCCCTAGCCGCAAGGCCCACAACCCAAACAACAGATCCAACCTTGCTCCGGCGCCGCCGCCCTCTGCGGGATCTCTTGGGTCCTTCCTTGGGTTCTGGTTGTGTCGGAGTGGTGTCCTCCGTCGATCCCCATGACTTCCGCCTGCCGGTGACTCCTCTTCCTCCGTCGATCTCCATGGCCCCCAATCCCTAACAATACCCAACCGAGAAGCCCCCAGCGCCGCCCTGGCTTCTTCCGATGTCTGCGAAAATCCCCCAAATCATATTCTCCCAAATCAATTTTCATATTCTCCCAAATCAATTTTCATACCCATGTCTGCGAAGATACTCTCCAAAATCTCAGCTTTAATTTCTTTTTGCATGTGGTTTTTTTTCAACTTTATGCAAAATGAGCTTTGAATCACAGTGCAATTTTTAAATCCTCTCACAAAACTTTACCCTATAACCAAAAATTTCTCAGAAAACTATGCTCTATACCCTTGGATCACCCCCTTTGTATATGAAGCTGTTGGCTCTCTCCCTCATTTCTCCCCAACTTTCAGATCTGATTATCAAACCTACCTATAATCCTCCACAAACCAAAATTAACCGCAACCCTTTAATACAAGAGAAGTCCACCGCCTAAAATCGTGCCCCCCTTCCCTAAACCTCGCTTGGATCGATCTCTGGCCTTCTTCCTCAGCCGACTCCTCCATCTCCTTCCTCGTCCTCCCTCAATCTCTTGATCTCTCGCTCAATCGTCCTCCCTTAATCTCTTGATCTCTCGCTCAATCGTCCTCCTCTGTCTTCCTCAGCCGGGACGCGAACCTCGCTGGCTGGACGAGCCTTGGCGCCATCGGCTTGCCGCAGAAGGCCGACTTGCGGGAGGCGAAAGCAGCGGGGTTGTAGGAGGCGGAGATCGACGACGCCGGCGGGGTTGAGTTCCATGGCCGTTTCCGCATCTCTCTCCAGATCGTTCTCGCTCCTGCTCCGGATCGCTTCAATCGGCACCTCTCTCCAGATCGCTTCCATGGCGGCTCCAAATCCGGGCTTCCAATGCACCTCTCTCCGATTTCCGCATCCCTCCCATGGCCGTTTCTCTTTGTATAAGGTCTGGTGGAGCGGAATCTATGAAAAAGGGTGCTGAAACTTCCAGATCGAGAGATCCAATTTGACAATTTGCAAACGGGGAAGAAGGATCTGTCGAGCGGTGAAGCAGGGAACCACGACGATGATGTGGCCGGCCATGGATTTCCGCATCCCGCGCTGCTCGAAGTCGCTCCAAACCGCGCTCTTCGGCCGCCGGTTGTTGCAGCCTCGTTCCAGATCTGGCCGGCCATGGATTCCACCTGCAGTTGCATTTTCTGATTGAGGTCGATGACCTGCGGTTCCAGATCTGCTCGAAGTCCCTGGATTTTTAGCTTGTTAACCTGATTTGTAAACCTTCCCATTGGAGATCTATACTCGGTTCCGTTGATTGCCAAGCTAGGCAATTTGAACTGAAATTGTGGTTGTCGTCTTCATCGCCAATGAAGAAAACTCTGCCATAACAGGCGTTGGTGTGGATGCTCTTGTGAAGGATGGACTGCTTAAGAGCATCCACTACCCTCATCCCCATCCAAAGTTTCTTATACCACTTTTTATCTTTCTCTCTTTGCCACATCAGCTTTACATACTCCTTTTAATTTTTCCACACATTCCACATACTCAATCAAAGTTTCTTTAACTCTCATGCTTACATCATCCAACACAATCTATTTATACCACTTTTATTTAAGCGGAATAATAATGTAAAGAAATAATTATTATTAAATAATAGTTAATTACAATTCTTACTTTATTTATTATTATTGAATAATTTATTGAGTAAGTAATTATTATTATTTTTATATTATGATTTTTATTACATTAAATATCCATGCGAGACAAAAAAACTAACATTAATTAATGATAATGAAATTACATAGTTGAAAGGTACTCCCTCCATTCACGAAAACTTGTCGTTTTAGAGGGTTAATTTTGTTCAACAAAACATGTCATTTTAGGTATTTTGACCCCTATTTTACAAAAATGCCCTTGTAATGATTAATAGATTGTTAGTTGTAGTTTTCGATAAAGTAAAAAAGTTGTGTAATAATTGAGGGTATAATACTATATTTGTTTATTTCCTTAAAACATGTAAAAGAAGCTAGAATGACAAGTTTTGGTGAACGGAGGGAGTAGTAAACTAGTAATTGATCAGCTCAAATTAATTAAAGCTCGGAGAATACAAACCAACGGTCAAAAGATGAGTGCACAATTTAAAAAAAAAAAGATTTGTTTTTGTTTCAATATGGCAAAAGTAATTTTTTTTTTGATTAGGAAATAATTCGAGGCCGGACAGACCCGGACCTCGAGAGGCCGACAAAGTCGGCAGACGGCAAGCCGTCTAAAATACAACATAGCAAAAGAAAATACAACATGGAAACAGAATACAGTCACCTAATACAACAAAAGAACTACACTAAAAAAACCCGGAAAACCCCAGACCCTAAGCACACCAGCGGACACAGCAGCGAGAAGAAAGAGACCCGGCATGGAGAAGTGGATAGCGAGCGCATGGGACAGCATAGCTGACATGATGTCTCGCCGCCGGAAAGACGGAAAGCAGTAATCCACGTAGGGCAAAGACGACTCCTGGGGAAGTGTGGATCACACGGCGTTCCCTCCACCTAGATGAAGGATCTTCGGAGACCACGAACACCACCAACACGATCACATCGATCAACCAGGGCCGCAGAACTGCTCCTCAACCGAAACTAACCATGAATCCAACAGACAGAACTCCAACCCAACCGAGTGAAGCACGACCGCGAGAGGACGAAGAGCACAAGGAAAATCCGGAATTTATTTACACAAGTTATATTATGTTTTACTTTATTTTATTTTATTTTTAACAATCAAATCGGGCTGCCCCGGGCCCAAGGCATAACCTTGGGCCCAAAGCACAGCCCGACTGATAAACCGATTGCCAAACGTAACCCTAGGCCAAAGAGGCCTAAGCGCCGCCGGCAATGGAACATACAGGCCTATGGGGAGGGGGAATGAAACAACCAAGCCAGGGAAGGGGAGATCAAAGCAAAGCCGAACGCGTCCTACGGTACAACTGGCATAACACAATCGGAGCAGGGAGAGGAAACCGGCACCAGGCCGGAGCGCCACCCACCAGCACCAGGCCGGAGCGCCACCCACCAGAACAGCCGACCGTGGAAGAGAGGAAAAAAGTGTTCTTTCAACAGCTCGGATTTGGAAACCGATGAAACGAGGCTGAAGAAGCCCGAGACCCACGAAGAACTTGGGATCATCAGAACCAAATCGGCCATGGAAGGGGTTAATTTGATGAAGAAGATCGAAACTCAACAAAGCCCCAATTTGTAGAAGCACAGAACAGATCTGGAAGGAGGGGGGCGCGCGCACAGGAATCGCCAAACGCCCAGCCCCAAATTGAATAGGTTTTGAATGGATTCCGACGAGAGGGATAACACGACCATCACCGCAACCATCGGAGGCGAGACGGAGGTGGACAAATCGAGGGATGAGGGGCATCGGCCGAGCCGACGACGCCGAGGAGGAGCAACCTATGAAACCGAGACTCACCGAAGGGAGGAGTTGGGGCTCTCCGAGGAGAGATTTGGGGCTCTCCGAGGAGAGATTTGGGCTCTTCGAGAAGAGATTTAGCCGGAAGTGTAGAACGAGACTCATCGGACTACCGCCATAGGAGAAAGAGAGAGCTTTCTCCAAAGGAGGAAGAGAGAGCATTTCTTGCTCGAATATGGCAAAAGTAATTGATGGCCCACGTTTTTCAACTGCAAAAGTGTACTGCTATCAATTTAAAGTGGCAAACAAAAACAAAACAAAATAAATATAAATATGTGTCAGTGGCGTTTGAACCAAGATATTCAGAGTGCCTTCTTCCATTAACCCGGCCAGAACCGGACAATGATTCTCTTACCCTCTGGTAAGCTTACCCGGGGGTAAAAATGTAATCTCCTTTTGGTCAAAAAGTAAGTCAGCCCAAAAAAAAAGAAATGAAAATAGAGGTAGTAGGGCAATAATTACCTGCATCAAATAAAGTAACCTTGATCCTAATGACAATTAAAGCACTGTAATCTTCTCTCTCCGAACACTCCAACGGTAATTTCAAATTTTCATCTCCATCTCTTCAAACGGTCGGAATTGGAGTTGGAAGTGTTAGATTGCTCAATTGAAGTAGTCTTCTTAAGGAATCCGGCGAAGATCGATCATTGAAGGTACTAGGATTTAGGGTTCCGTCGTCAACTGCTCGAGATCGAAGAACCTACAATCGATCGTTTTCCGATCGCTGAACTCGCCGGACATCGAAGGTGAGCGGTACATATATTATCAGATTGGATCTATATTCGTGAATAAGGGATTGTCGTTAATTTGCATTTTGAAACTGATTAGAGTGTAATTGTAGTTCGAACGCTAAATTAATTAGGATTTCGGATTTCTCCTGCAGATTTACCGATCATCCTCTTTTCTCAGCTACAATGAGCCAGAACAGGGATTTTGATCTTAATATGGGATTCGAAGATGGGTTCGGCTCCGATGATTCGATCAATGGGTCAGGCCCGCTGGACTTGAACTTGGTCCAAATTTCGGATGATGACAGCGCAAGCATTTCGTCGAACAGTGAAAACCACATCCCGGAAGACGGTAATGAAGGAGCCGGTGATGAAGGAGACGATGATGAAGGAGACGATATGAAGGAGACGATGCTGAGCCTCGCGAGAATTCCGATAACCTGAAAATGAATCCTCCCCATGTCGGGCTGATGTTGGAGCGGGAAACAGATTTTATTTAGTTAATCCACGGATATGCGAGAGAAAATGGATTCATGGTAAGAATTCGGAGTTCGGAAAAGTTACCCCCCGCGGAAGGAGGTGATGGGAATACGGGCGAAAGGTACAAGTCAATTAGGATGGTATGTACAAAGGCGGGGAAGTTTGTGTCCAAGTCAAAAAACCCGAGCAAGGGATCCACTTCAACCATGACAGGTTGTAACTTCAGGGTGAATGCTGTCCGTGATGGACTTGGTGTATGGAGGGTAACCGCCATTGTCCTTGAGCATAACCACGAGTGTGATACGAAGAATACAAAATACCTTACAAATTACAGATACATCACCGAAGGCAACAAGAAACGGATCTTGGAAATGGATAGGGTCGGCGTACCAATAGCTAAGAACTTCACATCCTTTGTGGTTGCCAACGGGAGCCATGATAAAGTGGACTTCACTGAACGGGACCTGCGGAACGTGGTTGCCAAAAACAGAAGCCGACAAATGGAGAAAGGGGACTTTCTTGCAATGAGGGATCATTTCGATGCAATGGCTTCAACCAACTCGAACTTCTTCTACAGTTATGATGTGGACGAAGACAATATATTGAAGAATGTGTTTTGGGCTGACGGAAGGAGTAGGGCAGCGTACTTGGAATTTGGCGATGTCATCTCATTCTATACGACATACGTCTCAAACAGATACAAGATGTCATTTGCACCATTCATCGGGGTCAATCACCATGGGCAGAGCGTGTTGTTTGGGTGTGCCCTACTCGTCGGAGAGGAAGCCGAGCACTTCATGTGGTTGTTTAACACTTGGCTCAGTTGTATGTCGGGGAAGGCACCAAAAGCAATCTTAACCGACCAAGCCCAATCCATTGGTAAGCTACTGTAAATATCTTGTATCTACATATGTAGTTAAAATAGTCTTATTTATCGATAATGTCCATTCATTTGTTTTCAGGCAATGCAGTGGCGCAAGTGTTTCCCAATGCTTCGCATCGTTGGTGCATATGGCACGTAATGCAGAATGCTAAAAAGCACTTGGGGAGCAACCCCAAATGGAATGCAATAGTAAGTGCACTCTAAGATGCTCTACACGACTCCTTGAGTGTAGGGGAGTTCGAAGAGGCATGGGATGCGATGCTGGAGAAGTTTGGTTTGCGTAACAACAAGTGGTTATGCAAGATGTACGAGAAGAGAAGGCGTTGGGTTCCTATATACTTCAAGAACAGCTTCTGGGCCGGGATGTCAAGCACCCAGAGGAGTGAAGGTATGAACCATTTCTTCAAATCGTTCCTCAATATAAATACTACGTTAAAGTTGTTCGTTGAGCAGTACGGTCTAGCATTATCGAAAAGGGTAAGGGAGGAGGAGACGTCGAACTTCACATCGATAAATAAGCCCCTCAGGTGCATGATCGACCATGTGTTTGAGCTCGTGTTCCAAGAGCTGTACACTACTGCAAATTCGAAGAATTTGAAGTTGATGTGGGGAACCTCGTGTACGCCAATGCACTGAGGGTCGAAGACGATGTCAATGTGTGCACTTACGTCGTTACGGTAAAGCTGCCTTATTTTTGTCGTACACGGTGCTACAAATACAGGGTTACCCTTCAAAAAGACAACACCGACGTAAAGTGTGAGTGCAAAAACTTTGAGTTCCGCGGGATATTGTGCACCCACATTTTGCGTGTCTTCAGCGAAGAGAATGTGTATTACGTTTCGCAGAGGTATATTCTGGATCGTTGGCGGAAGGACCTGCCCCGGGAACACTTGAAGGTCCTAGTCCCTTACTATAAGCTGATAGAAAAGAAGTCAGACGGGATGAAACGGTATGGGGATATTCATGGTAAGGTGGACAAAATTGCCGGATTGACGATGTACGATGAGGATTTGTACAAGGTTGTGATGTCTGAGCTCCAGGAATTAGAAGACACGGTCAAGGAGGTTGCGCTGAGGAAGAATCGCCTAATTTATCACAACCTGGATGGCATTGGTAAAGTGTATGGGCGGTGAGTGGTGATCCCAACTGAAACGGCCATGAACGACGACGGGGATGTACCGAATAACGATCTATCCCCCGTGGTAGATCCAGAAGACAGAAGGGGTACAGGCAGACATAGAACTAGGAGGTTAGGCTATAGGAGGCAAATTGCGCGGGAGCGTACTGAGCGTCAACGCAGACAGGGTGGGCCAAGCAGCCCTGCGGAGAGCCATGCAGGTCCCAGCTATGGTATTCGCCAGCAAAACATGATGTCCATGCCTAACCCTCATCTTTATTACAATTCGGTACGTAAATGGGATTCCAAACATGCTTTCTTGTCAGATTCTTTTCGTTAGCATCATACTTATGATCATCAATTCCCCTCTTCTTTGGTAGATGATGCATACACAAGCCATGCAACACAGTGGCCTGGGTAACTATGGGTTTAGTCCATTAAATGGTGCACATGGTCTTCCTTTGAGGGTTACACAGGTGAGTGATAACATATTACTCTTCTCTAACTTCGGACTCTTTGGAACCACTTATCAATAAGGTATATTTCTTATGCAGCTATCCCAAACACACACGTCGGGATCTTCGTCGTTTCAGTAGGCACCGTATCAACCAGTCCGGAAGACTCAATGAGTTGGGCACTCCTTGTGAGGTTACTTAGTTCAATTTTTATAGTACTCCTTCTATGTTGGAACATTTATTTTGTATACCCAATTTGTAAACAATCTTCTTTGTATTTTGCATCGGATTACAAGTCTAACTTTTAAAACGTTAGGCCCAATTACCAGCCCATTACACTGGTAGTAGTTACCGGCCCAGTCTTCAACAGCATGATGCATTTTGCATCAACCAATGCAGCGTCTACTATGTATATTTATGACTATATGTCAATTGTCAAGTGCAATAAAATAGGAATCGAACCCGAGTCCTATTTGCCTATTCGGTGTGTGGAGAGCAATTCTAACTCATAAGAGTCATGAAAAAAAAAATTCAAATGCATGTCTACTGTGTATATTTATGAAGAAATTAGTTATAGGATAAAATTATAATTAATTTTGAAAATATGTTCAAGTTAAAATTTTCTTTGAGAACCATAAAACTTGTCCAGAAAAAAGCACATACCATCAAACTTGTTTATCACACACACAAAAAAATACCATTGTTTATCACACACAAAAAACTAGAATCAAACTTGTCCAAAACAACTAGTCCACAACCACATACCCAAAACAAAGTTTCCAAACACTCATAATAAAAACCTTAAAAGACTACAAAAAACAACCCAGGAGAGCTTCACTTGAAGAGGTAGGTCACCACCGATGTCAAGGTGATCCAGGCCATGACGACAATGACCTGGATCAAGGACATGATCACCGCGCCCGACTTTGCCTGACCTTGTCGTGACTTGGCCGCCTCCTCCTTGGCGATCAGCAGCAGCCTATCTTTCTTCGCTTCCGACCCCTCCCGCTGCAGCAGGAGCTATTTTGCAGCCGCCAGCACCGCTTCGTTCTCCTGTAGGCGGTCCCTGAGGGTGGCGATCACTGCAGTAGCCATCTCAAGCTACCCATCACGAACCTCTAGGTTCCCGGCTACACGCTCAGCTCCCCGTTCCGCGGTATTCAATTCAGACTGC
Organism: Persicaria maculosa; assembly: GCA_963922045.1. Classification (NCBI taxonomy): domain Eukaryota; kingdom Viridiplantae; phylum Streptophyta; class Magnoliopsida; order Caryophyllales; family Polygonaceae; genus Persicaria; species Persicaria maculosa. The sequence goes on from OY998253.1 coordinate 16,388,098, forward strand.
AGCTCCCTGTTTCTATCCTGAAGCTTTATGACCCTCGTGTTCTGCGTGCTCTCGGAGGAGGCCGAGGTGTAACTCGGCTCCGGCTGATCAGGAAACTGCAAATATAACAGAAATTAGAGGACCTTGACTAATGAGTAATGAGTAATCGAAATGAAACAGAATTGATTTAAAAAATGTCGAGGGACTTACCCCAGGTGGGTGGTGTGCGAATGGGTTCGTGTCAGCCCTACTTCTGTCTGAAAATGATGTTCTCCGGGAATTCTCAGAGTCAGACATCTTAAGCCTGCACCACATACATTGAATAAGACATTCCATAAATAGCATAAACAAATTAAACACTTAAATTTTGTTGATTGAAATCGAATTTGCAATGAATAAGATAGGAACTCAGAAAGAAACGGTTATTTAAAATGCTAAGTCACGAGTTGAAATCAAACATTCAACCAGTATAAACCCCTAACATCTATTTTGCCCAAAAGTAGTTGCAATCAAATTAACATGCAGCCAGTACAAAACCCAAAAAACCTAAGTCCCTAACGCGCGCACCAATTACAAGTTCATACCAAAATCCAACCAATAAAACCCAAAGCTCCAATTCGAAGTTCATACCGCACCAATTACATAGTTCATACCAAACACATAACTAAACCGGTACAAATCACAACAAGCAACTTCAGAATACACATAAACCCTAAATCTACAGTTCGAAACCCTAAAATCCCTAACTCTACACATGCATCAATGTAAAATCCGAAGTGCTTTACCACCATATTACAACAATTGGGGTAGGGGTTTAGATGTGAGAAAGAGCCTAACCTTGTTTATCGTCGAATTAGGGATAGATTGAACCTTCACTCTTCTGTAGACACAAACCTGCATCAGAAACCACCTAACGTCAGCACAAATTCACCGATAATCAGAATGTTAGGGAGAGGGGAAAGACCAAAAACGATCGGAGAGTAGAGAAGGCGTTATCTTCTCTGTCGATTCGCTCCGATTTCGTACTGGTATCTCCTACCGTCGTCGCTTTTAAAGGGGGGAAATGGGAAAAATGAAAGGGAAGGGAAGGGAAGTTGGTGAGGCTCTTGTATGGGGGATTGGGATTTGATATGGGGAGTGAAAAAGTCATCATTGATCTGCAGTACTGTATTTTTTTAAAAAAAGATACATTCCCCCTTCCCTCCATTCAGAAATCAGAAATGGTTGTTGTTTACATTTTATGCATTTTTTTAATGATTATGTTATTTTATAAAAAATTTACTTGCTCAAAAAAATTAAAACATTTACAGTACTAACAAAAGAAATTAATTTGAAGTATTATAGCATTATGTATTCATTTTTAACTCTTTAAAAAACGTGCACAAATTTCATCACAGTTGAAATATGGAGGGAAATGTGTATCAAAACTTCTTCCTTACGTTGCCGTCCCACATGCGTGCCCTTAATTAATGCGGATGACTGCTGCTTGTGGTGACGCATCGGAAAACGAAACTATCTATGTGAACTCTTAATCGAGAAGAGTTTACGATGATGTGTACGTGAATCTTAGAGGAATTTTACGAGTCTTGACAGATAATGAGCTCTTGTTCCAATTTTCTTTGATTTTGTTTCATTATTCTTTGTTTCTTATTTTTCACTTAAGTCTCTTTTTAATTTCTTTATGTTACTAACTATTGGTTTTAAATCAAAACATTCATTTCAATCTAATATAACTATCGGGCTTAACTCATATTGTTTTTTAGTAACTATCTATTTGAACTCTTAATCGAGAAGAGTTTACGATGATGTGTAAGTGAATCTTAGAGTAATTTTACGAGTCTTGACCGATAATGAGCTCGTGTTCCAATTTTCTTTGATTTTGTTTCATTATCCTTTGTTTCTTATTTTTCACTTAAGTCTCTTTTTAATTTCTTTATGTTACTAACTATTGGTTTTAAATCAAAACATTCAATTCAATCTAATATAACTATCGGGCTTAACTCATATTGTTTATTTAGTAACTATCTATGTGAACTCTTAATCGAGAAGAGTTTACGATGATGAGCTCTTGTTCCAATTTTCTTTGATTTTGTTTCATTATCCTTTGTTTCTTATTTTTCACTTAAGTCTCATTTTAATTTCTTTATGTTACTAACTATTGGTTTTAAGTCAAAACATTCAATTCAATCTAATATAACTATCGGGCTTAACTCATATTGTTTATTTAGTAACTATCTATGTGAACTCTTAATTGAGAAGAGTTTACGATGATGAGCTCTTGTTCCAATTTTCTTTGATTTTGTTTCATTATCCTTTGTTTCTTATTTTTCACTTAAGTCTCTTTTTAATTTCTTTATGTTACTAACTATTGGTTTTAAATCAAAACATATATTCAATTCAATCTAATATTACTATCGGGCTTAACTCATATTGTTTTTTTAGTAACTATCTATGTGAACTCTTAATCGAGAAGAGTTTACGATGATGTGTACGTGAATCTTAGAGGAATTTTAGGAGTCTTGACCGATAATGAGCTCTTGTTCCAATTTTCTTTGATTTTGTTTCATTATCCTTTGTTTCTTATTTTTCACTTAAGTCTCTTTTTAATTTCTTTATGTTACTAACTATTGGTTTTAAATCAAAACATTCAATTCAATCTAATAACCATTAGTGATTTTTAAAAAAAAAATAGTAGCATTTATGGATCATGATACACGCGCTGGGCTATGATTGGCCGGGATTGTTGTGGGTCTAAAGCAGCGTGGAAAGCATCAGCCATTCGCATGGCTTGTCTGGAATCGTGGCCCTTTATTTATTGAAATCCAACGATGCAAGATGTCAATCCGGTGGCTCGGCCTTGCACCAATAGAGATGGGGATTTCCTTCATTTTTTGTAACCTTATGTAGTGTAATTATATTGTTTCATAAAATAAAACTTTTAATAATCTAAAATACTTTTGTTTATAAATACTTTTGTTTAATAATACTGGCTCTTATTATTTTTTGTGTACATTCTAATAGTTGCTCCAACTGTTTGATATGAACAAAATTAAAATAATAATTATGCGTATTACTTTCACTAATTTTTCATAATAGTAATAGTAATAATAATTATAATAATAATAAAAATATTTTTATTAGTATTATTATTATTAAAATAATCTTATATTAATTATTATTATTATTATACAAATTAGTACTGTACTCCGTAATAATACTAATAACAATAAAAATAAATCTGACCGATTTGAACTCTAAAAAACAATTTGTTAATTTTTTTGAAAATAAAAATACAGTAGCATTCATGGATAATTTGTGATTCCGAAGCATCGAGGGATGCATCAGCCATTCGCATGGCTTGTATGCAATCTTGGCCCTTTATTCATTGAAATCCAACGGCTTGTATGGATGGGTGCATCTAGCAATGCATCAACCATTCGCATAAATGCTACTTTTCTTTTTTTTTTTCCAAAAATAAAAGACACGCTCTGGGCTATGATTGGTCGGGACTGTTGTGGGTCCTAGGCAGCGTTGTAAGCAACAGCCATTCGCATGGCGCGTATGCAATCGCGACCCTTTATTTCTTAAATCTAACGGTCCAAGATTTCAATCCGTGTGCTAAGCCTTGCACCAATACGGATGGGCCTCGAAAAGAGAGAGGTACACACAGAATTTGTTTTATTGCACCGTTGTGCATAATCATTTTATGTTTCATTCCAAATCGGCACCCTGTTTATCGAAATTATCGCCCACATTTTTATATATTTGAATAATTGGCACCCTGGATGTGGAAAAATTCATAATAGAATACTATATGAGTATGTTTTGAGGAAAAATCATATAAGTAAATAACAAATGTTTAATAAAACCTTATATTAACTACTAAATTCTTATTAGAATACTATAAGAGTATATTTTGAGGAAAAATCATATAAGTAACTAACAAATGTTTAATAAAACCTTATATTAACAAAGAAATTGTTTTTAGAATACAATAAGAGTATGTTTTGAGGATAACTCATGTAAGTAACTAACAAATGTTCAATAAAGCCTTACTCCACTTCTACTAAATTCTTATTAGAATACTATAAGAGTATGTTTTGAAAAAAAATCATATAAGTAACTAACAAATGTTTAATAAAACATTATATTAACTAATAAATTGTTGTTAGAATACAATAAGAGTATGTTTTGAGGAAAACTCATGTAAGTTAAGATGTTAACTTCTCAAGTATCTCAAGTTAATGGTAAAGTATTATATAGATCTTTTGCAAGAACATTATAAGTATTCAAAGTGGGAGTATCTTAACTTATCAAGTATCTCAAGTTAATAAAACACTTGTCTAACTGACGTAGCCAATAATTTCATTTGGTAGTTGAAATCGGAGGAAACTAAGATCTTTTGCAAGAAAAATAATGAATTAGATGGTATTTTTATTTTATATATGCACTTAAGTTATTCACTTATTAGATTAATCCTGATGTTGATTTTATATGGAACGAATCTTCACTTAAGTATGCCTCATTGAAGAATTTCATAATAAAGGTTCCTTGGAATACTTTTAATTTTCACATTTTAATGAAAAATAATAGTTCAACACAGATTATCGTGGGCTTCCGCAATGGGCCTCAAATGGGCTTTTTGGTTTGCAACAAGCCAACATTGTTTAAACTTCCGCAATGGGCCTCAAATCATAGCCAGCCTGAATCCATTCACAAGTTAATTGTCCCAATATATACTCTATATTGTACGTTTTCGACAATGCCATAGAATCGTCAATCATAGATAATAAAATGTGCTAGATTTAGTAGATTACATAACAATGCCATAGATAAACACAAAAATCATCAAAGTTAACCAATTGTATCAAACATAAAATACAGAAGTGTCATAATGTTTTCAAAAGTGTCAACCCCGGCCCCCAGCATGACGACGACCTCCACCGCGACCACCATACCGAAATCCTCCTCTACCACCATTCTGAAGTCCTCCTCTACCACCATCCCGACCTCCACCGCACCCTTCAGATGGACCGCTTGTGTCCTCCGGCCAACGTACAGTTCTTCGACCGTTGAAAGGCCCTTCCCTGGTAAATTGTCGCGTGGCAACCGCATCGAGCATTTGTGGAGTCGGTGCGTATAGATCAGCATAATTAGGGTATAAGTCGCGGGCGTTTTCGTCCATTGCCTGAACATATAACACCGTAAGCTCTTGTTGATCCCGAACTGACTCCATCTCACCATCCATCTGGTGCGACCAGATTCGAAGATCATCTACTTGGCAGGCGATGTGGTGGACCGTATCAAACATCGATTGTTGGTTGGCCGACACGTCCCGAAGACTCATCTCCACGTCTGTCTGGTGGCTGTGATGCAAGTCTTGACTTAGACGCATCTCCTCAAGTTCTTCCCCCAAACGATCCTGCCTATTGGATATTTGGTTTATCCTATCCAAGATGTATCTTTGAGTGTCCACCATCTCCAGAAGTTTCATGTCCATATCGGACTGTCGGTTTGCAATTCCTTGTATCCCTTGTAACACCTGCTCCCAAGGAACAGAAGAGCTGGATTAACCTTGGTGCAAATGCACACCTTCTGGCCCTGGATGTGATGAGGTGAAGGGCTTGTATTCGATCAGACAAACGTCATCCGTGTGCAGATCCTCAACGGGTGAACTAGTTGGACAAAGCCCTGTATCACACTCCATACCATCTTCCGTTGGCACTACCATCTGATCATTTATTTCTCGGGCAGGGGGGGCGTCCAAGTCCATTGGTGTACTCCGTTCATCCCGATCCGATCTACTCTTATCTTCGTAGTTGGTCATATAGAAGTCCGCAGCTCTCTTCCCATACGGCAGAGGACATGGCAAATATATCGCGTTATGGTAAGATTTCGTCGGTTTCCAATGCAACTCCGGCTCTAGTGGGTTGCTCAACAGACTGGCTGTGTTCAGACTCCTCTCATCGTACACATGAGACCTATGTATCTGCTGCAACCATTCTGGCGGTTCTAGTTCCCACTTCCTAGCGATCAGTGTGATCATACCCCCCAACGCTAACTTGCCCTTCTTGCTCCCGCTTGTTGCATCTCGAATGCAAGATGCAACAAACGAAGAAGTCCAGTCAGGCACGTTGCTGCATTCTTCAAAAAAGCACCGGAACCATATAAAATCTGAGGCCATGAACTTGCTGGTCTCTCCCTGACCCATAAAATCCATCCTAATCACTTTGTGTGCCAAGACCAAGCACGGATGCCCAAGCCAAGAGTTAGTCTCGCCCTTGTGACCGTCAAACTGTCTGCCTGTAATGTGAACCCAGAGATCTTTCAAATTGTGGCCCGATTTCTTCCAGCCAGGGGTAGGTTGACGAGAAATCCCGAGGATGTCCCGCAACTCGTCATAGGATAGCAACCTCTCCACATCATTGAGGTGAAATGAAATCCGGTTGCCATCGTGTACCGATAAGGTCGAGAGGAATTCCAGTAAATATCTTAGATACGTTGGCGCATTCTTGTTCAAAAATCCCGACAGCCCTGCCTGATCAAACATTGACTTCGTAATTTCAAACATTCCTAGCCGTTTCAGTGTCGCAACATCGTAAAATTTAGTCGGTACAATGTCCATTTCTGCTAACTTTGACCATTTCGCCTTCTGCTCCGTTGTAAGGGTAGTTAGTTGGAGATAGTCCCGCTCCATTGCAAACTGATTTCCACACCAGGAATTATACTCGTTTCATAACACATCTACTGAAACCCTAGGCCTACCCAGAATCGCCCACTGCCCACCCCAAGTACAATCAACCTCTAATGAACATAAAATCAAACATAACTGACTGATTAAAAGCAGAGAGACTTACCAATTCGGAGATTGAGTCGCGGTCTGTGATATTGAAACGTAGGAGATGCCTCGCCCGACTGGCGATTCTGGTTCTCAATAGCGAGATTCGCCATTCGATTGTTGCCGTGCTGTTCCGGGGATGATTGTGTTTTGAAGTTGACGGTCGAGACTTGGGATGGAGGGAAGACTTAATTTCGAAGAGGGCGGGTCAATGCCTTACGGTTTGCGGTTTCACACAGGTAAACTCCAACGTCTCCAAGCATCAGGGTGAAGCAGATGGAGTAGGGTGATGCACTTGGAGCAATTGGGCCCGACCGAGGTCGCAATTGGGCCGGATTATTTGAGTTAGGTATGTAGTAGTATTATGTGAGTTAGGTATATACGGTATTATACAAGTATATAGGAATATATAATACGGAAATAGTCATTTATTTAAAACACAATAATTAATTTAATTACACGGTATAAACTAAGCCTAAATTTTTTATATTTACACAGTGTAAATATCCAAATATAAACAAAGTATAAAAATACTCCAAATAATTCTTTCGTAAAAAAGTTTATGTACGGACTATTCATTACCGCCATAACTAATTACATTCCAAATAATAAAATATAGGAGCTGGAACTAATTAAGTTGTACAGTATATTATAAACTAAGTCTATAAATTATTTATGTATAAAGTACCACCATTTTTTAATTATAGGAGCTGATACTAATTAAGTTGTATAGACCAAGTATAAACTAATTAAGTTGGAACTACAATAATTAATTAAGTTGCATACTATTACTACCCGTTGTGTTACTTGTGTAGCATTTCGGACAATCTCTTACCGCCCAAAATCAGTTAACAAACTCCATTTATTAGGGGAGAGAAGTAATATAGGTGTAGTAATTATGACATAGGGGTGCATGGAACCTCACAAAAAAGCAAACCTATTTATCCCCTATTAAAACATTTCTTTTTAGTCCACTTTTTCCTTGAACATGGGAATACCCTTGGGTAAGCTTACCAGAGAGTAAGACAAACAATTTCCACCAGAACCCAAGACAAGTGTCCTTCCATATCTGATCATATTCTAACATTTTTATTTAAAAAAAATTATAAGACACTCACGCTATGACCGTAGTGGATGCTCTAACAAGCTAAAAAATGGTCCACTATATGTATGTCAACTGCTGACTGCAGATTGTTTTCCCATGACTGTTGTTTTCGTCTTTGACAAAGCTTTATTTGGATGAATTGCTTATATAGTGATTAAGGTATGTCTATTGTGATTACAGTTTTTGGATTGACACGGCTGATAAGCAACCTTGCATTGGTACTGGTGGCATGATACCTTGGATTTGGAAGCTTGAGGTGACTGGCAAGCTTTTCCATAGTGGTCTGGCACACAAGGTACTTGTTTTGTTTCAGGACCCCTCCAAAAGATACCCTTAGGCTTTAGTAATGTGATATTTCAGTAATCAATTTTATTTTGTTTTGTGATGGGTCATAAGATGAACTCAGAATTATGGGACAATAGTTTGTTCTGAAGTTCCTTTACATGTCAATGTTTTATTTTATTGGGACAAAAATTTAAAGTTTGACCAAAAGTGTTATATAAGTGGCTTTTGAATATTTGGTTTAGTATTATTGTTGTTAATGAACTCTCAGATTAAAAATAATTGTTGAGAGTTTGAATATTGTCAATTTCAGCATTTTTTTTTTGTGATCTGAAATGCTGAAATTAATTTTTATTAGCAAAATTCGTTATGCTGAAATGTTGAAATTAATTCTTATAAATTTGCTGAAACCGGGTTTTAAGCATCAAAAACCCTTGTTTTAGTATCAACAAGGGTTGCTGAAACCGAATATGTTGAAACAGGGATTTCAGCAACGCCGTTTCAGCCAGCAACGCGGTAAAAATAAAAAAAAACATTGAAACAGGGGTTGCTGAAATTGTATGTGCTGAAGCTACTGTTTCAGCAACGCCAAAAAAATTGGAAAAAAACAACTGGAAAAAAAAATTGAAACAGGGGTTGCTGAAACCGTATGTGCTGAAACAGGGGTTTCAGCAATTCCGTTTTAGCAACGAGAAAAAAACGGGAAAAAAACCGAAACAGGGGTTCCTGAAACCGTATGTGTTGAAACTTCCGTTTCAACATCGCGAAAAAAAAAACTGGAAAAAAAAACTGGGAAAAAAATGCTGAAACAGAGAGTGGCACAGAGGTTTCAGCAATTCCGGTGTCGAAGTGATGACATGAAAAAAAAAACAACTCTGTTTCAGCAATGGGGGAAAAAAAAAATTAAAAGAAGGGTTGTTGAAACCGAATGTGCTGAAACCCCTGTTTCAGCAAGGCGGAAATATATATAAAAAAATGGAAAAAAAAAAACAAAAAAAAACTGAAAAAAGGGTTGCTGAAACCGTATGTGCTGAAACAGAAGTTTCAGCAATTCCGTTTCAGCAACTTTGAAAACGCGAAAAAAAAAATGAAAAAAAAAACTGAATAAAAAAAAAAAAAAAAAAAAAAAAACTGATGAGGCGGGAGGGGGGGCGCAGGGGCCAAGGGGGGCGGTGGACATTTAGCTAATTTGGAAGAGGTTGGAGACTTTTTTCCTAATAAATGCCAAAAATTAGGAAATCGAGGTAATCACCCCTTAATACAAACCCAAAACTCCACCCCAAATTTCAACGGATCCCACTTGCAGCATGATTGATAAGCAAAGTCTTCGCCTTCTCCAACAATTCCATGTCTACTACACCCTTGCCTTGCCTGCAAGCCGGCTAAGCCGCCCGTTTAGATCTAAAGAACCAGTTGTTTTAATTTTCTAGATTTTTTAATTTTAAATTTCTGTAACTGTAATCTTAGATAATTTTTCTTTTTTGACTGGCAACCCTCTACGTAGGGTCATCAAGGAAGCCATCTGTTGATGGCTTCAAGATCGCGTTGTCGATCTACTTCTTGCCCACTGTAAAAAAATAAAACAATCATTCCATTACAAATACAATGACCATTACAATACGATAATATTAAATGCAAATTTATTTATTACAATAAAGATTATAATATAAAATTTTATTGATTATAATAATTATCACCACAAGATGATTGTCTTCATGTAATTTATTGTAATAGTTTTTTTGGGTGAAAATTTATTGTAATAGTTTCTTGTTAGCGTTTCATCCGTTATTGTAATGTATTGTAACCAAGATATCACACATATAATTATAATGTATTGTAACAAAGGTATCGTAATTTATTGGAATGTATTGTAATCATCTTTATTCTGTCAATCGACGTGTAATTTATTGAAAAGGTATCACACATATAATTGATGGATTGTTGATTGTATTGCTAATTAAAATGTCAAAAGCTGAAGCAATGAAATCAGAGGAGAAGAGCGCAGTCAACAAGCTGAAAGAATTGAAATTTGAAATCTACTCCGTATTAATTTACTAATGGACCGTTTTTACTGCAAAATATTTAAAGGATAAATTAGTAATAGCATATAGAGAAAGATCTATTTAATTGAAAATTTTATCAAGGGGTACATCCAATGCTAAAATTATTAAAAAGGGTCAAATTCATCCAATTTTCTCTTATTTTAATTAGTTTCAATTCGTCTAAAAAAACATGTCATTCATTTTAGGCTTTACTTTGCGAAAATGCTCTTTCAATGATTATATGTTTAGTTGTAGTTTTTGATAAATTAAAAAAAAATAGTATGGGTAATAAATGTGGGTAAATATTAATTACTCCATCCGTTAATTAAAATTAGTTGTTTTAGGAAGTAAATCTTGTTAAAAAAAAACTTGTCACTTTAGGCATTTTGTCTTTCATTTTACGAAATTGTTCATGTAATGATTAGATAGTTGTTAGTTGTAGTTTTTGATAAAGTAAATAAATAGAGTAATAATTAGGGGTATAAATGTATTTTTGTTTGTTTTCTTAATAAATGTGTAGATTTCTAAAATGACAAATTTTAATTAACGGAGGGAATACTATTTTTTATTGATTTAAAAAAAATGTGTATAAAGGTAAAATGGCTATATTTTTGGGAACAGAAGCACTAATAAGCTATGACAAATTGCAATTAGCTTAAGGTAGCTCAAATCCTCATGCGTGATTTTGCTTGCTGTTTTGTCACCGTACCATTTAGTTTTTCTTTTTAGCAATTACTCCGTATATTTTTTTACCAATAAAAAAAAATTGAAAAGGAATAGTTAGCTAATTATCCCTTAATTATTACTCCATGTTCCAAAATAAAAGTCACTTTCATTTTTGGCACGCGTTTTAAGAAAGTAAAAACTCTATCAAATATTATTTTTTTTAATGAATTTGTTTTTATTAGTTCATACTTAAAACTAACAAGTATGAAATTATTTAAAAAAATTGACTAAAAAAATAATATTTTATACTCCCTCCGTTCTTTAATAAATGACTTTTTACTATTTAGTCACGTTTTTTAAGGTGATAAAAACTATATAAAATATTTAATCTTTTAACATTTTTTTTAAATAATCTCATACTTATTAGTAATAAATATAATATTATTAAAAAAGATTGAATAAAAAATTAATATTTTATGTAATTTTTACCTTTCTAAAATAACGTGCAGACTTGAAAAAGTCAAATATTAAAGAACGGAGGGAGTAGTGTTTTTATCTCATTGAAAAACGTGCACTAAATGATAAAAGACAGAACGAAGGGAGTAGGTCATATTGGCACCTGAGATCCACAGAGTTGGAAAGAAAAAAAAAACACCAGAATAAGCCATAAAAGATCAACAATCAAACAATTGGCGAAAAAGAACCAACTACTTCTTGACAATATAAAACCAGCTTTAAATTTAGGTATTCGATTTAATTTGCACCCTAGCTTGTTGCTATATTTGCGAGTGCGCTCATAACGAACACACACGACACAGTGTGATAATGCGAGCTAGTGAGCCTAGCTAACACAATTCTCATATACTGCAGATTGTTTACATCCTCGTCTCATATCGAGTCCTCGCGCAAACTCAATTAAGCATACGTGGATTTGAGCTATCTTTTGTTAAAAATTGACATAGACACAGTTTAGGATTCAAGTAATCCTTGTATCTCAACCGCCTATTATCAGTTAGTTTTAGGATCAAATTACATCACTCGTCTTATGCTGGGCGGATCCAAGGATAGGCGACATCGGCCGTCGCCCACATCCCAATCCGAAAAAAATATAAGAATATATGTGTTATATAAAAAAAAATACAAGTATTTTTAGTGGCTTGGTGATTAAGCCCACTCCAAACTATGGAAGATATACATGGTTGGGTTAGGAGGTGTTAGCCCGGATAGGTCTAGTTAGCAGTTAGAACCATGGTTAGCAGGTTGGGTTAGAAGAAGCATTGTATATATACACTCTGGTCCATCAGTTTGTTGCAGATGAATGAAAGAAAATAGAAAACTCCAAATCTCTCTTCTCCCTTGATCTCCATTCTCGATTTCTTCTCGAATCTCAGCTAGATTGTTGAGGTTTATATGGTATCAGAGCGAGATCAACACTAGGATCTTAGAGTGTTGAGGTATTTGCTTAATCAAATTCTCGGCAATGGCAATCTCGGAAACAGAAGGCAATGGCGACAATGGAGGCTCGTCATCAGGTGCTGGAGATCAGAATTTTGGAGCGAACCATGCGGATCCGCTATTCCTCTCGAATTCCGACCATCCAGGTATGGTCATTGTCTCAGCTCCATTCATCGGCACCAACTTTCACAGTTGGAGCAGATCTGTGTGAATGGCGCTTGGTGCCAAGATGAAACTCGGTTTCATCAATGGAAAAATCGAGCGTCTGTCTGAGAGTGATGAGAACTATGATCGATGGCTTCGGTGTGACTATATGGTGACCAGGATCATTAATTCGATGAAACCTGAATTAGCGGAGAGCTTTGTGTACACCACTTCTGCGAAGAACCTGTGGGACGAGATTCAAGAGAGGTTTGCTGAATCAAACGATCTACCAATTCAAGAGGGAGATATATCAATTTCAGCAAAACAACCTGAGTGTAGGAGATTACTTCAACAAACGCATGAAGACATGGGACGAATTGCAGGAAATAGAGTCGATACCTGTTTGCAAATGTGGAGGACTAAAGAACTGCTCATGTGCAATCCTCAAGAAGCTGGTAGATCGTGAAGCAACCACTCGTCCGATGCAATTTCTGATGGGATTGTCCGATTCCTTTGATGGAATACGCAGTCACATCCTCTCTCTGGATACTCTGTCCTCAGTTAGCCGAGCTTTCCAAATGGTGCTTCAGATAGAGAGGCAAAGAGGAATCACTGGAGCTCCATCTCAGCATCATGAGGTTCTATCCACTCGAACTTACAATCAGACTGGTAGCTCTTCCAAAGGAAACACCGGATCACAAGCAAACAACTCAGGAACGTCGAGATCTAATGATCAGAGACCTAGGCCATCTAAAGAGGATTTGAAGAAAGCTAAGATGGAATTATTTTGCAATTATTGCAAGGAGCGAGGGCATGTTAAGGATACATGCTTCAAGCTCATCGGATTTCTTGAGTGGTACAATGGGCCTAAACGTCCTCAGAATGATAAATTGGTAGCAAATGTTCACCAAGATGCTATGGAGGTGGACTGCCCGCTTACCTGTGAGAATGGATCTTCATCCAGCCTTGGAGCTTCTGCCAGATCTGGTGGTGAATCCGACTTATCTCTGATCAATGTTGTGGTTGCTGAAGTGATACGTGCCATGAAAGGAAAGGCACCAGTGGATGCAGGCGATCCGAACACCAGTTCTGTAAACTTTGCAGGTATGGTTTCTCCTTCTTCAATTGATCAAGGAAATTTAAGTCACACCAAGACATGGATCATTGATTCGGGAGCCTCGGATCACATAGTGTGCAGTGATGTCATGTTTAATCACATGAAATTGCTGGATAGACCTATTGTGATTGGGTTTCCGGATGGGATCACTCAGGCAGTAAAGTACTCTGGGAGTGTTTGCTTTGATAAGAGTATTCTACTAATAGACACATTCCATTATTTTAAAATTCTTATAGTTTATTTGGTATTTTATACTTAAATAATAATATTTTTTATTACAAATTTAAGGCAATCTCTTCATATAATTATTTAAAAAATTATTTCTTATAAAAAATAATATAAAAATTATTCATAAAAAATCGTGTCCACCCCAAAAATTTCTAGATCCGCCCTAGTCTTATGTGCTAGGCTACTTACCCATGCACGACCGTCCACACGACCAGTGGCGGATCCAGGAATTCATCTAAGGGGGGGCTGAATTTTTTTTCCGATAAATGACGATTTGAATTGACGCTTAAAAACCATGTTTTAAAATCTCAAGGGCTACAATTCAAACCTATCAAGCACAACCTATCTATGTTGTCCATTTGTCATCAAAACAAATGTCATATCTTACTTACAAATTGAGTCTCAATTTCACAAAATTGATTATCAAAATCAAACCCTAATTTCACAAATTGGTTTCCAAAATTAAACCACAAATTTATTTATCACAAATTACAAACCATAATTGAAATTTGTCCCAAATTGATTTTCAAATCTACAAATTTGAATCTAAATTAATTCTGATTTCAAGCAATTGAACTTAAAATCAATCAAATTAAAAGAAAGAGGAAGAAAACTTACTAACCTAAGACTGAAGGAGTGAAGAAGGAGAACCATGAAGAATGAAATCGAAAAGGCCGACCCTGCGCTGCGGGAGACAGCAGGCTGTCGAGGGGCTGAGTTGCGGTGATCCGCCAGTGCCAAGGTCGGCCGGAGGCAGAGCTGGCGGCGGCGGCCGGCTCGGGGACTCGGACGAAGACTCGGACGAACCTAGGTGTCCAATCGCGCTATCTGTGTGACAGTTGCTGCTGTTCACCTTGTCTGTGTAAAAAAAGAGGGCTTACGAGGTGTGTTTTTTTTTTGAAAAAAAAATTAACAAAGAGGAGAGAGTATACTGGGATTCGAACCTGGACTCACACTCTTAATCCGAATTAAGTTGCTCCCGTCCCGCCTTGTCCCTACCGCTGAGCCAATTTAACTTTGTAATAGTCTTCTACTTTAATTTTATATATTACAAAAATAACAGATATATAAAAATATACAACTATCTCTTTCAGGATAGGGGGGCTTCAGCCACCCCAAGCCCCCCGTAGATCCGCAACTGCACAAGACCCCGTTAGTCCCAACAGGATCATAGATATTATTATGGGCTTCGACCTTATTTTGGATAAAAGCTAGATATACAAAAAAAAATGATTTTCTAATTTATATGATCTTGATTTGAAAACTATTTTCGAAACAAAAACGAAATAATCCTATAAATAAAATTATATTAAAAAAATTTTAAAAAATAGATAAATAATTAAATCTTTTCGAATAGGGTAGCTCATATAAAAGATATGAAAACAAACCTTATCAAAACTTATATGCTTTTCACCTTCAAAAATTATCAATCAATTTTGAAGATTGATTAATGTTTGAATCCAATTCGAATTCTCTCAATTGATGATAACCCCCTCATCCTATCTATATATAGTATAATAATCCCCAAAAAACCCAATGTTAACTTTAAAATCAAGAATGTCTCGGTTGAATCAAACCCTAACCCTAATCACTCTCCTCCTCTTAACGCTTGCAATTTCTTGCACATCGATTCGATCGCTAGAAACCCTAAACCCTCCGACACCGACAAACTCGAGCTCGAACTCGAGCTCCTCGGAGGGCGTACCCGAGTGGTTTGAGAACTGCGTCCTCCACTGGGTGTTCCGCGTCAACTACGCAGATACCCTCGTAGACACCCAACCATTCACCACGTTTTGTGGCAGCTACAACCCCGACGAGCGAGTCGCAAGGTGCTGGGACAACGAGACGCTGGCCGCGGCCGAACCGCGGGAGCGCGGCTACGGTGTGTCGCCCAACGACGCCTCCCCATGGGTGCTGGAGGCACTACAGAAGCTCGTCGCCAAGGGGCTCGTCAAGCCGTTCTCGCTTTTCGAAGAGCGGTCGCGCATCTACGGCGTCAGGTGAGCGATGGACCCCCCGCTAGATCGCTACGCGCCCTCCACCCGACAAGTGTTTGTGGATTATGTGTCGTTTCAAAGAAGCATGGAACAAGGTTGCACTGATGCGATACGAGATTGCGATGATGATAGCTACCCGAGCTGTGACCCGCACTCGTTGGAGTACTGGTGCCACTTCTTTCGTGTCAATCATCTTGTTGGTTTCGAAGGACCATCCACCAAATACTATAGTAGATCCAAATATTATAGTAGTAGATTTGTGTGATCGGTCGATACAGTGGGTGCGTGTGGTTTTGATCAATATATACTTCAATGTTTTGTTCTTCAATTCATCCGGTAGCTATGCAGTCGATGACCAAACTTAACACTTGAATTCGGTCAATTTTATTTATATTACTAGCGTTCAGTAGTGTTCTAAACTCCTAATGTTTTCGTCTTTTCGACATGTATATGTGATTTAAACTCCTAATGTTTTCGTCTTTTCGACATGTATATGTGATTGTGTTGTCAATTGGTTTTAGAATGGAACCAGCATATGATGCTCGTGCACATGACCCTGATCAGAGTCCACATTAGGCTACTAGCATACAAGCGCTCGTGCACACGACCACACGACCCCGATCAGAGTCCACGTTAAGCTACTAGCATACAAGCGCTAGTACACACGACCCCCGATCATAAGATGCTCCTCCTATTCGAGTCCCAACGGATTTAAGTACATTGCACATGTGAATTGAGTGATTCAAACTTGCAATTCCAATTTGATAAGGAAGATACATCATGTAACAAAAGAGGGCTTTGTTAAGGGTTAGGTAGATCATGCTATGTACTTAACCTTACCGGTAGCTTGTTTTTGGTTTATATATGCACGAACACGATTCACGTCTCACTCCATACCATATTCACAAGAGCTTGTGCTTCTCCTTGTTAGTTCCATCCAAATACACAATGGCAACTCCTCGTTTCGCAATCGAGTGTCTCTTTACCTTTTCAGTCCTCCTATTCTCTACTACGATGGTATCCGCGGGGCTAACCCTTCCGCTCTACCATAAGCTGCATCCGAACCTTTCTCACCATTGGGTAGCAATCGCCGATGAGTATCTTAAGCAAGCTCCCTACAAAGGGGAGATCACCAACTTTCGAGGGGAATACGTCGTCCACTTCTGGGTGGGAACGCCCCCGTTTAAGACCTTTGCAGTGTTCGACACCGGGAGCAAAATCACCTGGCTGCAATCCTCCTCCTGCGAGTGGTGCTTCCCCCAGCCCCGTGACACCCTCTACGACCCTACTCGGTCGTCAACCTTCAACCTCGTCGCTTGCACTGACCCGGATTGTGCCGCTTGGAGTGATTCGGGGGCAAGTTGTGATCCTCGTACAGTCGCGGACCCAAAGTGTTTGTACAAATATCGGTACTGTTTTCATCGATCCCACACTATAGTTTTGAGTGTTTATAAATCTTTAGTAACACTAACACACCTTTGAGGCGATCCAACAGGTACATGGATGGAGTAAACACGAGCGGATACCTCGCTACCGATGTGTTCACATTCATGGATGCCGGGGCTCCCGACAAAAGCCTGGAAGTTAGCCTGCTCTTTGGAGTAGGAACCCGTAACTTCGGCATGTTTAGAAATGAGCGGGAGCAAATGGGGCCACCGGGTATACTCGGTATGTCTGCCGGAGCAAACCCGTATCAACTGGAACTTAAGTTCGAGACGGAGACAGTGGCGGATCCACGGGGGGCTCGGGGTGGCTGAAGTATCCACCGTAAGCCTTTCCTTGTTTGAACCTTGTTATTGCTTCGACTCATATTCCCCAAAAAGTGGATCCCGCTCTAATAGCTCCGAATAAATTAAATACATGCATTAAGATCCCATTCCTTAGCCTGTCCGATGTTGTCTTTGTAATATATATAAGTTAAGTGGAGATAGATCACAAAGATTATTTGTCCCGGTGGTTAGGACACGGAAGTAGTTTCAGTCGGTGCCATTTAGCCCCAAGTTCGATCCCCATTATCCCACCTTTTTTTGTCTCTTTTTTTTTTTAAAAAAAATCAGAAGTCCTCTTCTTTTGTTTAACCCAGACACGAAACAGAAGGTCAGAAGCCGCCTCTTTTTTGTTTAACCCAGACGTGAAACAGAAGCAGCAGAACTCACTCACACACGTCCCCGAGCCGGCCGCCGCCGCCAGCTCCACCTCCGGCCGACGCTGCCACCGGCGCCCCGCGCCCCGCGCACCACCGCAACCAAGTCCTCTTTTTGTCTGCTGTCTCCCGCAGTCCGCAAAGCCGAAGTGGTTCAATCTTCACTGTTGAATATTTTTTATGTAGTTTTCTTCCTCCTCCTTTTAGTTTGATTGCTTTTAAGTTCAATTGGTTGAGTTTAAAATCAATTTACATTATATTTTATGGATTTGAAAATCAATTTAGGAGAAATTTCAATTAGGGTTTGTGATTTATAAAAAATAAATTTGTAGTTTGTGGTTGTGGTGAGAAATAAATTTGTGAATTTGTTGTTTGTAATTTTGAATTGTGGTTTGTGATTGTAGTTGTGAGAAAATGAATTTGGTGAATTTGTGGTTTGTGATTTGAAATCGTGGTTTGTGATTTGAAATCGTGGTTTGTGGACTAGTTGAGATGAGAATCAATTTAGATTATAATTTGTGGATTTGATAATCAATTTGGGTTAATTTCGATTAGGGTTTGTCATTTTGCTAATAAATGTGTGGATTTAAGTAGGGGTAAATTTGTGGATTTGAGAATCAAATAACATTGTGGATTGGGAGTAGAAAGTTTTAAGTTGAATTTTATATACTAATAGAGTTTGGTTTGAATGATTTGTTGGATTTGGGAAATAACATTAGTTATAAATTATAATGACTTATTTAGTTCATATGGACACAAATCTTGTTTAATAAGGAGCATCGATCCTATCTCGCTTTGTATTTTTCAGCCCCCTCTGACAAAAATCCTAGATCCGCCACTGGACGGAGATGTTCTCCTACTGCATACCCGACGACATCAACAGGGCCGGGTATGTCAAATTCGGGACAGCTGCGGAGTTTTCGGGGCCCTCGGTGAAGCTGGATTTACATGAATTGTACTATGTGTTGAGTCTAACTGGCCTATCGTTCAACGGTCGGCAGTTGGAGAACCCTAAAAGGTCCAGCTGGGAGGGCTACAAGATGATTATCGATACTGGAGCTCCAGTTTCGAGGCTTGATAGGGACATACTCGGGGCCCTCATACCGGAACTGGAGGAGGCGTTCGATGATTCGGAGTACTTCAGCCATGAAGGCTATAAGATGTGTTGGGATGATCTGCCGCCGGAAGATGTCAAGAGCTTGACGATATCATTCCATTTTGGGGATATTGAGTTTAAGCTTTCCCAGCCACAGATTTGGATCCGGGGGACGGTGAACAATGCAGTGGACATCTACTGCTTCAACATGGTTGAAGACGACTCCGGTTTTCTCAAGGATTCGATACTCGGAACGATGCAATCAACCAGCAAGAACTTTGGCTTTAGCTATCTCACTCGAGAGTTGTCCATTGAAGATCGAATGTGTTGATTGTTTTACACATTTTTTTTAGAATGATAAAAACTATATAAAATACCAATTTTTTTAGAAACTTTTTTAGTAGTCATTACTAAGCGCGGGATTGAAATCTATACCAAACTTGATAATGTAAATCAAGAACATAAATACAATAAAATCAAAAACTCCAAGGCAAAGTGGGCAAGTATAAGCATTTTGAAAGAAAAAAAACTCCATTATTACAAAGAGCTCGTATGTACAAAGCTAAGCCAGTGTTATTAGGCCAGCACTTTGGCACCGAAATACCCAAGAGCAGCCGCGAGCAGATCGTTTGCATCCCCATCTGATATATAGTCCTTGCGCCAGCCTTTCCGAGTTTCAACTCTCTGTTCCAAGAGCAATTGAACTAAACGGCGAAGATGACATCCACACTTTCGGATTCGGCATCTTCACCTCTGACTTGGTTTTGGTGAGGTCTCTTGGTGCTTCTTTGTGCTTGCTTTCTGTCAGGCTCAGCAGGAAGTCTGTGAATATATGCTCATAGCCTGGCATTTTCCCAAAACCTGTCAAGAAGAATTTGTCATCTAAAAGTACTTTATTCCACTCAGAAATGCAAGGCATATAAGTAACCACCACACAAGATTCAGATTCACTTTTTTTTAAAAATTTAGATAAAGGGTTTGTGTTTGTTTAGCAAGGCTTTTCTACCACCATATCAGCATGTTGTTAACGTTTTGAGCATGCAAGATTCACTGACCAGGGAAGTAATTGATGTCAATCACATAAAACTTGTTCTGGCTCCTGTGTTCTCTGATGATATCCAGATTGAACATCCGGAGACCCTACAACAGCCCATAAAAAAAATTAAAAAAAAAAACAGCAATTTTTACATCAAAGGACCCCAGAAAAATGTAAGGAATGAAGTAGATTGCAATGCTGGACAAACTATAAATTAGAGAAAGCCTACCCGTCGGCAACGAAGTTCTCTTGCCAGTTTCTCCAATAGAGCTCGAGGTGGGTGCTCTGCAATATAGGGATAATTGGAGGATTAGCGACACATCTGTAGCATGTAAATGGAATGCTTCACCCTAGATATAAGTTAACGGGATTTCCACATCACACGAGAACAAGACGTGTTACTATTTTGTAAGACTATGACATACGAACTGTGTTTATATTATGCCATACAATCTTTGTATTGTTGAGATAGCAAGAATCTCATGGAAGTGAAGGCTTTCTGCTAAGTTACCTCCTATGCTTGGATCTAGGTCAGCATCATCAGCTGAAGCTGCTGCACAAGATACCCTTGGAAAACGAAAAACACCAGCATTTTCTGAGAGCTCATGTGTAGAAACATTTGGTAATGAGAATCGTCTCACAACCTTTATAGCATCTCCGATAACGTAGACTTTGAAAAGCACGCCTCCTAGCATTAGCAACATATAAGGAAGAGAAAATAAGAGATCACATAGACAAATTTTGCATATGCCCCAGATGCAAATTTGCAAGATAGCACAAAAGAGAAAAAAAAAATCACCATGGTTGACAAACTCCTGTAAAATAAGAGGTGGTTCGAGTCTTTGAAGGGAATATTGATCGTAAGCAAGGGAATGTTCATGTGACTTTGCACTTCCATCAGCAAACAGTGGCTTTGCAACTGCACAAATACATATAGATATAAGAATAATTCCCCATAAAGAAAGAACCTTGGAGGTGGAATTTCGTGACTATTCGAAGATCTAATTGTATCAGCATTTATCATTTAGTAAGAGGATTTCTATACATATAAGGTTTTAGTGAGTATTAAAAGAACTGGAAAAACAAGGGAAATGCAAGACAGGTTACATCAGCATACCAATAGGAAGTGATAGTCCAGCTTTAGCAACTGCGCCAGGGATTGATGATGCATCCTCTTTTATTACCAATTGTCTTGGAACTCCAATTGTACCTGAACTTAATCACCCTTGTCATGATGCCGGAAAAATAAACCAAATACGCCATTTGGTCCTTTGGAAGCCAAGATCAGGCCTCTTTTTTTGTGTACAGAAGTTCTCAAATATTACCCATTAAGAAGACCAATCAGATAGCTGTAAGCTTACCATGTGAGTTTGTCAAGTTCAAGTCAGCAACATCTTGCAGCATTGACTGCCTATTGCGAAGGTGTTGAATTGCATTTGGCGGATCAAGAATGGTGACTTCAGGATGTGCAAGTCTGTAGTCCTGCAAAAATATCATCCAGAGGTAAGAAGTAAGGATATAAATTACAAGCAATACATTCCTCGGTCTATACAATTCCTAAAATTTGGCTATGTTCCACTATGACTAAGAGACGAATGCGAAATTCTTGGGGCCAAGAAAATAAATAAATGTACAAATAATGCATGAAGAATGGTATCAAGTGGCTTTTAGACTAGTCATTATTCAATTATGTTTCCCTTAAGAAGCTAAACACTGTTGGAAGATACTTTAAAAAAAAAAGGAATAAAAAGGCAAAAGAAAGGCAAACGAGATTTGCCTTCTTCCACAGCTCTGCAGTGGAATTCCAAAGACAAGCTAACTACACCACACAGCAACAGCTGAGAAATATATGAACCTGTGCAAGGAAAAGATAACCTTTCACAAACATACAGAAGAAAAATAAAAAGGATATTCCTTGAAAATGGGGTTTACAATTGCATGAACCTGAACAAACAACTACATTGGTTAAAGAAGACACATACTCACTGACTTTTACCTTGAGGCTTCTAGCTCAAAATTAGATCATGACTCATGATCATGATGATAGAAAAAGCATTCACTCTGCAAATTATGCTGAAGAGATAAATTTCAAGAATCAACTGATGCAGTCAAATGCCAACAATTTTCATTATATGTTGCTTTGTCCCCATCAATCAATTGTATTGTAACATAAAGCAGTCTTTGGTTCAAAGTTAGCAATCAATTCTGAACCCATACTCTCGACCAAAAGAAATTCAGATTTAAGAAGGTAGCTGGGAGTTTATATAACCCACCTCAAGACTCTGGCACCATTCTTTCCCAGATAACTGCAAAAAAGGACAAAGACAAACTCATCAAATACGAGTGAAATTTTTTGGCTAATCTCACAAAGATGTAGGACACTTGTCATTATTTCTAACTTTGAATACAGAGAAAGGTTGGAGCTGAAGAATAAACTATTACCTTCTGCAACAAGATGTCAAATGGACCTTGTTCTGAAAGAGGCTTGTTTAGATCAATAGAAACAAAAGTTATACCCTTGCTTCTGCAAAAGAAAAAAAAATAACACACTAAGCAACTGCTAAAGATTGGTCACCACGCAGACACGGCATTGTTATTCTTCAAATGCTCTCAGAAAATATTGATGACAAAAGACATTCAACATAATTTAGAAAGCAACAACCAAGGAATAAATACTCAAGAAATGCCACTTACAATGGACCCTGCAACTGGGCATCTCCATGGTAACTATGAAGTAGTACAATAGAACCAATCTGCTAAATGATAAAAATCCAGGGAAGGTTTTCCTAGATTAAGATCACTTACACTTAAAGAAAGCCACTTCAAAGTCCAAACAGGGACTAACCCAGGCTAATCCAAAAGCTAGTGAGATTAGAGATTCTAATAAGGAAGCAATCTTGGGCATAAAACCAAAAAAAGGAGAAATTTCCTGAGTATGTAGCCAAAGCTGTCAGCCTGTTCTAAACTACTCGCCAGTTCATCTATAGGATTAGTAAGAGGGGAAAAAAATCAAGGAAACAATCTAAACAAAATTGTACAGTTCCCAAACAACAAGCTCTAACAAACTAAAGGACAACAAATATTCCTTCCCCAAAAAAGATGGAAGAAAAAGGCGACAAATTTCCTACATTTGTAGGGGTAAAGGAAATTTAAAAAAAAATCCAATTTAAAGTCTAAAAATCATCTCCTCTAAGATCTTATGGCCACAATAGATGTACAAGATTTCCAAAATACCTCCCACTTGCTCACAAAAAGCCAATGAGAAGCAACAGAATGTAGGCAGAACATTCAACTGTAGCAAGTGGAAATAGGAAACCAGATTCTAAAATTTCCCCATACAAATGGGACTCTAGCTTCTGGAAACCGAACCAGTGCATTCCACAAACGTACGGATCGCATTAATCTATTAGCACAGTGAATGATGTCAGACAACTTTGCAGCATATTCGGATCGAATAAGCTGAATAATCAACGAATACAAAAAGAAAAAATCATCAACAAAACAATCAATATCTTTTTAGCATTTATTTGAACGAGTAAACCGAAATTTTCAAAGTCAGAACTCAGAACACACACCTGGCAACGCCTTCGAGCGTAGGCTGCAAAAAGCTCTTCGTCTTCTTCGACGTGAGAGCGTATCCAACCACAAGTTTCAATGGCCGCGGAATGTCCCTGGAAATCGCGAAAGATTGCGAAGAACTCTCTTTCTCCATAATCTCGCCGTCCTCTCCGTTCACAATCGTTCTTTCTCCCTCCTCTTGCAACAGCCTCATTACTCTCCTACCTTCGACCACCATAACCCTAATTTCCCACTGGAAACCAAAATCTCGGCTCCGATAACAAACTTCCCGGCACCGGATTCCAAAATTTATCAGCAAAAAAAAAAAAAAGAATCGATCGATTACAATGCCAATTTCAAAGGAAAAAAGAGCAGATCAGGAGAGCTCGAAATCGAAGGGAGAAATCGAAAACGAAATGCGATATAGAGTGGAAGATAACGGAGATGAGAAATGGGAGGTCTCCGAAACAAAGAGAGGGAGAGGGGAGGGAAGGAAGGAGAACGGAGGAAATGGCGTAGGGTCCGTATATATAAAGAGTCACGAGCGTAGTGCGGCCTAAACTAAAGCTTTAGACATGTGGTTGGAGTTTGACACGCGCCTTATCAGCGCGTTACTTTTACTCGCTTTGAAATATTCCCACGAAGATTACTTTACTGTAATTAAACTACAAGACAAGCTAATTAACTTCACTTTCCAGTTAATCACTTTCTACGCTACTCTCATGACTAATGTTTAAATGCTTTTCAAACCAGCTTGTACAGAAATATCGTAAATTATGAAATGTTAAAAGGGATTTTCGTTCACCTAATCCGATAGATATTATATATATGAATGAGTGCTTGTTTGGATAAATGTAGGAAGTCTACTTCTCGAGAATTTAATTTCTGGAAAGTCTACTTTTCATGAATTACACTTTCTGGGATTTGATATAGTGAGATAAATAATTGATTTTTATTAGTAAGAAAAGGGTGGAAGTTATCTTATCATGTATCCCCCTGGTAATTCCAATTCCTGTATTTCACAGGAAGTTCAATTCCTGGGTTTTTGGAGATAATTTTTTTTAACCAAACGCATATATTCTATCCAGTTTCCTGAGATATTCAACTTCCTGGGTTTTTCAAACCAATCCAAACAAGCACTTAATGGATAAAGACGTCTATAATTGATCCTTTCTAATGAGGGGTAATTTGATATTTTTCATTATATGTAAGTGTAAAATATTGCAACAAGAGGTCACAAACTTTATAATCTGTTTTAGTGACATGCAATTTCAATTTTTATGATTGTAAACTAATTAATCACCAATTTGAAGATCAAATTCTGACTAAATGTTTAAGGTAAATTATAAAAATGACACCCTTATTTGTACAAAAAAAAATTAAGTCATTACCCTTATTTCACACTAAACAAACAATATTTTACAAATTTCTGCTATTTAAAGTAAGAGGGAAATGCACAATCTAACCCAAATATCCGGATTTATTGCGAGGTTAACCCGATCCGGAAAAAAATTGCATATCCGGTAACCCTTGTACCCGGTAGCCCGTTGCAAATGAGAGAAAGGGAAGAGAGAAGGAAGGGGATCGGAGACGGGGACAGGCGGAGGCATCTCCCTCGAGGCGAGGCGCAGACGACTAGAAGGGGATCGGAGGCGGGCGAGAAAAGAGGGAGAAGGAGGGGGATCGAGGGAAGGCACAGGTGGAAGCATCTCCCTCGACGGTGGATTGCTCGAGGCGAGGCGCAGGCGGAGGCATCTCCTTCGATCTCTGTAGTTGATTGAAAGCAACGGGGTTAGTTCCTTCTGTTGTTGGCTATTATCATCGGAGATCCGTGGCTTGGAGGCGCAGGCGGAGAGTACTTCCACTCTCTCTTTCTTCAGGCAATTTCGAGCCTCGTCGAGGATAATCTCCACAATTGGCTTCGATTCTGCGATTCCAGGTACAATCCTTCACCCTTCTTCTTCTCTGCTCTATCTTCTCTGCGATTCCAGTAAAAACTTGAAGAAGAAGGGTGAAGGATTGTACCTGGAATCGCAGAATCGAAGCCAATTGTGGAGATTATCCTCGACGAGGCTCGAAATCGCTTGAAGAAAGAGAGAGTGGAAGGACCTGCGTGAGGGAGGAAGGGCATGAGGCTTGGCACCCGAGCCCCCGACCCCCTTCCTTCTCCCTTCTTGTGGTTGCCTCAACCATGGCACCCGAGCTCGCCGAATGAGGCATCTTCTTCCTCCTCCGGCCCCATTGAGCCCGAAGGAGACGAATGGGAGGAAGAGGTACCAAGATGACTGCGCTCAAGCCCTCCCGTCGAGCCCGGAGGCCTGTCGCCTAGATCCACGAACCTCGCCTCCGACGACGGCGTCTTCCCTGCTTCATCGAACCCCTCATCCTTCCCTTCCTCTCTCATTGTTGCGCGCTTTTCTCTCTCCAACCGGCCGCAGCCCGTGAGAAACCGGGTAAAGGAGGGTTACTTTGCAAATTTTTTTTTTTGGGGTTAACCCGCGCAATCCAACCGGGTATTTAGGTTAGTTTTGCAAATGACCCTTAAAGTAATTTTCATTTTAGCTATCTTTAAACATTATGGAAATTGTAAAATAATTTCATACAACTAGATGAACATGAATTTTAAGTTCAAATTTTTAAAAAACGTAAACAAGTTAATTGAAATATGAACTTTTACATTTAAGCTTAACATAATTTAATTAAAATGTAAACTAGTGTTAGCTTGACATTTATGTATAACACGAGTTTTAACACAACTTAAAACTAACATATTTAAATTAAACGTCGAGTTAATTCTTTCAAAACATCCAATTTAATTTAACTATAACAAAAACTCCTAACTTAATTTTTGTATAAATATAACATACTTGTCAAATTGTTGACGAATTCCAAATGAATTGGCATTGGTATTAGAAAAATAAAATTATAGAGTTTTTGTCATTTTTCTCAAAATTTAAGGTTTTTCTCTTACTAAGAGTTTGTTTGACACAAGTTTTTTAGAGCGGTTTACAAATATTAAAGAAACAATTTTTCTATCCTATGCCACAAGACATAGGATAAGAAACCCAATTGAGAAATATTTCTCCTAGATACACCCGATTTAGACATTTTAAAATTAGATTATGGGTTCACCCATTTCCCTTTAGGTTTTTTTTTTCTCCAATGAACTATCTTTATCATACGCCCTTAGAACACATAATAGATAAACCGTCAAAGAAAATGCTCCCCATTATATATGTAAATAGTCCATAGCATTTAATATAACACTCAATGTTTCATATAAATTTAATATCTTTTAAATTTTCATTAAAAAAACTAATGATAACTTGTTCATCGCGATCGTCAGGGACTGCGGCGGTGTGACTAATCCATCAGATTGACGACCAAGAAAAAGTTGAAAACTATATCCTGCCGAATTAGATATGGAATATTGAAGAAAATATGCGGGAAATCCTGCCTACAGACCTTGTTGAGATATCCCGATCCCTTCATTCACACGAGATTGACGATAAACTATATTGGAAACCTAGCATCGATGGCTGGTTTTCAATTTATATCTAGCGCTTTAAAACTAATCACGAAATCCGATGACAATGAGATAGAGTACGTTATTTTCGAGAACATGGAAAATTGACTGCCCACCAAATGTGAAAAATTTCTTATGAAAAATGGGATTTGATGGTTTACCTACTAAAGCTAGACTACAAAATAAATGAATACATACACCTATAGATTGCATCTTTTGTAACACTAGGGAAGAAGACGTTATCCATCTGCTTATGGAGTGCCAGAAAACATTAAGAACCATTGGATATCTGGATAGAGATATTGAACGACAAATAACAAATGCCGACAAAAGTAATCAAAGTATAAAGATTGACCATTAATTACCAACGAGATATTTCGACATCTAAACCCTGAACAAAAAGCTACTTTGATTTTTTCCTAGTGGTGCATTTGCACTAAAAGAAACAAGATTATAACATGGCGCCGTAAATCTAAGACTGTCGTCTTTAAACTAAATTTTGATGGCGCTAAATCTCCGTTTGATTTTGTTTCTGCAGGGTTTGTAATTAGAGACGACGACAGTGGGGTGATTGCTTGCGATGTCAGTACGTAGGTGTGTGGGAGGATGTCAGCGGTCTAGGGCGAAGCAATTGGTTTGCAGCTCAGGCTGCTGGAAGCTCGGAGGCTGGGGATCAGAAGAGTTGTCATGGAAGGAGATTGTCTCACGATCGTGAATGCGATTAATGCTGTTTGGCCAACTCCCCAGGAGATCGTGATTCTCATTTCGATTGCTCTTCGTTTGCTTCACCTTTTCGAGACGGCCTCCGTGTCTCATATTTTTAGGGGGGGCGAACAGAGCGGATGTTCGATTCCCTCATATAGCCTTGGAGTCCGACTCATCATCTTAGAGTTATGATTTAGAGTTTCAAACTCCTGTCTGTAGGGACACTATTTGGTTGTGGTACAATCATGGTTGACACCCCTAAATAAATAAAACAGAAGGGACTACACGGCGGTGTAGTATATTGGATATACGTACGTAATACGTATGTAATATATTGATATACGGTATTATATAATTATATAGCAGATAAATTAATGGTCGAATTAAAACTGTAAGGGGGAAAATCCCGAGATCACGAGGCAGGGGCGGTTCCGTCTTTTATCAATTATCGCTTATTCTATTGTGATGACCCACATAAATGCCTCGACCGTTTCCCATACTTAATGCCTCAGTCGACATCAATACGGTAACTGTTTCTTTATTAAATATATCAAAACCGTTTGAATTCCTTGAATTAAATGCATTGACCGTTTCATTTATCCTCGATTAATATAAATACGAGAAGAAATCTCTTTCTATGGGACGAGAACTGACTTGAGCGTCGGAGGGTCCTACGGGGGAGACAAGTCCCGTCCCGACCTCGTTCGTTCTTGTTTGCAGGCTAGGGCTCGGGTGGAGTCGATGGTCAAGATCGATCTCCTTCAACCACTATGACGCAGATTTTATGCATCACAAAAACATATATTGGTGGGTGATTTAAGTAAAAATAGAATGTATCCGAAATTACAAATTAATCAATCGTTGATTTGGTTTTAGTACCATATATACTAATTAAATGCTTATTACTATTATAAGTATACAACATGGTCTATAACATGAGGAGATGTACGAATAGAAAGTGATGAACGGGCTATTTGCTTTTTTAATGAGATTAACTTAGAATTGAACTATTAAATGTTTAAAAAAGGTTCATAACTGTTTTTTTAATTAGTTTGGTTCTCTAAAACTTGTTTGAGCGGAAGGAAACAAATATCCTCCTATATCTTAAAGCTGAGTCTTTTGGAGGATAGTTAGGCTATCCACGTGGCGGCCTAATATGTTTTTATTTTTTTTTTCAATTTTACCCCTTCCTTTCTTAATCAACTCTTATTTTGTACCCCTCTCTTCCTCGGATGGTGATACACATAATTCTACACCACCAATTAAAATTTGACATGTGTATTTAGAGATTTAAAAAAAAAAATTCTACAACTTTCGGTCTTTCAAAAACTGTTTTTTTTATGCAAAAAAAAACTGTTTTTTTAATGAAAAAAAAACCCTTTTTTTAATGAAAAAAAACCGTTTTTTTAATGAAAAAAAAACGTTTTTTTAAACCGTTTGAAATTTTGAATTGAATGAATCAAATTTCAATTGTTATTTTTACAACCATATATTAGTGAAATAAACTTTATTGATTTTTCATATAATATTCAACCATAATATATACGTCGTAGATACTTTTATTTAGCATATATTTTAAATTGTTTACATTTTATAAATGTAAATAAAATTGTAAATATATTATAATTAAGAATTTATATAACTGATATATACTGAAAATATAAGTTATTTGATATAAATTTTATTTATTTATAATTAATGAAATAAAATATAGCAGCTTTGATAAAGTTGAAAAATATTCGAAAAATAAAATACAACTAGTGATAAAGTTGAAAAATATACCTATCAAATACTATATTAAGGCTTTTACCGCAGTTGCACAACTAGATACAGATTACACCCACTGATGCCATCACATTCACTAGCTTTGAGATGATCAACTGGTTTTTAAATAATGAAGAAAAGTATTATTTTATTTTTATCTAACTAATTAAACTTTGTTTATATGTATTATGATAGGGAACATTGTATAAAATAATTTATAAATCTCATACTTTACGCAAGGGTACCATACTATTCAACCCCGATGTCTGGGTATAAAAAAAAATACAAAACTTCATCCGCGTGTCTATAAGAAAAGTACATATCTCTTTCAAGCCCGGGTTCAAAAATTGGATTTACATGTAACATGCGGATTTAATCTCGTATTTCTAGCGGACCTGCAATTTTTTAACATTTTGGTAAATATTTTAAAATCATGAACATTTTGCTAATTTATTTAATTGTGAATATTTAAAAAAATGGGTCAATTTGCCGACTATACAAATACAAAGGCCAAATTAGCCAAATATACAAGATTTTGGGAATTTTGCAAAACTATATACAACACTACCACAAAGCCTTGTGGCCCCTCCCCCTCCAGCGTGCCCCCCCCACGCCCCCCCTCCACGCCAGCAGTTTTTTTTTTTTCGCGCGTCAGTGCTGACGTTATCGTCGGGAATGCTGACGTCAGCAATGCTGACACCGTTTACAATGAAGTTTTTTTTTATTTTTGCGTGCGTCAGTGCTGACGTCATCGTCGGGAATGCCGACGTCAGCAATGCTAACACCGTTTACAAGGATGCTGACGCCAACTTTTTTTTTCTTTTTTCCCACGCGTCGGTGCTGACGCCAACGTCGAGAATGTTGACGTCCGCATTGCTGACACCGCAAACTCCGACAACGCTGACGCGGAGGACGTCGACGATGCTAACACCGGGGATGTCAACGATGCTGACACTGTTTGAGGGATGTTGACACCGACGTCGGAAATGCTGACGCCGTTTACGAGGATGCTACGCAGCCGACGATGACGTCGGGAATGCTGACGTCAGCATTGCGGACGCCCTCTACGAGAATGCTGACGCCGACGGTGATGACATCAAAGATCAATATATTTTTATATAAAATATAAAAGGGGGAGATCAAAGAGACAAAGGAATGTTTAAAAAAAAACGAATATTTTATTTTTTTTTGTAGTGAGAAACAAAGAATTTTTCGACGCTGACGATGCTGACCTCCTTCCTCATCCATCTCTTATATTGCAAAAACGATGTCAGCAAATATATACCTACACAAAAATATGCATAAAAACGACGTCTAACACTAAAAAATACGTATAAAAACGATGTCAGCACTAAGAAATAAACCAATTTTTAAGGACTCAAGCATACATATATACTTACATATATAATATCAAATTAAAAATGATGTCAGCACTAAAAAATACGCATAAAAACTATGTCAGCATTAAAAAATAACCCAATTTTTGAGGACTCAAGCATACATATATACATACATATATAATATCAAACTAAAAACGATATCAGCGCTAAAAAATATACATAAAAACAGTGTCAGCATTAAGAAACAAACCAGTTTTTAAGGACTCGAGCATTAACCAATGCTCTAGTAGTGCGTTTGGTCTAAGCCAAAAGGCCAACTTATCAAATAAGACCTTGTCTCATCCTTCACAAGTTCACTAACTACCCAACAGATCAATTCAATTCCACAAAATTTCTTCACAAGTTCACTAACTACATAAAAGATCAATTCAATTCCACAAAATTTAAAAGCAGTAGGAAATGGTTTTGCCTCATCATACACGCCGTTGTCAAATTTATAAGATACATAACTATACAGGAATGAATTGTAGCCCTTTTGTAGCCACACTAGAAATTTCAAAGAGGGCAAGAACTCTGGTGCTAAATCTATGTACAGATAAGTAACAGATACACTAAAAACACTACCATCCATATTGCATACGTTCTAGAAACTCAAGCTATAGCTTTGATTTTGAAGGATGGGAATTCAAATGTAAAAGCAAGATCATCAGTTTCCTAATGAGTCTCCAAGAGCCAATTTAATACACAATCGCCATTCATACAAAGCACTAGAAATTGAGGAAACATGTGAAATCGAAAAATTAGACTCTACGCTCAATCGAAAACTTCTAGGGCACAATCGAAAAAAAGATGCCTGAAAGGTGCTCGACGAAATGCCGCAACGAAAATAACCAAATCGACAACAAATTGAAGATGCTGAGAAGAAAGAGTGAGCACCTTAGTGACGGGCACCGGTTGGCAGATCTCTTCCTCAGGGATAAGAACTGGCCAAGCCTCACCGGCGTCGTGAAACGTCTGCAATGGAGATCCTTCCATAGGCTGTCAGCAATGGAGAAGCAGAGGCGGAAGAGGAGCATGGGAGGAGGAAGTGATCCGGATCCATCTCCTCGCCGACGGTTTTCTAGCGAAAATCTCGATCGCACACAGATTGGACCAGATCGGAGTTGAAGGAATGATGAACACGACGAATCAACGAGGATCACAGAGAATCAACGAAAATCAGAGCGATCGGAAATCACCATGGTGTCCACTCCCCTCCGTCGAACCTCATCGGCATCACCGATGACCTTGTAGTGGCTCCGGACCTCCGACGAACATCGATCCTAGCGCTCGGCCTCAGCGACATGGTGGAAGCGCGAAACCTGTAGCGCATCCCTCGTCTTCACCGCCTCGCCACAGATCTTCTCCTCCTCCGAGATCCGATCATCCGCCACCGCGTCTGCCATCCGCCACCTCTCGAGAGGGACGGAAATCTGGAAAGCAATGAGGAGGACCCCATGGGAGAGAAAGATCGAGAGGAGGAGCACCGGGAGAGAGATTTTAGATTTGGGGGTGGTTTTGATTTCAGATTAGGGTTAAAATAAAGGATGTATAGTTTTGTAATTTTTGCAAAAACTTGTATACTTGCCAAATTTGGCCGAAAATTTGTGCCTTTGACGCAAATTTTCTCTAAAAAAAATCCTTCTTCTATGTGTATATAATGCAAATTAATTCTTCTATGTGTATATAATGCAAATTAATTAATAATACGCCTATATTCTTAACTTAATAAAAAAAAATAGAGTAGGCAAATAATAATCATAACGTACTAGAAAATTATTAAAATTATTAGTAAATTATTAAAATAGTTAGAAAAATCGTTTTGTTAGTTTAAATTATTAGAAAAATTTACATAATACGGCAATAAATAATAAAATAACATCCGAAAAATATGATTAGTTTACTTAGATTAATTTAAAATCTCGTGCGTTGCGCACGGGTTATAGGCTAGTTATATACTGAATAGATGGGTCAAATTCTAATAAAAATGGATAATACAATATCAGTATAACGGAAAAATGAATAAATATTGTGTCATATTTATATACGTGTGATGTTATATGAATATGAAAAATATGAATATTAAGTTGTGCGAATAATAATAGTGTAAATATGGGTATGTATATTTTTTTATTTTTTGAAAAGCAAATAATTCGAAATCCCAGACAACAACAGAAATCTGGGAAAACGAGAGATCGAAAGAAATCAGCAGACATGCTAACCGTCATGAAACAACCAGAAATAAGCAATATACAAAACGAAAACCCGAATACAAAAGATCTCAGCTAAGAAGACCAGTAGAGAGACGGTCGAAGGACACCCAGTGAAAGCTGCGGATGCTGGGAACATATGGGAAAGTCGATGGACTGACAGGATGTCTCGACACCGGGGAAACAGAGGCAGAAACTCATAAGCGGAAAAGGCATCTCCGGTTCGATCTCCGGAATGGCCGCTCTTTATTTACCTATTCAAGGAAAAGGCATCTCCTAAAAAAGTGTGGATCGACGACCAATTGGTACGTATATGAATATGACATTATTTGTATTGACCTAATATAAAATGAATAGCATCATATATATTCATATCATATAATGTCATATACTCATATTCATATTAATATAACACAATATTAATTTGTTTGACCGTATTTTTTTTACTACCATTCTTGTATTGAATGGATAACATGTAGAACTTTGAAAATGAAAATTGTTGGTAGCATATTCTATATATTCTATGAGGTTAATTATTAAATATATTATTGAGTTGTATTGGCTCAGTTGGAGAAAATAATTAATATGCATATATACTAATCTATTATGACATTTTCTTTACGTACGAATGAAAAAATATATACAATGAATAACAAGTCTAAATTTGCAAACTCTTACAAAAGTATTATATATATATATATATATAGGGATTGACTCGGGTGAGGACCATTTCTTATAGTGAAAACCGAAAGGACTAATCCTATTGGCTGCTTTTTAACAGTGGACCCCTCCACTTTTCCACTAAAATCCAACCAAAAAACCAAAAATTACATAAAATAGCCATTAGTTTTAGAATTTCAATTTGTGTATTATTTTAAGTTATCTTTAATATTCCGCATTTATATTATATTAAGAGTGATCCTGCAATTTGGTATTAGAGCCAAGTTAATTAAAAAATTAATCTGTGTTTATCTATAAGACAATCTGGAGGTGTCTACTAATTGCCCCCAAAAGACTTATCCTCATGCTTTACATTTAGATATAAACGATAAGCATTTTGGAGCAATTTTAAATGCCATTTCAGATCAACTTATAGATTTAAAACTCGAAGTTAAAAAATTAGAACAATTATATATTGAGATTAGCAGTAAAATATTTAAGACTGTAAAAGAAACAGGTGAAGTACATCACTCAACAAATCTAAAAGCCATTAACGAAATTAGCCATCAGATAAGCCTAACATCAGGTGGTGAAATTAAGAAAGGAGATCCTTTTAAATACAGTTATCCATTTAAAAAATCCAAAAAGAAGTTTTCTACTAAATTAGATAATATAAAGAACAAGGAAACAGTAGAAGAAGACCAAGACGAAAATCTTAAAAATGAATCACCATCCACTTCGACAAACAAGGAGATTCAGCACTAAATTGGATGACCCAGAATGGAAGATAAAATTACAGAAACAAAAAGCCATTGAAACCAACTTTATGAACCAAGAGGTCATGAGCGAAGACGAGTCTGAAAAGAATTCAGATGAAGAAGCTGTGTATCAACAAATGGGATTAATTAACCTAAAAGATATGGAAAACATTCCCATATCTAAAGTCCAAAGAAGGTTAAATGAAATTTTAAGATAAAGAAGGCTAAAGGAGAATGAACCTGTAGAACAAAATGAAGCTAGAAAACATTACAGAAGGTATGAACATGGTTCAACTAGTAATTACAGACCTAGGTTAAAACCTAGAGAATTTCTGGAGAAGAAGGAAAGATTTGGAGTAAGCATTATGCCAAACCATAGACCAAATCAAAGAGAAATTAATCTAGAACCCATAAGTGAAACAGGTTATAAATTAAACCTAGATGGTATAAGGAATAGGCGGGAAATCATAGAGTTCTGGAAGAAAAGTATGATGAGTGTATTAAACATGAACGTAGGATGGAACTCTTCTCAATTCCTTAATTACATAGAACATAGTTTCTATGGATGTATTGCTGACTGGTATGGAGCTATTGGTGATGAACCAAAACAAGAGCTTAGAAATTTAGCAAGCCCAGTGACGATGTTCACCTTAATATGTGAATTAATAGAAGACGAATTCATTGGAGAAAAGAAAGATGAAGATAAGGAAGCTTTAAAATGGCAAAGAACCTTAAACAATCTTGAAATCTGTAACATGAAATATGTTGATAATTATATAACAGAATTCGAGAAGTATTACTATAAGATAGGGGAAAACAGCACTAATCTACAAATGTTCTTTGATAAACTTCCTGCCCCAATTAATGAACAAATAAGTGAAGAATATCGAGAGTTAATTAAAAATGGAGATAAAGATACTCTTGGTAACAGAATTTCCTATGTTAGGAAATGGGTTGAGAAAAAATGTCGAGACGTAAGAAGCACCCAAAGGATGAAAAAACAATTCTTAACTTGTTGGGAGACGCCAACAGAATGGGGATGTAATAATAGGGATTACCATGGAAAACGAAACTACAAGAGAAAAAGTTTCAATAAACAGAGAGGTGAAAAATATTATAAGAAGTATTATAAAAAACCATTCTCTAAAAACAGAAGGTTTTTCCAGAAAGCCTCGTTCTGTCCCGAGAAAAAGAAAAACTGCAAGTGTTGGGCATGCGGAGAATCAGGTCATTATGCTAATGAATGCAAAAACAAGAAGAACAATAGATTAGCGGAAGCCCTAGGTAGTTTGGATTACATCGAACTATCTGAAGATGAAGCAGTAGATCTAGCCCTAAGAAATAATAAAGGGATAGTAGAAATAATAGAGGAAAAACTTGAGGAAGAAATAGAATCTGAAAATGAGTCTATAGAAGGTGAAGAGATTAATGAAATGATGGAAGGAGAATCTCCTAGTGAATTCTCTGATGAATATGAAATGACCACCTTAGCTCAACTTCAGCAAGCTGAAACCTCTATTGATGAAGAACAAGTTGAAGAAATGACGAGATCAGGGGTTGATTTCCCGATCATCGCTAAAGAACAGTTTGTTAAAAAATCGTTATTCTCTAAATATGCTAAATATGTTTGCGAAGAAATGTCTGGAGATGTAACTGTCAAGAACAATGAAAATCAAGCAACTGAAGTAAATTTAATCAATTGGGCAAACATTCAGAAGCATAACAAAGATAAAAAATTTAAATATATTTTCATATGTGGCATCCAAGTAATAATAACTCCATTACAAGACTATGGAAAAGATGTGCAATGCATTAATTTTGTTTGTGACATTAGGCATAAAAAGTTTAGTGATCAATGTATCAGTGGTATAGTTTGTAATTTGAGTCAAGGAGCAGTTTCTTGGATCTGTAGGCCTAACTATTATGTTAGTCTAGAAGATCATTATGCATCTAAGTTCTTAGCTATAAAATTGTTAACAGAAGGTATTAGTATGGATAAGGGAACTTGTCCTTTACAATTAAAGTGGAAGGTAGTTTATAAACTTGAAAATACTACAAATCCTCCACAAAAATGTCATATAGTAGAAGCTGAGAAACACGAGGTGGTAGGTCCAAGCAAAGAAGTTGTACCTGTTAAGCTAAAACCTGATCAAATAAGACTTAAGACCATTTGGATAAACGCATTTGAAAATTCTACGGGTACTAGCAATAATAAGGTTTTAACCATAGATGAAGAAGGTAGAATCCATACGAATGCTAAACCACCAGTCAATCTCTCTAGATGTCCAAGCCTATCCAGAAACTCTAGTTTTAGGTTAAACCCTAATCTTAGTATTACTCCAAGGAATCAGGGAGCTACCACTAGTAGAAAAGACAAATCGTTTGTGGTAGATGAAGACATAGTGAGCATGATAGCAGCATTAAACAAAAGGTTAGAAAATAAGATTATAACAGAACCAAGCAGACGTAGTGTAGATCTAGGTTCTTTTAAGGAAACAGTGACAGCAATTCCTCCAATAGTCCACAAGGTTCGAGAAAATCAAGAAGGATCATCTAGTTCCGAACAAAAAGGAAAGATAATAGGTTATCAAACTAAAACCATTAGTGAACCTATCTATGAGAATGATCCAGGGGCTAAAGAATTAAAAGAATCTCTCACAGACCCTTTGTTTGAAGATGAAGTGAGTATGAGAATGGAAGTAATAGACCTTAGACATCTCTATGGAGATAATATGAGAGTAGAAGAAAGCTTTGAACATATCAGTAGAGAATCACTGAAGAAAAATTATAGGATTACCAACCCTAATAGCATTTATATCCCGATAAGTATTTGCTTAGAAGGGTTCAATAAATATGAGTTATGTGCCTTTGTAGATACTGGATGTTCAGTATGCTTTGGAAAGAAGGCATTATTTCCTGATTTTATTTGGCAAAAGTCTCGTAGACCAATTCAAGTTAGAATAGCTGATGATAGTATCATGGTCCATTCAGAATTAGCTTCTGATGTACCTATCATGATAGGAGGAGTCCAATGTGTAATTCCTACACTATGGGCTACAAATCAGCCATCACATGATATGTTAATTGGAAATAATTTCCAAAGACTCCATTTTCCAGTAACTCAACACTTAGATATGATGGTCTTCAACATTCATGGGGAAGACGCTTGGGTTAAAAAGATTAAACAAGCTTATACACACCAAGCAATAGAATTTACGCGCACTAAGCGTGGTGAGGAATATATTCTTCCTACACAAAGAGAATTTGCACTCTCTATATGTGAGGTAACATTAAAAGATAAAATCCTTAAACAACAAGAAAAAATGTGTAAGGAGTTATATTCTGAAAATCCTTTAAAATTTTGGGAAAAAGATAAATCATTTGCTACCATAGAGCTAATAGATCCAAAGGCTGTCATTAGAGTAAAACAAATGGTTTACACTTATAAGGATCAACAAGAATTTAAAGAGCAAATTGATGAACTCTTAAAGAAAGGTTTAATTCGAGAAAGCAAAAGTCCTCATTCTAGTCCTGCCTTTATGGTCAGGAATCATGCAGAAGAAAAAAGAGGAAAAGCTAGAATGGTTATCAATTATAAAAAGCTTAATGATAATACTGTTTTTGATGGATATTATATCCCTAATAAGACAGTTTTATTTAATAGAATACAGGGAGCCACTTGGTTCTCTAAAATGGATTGTAAAAGTGGTTATTGGCAGGTAAGAATGGATGAAAAGAGTATCCCACTTACTGCATTTAGTGCTCCACAAGGACACTATGAATGGGTAGTCATGCCCTTTGGTTTGAAAAATGCGCCACAAATATTTCAGAGAAGAATGGACAATGTCTTTAAAGAGTTTAAACATTGTTGTCTTGTTTACATTGATGATATCTTAATCTTCTCTAAAACTATAGAACAACATAAGCATGACTTGAAAGCTATAACTGAAAAATGTATTGACCATGGAATCATTTTAGGACAGAAAAAATGCATTTATGCTGAGCCTGAAATTGAGTTCCTAGGATTAAAGATTAAAGCAGGTCAAATTATTTTGCAAGAACATATTCTAGAAAAGGTAGAAAAATTTCCTGATGAAATCAAAGATAGAAAACAACTAGAAAGATTTCTAGGTTGTCTTACTTATGCATCTGATTTTATAAAGGATCTAGCCAAATTGAGAAAACCTCTTCAGATAAAATTAAAGAAAGATCAAGTTTGGAGTTGGACTCAATTAGATACTAAAATAGTCAAAGAACTTAAAAGAAGGTGTGAAAAACTTCCAATATTAACTTTACCTAATGAAGATGATGAGTTAGTTCTTGAAACAGATGCTAGTGATTATCATTGGGGAGCTGTTTTAAAAATAAAGAAAGATAACAAGCTTTGCAGGTATAGCAGTGGCAGCTTCAACAAATCTGAGTATAATTATACTGTCATGGAGAAGGAGATTCTTGCAATTTATCGTGGAATCCAGAAATTTATAATCTTCCTAGCCCCTAAACCTTTTACAGTCAGAACAGATTGTAAAGGAATATTGGGTTTCATAAATAACAATCTTGATAATATGAAAGCGCATGGGAGACTCCTGCGTTGGCAACTAGCCCTTAATCAATTCACTTTTACCATTGAACATGTGCAGGGATCTAAAAATTCTCTTGCTGACAGCTTAACAAGAGAGTTAGCTGATGGATCAGAGAAATCAAACGCGGTGGGAAAATCCGCAATGGGTGTTCCACCCATGGGACATTAATCTCTTAGGAGAAATAAGAGGATACCAAGGATGGGTTTCCCCTCCAAGTTTTCATATTTCTGTTGATTTTGGAAGATTTACTGAGAATAGATTCCGTCGTGGACTCCTACAAGCGAGACACAGAGCGGTTATACGAATGTTAACTCTAGAGATAATTATAAAAGTTCTCCAGCTACCTACTGAACTCCAGGAAGACATCTGTAGAAGATGGAAAATGAGAGATTTCGACAACTTCTACTGGATGGTAACCTTGAGAGATCACGATACTCCAGCAACGATCAGAGAATGGTGTAACCATTTCTGTGTAACCACTGGCGCAGGATTAGGAGGATTATCCTTACCCATCATGCCAAATGAAGATGCAGACTTTTTAAATTCGTGGAGATATGGAATGTGCAATGGAATCCACCACAATAACAGGAGACCATGGCCAAAGAAAGAAGAAGAAAGCATCTTGTACAAGTATTTCACTAAGTTTCAGAAGGAGGTCTTCCTCAGAGCAGCAACATTCAAAAAAATACAAGACATAAGTTGTTGCCGTGTTATCAGTGCCTGCATAGATGTTAGCCAGGGAAAAACCCGGCTACCACATTACCTAATCTTCCTACTAATGAGGGAATATTATTGGTACGTGAAAGATCCAGTAATGGAAGGAAGAATCGATGTAGTAAGGCATACTTGGGAGGCAAGAGCAAAGGGATTCTTCTACATCTACTACTACATCACCAAGTTCAGACAGACAGATTGTGGGATATTCAAAGTCGGAAATACAACATTCATCGTATCCCCACAACTCAATCCACTAATGTAGCAAGCCATAAACAGGACTGAATCCATCAATCTTTACTTAGCAGAGATAGAGGCCGGTCACTTTCTAGATAAAAGGGGACACGAGAGGATGATCGATTTACTGATTGCATGGGATCGAGAATACACTGAAGGATTAATGCTTGATCTCGATCTAGACAATGATCAAGATCTAGAGTTTGATAATACTCTAGATCTAGTTCAAGATTACAATGATGATGACCTGGAAGCCAACATGGGAGACGAAGGGGTCCAGAACCTGGACAACTGAGAGCCATCATCATCCACCAAGCACAATTATTGTACTTTCTGCTTTTACTGTTTTTGCTTTTATCACGTGAACCTGTAAAATAATTGTTGTACTGTGTGCTTTTCTGAGTGCGTAGGGGCCCATATGTCGGCCATTTGTAAAAGAGACGTTGGAAGAGGTATCCAATGCTCTCTACTTAGCTCTATAAATAGAGCCATTCTCCAACTTCTCAGGACACAATTTCGGAGAGAGAGAAACCATAGGAGAAGAAAGAAGAGAGTTTGTAAATCAGAAAGAGAAGTAGAAACGTTTTGAATTTGAGTAGATTGGTGTTTCCATCACTCTAAAGTTCAAAACCTTTCAATGGATCTTCTGATATGAGTGTTAAGTGTGTCTAAGTTTTAAGTTAAGAGTGCTTGTGTGTTGTAATATTTCCCAGATTCAATAAAGTTTGTTTTTAAGAAAGGGAAAGCTACTTAATTGAACACTATGTTTTGAATACTTTGTTTTCTTGATTCAAATCCCTTCACCCTCTCAAAACAAAACCAAAAGCTAGAGACTACGGACTGAGGTAGGAAACGAAACAGATCTGTGCTCAATCTGGACTAAGGGAGGCCTGGTTGAAGGTTAGCCACCTCTAGAAAGCCGGAAGCTAAGGAACGCCGGTGGTCCAGAGTAACTACGTTCAGGTATGGGTCAAAACTCTTTAGCTTGAAAGTTTTAGTTGCAGAGCGTGGTGGGCTTAAAACCACAGAAAACTTATTATTCATAATATAGTTAGTAGATTATGGTAGTTAGTACCACTAAAAGTCATTTATAAATCTTCGTTATTTTACTTTGATAAAATTATAAAAAGTTTGAACAAATTTGTAATTTCTATAAAGCTTGGGTAAAGTTACAAATCACTATCAGAATTGCCCCACCTGTGAGCCCCACAGTGTCAACCAATCAAAACGCTCCTCACGGTTTCTACCACAATATTGGTTTTCACCGGAGCGCGACCCTATATATATATATATATATATATATATATATATATATATATATATATATATATATATATATATATATATATATATATATATATATATATATATAGGTAAAGGTTCAAATGAAAATGGGGTTTAAGATGAAAATCCCTCTTAAAGTGAAAATAGTCTAATTTGGATGTAAATGGGCCTAATTTAAAGGTAAATGGGCCTAATTAAATGAGTAATGAATAAATGGGTCTAATTTTGGTGTAAATGGGCCTAATTTTATGAGTAAATGGGAAAATGGTTAAATGATCCTAATTATGGGGTAAATTTCACACGCCTCCCCCAAACTTTCCATTCATACGAATATTGGCCTTATTTCAATTATGAAAATTACAGATTTTAGCCCGTAATTTTTATTTGAAATAATATTGTTAGGTGCAACTATAATATTAAAAAAATAAAACAAGAATGTTACATCACAATTTTTGTCTTTATTTTAAAAAGGGAAAAAGATGAGATTACAAAATATAAAGTGAACAAATAATACAATAAATGTTACTATTAATAAATGTGCATTTTCATAATGTGTCATACCAAAAATTTTCTTTATGGACCGCTATTTTATGACAGTTTTGTACTTTAATGCAACATGTGCCATTAAAAGCCTATTAGTTCAAAAAATGGTATAGTGATGTGCCCATGCACAAAGGTTCGAGTTCAAAATCCCGCATAAGCTATTTATGGTTGCTTTTTTTGTGTTCCCGTTCATGAATTAGATTATAAAGTGCAATAATAAAATGATAATGTGCACAAATAAGATGATATAATGCATATATAACATTATATTGTGCAAATATAACTTTAAGTTGTGCAAATATAACACTAAGTTTTGCAAATGTAACATTATATTGTGCATATCTAATAATATAATGTTACGTTGTGCACATATAATATTATGTTGTGCGAATATAACATTATATTGTGCAAATATAACTTTAAGGTGTGCAAATATAACACTATGTTTTGCAAATGTAACATTATGTTGTGCATATCTAATAATATAATGCTACGTTGTGCACATATAATATTATGTTGTGC
This sequence comes from Persicaria maculosa, assembly GCA_963922045.1. NCBI lineage: Eukaryota > Viridiplantae > Streptophyta > Magnoliopsida > Caryophyllales > Polygonaceae > Persicaria > Persicaria maculosa. Next base: position 16,430,669 of record OY998253.1, read on the forward strand.
GAATATAACATTATATTGTGCAAAATATAACTTTAAGTTGTGCAAATATAACACTATGTTTTGCAAATGTAACATTATGTTGTGCATATCTAATAATACAATTGTGCAAAAGTAAGATAGGATTGTGCAAAAGTAGTATACAATTGTGCATAACTAAGATTATAATGTGCATGATTAACAATTTGCGATTGTTGCGCTCTTGTCTATTATGTAACCTATGTGGGATTTGAACCCACATCTTTGTGCAAACGCACATTGCTCTACCAATTGAGCTAATAGGCTAAATTATGATTTTCATGCTAAAATAGAAGAACCTAATCGACCTAAAGCATATCCAAGGTTCTAAATATCGCCTATTGGGGTCGTATCGGTTAGGACTAAAAAAGATATATCGGGGATATATCGGAGATATATCGGGATATATCGGATTTATCGGTTTCGCTAATTTTTACTTATAAATATTAAATTTAGGGGTCTACTTTTTAGAACATGGTAAAAATCCCGTTTAGAACATACCGAAAATACCATTGCAATTACAACAAATTACACCCCTACCAGGCCCCAATCTCTCTCTCCCATACCCAGCCCTCAGCCCCTCACGCTCAAACACTCCTACCGAAACTGGCGAAACAGATTGAACAACATTTCAATTGCAGTAAATGAGAATGAATGTCACAATCCAATTGCAAGGCAGTCGAAGAGAAACCCTCGCCCAGAATTTTTCGAAGAACGACGATGGGAAGAGAAAGCCCTTGCCGGCGATATGAAGAACGACGATGGGAGGAGAAAACCCTTGCCGGCGATATGAAGAACGACGATGGGGTCACCGGCGATATGAAGAACGACGATGGGAAGAACGACGATGGGAAGAGAAAACCCTTGTCGGCGGCATTCTTCGATTGTACGAAGAATCGAAAAGAAACCCTCGCCCAGATTTTTTTTTTTAAAAAATTAGGAAACGACGTCGTTTGGGGAAACCGATATCTCGGTCAAAGCCGATATTGACCGATTTATCGCCCGTTGACCCGATATTACCCGTTGACCGATATTTCCTAACCGACACCCCGATATCGTAGCGGGTTCTAAATATCCCCGATATATCGGCCGATATATCCGATATTTAGAACACTGAGCATATCGCAACAAAATTCTAAAATCCAATTAGCTCATGATTCACAACCAATTTGACAATGCTATGAACATGAAATTAGCTCCAAATCAACCCAACATCACAACCATATAATCAATTTCAATCAATTTGGATGTTGGCAAAAAAACCCCAAATTCTAAAATATATCGCAATAAAATTCTAAAATCCAATTAAATCATTATCCATAAACAATTTGACAATGCTATGAACATGAAATTAGCTCCAAATCAACCCAACAACACAACCATATCATCAATTTCAATCAATTTGGCTTTTGGAAAAAAGCCCCAAATTCTAAAGCATATCGCACTATAAAATTCTAAAATCCAATTAGCTAATGATCTATAAACAATTTGACAATGATATGAACATGAAATTAGCTCAAAATTAACCCAACAACACAACCATATCATCAATTTCAATCAATTTGGCTTTTGGCAAAAAGCCCCAAATTCCGCTCCTAAATCAAACCCTAGGTTTTCAATCTCAACCTAAATCATTCAAACAATCTAAATAATTGTAATAAACAAGTTTAGGGTTAGAAATCATACCAAATTCGAGTTGAAACAAGGAGCAAAATCGGGATTTCAAAGGTATTCCGAGCCAAAAATGTCAAACAACACTTATGGGGGAGATGGGCTCGGTGTGAGTTCGGCTGGGCTCGAACCATGTGGGTTCCGGTCTCGGGGGGTGCGGACGAGGGAGGGGGTTCGAGCAGGTGGTGGCTGGTGGCCGGAGGTGGCTCGTGGGCGGCGTGGGAGGCCGACAGCGAAGCTGCTGGTGGGCGCGTCGAACAGGGCCACGTCTGGGCTCGTCGGGGCAGCAGGTGGCTCGAACAGGGCCACGTCTGGGCTCGGGGGTGCGCACAGCGGTGGGCTCGAGGGCGGCTGGTCGCTGGTGGCCGGAGGTGGCTCGAGGTGGGTGTGGGTGCGGGAGTCCGAGAGCGCTGCTTGCCTCCTTCTACACGCGGGTATGTTTTTTTCACTTTAAAAGAAATTTTCATCTTAAGCCCCTTTTTCACTTTAACCTCACCCTATATATATATATATAGGCAAGACTTCTAAACGGAAAATACGATGCAACTGTGTAACGAATGAATATTGTGTAATATTAGTATGAATGTTGAGTTATGTTGATATGTAATATTCATTATGGTGTATCAATATGAATATAATATTATTCATTTAATATTATGTAAATATAAATAATATCATATTTATATACCCATATTTACATCATATTCATATTCACACAACGTAATATTCGATCATATATATGCTCATATTCATATAAGATAATATTCATATAAATATGACACAATATTCATTTGTTTCATCGTTGCACTGTAATTTCTGTTTCACTGAAACCTTACCTATATATATATATATATATATATATATATATATGGCTCATGTGAGAACACCCCTTAAGATAGAAACTAGGAACAGATCCTAACCGTACAATCAAAAGAAATCAATGGTCCAAATTAATCTTGATTTTTAGTTTTGTTTTTTTTGGAAAAAAGAATGGACCCGTTAACTTCAGTACTCACTTGCGCCGCTGCGCGTGAATGCCCCTCATTTGTTGATTCAACTGTACACTCACACCATAACTTTTTTTTTTATACGGTGTTGTTACCAAATTGTACACCTTGGATCCATGTACGGTATTTTTTATATTTGTTTCGTTCCTTTTTTACCTTTATACCTGAATGTTTGGTGAATAGTAATATTCGTGTGGACATGAATAATTATTCGTATATATATATATGAATGACTATCATTAATGTACAAATGAATAATCATATAATAAAACTATTTATGTACTACGTATTATCCAGTGAGATTATAACGATTATTCGATTAAATGTGATATATTATTCGGTTAAATTATTATATAAAATATTCGTAGATAAGAGCACCATTCTGGATGGGTTTATTTATTTTGGTGAGGTTAAAAGATTATTAAACACATTTTTACATTATTCGGTGATATTACAAAGAGTATTCGTATTTACTATGAAGAATTTGACGAGTTTATTTGTACATTATTCTTATGTAAGAGGAAAGGAATAATTTGATATGGTGAGATTAAAAAATTATTCAACATATATATATATATATATATATATATATATATATATATATATATATATATATATATATATATATATATATAGAGGTTGGGTCAGGTGTTTACACCCTTTATTGTGTTTTGTGTTAACAAATATAGGCCATTGATTGATTAGGAATGAATGAGTGAGATTAATTGAGACTTTCACTTTTTATTTAAATAAAAAAGAGTAGGTCCCACCACTTTAATAGCCAACTTGCTGTAGAGGAAGCGCGTGCGTTATTTTTTTAGGTAACGTTTTTAATTTTTGGGGATGATGAGGTTTTGCTTCCACTATGCGTTCGATGAAAATATTCGCTAGGATAATAGTAAATATTCGCTAGGATAATAGTAATTATTCGCTAAATTGATTGTTATTATTCGTCTATAAATATGAGTTATCAATAATAGCAAAAGGTTTGTCAATTTTTCAACTATTCGCCAGGCTGATAGTAATTATTCGCCAAGTTGACAGTAATTATTCGCTAGGTTAAAAGAATATATAAATGTAATTCTTGATTTCCACCTCTAATTAACCACATACATATGAATAATTCTTTACTATCACCGAATAATTCCTTATTATTACCGAATAGAAACTGTGAACTTGTCGAATAATTCCTTACTATCACCGAATAATTCCTTATTATTACCGAATAGAAACTATGAACTTGTCGAATAGTGACTTTGAACATGAGATTAATAGAACAATCATATGAATTCCACCGAATAATTGCTTATTATCACCGAATATCACTATGAAGTTGTCGAATACAAAGACAAAAATGTTGATTCAACAAAAAAAACCCTGAAATTCAAAGACAAAAACACAAGACAGAGCCATGGAGCTCTTTGCAAATCCATAGGACGAGCCCTCCTCTGGTGAATATCAGCAATTGCCCTTAACATAGTTTCTTAATTCTCTGTCGGTAGATGAAAAACACAAGACTGCAAAATTTTAAAACTCCTCGATGAATTCTCTGTAATAAAAAGGGGAAAAAGGGAGAGATGAAAAATTAAATTTCACACAGCAAACATGAAAAGGGGAAAAACCAATATGAATTCTCTGCAATTTCCGTTAACATAGTTTCCTATGTCATAGTATAGAATTTCACACAACAAACATGAAAAATTAAATTTACTTCAGAGAGATGCAAGATGAAATGGTATCCAAATCGAAACTAGGAAGTGAAAGGTGATCGAACGAGAGAAAGATCGAGTAACAGGTGAACTTACCGAGGGCGAATTCGGCGAGAGATTAGATGAGAACATGACCAAAATACGGTTGGGTGATTTCGAACATCGATGATGTCGCCATCACCGTCGGTTACAATTCACCCAATTGCAGCGGAGCCGAAGAAGGAGTCATTGCAGGGCGGGTGGTGGTGGCTGGCTCCTTGGAGTCAGAGGAGTCGGAATCGTCGGTGGTGCCGTAGGGAGCAGACGACATCGAGCGGAGGGAGGGAGGCGAGGCAAGACGAGGTGCGAGTGTCGATTAGGGTAGACGAAAGAGAGGGAGCAGGCCTGGCCTTTTAATTCACGCGCTAATAGGGTGGGTGGGTTTTTTTATTTTGCATTTAAATTATAATTAAATTAATATTTAGAATAATCCGGGCCATCCATCTTTTCTCAATCAAGGGTCCAAATTTATTAACACAAAACACAATAAGACTTGTTAACATTTGATCCGGTACATCAATACATGTTCCTATGCTCATTCCAATCTTGTCCAACTTTGCTAACTCCCTCTTCTCTTCCAGTAATATCGGCCATTTACCCCGACTGAGAGGTCCACTATAGATCAGAAATTGTTGAAGAAAGAACAAGATGTTTCTTTTGTCTCAATTTCATTTATGAATTTTATTTTCATTTCAGGATCAGTCGTGGTCTTACAAATTCTACCGATACACATGCAAATCACCTCATTTCTATATTTTTTTGTTTGGTTGATTTTGTTTGGGTTCTTTTTTTTTTTACATTTATTCACAAGATAATTGTGATAATTGTGGTGAAATTAGGTTATCCGGTCAAATTAAAAAGATTATTCGTATGTAAAGAGATGATAAATTGATTAAATTTGAGAGATTATTCGGTTAAATTAGAGAGATTATTCGTATATAAGAGGATGATTGTTTACAGATTTATTAGTTATGGGGAGGTTAAAATAATAATAAAAAAATTGTACATTATTCGATGAATCGAAAATCATTATTCGTATATAAAAGCTCAAGTTTATTAAATAGTTTTTAAAAAATAACCCGGTAAAAAGGACAAAGTATTTATAAGAGTCGAGAATCATTATTCGGCAAATCGAGAATAATTATTTATAGATATAGAATTTTTATTGTTATAGTCTACCTATTATCTTGGATAAAGCAATAAAAAAAATAAAGAAATTAAAGAAACGGTTCTGCTAATTGCACGGGCTTCTTCTCGCCAGACGCATGGTGCCGGTGCCGGCTTCTCAAACCGGCAGAGCCTGATGCCGATCCCGGACTCCGAAACCGCCAGACTTGGTTCGAGGGAATCTGCAGCTTCGTCAAATCAATCACATCGACTGAAAAGCTGCACCAGACTGCAGGCCGGTGCCGGACTCCGGGTCCGGTTCGGTCACATCAGTCCCATCGTCTGAAAAACTGCAGATTCCCTGCCGGTTGCGTCATGTCTGCAGGGTGGTGTCGGTGTCGGGTTCCGAGTCCGGCATAGGGGGTGCCGATGTAGTATAAAAGGGGGGATCCCCTCCCTCACTTGGTGCACCACACATTCCACTCCAAGCTCCCACCTCTTAGTCTCTTACCTCGGCGGTTTTAGCTAGAGAGCTCCACAAGCCCGGAATTCCGTCTTAGGAGAAATGCCGAAGTTCCCGAACCTGATAGATCGGTTTATTTGAGGTTCGAGATCTTCTTCACCAGTGACTCCACCTCCCGATGAGCGTGCGGTTTCACAACCCGCGCCGAACGATCCTAGAGCGCAAGCGGCGGCGGAGGTAAGTATTGATTGTATGTTTAGTTTATGTTATTATTAGGTATGGAATATTGATAAAATTAGATGTGGAATTAGTTATGGAATTAGTAATGCATGAAAATGAGATATAGATTTAGTTTATGAAAATGAGATATATAATTTTTATTTCATGAAAAATAGATATGGAATTAGTAATGCATGAAATTAGATATAGATATAACTATGCATGAAAAAGAGATATATAATTTTTATTTCATGAAAAATAGCTAGGGAATTAGTAATGCATGAAATTAGATATAGATAGAATAATGCATGAAAATGAGATATAGAATTTTTATTTCATGAAAAATAGATAGGGAATTTGTAATTAAATTATGAAAGTACATAATTCCGACTTATGTGGAATGTATGAAAAATAAATATTTGCAAGGAATTTATGTTAACATGTCACTAAATATGATTTATGGGCAAATATGAAAATAGATAATGTAGATTTATGGAATTTAAATGGAAATAGACGCAGATGGAATATAGATATGGAATTGATGTGTACCTAATGGATATGGTATTTTATAATGCAGATGATGAGGAGGGCCGTTACCCAGCGGGAACGGGTTAGGCCAACGGCCTCTCTGAGGAGAGGTGATAGGCCGATAGAGCCGGCGAGAGCCAGCACATCGGCGGTTAGACAACCATCAATAGAACGACCGATCCAGGAGCCCGCAAGGGCAAGCACGTCGTTTCTTGGGCGGGACGACGAGGATTTCTTGGGTGATTACACCGTCGACGAGGTCGACACTTCACAATTGCCGGAGACCCCTTACATCCCAGACATCCCCCTGTCCCCCATGTATACGTCCCCCGAGGACGTCGACACCGGTTTCATGCATCATTCCAATGCGTGGGAACCACAAATCAACCAGACCCCCCCCCCCATTTCGTCGACGGTGGGTGGATCTGGACGGTGGCCGAACTGGGCGGGCATGACTGAGCAGCCCATCCGCGACGAGGGGGCATCCTCCTCAAACCCAGCTGCTGGTACAGCGGCACGCGCGTCTAACCCCTTCGGGGTCGCTGACACGCTTGGGGGAATTTCCAGTACAGATCCCGATCATAACCCCAACTGCCGTGCGGGGATGAATGACGAGTTGAACAGTCGGGCTGTGGACGACGGCCGCCCGAAGTTTGTGGAGCCACTTCGACACTATAGGACTCACAGGTGTCAGTACCTGTGGTTAAGTGAGGTATGTGTTACTGTAAGAACGATTTGGTTACAATTAAGGTTATATTATGTGCAACTATGGTATCTGGTCGTATCCGTCCAGCTCATACTCTTATTATTTGTCTTGCAGGAGGTGGAGATGATAGTGAAGAGCATAAGGCGTGCAGACCGGCGGCAGTCAGTGCGCAACTGGCCTCGTTTACCGGGGCAGTGGCAGTGGTGGTATGTTGCGAGACACAGCGGGTTACATGTGTTGGATGACATCAGGATGGACACAGTGGATCACTGTCTCATCCAAGCATTTATGTACCGTTGGCATCCAGAGACCAACAGCTTTCATCTCCCATGGGGGGAGATGACAATTACCTTGCACGATGTGCACAAGTTGTTTGGTCTTGCCATCGACGGACGCGCCATGGTCCCTAACAGCACAAACCAGCTACGGCAGGCGTGGTTGACGGAAAAATTTGGATTTGGTCTCCATGACTTTGTACGAAGTGGGAATGCATTTTACCATGGAAGCCTAGATTTCCACATGGCGCAACTAATTAACAACCTGCAGATACAACCAGGTGTCATCGCAAGCGGATATATGTTGAAGGTTCTTGACTGCTTGGTTCTAAACGACCGGACCACGACAACCATACCCGTAATTGCTTTGGATTTCGTGAATGATCACCGAGTCACATCTGAGTATGCATGGGGTGCGGGAGTCCTGGCTTATCTGTATAGGCAGCTGGGGATCTCGTCCAGACAGGGGATGGCGAACTTGGGGGGCTGTACTGCTCTTCTTCAGGTATGTGTCGAACCCCATACATATGTTGTGTGTTATTATTGAATATAACTCAATGTCTCACTTACGTCGGGATTTTTCAGTACTGGATATTCGCTCACTTCCCAATGTTTGCGCCCGGCGTCTGTGAGGACTTCGCGGACCATGGAGAAGCACGATGGGCAAAGCGGTACGCGAGCCGACCTACGCCACCAATCACCCCCGAAAGGACTCTGAAGTTCATTGTACAATTAGAAACGATGCGGGCAGAGGACGTCAAATTCATGCCCTACGGTCCCCTTGACTTTGATGGGTTTTACAGAGTTTCGCGGTACAGAGGCTTAATCCAATTCTCCTCTGTTATGGAAGCCTACATGCCGGACAGAGTAATGCGACAGTTCGGTTATGTTCAGACAATCCCCATGCTGCGAATCCTCCCCATGCAAGAAGAGAGACCACCACAAGTCAAGGGCCTGAAGCTGACATGGCACTTAGTGGACGACCGTTGGGATGACCATTTGATTGTTCCAAATGTATACATATCCTTCAACCAACATAGGGCTGCGCTGGAACCGCACGCTGTTTCTGCTGAGTACATGGGGTGGTTTGGTGAGCACGGCCATCCTTTTCTTTTCAAAAGCTCAAGCCACCAGGTTCCAGCAAACATAGCTCCGCCAGTTTCCGTTTACGATCACCGGGTACGTGTGAATAATACCAATGTCCTTTCGTTATTGGTGTGTTGTTTAATAAAATGTTAGTTTTCACCATCATATTGTTTGAAATGCAGCGGATGGGTATGTTGCTGAGTCGTCTGGATGCTGTGCTCGCTCGGGGCGACGCGTGGGTTTCCACAGATGAGCTTCGGGAGTATGTCGAGGAAGCGTGGGGGGGAGATGTGCCATTGGCGCCAACTCAAGTTCGGGCATCGCAGTTTTTCCATTTTATGCCAAACGCCTGATGAATGGCATGGAACTGTTAGCTGGTTTTAGCGTAGTTGTTGTCTTTGTGTTGAATTTGTTGGTAGTTGTATTTGCGAATCATGTACTGTGAGGATGGTATTGATTGATGAAATTTGAAAACACATTGTGGGTATTCAACATTGCTACACCTATGATATTCAATGAGATTACAAAATCCGTAGCTGGATAATTTAAAATACAATAAGTGCGATCCCAGAAAATAATAGCATCACAGCTACTGAGTTGCCCTTTCAACTAGACGGTAGTTCAAGTACTGTTGAACGCGGTCATTGAATGGGGTATCCCATCCATTCACACTTGGGTGGTGGAAGTGAGACCATTCAGGTGCAGTAGGTGGAAGTGGTGACCCTTGCTTCAGCCACACGAGGGTCCAATGGACTCTTGCTAGCCAGGCAACTGTAATCACCTCAGTTGGTGGAGTTTGGTTCGACCCATTCGCGACAATAGGAAAGCAGGTGTGAGGATTGTCGACACTTAGGACAACAACGACCTTATTGTACAAGGTTGCTACAGCAAGGGGGACCATAGGTGCCTCCATCCAGTTTTGATGACGATGTAAACAAGGAGCTGGGTCTTGCAGATCAACATTCTCGATGAGATCGTCAATGGAGTGTAATAGGCTTGCTGGTTGATACAGCCACCGATTCCCTCGAAGCTCTTGCGCGACCTCTCTTCTGACTCGCATGTACTGGTCTTCTCCATACCCCAGCACAGCCGCTAAGGCCCGATAACCGCAATGACCATCAGGTGAAACCTGGCTACTTCTATCAACAAAGGTGAGCATGAAGTTATGGATGTGAGTTGTCAACAATACCGAAGGATCAACCTCCCGATCTGTCTGCCGACCTCTACCCCTTGATCGACCTCTACCACGCGCCCGAGAGGCAGCCTCTCGTCTCCCGTGTTCAAAACCAGATGGGTCACGCTGCAATGATCGTCTCCCCGTGGGACGACCCTTTCGGTGGATCCCCGTTGGCTCTCTCATGGTAGACAACCCAGGGTTGTTCATGTTGAAGTATGCCTCGCCCATCAAATCCTCCTGATCAGGCGTGAGGTTGTTGCCATCAATATCCCTCCGAAGGCTGACATATTCCTGACTGTTAGGAGTTGCGCCATCGTTGCCGCCACTTGATTCTTCGGAAGGAATTATAAGATCCCACATTACTTGCTTCCAGAAGGGATGAATTTGCGAGGGCCTAATAGGTTGCCTGTTTGCGATCGCCTCTAAGAACTCATGTACACATGGTACCCCGTAAGCGTCCCTCCAATAGCGATCCCTACAGACACCGTCATGACTAGCCGGGAGTTCCTTCGCCATGTTGTAGTTGGCCAGCAGAAGATCGAAGCACTCATCAGTCACCAACATCAATAGCGGGGCGAATATTGGTTCACTCATGACACACCGTTTGATTGTCAGCCGTGACTTCTCAAGGAACCCTCTGAGTTGATCTACCTGTTCGTTGACCAAGTTGTCAATGCAATCTGTTACGTCAACGAACCCACCAACAGCCGTCCCTAGCATGGACTTTAATTTTGCATGTGCTGACTCGGCACTGTATCATAAAAAATATATTACCTCGGTTATGTAGTATTCTTAAGTATTATAATAATTACGAATTTATACGATTCAATGTTACTTACTTATTCGTAGTTCGCACCCCGAGATGTAGGAACTTATCAACCCATGCACGAAATATCGCCTCCTTGAATTCTGTGAGCCATGTGTCTTCAAGGTACTTCATAAGACCCCATCGTGCCTCCCATTTCGCCTTCATCACTTGTAGACGACCTTCATAACTTTCTTCTGTCTTTGACTCAAATAAGGCCTTGCATTCATTGTAGAAGGCGTTTCGCTTCTCGGTAGATTTCGTGATCCTACCCTTCATTTCAATGTTGCACATAATATGATAAGTGCACAACATATGCTTTACCGTGGGTAACTCCTCCCGAAGAGCCTTGATAAGACCCAACTCTCTGTCTGTATAAATTACTTCTGGGAGTCGTTGACCGCACATATGGCGTAGTCGCCGTAGTGCCCAACTATAGTGTTCTGCGCCCTCGCCTGCCATGAATACGAACGCAATTGCAAATGTGTTCTTCGTGCTAGTAATCCCAACGATCTCCAGCAACGGCATTTCGTACCTATCACATTTTAATGAATTAGTCAAACAAATTGCTACAACGTATGACATATATAAAAGTAGTCGACAGTAATGTGATTCCTCTTACTCGTTCGTCTTGTAGGTCGAGTCCATCACGATAACATACGGAAACAACATCAGAAGATGTCGGGAGTTCGGATGGGACAAAAACACATCAGTAATCTCGTCTACTCCTGCTTTAGAGGAATTCCGTGTGGCGATAAAGTATCCCTTTTGTTTGAGTTTGTGAAGCGCTTGAGGCAGGTCCCTCCGTCCTTCTGCAGCGGTTCTCCGCAACTGGGCTCGTGCATTGTAGACTTGACGAATGTCAGTCACGCAGTCATGATCATCATACTTCATCCCGCGCAGCATAACCCCTGGTTTTATCCCAATCACTGTATCACGTCGAACCTGCCGATGTTGATCTGGAGTTAATCTACCGGCATAGGGATGTCCTAACATCACATCGTTTAGCTTGTGGTTATGCACACCGCATATAACCTTCATGGTCCAATTGTCAGCATCATTTTGACGACCCTCTAGCTCAAACATGCATCCGATCTTTGTCGTTTTCCCGCGCCTACTCACTGCAGGCGGAAAATCCTTGTCGACATCTGGAATATCTCTACCCCCTCCGTACTTATCACACACTAGACGAAAGGTACCCAAACCACTCATTTGGTTCTTCCATGACCGAGTGATCACAAGTACCATGTTCTTAATCTTCCCTACGTATCTAGCCCATGCCTTCATGATTATTTGATCAGCCCAATAACCATCGAGCTATATTCTGTACCCACAGTTAGAGGTTGGTTTTGTTCCTGCATAATGTCACTTCTGTACTAAGAACTTTTTCGCAAAAAAAAATCTAAAATGCTATATTATATGATGGTTTCATTTTACAAAACTATATTATTTATAATGTTTCGATTCAACTACATATCCATTCAATTATATAATGTTTCGATTCAAACTACATATCCATTCGAACTACATATCCTCTATTTAAACATTCCGCTATAATATGATTCTACTCAAATATAATTATATAAAGGTTCCGCTATATATAAACGATCCGCTGTAACAATATTAACTTACCCCGAGATTCTTCACGAGCTCCTCCGGATCGCTGTAGGCAAAAATGTCGAACGGTAATCCGCCTCCGCCATCTTCTTCCGGTAACGACATTTTCTCCGATGTTAGAATATGTATTTCGAATCGAAAATATTGTAGTTGAACCACCGGGGCATCGCTTCTTTATATAGGCTATCGAACCTACCTCGGGCATTGGATGCCGGTTTGGGAGTCCGGCAAGGGCATATATGATGCCGGTTTGGGAGTCCGAGAAGGGCAAGCTTGGCTGCCGGTTTGGGAGTCCGAGAAGGACACCGTGCGTATGGCGAGAAACCGCCGTGCAAATAACAAAAAGGTAAAGAAAGGTGGAAAGAAAATGGGCACCCATTAGACATTAGTCCATTACCGTATGGCATGTACAGATGTACAGTGTACTGGTAATGTGGTACTGGCGAAGACTCACGCGCCTATCAATCATTGCCGTTTGAGAGGGTGGGGCTGGGGCAGTTTTTTTAATTTAAAATCAGAAATTGAAAATGCATCTCATCCATTCATTCTCTCATCTGATGGTCTAGAATTGTTCCTACGTTTTCACCCTAAGGGGTGTTCTCATCTGATCTATACTCTCTCTCTATATATACGTGTATATGTATATATATAGAGGATGGTTCCGGTGTAAACACCTCTTAGGATGAAATTTGTAAACAAATCTAGGCCCTACAATTCAATGAAATCAAAGGCTTGCATTAATCATGATTTTTATTTTTAAAAAAAATAAAACGGGTGGACCCCACCCCAATTGACACCCTCACGCGCATGCAGGCTTCCACTCTCACTTTGATTTTTGTAACCGTCGATCACCGCTTAATTAGTGGATTTCCTTTTTGCATTTTTTTTAAAAAACTTTAATATTCATGGCCAACATAATTTGAAGATACTTTTTATTTTTATTTTTTACCTTTCATTTCAAGATAATTTGAAACTATATTATTTGGTTAAATTAGAAAGATTATTCATATTTAATGGTATAATTATTCGTCCAAATTCTGAAATTATTCAATGATTTTGAGAAATTATTGGTCAATATTGGGGAAATTTGGAGTAACAATATACCATATTTATGGTTGAGTAACGTGTGATTTAATGAGAAAGCATGAGTTATTCATCCAACATCTGCAATTATTCATCCATTTATGAGAAATTATTTGTAGCAATTAACGAAATTTTGAGTATCAATATTCGTATTAGAGTTGAGTAATGTGTGATTTAATGGAAAAACATGAGTTATTCATCCAAATTATGCAAGTATTCATTGATTTATGAGGAATTATTCATAGAAATTAACGAAATTTTGAGTGACACTATTCGTATTTATGAGAGTTATTCATCCAACATCTACAAATTATTCATCCATTTATGAAAAATTATTCGTAGCAATTAACGAAATTTTGAGTACTAATATATTCGTATTAGGGTTGAGTAATGTGTGATTTAATGGAAAAACATGAGTTATTCATCCAAATTCTGCAAGTATTCATCGATTTATGAGAAATTATTCGTAGAAATTAACGAAATTTTGAGTGACACTATTCATATTTATGGTTGAATAATGTATAATTTAACTAGAAAGTATGGGTATTCATCCAAATTCTACAATTATTCATCACCATATTAAAAAAATCAAGTTATAAAAAAAATCAAATGCCAAATATATATACTGTGCACCCAAATTAGCTAAGCTAAAATTAACCGCATTTGGAATTCCCGAATTCGACAATCGGCAGATTCGGCACACATCAAATTTGCTTTCGGCGTATCACACGCACTCCATTTCGAGATTGAGGCGTAAGTGCTAATGGTCCCACGTTTTTTTAATAAAAAAATTAAAAAATGGGGATTAAATCCCACCCTCCATTTCACACCATCTTAAGGTCCAGATTTGTTCACAATTTGTATTTTAAGGAGTGTTTACAAAAGAATCTTCCTCTCTCTCTCTCTCTCCCTCTCCCTCTCTCTCTCTCTCTCTCTCTCTCTCTCTCTCTCTATATATATATATATATATATATATATATATATATATATATATATATATATATATATATATATATATATATATATATATATCTCGAAAGGGTTTGAAAAAAATCTAAGAGAGTACTCTGAACAAAATTATCTGGTAATCATTTACTTACTTTGAGTAAACCCATATGATAGGGTGGAAACTAAATCCAAAAAGGGTTTAACTAAAATTCTGAAAGGGCCTCAATAAAATCCCGAAAAAGCTTCTTGGTGCGTCTTACTAGGGTGGTTCTCGATTATGAATTTTGTTGTTCTTGAAGGTCCTTTTCCGAGTTGGGGCTATGACATTCGGTGTTGGGTCTGGCTAGAGTCGATGTGGTGTGTATCAATGCGACTCCGTGATCCGGAAGTTTCTTTGGAGGATCGTCTTCACGGCCCACATGGGCTCTTGATGTACCGTTGGCTAACGGTGTCACTGCTTTGTAGTGTTTGACGTTGGTTCTTAATTAGTCTACATTGTCCCCAGCATTTCGAGTTATGTTCGCTTGTTCGAATGGATCTATATGATTACCAATGTTAGTATTTGAACCCTTTTTCTTTTTTTATTACGTTGTATGCTTTGACGGTTCGTCATCTGCTAACTTTGTCCGTCTCTCGAGTTGTCAGGTCTGTTTGACCCTCGAATTGTTTCCTAATAAAATAAAAGTAGTGGAGGATGTGTAGATGGCAATTTTTTTTTTTAAAAAAATTGTTATATATTCACATGGTCAAAATATCGCCAAGTATATAATCATGGTATCTGTTTTTGAAGTGAGTAAAAATTTATGTTTGAAAATAGTCCGTTGATACCGACTTGTAGAGTAAGTAGATATTTTGCCAGCTTGGGAAGTAGATATTTTGCTGGCTTGGGAAGCTCATATATATTGACATGTTGTTTTTTAGGATAAGTCAATATCGTAATTGTACATTTAACTATTTTGATTGTCTGTTTAATAGTCTTTTTTTTAACTCTATGTTAATTAAAAAGATATCCCAATGAAATTTGTTATGTCATTATTTTAGATATTTTTGTTTTTACTTTTCATGTTACTATTCATGTAATGAGTTATCACTTGTCCCCATTCTTCATACAAACTGTGTTGCCTTTTCGCGTTTTGTTTCATATGGGGTTTCCAATGAATCAATCACTTCTTCATCCACTTGAAATTAGACTACAAAATGAGACCACTTCACATATATGCCATTATACTTATAATGTAATACATCACGACTATTAGTTTCATTTCCTTTATTAATAGTATCATTCGACTCGAACTTGAATCACATAATTAATCCAAAAATAATAATAATAATACCTAAAAAATTAGGTGAAAAATGATAATGAGTGATCATGTGATGGATCGAATTAGAGATGGTTAGAAAATGATTATTTTCACCGGTCCATACCCAACGTACTCATCAGCTAACTCATCACTCACCATCCAATTATAATATCATATTTTTTTTTTTGAGAAATAAATTATTTTCTTTCATAACCCTATCTGCTCATCTTTTAATTCCGACTAATATAAAAGATAAAATATTGTCTTAAATAACATTACTTTACAACACACGTACATGGACTCGAAGAGAAATGTATTGACTCAAATAACTATTAGAATGAGATGAATAAGGAGTAAGGATTGGAAAACATCATTAGGGTTTAGGGTTATGAAAGAAAATAATTTATTTGGAACAAGTGGATGAAAAATAAATGAATAATATATTGACTCAAAGAACTGCTGCAGGGATGACAAATGGATGAAAAATCACTCATATTTCACGTACCCATCTCATCTACTTAATAATACATGGAACAAGTGATGTAATAAGGTACAGAACCATAAATTAAAAATTCGATAGACTAGGTAGGATAAGTTTTTCTCATACACAAATTTTTATTGACAAAATCCTTAATTCAACAAATAAATGAATAATTTTTATTAAAATTTTACCTTTTTTTTTTGTAAAAATAGGACGGGTTTAAGTGAACCTCAACCCATCCCACGATTAGTACCTAGGGGTAATGATTCATTATGGTTGATCGAGTGAAATGAGAGTTCATCCCTTAATCTCTTATCCCCTGTCCTTTACTTTTTCCCTTTTCCAACCAAACTGGCCCTAGGCCCTAAGTGTTTTTTATTATACATGTGTTTTGTGTTCCTTCATTTGGTGTGTTGTGCTTTGGCATGAAGTGGACGTGTACGTAGACGTATTGATTAATATAGTTGAAGGCCCCGCCAAAATTCGAAGAGTTGGAGAAGATCGATCTTGTCTTGTTGGTAAGGTTTAATTCACTCCTTTCAAACAACGAACTATAAGGTTACTTTTTTTGGGTAAATTGCACATTAAACCACCTCTTAAATACATCATATTGTTCAAAATCATCCCTTAGATGGGAAATTGCGGCAAACCACCGATATGTAGTCCGTTAGCAAAATGTCACCGACTCTTTACATTCTGTTTGCTTGTCGTTAAAAATGTTCGAAATTACCATTATCCCTTCTAACGTTTACTGTATTTTCATTTAACATCCCACCATCCCACTATTCATCATATTCTTCTTGTGAAACAAGGAATTTTTTAACACAGATTACGGAGTAATGCTCCTTGTTGCCTTCGACCTCCCATGTTTTCATCGTCCTCCATACCCCTTCCATCTAATTTGTAACACTAATCACCTATCTAATGCAAACTAAATTAGAACTCCGTAACATGAAATTGGGGATGTCAATCGGCCATAAACCCCTCAAAAAAAAGAAGATGAAATTAAGGTATGCCCTTTCAAAACTTCCCGATGCCATTCATTAACCGGTTAATATCCACACAAAATTGAAACAACTGCAACCTAATTTTCGAATTTAGGGTTGATGAAGACCAAGAATCCTAATCCTCAAATCTGAAAACAGTCCACCCGAATTTGAACGCTAGAGCATCATTAATATGAAATTAATCAAACCTAGTAAAAATTAATGCCCAAATCATTCAAAAGTCGAAATTCACAAAAAAATTGATGCCTTGATTGATGCACAATAGACTAGTGTAGAGGTGGGCGAGCAAGGAACGACAGTGGCCAGTGGCGGATTCTGAACTTGTTGATTGAGAGGGCGAAAAATTATGATAAAAAAATATTGTATATAAATTAAACCCTAATTTTTCTTTTTCGAAAAATCATCAATATTATGGATGTGTAACAAGAATAAAAACATAAATCTTGCATGATTTATTTCATGATTTTCAAATATTTCAATATAACCTCTTAATTTGAAGTTCTCGGATATAATTATATTATTAAGATATGGAATTAATAAATGATAATTACAATAAAAATATATCGGTTTGGTAAATAATGTATGAAATATTGTAATTCAGTGCTGAAATTTGAAACGCTTATAACTTTTTGCTCAGATATCGGATTTGAGCTTATAATATATCAAATCGAAGCTATCGACGAGAGGAACATGTATGTTAAATTTCATTTTCGATTGGGGGGCGACTGCCACCACTGGCCCTAAAGAGAATCCGCCTCTGACAATGGCACTAATGGGGGTGGAGAACGACTGCGACGAAGAGGATATCGCTAACAAACACACACCGATACTTACCTTCTTCTCATACTCCCATTGTTCAAGCTTTGACTTTCATATATGTATTTCTTTTAGTGGAAAAATCGACAGAGGCAATGGAAACTGGGAAAATAACTTTTATTTCGCCATCGGCACGGTGACGGTGCCGGACTCCCAAACCGGCAAAAACTGATGCCGCACCCGGACTCCCTGATCGGAAAAAGGTGGAGGAAATCTGCAGCTTTGCAAGCACGCGCTGTCACCTCACCTGACGAGGTGTCACATCTTGCCGGGAGCCTGACACCGATGCCGATCTCTGGATCCGACACGATCCCATTAATCAAATCGACTGAAAAGCTGCAAGGAATCTGCAGCTTTACGTCATGGTGTGCAGTGCCGCTGTCGAGCTCCCGGTCCGGCATGGATGCTGGCGAGTTATTATAAAAGGACGGAGCCCCGCCCTCATTTTGTGCACCACACAAACACACAACTCTCCTTCCTCTTACATCGCAGATCCTCTTCACCAGCTCGGAATTCCTTCTAAGGAGAAATGCCGAAGTTCGGGAGCTTGTTAGACCGGTTTAGGCGAAGTCCGCGATCCTCTTCACCAGCAACCCCACCTCCCAATGAGCATGAGCCAATACAACCCCCGCCGAATGATCCTAGAGCGCAAGCCGCCGCCAAGGTAAGTAGAGATTTTATGTTATTATTGGTCGACATTTAAATAAAAATTAGATATAGATATAGAATTAGATATAAATATGGAGTTAATAATGCATGAAAATTAGATATAGATATAATTATGCATGAAAATTAGATATGGAATTCTTAATGCATGAAAATTACATATAGAATATTTATTGAATGAAAATGTAGATAGGGAATTTGTAATGCAATTATGAAAGTAGATAATGTAGATTTATGTGGAATGTAGAAAAAATTAATATTTACAAGGAATTTATGTTAACATAATGTAGTGGATAAATATGATTTATGGGCAAATATGAAATTAGATAATGTAGATTTATGTGCACTTATGAAATTAGATAATGTAGATTTATGAAATTTAGTTATGGAATTTATGTTAACATAATGGATATGGAATTTTATATTGTAGATGATGAGGCGGGCCGTATCCTAGTGGGAACGGGTAAGGCCAATGGCCTCTTTGAGGAGAGGGGATAGGACTATAGAGCCTGCTAGAGCCAGCACATCCGCAATAAGACAACCACCAATAGAGCCACCTCTACAGGAGCCCGCTAGGGCAAGCACGTCGTTTCTTGGGCGTGGCGACGAGGATTTCTTGGGAGATTACACCGTCGACGAGGTCGACACTTCACAAGTGCCAAAGACCCCATACGTACCCGAAATCCCCCAGTCCCCCATTTATACGCCAGCGGACGAGGTCGACACCGGCTTCATGCAGCATTCGAATGCGTGGGAACCAGAAATCAACCAGACCCCCCCATTTATTCGACCGTGGCGGGATCTGGACTGTGGCCGAACTGGGCGGGCATGACTCAGCAACCCATCTGCGACGAGGGGGCATCCTGCTCAAACCCAGCTGCTGGTACAGCGGCACGCGCGTCTAACCCCTTCGGGGTCGCTGACACGTTTGGGGGTATTTCCAGTACGGATCCCGCGCATAACCCCAACTACCGTCATGGGATGAATGACGAGTAGAACAGTAGGGATGTGGACGATGGCCGCCCCAAGTTTGTGGAGCCACTTCGACACTACAGGACTCACAGGTGTCAGTACCTGTGGTTAAGTGAGGTGTGTGTTAATGTATGAACGATTTGGTCACATTTAAGGGTATATTATGTGCAACTGTGGTATCCGGTGGTATCCGTGCAGCTGATACTCTTATTATTTGTCTTGCAGAAGGTAGAGATGACAGTCAAGAGCATAAGGCGTGCAGACCGGTGGCAGTCAGTGCACAACTGGCCTCATTTACCTGGGCAGTGACACTGGTGGTATGTGGCGAGACATAGTGGGTTACATCAATTGGATGACATCAGGATGGACACAGTGGATCACTGTCTCATCTAAGCATTTCTCTACCATTGGCATCCAGAGACCAACAGCTTGCATCTCCCATTAGGGGAGATGACAATTACCTTGCACGATGTGCACAAGTTGTTTGGTCTTGCCATCGACGGACGCGCAATGGTCCCTAACAACACACACCAGCTACGGCAGGCGTGGATGATGGAAAAATTAGGCTTTGGCCTCCACGACTTTGTACGAAGTGGGAATGCTTTTTACCATGGAAGCCTAGATTTCCACATGGCGCAACTAGTTAACAACCCGCAGATACCCCATGGTGTCATCGCAAGCGGATATATGTTGGAGGTTCTTGGCTGCTTGGTTCTAAACGACCGGACCACGACATCCATACCCATAATTGCTTTGGATTTCGTGACTGATCACCCAATCACATCAGAGTATGCTTGGGGTGTGGGAGTCCTGACTTATCTGTATCGGCACTTGGGAACTCGTCGAGACAGGGGATGGCTAACTTGGGGGGCTGTACTGCTCTTCTTCAAGTATGTCTCGATCCCCATACATATGTTGTGTGTTATTATTGAATATAACTCAATGTCTAACTTACGTCGGGATTTTTCAGTTTTGGATATTCGCTCACTTCCCAATGTTCACGCCCGGCGTCTGTGAGGACCCCGCGGACCATGGAGACGCACGCTGGGCAAAGCGGTACGCGGGTCAACCCACACTATCGGTCACCCAAGAGAGGACTCTGAAGTTTATCAAACAATTAGAAACGATGCGGGCAGAGGACGTCAAATTCATGCCCTACGGTCCCCTTGACTTTGATGGGTATTACAAAGTTTCTCGGTATAGAGGCTTAATCCAATTCTCCTCTGTCATGGAAGCCTACATGCTGGACAGAGTTATGCAACAGTTCGGGTATGTGCAGACGATCCCCATGGAGCGAATCCTCCCACTTCGAGAAGAGAGACCACCACAGGTCAAGGGCCTGAAGCTGAACTGGCACCCAGTGGACGACCGTTGGGATGACCATTTAATTTTTCCAACTGTTTACATATCGTTCAGCCAACATAGGGCAGCGCTTGAGCCACACGGTCTTTCTGCTGAGTACATGGGGGTGGTATGGTGAGCACGACCATCCATTTCTTTTCAAAAGCTCAAGCCACCAGGTTCCACCAAACATTGCTCCGCCAGTGGCCGTTTATGATCACCGGGTACATGTGAATAATAGCAATGGCCTTTCGTTATCGTTGGGTTGTTTAATAAAATGTTATTTATCACAATCCTATTGTTTGAAATGCAGCGAATGGGGATGTTGCTTCATCGTCTGGATGTTGTGCTTGCTCGGGGCGACGCTTGGGTTTCCACAGAAGAGCTTCGGGAGTACGTTGAAGAAGCGCGGGGTGGAGAGGTGCCTTTGGCGCCTACTCAGGTTCGGGCATCGCAGTTTTCCAATTTATGCCAAATGCCTGATAAGTGGCATGGAACTGTCAGCTACTTTTAGCCTAGTTGTTGTATCTATCTTGTATTTGTTGGTAGTTGTATTTGCGAACTGGTTGCAAACAGATGTTCTTGTGATTCATGTACTATGTTTTGGTTGCAAACACATTTCAAATACAGTAAGTATGATCCGAGAAAATAATATCATCACAACTACTGGGCCGCCCTTTCAACTTGACGGTAGTTCATATATTGTTGAATGCGCTCGTTGTATGGGGTATCCCAGCCATTCACACTCGGGTGGTGGAAATGAGACCATTCAGGTGCAGTAGGTGGACGTGGTGACCCTTGCTTCAGCCACACGGGGGTCCAATGGACTCTTGCTAGCCAGGCAACTGTAATCACCTCAGTTGGTGGAGTTTGGTTCGACCCATTCGCGACAATAGGAAAGCAGGTGTGAGGATGGTCGACACTTAGGACAACAACGACCTTGTTGTACAAGGTTGCTACAGCAAGGGGGACCATAGGTGCCTCCATCCAGTTTTGATGACGATGTAAACAAGGAGCTGGGTCTTGCAGATCAACATTCTCGATCAGATCGTCAATGGAGTGTAATAGGGTTGTTGGTTGGTACAACCATCGATTCCCTCGAAGCTCTTGCGCGACCTCTCTTCGAAATCTCATGTACTGGTCTTCTCCATACTCAAGAACAGCCGCTAAGGCACGATAACCGCAATGACCATCAGCTGAAACCGGGCTACTTCTATCAACAAAGTTGAGCATGAAGTCATGGATGTCAGTTGTCAACAATACCGAAGGATCTACCTCCCGATCTGTCTGCCGACCTCTACCTCTTGATCGACCTCTACCACGCGCCCGAGCGGCACCCTCTCGTCTCCCGTGCTCAAAGCCAGATGGGTAACGCTGCAATGATCGTCTCCCTGTGGGACGACCCTTTCGATGGATCCCTGTTGGCTCTCTCATGGTAGACAACCCAGGGTTGTTCATGTTGAAGTATGCCTCGTCCATCAAATCCTGCTGATCAGGCGTGAGGTTGTTGCCATCAATATCCCTCCGAAGGCTGACATATTCCTGACTGTTAGGAGTTGTGTCATCGTTGCCGCCACTAGATTCTTCGGGAGGAATTATTGGATCCCACATTACTTGCTTCCAAAAGGGATGAATTTGCGAGGGCCTAATAGGTTGCCGGTTTGCGATCGCCTCTAAGAACTCATGTACACATGGAACCCCGTAAGCGTCCCTCCAATGGCGATCCCTGCAGACACCATCATGACTAGGCGGAAGTTCCTTCGCCTTGTTGTAGCTGGCCAGCAGAAGATCGAAGCACTCATCAGTCACCAGCATCAATAGCGGGGCGAATATTGGTTCACTCATGACACACCGTTTAATTGTCAGCCGTGACTTCTCAAGGAACCCTCTGAGTTGGTCTACCTGTTCATTGACCAAGTTGTCAATGCATTCTGTTATGTCAACGAACCCACCAACAGCCGTCCCTAGCATGGACTTTAATTTTGCATGTGCTGACTCGGCACTATATCATAAAAAATATATTAGTTTCACTTTTGTAGGATTCTTAAATATTATAATAATTACAACTTTATACAATTCAATGTCACTTACTTATTCGTAGTTCGCACCCCAAGATGTAGGAACTTATCAACCCATGCACGAACTATCGCCTCCTTGAATTCTATGAGCCAGGTGTCTTCAAGGTACTTCATAAGACCCCATCGTGCCTCCCATTTCGACTTCATCACTTGTAGACGACCTTCATAACTTTCTTCAGTCTTTGACTCAAATAAGGCCTTGCATTCATTGTAGAAGGCGTTTCGCTTCTCGGTAGATTTCGTGATCCTACCCTTCATTTCAATGTTGCACATAATATGATAAGTGCACAACATATGCTTTACCGTGGGTAACTCCTCCCGAAGAGCCTTGATAAGACCCAACTCTCTGTCTGTAAAAATTACTTCTGGGAGTCGTTGACCGCACAAATGGCGTAGTCGCCGTAGTGCCCAACACCTGCAAACTGGCTGTCGAATTGGGAGCTCGCCACCGGCACCGTGCCGATGGCGATATGCCGCCGTGCAGATAACAAAAAGGTAAAAAATTAAGTGTTGTGATAATAGATGATTTGTTCACCTTTCGAACCCTTCGCATGATGATACATATTTATGTATTTCTTTCTACCTTGTCTATACGACGCTTGTAAGTCAACTTGAGAATACACACAAGCATGTAGATCCGACCCTCTTATTTTCTACCTATTATAACACGTTATCAACACGATTGACTCAAAAAATTACGTTATCCATCCCATCTTTGTCTCTCCTTGATGGAGTCCCATTTAAGTTTATGAATTCACTAGACATTGATTCAGAAAGTGGAGTGATATATTTCATAGATTCAAGGACGTACACAATTTGAACGATGGTAAAATTCTCGATTTTATGGTTATATTTCTCGATTGATTGGGTCTAACTTCTAAGTTTAAGTTTATCTATTGCAGGGAGTTCCAAAGCTTAATAAATACCGGGGATCGCACAGGGAGGGTGATGACATACAATCCGATTGATCAAACAGTGAAGGTGTTGCTTAACAACTTATCATTTCCTAATGGAGTAGCACTAGGGAGTAATAATGAATTTCTACTCATCTCCTTAGAAGATTTTACTATATCTATGTAAAAAAATATCTATCATCAAACACCAAAACCCTATTATAAATAGGGCAGCCGACAGTTCTCAATCTATTACTCCGATTTCTGCCTCCGGTAATTGCATATGAATTCGTCCGATCTCCGCCTACGGTAATGCATCTGAATTTTGTGCTTGATTTATTTGAGTTGTCCTTGAAATCTTTTTCCGCCTACCGTTGCGCTTTTTCTTTATCAAAACTCAAGGGATTCTTGCTTTTTATTTATATGATCATCCCGTTGAATCTACAAGTATTTGGATGATTTTAGCAAATGAGTAGTATGTTAGAAAAACTTGCAACATAAACAACTTAAGATGTTGTGGGCGAGTTTGAATCAAGTAAGAGACTACCTCTTGCAAACATCAGATCGATGTCTCGTGAATTCTCAATCGAAAGAGGATCGTTTAAATTCTGTCTTGGAGTGCTAGAATCTATGAACTTGTGTATATCTCCTATGAAGTATATCCTCATGTATTATATATTCTATCTTTGACTCCAAAAATTAATTATACAATTATCCATATTATTTAGTTTTAGAAACTTTATTTTGATAACTTTTATCTGTAATTGGTAGGATTCTAAGTAGATTATCAATCATTCTCAAGTTTTTTTTTTCGGTGAAATGATTCTCAATTATTAAATTCAACTATATTATTAATTAATTATTATATTGAAAACATTAGAAGATAGGAGTGTTATTATATATATAATAAATATAAAATATAATTCTATTCTCACCCCAAAACCCTATTACCCGTACTCAATCTTTTAGGAGTATATTGCTAACTGATGTGCCAATCTTTGCCTACGGTTAGGGTTTTACTATGTTTTTGTACTAGTCTTTAACTATTTGAGTTGACTTATAAATCTCATCCTGCATACAGTTTGCCCTCTTTCTTTATCAAAACTCAATCGATTCTTACTTTTTATTTATTTTGTAAATCAATTATTGTACTATTGCTTTCATTAGGGTAACTATGAATTAAAATCTTATCAATTTTTGTTTTGTTTTGTGTTGATCAACAGATGTTGCGTTATCTAGTTTTGGTGTTATTGCTCGTTATTTTTCCAACATGCATTGAAATTCGACGTTTTTATCCTATCCCACTCCCTCCTTGGGGCGATGGGACCGGAGACCCTTGCATTTGACTGCCAAGGGAAATGACCTTATGTTGGGGTTTTTGATGGACGAATACTCAAATACATCGATCAAGGACATTGCTCTGAATACGCTACAATGCCAACTTGGTAATTTAGTTATGTTTCTCTTCATTCTGACAATGCCAACTTGGTAAGTTATTTATGTTTCTCTTCATTCTGACTTTGATTTTATATCTTATACGAAGGATTTATTTATTTCTTAGAAAACCAATCCAAGGTTATTTAGAATTATCAGTTACATGTATTCTCGATTTTATTATCTTTGTGAATATTACTTAATCAATGTTTTTCCATTCTATTTAGGTCTAGGATGTGTATTGGAATCAACAATTCACCCTATGAACGTTTATGCGGAAGGGCTCTTGGTCTTAAGTTTCACTCGAAAACATGTACACTATATGTTACGGATGCATACCATGGATTAGTCGAAGTTGCCCCAGGAGGTGGTCAAGGTTTACCGTAGCCAATGCCGCAGATGGAGTCCTGTTTAAGTTTATGAATTCACTAGACATTGATTCAGAAAGTTGAGTGATATTTTTCATAGATTCAAGCACACAATTTGAACAATGGTAAAATTCTCGATTTTATGGTTATATTTCACGATTGATTGGGTCAAACTTCTAAGTTTAAGTTTATCTATTGCATGGAGTTCCAAAGCTTAATAAATACCGGGGATCGCACAGGGAGGGTGATGACATACAATCCGATTGATCAAACAGTGAAGGTGTTGCTTAACAACTTGTCATTTCCTAAAGGAGTAGCACTATGGAGTAATAATGAATTTCTACTCATCTCTTTAGAAGATTTTACTGTATCTATGTAAAAAAATATCTATCACCAAACACCAAAACCCTATTATAAATAGGGCAACCAGCCGTTCTCAATCTATTACTCCGATCTCCGCCTCCGGTAATTGCATCTGAATTCGTCCGATCTCCGCCTACGGTAATGCATCTGAATTTTGTGCTTGATTTATTTGAGTTGACCTAGAAATCTTTTCCTGCCTACCGAGCCCTTTTTCTTTATCAAAGCTCAAGGGATTCCTGCTTTTTATTTATATGATCATCCAGTTGAATCTGCAAGTATTTGGATGATTTTAGCAAATGAGTAGTATGTTAGAAAAACTTGCAACATAATCAACTTAAGATGTTGTGTGCTTGAATCTATGAACTTGTGTACATCTTCTATGAAACATATCCTCATGTATTATATATTCTATCTTTGACTCCAAAAATAAATTATACAATTCTCCGTATTATTTAGTTTTAGAAACCTTATTTTGATAACTTTTATCTGTAATTGGTTAGGATTCTAAGTAGATTATCAATCATTCTCAAGTTTTTTTTTTCGGTGAAATGATTCTCAATTATTAAATTCAACTAAAATTATTAATTAATTTTTATATTGAAAACATTAGAAGATAGGAGTGTTATTATATCTATAATAAATCTAAAATATAATTCTATTCTCACCCCAAAACCCAATTACCCGTACTCAATCTTTTAGGATTATATTTCTAACTGATGTTCCAATCTCTGCCTACGATTAGGTTTATACTACGTTTTTGTACTAGTCTTTAACTATTTGAGTTGACTTATAAATCTCATCCTGCATACAGTTTGCCCTCTTTCTTTATCCAAACTCAATCGATTCTTACTTTTTATTTATTTTGTAAATGAATTAACGTACTATTGCTTTCATTAGGGTAACTATGAATTAAAATCTTATGAAATTTTGTTTTGTTTTGTTTTGATCAACAGATGTTGCGTTATCTAGTTTTGGTGTTATTGCTCGTTATTTTTCCAACATGCATTGAAAGTCGACATTTTTATCCTATCTCACTCCCTCCTTGGGAATGGAGACCCTTGCATTTGACTGCCAAAGAAAAGGACCTTATGTTGGGGTTTCCGATGGACGAATACTCAAATACATCGATCAAGTACATTGGTCTGAATATGCTACAATGCCAACTTGGTAAGTTATTTATGTTACTCTTCATTCTGACTTTGATTATATATCTTATACAGAGGATTTATTTATTTCTTAGAAAACCAATCCAAGGTTATTTAGAGTTATCAGTTATATGTATTCTCGATCTTATTATCTTTGTGAATATTACTTATCAATGTTTTTCCATTCTATTTAGGGCTAGGATGTGTATTGGAATCAACAATTAACCCTATGAACGTTTATGCGGAAGGCCTCTTTATCTTAAGTTTCACCCGAAAACATGTACACTATATGTTACGGATGCATACCATGGATTAGTCGAAGTTGCCCCAGGAGGTGGTCAAGGTTTTACCGTAGCCAATGCCGCAGATGGAGTCCCGTTTAAGTTTATAAATTCACTAGACATTGATTCAGAAAGTGGAGTGATATATTTCATAGATTCGACCACGTACACAATTTGAACGATGGTAAAATTCTCGATTTTATGGTTATATTTCTCGATTGATTGGGTCTAAGTTCTAAGTTTAAGTTTATCTATTGCAGGGAGTTCCAAAGCTTAATAATTATCGGGGATCGCACAGGGAGGGTGATGACATACAATCTGATTGATCAAACAGTGAAGGTGTTGCTTAACAACTTGTCATTTCCTAAAGAAGTAGCACTATGGAGTAATAATGAATTTCTACTCATCTCCTTAGAAGATTTTACTATATCTATGTAAAAAAATATCTATCATCAAACACCAAAACCATATTATAAATAGGGCAGCCGCCCGTTCTCAATCAATTACTCCGATCTCCGCCGCCGGTAATTGCATCTGAATTTGTCCGATCTCCGCCAACGGTAATGCATCTGAATTTTATGCTTGATTTATTTGAGTTGACATAGAAATCTTTTCCCGCCTACCGTTGCCCATTTTCTTTATCAAAACTCAAGGGATTCTTGCTTTTTATTTATATGATCATCCAGTTGAATCTGCAAGTATTTGGAATATTTTAGCAAATGAGTAGTATGTTAGAAAAACTTGCAACATAATCAACTTAAGATGTTGTGGGCGAGTTTGAATCAAGTAAGAGACTACCTCTTGCAAACATCATATCGATGTCTATTGAATTCTCAATCGAAAGAGGGTCGTTCAAATTCTGTCATGGTGTGCTTGAATCTATGAACTTCTGTATATCTTCTATGAAGTATATCCTCATGTATTATATATTCTATCTTTGACTCTAAAAATAAATTATACAATTCTCCATATTATTTAGTTTTAGAAACCTTATTTTAATAACTTTTATCTGTAATTGGTTAGGATTCTAAGTAGATTATCAATCATTTTGAAGTTTTTTTTTCGGTGAAATGATTCTCAATTATTAAATTCAACTATAATTATTAATTAACTGTTATATTAAAAACATTAGAAGATAGGAGTGTTATTATATCTATAATAAATATAAAATATAATTCTATTCTCACCCCAAAACCCCATTACCCGTACTCAATCTTTTAGGATTATATTGCTAACTGATGTGCCAATCTCTGCCTACAGTTAGGTTTATACTACGTTTTTCTACTAGTCTTTAATTATTTGAGTTTACTTATAAATCTCATCCTGCATACAGTTTGCCCTCTTTCTTTATCAAAACTCAATCGATTCTTACTTTTTATTTATTTTGTAAATCAATTAATGTACTATTGCTTTCATTAGGGTAACTATGAATTAAAATCTTATGAATTTTTGTTTTGTATTGTTTTGATCAACAGATGTTGCGTTATCTAGTTTTGGTGTTATTGCTCGTTATTTTTCCAACATGCATTGAAAGTCGACGTTTTTATCCTATCCCACTCCCGGCCTCCTGGGGCGATGGGACCGGAGACCCTTACATTTGACTGCCAAGGAAAAGGACCTTATGTTGGGGTTTCCGATGGACGAATACTCAAATACATCGATCAAGGACACTGGTTTGAATATTATACAATGCGAACTTGGTAAGTTATTTATGTTTCTCTTCATTCTGACTTTGATTATATATCTTATACGAAGGATTTATTTATTTATTAGAAAACCAATCCAAGGTTATTTAGAATTATCAGTTATATGTATTCTAGATCTTATTATCTTTGTGAATATTACTTGTCAATGGTTCTCCATTCTATTTAGGTCTAGGATGTGTATTGGAATCAACAATTCACCCTATGAACGTTTATGCGGAAGGCCTCTTGGTCTTAAGTTTCACCCGAAAACATGTACACTATATGTTACGGATGCATACCATGGTTAGTCAAAGTTGCCCCAGGAGGTGGTCAAGGTTTTACTGTAGCCAATGCCGCAGATGGAGTCCCATTTAAGTTTATGGATTCACTAGACATTGATTTAGAAAGTGGAGTGATATATTTCATAGATTCAAGCACACAATTTGAATGATGGTAAAATTCTCAATTTAATGGTTATATTTCTCGATTGATTGGGTCAAAATTCTAAGTTTAAGTTTATCTATTGCAGGGAGTTCCAAAGCTTAATAAATACCGGGAATCGCACAGGGAGGGTGATGACATACAATCTGATTGATCAAACAGTGAAGGTGTTGCTTAACAACTTATCATTTCCTAATGGAGTAGCACTACAGAGTAATAATGAATTTCTACTCATCTCCAAGTCGACAACTGGCCGAATCTACAAGTACTGGTTGAAGGGTCCAAGAGCTCACCGAAGTGACTTGCTTCTTACCCTTGAAGGTCATCCCGATAACATCAATAGAGATTCTGCCGCCAACTTTTAGATCGCACAAGTACCAACATTCCCTTCAGTACTCGGATCAGGGGATAGAGGTTTTCCTACAAAAATCAATTCAGTGGGACAAATCTTGGAAGAGTTAGATGGTAGAAATGGGGTACCAGATTTCCTAGTGGTCTACGCAAGTGATGTTAAGGAAGTCAATGGGAGGATATGGATTGGGAACATTATTAACAATATTGTTGGAGTACTTTATTAGCCATTAGACAGACTAATTATATGATGAATAGGATAAAGTTTGATTTTTTTTGGTGAACATATTTTCTTTTATTTTTAACATATAGTATTGTATTATTCAATAACTCTGAGGATTTCTGATAAACTTGAGGCTAACAAGGTTTCTGAGGAGAAGCTATATTAGATGGACTGC
Source organism: Persicaria maculosa (assembly GCA_963922045.1). Lineage (NCBI taxonomy): Eukaryota > Viridiplantae > Streptophyta > Magnoliopsida > Caryophyllales > Polygonaceae > Persicaria > Persicaria maculosa. Next base: position 16,461,145 of record OY998253.1, read on the forward strand.
ATCCAAGTCTCTTGTCATGACCCGAAGGTTGGATAGGGAGACCTATTAACCTAATACATGACGTATCCTTCAACACAGAAACGCCGTGTCCAACAGGTCAAACATTATGTGTTGAAATTGCAAGTCTGCAATGCTTGATTTCTAAACAGTAGATGATGGGATCATGTGTTTGATTCGTTGTTAGCACTTAACCGTAAACGTTGTCAAAAGCATTGGTGAATTCAAAATGATTAAACTCACTGATAATATATTACCATTCACAAAGTAAAAATGATGACAGTGCTGAATTAACAAGGTTTTTGATAAATTTTAGGCTAACAAGTCCACAATGCTTGATTTCTAAACAATAGTAGATGACTGGCTCGAGCTAACATTGATCAGTGATGGGATCCCTGTATTTGGGTCATCTTTAGGTGAATTCAAGTTGATTGAACTTGCTGATAATATCTTTGAGCCTCTTGTCAGATTGAGCTTACCATCACAAATTACAAATGGCGACAGTGCTGAACTAACTCAGATTGAAATATAACAAAGTAAAACAGACTCAGATTTTGGCCACTTTATAAGCCCCTTGAATCAAGGAAAATGAGTACCACTTACAAGTGCTGCTTCACTGATAGCTTAAATGGTAAATCAATGAAATATACGAAGGAAGATAGAATAATTGGGTCGAAGAAATATATGAAGGAAGATGTTGAAAATCGAGTGCCACATTAGATGTCTAGTGTATTCTTTTCCAGTGGTGCTTGAATCGAAAGAGGATCGTTCAACTTTCCATTGTTCAAATTCTATCTTCGATCGAGTGCTTGAATCTATGAACTTGTGTTATATCACTACTTCACTACTACTATAAAAGTGGGGGTAAGATGGATGAGAAGTTATATCACTACTTCACTACTACTTCCCATCGTGGAGGCCGCCAACGCCGTGCTTAGGGAGAAGAAGGCGCGGATCGCGCAGAGGCTTGAGTTGCTCGAGAGCGTCCAATTGAGATGGCCAAATTGGTGAAACCGAGCGACGATGCTCTTCTCCTGGGCCAAATAATTTTCTACCTATTATCCACCCGGAAATTCCGGGAGATCGCCGATCTCATTTTCAATGTCGTCGTCGTCGAAAAGCTCGGGATCGGAAGCGGATGGAGTCCAACCGCAAGTCGGTGAGGAGATCTCGGGAGAGTAAGAAGCAGAAGCAGATGGAGCGAATAACAATCGACGTCGCCGCTGCTACGTCGCCTCTGTGAATTAAAAACGAGGAAGAAAGGTTTAAAGTTGTAGAATTTTTATTAATTACGAAACTAGCCTGGATTTTTTTTAAATCTCAGAATGGCCTATACCTTTTATATAATTAAAGTAAAAGATCCAAATTTCGAGGGTTGTAAATTTTATCCCTAGTGAAGGTTCCGATCTCAATCCCTGAAGTGATGAGATTTAACTCGTAAAATAGATAAACACATCATATATGTATACATAAATTATATCAACCCCCGAAGTGGAAGTGGATGAATCAAATATAAAATAAATTTATCCGGTAGATAAATCAACTTCATCTCCCGAAGTAGATTAATGTCCACGTCTCCGGAAGTAGACGAATAGACAAATCACATCCCCGTAGAGATGATAATTTTTTTTATTAGTTTTATTTATTTTATTTGTATGTTTTTCATTCTTCATCTCCCGAAGTAGATGAACGAGCACGTCTCTCGAAAGAGATTAACATTCTCATCTCTCGAAGTAGGTGAATGAACACGTCATATCTTTGAGATAGACCGAGTAATTTCATCCCTTTAAGTGTTGAACCAAATATTTTCATCCCTGTAGTGATGCATCAATAAAAAAAATAGATTACAAAGTGAACGTCGCCCATAACCCGATAATGTCCATATCATAACGGGTCTCACCGGGCAATGGTGGAGCTAGAGGGTGCTCGAGGGTGCTCGAGCACCCCCTAGCCGGAAAAAAAAAAACAAAAATAAATTATTATTTTTGCATATATTTAGTATTTTAAGATAATATAACATCTTTAAATGATATTTAAAACAAGTAAATGAAGGTAAGAGAATTAAAAAGTCTTGGGTTCCAAATCTCAACTCCTTCCCTTTTTTTTACATCATTTTTTTATTTGTTTTACTATATCATTAATTCTTCTTGATTTCTCTTTATATTTTTTATTTCTATCAACTATTTCATTAAAAAATGACATATTTATGTTTAAATTATATATTTAACCTTTGCTTTCAATATTATTTTAAAAGTAATTCTTCGTGATTTTTTTTCTATATTTTTTGTTTCTCTTTCATGTTTTGGTTACTCTCAACTATTTAAATACAAAAAAATCATTAAAAATCACAATTTTAGTGTTTTTTTATATTTTTTAAAATATTCTTGTTAAGAATACACTAAAAAAATATTAAATTTTTTTTTTTGGAAAATTTGCATAACTATACCAAAAACATTGAGGGTTTGCAAAACTAGCATTGCTAATGGAAAATTTGCAAAGGGGGGAGAATTGCTAGTTTTGCAAATATTTTGATCACCTTTTCAACCGGTTACAAGTTAGGGGAAGAGAGAGACAAGTGGTACCAAATTTGAAGGGGACCAAATGGGAGATCGCCAAGTGTCGAGTCTTAAATTTTAATTGTTTTAGATTAATTTTCAACCATTTTCATTTGTTAAAATTGAAAAATAAATTTATTTTTGAACTTAATGTAATTTTATCTATCTATAGACACCCACTTTATATATGTTTATAGAAAAAAATAGTTCGAATTAAGTGAGATTATTTTCTGGACAGAGAGAGAAATACATGAATTATTTGTCAGTCGATACGTTCTTCGTGCCACTGACGTCTATTTATGTGCCAGTACATGTATATATCGTGCCAACTTTTTTTACTCTAACAGATAAACCCATGTCCGAATATAACAATAAATGACAGAGACTCAGAAATGAACCTAAGTCCCAACTTACGTGCCAGATAAAATTTACGTGTCAGTTATTATGGTTTACGTTCCACCAATATCTAAACTTATGCCATAAAAATAAAGTTTCATGCCAATGATATTTCGATGCCTATGAATTGCTAACAAATCCATAAAGTCCACGAATCATACAATGAGGATCTTAAGTTTCTGACACGGTTTAACGTTCGGTCGGCACATAATATTAAGTTTCTGGCACGTATTTCATATAGGTTGGCATACAACTGATTACTGGGTTGTCTGTATTTCCGATCCACCTTTAATGACACCACTTTCACTTTTCCTTTCTCCTCTACCTCTCTCCTATGCAAAAACATGTTCTCCTCTCTCTTTCATCTCTCTCTCTCCCCCCCTCTCTCTCATCTACCACCACTTTTAGGTCTCCAATTTAAAATAATCCATCATTACAATTAACTTGTGAAAGGAAGTCATATCCACCTGGTATTTTTGCAATATTTCAAACACAACTGCTACTTTTGCAAAATTTGGAGGGGGGGAGTTACTTTTGCAAAGAGTTTAACTTTTTGGTATATTCAATGCTATTTACTATTTTTTTAGTACCCCTATCAAAATCCTGGCTCCGCCACTGTCGTTGGGTCCGGGTCAACCAACTAATAACATTTAAGGCAAAGAGGACATTAGTTTTTATGAGTCTCAATTTTAAGGAATTTACAACTAGTGTAGGTTTTGTCTCGAAAATATATTAACACAATATTATAAACAATCTATATAAATCGTAATAAATAAAAAATAATTATCTAAATATAAATAATATTTTCACTAAAAATAATATAGATATAAATAAAATTATTTCGACATACTATATATAAAATAGAGGAAATTATAGTGAATATACCAAAAAAAAAAGTTGGCATTGGCAAAAGTAACACCTACAAAATTTGCAGAAGTTACATTTTTTTTTTGGATTAATTGCAAAAATAACCCGTGACAATGACCTGATATTGGGAGTAAAAGAGACCAAAAAGGAGAGGGGGGCAGAGCCTCATAGGGGAGCATTAAATGAAATCAAAATAAAGAGAGAGAGAGAAAAAGGGGGGTCAATAGCTTTTTAGAGGAGAGAGGGGAGCAACTTTTCAAAAGAGAGAGGGTGAGGAAAAATGGGTTATCAGCCTTTTCAGAGGAGAGAGGAGAATAGAGAAGGAGAGACGGGGCACCAACTTTTCGGATTACAAACAAATCGTGATCAGTTGCATGCCAAACAACACGGCATACATGCCAACAAATTAATATTACGTGCCAACCGAACACTAAGTCATGCCACCATCATATGATATATAATGATGGCACGACTTCAATATTCATGCTTGGTTTCAGTCATTGTCATATCTGTGCCAGTAGTGTCAGTTTCCATGCCAATAGTTTCAATAGTCATGTCAGGTGCTTTGTTTTCCATGCCAGACATGCATGGCTTTTCGGAAACGATATCCCCACCGCTAATTTTTACTATTTCCACCGCTAATCACCGCATAGGTATGCGGTGGGTTTAATGACAGTCAACGATCCCACCGCATACCTATGCGGTGGGTCACCGCAAAGTATTGCGGTGGGTCGAGAAGTATACAAGTCTAAAACCGTCGCCATAATAGTCCAAAACCGTCGCTATAACCCACCGCATAGGTATACGGTGGATTTAAACCGTCGCCATAACAGTAAAAAACGGCCGCCATAACGGACCAAAACCATCGCTATAACCCACCGCATACCTATGCGGTGGGTTATGACGACGGTTTTGGACAACTTCTACAAACCGTTTTCAATTGCCCAAAAACTGACCGCAGGTATACGGTCGCCATAACCCACCGCATACCTATGCGGTGGGTCTGGGAAAAAGTGGATTAAGACCACCGCATACCTATGCGGTGATTAGCGGTGGAAATAGTAAAAATTAGCGGTGAAGATATCATCACCCATGGCTTTTACCGGGACATAGTTGGTATTCTCAATGTTCTTCTAGGTGTCTGTTTTCAGTTCATCTGCTAAATCCACCACCAAGTCAGTAAGGACATCACCTCCAGATATGTTGTTTGTTGGAGACGAATCCACCACCCTCGACCGAGGGTTAATTTGGATTCAAATTTCTTTCAACGAAATGTAAAACAAAGAGGGTCAAACCCATTCTCCACTGGTGGCGTTAACGAACTTGAAAGCTTTCCCAGTCTGAGTAATCATACACTGGAAATGATTTGCATCCCTCCTTTTTCTTATGGGGAAGGTATGTCAACTCCAACTTGTAGCGGAAGGAGTTCATCCCGAACTTCTCCATGATCATGCTTCTTACCTCCCCAAACTGAAAGGTCTCCTCTATCAATATTGCATTGTGTGAATTTCGTCCTTCGAACAACCAACCACACCGGCCGTCGGACATGAGAGTGACAAAGACCAACACTTTCTCCCCTGCAAAAGTAAGAGAAAAAGATGGTCTTATCACTTTCGATGGGGATATGAAGAGGATGGGGAGTAGTGATGGCCATAAAACGAATATCGCAAGCATACTTACCCATTTTCATTCATATATACTATCTGATGTTGGCACATGTCATCCTTCGTCTGACACGTAATAATCGGTTGTTGTCCCGTATTTGTTATTGTTTGGCATGTAATTGGTAACTGGGTCCACCTTTACTTCCTGATCCACTTTTAATGACGCTCCTTTTACTTTCCCTCCCAACCTCGAGATGTGATATTTTGTGATGGATACCCCTCCAATCCCAATCATCTCTCCCTCCTTTTTTTCGCGAGAACTTTGAATGCATTAAATACATGATGCATCTCATGCATTTAATGCCCATCAACTCATCTCTCTCCTGTCCTCTCCTTTTCCATGCAGTTTTTGTCTTTTTTTTTAAAAAATATTTTAGCTCTCACACATCCCCAACACCTCTCTCTCTCTCTCTCTCTCTCTCTCTCTCTCTCTCTCTCGGGGTAACTTTCAACTAGAGCTGGCAAAACCTGACCCGAACCCGAAAACCCGATTTGGTCGACCCGGAAACGATTGTCTTGAACGCCGACCCAACCCGACCCATTTTGGACCCGAAATCCGAATAACCGATAACCGAAACTCACCCAAATCCGAATGAACCAAACCCGATTCAACTGAAACCCATTAAGACCCGAACCCGCTATAATCGAAACCCAAAATAACCCGAACTTTAAGATACATTCTAGTAAATTTTTAAAAATTAATATTGAAATAATGATGTCCCGAGACAACCGAAACCTAATACAATTGAAACCCGACCCAACCAAATGACCAAATTATTAGACATTACCCGAAACCCAACTAACCGAATCCGAACCTGATCCGACCCGCTCGATTGCCACCTCTACCTTCAACCGAGTAATTGGGTTAAAATAAAATTTACAAAAGTGACATTTCTTCCCCCCATTGCAAATTATGCAGTAGCACTGCTACTTTTGCAAAGTCCCCATCTTTTTGGTATATTCGTGCAAATTTTCCTATAAAATATAAGTAAATTTCACATTTATAAGGTAATTTTTTTTCCTAATCTATCGTTAATTAAATCTCATGTAATTTAATAGATAGGTGATCTTTAAAAATATTTCAATATTATTATTTTTATTAAATATATCTTTATTACATTAATTTACTAAAATATCTATACACTAATCGACTGTGGCTACCTATTATGGCTATAAACTATTTTAATAATTTTATTTGGCCCAAAAAATAATATATATAATAGCAATTATTAAAGAATAAATTTTCTCTACAAGCCAAATTACAAACCCTTATTACTAAAGTTACTTGCCATTGGCACGGTCAGAACTCGCCATCAACACGGTGCAGAACTCGGCTTCTGGATTCGGTAAACGGTATGCCGACCTCGGCTTCAGCAGCCGGTAAAAGGTGTGCCGACCTCGGCTTCATGAGTCGGTAAAAGGTAAAAGCAAATATTCGATATCGATACAATTGCTAGGTAGAATGATCAGCTTGAATTAGCGAGAGTGTTGTGATGTCTTGGGATCATTGTCCCACATCGAAAAAACACGAGAACCCGAGCCTTGCATATAAGTCAGTGGGCCACTCCTTCTATTGTCAATTGGTTTTATGATGGAACCCCGCTGGTCTTGTGTGCTCGGCTTAGGTGCGCATGATGCGCTCGGACGTGTGTACCCCCCACGTTATATGGCCCACCAGGATTTATCATGGCATCAGAGTGGTGCAGTTCGGGACCCTGGTCTATCTACTGGGCTAGCCGGCCTTAAGGCAAGACGTCAAGTGCAACTGGCATATATTACGGGGCCAGGCAGTTGAACTTGAGGGGGCGTGTTGTGATGTCTGTTGTAAGAGGAAATCGAGAATGCAAATTAAAATATAAATAAATCACAGCAAACCAGATTCCATCCCTTGCAAATAATTACAAGACTTCCTCCCGATGCAGCAGTGGGAAGTCAGGATCGATCCACGAGGAAGCGTGTCAACGGATCCTAGGCAGCAGAGAAATCTCACGAAAGTCGACTACAGGGGCCCTATATCTCGAGTACAGCAACTCAACAGAAGATCGGACAGTCGAACACAACGCAACAACAGGCACAGGATCTCGTCGATCTCGACCAGGGGCTACTCGAGATCAAGTAGGGTCCTTGTCGACGTCGGCTTGGTTTGTCGAGTACTTGCACACAGAAGCTACAACGACTCGGGTTGAAGATCAGTAGTCGAGATCGAGTTGTGCTATTCGATCTCGAGGAAAACAGAAACTAAACGAAAGAAAGTAAATGCAAAGGCTTTGGGATTTCGAACTAAAACTGTATGAAAAGGATTTCCAAGATTGGGGTTTGCAACAACGATAACCAAGCATGCATAAGACAGAACTAAACAGATAATCATGTGAATCGCATCAAAGGACTAAGCTTTCGCCTTTTCCAACAATCAGACAACTCTTTCAAGAAACCCTAATTGTCTCTACTGATTTTATGTTTACAATCCAAGTTGTTATCATGGACCTCCATTAGATGGGTAATAAACACATAACAAGTAGTAGATGCTCAAAACTTGATAAAAGTCGGATCTTTACCTCAAACACGCATGGCTAACGTCGGGCTCGCCCCAACCCTAGAAGTGGGTTGACTACTCGTGCTTCATCATAATTAAAGACATCAATAATAAAAGGAAATAAACATGCATTAATAAAATAAAATAGAGCTTACAACCAAAGGAAGTCAATTCCGCTCTCGCTTCACCAACTCCTCTTGGTCACTCTCTCTCTCTCTCTCTCCTACTCCTACTAATTGTTGTATGATTGAATGAATTGAAATCAGCCCCCTAAGGCTTTATTTATAGGCTTCTAATCCTTGCTATTCAAGGATAGAAACATCTATCTATATCTAAAACTATATCTAAAAGGCTTAATGATAAATAAAAGCTATAAATAAATTAAATCTAAAAAAGGGAAATTAAATCTAAATAGGTAAGTCTCTTCATGTTGATAGATCTTGTCTTCCATAGATAGAACTTGATGGATCCCGGATAGACTCGGCTTCCTTCGTCTCCAAGTAATCCCAATCCGAGTAGGATAGATCAAAACGCGTTACGCGGCTTCTGGAGGCTTCCTCGATCTCGAGTAAGGCTACTCGATCTCGAGTAGAGGTGTCATCGACTGGGTTAGCTCGGCGTCTCGGGTTGCTGGTCCTCGACAGGCTCGGACTCTGGCTCACAGGTGTACTCGATCTCGAGGAGTGTTCCTCGATCTCGACCAACCTGGGCTCATTGACTGGGCTGCTCGACAGTGTTGGGTAGATCTTCTCGATGTGCTCGGTCATGTCTCCTGGGCGTCGTCGATCTCGAGTACCCTTACTCGATCTCGAGTTGGGTGTCCGGGCATGGTCGGGTAGTCTCTCCTCGGCATCCTTGGGTGGCCTTCTCGCCTCCTGGTTGTCTTTGAAGCTTTGTCGACATCGAGTAATGGTACTCGATCTCGAGTAGGTTGCTGGAGCCGGGTTGTTCGTCTTCGGCTTCTCGACATGATCCTCCTCGATCCTGGCAGGTGTCTAGACATGGCTTGTCGAGATCGACTAAGGCTTGTCGATGTCGAGTAGCTTTGAGCTCCGGTTCTCGCTTCTTGATTTTCTCCCGAAATGGTTCCATATTCTGCAATATTAAACAGAAACTTATGTAGATCTCCATTTCTGACAAATAAGCATATACTACATAAATTCGACATATTCCCAACCCGAAATATGCAAAATGTAAAGAATATGGAACTAAAATATGCATAAGGACATGGCTACTTTGGAGACATCAAATCACCCCATACTTAAACTTGCTTGTCCTCAAGCATTAACCAAACAATAACCAAGACCTACAACACATCCTTCAAGTCTTCGCCTTTTGTCAAAAGCAACATATCAAGTAGTAGCAATGTAAGACAAGTGAATTTAACGTCATCACACATATATGAGCGATCCATAGACATAGGCAATATAAATCCAACCTCACAGGAATAACGTGTTTACACTCAGCTCTCAATGTGTTTAGGCTATGTCGATCATCTCTCAACTCAATTCCATATACAGTCTCATAAACATTGCAATTTAAATATAATCCACTTCGCAACCAATTATGAAAATGCAACAAGAATTATCAGGAGGACTTCGCTCAATAGAAGTCTTCAAAGAAGATTCCATTCGGCGGGGTTGTAATAGGGCTTGGTAAGAAATATAAGGGTAGGGAATTATTTGGCCATGTGGTGCTTAATAAAATTCGGGAATCAAGACTCCTAAATCTGCAACACAACTTAACCAAACCACAACTCTCAATCATATGCATCAACCAAACTCTCCAATTTATCTCAATGAAGTATGTAACCTTTCAAACTTTCTCAACCTCTCCAAAGTATGTATCTTGCGAAATAATGAAAGAAATAAGGTAAATTTGGCTCATGCACTTTATTCACAAACATATATACTTTTTTTCTTCTTTTTTCGATTTTTTTTGAACGAAAATAAAATAAAACTTAATGGTGCATTTATAAGGTTAGCCAAAAATCCTTTTACATAATATGCATAGCAAGATAAAAATATAAAACCAACCCATATCTCAATAAACTCAAAAATCCTTCTTGCTTGAATTGAAACACAAGCTCATTTCTTCCACAAACCATTATTTCAACCAGCTCTAAGTCTTAATTTCCAAATGAGAGTCAGGCTCAATTTGGCTAAGGATAATTTTGTGGAGTTTACAATAAAAGTCTCAGGCTAATGTTCTGGCTTCAAGCAGGGATAATGCAGGGTAGGTAAAGAGAGGATAAAATTGGCTTAAAAGGTGCCTCCATCATTTAATCCTCATAAACATAAACATATAAATGCATTGGCTTTGAATAACTATCACAACATTTAGAGATGTATAGGAAGAGTAAATACACTCAGGAAAGCAGAGGGATTTTTAATGTTCTCCCTATAAGGCCAAAATTCTCACTCGGACAATTTTTGTTGGATTTTAACCTTTTAGCTTAGGATCATATGTGCTCAATTTCATCACAAGTTCACAATCCACTTAAAAACAATTTTCGAGGACTTAGGCTAAACCTTCCAAACATGCCATAGGATTTATATGATCAAGTCAGTCATTATTTATCATCATAGGACATCTAAGTTAGGGTATAAAAACTAAAACAATGCAAAAAATTTAAACATGCATTTTTTTTTCATTTTTTTCTTTTATTTATTTTTTATATATTTTTTTCTTATGCAAAAAACAAGACTAAAGTATGACAAAAAACTAAAATGCATAAAATTTAAACATGAATGCATAACATAAAAATTAAAATTTCACCATGTAAAACCAAAAGCAAGACTAAAACATATAATAATGATAATGAGCCCTCCCCCCCCCCCCCCCCCCATACTTAAAATATACAGTGTCCCCACTGTATAAAAATTAAATAACAACAAGAGTAAAGGAAGGAGCTCACAGGATAACATATCGAGGAGGGCAAATCAGTGCAGGTCGAGGAAATAGGCTTGTCGATCTCGAGTACAGGGTACTCGATCTCGAGGAGCTTATTCTGCGTCCAGTGGTTTCTGAAGTAGAGGAGCTTCTGGTGGTTTAGTCGATATCGAGTTGGCCTACTCGACATCAACGAGTGTCTGGGCTGCTCCTTCTTGTTGTCGTTGACTTGGCCTTCGTCGATTCTGACTGTTTTTCAGGGACTTCTTATTCCACTTTTCGCGATCCTTATATGCTTGCCGACCTAAAAGTGTTAGATTGCACACAAAAACAAGACTATCCACATGAAGTATTCTAAAAGACATAAAACCAAAAACCAAAAACCAAAAACCAAAAACCAAAAAGTTCAAAAGTCCCAAAATTCATAAAGTTTATATACATGCTCTAGATTTTAGAGTCGCTAGGCCGAGTTCTCCATTTGTGCTCAAGGACCATTAGTGTGGGGCCCGCTTATGCTTGGCCCTTCTCCTAGATCATCTAGGTCCTGATGGTAGTATGCAAGCTCGGCTGACAGGGGGTTGCTTGCATCATCTCCCTTCTCTTTCTTTTTCTTCCTTCTAGCTCTTAGTTTTCGCAGATTTTCTCACCACGGGGCCTTACCTCCCCTTAAATTATTGAAAAATTTCTTTATGGACTGAGGGGGAGTAGGATTCATACCTGAACTTACCTTTTCGGACCCAAAACAGAAATCTTTGGGCTTGGGGCTAGTCGATGTCGAGTATGGGTGGTCGACCTCGAGTACAGGGACCCCATACTTAGGCTCTGGGCAAGTCAGTGGCTTAACGGAGGAAGTCGATATCGGCAGAGGCTTGTCGAGATCGAGTAGAAGGGTTGTCGAGATCGAGTTGCTCTTGTCGACCTCGAGTACAGTGCTGGCGCTTTCCTCCGCTGTTTGATTGGTCCCGTGGTTGCTGATGCTTTTCACCTACACCCATGAAATTTCCTCCTTTGCAGAGCCAAAAGAGAAATCTAAAACCTCGTCGCCTATGGTGAAGGTGAGCGATCGATTCGTAACACTAATCTTGGCATCTGCAGTAGCTAAGAATGGTCTACCAAGAATAATAGGGCTAGTAGGATCTTCATCACAGTCTATAATAAGGAAATCTGCAGGAACGAAGAATTTACCAACCTGGACGGGGACATTCTCAACTATATCTGTAGGGATGACCACTGTATTATTTACCATGTATAGTTTGGCATCCACAGGCTCTATTCATCCTATCTTTACCTTCCGCCAGATTGATAGAGGCATGATACTTACACTTGCTCCTAAATCACACAGAGACTCATATTTATATTGTCCGAAACCCACAGTAACAGAAAACATACCAGGGTCAGGTCTTTTTTCAGGGAAGTGGAGTACTTTGCACTCGCCTGCGATCTCTGAGATGGATCGCTTCTTGCTCAGGATTTCCTTCAGAAATTTGACATATCCAGGCATCTCTTGCAGGGCTTCTGTAAAAGGAATAGAAACATTCAGTTCTTGCAGCATATTAATAAATCTGGTAAACCTACCTGCAGTGGGATCTTTCTGTGCTTTGAAAGGGAAAGGTAGTGACTTTTTCTGCTTCGGAGCCAGATCAGACGTCGGAGGTGTCGCAGAGTCGTCGACGTTGGCTTGCTGTTCCTCGATCTCGACAGAGGCTCCTCGAGATCGACTTGGGTGGTCGACTTTGACTTGCTGTGCTGCGCAGTGGAGTCCGAGCTCAGCTTCTGGTCTGTGTCTAGCAGCTTCTTGTCGAGTTTGAGTACGGGCTCCTCGAGATCGAGTAGGTTTTGCTCTGTCTCAAGTTGCTGCTCTGCCTTGTCTTGATGTTTCCCGACTTCTGGCTCGTGTAATTGATGCCCACTTCTGAGTTTGATAGCTGCGACGTGTCCGGTCTTCCCTTTAGGATTTGGTTCTGTTTGCCCAAGGAGTTGTCCGGATGGTCGTGGGATCTGTGCAGCGATTTGACCCATTTGGGTCTCTATTCCTCTTTTCCAGATATCCAGTTCCCCAAATTTTGTAGTGATGTTCTGGAACTGGTTGTTGATGGTGCCCTGATTCCGACCCATCTCCTCAAGGATCAGCTGCAGATCATCCTTCTTTTGATCCCTTTCTGGATGCCCTAGAGCTCTGTAGGGTGGGGGGTTCCTAGGAGGACCTTGGTTCCACTGTGGTTGATAGAACCGTTGACCTCCCATGTAGCGATTGAGACCCCCTGTGTAGGCTGCCTCCTCATGTGTTTCTGCCATTCTGACTTGCTCAGTGTGTGGGCACTCAGTAGTGGTGTGCCTCTGTGATCCGCATTCGATGCAAGGCTGGTTGACAGATAAGTATTTGACTTGCTTGAGGAGCTTGCGATTCTGGTCTCTGTAGAACTGCTCCCTGACATCTGGGTCAATCTCCTTTGCTGGCTCATAGAGTGGCATAGATGGTGCTGGCCTGGCATAGGAGCTCTCCTCATAGTTTGCAGTAGACCAATATTTGTTGTCATAATTGGTGAGCTTGTCTAGCACACCCCATGCGTCAACTAGCGGCATTGTCAGATACTCATAGCGAGTATACTGGTTGATTCTGTCCTTAGTGACTTGATCAAGAGAGTTGAAGAAGATCTCCTGAATGAAGTAGGGTGGCTATCCATGAGTAGGGCAAGATCTCAGTAGTTCTTTGTAGCGTTCCCATGCCTTTGCCAGCGGTTCCCCAGATTTCTGTTTGAAGGCGGTGATTTTCTGGCGGAGGAGTGCTGTCTTGGCAGGTGGGAAGAATTTATTCAGAAACTCTTGCTCTACTTGGGCCCATGTTGTGAGTGATCTTGGTTTAAGCCCTTCAAGCCACTTCAGTGCAGGTCCAGCGAGAGACCAGCGAAAAGCTTTCATCTTGACATATTCCAGCGTAGTACCTTCAGCAAGAGTACGACACATGTCAGAAAAATTGGTGATATGTTCAAGAGGAAACTCATTAAATTTGCCATAAAAAGCATTATTTTTAAGCTCTATAAGAAATTGAGTGCGAATTTCAAAAGAGTTTTCAGGGATTAGAATCGCCGATTTAGGCACGACGAGAGTGGGATGCATATAATCCTCTGCAGTAGTTGGATATTGGGCATGCTCAGCTTCTGCTTGCCTTGCGCACTCAGCTTCTTGTTCCCTCGCTGCCCTTTCAGCGGCGATAGTAGTATCCTTTGCAGCTAGATCCCTTGTAAGCCTTGCAATCAGCTGTTCTTGCGTCTCAACAGCCGCCATGGCTCTTTGTAGTTTAACTCTGATGTGTAGAAGGCGTTCTGGTTTGTCTAAGCCGTCAAACTCAGGTGGTTGACCAAAACGACGCATACACCTGAAAAGTAACTCAAAGTAGATGTGAGATTCAACTACCTAAGGCGCGAATGATAGCTTCCCCGGCAACGGGGCCAATTTGTTGTAAGAGGAAATCGAGAATGCAAATTAAAATATAAATAAATCACAGCAAACCAGATTCCGTCCCTTGCAAATAATTACAAGACTTCCTCCCGATGCAGCAGTGGGAAGTCAGGATCGATCCACGAGGAAGCGTGTCAGCGGATCCTAGGCAGCGGAGAAATCTCACGAAAGTCGACTACAGGGGTCCTAGATCTCGAGTACAGCAACTCAACAGAAGATCGGACAGTCGAACACAGCGCAACAACAGGCACAGGATCTCGTCGATCTCGACCAGGGGCTACTCGAGATCGAGTAGGGTCCTTGTCGACGTCGGCTTGGTTTGTCGAGTACCTGCACACAGAAGCTACAACGACTTGGGTCGAAGATCAGTAGTCGAGATCGAGTTGTGCTATTCGATCTCGAGGAAAACAGAAACTAAACGAAAGAAAGTAAATGCAAAGGCTTTGGGATTTCGAACTAAAACTGTATGAAAAGGACTTCCAAGATTGGGGTTTGCAACAACGATAACCAAGCATGCATAAGGCAGAACTAAACAGATAATCATGTGAATCGCATCAAAGGACTAAGCTTTCGCCTTTTCCAACAATCAGACAACTCTTTCAAGAAACCCTAATTGTCTCTACTGATTTTATGTTTACAATCCAAGTTGTTATCATGGACCTCCATTAGATGGGTAATAAACACATAACAAGTAGTAGATGCTCAAAACTTGATAAAAGTCGGATCTTTACCTCAAACACGCATGGCTAACGTCGGGCTCGCCCCAACCCTAGAAATGGGTTGACTACCCGCGCTTCATCATAATTAAAGACATCAATAATAAAAGGAAATAAACTTGCATTAATAAAATAAAATAGAGCTTACAACCAAAGGAAGCCAATTCCGCTCTCGCTTCACCAACTCCTCTTGGTCACTCACTCTCTCTCTCTCTCCTACTCCTACTAATTGTTGTATGATTGAATGAATTGAAATCAGCCCCCTAAGGCTTTATTTATAGGCTTCTAATCCTTGCTATTCAAGGATAGAAACATCTATCTATATCTAAAACTATATCTAAAAGGCTTAATGATAAATAAAAGCTACAAATAAATTAAATCTAAAAAAAGGGAAATTAAATCTAAATAGGTAAGTCTCTTGATGTTGATAGATCTTGTCTTCCATAGATAGAACTTGATGGATCCCGGATAGACTCGGCTTCCTTCGTCTCCAAGTAATCCCAATCCGAGTAGGATAGATCAAAACGCGTTACGCGGCTTCTGGAGGCTTCCTCGATCTCGAGTAAGGCTACTCGATCTCGAGTAGAGGTGTCATCGACTGGGTTAGCTCGGCGTCTCGGGTTGCTGGTCCTCGACAGGCTCGGACTCTGGCTCACAGGTGTACTCGATCTCGAGGAGTGTTCCTCGATCTCGACCAACCTGGGCTCATCGACTGGGCTGCTCGACAGTGTCGGGTAGATCTTCTCAATGTGCTCGGTCATGTCTCCTAGGCGTCGTCGATCTCGAGTACCCTTACTCGATCTCGAGTTGGGTGTCCGGGCATGGTCGGGTAGTCTCTCCTCGGCATCCTTGGGTGGCCTTCTCGCCTCCTGGTTGTCTTTGAAGCTTTGTCGACATCGAGTAATGGTACTCGATCTCGAGTAGGTTGCTGGAGCCGGGTTGTTCGTCTTCGGCTTCTCGACATGATCCTCCTCGCTCCTGGCAGGTGTCTAGACATGGCTTGTCGAGATCGACTAAGGCTTGTCGATGTCGAATAGCTTTGAGCTCCGATTCTCGCTTCTTGATTTTCTCCCGAAATGGTTCCATATTCTGCAATATTAAACACAAACTTATGTAGATCTCCATTTCTAACAAATAAGCATATACTACATAAATTCGACATATTCCCAACCCGAAATATGCAAAATGTAAAGAATATGGAACTAAAATATGCATAAGGACATGGCTACTTTGGAGACATCAATGTCTTGGGATCCTTGTCCCACATCGAAAAACACGAGAACCCGAGCCTTGCATATAAGTCAGTGGGTCACTCCTCTTATTGCCAATTGGTTTTAGGATGGAACCCCGCTGGTCTTTTGTGCTCGGTTTGGGTGAACATGATGCGCTCGGACGTGTGGACCCCCCACTTTATATGGCCCACTGGGATTTATCAGAGAGAGAATTAAAGAAGAGAGAGAGAGAGAGAATTAGCACCCCATACGATAGAAACCGAGTTGGAGAGAGAGGGAGATTGGATGCGCATCACGCCGACTTTGAAATTCAGTGTCGTACGTGGCCTCTTCCTGAAGAACTTTAACCCTGTACTAATGAAATACAATAAAATATGCCGACTTCGATCCCATTTGTCGACATTCAGCTCACCGACTCTGAAAGTCGATACTACACCGTGCATATAATAGAACCCTTACTAAATTGTCCATCAACCCATACAAATTAGCAAAAGCCCACCTTAAGTTTTTAAAGCCAATCTGAGTGTTGTTAGATACACCGCAAATCCCCCATCAAAAGTGCACGTCTATTCCAACGTGCAAGACTTTCCAATTAATAAGCACGCTAAAAAAATTAATTAACCCACTTCAACCCTGGACGTCAATTCCGACGTGTAGGATTTGGTGTGTATTTAGCTTGGCGTATCAGATCCATCTATCGATCTTATCTTCTCCCTCCCTCGCCTTTCTTGCTCAATCTCCCATATCCCAGATCTCAATCTCCCTCTCCTTCCTCCTCTACAATTTACCCAATTGGTCTACCGGAACTCCGGTTTCGATTTGATTGGGTCAAGCAGCACAAGTGGAGTAGGCGGAGAAAGCGATTGCGAAGCTCTGATTTCAACGGCCAGAACTCTGATTTCGATTTCAACGACGACGATGACCTCGACGACGGATATCATTGAGCATTGGGTTTATGTTGCCTCTTCCCGGGTGCAACATCGCCACTAGATGCCGCTTGGATTTTCCTTAATTTGTTTTGCTGATTAAATAATTTGTCTCATCCTAAATGCGCACAAGATACGCTACAACTTACAAGATAACTATATATATCCTCGTCACTAAACAATTGTTACCGTCCACTCCGTCCTTCCATCCAATTGATTTTTGGGCTTGAAGCCACAACCGTCCAATCAATTTTGGAGGCCTGGGAACTAATTTTATAAATTATAAATTTTATATGTAATTTTAAAATTTTTTTATATCTTAAGATGAGTATGTTAAAAGAATTTAGATTATTTTTGTTGATATTTGAGGAAAATTATAAAAAAAAACTCTTTAAAATAAGAATTTTTTCAGAAAATCACTCATAAAATTTTTATACAAATTGTTTTAATCCATAGTACAGATTACGTACGCAAGCTATATTTATCAATCTTTTGCTCTTTAAAATTTATAGTTATACAATATTAAAAATAATTTATATACTGCACCTTTAAATTTGTGTCATTTGTTTTTTAAACACAAAACCCTAGTGTTTCTATATATATATATATATATATATATATATATATATATATATATATATATATATATATATATATATAATATTCTAAAACTCCTTGAAACATGTTATTTCATTCAATTCAATTAATATAAATATAGCTATGACCATATGAATCTTTTTTTCTTGAATGTCCATGTTAATAAAACTAAAATTGTTCATGAATGACATAATTATAAAATGAAATTAAAAGATTAGCTGTATTTAAATTTGAATTAATAATTTGATACTCTATGACTTTATGAAATTTATTGAGGCCACAAAATTAGTTACATAAATGAAGAGAATTGAAATAGGTGGGGCGACCTAACCAATAGAAAAAAAGGTTAGAATGTTAACAGTTGTGCTAAATCTGGGATTCGAACTCGTGACTGTAAGAAAACATGCATGTCCCGTAGCAATTCAACAACCGCCACGCCAACAGACACTTGTGTTAATTTTAAAAATGTTTTATTATATATACTAAAATTAGTAAAAAATGGGGCCCCGTAAAATCGGAGGCCCAGAGCAGTCGCCCGCCTTGCCCTCCCCCATGGTCAGCCCTGCTTGAAGCATGCATTTGAAAGACAACCGCACACACCTATATATGTTAGATAGAATATATGTATAGGCCTAATTACCCATTTGTAATTAGGGTTAACTATTAGGGTTAACTATCTTGTACTCCTATATATATTCTAATGATAGCGAAGGCAACCCTAACGAAGATTATTCACTCTGACATGGTATCAGAGCGGTTATCCTAACGGCCCGTCTTTCGATCCTGGTCTGGGTTACCAGTTGTCTAAGTGTCAAGTAGATGGAAATTCCTAGTTGCACTTGCGGGGGCGTGTTGAGATGTGAATGAGACCAAAAGTGTCCCACATCGAAAAGTTGAACATATCAAGCCCTAGTATATGAGTCGGTGAGATACTCCTTCTATTGCCAATTGGTTTTAGAATGGAACCCCACTCGGCTTGTGTGTGCTACGCAACTAGCACATGTGCGCCTGTGCACACGACCCCCGGTCATCGGTCCGAGTCGAACTTTGACATGGTATCTGAGCCTCTAGGTTTTCATCTAAATTAACCCTAGTTTTTTTTTCGATCCTTTCCCCAGGTCATCCCTACTGCCGCCGGTCACTGATGTTTTATTATCTAGGATCTTGATTCCCGGATTTTGAGCACCACATGACCATAAATTATCCTTGCCCTTAATTCCTTACCAAGCCCCATTACAACCTTGATAAAAGACCTCTTGATGTTGCTTGTGAGTGATGGCATCCGCGGTGGAGAATATGTGATATATGTGTCAATTTCTATGTAGCTTTTTGCATTTTGGATTGAGTCGAGAGATATATTATTAAGCCTAAACACAATGAGAGTGAGAGCAAACACATAATCCCGGTGAGGTTGGATGATATGTGCCTTATTTTGAATCGTTCATATACTTGCTAGGATGTTAGCTTTCATGTTCATGGCTCCTCCACTTTGATGTTGCTTTTGACAAGGTTAGTACTTGAAGGTTATATGTGTGGGATATTGGTCTTGCTCTTCTTTGTTTTGCATTGCTTGAGGACAAGCAAAAGGTTAAGTGTGGGGGAGTTTGATAATGCACATTTCTAATGGGCATTATAGGATAATTTAGTTGCATTTACATTGTAGAATATGCATATTCTAGTGTTAATTTAGATTAAACTCTTTTTGTGGAAAAGTTCGGAATCTACGCTATTTTGGTTGAATTGTGCAGAATCGTAGATCCGACATGGTGGAAATCAAGGGAAAGATGTTAAACATGTCCAAGTGAAGTCAAGAAATCAAGCTAAGAGGAGAAAGAAAGGAGAAGAGAAAGAACGAGGGAAGAATAATGAAGACTCGAGCTTCTGAGCATCAGTCGCTGACAGCGGGATTCCATTCGCTGCCAGCGAGTGAAACCAGGAGCCCAGCTACCCGGAAAGCAAGCAAAGGAGAGCCAGCGAGGGAGCTAGCGAGAGAAGAGGGAGCCAGCGAGAGAGGAAGAACCGAGAGCGCGAGCGAGCAAGCAGTCCGCTGCCAGCGACTTGTCTCGCTGTAGCGGGACGTTCGCTGCCGCGGAAAATGTCGCTGCCAGCGGGGTGCACCAGGGTGACGGGAGCTCGGCAACTCGCTCCAGCGGATGGATGAAGTCGCGGCAGCGGAAGTCCCAGCTCGCGGCAGCGGGATCAGCTA
Source organism: Persicaria maculosa (assembly GCA_963922045.1). Taxonomy (NCBI): domain Eukaryota; kingdom Viridiplantae; phylum Streptophyta; class Magnoliopsida; order Caryophyllales; family Polygonaceae; genus Persicaria; species Persicaria maculosa. The sequence goes on from OY998253.1 coordinate 16,481,185, forward strand.
CTCGCGGAAGCGGAAGGAAGGGACCATGGAGAAGCTCGAGAAAATTCTAAGGCATGAAAGTCGCTGCCAGCGAGTGTGCCAGCGAGTTGGTAGCGAAAATCCAACAGGAGCTCAATCAAGGCCATTCGCTGCCAGCGGAATTTCTCGCTTTAATTTAGGAAAGTTCTATCTTTTATCTAGTTTGTTTAGGAAGTTTCTATCTTTTATCTACCTTTTATGGAAGACATTAGGCTTATAAATAGGATCAAAAACTTGACGGGATAAAAATCGTTGATTCCCAATCAAATAGTTCCCACTCTCACAAATTAGTATAATTGGCAAGAAAGGGGTCGAATCCTCGGGAGATTTAGGATTTCACAATGCAATTTGATCACCAACAAGTAACAAAAGTGGAAAAAGATGCGACTTTTAAATAAGAACAAGTAAAGTAAAGTAAAGATGGAATTTTGTTGTAAAATCAAGAGTAGAGAATGGTTCCACCCACGAATTCTTTGACATTGGTTGGCTTATCGATCATCGAATTCTTTTCAAGCTATTAACTTTCCTACAAATTCCTCTCGTCTTGGTTTATATGGATTAAAAGTCCTACGAGTCCAATTTATCCCTTACACCTCAATGCAATCATAACACGGTTAAGATTTAACAATGAGATAGCACAACATCCCAAGAACTTGAGCACATAAATAACACCAATTAAACACGGTAAATCGATGTTTAAGATATATGTCAACTTCCTACATAATCATGCTTCAAACACGGAATCCACAATCTTATGCATGCTACTATAGAAATAACGCAAATACGAAAGCATTAAATCTTAGCACGAAATCAATATTATCAAGTCGACCCAGCAAGATAACTCACAATTCACCAACCAAGTCTCCGAAAACGTAGGCGAAACACTAGGAAAATTAGCCGCTCATGGCTTACCTAAGCTCTCTTCTCTTCTATGGTGATTGCTCCAATTGAAAACTTAATTAAACTAACCCTAGAACATCCTATTTATAAGCCTAATTTCTTCCATAAAAGGTAGATAAAAGATAGAAACTTCCTAAACAAACTAGATAAAAGATAGAACTTTCCTAAATTAATTCAGCGTCGGATTCCGCTGGCAGCGACAAATTCCGCTGGCAGCGAATAGCCTTGATTGAGCTCCTGTTGGATTTTCTCTACCAACTCGCTGGCACACTCGCTGGCAGCGACTTTCATGCCTTAGAATTTTCTCGAGCTTCTCCATGGTCCCTTCCTTCCGCTTCTGCGAGTAGCTGATCCCGCTGCCGCGAGCTGGGACTTCCGCTGCCGCGACTTCATCCATCCGATGGAGCGAGTTGTCGAGCTCCCGTCGCCCTGGTGCACCCCGCTGGCAACGACATTTTCCGCGGCAGCGAACGTCCCGCTGCAGCGAGACAAGTCGCTAGCAGCGGACTGCTTGCTCGCTCGCGCTCTCGGTTCTTCCTATCTCACTGGCTCCCTCTTCTCTCGCTAGCTCCCTCGCTGGCTCTCCTTTGCTTGCTTTCCGGGTAGCTGGGCTCCTGGTTTCACTCGCTGGCAGCGAATGGAATCCCGCTGTCAGCGACTGATGCTCAGAAGCTCGAGTCTTCATTGTTCTTCCCTCGTTCTTTCTCTTCTCCTTTCTTTCTCCTCTTAGCTTGATTTCTTGACTTCACTTGGACATGTTTAACATCTTTCCCTTGATTTCCACCATGTCGGATCTACGATTCTGCACAATTCAACCGAAATAGCGTAGATTCCGAACTTTTCCACAAAAAGAGTTTAATCTAAATTAACACTAGAATATGCATATTCTACAATGTAAATGCAACTAAATTATCCTATAATGCCCATTAGAAATGTGCATTATCAGTCACCGATCACCGGTCATCTCCTCTCCCTCGCCTTCTCCTGCCCTTGCCCTCGCATCCCCCACGCCGGCCACCACACCTGCCCACTGCACCCCAGATCCGACCACTCCCGTCGCTCCGAGCCAAGATCCGAGCCCCACCCTTAGCGCTGACCTCTCCCTCGCTCCTCTCTCTCTCTCTCGACCTGTATCCCTGCGACCACCATACAACAGATCCGACCACCAGACCTCCTTCTCGAATTGCGCCATCGCCGATTGAATTCCTCACGAATTTGATTGTCAATATCATGATTAATCATCCTCAAGAGATTAATCAATGATCGGTGGTATAATTTTATTTCAAATCCGATTTCCCTGTTCGATTCAATTCGTGGTGCGCTTTGCAAAAAGTCTTCTTTGCTGTTTGTTGATATCCGGCGGCGTAAAAAAAACAAAAAAAAACACTTTCCGATCGACGACGATTATGGCTTTCTAAAATCCACAACAGCCTCCCGTCGAGGTTATCGCCCCTTCAAGTCATTTACAGAGGGGGTATTCCCCAATTGGAGCCCTTCTCTAGGGCTACCCGACCTATACCCTTCCGCCTCCCCCATCCGCCTCTCCAACGCATCCATACCCGAGCCAGCAGGGACTCCTCGGGCCCTCTCTGCGCCATCTGGATCAGGCCCTAGCAGCGGGATCATCGTCCTCGTCCCGACACAGGCAGCCAGCCATCATGACACCTACAGGCGTGTCAACTGTCGATCCGAATTGGTACATGGATAGTGGAGCCACTGCGCACATGTCGCACAACCCAAGTATAATTTATGTCCCTGCTTCTAAGAGACTTTCTACATCCATTATTGTTGGCAATGGTGAACGCATTCCTACCTTGGGTCTTGGGAAAACTACATTACCAACCCCTACCATCGACCTAAGCCTTAACAACATCCTCATCTCCCCCGACTTAATAAAGAACCTTGTGTCCATCCGTCGCCTCGCCACAGAAAATAATATCTCCATTGAGTTTGACTGTTTTGGGTTTGCTGTCAAAGATTTCAAAACTAGGGCCCTACTCATAAGATGTAATAGCATTGGAGACCTATATCCTATCACCAATAACATTCATCCTGTCACCTCCCCTACAACAACCAATCTATTAGTAGTTGCCCTTGCGACATCTCTCTCGCATGCCCGTCTTGGTCATCCAGGCTCTCCGACTTTCGAGTCTCTCAGGTCCAGGCTTATTCCCTGCAATAAAGTCCCTCCCTCCACTAGTTGCCTGGCATGCTAGCTTGGCAAACACACTAGATTGCCCTTTGCCACATCTTATACTCAGGTGCAAGCTCCATTTGACATTATTCATGGTGGTCTATGGACATCTCCTATTATCAGTCATGATGGTTTCCGCTATGCACTTGTTCTAGTTGATGCATTCTTTCATTATTTTTGGGTGTTTCCCCTAAAGTACAAATCTGAAGTTGTGACACACCTTATGACCTTCTATAGCTTGGTCCGCACCCAATTCAACCTCCCCATTAAATCCTTTCAATGTGACATGGGCGGTGAGTTTAACAACAATGCCCTTACACATCCTTCTTCGCTACTCATGGCATTCAATTCCGCTTCTCTTGTCCCCACACCACCTCCCAGGCCAGAATGGGAAAGCCGAACGGAGCATTTGCACCCTTACCACTTACATGAGGACTCTCTTTATCCATGAACATGCCCCCCTGCAGTATTGGTCATATGCTATTATATCGGCATGCTATCTTATCAACATCACTCCTTCATCAACTATATCCCTCTTTCTCTCCGAATGCTATTACATCTCCGGCCCGGGCACCCAACCCTCCCCTACCGCAACCTATCCCGCCACCTCCTCCCCCCGTCCAGCCCCTTGTGGCCCCCTTCCCATCACCTCAAGCCTTTGTCCCGTCAGCTGCAGTCCCTACCCTGCCACCTAACCCCACACAGCTGGTCAACCAAATCCAAACTCGGAGCATGAGTGACATCTTTCGCCCCAAACAGATTTTTGACCTCTCCGCTTCTCACCTATCGCTCATCCCTACCTCCCACAAAACAACCGTCTTAGACCCAAATTGGAATGCTGCCATGCTCGATGAGTACAAGGCTCTTATTAGCAACAACACTTGGGTTTTGGTTCCTCGGCCTCCTAGGGCCAACATTGTGCAGTTCATGTGGCTCTTTCGGCACAAGTTTCGCTCTGACGGATCTCTTGAGCGCTATAAGGCGCGACTGGTCGCCAATGGGAACTCTCAGCATGTGGGGGTCGATTATGATGACACTTTTAGTCCGGTTGTCAAACCAGCTACCATCTGTACCGTCTTGCATCTCGATGTCTCCAAGGATTGACCTATTCATCAGCTTGATGTCAAGAACGAATTTCTTCATTGTCATCTAAATGAGACAGTGTACATGTTCCAGCCGCCTGGTTTTGCTGACAGGATCAAACCAGACCATGTTTGTCTCTTGCAGAAGTCTTTGTATGGCCTTAAACAGACACCTCGTGCGTGGTATCTTCGCTTTGCTACTTACCTGCACATGCTTGGCTTCGTCAGTAGCAAGAGCGACTCCTCCTTGTTTGTCTTTCGTCGAGGTAATCAGATTGCTTATTTGTTGTTATATGTCGATGATATCATCTTTACTGCATCTTCACAGACTCTTTGGGCTGCCGTTATTACTCAACTCAGCAAGGAGTTTGCTATGTCTGATCTCGGGCCTCTCAGCTTCTTTTTGGGAGTCTCTACATCTCGATATGCATCTGGTTTGTTTCTCTCACAGGAGAAATATGTCAAGGAGATTATTGGGAAGGCTAACATGGCTAGCTGTAAGCCTGCTGCAACGCTTGTTGAGACCACTGCTAAACTGGCCCAAGCTACGGGTCTGCTTGTGTCTGATCCAACTTTGTACCGTAGCCTTGCTGGTGCTTTACAATACTTGAGTTTTACTCATCCTGATATTAGCTATGCCATTTAGCAAGTCTTTCTATTTATGCATGGCCCCATAGAGTCTCACTTTGCTTCTCTTAAGCGCATTATCAGGTATATTCAGGGTACTACTTCTCTTGGCATCACTATTACCCCATCAGCTTCACCTCTCTCCATGCTTGGTTACACGGCTGCTGATTGGGCTAGTTGTCCGGACCCCAGACGGTCTACGTCAGGATATTGTGCGTTCCTCAATGACTCCCTAGTCTCTTGGTCTTGTAAGCGCCAACATGTGGTTTCTCGCTCTAGTGCTGAAGCGGAATATCGCGGTGTTGCCAATGTTGTCGCTGAGTATGTCTGGCTTCGCAACCTATTACTTGAGATCCACTCTCCGTTCAGTCAAGCGTTTGTTGTGTATACAGACAATGTCAGCGCTACTTACCTTGCTCACAACTCGGTTCACCATCAGAGAACCAAGCTTGTGGAGATTGACATCCACTTTGTTCGTGAGAAGGTAGCTATGGGACATGTGCTTGTCCTACATGTCCCCTCCCCGCACCAGTATGCAGACATCTTCACCAAGGGATTGCCTTGCCATTTATTTCTTGATTTTAGATCCAGTCTCACTATTCGCTACCCTCCTGTTTCGACTAAGGGGGTATGTTAGACAGAATATATGTATGGGCTCAATTACTCATTTGTAATTAGGGTTAACTATCTTGTACTCTTATATACATTTTAATGATAGCGAAGGCAATCCCAATGAGGATTATTCACTCTGACAATATATTCGAATTCCAGATGAATAAAAAAAAGATTCGAATTCCACGACAAGGAAGACCATGAATGTGGGAGTTGTACGAGAGGTGGCAAAGCTACCACGCGGTCTCACGAGACCACATGAAGTGAAGGAGAAGCACAAGTTCAGTCTCTTTTTCTTTTGTTTTTTTTTTCTGTTTTTTTCGGATGACGAGGAACCCACTTTGACGGTAAACCTCGCCCGAGCACGTGATCCAACTGATAAGAGCCAGGATCATGTTTTGTTTCAACTACAGAGTTCGGAATTATCTAATTTGGATGCCCATCGTCATTGGTTTTATAGAGATGTAATAATATGAGGCAGACATAAAGTCAATGGGATTTTTCTTTTAGAGGCAAAAGGGATCAGATTCAACCTCTAAACACAAGATCGAAAGCTGGGATTAAAACATCGTAAAAGAAAAATGGAAGAGAACACCTGGGTTTGAAAGGCATTTGACACCGGTCGATAGTGCCTTTGGAGCAAAAGCCGACGCGATTTTTTACTTGACCATTGTTGGAATCTTGTAGCCAACAGAAGGATAGATGAGAAGCTCTAAGCTCTAAGATATTCATCTGTTTCGTGAATTTGGGCACTTGTCTCAAGAGCGAAACGAAGAGGAGGAGGAGAAGGTCCGTCCATGGCATCGTCGTCCAAAACACCCATCTGAAAGGTGACACCCTAGCCCTCCGTCGATCGTTACTGAAGGCCCCGTGAAGTAGAATCATCAAAACTAAAGGTTTGCCATCTCTTTCCAGGGTAGATAGTAGAAATTTTACGGAGAGGAGAAGCGATCTTGCAATTTGGGGCTGGATCTCCTTAGTCGATGGCGGTGTTTGGGAGCTAGGGTTCCGATTTGGGGAGTTTCTCTCTCAAAAAATGGGAAATCTCATATCTGATTTCGGAGGAACATTTTTAATTAGTTTTCCTTTTATTTTTCTTCATTAAATAAGTAGAACAATAATAGCATTATATTGATTAAGGAAGGAAGGGTGTAGATTAAAAGGAAGGAAGGGTGTAGATTAAAAGTTTCTATAGGAATGGAGTTTCTATGAGAAGGATTGTTTCGCATGAGATGTAACAGCACCGGAGAGCTCTACCCTGTCACACCACCTCTTGCGTCCAGTCAGTCGTGCTCGGTCGCCCTCTCGGCATCATCGTCCAGCCTGTGGCATGCACGCCTGGGCCATCCCAGTGCTGTCGTTCTAGATGTCCTCCGTTCTCAGAGTCTTGTCACCCATCCTAAAGACCTACACTCTAGTTTATGCTCTTCTTGCCAGCTAGGCAAACATGTCAGACTGCCGTTCCAACGGTCTTTGAACTCCACCCTTGCTCCTTTTGATATCATTCATAGTGACATTTGGACCTCTCCCATGCCTAGCAAGGAGGGTCACAAGTACTACCTCTTGTTTCTTGATGATTACACTCATTTCTTATGGGTCTTCCCGTTGCATTTCAAGTCCCAAGTGTTTCCTATCTTTGCCAAATTTCATGCCTACATTAAAACACAGTTTCACACATCCATCAAATGTTTCCAATGTGACAATGGCCATGAATTTGACAACAAAGACTTTCACTCTTTCTTCGCCACAAATGGGATCTTCTGTCACTTGTCTTGCCCCTATACTTCCCAGCGGAATGGAAAGGTTGAACGAATCATCAGAACCATTACCAACATGATGCGCTTTCTCCTCTTCCACGCATGCATTCCCCTTTCCTATTGGCCTCACGCCTTATTGTTGATAGGAGGAAATCGAGTATGAAATATAACAAAATAAATCAAACCAGACTCTGCCTACGCAAATAATTACAAGACCTCCTCCTGATGTAGCAGTGGGAAGTCAGGATCGATCCACGAGGAAGCGTGTCAGCGGATCCTAGGCAGCGTAGAAATCTCACGGTCAGAAGTCGACAACAGGGTCCTCGATCTCGACTAGGGTAGTCGACAGAAGATCGGACAGTCGAACACAGCAGCAGCAACTCGGCACAGGCTACTCGATATCGACGAGAGGCTACTCGATATCGAGTACAGTCCTTGTCGACTTCGGGTTGGCTTGTCGATTTCCTGCACAAATAAGCTACGGCGACTCTAGGTCGAGAATCAGTAGTCGAGATCGAGTAGTGCTATTCGATCTCGAGTAGACAGAGGATAAAAACGAAAGAAAATAAATGCAAAGGCTTTGGGATTTCGAACTAAACTGTATGTAAAAGACTTCCAAGATTGGGGTTTGCACAACGATAACCAAGCATGCATAAGGCAGAAATAAAACAGATAATCATGTAAATCGCATCAAGGACAAGCCTTCGCCTTTTCCAACAATTAGACAACTCTTTCAAGAAACCCTAATTGTCTCTACTAATTTTATGTTTACAATCCAAGTTGTTAGCATGGATCTCCATTAGATGGGCAATAAACACATAAACAAGTAGGAGATGCTCAAAACATGATAAAAGTCAGATCTTTACCTCAATTATGCATGGCTATCGTCGGGCTCGCCCCAACCCTGAAGTGGGTTGACTACTCGCGCTTCATCGCAAACTCAAACATCATCGATTGAAAGAAAACAACTTGCATTAAACTATATTCAAAAGACTTTACAATCCCGGCAATCCAACTCTCGTTGAACGCCAAAACCCTAAACCTCTGAACTCCTAAACCGTCTCTGTGAACTACTTGTCTCTGACTGAAATTGAATGAATAAAACTGAGCCCCATGGGCTTTATTTATAGCTTTCTAATCCTTGCTACTCAAGGATAGAAATTTCTAACTATATCTAAAACTATATCTAAAACGCTTAAGGATAAATAAAAGCAACAAGGAAATTAAATCTAAATATATCTAAATGTCTTCATGTGGATAAATCTCTTTCTTCATGATATATCTTGATGAATTCGGATAGAATCGGCAATCTTCGCGCCTAAGCAACCCCAAGTCGAGTAGAATTGGTTAAACCGAGTAACGCGGCTCTGGAGGTCTACTCGATCTCGACAAGGGTCTAGTCGATCTCGAGTAGGATTATGGTAGACCGGGCTTGGCTCGTCGTCTCGGCTAGCTGGTCCTCGACAGGCTCAGACATGACTCCTGACCTTAGTCGATCTTGAGGAGAGCTCGTCTATCTCGACGAGTGATGTGTTCTCGACTTGGTCTTTCGAGGTTGCCGAGCAACCCTTCTCGACATGCTCGGATGTGGGCTTGTCGACTTCGGTGATGCTCCTCGATCTCGACGACAACGGTTCATCGACTTGGCCAGCTTGGTGTTGTCGAGTGGCCTCTTGTCGACATGCTCGGACACAGGCTTCTGGGCTTCCTCGATCTCGACAAGGTCTTTGTCGATCTCGAGTAGATCATGGCTTGGCCTGGTGTTGTCGAGTAGCATCTCCTCGACATGGCTCGGGGAATGGGGTCTGGCTCTTGTCGACATCGAGTAGGACTTAGTCTAAATCGAGGAGACTTGCTGCTTCCGTCTTTGCTTCTTGGTTTTCTCCCGAAATGTTTCCATATTCTGCAATATTAAACAAAAACTTATGTAGATCTCCATTTCTAACAAATAAGCATATACTACATAAATTCGACATATTCCCAACCCGAAATATGCAAAATATAAAGAATATGGAACTAAAACATGCATAAAGACATGGCTACTTTGGAGACATCAAATCACCCCATACTTAGACTTGCTTGTCCTCAAGCAATAACCACACAATAACCAAGACCTACAACACATCCTTCAAGTCTTCGCCTTTGTCAAAAGCAACATCTTAAATAGTAGCAATGTAAGACAAGTGAATTTAACGTCATCACACATATATGAGCGATCCATAGGCATGGGCAGTATAAATCCAACCTCACAGGAATAATGTGTTTACACTCAACTCTCAAATGTGTTTAGGCTATGAAGATCAACTCTCAACTCAATTCCATACACAATCTCATAAACATTGTAATTTAAATATGAATCCACTTCGCAACCAATTATGAAAATGCAACAAGAATTATCAGGAGGACTTCGCTCAATGGAAGTCTTCAAAGAAGATTCCATTCGGCGGGGTTGTAATGGGGCTTGGTAAGAAATAATAAGGTATGGAATTATTTGGCCATGTGGTGCTAAATAAAATTCGGGAATCAAGACTCCTAAATCTTCCAACACAACCAAACCATAACTTCCCAATCATATGCATCAACCAAACTCTCCAATTTATCTCAATGAAGTATGTGTCCTTTCAAACTTTCTAAATCTCTCCAAAATATGTATCTTGCAAAATAATGAAAGAAATAAGGTAAATTTGGCTCATGCACTTTATTCACAAACATATGTACTTTTTTTTTTTTTTTTTTTTTGAAATGAAATATAAAATAATACTAGAGGTGCATTTAAAATGTGAGCCAAAAATCCTTTTACATAATATGCCTAGCAAGATAAAAATGTACAACCAACCCATATCTTAATAATTTCTATGATCCTTCTTGAAAGGCAACATAAGCTCATTCCTTCCACAAATCATCATTCCAACCAACTCTAAGTCTTAATTCCCAAATGGGGGTCAGGCTCAATTTGGCTAAGGAAAATTTTGTGGAGTTTACAATAAAAGTCTCAGGCTAATGTTCTGGCTTCAAGCAGGGATAATGTAGGGTAGGTAAAGAGAGGATAAAATTGGCTTAAAAGGTGCCTCCATCATTTAATTCTCATCAACATAAACATATAAATGCATTGGTTTTGAATAACTATCACAACATTTAGAGATGCATAGGAAGAGTAAATACACTCAAGAAAGCAGAGGGATTTTTAATGTTCTCCCCTTATAAGGCCAAAAATTCATACTGGGGCAATTTTTATTGGATTTTAACCTTTAGCTTAGGATCATATGTGCTCAATTTCATCACAAGTTCACAATCCACATAAAAACCATTTTGAGGACTTAGGCTAAACCTTCCAAACACGCCATAGGATTTACATGATCAAGTCAATTATTATTTATCATCATAGGACATCTAAGTTAGGGTATAAAAACTAAAGCAATGCAAAATTTAAACATGCATATCTTTTTTTTTATTTTTTTTTGATATTTTCTATATATTTTATTTTTTTTATTTATTTTTTCTTATGCAAAAATCAAGACTACATTATGACAAAAGATTTAAAAAACATAAAATTTAAACATGAATGCATAACATAAAAAATTTAAAATTTCACCATGTGAAACCAAAAGGCAAGACGAACACATATGATAATGATAATGAGCCCTTCCCCCACCCCATACTTAAAATTTACAGTGTCCCCACTGTATAAAATCAAATAAAAACAAGAGTAAAGGAAGGAACTCACATGATAACACATCGAGGAAGGCAGATCAGTGCAGGTCGAGTAGGTTGCTCGTCGATATCGAGTACAGTGTACTCGATCTCGAGTAGGCTCTCAACGTCTGGTGGAATCCGAAGTCGAGGAGCGTCTGGGCTTGTCGATGTCGAGTACGTCTACTCGAGATCGAGTAACTTCTGGGCTTCTCCTCCTTGTCGAAATCGACTTGGCCTTCGTCGATTCAAACTGGTTTTCAGGGACTTCCTATTCCACCTTTCGCGATTCTTATATGCTTGCCGACCTAAAAGTGTTAGAAGACATAAAACCAAAACAAAAAAACAAAAACCAAAAACTAAAAAGTTCAAAAGTCCCAAAAATTCATAAAGTTTATATACATGCTCTAGATTTTAGAGTCGCTAGGCCGACTTCTCCGTTTGCGCTCAAGGACCATTATTGTGGGGCCTGCTCATGCTTGGCCCTTCTCCTGGATCATCTAGGTCCTGATGGTAGTATGCAAGCTCAGCTGATAGGTGGTTGCTTGCATCATCTCTCTTCTCTTTCTTTCTCTTCCTTCCAGCCCTTAGCTTTCGCAGATTTTCTTGCCACTGGGTCTTACCTCCCCTTAATTTATTGAAAAATTTCTTTATGGACTGAGGGGGAGTAGAATTCATACCTGCACTTACCTTTTCGGACCCAAAACAGGAAACTTTGGGCTTGGGGCTAGTCGAGATCGAGTACAGCTGGCCGACCTCGAGTACAGGGACCCCATACTTAGGCTCTTGGCAAGTCTCTGGCTCAACAGTGGTGGTCGACATCGACAAGGGCTTGTCGAGATCGAGTAGATGCCTTGTCGAGATCGAGTTGGCTTTGTCGATCTCGAGTACAGTGTTAGCACTCTCCTCCGCTGTTTGCTTGGTCCCGTGATTGCTGATGCTTTTCACCTCCAGCCATGAAATTTCCTCTTTTGCAGGGCCAAAAGAGAAATCCAAAACCTCATCGCCTATGGTGAAGGTGAGCGATCTATTCTTGACACTTATTTTGGCATCTGCAGTAGCTAAGAATGGTCTACCAAGAATAATAGGGCTAGTAGGATCTTCAGCACAGTCAATGATAAGGAAATCTGTTGGGACAAAGAATTTACCAACCTGGACAGGGACGTTCTCAACTATACCTGTAGGGATGACCATTGTATTGTTCGTCATGTATAGTTTGGCATCCACAGGTTCTATGCATCCTATTTTTACCTTCCGCCAGATTGATAGAGGCATGATGCTCACACTTGCTCCTAAATCGCATAGAGAATCATATTTATATTGTCCAAAACCCACAGTAACAGAAAACTTACCAGGGTCAGGCCTCTTTTCAGGGAAGTGGAGTACTTTGCATTCACCTGCGATCTCTGAGATAGATCGCTTCTTGCTTAGGATTTCCTTTAGAAATTTGACATATCCAGGCATCTCTTGCAAGGCTTCTGTAAAAGGAATTGAAACGTTCAGTTCTTGCAGCATATTAACAAACCTGGTAAACCTACCTGCCGTGGGATCTTTCTGAGCTTTTGAAGAGAAAGGCAGGGGCTTTTTCTGTTTTGGAGCCAGATCAGCTGTCGAAGGTGTTGCAGAGTCGTTGACGTCGGCCAGATGTTGCTCCTCGATCTCAACCAGGGGCTTGTCGATCTCGACTTGAGGCTTGTCGATCTCGACTTGGATTGTCGACCTCGAGTTGCTAGGCTTCGCAGTGGAATCCGAGCTCAGCTTCTGGTCTGTGTCGAGTAGGGTCTTGTCGAGATCGAGTACGGGCTCGTCGAGGTCGAGTTGGGTCTGCTCTGCATCGAGTTGCTGCTCTACTTTGCTTTGCTGTTTCCCGACCTCTGGCTCGTGTAACTGATGCCCACTCCTGAGTGTGATAGCTGCGACGTGTCCGGTCTTCCCTTTAGGATTTGGTTCTGTTTGCCCAGGGAGCTGTCCGGAAGGTCGTGGGATCGGTGCAGCGATTTGTCCCATCTGGGTCTCAATGCCTTTCTTCCAGATGTCTAGCTCTCCAAATTTTGTGTTGAAGTTCTGGAGCTGATTGTTGATGGTGTTTGTAGCCTGCAGGTTCTGTGCATGATTCCGACGCATCTCCTCAAGGATCAGTTGCAGATCATCCTTCTTTTGATCCCTTTCTGGATGTCCTGGAGCTCTATAGGGTGGGGGATTCCTAGGAGGACGTTGGTTCCACTGAGGTTGATAGAACATTTGATCTCCCATGTAGCGATTAGGACCCCCAGCGTAGGCTGCTTCCACATGTGTCTCTGCCATTCTGACTTGCTCAGTGTGTGGGCACTCAGTAGTGGTGTGCCTCTGTGATCCGCATTCGATGCAAGGCTGGTTGACAGATAGATATTTGACTTGCTTGAGGAGCTTGCGATTCTGGTCTCTGTAGAACTGCTCCCTGACATCTGGGTCAATCTCCTTTGCTGGCTCATAGAGTGGCATAGATGGTGCTGGCCTGGCATAGGAGTTCTCCTCATAGTTTGCAGTAGACCCATATTTGTTGTCATAATTAGTGAGCTTGTCTAGCACACCCCATGCGTCAACTGGCGGCATTGTCAGATACTCATAGCGAGTATACTGGTTGATTCTGTCCTTGGTGACTTGATCAAGAGAGTTGAAGAACATCTCTTGAATGACGTAGGGTGGCTGTCCATGAGTGGGGCAAGATCGCAGCAGTTCTTTGTAGCGTTCCCATGCCCTTGCCAGCGGTTCCCCTTGCTTCTGTTTGAAGGCGGTGATTTTCTGGCGGAGAAGTGCTGTCTTGGCAGGTGGGAAGAATTTATTCAAAAACTCTTGCTCTACTTGGGCCCATGTTGTGAGTGATCTTGGTTTCAGCCCTTCGAGCCACTTCAGTGCAGGCCCAGCGAGAGACCAGCGGAAAGCCTTCATCTTGACATATTCCAGAGTTGTACCTTCAGCAAGAGTACGGCACATGTCATGAAAATTGGTAATACGCTCAAGAGGACACTCATTAAATCTTCTATAAAAAGCATTATTTTTAAGCTCTATAAGAAACTGAGTGCGAATTTCAAAGGAGTTTTCAGGGATAAGGATCGCCGATTCAGGCACGACGAGAGTTGGATGCATATAATCCTCTGCTGTAGTCGGATATTGGGCAATCTCAGCTTCTGCTTGCTCCCTTGCTGCTTTTTCAGCGGCGATAGCAGCATCTTTAGTGGCGATAGCAGCATCTCTAGTGGCTAGCTCCCTTGTAAGTCTGGCAATCAGCTGTTCTTGTGTTTCAGCGGCGGCCATGGCTCTTTTCAGTCTAGCGTGGGCTTGTATAAGGCGTTCTGTGTTGTCTAAGCCGTCAAACTCAGGTGGTTGACCAGAACGGCGCATATACCTGAAAAGTAACTCAGAGTAGATGTGAGATTCAACTACCTAAGGCGCGAATGATAGCCTCCCCGGCAACGGCGCCAATTTGTTAGTTGGAGGAAATCGAGTATGAAATATAACAAAATAAATCAAACCAGACTCTGCCTACGCAAATAATTACAAGACCTCCTCCTGATGTAGCAGTGGGAAGTCAGGATCGATCCACGAGGAAGCATGTCAGCGGATCCTAGGCAGCGTAGAAATCTCACGGTCAGAAGTCGACAACAGGGTCCTCGATCTCGACTAGGGTAGTCGACAGAAGATAGGACAGTCGAACACAGCAGCAGCAACTCGGCACAGGCTACTCGATATCAACGAGGGGCTACTCGATATCGAGTACAGTCCTTGTCGACTTCGGGTTGGCTTGTCGATTTCCTGCACAAATAAGCTACGGCGACTCTAGGTCGAGAATCAGTAGTCGAGATCGAGTAGTGCTATTCGATCTCGAGTAGACAGAGGATAAAAACAAAAGAAAATAAATGCAAAGCCTTTGGGATTTCGAACTAAACTGTATGTAAAAGACTTCCAAGATTGGGGTTTGCACAACGATAACCAAGCATGGATAAGGCAGAAATAAAACAGATAATCATGTAAATCGCATCAAGGACAAGCCTTCACCTTTTCCAACAATTAGACAACTCTACCAAGAAACCCTAATTGTCTCTACTAATTTTATGTTTACAATCCAAGTTGTTAGCATTGATCTCCATTAGATGGGCAATAAACACATAAACAAGTAGGAGATGCTCAAAACATGATAAAAGTCAGATCTTTACCTCAATTATGCATGGCTATCGTCGGGCTCGCCCCAACCCTAGAAGTGGGTTGACTACTCGCGCTTCATCGCAAACTCAAACATCATCGATTGAAAGAAAACAACTTGCATTAAACTATATTCAAAAGACTTTACAATCCCGGCAATCCAACTCTCGTTGAACGCCAAAACCCTAAAACCTCTGAACTCCTAAACCGTCTCTGTGAACTACTTGTCTCTGACTGAAATTGAATGAATAAAACTGAGCCCCATGGGCTTTATTTATAGCTTTCTAATCCTTGCTACTCAAGGATAGAAATTTCTATCTATATCTAAAACTATATCTAAAACGCTTAAGGATAAATAAAAGCAACAAGGAAATTAAATCTAAATATATCTAAATGTCTTCATGTGGATAAATCTCTTTCTTCATGATATATCTTGATGAATTCGGATAGAATCGGCAATCTTCACGCCTAAGCAACCCCAAGTCGAGTAGAATTGGTTAAACCGAGTAACGCGGCTCTGGAGGTCTACTCGATCTCGACAAGGGTCTAGTCGATCTCGAGTAGGATTATGGTAGACCGGGCTTGGCTCGTCGTCTCGGCTAGCTGGTCCTCGATAGGCTCAGACATGACTTCTGACCTTAGTCGATCTCGAGGAGAGCTCGTCTATCTCGACGAGTGATGTGTTCTCGACTTGGTCTTCCGAGGTTGCCGAGCAACCCTTCTCGACATGCTCGGATGTGGGCTTGTCGACTTCGATGACGCTCTTCGATCTCGACGACAACGGTTCATCGACTTGGCCAGCTTGGTGTTGTCGAGTGGCCTCTTGTCGACATGATCGGACACAGGCTTCTGGGCTTCCTCGATCTCGACAAGGTCTTTGTCGATGTCGAGTAGATCATGGCTTGGCCTGGTGTTGTCGAGTAGCATCTCCTCGACATGGCTCGGGGAATGGGGTCTGGCTCTTGTCGACATCGAGTAGGACTTAGTCTAAATCGAGGAGACTTGTTGCTTCCGTCTTTGCTTCTTGGTTTTCTCCCGAAATGTTTCCATATTCTGCAATATTAAACAAAAACTTATGTAGATCTCTATTTCTAACAAATAAGCATATACTACATAAATTCGACATATTCCCAACCCGAAATATGCAAAATATAAAGAATATGGAACTAAAACATGCATAAAGACATGGCTACTTTGGAGACATCACTTATCAACCACATGCTATCTCCTCAACATTCTACCATCTACTACCATACACCATCGCTCGTCAACTCAGACACTTTATTGCACCTTGCCTAGGTATGATCACCTTCGTACTTTTGGGTGCTTGTGCTTCCCAAACCAGTCCTCCACCGCACCTCACAAGCTTCACGCACTCCACTCCTTGTGTTTTCCTTGGTTATCTGTCTGATCATCACAGTTACCTTTGCCTCGATGTAAAGACCCATAAGCTCATTATGTCCCGTCATGTCACTTTTGATGAGTTTTACTTTCCATTTTCTTCTCCTCATCTCCCCTCTTCAACACCTCCTGTGTCTCAGTCTGAGTCAGAGTCTTCTTTCCCTCACTTTCTCTTTCCCCAGAGCTCTCCCGATGCTCCTGCCCCTCCCCCTACCCCACACCCACCTCCACCCCCTCCTTCTACCACTAGACTGCACACCCGCAGCATCTCCGGTGTTTTCAGACCTCGTCAGATCGTCTCCATGAACGCCACACATAACCCTGCCAACCAATTCCCTGCGTCCTCCCAGCTGCCCCCCCCCCCCCCCCACGTCACACCCGATGTCGCGCCCGCAGCATCATGTCGCGGTGCTATGTCGCGGTCACAGCTCTTTGTTGCACCCGCCGCACCCTCTCCTGCCGTCCCCACCGAATCCCACCCACCTCCTGCCTCACCCCCGACCTCCCTTTCCCCCATCCCCACCTCCCACAAAACAGCCCTCCTCGACCCGAATTGGCATGCGGCTATGCTCGACTAATACAGGGCCCTTACAAGGAATGGTACTTGGGTTCTGGTTCCTCGCCCTCCTAAGTCGAACGTCATTCATTGCATGTGGCTCTTCCACCACAAGTTCCGCTCCGACGGGACGTTAGAGCGCTACAAAGCTCGTCTTGTGGTCAACGGTCAATCTCAGTAGGCGGGTATTGATTGTGATGAGACATTCAGCCCCGTGGTCAAGCCTCCCACTATCCGAGTGGTGTTGAGCTTAAAGTTGTCGCGACATTGGGCCATTCATCAACTGGATGTAAAGAACGCCTTTCTGCATGGCCATCTGAATGAGACAGTTTACATGTTTCAGCCGCCGGGGTTCGCTGATACTGATCGCCCCAAGCACGTGTGTCTCCTGAAGTGCTCTCTATATGGTCTGAAACAAGCTCCGCGGGCTTGGTTCCAGCGCTTTGCTTCTCATCTGCTAAGCTTGGGCTTTGTTGGCAGCCGCTCAGATACGTCTCTGTTTATCTATCGCACAGGCACAGACATGGCCTTTCTGTTACTGTATGTCGACGACATCATCCTCACCACCTCTTCTGATGCTCTTCGGACGTCTATCATTTCACAGTTGACTGCCGAGTTCTCCATGTCAGATCTGGGCCCGTTGTGCAGCGTCATGCGTCTAGGTTGTTTCTCTCTCAGAGTAAGTATGCTGCCGAGATTGCTGCTCGGGCCAAGATGAGTAACTGCAAGCCAGTTGTCACCCCTGTGGATACTTCCAACAAGCTCAGTGCTCACTCTGGTCCTCTGTTTGATGATCCGACATTGTACCGGCGCCTCGCCGGTGCATTGCAGTATCTTACGTTCACTAGGCCAGACATTAGTTACGTCATTCAGCAGATCGGCATGTTCATACATGCGCCCAGGGAACCGCACTTTCAGGCCTTGAAGAGGATAATTCGGTACATCAGCGGTACACTTGAGCTGGGCACCACAATCACCCCTTCCTCTCGGCATGACCTCGTCGCTTACACTGATGCAGATTAGGGTGGTTGTCCTGACACACGTCGCTCCACCTCTGGTTATTGTGTCTTCCTCAACGACACCCTTGTGTCGTGGTCCGCGAAGCGACAGTCTGTGGTGTCTCGCTCTAGAGCCGAGGCAGAGTACAGAGGTGTCGCCAACGTTGTCTCCAAGTGCTCTTGGCTGCGCAATCTCCTTCTTGAGCTCCGCTGCCCTCTTCAGAAGGCCACCCTGGTCTACACCGACAACGTCTCCGCCGTCTATCTGGCCAGCAACCCAGTCCAGCATCAGCGAAGGAAGCACATTAAGCTCGATCTACACTTCGTTCAGGACAAGGTTGCTCTAGGACATGTTCGTGTTCTACATGTCCCGTCCTCCTATCAGTACGCTGATATCTTCACCAAGGGTTTACCTCGGCAGTTGTTCCTCGATTTTCGGTCCAGTCTCACAGTACGGGACCCTCCACTTTCGACTGCGGGGGTTGGATAGATTACATAGATCTCATATTGTATAGTGGGCTCAGAGGCCCAATATCTTGTAACTTATATATATCAATGTCTAATGAATGAAACCCTCAAGGAGGACTTTACATCAATCTCGTGATCTTACACATAGGAAGGGAGTTTCTATGGGAAGGGTTGTTTTCACTTAAACAATAATAGCGAAGGAAGGGTCAAACTCAAGCATCACAATTCAAACCGCCAGTTGTAGCAAGGAACCATTTGAAGCGTGAAAAATCTCACTAAGAAGCTTTGTTCTTTGCAACAACATGCCAACTCCGTTTTGTTCAGCAACAATAGTCCCCCATTGTTTTATTTTATTAAAAGAGGGGTAGTTTGGGGTTTAACAAAAAATTATGGACACTTACCTAATTACCCTTTTAAAATGTACATTTAGCTAATTAGACTTTCTAAATGGACATTTGACCAAACTTTTCCCTCTCCGACGCCCGAGTTTAACAAAACCGCCAGTTGTAGCAAGGAACCATTTGAAGCGTGAAAAATCTCACTAAGAAGCTTCGTTCTGTGCAACAACATGACAACTCCGTTTTGTTCAGCAATAGTAGTCCCCCATTGTTTTATTTTATTAAAAGAGGGGTAGTTTGGGGTTTAACAAAAAATTATGGACACTTACCTAATTACCCTTTTAAAATGTACATTTAGCTAATTAGACTTTCTAAATGGACATTTGACCAAACTTTTCCCTCTCCGACGCCCGAGTTTTGGGATTGCTCATTCCACTCCCGTCCTTGTCGTTGGCGACCACCTTCTTCCTCCTATCTTTCAGCGTCCACCCCGCCTGCCCGCCACCGGATCCATCTCCCGGATTCCCTATTCCTCTTCGGTCATGCTGTTTTGTGGTGTTGGTTTCAATCCCTAGGCTTTTCAGCTCCTTGGTTTTCCCAAGTCTGACCCTCATCCCTTGTCTCCGGCGTTTTTTGTTGTTTGGAGCATCCTCGTCTTCTTTTGGCCTTAGCCACCACAAACCACCACTCCATCTCCTTGTTCTCCGACGTCTTGGTCCTAATACGTCCTCCACCACCGTGCTCTCTTGTGTCGTTGCGAGGGTCGCCATCTCCTTCCTCCCCGAACCTCAAAATTGTTCACCTGGTCGGCCTTCTTCCCGACCTTGGACATTCTGCCACTCTTTCCCGAGAGCAGTTCCCATCTGATGCCACCCGATTTCATCCTCCCCTTCTTCTTCGGTATCAATTTCCGACCAGTGGTTCATACTCCAAAGTCGTTTCTTACGGGTTGTGGTGTTGGGCCTACCTTCTCCTCCGCTTTCTTGCCGCCGCCGATTAGCCTACCCTCATTGGCCATACTTGGCGTGCAAGGGTGGCCCAATGCCTTGCTCGCTACGGTCTTGGGGCTGTAGGATTGGACTTGTTGCTTGGCGTGCAAGGGTGTCTTCTACCTTGCACGCCAAGCTTAGTTGACAACCAAAAAAAATAAAATTTATATATTTTTTTTATATATATAAACCGATAAAAGCTCGAAGAGCCTGACTAAATCCAATAAAGGCTTGACTGAATTCCGTATAGGCTTGAATAAATTCTGATTGGTTAAATATTTTGGCGTTTTTGCACGAGTAGTGTGTGACTCTTATTTCAGCGTTTCTTGGAGGTCTTCTGCTTGGTTGCAGACGTGACGTTTGGAGTCGAGACTGGGTGGGATCGAGGGGTGCGCTCAGGGCGACTCCGTATCCGGGAAAGAGCTTCCTTGGAGTTTCGTCTGCACTTCCCACAGGATATAGATTCCTGTTGTATCGCCGCGGTACTACTATTTTGGTGGTGCTTGACTTCGTTCTTCGTCGACATCCATACCTGTGAGGAGGAGTTCTTCTTAGATCGTTCTTATTGTAGAGTTGTTTTTGCTCGTTTCTTAGCGTCGTTTTCTTTTCTTATTATATGTTTAGGCAATTTACGTTTGCCGATTCGTCGACCTCTCGAGAATCAGACTTTCCTGATCTCGAATTACTACTCAATCAATAAAAAAAAATCGCAACACATTAATAAGATGTTATACACATCGATTTTGGTGTATATATATAAAAGAGTTTGTTGATCATCTACTACTTTCCAACCAAAGACCAGAGAAAGAGAAATGATGAAATTAAAAGTATTTAAAAAAAAAAAGGAAGAAGTGTTATAAATTAGGACAAGAATAAAGGGTGGAGAATATGTGATTGTATTCCATTGAATTCTCTTGGTGTTACACCGGTACAATATATAGAGATAAACTCCTTAGGCTCCAAGCAATAGTCAATCTATCTATAGACAAAACTCTATATAAGTTAAGTGTATATTGTGTACATCCACATAATAAAAATAATATTATAACACTCCCCCTTGGATGTACATTCCTTGTTCCTCCAGCTGCCTCGTTAAAAACCTAGCTAGGAAAACCCAATGGGACAAAACCATAGCTTAGGGGAAAAGAGTGCAGCCTTCCACGTACGCTCTTGTTGTACTGCCTCGTTAAAAACCTTGTCAGGAAAACCCAGTGGGACAAAACCTGATCGAAGGGAAAAAGAGTGCAGTGCGTATATAGTCCCCCTGAATTCAACATCCTTCTTGAAGTCTTCTCATTCTTCTTAATGTCGCCGTCCTCATGAGCTTATGGTCGAATCTCAACATTGTCTTTGATGCGTGTAAGCTGGAATGTCTTCGTGATTGACTTTGGCGCGCTTGACTTCCATGTATTAGTGTTGATCTGCTTTGGATGCACAAGTAAGGTACTTCAGGACCTAGTGTGCCTTTAATTGTTGATCTGGGGATCTGATGTATTAAATGGTGCTTAAGTTGCCTCATTAAAAACCTTACCTTGGAAAAACCCAGTGGGATAAAAATCAAGATTAAGGAAAAGAGTACAACTTTGTATGGTACTTCGAGACCTAATAAAATGTCACCACTTTCACAACTATAGGTAATTTAGGTACTCTAATAAGAATTTTTAATCAACTGCACATGACGGGACTTTGATAATAATGCTTCGGGCATTTTCAATCGATTCTTTCCATTTATATGGGTATGCACCTACAATGTCCGTCATTTACATTTGGAGCCAAATTATATTCACTCCTGGTGAATACATTCTCATGTAACCTTTAATATGCTTTTGTACAATCAATTTGGCTTTATGTTTTTCCTTTATACGAACACCCACTTAAAACCAATTAATATCACACTTTTCAATGTTTGGAGCTACAGGTCCAAAAACTTCATGCTTAAATAATCCATCTTTGCATGAATTATTTCTTTCTAGAATTTAGGATATACAATGTATCCTTATGAGGGGAGTTGCCTCATTAAAAACCTTGCTTTGGAAAAACCCAAATGGGACAAAAACCAAAGTTAAGGAAAAGAGTACAACTTTTCTCCCCCTCAATTTAGCATATAAATCACCAATTTTCTAAGGACATGGTACTTCTGGACCCTTAATATCCTTTCACAATCTAATCGAAGATGAAAAGATCATGTGTCTTCGTATCGTAATATATCTCTCTTTGTACACTCGAACTACATGTCGGGATATTTTTAGAAGCTCTAATTATTCTTATCAAACACTTCAAGTGCAAACTTAGATATGTGCCATCAACTCATAATCAATTCTAACACTGTCAACGTTCATGAAATCTCTTCAGGAGTTTTATACCAGTGGACATATCACCATTGTTTGAAGTTACTACTAGAAGCTTGATCTATAAATCATGTTAGTGCATTGGTTCAATTCTCTTCCATGCCATATATTGCTTCTTGATCTCCTTTTCTTCTCCCCCTAAATACCGAGTATTTTATCATCCGTGATAAACTCTAGGTATTTGATCATTTATGAGGACTCAAATCCTCCATATACCTCAACTTCCTTGATTTACAACAACTTAGTGTAATTTGGGGAGATTTCGGTGTCTATACCGAACATGTAAATACCAAGATCTCTACCGGAGATAAATTACAAGAAGGACAATTATTCTATCGTTAACCAAAATCGAATCAATCTTTTGGTATTCATGCCTGCTTGTTCGCTATTATTGACGACTCTACTGGGTCATTTCATGCGTTAGCATTATACTAAATGATAATCTCATAAGTAATGACTTCACTTGAACGATTTAATCGTCTCAACATATCAATTTCATTGATAACATTTTCATATCACATCCATATTGCCAACATGGGTAATCTATTTATTATGTTGGATCCCTCTTTTGACATCCTCAACTAGGGGAAAATCACTGCTTCTGGCAATTATTAGTCCTCCATTGACTTTTATGATTCCAATTTAT
The DNA here is from genome assembly GCA_963922045.1 of Persicaria maculosa. Taxonomy (NCBI): domain Eukaryota; kingdom Viridiplantae; phylum Streptophyta; class Magnoliopsida; order Caryophyllales; family Polygonaceae; genus Persicaria; species Persicaria maculosa. Next base: position 16,503,988 of record OY998253.1, read on the forward strand.
CTATCATCACTACTTCACTTAGAGTGTTTTGATGCTCTTCTAGAGCCATTTTCTCATATGAGTTTATTGCTTGATTATATCGATCAATAGGCTTTCGAGGATTAATTTTGATGCTCTTCTGGAGATATGTATAACGTTTGATTATGCCAAGAATAGACTTTAGAGTTTATACAACCACTCATTAGATATTTCATCATGAAAACTTCAGGTTTTCTATATCAACAGATACCAAGCTCTAAATCATTTTAACATTTTCATGCAATGATTCATTCACAGTTTGGGAGATTACAAATCCAAGTTAGGCAAACCATCAACTTTGACTTGTTCTTCCACATTCTCCTTGATGTGGGAGTCGACTCATACATGATTATCTATAATCATTTTCAAAATTATGACCAGTATCTTAACAACGGTTGCGCGCACCGTATCCTCTTTATGTCCTCTGCTAGAGGTAACAATATATATTGCATCTGGCAATAAAAGAGGTTGTTATGAACCATAGGTCATTTGGCTAGCTATTTATTTGAGTTCTACCATACCCAAATAGATTAAGAACAAGATCCCAAAATAAAGAGTCTTCGGGCTCTCAGGAATAAACTTATCGATTTCACACAATTTAACAAGGATTTGCTTCAAACTCTTCTCCCAAATCAGCATTGGTTGAATAAAATTGGCATCATCTACTCATAATGGTTTCTTCAAGAAACATTTCCAATGCATATACATATACATAAAATGCAAATCAAATCAAATAGACAAATAAAACATAGATTCCATGTTGCTTCAAATAGCCAAATTATACTAATAACAAACCAAATACGACCAAGTTTGCTGAATCAAATGTGTTGGATCATCTAGACTCTTTCGTTGATAATCTTTCATATGTAGAGATAAGTTTATCTACTTCAAGAGAGAACTTTTATTAACACAAACAATATATATAATATAAAACCACATATGTTTATGACATACCAACTCTTAACAAGTTGTTTCTTCTGGAAACATTTTGAGTTTTGTGCAAAAGTAAATTCAAACATATACACATCACAAGTAAATAACAAAAATATTCTCAATAAACAATACCAATCACAAATTTATTTGGCCACTTCAGGTGGATATCGATCAAAATATTTATCATTTGTTTCAATAAACAATTTCATCCACAAATACTGTAGGTTCAATAACTATCTCAAATTTCAATTTCATGCAATTTAAGTTGTATACAAATCAACTTCATGACACAAAAATAATGTCAACTTCTGGTGACCAGGAATCAAACAAGTTTAACTACTTCAGGAGTTTATATTTCACCTTCTATGAAATAAATCATATATGGAACAAATAGTTACAGTTACAGGATGAAATCAACAATATCATCTTGGCTCATTACTACAAAGATGAGGCTAATATTTTAATCGATGCATGATGACGTTATTTATTTATCAACTTATCAATGTATCAATTCATTTAGATATCATTTATCATGTATCCATCAAATATATGGTCAATTTCCCCAATAACCATATTTATATCATATATGCATCGTCAACCCCAAATCGCACATAATTTATCAATGCTCTAAATTCTTATATATCAAAGTATACTAGCAGTATGACATGATTTATGATATAAAATCTATGTGTGCAATCAATAACGTCATATTGCAATTAGCATCTAAATGGTAATCCATATTTAATGTACGAGATGAACTCATAACACACACATATATGATCATTCATGATCAAGAGACACAAAAATCATAATTCAAATATATGACGTTTAGGCTTACCTGACCGCAAGCTCGATCGCATATATGAATATTGAAAAATCACTCCAGCTCCATCACGAGCCTTAAAGTCGAGCCTAGCCCATATAGATGCACTACCAAGTAGGGTTCAATCTTCTAGGATTCGCCTCTTTTTACCATGATATCCTAGTGTGGATCCGTGGACAAACCACTCACATGACACAATCCATCACCAAAACAAAATATTAATAAATTATAATCATGGTTTATTTAAAACACATATCATATACCATAATTTTATCCATCCTTATGTACATGTCTTAAATCCTTTTAAATTCTAATTGATCAATTTAAAGAAAGTCAAAGTACCTCTTATGTGATCAACACGTACATAATCACACTCCGATGCAGATTTACAATATTATCAAAATGCCTTATTTTGATTAACTTTCAATTGGCGATAATCTATATTTATCTACTTCGAGCGATATGACTTTTCATCTACTTCAGGAGATGATGATAAAAATATAATATGCAAATAGACAAAACAAAACAATAATCATTACTAATCACTACATGGATGATACTTACTGTTTCATCACTACGAGGATGAAATTTATCAATCACATCAAGTAATTCATAATATCAATTTCTTTACTTTTATCCACTTCGAGGGTTTAATATTTTCTGCATATTTTCTACTTCGGGAGACCAATTAAATTATTTAGAAACAAAATAATAAATTAGAAAAATCAAATTGCACTTACCTCAACTTACCTCCACGACGGCGCAGAATTCTAGGGCCAACTTCGGGGATTGATATAATTTATATATACATCCTCTTCGAGGGATGTGTTTATCTACTTAGCTCGCTAAATCTCATCGCTTCTGGGAAGAGATTTTCCACTCATCGCTTCACGAGGGGCGAAACTTATAACCCTGGAAGTTTGGGTCTTTTCTGTTATTTATCATAAAAGTACATCTCAATCCGCAATTTTGACAATTTCAGGGCTGGTTCTTTAATTATTCCAAATTAATTTGGAACAATCCATCGTCTTCATCGTTTATGAGAACGGCAATCATCGATCTTCATCGTGTTCCTCGGTCACTTCGGATTAGCGGCAAAGGAGCTAACCGTCCCATCTCCCGCATCCGGCAATCATCGATCGACCGGCTTCAACCCAACAACAACGAGGAATCCTGAAAAGCCATCGATTGAAGGATTGGAGTATGTCGAGGAAACGATCGAGAAGAAGGGCCAAATCAAATTGATGCCGACATCTCAAACGCGGCAACGATCGTCCCGTCAACCAGGACAAAGAAAAATCAAGTTGCTGAATTGGATCTCTTCAGGAGAAGAATTTGTGGATCGGAGACGCGGCGACTGATGACCACCGACCGATCCCGGTATCGAGGACGAAGGAGGAAATCGCTTCGCAATCCGTTTGCAGGACGATTGAATTCCATATCTACCACCTGAAATTCGGCTAATCGCCGCAGCACATCTCCGGAGCGTGTTTGCGAGAGAGGACGTCCCACGTCGGCACGACGATGAGCACCGCCCCGACCAGCGCGATCGAATACGCCAGGACGAGCACTATGGAGAAGCTCCGGTCGGTGACGAGGCCGTACGCCAGGACGAGCACTCCAGTGGTGGTGGGGTGATCTGGGACTCTGGTTCGGGAGACAAGGCCGTACGCCAGGACGAGCACGCCGCGGCCGGCCACAGATGCAGCGTTGTTTGAATAGGCGGCAGTAGGATAGAAAAAGGGATTAGGGTTTTGGCCTTAGAGACTATCGTACTGATAACGTGTTATAAATTAGGACAAGAATAAAGGGCGGAGAATATGTGATTGTATTCCATTGAATTCTCTTGGTGTTACACCGGTACAATATATAGAGATAAACTCCTTAGGCTCCAAGCAATAGTCAATCTATCTATAGACAAAACTCTATATAAGTTAAGTGTATATTGTGTACATCCACATAATAAAAATAATATTATAACAAGAAGACAATTCTTTTGCTTTCTTTAATGGCTTATTTTACTAATTGCATAGTAAGTAGCAAAGATAGCTTCTTGTGCGTTTTTTTGCATACAACAAACCCACTTTTGACAGCTTTTTGTGCGTTTTGCAATTTGCATTTACATTCCGTTTTCCTCTTTCCAGTCAAAGTTTTGTCATTGGCTTATCCCACTTGCTGTTTTGCAATTTAGAGAGTGCTAGCTTATCGACCAATTCATTGCCAACAGCAATACTTCATATGGCTCGCCAGGTGTTTGTTAAATTGCCTCTTCCAACCCTCATCAGTTTTCACTCATAAATGTGAAAAGTTTTCATCTTTACTTAAACATTGAGGGTTTTGAGTTTGTGATGTTGTGTTGCTTCTTGTTTGATGGGTAAATTGTTTTGCTTTGATTGTTGCAGGAAGAAGGTTGGCCTCTTGGTTTACAGCTTCTGAATGTGAGAGTTGGATTGGGAGGAAGAGCAAGAGATTGCTATGAGTCAATTTCTTTTAACACTGCACTTACTAGTTCGTCGACTTGCTCTACGGATTCATCTTTAGATTTAGACTCAGAGGTGAGTGAAAGTAGAATGTATTTGGAATGATCCTGAGGAAACCTGTTTGTTTTGGTTGGTAGAACTCCTTAATTCTCTCATAATTTCTGTGTTCCTAAACTTTCTAAACATTATGGTAAACAAAATCCAGGGATGCATACGTAATTTAGAGGCCATTTGCTTTGAATTAGTACAAGTTTTGGTATGGAATTCACATATTAAGGTAGAGAGGGAGGATAGTTAGGGACTTAGCTAGGGTGTATGTAACTCAAACTCGATTCCATGGATAGTTATCGGGTTCATTCGTTCTGATATCCATTCCAACTGATAGATTAGCTATATAACAAACATCTATCTATTAATATTACTAATTCTGCTAGCATTTTGTTGACGTGTCGCTCTGTAAATTAAAGTTGAATTTTTTAATCAAAAGTTTCCTTTCTTATTAATCGATGTTATTAAAGGAAGTTTAAATATTTGTTTCCTATATTATATTCATCACAATCGTATTAAAAATGTCACGCCCACAATTCTGTTAATATTACTAATTCTGTTAGCATTTTGCTGACGTGTCACGCCCACAATTAAACTTAATTTTTTTATTCAAGTGGTATTTTCTTATTGGTCAATATTATTGCTGAAATTTTAAAATATACGTTTCATATTTTAAACATATTTGTTTCCTATTTCCATATTAATCAAAAGTTTCTTTTCTTATTAATCGATATTATTAAGGGAAGTTTAAATATTTGTTTCCAATATTATATTTATAAGTCATATTAAAAATGGATAGATATTTAATTCAAATGTCAAAATAAAAAGTAATTATAAAAATCAATGATTCTCAAAATCATATTTATTCTCAAAATTTACATATTATATGGTATATTCTCAAAATTTACATATTATATGGTATATACATCTTTTTTCTTGAAATTTTTTAAATATTTTTGGAGATGGAAGCAAAACATCATTAATTTTAAGAAGAGATTGTTTTTGCACACGTTATCCTTCAAAAATTATAGAAAATTAATTATCGAAAATGAATAAATCTATACTAACTCTACACATTCTACATGACATCTATTTAAATTTTTAACCTAAGATTTTTGCAGATAGAAATTATATTTATTCTAAACATCTTAAATGACTATTAGGAATAGTAAAAAAAAAAAAGAACATTTTAAGATCTACATACAAAATTTGAAGAATTTTTAGAAAAGCAAATGTGAAATTTGAATAAACAAATAAACACTCTTTTAAGATTAATTTCTGGGTGTTTGGCTTCAAATATTGAAGAAAAAAAATTCAAAATGATATTTTACATCTATATTTATTTTATTAATATTACTAATTCTGCTAGCATTTTGCTGACGTGTCGCTCTGTAAATTAAAGTTGAATTTTTTAATCATCCACCTCTAAAAACAAGTCTCGTCCTCGAGACTAAAATCCTTTAAGAAGCAACAAAAACATTTCGATAACTCAAGTCAGCTCCTCATGTGTCAGTCAACCAGATTTTCAAAGATCCATAAAGCAGTTATCCACCTCTAAGGACTAATCTCAAATTCCACTTCCTAAGTCCATTTCTCATGATCAGTTTCAACATCAAATTCATATATTAACATATCCAAAATATTTCTATCAGCAGATCACAACTTTTCAAGCTCAAGATATCAATATATGAGAATTCATCATACTATCAATTCCCATCATCGACAGATCAAATCATTAGCGGATATTAAAATCACAGAAATCTACACATTGCTATCAACCAGAAAAGAACACAATCATCATACTCACACATCACCACCAACTCGGAAGGGCACAATCAAAATCATGTCGCGCACAGAGCCGAACAAATGGGGCAACTCTGATCAATCTAGACAACCCACTCATGATCCAACCCTAGACGATTATACAAGGATGACGCAAGACCTTAGTTTGAACCAAAAGAAAGAGACACTAAAGGATAACTCGTCTAACTCTTGACACGAAGATAGATTCGGATGGTAATTGGTAAGACCGAACACGAGAATTTCACCGATGCCCATGGAAAACCCTCAAGGTTACGATCGCATCACTAAATTATCATGTAACACATCAAGTCATATAACACACAACGTTGCAATCTTGCACACCAACATGGACCTATCTCATGAGGCAATGACAATATGATTTGAGTGTGAGTGTCATAACGTGTGGTAAGGTACAAGGTAAGTAAACTAACATGATCGGAGCAATATCAATACACATAATTATCAAATCAAACCTTCACTGGCAAGGAATGTCACTTATAATGACTAGAAAATGCTATTAAAGTACAACATTCATATATTCACAAGATACATCTAACAATCTGTCACTTGAATATATTAGATAGACTCGGTACATGCTTGAGAGAATCCTACCTGCCACTAGGTGTAAGAGAACTAAACAAAACATGTACGGAATAGTGTCAATCATGTCTTAAAGTCACGAAAGAAATATTATTTAATTTACTAGAAAAAGACAAGTATAAGTGTGTGCTTCATACAATTGTGTCACCAAGGCACGTTTTAACACATATTTCATACCACTATAAGTTCAACATGGTAGATAGTACAACATCAACAACTCCTAAGCAAGGGGTGGTGCGTAGACATGCAAGTGCAATTTAACCATAGGGATGCACGTGCGAGTATACAAGGCTTGAGACTACTAACGCATAATGAGTATAATGAGACATCATGTAGCAAGTAAGAGTGAGTATGTGCAATATTATGGCCTACGCATGATACTATTCATATAAAATAGAGTATAATGGGGTCGAGAGGTATCAAGATAGCTCTAATGATGATATTCAAAATGCGTAAGCAATCACAATTTCATAACATCACACAACAAGGGCAAATATGCAAGATAGGTATATTACCAAAAACCTTATTACATGCGTGATCACACATATAATGTAAATAGTGCAAAGAATCACTCATCATATCGTTGATGCGAATTTTCTACATATTATCGATAACACACGACGGTGAGTAAGTACGCGAAAATATACTTTAACAACAAATAAGATGATACACAATAAGCCAACCCGCCCATATACAGACTCTCTAGCCTCACAACTATCCGAAATCAAGGCCAATTACCCAACCAACTACTAAGCACCCCAACTCATATGCCATCAAGCCATCTAAGAACTAGTCTACTTCAATATCCCGACCTCAAATCCTACTCGACCACATAAAACCATATATCGGAGATCCCAATCGCACAATTCCCTTATTCCGACAAGCTTAACAATTCCACTGACTATCAAAACTCTCTATAAGCACACCCTCATCCTAGGGTCCTCTACCAGTCCCATCTTTACCTTCTAATAGAAATCCCAAGTCCTAGACTGAACTGCTCTCACGCTCGATCTAGACGCTACGTAACAATCTCGCTGACTCTTCCTAAGCTCTCAAGACTCCGCCTAATCATCATCCCAAAGAGACATCTCAAATCACCTTGCTAACGTAATCACACTTCCCGTACCACTGGTCATTCTCACTAACCATCCACCTCTAAGCACCCAGCATATTCTCAAATTTCCTTGTTCCAAATCTTACTGTACCTTAATCATTCGAAGTCCTCCAGTCGTCCTACTCCAATTCCTCATCTCTTCATATTCCTAAATTGCCTCAAGCTTCTACTTCTTAACCATGACACCTTACCGTCCAAGACCCTCTTTTACCGATCATCATTTCCACAGAATCCCTAAATCGTCCTCATACGAGTTTCTCAAGTACCACATCTTCACCAAACCTTTTAAAATCCTTCTTGCTCTAGCGTTCCCCATACCTTCCACCTTGCCTAGTTCCCAATTCCATGCTCAGAATCTCCCGTCTCAACCTCAAGTGAACAATCTTACCAGAATTCTCAACGAAATACTTAGCCAGTTGCCAACCCTTCCTCGAAAACTCATTCCACATCCTTAAATACCTCAATAGCCACAATAACCTCCACTCAGAAATTCCGATTCATTCCCTATACTAAAATCCTCCAACAACGCATCTAGAAATCCTTCACTCGTGAATTCTCAAAGCCCTACCAATTCTGTCCAAACAATTCCTAAATACTCATTACACGTACAGTTCTGATATGAACAACCTAATATTCAAGATCGATGATTTTCCAAGCAAACCTATACTGCTCATCCTTAGCAATTCCTCAACTTCATCCTTTAACAAAGCCGCTCCTAATCACAGCACATACAACCTAGTCCCAATCTCTACGATTCCTTGGACATTCCTTAACCGATCATCCTCAATGTCGCCCATGATCCGCTTCTAGACTATCTATACACTCTCTCTTGGCACACTAACTCGTCTATCAACACATCCCTCAAGAATATCCCGATCCACTCTTGACTCACTCATCCACCCCTAGAACCACACTACTCGCAACAGTATTGCCCTACACTACCTATAACGAAGATCTCTCCCTCGGAATCTTACCACACTAACTCCACCACTCATCTAAGGCCTACTTGGAAACTCAACTCTATTCACCGACCACTATCTCTGACAAGTCATGACTTACTCGACTCTACCCAAGGTAACACATCCTTCCTGCACTTCATCTCGCACAACCAACGACCCACTCGAAGACCTCAATCTACCTGTCATTTCCCGATCTGTCTCACAAAGGAATCACTCAACTCCTACCCAAGAAGGAAACACCACCACCTATATAACTCATACCCAATTTACTAGCAGGTCAGTACACGTAAGCATACAGGCACATCATCACAGACACAAGTTAGTAAGGAAATCATTCACTACCAGCTCAGTACATCAGTCCTCACATAACCTCAAAAGGCAAGACATATCAAGGAGGACACGTGGAGCATAAAAGACATCATCATATAGACCGGGTTGTATAATATCTTTCCATAACCAAGTAAACAAGCAAGAATAACATTATCTTATCGGAATAAGGGACATGTAAGGTATCAATTGTACCAGTCAGACAATTATAGGATATCGAGTTGTCATATAAGCAAAACATCATAAACAGTATCATCGTCCATACAAACAAGGTAAAGGTGCATGTCATAACTTCACAAAATCTCATGGAGTCACAACGTGTGAACGATAACACATAAGGGGTAGGAGGCATAACTTCATGTCAATCACGGAGATCCTATTTTATAAATAAGCGAGTTATTTCTATTAATTGATTCACACATTTTTTAGTCAAGTTGCATACACATATCCCTTTTTTTTTTGAACGAAATTCACACATGAGAGCAATATCATTAGAATTCATCATATACAACATGTAGCGCATCAATATCATTAGAATTCATCATGTAAAACATGTAGAGCATCAACTAAATAGATCATGGGACAATGTCATGCCAAAACATCTCAATTAAGAATTTAAGCAATGCATTTTGTGATCCCTACAAGTATTCCATAGGCGTCCCCATGAAACACTTGTATAAGTATCACAAAATCATCACAATGTTCTCACTAAATCCGACCAAGTACTTTACAAGCATCCCTGTAAAATATTTGTGTCGACTATATGAAAACATTATCATATAAGCAAGAATCACAATTTATACTAAGAGTTTGAATTCTATAAACATTCCTTATCAACTCAACCATAGAGTCTCATAATCAGAATATCATGTATCTCAAATCAACAAACACAATTTCTCTGTCCTCAATAAGTTCTCCATCAACTAGAGTAAGGTCCTCAAACCTGAGCCAATAAGCTTAGCTTCCCACTAACCAGCGCAAAACTTCCACCACAACCATGTAAATTCTGATAATATCATCTCATGTCCTCATCAAACCAAGTGCCAGAATTGCCAACAATTGCCAGAAGGCACCCAAAATTTGCCATCAAAAGTGATATAAGTAACAAAACAAGTGTGCATAAGCCCAACACATCAAGAATGGTATTAATTGGACCACACAAGTCATCAAGTACCACAATTTATAAGCCCACAACAAGACCTAAACATCTTATAATAATCACGTCAGATATTATAATGAGAGAAACACATGTACACAGATATCATACCAACTCACTAAGAGTAACATACATGAATCATCAAACTTCTCCCCCGAATTCATTTATCTCTATAACCAAGTTTACGAATTGCCCAAACAAGATTTTACATATGCACGTTATGCTCATAAAGTATAATACGCATCTAAAAGACATATTAGACAAATAGCTAAATCAAGAAGAACAACACATAGACAATTACACAATTTCTCCCCCGAATTCATTCCCATCGGTAAGGAACAAGCTGATATTTTGCCTACCGTTCCCAATTACACCCAATAGGGGTGGTCTAGCTCCTTTGCTACCCACTCGCGTACCCGTTTGGTCGGTTTTCCTCTTTTATTACAAGTCAAATTCATTACTTAGTCCAATTTCGATTATGCATCTTAAGTTCATTTTGCCCTTTTTAAAATTCTTTCAAATCCTTTGAAATTCATGGGCGGTTTTCCAAAACATACACTCGACCCTTTTGTACCCGAATTGCACAACCTCAGCTCTGATACCATCTTTGTAACGGCCCAGAATTATGATTTCCGGGTTACGTTTCAAGGGATAAAACCCCTTGTTCGGATCTTGCAATCCAGGTACGGGTCGAGGTTTCAAACTCATTTAAGATTAGTTGAAGGAGGGATTTCAAACCCTAAAAACCTCGAAGGGCCATTAGGTACCCTTTACCTGTCCTAAGACTATGTCGCAAAATCCAATTCAACCGAAAGTAAAGCGGAAGCAAAACTAGGATACAAATGCCACGACAAAGCCGGGTCAAACCAAATTATAAGCAAGTGATTACCATTTTACCAAGTTAGAATGTTAGCTAGGTTCTTCGATTCGCCAAAGGGTTTCCCGTCATAGAAGCAAGGAGCAAACAAGATCTGCAGAAAACACCTTAAAAAAAAGAACAGGGAAAGGAGTCAGATCGAGCCACTCATGCGGGACCGGCAGTCCTCGCTGAGGCCACATAGTATGTGCTATACCTAATAAAGATGCTCTAATGCAGTACGAAAGTCAAACACACTAGCATGCTCCTGGTTATAATAATGTGTAAAAATACTGTAAAGGGCCCAAGACAATGCCAAGTGGCATATCCCTCTCCTACCTCCACCCCTTCCGATAGGCGGAGACTGGCCAGCTCGTGAATGCATTCCATCATAATCGGGCGGCACGCATGCCTAACCCGCTCCACAATAAAGCCCGCAGGCATCTCATAATACAAGGAAGTTCATGACTCAATTGACTCAGGGTACCCGATGAGGCTGGGCTACCCTATGACCCTAGCAAAGACTCTAGGACTATCACAGATAACGGCCGTTCTGTTTCAAACGCATAAAGTAAGCAGATGCTCATTCAATTAGTGCAACCTAAACAGGATACTACATGGCATGCTATTATGCATATGCAACACCTAACATAAAATGCAACAACAGGCATGAATGTCCAATCTGAGTAAGCCCCTAGGGAACTTACCTGAAGTCTTCCCATCCAATTAACCAGCAATTAAGCCACTCAGATAATCATCCATCGGTCAACAAGCCACTCGGATAATCACCCAATCACACTAGCATGTAATAAGCAAGGAACAACTCATCAATACATATTTAATTAACACGCAGGCAGACTTTCAAGTCAACACAAGATTCAACGATATTTTATTCAATTAACCTCGCATTCTCAATTAACCTTGTTCTCATCAAGTATGAAGCTTAGCTCAAGCATTACCAAGATCATTACTCAAAGCGTCTTACTTCAGTTCAAGCTTAGATTTTCCTTAAACACTCTCAAGCAATTCAAGGATCAACAAGCCTTATTTATCAAAACTCAGATAGTAATCATGCTCCACGGGTAAACCAAGTAAGTTGATATTTCAAGAGGTCACTTATAACCTCGAATATAAAAACTACTCAACATCAAAGCACTACAATCAAGCTTACAAGTATAGCAAGTTTTCAAGATAACTCTTACATCATTTTAATAATCATAGCCAATCATACTAAATTAAATCTAACTCGATTTGTATTCAGTCATAAGCTTTAATTAACAAAACCAGAGGTCGAAGTCTATTTTCATTAAACCTCTTACCAAAATCTACCAAGACCTCATTTAACAAGTCCATTTCGTATTGAAAGACTTACACAGCTAAAGCAACACCTCAAGAATTCCTTTAAAGATTCACTAGTAACTGAGATGCTCAGGCAAGATCGCAACTCAAGGATTATAATCAATAAGTATACCAGTTCAAAGAACACTTAATAATTTAATTAGTCTTAACAGCTTAACTAGTCCCAATTCAACCAAAGTAGCCGCGTATAATTCTTGTAGTTCATATTCTCGTCAAAGTTCTTGTTAGACTTAATATTTTGGTAGGAACAAAACAATCAGCAGCACAATGATGATCAACAAAAGGACAGAACACCAAAGTCAATTCCATTTCCACAACTCAAAATTCATCCAAATCGAGAACATAAAACCAAACCCACTCGACAGATCTTTAAGAACAGGGCTAAAATTAGATCTCAAAGAAGGAGCCTAGATTTATACCCATCCAATGGAGATCAATTTGAAGGAGGCGTTCGTGCTGCGCAGCGGAATCGGGTTGACTTAGAACCAGTGTTGTCGGGTTCAGATTTCCCATCTGCAGCAGTGAGGCTCAACGTGGGAAGATGGAGGTTTGCTTTTGGCAACGGGATCGTCTCCGGTGTGGGTGGCCCAAAACGTCGTCGACGGGAGCAGCCCGGACTCAGCCTCGGTCACGGCCATCGAGAGAGATAGAGGAGAGAGAGAGAGAGAGAGAGAGAGGGGCGGCGCACTTTGAACCCGAGATTTGGAGACGAGGGTTGTTGAGGCGGCAACAGAGCTTGTAGATCCGGGGAGGAGGGAGCTTCATTCGCGGCATTAGGGCGGCCTGAATCAGGGCTTTCGGCGGCTGCTAGCACCGGGGCCGTCTCGACAGCGAAACCAGGAGTGAAGGTCTGGGGAGCGGCCATGGACGTGCTCGAGTCGATGGCTCCGAAACCTGGGTTCCAAGCGGCGTCGTTGGCATCACGGGAGGGAAGATAGAGAGGGCGAGTTGCAGGAGACTCCAGCACTCGTCGTCAATCGGAGCTTCAACTTGGTCCTACGCAGCAGCTAACGGAGGACGGTAAAGCGAGCGCGAGGGGATAGAAGTGAGGGAGACGAGGGCTGCGAGGTCAAGGGGGGTTGAGGAAGATGCATAGGAGCAACCAGAGAGAGATTAGAGTTCTAAATATGGAAGAGGAAGGGAACATATTGGGAGAAGGTACATCGACCATTGGAGCTCAAGGGTCAAGCGAGCAAACGCGTCTCAGGTCTGAGAAATCGGGAGGATAGAGTGAACAGGGGCGGAGGCTGAATTGTGCACAAGACAGTATTTATACGGGTTCCTTAGGGTTAGCTCTAAAGAAATTACGAAAAGGTTCCGCTATTCAGTAATTCATAGAAATTCTACCCAATTAATTACAACATAAATTTCAAAATCTCAGAATTTTAATATTGAAATTAAATCATAATTCATAAAATAATATTTTAAAATTTTGGGTCTTTACATAAATGACTATCGAAAAATAAATAATAGTTTAAGACTTACAAGCATTACTAATGCTTATTTTACATCTTAGATGAGGCTTCTTAGATCATTTTTCTACCTTTTATGATCTTTTTATTTTTACCATCTTACCTTTATTTTCACTATTATTTTCCCTATCTTTCTAGCCATCTTTCTAATGAAAATAATGAATAATTTATGTATATCTACATAACTTCAAAAGTATTCGCACAATTATGACAATAATTATATATTTATTTCAATTATATTAGGTGGTGTGTTTGAGTATTATTACTACTTTACCTTATTAAATCATTTTAAAATTTTGTATTGTATCTCTTTCCAACTAATTTATAAACTACAAAAAAAACTTTATACGTACATATTTTTGTTATAAACAAGTATATATTAATATAGTATATATTATAGATATAGATATATAAAATGATGTTCAAATTAAAATGGATCAAACTCTCGTGCCTTCAAGGCACGGGTATTACACTAGTACTCCCTATTTTGACTGTAAGAAAGGAATGGTTTTGACCAATTATAATTTTTTTTTCTCTTTAATCATCTTTTTTTTTTTAATTCTCCTTTTTTTTTAATCTTACTAACTATCTATATCTATATATAAACTCTTAATTTAGAAGAGATTATACTGAAGTGTCAACATTAGAGAGATTTTAGGGGTTTTGACCAATTATAATTTTCTTTTTTCTCTTTAATCATCTTTTTTTTTAATTCTCCTTTTTTCTTCTTTTTCTTTTACTTTTTTTTTAATCTTACTAACTATTGGGCTTAATTCAAAATATTGAATTCAATGTAATATAACTATTGAGGTTAACTCAAATTCATTTACTAACTATATTAACTTATGTCACATGTCCTCTCCATGTTCAAAGTTATTTGTGAAAATATTATTTACATAATATCATTTTATTATGGTAACTATATATTCTAATATTATTTTTAAAAAAAATTCAAATATTAATTACCCAATAGTATTTGATGTTACATTTTTTAACCAATGGGATTAATTCAAAACTTGTATCTTTCACTATTTATTATTTATTTTTCTCTTTATCTCTTTAACCCAAGTGTATTTTTTTCTATTATTTTTAACACATTTACTAATCAATGGGTTTAATTAAAAATATTCATTTAAATCTAATGTGTATGATTTATCTATATCTAAATATTATTTATAAAAAAATCGCTCCATGACCCGGGGATCGTACTAGTTGTATATAATTCTTGGATGGTTTTGTCACTTGTATTGATTTCATTGATTCCACATTATATTACTTACATTGATGCATTTTTTTTAGTTGATGTGTTATGTTATAATAGATGTTTTTACGTATACAACCAATATTAATGTCGTAGTTTCAAGGACCTTGTGTTTTTATATGTGCAATAAGGTAACAATATTTTGATTTCACATTTTAAGCTCCTATGTCACCAATTATATAAAATTGTCACCATAATCAGTTGCGATTAATGAAGTGTAATAACAAATGTCATAAATGAATAAAAATGTAATAAACATGTCACCACAAGTGATTGCATCAATGAAGTATAATCACTAACGTGTTGTCAGTGCATAAAATTAAAGTAGAATCGATGAAAATATATCGATATACAATTGATTAAATTAAAAAAAATGACATCAAACGATTTGATTAAAAAAGTGGCATTAAATAATTACATTATAAAAACGACATCAAAACATTACCTTGAAAAGTTTGCATCACATTAAAGAAAAAAATGTTATCAAAACACTACTTTGAAAATATGGCATCATGGTAAAAAAATATCATCAAAAAATTGATATAAGAAAAGTGTCATCAGTAGTCACCAATAAAAAAAATGGCATCAATAGTCAACGTAATACCTAATTACATTAGAAAAATAGCATCAAAACACTACTTTGAAAAAGTTGCATCACATTAAAGAAAGAAATGTCATCAAAACACTATTTTAAAAAAAATATGGCATCACGATAATGGGGGATTTTGCAAAATAGCCACGAAAATGGGCTAAATTTGCAAAATGTCCACATTTTGGGACAATTTTTTAAAATATCCCTAATATAAACAACGGTTTCTCTCTCCTGTCCTAATTCTCTCCCCTCTCTCCCCGGAACCTCTCTCCTGTCTTGCTCTCTTCTGTCTCTGACGCCGGAGGTGTTTGTGCTCCGATCTGGGTGGAGGTGAGCAGATCCGGCCGCCATCTCGTGGTGAACTGCAATCGCCGGAGTTCGCGCGGGGTCCCTTCCTCATCTGAGACCCGAGATCTCCTCGGTGGATCCAGATCCGGAATCTCCTCGGGATGATCCTCCAGATCTCGCATCCGCTCAGATCTGAGATCGAGAGATGACGAGAGGCTCGAACCTGGCGATTCCGTGAAGCGCTCGCCTTCGAATTTACGGCTTCCAATTCTCAGATATGAGGTCGAGATTGCGCGAGCAAGCGATGTCGAGCCACCGGAGCGAGCGAGCGAGTGAGGTCGAGCAGCCGGAGGGAGCGAGCGAGGTCGAGGGAGCGGTCGGAGCGAGCGATCGAGGGAGCGGCTCTTCTTCATCACCAGGTACTTTTCTATCAATCCAAATTAGACCTTATCTTTTCAATTCGCATGGTTTTGATCTGGCTTATTCTTCTTCGTTGATTGTTGATTGCTTTCTTTAATTTGTTTGATCTTCATCGTTTTCTTTGGGTTTCTGTTTTATCGTTGTGTAGACTTTTAGATGATTTTAGGAATGAACATCTGATAGAAACATCTCAACTTTTGAGATCTCTGGCTGATCTTACCTTTGATCGAGTTGAACCTTTGGCGTATGAATTGTTATTTGATCTATGTTGTTCATCGCACCCCTAATAATTCAAATTCACATCAAGATTTCGTTTTTTTGGGGTCAATTGTGCATTCTGAAATATCAGTAACATTGATCATCCAATTTTAATCCGTGCAGGTCAAGGAACTAAGGGCTTTGTGTGTTTGTTCCAAATCAAGCAAGTTACATGGTTGATCGAGAAGTTGTGATCCAGATCCGGAATCTCCTCGGGATGATCCTCCAGATCTCGCATCCGCTCAGATCTGAGATCGAGAGATGACGAGAGGCTCGAACCTGGCGATTCCGTGAAGCGCTCGCCTTCGAATTTACGGCTTCCAATTCTCAGATATGAGGTCGAGATTACGCGAGCAAGCGATGTCGAGCCACCGGAGCGAGCGAGCGAGTGAGGTCGAGCAGCCGGAGGGAGCGAGCGAGGTCGAGGGAGCGGTCGGAGCGAGCGATCGAGGGAGCGGCTCTTCTTCATCACCAGGTACTTTTCTATCAATCCAAATTAGACCTTATCTTTTCAATTCGCATGGTTTTGATCTGGCTTATTCTTCTTCGTTGATTGTTGATTGCTTTCTTTAATTTGTTTGATCTTCATCGTTTTCTTTGGGTTTCTGTTTTATCGTTGTGTAGACTTTTAGATGATTTTAGGAATGAACATCTGATAGAAACATCTCAACTTTTGAGATCTCTGGCTGATCTTACCTTTGATCGAGTTGAACCTTTGGCGTATGAATTGTTATTTGATCTATGTTGTTCATCGCACCCCTAATAATTCAAATTCACATCAAGATTTCGTTTTTTTGGGGTCAATTGTGCATTCTGAAATATCAGTAACATTGATCATCCAATTTTAATCCGTGCAGGTCAAGGAACTAAGGGCTTTGTGTGTTTGTTCCAAATCAAGCAAGTTACATGGTTGATCGAGAAGTTGTGATCCCCTCTTCTTACCACCTGTTTGTTGATGCCAATCACTCGAATGCTCCAGGACCCAAAAGAGTATGTTCACATTCGAATTCAGCTAAGGAAAGGCAAGAAGAGTCCGACGACGGTCCAGGGCCTCACTTTGTGATGAGAGTTTCAAGGTAGCCAATGTGCTTCAGTTGCATCTTGTGATATGTGTTTCCTACAATAGATCGACTATGTATCTTGAAACAAGTGATAATATTTTTAGTTGCTTGTGTAACGGCCCAGGATTATGATTCCCGAGTTACGTTTCGAGGGATGAAACCCCTCGTTAGGACCTTGCACCCCGAGTACAGGTTGAAGGTTTAAAAGCCTAATTTAATGTTTTCAAAGTGGGATTTCATACCCAAATTCGAAGGGATCGTTGGAAACCCCGGGGAAGTCCCCTGTGCCTGTCCAAGTCTAAGCGTGGAAATCAGTAGTCATGCAAATAGCGAAAACAAGTGTAATACAAGAGGGTGCCACGACAGAGCCGGGTCAAAACGGAGTCTAAAGTGTAAATCCAAAAACATAATCAGAGTCTGGTGAAGTCGATAACTCCAGCGCTCACTCTCCACCAAACAAAATGACCCGCGCAATAAGCAAACAGGACCGATGGGATGAACATAAATAATACCTAAAAAATTTAATGGTGAGCGGGATCAGAATGATGCCCACCTGCTGCATCCCGGCCCTAAGCATACATATACGCTATGCCTAATAAAGATGCTTCTAGATGCAAGGCGGAATATTAATACACTAGCATGCTCCTAAGGTCAAGTGCATATTAATAGATAGGGCCCCAGCAAAGAATACCAAATGGTATGTCCCTCTCCTACCTCCACCCCCTTCTGATAGGGCGGAGACTGGCCAGCTCGTGAATGCATTCCATAATAATCGGGTGGCACGCATGCCCAACCCGTATCCACAATAAAGCCCGCAGGCAGCTCATAATATAAGGAAGTTGCATGACTCGATTGACTCAGGACGGGACCCGATGGGACTGGGCCATCCTATAACCCTAGCAAAGACTCTAGTTACTTCACAGATAACGGCCGTTCTGTTTACATACGCATAAGGAAATAGGATGCTCAACGGTCAATGCAACCTAGCATGATACTACATGGCATGCTGATCATGAATGCAAGCACCTAGTATATCATGCACATAAAGCAGGGAATATCTCTCTATCAATCTGAGTAAGCTCCGAAGAGACTTACTTGATACCGCAGAACAGCAAAAGGCAATCAACCAGGCAATATGTAATCCGACACGTCACAGATGATCACCTAACAAGTATAAGTACATGAATGAGTCTATCTCTAAGGCACACAAAGCATAGAATTATCACACACACAACTTCACAACTTAACACAATAACCGTCACATCATCATTTTCATCATCTTAACTTTATCTCGTAACATATTCATTATAATTCTCCAATTCATCAACTTAAGATAATTCCAATTCATGCTTAGCCAATTTGCATGCTATCATCTCACAATCTTACTTAGCATATAATTGTATATCTTCAACATAATCATCTAACATTTAACCTCACATAATAAATCACCACAATATTATATCTTAAATCTCAAAATATTATTTTATATTTTAATCTCAACAATATTACATAATATTTCAAGTACCATTTTCTTTTAAACAATTCATAGAATATTTCTAAATCCTTTAAGAATCTCAACCCTTATTATTTTACAAAATCAGCCCTCTTGAAATCACCCCAAAATCGACCCCCATCTTCCTGAAATTACCAAAACAACCCACTCCTTTTATTAAATCCCAAAATCGAGTTTAATGGAACAAATTAAGCCCAACACTAATCCTCCCTTTAAATGAAAGATTCAGCCCACAAAATAGGCCCAAAACCACACATCTCATTTCTAAAACCCAAAAATCTGACCCAGCAACAATAGGCCCAAAAGCAATTTGATCTTGTTAAAAAAAATTAGGCCCACTAAACCCATCCATTTCTTTCTGTTCGAAAGCAATTTAAAAAAAAAGAATGGGGCCTAGGGAGGATGTGGCGGCTGAGGTGGCAATTAAAAGGAGGGGGTCCCACATTCCCTTCTTCTTCCCCCATCTGTTCGAAAGCAATAGGAGACAAAGTCTCCATTTTCTTTTGCCCAAAATCGACAGGAAGGAAGAGGAAAGGGGATCCTCCAGCGGCGGTGCTCCACCTCCGGCCACCCGGTCTCGACGGCCACCCCGACACACACACACGGACATGAAAGGAAAGGAAGGAGGAAGAAGGGGCTCACCGAGGGCCTTCGACGCCGGAAAGCTCGGAGCTCCGGGGAGGTGCGTCCGGGGCGTCGGGGATCGATCTCTTGCCGGAATCCGCCTAGAAAGGTAAGAAGGAGGTTAAAGGTGGGAGCTTTTGGGCTGTTAAAGGGTGAAATAGGAGAGGACAAGAGGAATCGAGGCTTACCGAGGTGAGGACGAAAAACAGGGCGCAAGGGGGACAACGAGGGCGGCGCTCCGGCTGCTCCTGGTGGCTGATGGTGGTCGACTCCGGGAAGACTGGTGGTGGCGGAGGTGTGCAGGTGAGGAGGGGATGTGGGCGGCAACAATGGAGGATGAAGGGAGCATCGCAATTCCTATTGTGTCGGCTTGACCTTTCATAAGTGGAGATAGAATAAAGCGTCCATAATAAAGACGTTTACTATCTGTTCTTGATTCAACACACTTCCACTGCAGTGTCCGAGTAGATACTCCTATTTTCTCTCGAACCATAGTAATATTTTAGTTAATAGATTAGATCGTTGAGTCATTTATTTCTCTTGACATCCCTTCATTAGTTTATTTTTACACACGTCTTTTTTTAGGAGGTCGACAGCCATTGTGCGGCATGGGGGTTACATCCCGTATGAAACTTAACAGTATGCCACTTCTACGAATAGCTCGTAATGCTGCATCCCTTCCGAGACCGGGACCTTTGATCATGACGTCTGCTCGTTGCATACCTTGATCTACTACTTTACGAATAGCGTTTCCTGCTGTGGTTTGAGCAGCTCTCGGCGATTTCCTCCAAGGGAGAAAGAAGAGTTGTCTTTGGTTCCTTGTGTTTGGTTTTGTGTTTGTGTGGAAAGATGTGTTCAATGTTCAGATTTTATGGATAAATTTTTGGGTTTCCTTGAGTCCTTGATTGCACCCATTGGACAAAGCATGGGAGCCTCATCTCCATTCTTGGTAAGTTAAGCAAGGTAAGAAAAGGAGTGTATGTGTGTGTTGGGTTAATTAGGGAAAGATTGAAAGAGATGGGAAATTTAAAATTAAATTTCAAATTGTGGGAACCAAGGTTGAATTTGGATAAGGATGTGAGAAAGATGACGGAATTGAGGTCTCGAGTCGGGAATTTAAATTTCCGTCGATTGGTCCTTCAAATCTCGAAATGAAAGATGGATTCGATCTTTAAATTAAAAATTTGGGCCGGAATGTGTTTTAAATTCATTTTGATTTTCTTCTTCCGAAAATTAATATTTTAAAAATCCGAGCCTTTACAGCTTGATGCAGCAATGGGAAGGCTTAATTGAATTGTTGGGATCTAATATGAGGACAGCCGGTGGCCTAGAGTTTCTTCATAAGTATGTATACTGAATTGAGTTGTTGATTTGTTCCAAATCGTGTTTCAATTATATTCCATTTGTGCTTGCAGGTATAGAGATTTCAAGAAATCCTTGCAGCAAGTTCAGGATGGAAAGGCCAAGGATGCGGCTAAACAAGCTTTTGATGCTCTTATTTTGGTATTTTTTTTCAGTTCAGATATTTCCATATTAACAGGTTTCATTTACTTCATATGTAGAGCCCAGAGGATTCACATGTAGAGCCCAGAGGGTGCAACAATTTAAATACATTGTGCAACATTTTGGCTATGTTGCTATCAACATGCCCTGCTGTCTTAGATCCTGTCAGCCTATTTTTCTGAAGCTGGTTTTGGGCGTGTTTACAAGGGTCAATTGGATAGCACAGGACAGGTAACTATCTCGCAGTAAAACTTCTTATCTTGTCAATTTCACTTGTTAGTTTGTCAAGGCTCAAAATCATATATTCTTCTAGTTTTGTCACTTAATTCGATCAAACTGCTACCCCTATAGGTAGTTGCTGTCAAACAACTTGATCGAAATGGCCTTCAAGGAAACAGAGAATTTTTTGTTGAGGTTCTCATGCTTAGCCTTTTACACCATTCAAATCTTGTCAATTTGATTGGTTTTTGTGCTGATGGATATCAACATCTTCTTGTCAATCAGATTGTGTGATTGGTTATTGTGCTGATGGTGGATTGGTGGTTAGTCTTGCTCTCTCGATTTTGAATTGACCTCTCCGGTTCCCCCAATTTCACTGATCTGGATCCAGTCTTCGGTTTTCTTGCAATCGAGTTCGGCTTGCAGCAAATTGTCTTTGTCGTGATCTACTCCCAGATGTTGTTGATGCAGATTTCGTTGCCGCTTAGGTCAAGGACCTGTGGCATGCTTACAAGTTGGAACAAGACTTTGATGCAGATAGTACTCCTAGTTGCATCAGTGCTTGCATCTTGAGGGAAAACACATTAGCTGAATGATCCTTTATCAATATGCATATGCATATATATTATGCCTGTTTAAAGGCTAGGTTGTTCTTAATTGTTTTTAAAGTGGGGTTTCTTGCACCATCTGTTCTTTGTTGGTTCTTTATATACAATCTATGCAGAGGCTCCCTTTTACAAAGTCCTACTCTATATACCTATTTGCTCAACAAGTTTTAACCAAGTATCTTACACATTCCTGGATTTGAAAACATACTAATCCCACTTGCCATGATCAAATCTCCAAAAAATAATTCCTTTTAGACTCTTTAATTAGAGTTAAACAAGTTGAAACTAAAAATGTATCGGTTGTATGAAATACCTTTATACTACTTGCATATCAACGGTGCTAATGCATGGTTCTAATTTGATTCTTCTTAAACTAAAAATCTAATTTGGGCACATTATAATATTATTCTTGCACTTTTTAATCTAATTTGGATCTTAAACTGTATTTTAAAGTTGCACAACTGTAGTTTAGAGTTGCACAATTGTAGTGTCAGCATCTTTTTCTATTTTGTTAATCAGAGAAAGCAACTAGTGTCAACGGTGTTTGCAATTTTAGTGATGAAAATGTATTGATCAATTTTATTTCTTTATAACTCTATCAGCACTAAAATTGCAAACACCGCTGACACAACCTTTAATTTCTAAAAAGATGCTCTATTCACTTTGGTTCATGAATTGTATCCTCTATTCACTTTGGTTCATGGAAATTAACCTATAAAGGTAGAGAGACACATGAATTCTTAAAACAGAGTCGTGCAACTCTTAATACAGAGTTGTGCAACTCTTAATACAGAGTTGTGCAACTCTTAATACAGAGTTGTGCAACTCTTACAACAGAGTCGTGCAACTCTTAAAACAGAGTCGTGCAACTCTTACAAGAGAGTCGTGCAACTCTTAAAACAAGAGTCGTGCAAATCTTACAACAGAGTCGTGCAACTCTTAAAACAGAGTCGGGCAACTCTTAAAACAGAGTCGTGCAACTCTTACAACAGTGTCGTGCAACTCTAAAATTTCATAGTGTTATTCATGCAATTTATAGTTTTATTCATGCAAACTAAAATCTAATTTGATTCTTCTTAAACTAAAAATCTAATTTGGGCATGTTATAATATTATTCTTTCACTTTTTAATCTAATTTGGTTCTTAAACTGTATTTTAAAGTTGCACAACCGTAGTTTAGAGTTGCACAATTGTAGTGTCAGCATCTTTTTCTATTTTGTTAATTAGAGAAAACAACTAGTGTCAACGGTGTTTGCAATTTTAGTGATGAAAATGTATTGATCAATTTTATTTCTTTATAACTCTGTCAGCATGCACTAAAATTGCAAACACCGCTGACACAACCTTTAATTTCTAAAAAGATGCTCTATTCACTTTGTTTCATGAATTGTATCCTTTATTCACTTTGGTTCATGCAAATTAACCTATAAAGGTAGAGAGACACATGAACTCTTAAAACAGAGTCGTGCAACTCTTACAACAGAGTCGTGCAACTCTTAAAACAGAGTCGTGCAACTCTTACAAGAGAGTCGAGCAACTCTTAAAACACAATCATGCAACTCTTACAAGAGAGTCGTGCAACTCTTCAACAGCGTCGTGCAACTCTAAAATTTCATAGTGTTATTCATGAAATTTTTAGTTTTATTCATACAAACTAAAATCTAATTTGATTCTTCTTAAACTAAAAATCTAATTTGGGCACATTATAATATTATTCTTGCACCTTATATTCTTATTCACGAAGAGAAACATAATAAGATGACGTTGAGCAAAATTTCACCAATCCCCCATGTTGTGCAAGTATTGTCTATTGATGAGCAAAAATAAGATCATGTTGTGCAATAATCTATTAAAAAAGTATAAAATTATATTTACAAAAACTAAGATCATGTTGAGACACAATTTCACAAGTCTTAATTGTTGTGCAAAAATAAAGTATTGATGAGAAAAAATAAGAGCATGTTGTGCAATAATTTAGTGAGAAAATATGAAATTATATTGAGAGAAAATAAAATCATGTTGAGAACAAATTCACAAGGCTCGATTGTTGTGCAAAAATAACCTATTGCTGAGCAAAAATAAGATGATGTCGAGCAAAATTTCAGCAATCCCCCATGTTGTGCAATTATTGTCTATTGATGAGTAAAAATAAGATCATGTTGTGCAATAATCTATTAAAAAAGTACTCCCTCCGTTAATTAAAACTTGACGTTTTACTATTCACGCACGTATTTTTAGGTGTTAAAAACTATATAAAATATTAATTTTTATAATAATTTTTTTAAATAATATCATACTTATTACTATTAAGTATGAATTTATAAAAACAAATGTAAAAAAAAGTTAATATTTTATATAGTTTTTATCGTTCTAAAAAAGCGTGCATGAATAGTAAACGATAAGTTTTAATTAACAGAGGGAGTATAAAATTATATTTATAAAAAGTAAGATCATGTTGAAACACAATTTCACAAGTCTCGAATGTTGTGCAAAAATAAAGTATTGATGAGCAAAAATAAGAGCATGTTGTGCAATAATTTATTGAGAAAGTATGAAATTATATTGAGAGAGAATAAAATCATATTGAGAACAATTTCACAAGTCTCGATTGTTGTGCAAAAATAACTTATTGTTGAGCAAAAATAAGATGATGTTGTGCAATAATTTATTGAGAAAGTATGAAACTATATTCAGAGAAAATAAAATCATGTTATACTTGTCAATTTATTGAGAAGGTATGAAATTATATTGAGAGAAAATAAGATGATGTTGTGCAATAATTTATTAAGAAGGTATAAATTAAAATGACTTGTTATACTTGTCAATTTTGTATGTCTTTCATAACAAGTTTAAGTTGTCCGTCAACATTTTTTTACGGGTCAGCACACATCATGTCAGCGTTTTCGTGTCAGCACTTTCTATTAGGCGTCAGCATTTTTTTTTCGTGTCAGCACAACATAAACTTTCTACCTACTCTTATTCACGAAGAGAAACATAATAAGAGATACCACATAGATAGCTTATGCGGGATTTGAACCCGCATCATTGTGCATAGGCACATTGCTCTACCATTTTGATCTAATAGGCTTTGGTGCAAAACCTCGAGGGCTAAATTAGGACAACCCGACATTACAAAGTTTAAATACAACAGTCAACTCAAAATACATAAAGTTTGAAATAGAGCAACATGAATGCAAACCACGAGCACGACATAAGCAACACGATTACACAAACACAACACGAACAATAGCATCCGAGCACTTGAGTCTTGGACAGCAACAACATGAACACGAACACACACATGAACAACTACAAGGTGTTTATGTCTAACTAAATGAAATGAAAAGATAAAAATCGGCCATTATATAAAAAATCAGCACTGAAAAAATATAAAACCATACCTTAAAAGTCCAAAATGAAGCTCAGTTGGCTGCGCACAGCTGCAAACTAATTACAGCTGGGTATATTACAGCTAACAGCTGAGCATATTAAACTAAAACCAATGGAAATATAGCAATATCTTGCAAACTACAATAATGAGGCAATATCTTGCAAACTACAGCAGTGATGCAATATGTGTTTTTATACATATAATCCATCATCAACAATTGGGAGTTTCAAACCCTACGACATAACGTCGGCAAACTACAACAACAGGTAAAATACTTGTGACAATAGTGTGCATTCAGGCAATAATAATTAGAAACGACATCGAACCCTAGATGTACACATATTTGTAACATGATCCAAAACCAAAATACTTGTGCAATCAAGCATATCATTGTGTAATTTGAGTATAATGCAGACTTATCTAAATGAAAGTGACAGTCCATTTCAAAGGCCAAATTTCTGATATCCGAAGCTTTGAATTTCAACATCAGAACTACAAATATGCATTTTTTTTTTATTTTAAAAAAAGGCCTTTTCAAATGTAGGTACATAGCAGTGACAATCAACTTTAAAACTGATGGAATTCCTTTCCGGTTTTAGGGATTTGTAGTTCATTAACTACATATGTTCTCTTTCTTTAGCAGACAGTTTTATACAGCATATAACTTGTAATGGCTGTAAAGGATGGGATGCAATGAATAAAAAATCACGAAATTCGCGCAATAACGAAGAAAACCCCAAATTTCAGACAAAAATCGCGCTACAGAAGCCCCTCATCCTCGTCCGTGATGGTATTGAAGCAACCATAAATTCATTTGATAACAAAATTAGGGAGAAATAGAGGAGGAGCATAGGGGCACATACATATGGACTGGTACTCGTAGGCGGCGGCGGATTCGGCGGCATCGGCAGGCGGCGGCGGATTCGGCGGCATATCGCCACCGGAGTCGGATCTTCCTCCTCTTCTTCTTCGATTCCAACGCGGATCTTCGCCAACGCGGAGTTGCATCAAAAATCGTCGGCGATTCATATAGCTATGGCAGCATCAAAAGACGACTACGAAGTGTTGCTCCTCATCGCCGAAGACGACTGCGAATGAAGTGTCATGGCCGGCGATGTCGAAGCTTCGCCTCCAGATCCGACGACGAGCGAGAGGGCGAGGACGAGAGAGAGCATGTGGCCGCTCTTGCTCTTCCTCTTGGATGAAGAAGTACGGAATCCGAGATCTGGAAACGTAGCCCTGACCGAGATCCGAGATCCACCGAGGAGCCCTGGCCGGCGTGGGTGACGGGAGATCCACATATCTGAAAACGGAGCAGGAGGAGTGGTCTCGGAAGAGGAAGGACGAAGCGCGGAAATAGAGGGTTCGGAGGAGGAGGGATTCGGATTTCTGAGAAATAGGAAAAAATGTCCGTACAAAGCGAAAATAGGTATATATAGAGGACATTTTGCTAAAATGTCAAAAAACGCGACCATTTTGCAAATACGTCCAAATAAAGTGCATGTTTTGCAAATTTTTTCTAAAAAAATATCATCAAAAAATTGACTTTAAAAAATTGTCATAAGTAGTCAACAATAAAAAAAATTCGCATCAATGGTCAACGCGGTATCACAATAAACAAAAAATAAATGTTGACCATTCGAAGGTCAAACAATTGACCATTGACCATCTACCCCATTTGGGAAGGGTGCTAGCTAAACTAATTAAATTAGTTTGGGTGTTAATCATCTAATTAAAGGTTCAAAATAGACTAGTTACTAAAATCACCCAATCCAAAACCATAATTAATCCTAAACAATACTAAAGTAGAAGCTGGTTCTGCCACGTGTCAGCTTCTGGTGAAAAAATTTCCCGCCCAATTTTCTAGCCAATAAAATTATGCCACTTATCAGCTTATGCCACACATTCTTACAAAAAAAAAACCATATGCCACATATTTGTTTTTATATTTTTTCAATGCATGTTATCAAATAATTATTCTTGGTAAGTACTTTTTAAAACACAATCTTAAATTTCCTAATTGAAAAACGTAAAATCTTTACGTATACACTATCCTTTCATTTTTAAAATTTTCTCTTATATATTTATTATATTGTATTCCATTTGATGAAAAAACATAGCATATTTTGTTATATATAAAATCAATATTGGATAATTGATAGCTAATGTTATATGTGTTATTTTAGGATGATAATATTTTCAGGATGTATACATTATACTTTATTTGATGTATATTTAAAAAAATATATAAAATTGATTATAAAACTAGATCATACTCCTATGCAATATTAAAATAGTAATCTTTTTAACATATATCACGCTCCGGTGAATTTTTTCCCCACAAAAACTTTAACCAATTAACATTTGCCCCTTCATCTTTAATGTCACGTATTTAATAATCTATTTTTTATTTATTAATAATTTTAGTAATGCAATTTTGAAAAATAGAAGTGATGAAACTTGAAGAAATATTGGCAAAACCTGGCGCGTCACTTTGAGGCCTTTCCCGAAGAGAGTTGATAGAAAGAACCAAAAAAAGTCAAAGGAAGAGTCGACGGATAAGACACGCTTGCATCAATCCATCCATGGATAATTAAAGAGTTCAACCATAATGGTCACGTATCACACATGCCCACCACCCACGGGTCTTATGAACTCGCCACGTGTGATAACCTCATAACCCGCCGGCCTTTTGTCATACATGTGCCCGTACAACTAAACCACTATATAAGCCCTGCAAGAGCATAGAGAAAGGGGCTTTTTTGGAAATCAAAGGATACGAAAATAAGAGAGAGAGAGAGAGAGAGAGAGAGAGAGAGAGAGAGAGAGAGAGAGAGAGAGAGAGAGAGAGATGTTAACCTACATGGTGATCAAATGCCAAGACTTAATTGAAAGAAACTGAATTGTCCTGGTTTGGCATGTGTTTCGCGCAGTGGATTACCTAGCTGATTTAGTGTACTCTTATAACATTGGATTGATTTTCTCAAAAAAAAATAACATTGGATTGACTGTATTGTTTGACCTGCCTGAGGGTATTTTATATTTTATGCATGATGATGTGAGTGATCGGGCTATCCCCGCATGCTGACTACTTAGCCTGTTAATACTTATTAATAAAAGCACGACGAGATGCGCTGAGAACTCCGACTCTTCTTCCAACAAAAAAAAAGCGTCACTAGCTAGCTATGCGGAATAGCATGCTTAACCCTTTTCTCGTCCAACATTCCCCGATTTCAAGAGGCCCCCATCAGGAGCAAGTAACTTGTTCGTGAGCCTTTCTTGACACACCGCTCACAACCCAGATATGATTCCTGGCCTTTATGGGTTTAGGGTGCGGTTTCTCCAAGAGGAATTTGTGGAATTCATTTTTGCCCGTGTCTTCACGGCACAGGTCACACCATAACATAGGTCATGTGGGTCAGGTAAGCCCGTGTTGACCGCGGAAAATTCCAAAGGTTCCACCTGGGTCCGACTAAAACAGGTCAGGTAAGCCCGTGTTGACCGCAGAAAATTCCAAAGGTTCCACCTGGATCCGACTAAACCGGGCTTTGTTAGGAGAGACTTCGTCAAGAAGTACGTATACTTAGGGGCGGAGGCAGGAAATTCTCCAGGGGGCTCACTCACACAAGGGTTAGAAAGGGTTGGGAAAAGATTTGAAAAATGAGGGTGCAAGGGTGAATCGAACTCAAGACCTTCCTTTTACCCCCTTCACCCTCCAACCACTTATGCTACAGTGTTATTATGTATCTTAAATACCCTCTTTTACTTATATGTATGTATGTAAAACAATTTTTTTTTTAAATTTCCAGAGGGGGCTCGAGCCACCGCATGCCCCCTGCCTCCGCCCCTGCGTATACTGACCATCTTTTTTCCCAGAAAGAATTAATCAATATATGGACTTTTTGTTACTCATTTATAAAATCATTTGGTTTTTGGAAAAATCATATACACTTCAATTATTATCTTTTGAGTTATTTTCAGTATATCTTAGACTGTATAGGTGATTTCCTATTTTTTTTCAAAATATTATGTTATTAGTATGTAATATTAAAATAATAATTACTCTCCACCACATGTTACATGTTACAGTCATATAAAAAAAATTCATTCAAATCTGTTGTCCAATTATACTTTTACATATATATAGATAGATCATTCCTTTAAGATACTCTCTACCACATGTTATTTAAGTTTGCACATCCCATTTTTAAATGCAAACCTATCCTTTTTAAAAGTATATTCACATAATTAAAATTTTAATATAATCATTTTTTGTATAGCTTCATTTTTAATAAAATTATCCTTTAAGATGCTTTGATACATTGAATTGTTAATGTTAGGAGTAAATTTACATATCTAATATAATTGTTTTTTTTATATCTTTATTTTTAATAAATAAGTATAACTGTATAACTGAATTCGTGCATAGTACGGGGTATTATATAAAGATATAATGATGGTGTTATTAGGGAAAAAAAGTGTTTGGAATTTTTATACTACGTATTTTATTATAAGAAATTTTTATTTTTATCATTTTAAATACTGTAAAATTTTATTTTTACACATGATCAATTCTATACTGCAATATTTACACGGACACCAAGAAAGGGGTTGAAGATTTTAATTTGTAACAAAGACTATCAATCCATAAATACAACAACTAATGATGTCAATAAATAAGTTTTTTCATAATTTACACTAATTTGATATTTCTTTTATTCCTTTATGCTCATCTATCTCTATTTTTTTTTTCAGTTTATCATCTAATCCATTGTTATTTTTTCTTTTTGAGCAGGACTTTTCATATTTACATTTTTTTTATGGATAGACTCATATCATTGCATTCAAGACTCATTCTAAAAGTTTAATTGTTTTCCTTTTTTTTTGGATTCTAAATTTTACATAATAATGTAACTTTATGAATTTATTTAGGTTGGCTTTTAGTACAATATTTTGTTAATATTAACATTTGATTTTGTTTTTATTTTATGATTATACATATTTTTTTTACTTAATTGTTAATTCTAATTTTTTAATATACCCGTGCAATGCACGGGTGATGAAGTAGTATTTTTCTAAAATAAAAAAGGATGTTCACTCATCTTGTAATAGACAAATATGGTGTTGCCAAATAGACTCTTTTTTTTTAACTAGGAACTCACCGTCCGTTAGGAGAGGATCTGATCGCTAAAGTACATCTTTATCAACCATAGACAACACCAATAATGTGTTATATTTAATTTACTAGTGTAGGTCCCGTCCCGTGTACGGAGAATAAATAAATACAATATTATAGATAATTTAGATGGATTCCAATAAATAAATAAAATAATAATAATAATCTAAATATAAATAATTTTCCACCAAGAAATAATATAGATATAAATAAAATTAGTTCAATAGATTATATATCATCTAAATATCTTTTATTTAGATTATCTCAAAATATAAACAAAATTCACATTTATAAGTTAAAAGGTTTTTTTTCTAATCTAATATTAATTGAATCTCATGTAATTTAATAGATAACTGATTTTTAAAAAGATTTTAATATTTTTTATTAAATATTTATATAATATATTTATTATGCTAGTTTACTGAAATAGCTATGCACGGTTGGATTGTGGCTACATAGTATTTTTTATAAATCATTTTAGGCTCAAAAAATAATATAGATATAAATAAAATATCACTTATCAAACATTACATATTTATCTATTAATATTTTTGGTAAGTATGACAATGAAATATCTTTTATTTATATTTTTTGTCAATCAACTAAAATATATATATATATATATATATATATATATATATATATATATATATATATATATATATTGTGACCTATATAACTTTCTATAAATTAGGACAATATATTATTTTATTAATTTTTATCCCAGAATCAACCATAACGCGCCACGTAAGATTTTTTTTTCCTAGAATCAACCACAACGCGCCACATAGGACGCTATGCATCGGTTTTAGTATATGTACTAGCACAGTACCCGTGCGTGACGCACGAGATTTTTAAAATATATTACGTTGTTCTAAAAGATATTATCATAATTTATCTACATTATATATATAATAATAATATTATGATAATATGAAAACGATATAGAAAAATAATATTAAATCCAAACATCAAAATGTTAAATATACTAAACTGGTCTTGCTCACTCGATTCACATCTTCGATCAATAATTAAAAGTGTGCTATATAGATCACGATAACTTCATTAATCCACAATGTTGGAGAATTCATAGCGTCGTTGCACAATTTTGGCTTTGGAGATATTGTCGGGTTTAAGAAACCTGTAAGTTCATATTAAGATGGTATATTAAGTAATAATAGATACAACAAATAAGTAGAATAAGGCATTACCTTCTTTGATATGCATTAGTTTTGAAAAAAAACGGATTTATATACAACTTTGTCACATCGGCAAAATTAAAGTAAATAATATTCTCTCATCTACACACAACAAAAGTTAAACATATAAAAGTAAAGAATGCATGTTCACGAGGTAAAATAAAAGAAATTATAATTATTGGTAATATTGAGAAATAAGGTCATTAGAAATTATAATTATTGGTAATATTGAGAAATAAGAACAATAAATATAGTTAAATAAGAAATATGATTTGAAACTTACGTCCAACATCTTTTACAATAAGAAATTGAAATATATCAATAATGTATCTATTCAGCTCCATATTGATGGAATATATATAGTTGTTTAAATAATTTCGAACCAATAGAGCACTTCAATATACGATTCATGTGAAAAAAATTCAATATTAAAGGTGGTAAAACAAATAACTTATAACAAAATATACAAATCAATGCATATAAAAATGAACTTACCTATCATTCTTCACGATAAGATAAACTCTACCAAGTGTGACTAGAGATATATGATGAACTTCTTTTATCTGTAAATGGATAAATATTCGATTTTAAGAAATTACTGTATAAATAATTTCGCAATAAAAATGCCACCAAAATTTTGAGATAGCATAAATCCTACCAAATACGGGTAAAATGAGATTGTAATTTTTTTTTCTTTGTAATTAGAGAAACATTGTATTTTAACAAATCATTGTATAAATAATTCAATAGTAAAAATCCCACCAAATATTTTGAGATAGCATTAGAAATCCTACCATATACGGATAAAATGAGATTGCAATATTTTTTATTTGTAAATAGAAAAAAAATAGCTTTAAAAAAATCATTTTATAAAGAATTCAATAGAAAAAATCCCACCAAATTTTCGAGATAAGTAGAAATCTTACCAAAAATGGGTAAAATAAGATTACAATCGTTTTTTGTTTGTAAATAGAATAAAGATGGATTTTAACAACTCATGTTTGAATCAAATAGTAAAACCCATATAATTCAACAATCATTGATGTTTGGGAGATTGGCAGTGATGTGAAGAACACCAATTCAATGTTCCTACATATGCATCAAGATAGAGCTCCAATTCAATCTGGGCAATGATCGACTACAATGCTGGATCGGCATATGCATCGATAGTAGTCACTGCGGCAATAGATGTGCATCAAGAAGCAAGATTTCATCAATGGATAACTTATTGTCATCACCCAGCAACAAATCTAACTTAGCGTCTGAAAAATGGTCGATTACAATAATGGATCCCCGTTTCTTAAGCACTTTGTTTTCGAAGCGTGCCTTCGTCTCGAACACGTCATGCTTCCTCCAATTCAACTTGGGCAATGATCTTCTAAATAACAAAGATATTAAGTTTTAACACAAAATAAATGAGAAAAAATAAATTAAATTTACAATAGAAAGTAATTAATTGGTTAATTTAATTAAAAAAATTTAATATCTTTAATTCAAACGGGTCAAAAAAAGTTTGGGAGAAATTAATATTCTAGTAAATTTGTTAAATTATTATTAAATTTATTTTAATTAATAATTGATTAAATTCTGTTAGTTATATAGGTGGAGCCACACTTAATGAAAAACTGCCACGTAAGCCTTGGTTTAAGGAGAGGTTGCCACGTGTATCTTTCACATTTGTTTTAGTATTATATTAGATATTAGATATAGATAGATAAGATGGTAGGAAGTTTAGCGATTCATGAGCGAGAATCATAAACCTCTCAAACTGTTAGCACAACAATGGTGGTACTGGTTCAAGAAATCTGATGAACAAAGGCATCGAGATTGGTGGCAGCGGGGCCACCCGGTGCAACCGCCCTCCGGAAGGCGTCGCTGACTCTCCGGGCTGCCTCCATCAACTTCCTTGTCTCTTCTCGAGTGGCATCCATAAAGTCTCTAACAATCCCGGCGATCTCCTCCCTCGTAACCAATGAAGATGTGGTCACTCTCCTACCCATCTTCCACTCCTCCACCAGCATCTTCCCGTTGAGGAATTGATCCCAGAATATAGGATACGTCAGTACCGGAACTCCAGCAAATGCCGCCTCTAAAGTCGAGTTCCATCCACAGTGAGACCAGAACCCGCCCACTGCCGGGTGGCTCAGCACCCTCAGCTGGTCGCACCACCGAACCAACCGCCTCCTCTCATCCATCCCGACTGCTTTCAACCGCGGATCATCCTCGTCGCGGGTCACCCACAGACAACGGACGCTGCTGTCAATGATCCCCACGATGATCTCATCCGCGAGGGCTGTCATCGAGACGAAGCTCCCCATTGAGACATAGAGGACAGATCCTACCGGCTGAGTGTCTAGCCACTCGAGATAATCGGAGTTTGAGTCTGATGGTGTCGGTTGTTGGAGGTTCAAGTATGGGATCATGGAGCCGATTGGGAGGACGGTGGTGGAGGGGGAAAACTTGGTTTTCAGGGCATCAATTGCAGCACCTTCGAACTCCGGGAGCGACGTAAGGAGGAGGAAATCAGCCTTTTGAACCACCGTGATGGACTCAAGCACTCTATCAGTGACTTTCCCTTGGAAGAACTTCGGGAGATCGGTTATGGCAGTGGGCGGCAGCCCAGGGATGTAGTCTACCACCTCCCTTCCTGGTTCTGCCATTTTCCCTAACGTGCCGTTGGCAACGAGCAGATCGAAGTGGCACAAGATAGTGAAGATGGAAGCGGAAGTTGTCGTCAGCGCGGCTACCGGGAGATTCCGGCGATTGGCGACTGGCACAACCCATAGCAGGTAGAATTCATACACAAGGGAGGTGGGTGGAGGGTGCAGCCGGTCGAGGAGCTTCTCAAAGGGAGCCTCCAGCTTAGTGAGGGTTGCTTCGAGGAAGCTAGGGAAGTCTTTGTTACGGGATAGCTCCAAGGGGATCACCTGGGGGATGACTCCGAGGCGCAGGTTGGGCGGTAGCGGCGGCTCGGAGGGGCCGGTGAGAATGCCGTGCCACTCCTCGGTGACGACGATGGTGATGAGGAGGTTGGGGGATTGGGAGGATATCAGCCTGCATTTATGTTGCCTCTTCCCGGGTACGGCATCGCCACTAGGTGCCTCTTTCCGGCGTTGGCCGTCGATAAGCTCATCGGATTTTCCTGAATTTGTTTTGCTGATTAATTAATTGGTCTGATCCTAAATGCAAGATACACTACAACTTACAAGACAACTATATATATCCTCTGTCACTAAACAGTTATTTGTTACCGTCCTTCCATCCAAATTGATTTTTGGGCTTGAAGCATGCATTTGAAAGACAACCGCACACACTTACATATTCTGTGGAGCAATTATAAAGATGAGTCCTTTCCTTAGCTTTGTTCCTCTCGGATTTTGTGTCAGAGATTCGAATTCTACGACAAGGAAGACCATGAATGTGGGAGTTGTACGAGAGGTGGCAAAGCTACCACGCGGTCTCACGAGACCACATGGAGCGAAGGAGCTAGAAGCACAGGTTTGATTTTTTTTTTTTTTTTTTTTTTTATGACAGCGAACCCACCTTTGACGAGAGGAACCCGAGCATGTGACTCAGCCGATAAAAGCTACATACCAGGTAAATCGGCTTGCGCTGACCGGCTCGACCCACTAGTAGGGAGTAAGGCAAACCTTTGATAGAAATTCAAGGAAAGGGGCGGAGGCAGGGATTAAATCTTTGACCTCTATCCCATCCTCCTTGCTCCTCACCGCTAGGTCACCACAAATATTTTGGATGTAAATAAAATATATATATTTCGTGCTTATGAACGTTTATAACATCGGTCTTTCTAACCTATATTTCACTAGTATAGAATAGAAAAATCGTTATAACATAATTTAACGTTAAAATATATTGACTCAATGCCTTGATGGAAGCTCGAGCTCGGTCCACACAATTCAAGAGATGCAAAAATGATGGAAGTTCGAATATCTGTTTCCAATTTCCAATCTACAACAGGTAGATCTATAGGACATATTAGGAAGGTGCAATACAAACAGTGACAAGCAACAAAACAAGGCGAACCACACGAACCTAACCCTGATAAGTTGGGGGCAACATAGACTCCAACTCGACGCCAAGCGCTACAAACGATGACACCGCTGGCCAGCGGTACATCAGGAGTCCTGTGGGCAGTGAAGACGATCCTCCTAGGAAATTTCCGATACACGGAGTTGCCTCGATACACACCACCTCGACCCCAGCCAGGCCCGACACCGGACGCCATAGCCCCAACTTAGACTAGGACCACCAAGAACACCCGGAAACGCAACCGAGAACCACCATGTAAACGCACCAGAAACCCTTTTCGAGATTTTAGGAAGACCCTTTCGGAATTTTAACAAGACCCTTTCGGGATGGGTTTACTCAAAGTTAAGTCTTTTCGACCAAGATTTCAGGCCGTTACGGAATTTGTGGGACTTTTACATATATAAATATGAATATATAAATGTATATATAAACCTAAAAAATAAATTTTCTCAAGTCTGACCCTCATCCCTTGTCTCCGGCGTTTGTTGTCGTTCGGAGGCTCGGAGCATCCCCATCTTCTTTTGGCCTTAGCCACCACAAACCACCATTCCATCTCCTTGTTCTCCGGCAACATGGTCGTTCAGAGACTGGCTGAGATCAAGGGGTGCGCTCAGGACGACTCCGTATCCGGGAAAAAGCTTCCTTAGAGTTTTGTCTACACTTCCCACGGGAGATAGATTCTTGTTGTATCGCTGGCCCGTGGTACTACTATTTTGGTTGTGTTTGACTTCGTTCTTCGTCGATATCCGCAACTGTGGGGAGGAGTTTTTCATAGATCGTTCTTATTGTAGAGTTGTTTTTGCTCGTTTCTTAGTCGTTTTCTTTTCTTATTATATGTTTAGGTAGTTTACTCTTGCCATTGTCGGCCTCTCGAGAATGAGACTTGTCGGATTTCGAATTCTTACTTAATCAATAAAAAAATCGTAACACATTAATAAGAATACACATCGATTTTGGTGTATATATAAGAGTTTTTTTTATTATTATTAGGTAAAAATTCGGATGGAGAACCTATCCAAGAGCATACTGAAGTCCGTTGGGACTCGGAATCGGGGGTCGTGTGCACACGTGCGCTAATAGCCTAGCACATAAGCTGAGCGAGGTTCCATCCTAAAACCAATTGGCAATAGGAGGAGTAATCCACTAGCTTATATATTATGGCTTCTTTGTTTGTATAACCAATGTGGGACTCTTTTGTCTCTTCACATTCTCAACACGTCCCCGCAAGTGCAACTAGGGTCGTCTCTCGCCTCTAGTTGACACTTGGACAACGGGTCTAGCATCTCATTCTCTTTTTAGAGAGCCCAGGAATCGAGAGTCGGGCCGTTTGGCTTTTCCGCTTTGATACCATACTGAAGTCCGTTGGGACTCGGGATCGGGGGTCGTGTGCACACGTGCGCCTACGCGCTAATAGCCTAGCACATAAACCGAGCGAGGTTCCATCCTAAAACCAATTGGCAATAGGAGGAGTAATCCACTAGCTTACATATTATGGCTTCTTTGTTTGTATAACCAATGTGGGACTCTTTTGTCTCTTCACATTCTCAACACGTCCCCGCAAGTGCAACTAGGGTCGTCTCTCGCCTCTAGTTGACACTTGGACAACGGGTCTAGCATCTCATTCTCTTTTTAGAGAGCCCAGGAATCGAGAGTCGGGCCGTTTGGCTTTTCCGCTTTGATACCATACTGAAGTCCGTTGGGACTCGGGATCGGGGGTCGTGTGCACACGTGCGCCTACGCGCTAATAGCCTAGCACATAAACCGAGCGAGGTTCCATCCTAAAACCAATTGGCAATAGGAGGAGTAATCCACTAGCTTACATATTATGGCTTCTTTGTTTGTATAACCAATGTGGGACTCTTTTGTCTCTTCACATTCTCAACACGTCCCCGCAAGTGCAACTAGGGTCGTCTCTCGCCTCTAGTTGACAACTTGGACAACGGGTCTAGCATCTCATTCTCTTTTTAGAGAGCCCAGGAATCGAGAGTCGGGCCGTTTGGCTTTTCCGCTTTGATACCATACTGAAGTCCGTTGGGACTCGGGATCGGGGGTCGTGTGCACACGTGCGCCTACGCGCTAATAGCCTAGCACATAAACCGAGCGAGGTTCCATCCTAAAACCAATTGGCAATAGGAGGAGTAACCCACTAGCTTATATACTATGACTTCTTTGTTTGTATAACCAATGTGGGACTCTTTTGTCTCTTCACATTCTCAACAGAGCATCCTTACGGATGAGGTCCTGAAGACCTATGTCATTATAAAAGAGTTTGTTAATCATCTACTTTCCAACCAAAGACCAGAGAAATTATGAAATTAAAAGTATTTTAAAAAAAAGGAAGAAGACAACTCTTTTGCTTTCTTTAATGGCTTATTTTACTAATTGCATAGTAAGTAGCAAAGATAGCTTCTTGTGCGTTTTTTTGCATACAACAAACGAGGCACATCTCACTGTCTCTCTCACAACGAACACATTACAAAACCCACTTTTGACAGCTTTTTGTGCGTTTTGCAATTTACATTCCGTTTTCCTCTTTCCAGTCAAAGTTTTGTCATTGGCTTACCCCACTTGCTGTTTTACAATTTAGAGAGTGCTAGCTTCTCGACCAATTCATTACCAACAGCAATACTTCATATGGCTCGCCAGGTGTTTGTTAAATTGCCTCTTCCAACCCTCATGAGTTTTCACTCGGAAATGTGAAAAGTTTTCATCTTTACTTAAACATTGAGGGTTTTGAGTTTGTGATGTTGTGTTGCTTCTTGTTTGATGGGTAAATTGTTTTGATTTGATTGTTGCAGGAAGAGGGTTGGCCTCTTGGTTTGCAGCTTCTGAATGTGAGAGTTGGATTGGGAGGAAGAGCAAGAGATTGCTATGAGTCCATTTCTTTTAACACTGCACTTACTAGTTCGTCAACTTCCTCCACGGATTCATCTTCAGATTTAGACTCAGAGGTGAGTGAAAGTAGAATGTATTTGGAATGATCCTGAGGAAACCTGTTTGTTTTGATTGGTAGAACTCCTTAATTCTCTCATAATTTCTGTGTTCCTAAACTTTATATACATTATGGTACACAAAATCCAGGGATGCTATGTAATTTAGAGGTCATTTGCTTTGAATCAGTATAAGTTTTGGTATGGAATTCACATATTAATTTAGAGAGGGAGGATAGTTAGGGACTTAGCTAGGGTGTATGTAACTCAAACTCGATTCCAAGGATAGTTATCGAGTTCGTTCGTTCTGATATCCATTCCAACTGATAGATTAGCTATTTTGACTGTAAGAAAGGAATAGTTCATATTTGCAAAATCTGACACATAATGTCTAACTGGATTTGTATGTGTTTTTCAGTCCACAGGTTCCTTCTTCCATGACAGAAGCATCACACTCGGAAGCTTAATAGGAGCTGCGCGGCATGCAAGGCTGCTTGATCTCTCAAGACACTCGATGAGGGGAAGGACAAGGGCAGGAGATCAGCCTATACAACCCAAGAAACCCTGCAAGTCTAAAGCTTGGTTTTGCTCCTTCATTTGTTCAAAGGACAGCACAGATGTTAAGAGCCCTGAAAATCCTCCTTCTCTTGGGCAATTCCTTATTGTCGAGAGACGATCTTCTACAAATACCGGCAACTTGTATGGAAGAACCCAAATCCGGACGGATAGGTAGTGCCGAATGAGATGTCTTTTGCCCAGCACTTGGCTTTGGTGCCTAGTTCATTGTTCTTGATTCGGGAGATTGCTCCTCCTTGTCCTCATTCGAGCTCAAGATCGATCAGCTGCAGAAGTTGAAAGAAATTACATAAGATTGTTATGAGTTTTGGCTGCTCGCCTTCGTAGGTTATCATGGATCGGAACATTTGAGTTTCGAGGTTGAATTACTTGTTTTTTGGTTATGATGTAATGTTTACATGTATGTACTCCCATAGGAGGAGAGGGCAAAGAGGCCATACCTCTGGAAGCTCAATGTCATTTTGTTCACTGAAAACAGATTCATTCAATTGGTTCATTAAATTGTGTTGGTAAGAAACACATTATTTACAAATCATGTAGAATATATTTCTTGTAAGCTTTTGTATTTGATGTAATTTTGTGTGTAATCATCATCAATTATCTATATATACATATATTAAAACCAATGCATAGCGACCTATGTGTCGCGTTGTGGTTGATTCTAGGGGGGAAATCCTATGTGTCGCGTTGGGGTTGATTCTAGGAAAAAAATTAATATAATATAATAATATAATATATTATCATAGTTTATAGAAAGTTACATAAGTCACAATCTATCTATATATGTTTTAGTTAATTGACAAGAATATAAATAAAATATATTTATAGTCATACTTACCAAAAATATTAATAGATCAATATGTAGTATTTGATAAGTGTCATTTTATCTATATCTAGATTATTTTTTTGGTGAAAAGAATTATTTATATCAAAATTAATTATTCAATAAGTGTTATTTTATTTATATCTATATTTTTTTTGAGGCCAAAATAATTTATTAAAATATTATGTTACAAGCCATCGTGCATAGATATTTTATTTATATTTTGAGAGAATCTAAATAAAAAATATTTAGATTAAGATTATATATTCTCTCAAACTAATATTATTTTAATCTATATTATTTTTTGGTGAAAAAATAATTTATATTTAGATTATTATTATTTTTTATTTATTGGAATCTATCTAAATTATTTATAATATTGTATTAATGTATTCTCCATACACGGGACGGGACCTACACTAGTATATATATAATAAAGGAGAAGTCGGTTGACACACATGGTGGCTTCTCCTTAAAAGTAGTCATATGAATCAATCACATTTTTTGAAAGAAATAATTAATATATGTACAAGATAAAATTAGATATATCTATTCAATCAATCAATATATCTATATATGCATAAGATAAATTTTTATTCTAACTCTATTTAATCAATATATCTATATATGCATAAGATAAATTTTGACCCAATTTGATTAGATGCGGATATATTTTTAGAAGATACTGTATTAACCAAATTTAAATACTATTATTTAAGATAATATTTAATAATTAATATATGCATAAGATAATATTTTATTCTAAATCTATTTAATCAATATATCTATATAGAAAAAATTTGCGAAATAGGCACATTAATTGGACGTTTTTGCGAAATAGACGCGTGTTTGGACAATTTTGCAAAATGGCCCCTATATATACTAATTCTCAATTCTGTTT
Organism: Persicaria maculosa; assembly: GCA_963922045.1. NCBI lineage: Eukaryota > Viridiplantae > Streptophyta > Magnoliopsida > Caryophyllales > Polygonaceae > Persicaria > Persicaria maculosa. The sequence goes on from OY998253.1 coordinate 16,545,329, forward strand.
TTATTTTTTTTCCTGATCGTTGCCCCAATCGCATGGCCTCTCCAATCTCTCTCTCCACTCCCGATCGAAGGCGATGGACAAATACTCCGCCTCTCTCGATCTGTTTTCTCTCTCTCCGCCGGATCCACGTCGGTTGTCCTGAATCCGGCTCCTCCGTCCATCAGATCCACGTCGAGCGAGCGAGCGGCCGATTGTGCTCAGATCTGTGGGAGGTTGTGCTCCGCGAGCGGAGCGCTGGTCCGGTGGATTTCGCCGATCGAAGATCCGCGCTATGAAGGTCTGGATCTGGATCTACCAGTTCTCCAACCTCCAAATCTACCAGTTCCGCCGAAAATAGGCCTTCTTCGAGCCTATCAAGAGCTTCTTCTCCTGGTTTCGACGCCTCGCATCTTTCCGCCTCCGATTCAGTCGCCGCCTCCGCCGAGACTTCTAGCCTTGCCGGCTTCTGTGTCAACCATTCTCTCATCGAAAGCTCCGCTTGCACCCTCACCAACTCCTCCTCGTCGTACTCATTGATGTCAGGCTGCAAGTAGCCTCAATCTGCAAAGCGATAGCGCAGATGGCTTCTAACGAGGAGATCTCCGCTCAGGTGAGAATTTATGGTTTTCTCAATCTTGCTTAATTGATTAGCGAATTGGTTAGCGAATTTGATCAAATGGATGATCAATTTAGTATGATTATGCTGAAAGTAGACTGTATTTGATGAATTGATCAAACGGATGATCAATTTAGGGTTTTCTTGCTTAATTGGGTGTTGAATTGGATCAAAGGGATGTTCAGCATTAATTTCCATTGTTGATTTTGGCTTGTTAGCGCCTACACTGCGGCTGCAGTGCCTCTATGCCATTCATTGAGATCCAGGATTTTGGAGGTGTATGGTGCATTAACTGTGCGCAAAGTGCCGGTTGTCACAAGGTAATGTCAATTGAATTTCAACATGGCTTTCGTATAGATTTCCTTCCCTGTATGATTCTACTCTAGGAATGGTTGTTGACATTTGTTCAAATTCTAATCATATCAAAATTAGTTTTGAATACAGCTGGTTCTCCCTAAGCTTGTCACAAAAATTTTAAGAATATTTGATGAGTAGGGTTTCAAATTCCCTTTTCTCATCTAATTGGTATCCGATACAAAAATCAGTGAGTCATGTTGCCTAAAGTGACATGTTTGCATAATTGCTCAGTAGAATGGTCAGTTGGAATGACATTTATAAATCATAGAATGAGTTCTTGATCCCTCTGAATTTTGTTTATTCTATCTTATTTTGAACTGAAATGTTGTGCTAAATCACTTTAGTCTTTTCCAAAACACAGAACCTGAGAGATGTATTGTCTTCAGAAACACCAAAATGGAACACTTATGCTTCTGGCGAGCTACTGAACCCACATTCAAGTAATAAACGGGAAAGTGATTCATATAATCACAGGAGACTTTTAAATTTAGGAACTCCTTCTGAGAGTTTAATTTTTGGGCTGCAAATGGAGATTAAAAACCATATTGAATTTGCTCACAAAGGGTTTGAAAATATACACCACACACTTATTGAGCCTCCTAAGCTTGCAAAACCAAGTGATGACCGGCCAAAGATAGGGGTTCAAGTTGTGATGGAGCCACAAATCATGCCGTCGTTGAATATCAGTTTAGGTAATCCAGATTCCAACAGCTTCAGCCTTGCTCTTCCTGGTGGTATTGAAGAGGGGGAGAAGAACAAACAACCTCTCATTCATTCAATGCAGAAGCCTCGCCATATTTTGCCTAAACCCGCTAAACCTAAAACCCACTAAACCTCTCTTTTCAGGTTCCTTTCCTTCTCTTCTGTCTGGATTGCAGTGACTAAACAACTTGTGTTGATTTGTGACTTTAATTCGTTCTCTATTGATGATTGTGATCTGATATTACTGTTATAGCATTTCGATTGGTCTAGAATGGTGACTTTAATTCCTTTTAATGAATTAAACATTGTATCAGCTAACTAATTCAATTCTGAAACTATTTTTTGCTGTTGTAAACTATTTTTTGGTTCTTTTTCTTACTCTTATCCTTTTGAATCCCTGGATGTCACATTTGAAACCAATTCAATTATGCACACTTTTTATTCTGTGTTTATTCTTGATGCTTGCTTAGTGTGCTGACATGGTTTAGTGCCTGTGCTGACATGGTTTTCGTGATTGCAATTGTAATGCTATATCCTGGTCATGACTCTCTTCATCGACAATTTCGAGACTATTCCAGAGGACATAACCAAAGATCTGAAAATGTCCACAACAACCGTAAAGATGCACTACGAGAACCTGGGCTGTAAGTATATCAGAAGAAGCAATATGAGCGTGGCAACCCTCCCCGTTCCTCTGCATTTCGAGATACGTAGGAAAAGACGAATGTAGACATTTGCCTATGGATTGGCAATGGTTTTGCTTTGAATTCCTGTTTTTGTTGCTTGCCCCCTTTTTTCTGCCGTAAGATAGGGGTGGAGAAGGAATTCCCAAAATATTTTGAAGGATTTATGTATGAAAGTTTTGGAATGAGAATGAAAACTTGCAAACTACATGAACATGACCTTGAATTGACACTATTACAGCTTTTTATATGCATATTTTTTGTTGTTTGTGTATTATTCAGCTTTTGTTGACTCAATGTAATGTAACACAGAGGAGGAAATGTCTTATTCAGCTCTGAACTCAAATATTATTGATTTGGTAACATCTATCTTATTACAAGCTTGCACAAATATTATCAGTTTTTCATGTGAAAGTTACAGATTTGGTATTTTTTTGATTGATTGCTCAATTTTAGATATCTACCTTAAGGTGATAACATATATCAAACTTATGATATGCTGTCAATCTATGGATCTTACATTTATGCACAAACCATGCTTTTAAGCATCTCTACACTACACAAAACCAATACTTTCAAGCATCGTTATATAATATGTTATATAATCCCATTAGCTGTGAATCTGTGATGCTTTGAATTTTAGGGTTGGGGTGTTATGTTGAAAATTGTGTACTTTTGAGTAATGATATTAAGAACCCTATGATGAATAATGTGCAACTCTTATTTTAAGAGTTGCACGACTCTCTTGTAAGAGTTGCACGACTATGTTTTAAGAGTTGCACGACTCTGTTGTAAGAGTTGCAAGACTCTTGTTTTAAGAGTTGCACGACTCTCTTGTAAGAATTGCACGACTTTGTTTTAAGAGTTGCACGACTCTCTTGTAAGAGTTGCACGACTCTGTTTTAAGAGTTGCACGACTCTGTGTTAAGAGTTGCACGACTCTTGTTTTAAGAGTTGCACGACTCTGTTTTAAGAGTTGCACGACTCTGTTTTAAGAGTTGCACGGCTCTTGTTTTAAGAGTTGACTGGGTTCTTGGATAAGCTTAAGATGATGCAGGGTGGCGTTTCTGTCGATTTTAGTGGGGTTAACATCGACAAATCCGTTGTTAGATACTTGGTAGGTTATTTTTGCACAACAATTGAGACTTTGTAAAATTGTTCTCAACATGATCTTATTTTCTCTCAATATAATTTCATACTTTCTCAATAAATTATTGCACAACATGCTCTTATTTTTGCTCAACAATTCTTTATTTTTGCACAATAATCGAGACTTGTGAAATTGTGTCTCCTCATAATCTTATTTTTTATAAATATAATTTTATACTTATTTAATAGATTATTGCACAACATAGTCTTATTTTTGCTCATCAATAGAGTAAAATTGCACAACATGGGGGATTGGTGAAATTTTGCTCAACATCATCTTATTTTTTCTCAACAATAGGTTATTTTTGCACAACAATCGAGACTTGTGAAATTGTTCTCAACATAATTTTATTTTCTTTCAATATAATTTCATACTTTCTCAATAAATTATTGCACAACATCATCTTATTTTTGCTCAACAATAGGTTATTTTTGCACAACAATCGAGACTTGTGAATTTGTTATCAACATGATTTTATTTTATCTCAATATAATTTCATACTTTCTCAATAAATTATTGCACAACATGTTCTTATTTTTGCTCATCAATACTTTTATTTTTGCACAACATTTTAGACTTGTGAAATTGTGTCTCAACATGATCTTACTTTTTGTAAATATAATTTTATACTTTTTTTATAGATTATTGCACAACATGATCTTATTTTTGCTCATCAATAGACAATAATTGCACGCCTCTGTTGTAAGAGTTGTACGACTCTGTTTTAAGAGTTGCACAACTCTGTTGTAAGAGTTGCTCATCAATAGACAATAATCGCACAACATAGGGGATTGGTGAAATTTTGCTCAACATCATCTTATTTTTGCTAAACTATATGTTATTTTTTGCACAACAATCGAGACTTGTGAATTTATACTCAACATGATCTTATTTTATCTTAATATTATTTCATAATTTCTCAATAAATTATTGCACAACATGCTCTTATTTTTGCTCATCAATACTTTATTTTTGCTCAACTAGTGGTGAAAATTAGTGCTGACACTGATATTAGTTACAATTAGTGCTGACACTGATATTAGTTACAATTAGTGTTGACACTGATATTAGTTACAATTAGTGCTAACACTGATATTAGTTACAATCGAGTCATCTTCCTAAGTAATAAGTTTGTAGTTCGGTATATATTTTTTCCGTGTCAGCACTTTTTTTTCTTAATGTCAGCACATTTTTTAGAGTTGCACAACCGTATTTTAGAGTTGCACAACTTTAGTTTAGATTTGCACAACTGTATTTTAGATTTGCACAATTGTATTTTATTTGTGTCAGCACCTCCAAGAAACACTTTTCATTCTATTTGTCTCCAATTCAAGTGGCTTAATGCTTCAACCAAAGTTTACACAACCAACAACACGATAGCCTATACGGGATTTGAACCCGTATCTTTGTGTTTGTACACAACGCTCTACCGATTTGAGCTAATAGGCTTCACAAAATAATAAAATAAGATGGGTGGAGATTTCCACAATCACATCTAAAGTTTCTCTTTGTCCACAGCTCCAAAATCTAAGACAACAAGAAGATGAAGACAGAATGAAAAGGAAATGCAAAATTCAGCCAAGCAAACTACATACAAAAGTTAGATCATGTAAGCAACAAACCAGTGCATTGCATAATACTCAACAACTGATATAGGTTTGAACGAAGAATATCATCATTGTGCTTTCCAGCAACGGTTTGAACGAAGAATTCCTCATCTATTGGAACTCCTCCATTAAATCCTATCTATTCAGCACAAGCACATACTTTAACATACCACAAATATGGCATCAAACTGCATTTACAAGCCAAGAAGAAATCTCACATGACGATTTGGCAATGACAGTAGTAGGAAAATGATATACCTCTAACAGCATCTCGCGGAAAGCTAAGTAGTGCAGAGGGTCTGTATCGCAGAGGGTTCCATCAATATCAAATAATACAGCTTCTGGGGGAGCTTGTTTGATCAGTGCGAATTTGCTGCTTCCAAAATTGAAAAAAGGATCAACATCAAGAAATAACAAAGAGGTTGACTTTGTAATCTATGATATTACACAACATTCAAGGTTTCAATTAGGGTTTATGATCTCTATTTTCACCTCAAAACCTATTCACAACTAGATATTAAATTAGAAGAAATCTTGATGCTCCGGTTTAACATCCATCGATTTCTCTATTGCATCGATACACAGCTAAAATCAATCAACAATGATCAAACCTACAAAGTGAAATAGAATGCCAAACGGAACATCCGGCGGAGAGAACTAAGATCAGAAACGGAACCGACGGAGAAGAGCTAAAATTTCGGGAAATGCATGCGAAAGAGAGCCGACGGAGGCATTGATTTGATAGTACCAAATTAAAGCAATCGCGAATCAAATTCACAAACAGATGAACATGAGACATGAAGCGATCTCCAAAAGAGAGAGATTGCAGCAAGATTTACCTGTCGGCTGAGCGATCGCCAGATGAAACCGTCATGGTAATGGCCTAGGAATAAAGATCGAAAACTTGGCGATTGCTTCTTGATTGTGGCTATGGAGAATGATCAGCGAAGATCAGATCGAAGGGGAAACTCAAATAGAAATTCGAGAGGGGAGAGAGAAAGGGAATCGGAATCTTCTCGGGGGATCGAAGGACGGACAAGCGGAGCCACAGACACAGTTGAGTAGTTGATGTTTCCACTTTCCAGGTTCTGTGAATAGGTTCAGAAATTGAAAACCGAACCTAACGTTAGGAAGCTCACCAGTTCGAGTTTCTTATCAATCGATCGAAGATCGATTGATAAGAAGGAAAGGAGGAAGATGGACGGAATTGCTACAGATTCGGCGCCGAAGCCATAGATCTCGACCTCCTCTTCAGATCTCGCCCCGCGCGCGCAATAGATCCGAAGCCATAGATCCGTCAAATTACTTCTTGCTCTGCTCCATCGATCGTTCGCTCTCGGATCTCCGAGGAAGGCACGGATCTGAAGAACGGGAAGAGGAAGACGGAGATCGGAGGAGGAGAAGCGTGGAAGAGAGAGCGTGCGGGGAGGGAGAGCTGGAGGTGAGAGAAAGGCGCGTGGGAGGAGAGAGAAAGAATTTATATTTAGGACATTTTGCAAAAATGTCCCAAAACGCGGATATTTCGCAAAATCAGCCCAATTTCTTGGCTATTTTGCAAAACCGCCCATCTATATATTCATAAGATAAAATTTGACCCAATTTGATTAGATATGAATATATGTTTAGAAGATAATTAACGAATTTTAAATACTATATAAGATAAGATTTTACCTATTATATAAGATAAGATTTTACCTATGTAACATTTGTAACCAATTTTAGAATATATATATATATATATATATATATATATATATATATATATAGAGAGAGAGAGAGAGAGAGAGAGAGAGAGAGGGAGGGAGGTTGGTTCCGGTGTACTCAGCCCTTAACGTGTATCATGTACACAAATCTGAGCCGTTGATTGAATAAAATTGATGGCTGAGATTAAAAGGTAATTTTAGCTTTTTTTAATTAAAAATCAGTGGGACCCACGTTTTTTCTTGCTCACTTGCTGAATTGGGGGCGTGTGTGATGCACTTTCTTGACATTATTCGATGGTATATCTGGATTATTCGATCGTATTGACGGATTATGCGATGGTATATCTGGATTATTCGATCGTATCGACGGATTATGCGATGATATCGATGGATTATTCTAATTGGCTACCACCTTGAAAACGACCTACACTTTTAACTAATAATTATTCGATGATATCGCTTGATTATTCAATGATATCGCTTGATTATTCGATGATGTTACAATATTATTCGGTTGTCATTTTAACAAATAACTAAATATTATCCGATGGTATTGCTGGATTATTCAATGGTATCACATGGTTATTCGATAGTATATGCATTTTTCATTCATATGAATGCCAACCTAAAAAAACTCATATCCTTAAACACAAAATTGGTTCATGCACCTGAATAATTCGCTTCATACACCTGAATAATTCGGCTTTTCTACCGAATACCTCTGACATTGAATAAATTGCTGGAAACTTTAACATTTAATATTCAACATTCAACCTTCAAAAATAAAATTGCAGGCAACCTTCAACCTTCAGGGACTCTTTTCCGGTTTGTGTAACCAGGGTTGCTGAAATTTGTGTACTGAAACTGCAAGAGTTATAACAAAAATGAAAACCCTAAATTGATTTCAACATTTCCCCCAAATTGAAAACCCTAAATCTATCAAAATTATAGAATCTATTCGAAAATCAAAAAATTGAGAGAAATAAGATGCAAAATAATAGAGACATCGTAATATAAGGACAAAATTCAATTTAAAGTTCAAAAATAAAGCCTGAAGATAGATTATTGAACATCCATATTCAACATCGAATGTCAGATGCGCCGAGCCCGAAGGAAGTAGTAGCGGAGGAAGAAGCAGCGACATCGAATCCAAAGGAAGGAGGGGCGGATCGAGGAGGAAGCAGCTGCGCCGATGCCAGACCTGAGGACGGAGGGGCGACGAGGAGCAGCGATGGCGACAGGAGGCTCAGATCTAGAATAGAGGAACCCAGATTTGGAGATCAAATTCGTCAATCCGCCATGGGAGCAACACGAAGGCGATCTAATTCGTCGCCGCCATCACCGCCTTCGCCTCTACAACCCCCATCGTCGCCGTCATCGACACCTTCGCCATCGCCGGATTCGTCGCCTTCTTCACTTGCCATCGCCGTCGGAGGGAAAGGAGGTGGTCGACGACCCCGATGTAGAGGCGGCACCATGGGAGCCATCGCCGCTTTGCCGCACCGCATGACATCTCCTCTTCGAGTGGCGCCTCATCTTCATCGCCTCCATTGGGAAGAAGGGCTAAACTGATTGAAAGATGTGGGCAGTCTAGGGTTTTAACCTTCACACACACGCGCTTCAGCCTAAATTGGGCTTCTTTTTCCCATGTTTTTAAAAAATCCATCCTAATATGTGGCACAATCCTGGCCATTTATTTTCTTTAAATCAACGGCCTAGATGTGTGTACATGATACACAATAAGGCTTGAGTACATATGATACATACTTTATATATATATATAGGGGTTGGTTCCGGTGTACTCAACTCTTAACGTGTATCATGTACTCAGAAATTATTCATCTATTTGTTCATGATTATTCATCTGTTTTCACGTAATTATTCATCTGTAAAAAATGTAAATTTTATTCTACCAAATAATCGCCCAATACCACTGAATAATTTCATTCTACTGAATAATCTCTCAATATCATCGAATAATCAGAAGTTACTTTTAATCTCATCCGTTGATCTTCTTAATTCAATGGCCCAGATTTGTGTGCATGATACACGTTAAGGGCTGAGTACATATGATCCATACTCTATATATATATATATATATATATATATATATATATATATATATATATATATATATATATATATAGGGATTGACTCCGGTGAAAACCTCAAATTATGGTAAAAACCCGTGAGGACTACTTTATATCTCGGTTTTTTTTTAAACCCGTGCTAAAAACCTCAATCACACGGTGACTTTACAACTCGGTTCAACCTAAAAACCGTGCTAAAAACTCCAGTTTTAAAATAACACATGACTTTATAGTTCGGTCAAACCGAAAAATCGTGCTAAAAAGCTAATGTTTTAAAATTATATAGTGACTTTATAGCTCGGTTTTATTCAAAACCGGGCTAAAATTTATGACTTTATAGATCGGTTCTATTCATAACCGGGCTATAAAGCAAGTGAACCGGACTAAAAAGCCGGTCCTCACGGGTTTCTACCGCAATTTTGGTTTTCACCGGAGCGCGACCCTATATATATATATATATATAAATTAGATATAAGAAATGATAAGTTGTATGTAACATATGACATCTTTTCCTTATCTTAAGTTTTTAGATAATAGTTTTCATAAGTTTTTAGAGATAGATATATTTTGGAAAGATTTTACCCAATTTTGATAATAATTATATAAAAGTTTGATAATGCTTTCAATATATTAATGAGAATCAATGGTAATTTTATTTAAATTGTGTAACAATTCAAAAGTGTTGAAATAAATTAATTAGCTCTCTGAACGAGTATTTATATTAAATTTATTTAAATTATAAAAAATCCGTATACGGTGCGGGTACTAAACTAGTAAGATGTATAAATGTAGGCCATGATTTGAAGGAGTTTGGGCTTAGCTCTTTGAGCTGCCAAACTGATATTGAGCCACCCACACTCTGATGAGCCCAACACAAGAAAGCCCAACTTTGTGTGTATGTTGAGCCTACTCGGATCTCTTCATAATCCTAATTCCTAAGTTGGAGCGTTACGTTTTGACTAGGGTTAGGGCTTCTAAACTCTATTTTTCTCCTCCCTATGTTCAAAGGACAACATACATGTAGAGAGTCCCAAAAAGCCTTCATCTCTTGGTCAATTCTTTGTTATGGAGAGATCTTCTAAAAATACCAGCAACTTATATGGAAGAACCCGAAATCCCTATGGATATTCGGTATCGGATGAGATGTCTTTGGTCGGACACTTGGCTTTAGTGCCTCGTTCAATTTTCTTGAATGGAGAGATTGATCCTCCCTGTTTTCATTTGAGCAGAAGATTAGCTGGACAAGTTGGACATTAGAGCGTTGTGAATTTTGGTTGCTCGCCTACGTGGGTCGGAACATGTTGGTTTTGGGGGTGAATTGTTGTTAGGTGTGCACATGTGAAAAAAGAAAGCATTCCACATTGGAAGTTGGAATAGTTCCAAGTTTGTATACAAGTAAGTGGGCTGCTCTACTCAATGTCAATCGGTTTTGGGTTGTAATTTCATTTGTTTGTGTGCTAAGCTTGAAGATGTTGTGCACCTCTCCCATAAATTTACTGGACATTGATCCAGCACACAATTTAAACGATAGCAAATTTCTCGATCTTATAGTAGTTTATCTATTACAAGGAGTTCTAAAGCTTAATAAATATCGGGGATCGCACAAATAGGGTGATGACATACAACAATGGGAGTTTATCATTGAACTCGTGTTATATCTTCGAGTGCCACAACAGATGTTGTAAATCGAGTCCAACAATGACTAATTCTTTTGCAGTTGATACAACCAATCCCGACCCGATCCTGGTGTAAATAAAGTTTTAGGAGTTGGCATATTATATTATTATAATAAATTATACAAGATTATTTAGTTTTAGAGAAAAAACTTGTTTTGATAACTTTTGTCTGTTTTTGTTAGGATTCTAGGTAGATTATTAATGATTGTCAATTATTAAGTGTGCTAAGCATGAAGATGTTGTGCACCTCTCCCTGAAATTCACTAGACATTGATCCAGCACACAATTTAAACGATGGCAAATTTCTCGATCTTATAGTAGTTTATCTATTACAAGGACTTCTAAAACTTAATAAATACCAGGGATCACACACAATTTGAACGATAGTAAATTTCTCGACCTTATAGTAGTTTATCTATTATAGGGAGTTCTAAAACTTAATAAATGTCAGGGATCGGACAAAGAGGTGATGACATACAACAATGGTAGTTTATCATTGAACTCGTGTTATATCTTCGAGTGCCACATCAGACGTTGTAAATCGAGTCCAACAATGACTCATTCTTTTGCAACTGATGCAATCAATCCCGACCCGATCGTGGTGTAAATAAAGTTTTAGGAGTTGGTCAGATTATTTTATTAAGAAAAAAATGACTGAAAACAATACCATGCTCTATTAAACGAATAATGATACAATATTTGAAATTCGCAAACTACAAATTAATTTGCACTAGAAATATAATTAACTAGAAATTTGGGTACAAATTTGTAAAATCAATTACATAAGGGCTATATGCAAGATACCAAAAGGACTATTGGCAAGAGTTTTTTTGACAAAATTGCACACAAAGGGCTTAGGTTTGAAATGTTGTCGATGTTCCCACGGCTCTGGATCCCCTTCTTGCTCGATTGAAGAGATGTTCCTAACGGGAGGATCTAGGGCTCTTATCACTTTGTTGTATGCGACGAAGAGGAGTTTCTTCTCCTCGGTCTTCTGAAAAAATTGACGAGTTCGCCCGAACCTTCGATATATTTGCGCAGAAAAGGAATTTCGATCGGGTAATAGGGGAAAGGTTGAATGGAGTAATCAAAATAAGGAAGGATTCAAGTCAATAAGAACTCCAATATCAAACACCGATTGCATACATAGAATAGCACAAAGGGAAATGATTGAAAACAAATCAGGAAAAGGTTGAATATATGGGGTAATCAAAATAAGGAAGATTTTAATTCAATAAGAACTCACGTACAGAATCTAAAATTGAAGACGACGTTGATATTCACCGGTTATATGTGAATCTGGAAAAGGATTTTTCTGCGCAGAAATATCAAAGTAGGTAAGAGTCGGGCGGCTCTATCATCAAACACCAAAACCTATCAACGTGAACAAAAAAATAATACAAACTTTAAAAAATAATACCAAAACCTATTTGAATCTGGAAAAGGATTTTCCATCTTTTTTTCCTTTTACTTTCAACGACTCTTAATAGATTTTTAATAATTATATTAAAAATATTAGAAGATTTTACTATATCTATATAAAAAAATCTATCATCAAACACCAAAACCTATTTAATAACGCAGCCGGCCGTTCTCAGTCTATTACTCCGATCTCCGTCTAGATTGATGCTTCCGGTAATTGCATCTGAATTCGTCCGATCTTCGTCTACGGTAATTGCATCGGATCTGAATTTTGTGCTTTATTTATTTGATAGAAATCTTTTCCTGCCTATCGTTGCCCTTTTTCTTTATCAAAACTCAAAGGATTCTTGCTTTTTATTTATATGATCGTCCAGTTGAATCTGCAAGTATTTGGATGATTTTAGCAAATGAGTAGTATGTTAGAAAAACTTACAATATAATCAACTTACGATGTTGTGGGTGAGTTTGAATCAAGTAAGAGACTACCCCTTGCGTGATGTCTAGTGAATTCTCAATCGAAAGAGGATATATCGTCCAAATTCTGTCTTGGAGTACGTGCTTGAATCTATCTATGAACTTGTGTTTGTGTACATCTTTTATGAAGTATGTCCTTATGTATTATATATTATGTCTTTTGACTCCAAAAATAAATTATACAATAATCCGTATTATTTAGTTTTAAAAACCTTATTTTGATAACTTTTATCTGTAATTGGTTAGGATTCTAAGTAGATTATCAATCATTCTCAAATTTTTTTTCGGTGAAATGATTCTCCATTATTAATTCTAATTATTATATTAAAAACATTAGAAGATAGGAGTGTGATTATATCTATAATAAATATAAAATATAATTATATTCTCACACCAAAACCCTATTATAAATAAGGCATTAACTCGTACTCAATCTGTTACGATGTGCCAATCTCCGCATACGGTTAGATTTATACTACGTTTTTGTACTGGTCTTTAACTATTTGAGTTGACATATAAATCTCATCCTGCATACAGTTTGCCCTCTTTCTTTATCAAAACTCAATCGATTCTTACTTTTTATTTATTTTGTAAATCAATTAACGTACCATTGCTTTCATTAGGGTAACTATGAATTAAAATCTTATGAATTTTTGTTTTGTTTTGATCAACAGATGTTGCGTTATCTAGTTTTGGTGTTACTGCTCGTTATTTTTCCAACATGCATTGAAAGTCGGCGTTTTTATCCTATCCCACTCCCTCCTGGGACGATGGGACCGGAGACCCTTGCATTTGACTGCCAAGGAAAAGGACCTTATGTTGGGGTTTCCGATGGACGAATACTCAAATACATCGGTCAAGGACATTGGTCTGAATATGCTACAATGCCAACATGGTAAGTTATTTATGTTTCTCTTCATTCTGACTTTGATTATATATCTTATACGGAGGATTTATTTATTTCTTAGAAAAGCAATCCCATGTTATTTAGAATTATCAATTATATGTATTCTCGATCTTATTATCTTTGTGAATATTATTTATCAATGTTTTCCCAGATATGTATACGAACAATGATAATATATCTTATACAGAGGATCTATTTCTTTCTTAGAAAAGCAATCCTAGGTTATATAGAATTATATGTGTTCTCGATGTTATTATCTTTGTGAATATTACTTATCAATGTTTTTCCATTCTATTTAGGTCTAGGATGTGTATTGGAATCAACAATTCACCCTATGAACGTTTATGCGGAAGGCCTCTTGGTCTTAAGTTTCACCCGAAAACATGTACACTATATGTTACGGATGCATACCATGGATTAGTCGAAGTTGCCCCAGGAGGTGGTCAAGGTTTTACTGTAGCCAATGCCGCAGACGGAGTCCCGTTTAAGTTTATGAATTCACTAGACATTGATTCAGAAAGTGGAGTGATATATTTCATAGATTCAAGCACACAATTTGAACGATGGTAAAATTCTCGATTGTATGGTTATATTTCTCGATTGATTGGGTCAAACTTCTAAGTTTAAGTTTATCTATTGCAGGGAGTTCCAAAGCTTAATAAATACCGGGGATCGCACAGGGAGGGTGATGACATACAATCCGATTGATCAAACAGTGAAGGTGTTGCTTAACAAATTGTCATTTCCTAATGGAGTAGCACTAGGGAGTAATAATGAATTTCTACTCATCTCCGAGACGACAACTGGCCGAATCTACAAGTACTGGCTGAAGGGTCCAAGAGCTCACCGAAGTGACCTGCTTCTTACCCTTGAAGGTCGTCCCGATAACATCAACAGAGATTCCACCGGCAACTTTTGGATCGCACAAGTACCAACATTCCCGTCAGTACTCGGTTCAGGGGATAGAGGTTTTCCTACAAAAATCAATTCAGTGGGACAGATATTGGAAGAGTTAGATGGTAGAAATGGGGTACCAGACTTCCCTGTGGTCTACGCAAGTGATGTTAAGGAAGTCAATGGGAGGATATGGATTGGGAACGTTATTAACAATATTGTTGGAATACTTTATTAGCCCGTAGACAGACTAATTATATGATGAATAGGATAAAGTTTGAATTTTTTATTTTTTATTTTTTGGTGAACATATTTTCTTTTATTTTTAACTTTATATTGTATTATTCAATAACTCTTTTTTTTAATAAAGTAAGTAGCATTAATACTACTTAGAGTTGCATCTTTCCATTTCATATTTGTGCAAGTATGATTAGTCTTTATTTGTGATAGCTGCTGGTTCCCGTATCACAATTGCCCTGCTGATATTGCTCGAGTCAAGAAGTCTCTCGATTCTGTATTCACAATCAAGGACCTGGGTCATGATCGCTATTTTCTGGGAATGGAGATAGCTCGATCAGAAGCTGGGATTATGCTGAATCAACGGAAATACGTGGTTGATTTGCTCTCAAATTCAGCTATGATTAACTGCAAGACCGCAAAATTCCCTATGCAAAGGAATTTGCACCTGAGTGTTCATGATGGGGACGAATTAGAGGATCCTGAGTCCTACAGGCGGCTTTTTGGTCGGCTGCTGGACTTTACCTTAACTCGTCCGGATATCGCATTCACAGTCCAGCAGCTAACTCAATTCATGGCTACATGTTGCGATACTAGTCGTTCGTTAAGTGGCTACTGCATCTTCTTGGGTGATTGCTTAATCTCGTAGAAAACCAAGAAACAAAAGACTGTTTCTAAGTCTTCAAGAGAGAGTGAGTATCGGAGCATGTCCTATCCTGGAAGTGAAATTGTGTCGATCACTGGGATTCCGTTGTTTTGTGACAACAAGTCCGCTCATCAGCTGGCTGTAAATCCGGTTTATCATGAACGGATGAAGCATTTGTGTATCGATGAAACATGAGCATCTAGAGTTCTCTGCAAGGTAGCAGAGGAAGAGGTACACAGATCTCAGATCTGTGCTTGGAGTGTGGAAACACAGCTTAACTACAAACCAATCCTGATCTCATGAGAGATTGACAAGCCCCCACAAGAAGGATTTTTGACACACAGTTTAACTACAAACCAGATTGATTTCTGGTTTCCATCAAGCTAAAAAAGTAAAATAGGAAACCAAATTGAATATACAAATAATACAGTATATATTTACTCTACAAAGTATACACAAAACATCTTGACAAAGTTAGAAAATTAGCATTAACTAATTAATACCGAGTAGAAACCAATCGATCAACAATCACTAAAAGCAACCAAATTAAAGTGTTGAAAACGATCGAGCTAGCTCTCTCTCTTTTCCCTCCAAATCTCCTTCTTCTTATGGACATATTACAAATTACAAAATAATGCCATTTAATCATTCTTATTTTGGCGGGAAATTGAAAATATAGAGCTAGCTACCTCCAACCCTTCACGATCTTATATAAACAGCTAGCTTTCATGAAATTAAGAATCAAATACACAAATTAAACCGATGGATCGCCTCCCACAAACAGAGAAGCTTCATTCCAATTTAATTGCTTTCTCTCCGATCAGGGTCGGAATCGAGATCGACAGCTGTAAATCTATAGATTTTCAGTTCGTAAACAAAAGCTCTTGGTTTTCGGATGAAACCAATCAAGAAGACGATGGATACATGACGCCGACGTCGGAGGAGCATAGGATCCCGACGCCGAGGTCCCGTGAATGCCCACCCGCGCCTAAAAAGAGGCGTCGTGTTAGAGAAAGCTATGGTTCGACGGTACGGATGGCTGCAAGAAAAAAATTCCAATTGTAATCTGAAGAGCACCCTGATTTGGCAGTGCTGTTGAATAGTATCATTAAAATTGGGGATTTAATAAGGAGATGTTTTTTCATGGAAGGAAGTAAATTATGTGTTTTTTGATTTCCTGTCATCAACTACACAAACACGAGGATACGACTTTAAAATTTTGGTTGATTACTGGACTCTTCCGCTTCTTTCCTTGTGTGTTTCTGGTGCGAATTGAATTGTATTTGAAGTTCATTCTTTGGATTTTTTGTTTAAAAAAAAGTTAATCATGGTTTATTTGCAATGAATTGGGCAGATTAGAAGTCCATCAAGGGGTAAAACCTTTGAACAAGATTATCCCTTTCTCATCATGTTTGAATGCCATAGTTAGATGATTAGTAAATTTTCATAGTTTTTGTTTTCAAGGCTTTACAAGAGTTCAATCCGAATGTGTTCTATTGAATCCATACTTACCAAAGAAAGGCTTTTCTAGACAGTAGATGATGGGATGGATTCATTGTTAGCACTTAACCATAAATGTTATCAAAAGCATTGGGTGAATTCAAATTGATTGAACTTGCTGATATCTTTTATCCTCCTATGGCAGATTGAGCTTACCATTCAAAAAGTAAAAATGGTGACAGTGCTGAATTAACAAGGTGCTTGATAAATTTGAGGCTAACAAGGTTTCTGTGAGGAAGCTAAATTAAATGGTGTGCTCAAAGTCTCAAACTGCAAGTCTACAATGCTTGATGGCTGGCTCGAGCTGACATTGTATGCACTATGCACTGATCTTTTACTCCATATCACTTCAAAAATGTTTAGAAATAAAGGTGGTAGAGATGAGGGATAAGGCAGCAACACAGACATGGGCGTATGTTTTAGAAGCGAATTGGATGGGGTAGAACCGGAGAATTTTCGACTCGGTTATGTTGGAACCGAGGGAGCTGGCTGCACAGGTAGACAAGCAGATTGAGGAGTTCAAAAAAGCGAGGGACATTGGTGTGGTTCTTGTGGAATCGGAGGGGTTAGCTTGGGCTCTCAAACTTTGCAAGGCACAGCACATGACTCGGATTTGGGTCGAATCTGATAGCCTCAGGATCATAAAGAAGTTGCAAAAGGGCGTTTGGCCAAAAGGAGAACTTGGCGATCAGCTGAGGAAGATACAGAATCTCTCGGAGGAATTTGAAGGGTGCCGATGGAGATACATTCCGAGACAATCTAATGGAGGTGCTGATTTTTTAGCAAGTCTGAAACCACGTAGGCCGGTGATCATGTCTAGTTATGCTCATTTCTCTGCAAGACTCAAAACGTTGTTGCTGGATGATTTTAATTAATTGAATTGGCTTCATTTTTGCTCAAAAAAAAAGATCGATTGAACTTGCTGATAATCTTTGAGCCTCTTGTGGCAGTTTAAGCTTACCATCACAAAGTACAAATGGTGACAGTGCTGAACTACCTCAGATTGAAATATACTCGCACCACAAAGTAAAACGGACTCTGATTTTGGCCACTTTCTAAGCAATTTCCAGATTAGCTTTGATTTCCTCCAAACAATACCAATTTAATTCCGGAAGTCCCAGTTAAGCAATTTCCAGGAAATTAGAATTGATAAACAAAAGTACAAAACCATTCATTACTGCAGAGCCACAAATAACCAACAACAAAAATCAGATCGATATACTTTCATACACATCCGCAAACCCTAATTGAAGCCAATTTGCAGCAAATTAACCTCCGAAACCATAGAGAGTCCTCCCCTGCCTCTTGAGAGCGTAGACGACGTCCATGGCAGTCACCGTCTTCCGGCGAGCGTGCTCAGTGTAGGTGACGGCATCGCGGATCACGTTCTCCAAAAAGATCTTGAGAACGCCTCTGGTCTCCTCGTAGATCAAGCCGCTGATGCGCTTGACACCGCCTCGCCTGGCGAGACGACGAATCGCCGGCTTGGTGATTCCCTGGATGTTGTCTCTGAGAACCTTCCGGTGGCGCTTGGCTCCTCCCTTTCCCAGCCCCTTTCCTCCCTTGCCACGGCCTGACATTGTCGAGTTCCGATTTGCTTCAAAGATACGATTTGGAGTAAACGAATGAGAGATTTGTGAGTGAAAGCGATTTGGGGGTGGTGAGGTATTTATAGGTCTGTCTTGATTTTTGGGGGTGAGGTGATCCAACGGAGGAGAAGGTCTATCTGAGGGACGCGGTAATATCAAATATGGGCCGTTGGATTGAAGAGATCGTACGGTGCAGAGTGTCCTATACTTGAGCTGCGGATTGAGTTGTGGCCTTGTGGATTGGGCTCGCCAAGCGTTCCCTCCGTTTTTTGGGCATGGCTCCATTGATCCAAATTTGAAAGTTCAAATGCTTTTACCGTCTTTAAAAATCAGTTCACCAGACCAGGGGTCAAAAATAGTTGAAATTAAAATTTTGTGTAAAACAAAGGTTGAAAAATTACGGAATAATATAAATTTCGTATGGGGTGAAAAAGAGTTTATTTACTCCCTCCGTATCGCAAAACTTGTAGTTTTAGAGTAGTAAACTTGTATCAAAAAACTTGTTGTTTTAGCTATAGTTATTATCTTTATAGGTAATGATTGCTCTTTTTATAGGTAATAATTAGTGCTTTTAAGTACTTTATCCTATAAAAGTAAAGGAAATATAGATATTATTAATAAGTGTGCATAAAGCTAAAACTACAAGTTTTGCGATACGGAGGGAGTATAAAATGTGAAGTTTATTTGATTGTTATTAAGGATATTATGGTAATTTCAAATCAAATAAACAAAATAATCAGTGAAAAGCTACAACAAATAGCTTTTTTTAACTTCAAATTTCAACCAAAAATTCCAAACAAAATAACCGGCCCCATACACGGTTAAAAAAAAACTCTCTCATTTTAACAGTTTTAAAACTATTAGAGGGTGTCCCAGACACACCCCAAATGTTTAATTGATGTTTTTATGTGAATGAATGAAACATGATCGAAGAGATTAAAAATCACACCATATTGACACACTGACACATAAGACTTAGAAAGAATAAAAAATATCAAATTAACTACTCCTAATATTTTACTCCTAGACTGCTAAAACAAAATATAATAGTGACAGGTAAGACTTAGAAATACTATAAAAGAGAACATATGTCTTTCTTCTAACATGTAAAAAAAAAAAGTTACAATTAATTAGTCAAATAAATGTGCATTGCAAAAGAATTTAACTTCTCGGAAAATTATATTCCTCTAATTTGGAGGAAGTTCACATACATAGTCCTCCTAGATAAGTTCAATTTCCACCCTTTTGTATTTGAAAATTTTCAATTCATCATTTTAATCCTCTAAAATAAAAAATCAAACCAACTAAAACACATTTTCACAATTCTCACTCATCAATTAAACTTCCCGAGAATTCAATTCACATAAAGTAACTTTCTAAGAATTTCAATTTTCATATTGAACCAAACAAGCCCTCATATGCACCAAAAACATAGAAAATATTTTTTTACAAAAATATTTTCTAATCAAAACTCATCAAAGTTGTTTAAAAATGGATGAAGACAAATAACAACTATTTTATTTATTAGTCAAGTTGCTAAGAATTAGCTTAAAATCCTTTAACATTTGAACTATAAATTAAATCCAAATAAATATTCTTGCATTTTCTATTAATATTTTATTAGGTTCCATCCGAAAGATTTATTTTGTTTAAATTTAATCTTACCATTTGCGTTCAAACTAGTTTAGTACCCGCACTGTGTGCGGTTTCTTTTTTTTTAATTTAAATTAATTTGATATTAATTCCTGTTTAATTAACTAATTAATTTTCTTCAATAATTCTTAATTATTACATAATTAATATATAATTAAAAGAAATTATTATAACATATTCATATATATTCTTTAATTTTTTTTGAATTAAAAAAAAATATTATTAATACACATTCATCTCTAATTATATACACGATTATAAAATAAACAAAAGGTTAAATCTTAGATAATAAAATTGATTATTTAAATTTTATAAGTATAAACGAATTGATTATTTAATAAAATTGATTAAGTGGAGACATGTCTCGTAGCCAAAAGAATCGAAGCCAGGTTTGTTTGATTTAGTAGTTTTGTAATTATATTGTTAAATCTTGTAAAAATATATTTATATCTAACGAAATTGGATAAAGTGTTATCTTAAACATATATTATTATATTAATATTTAATATCTTCTAAAAAATATATCCATATCTAATGAAATTGAGTCAAATTTTATCTTATTTATATATAGATATATTGATTAAATAGAGTTAGAATAAAATTTTATCGTATACATATATTGGTCATTTCAAAAAATTGTGATTGATTCATACGACTAATATCTATATCTAATGAAATTGTGTCAAATTTAATATTATTCATATATAGATATATTGATTAAATAGATTTAGAATAAAATTTTATCTTATGCATATATTTATTATTTCAAAAAAATTGTGATTGGTTCATATATAATAGATTTTATCTTGGCATGAATTATTTGATTTATTTTTTTAATAAGATTTAATCATGAATTTTTTTAGGACTTTGGAGTATACAGATTTAGAAATTAGCTATAGATCGATGGTTGATTAAATTGGGGGGTTTTGCAAAATAGCCACGAAAATGGGCTATTTTTGCAAAACATCCGCGTTTTGGGACATTTTTGTAAAATGTCCTAAATAAAAGCCTCCAGCGTCTCTCGAAACCCGACTTTCTCTCTCCTCCAGTTCGCCATCTCCGACGCTCTGTCTCTCTCTCCCGACCTGCTCGCCGGAGATTGCTAGGATTTGCGAGAGATTACCATTCCGACGTCAACGAAGCTATCGATTTTGAAGTGTAATCTAGAGAATCAGGTAAGTAAATTTAGTAGAATTTTAAGTCGATTAGAATTTGTGTCAAAGACGCAAATTTGCGCCGAAGGCGCAAATTTAACTACAATTTTTGGATTACTTCTTTAGTATTGAGATTGCTCCTTCAGAATGTGTTTATATATGCTTCGGTTTTGCAATTACTGCTTCAGTTTTCCGATTACTGCTTAAATTTGCGCCGAAGGCGCAAATTTCTTAGAATTTTTGGATTACTTCTTAGAATTGAGATTGCTCCTTCAGAATGTGTTTATATATGCTTCGGTTTTGCAATTACTGCTTCAGTTTTGCGATTACTGCTTAAATTTGCGCCTTCGGCGCAAATTTCTTAAAATTTTTGGATTACTTCTTAGAATTTTTTGGTTTGCGATTACTGATTCAGCCTGTGTTTATGTATGCTTCAGTTTTGCAATTACAGATTCAATTTTGCGATTATTGCTTCAATTTGCGCCTTCGGCGCAAATAACTGGTTCGGTTTTGTGATTACAGATTGGAATCATGTGATTACAAGTGTAGATTACACCAAATTTGTGTTTATCTATGCTTATAAAAGCTATAACAGTATGGAAATATAGTTGAACAGAATTATTACTGTTATTGAATGAATCAAAATTTGTGCCTTTTGCGAAAACTTTGATTCATTTTTTATGCTTATATATGTTATAACAGTATGGAAATCTATGCTTATACATACAGTAGCATCAAAATTTGCGCCTTTGGCACAAATTTTGATTGATTTTTTATACATGAATTAATATTTATGAGCATTATTTTCTGTATATGTGCAATATTCAAGTTTCAAATCGAATCTGTGTATGTTTATGGTTATTTATGCTTATTCATGTTTTACATTGCTCAAGTCATCTGTATGATTGCTTAGGATGTGATTTCAATATGATTGTTTCAACTAATCAGTAGACCTTAATCATAGAAGTTCACCGCAAGAAGTGTATTGTATTCATTTTGTTGTTCATGTCATCATTACACTTGAATCTGCACTCTTTATTGAAGTATTGATTCCTTAATAGACTTTGATTGCTAATGTCATCACTAGTTTTCCTTATTCAACATTGATTAAGCCATGTCATCACTGCAATGGAGTCATAATAAAATTGCACAGGGGATGCCTGTTCAGATTATTTTATAGTTATATATTCTATAACAGTGTGGAAATCTATGCTTATACATACAGTAGCATCAAAATTTGCGCCTTTGGCGCAAATTTTTCATAACAGGTTTATTATACTCACTTTGGTTGATCATGTTATCGTTATTGAACATTTATTGAGCAATGTCAGCACTGCAATTAAGTCATAGAAAATTTGCACAAGGTGTGCAAATATATTGTTGCTTTTGACAATGCAAATCTATTGTTGCTTTTTAAGTAAGATGTGTATTTTACTAACTTTGGTTGATCATGTCATCGTTTTAAATCAGTTTATGTTTGTTATTACTTGAATCTGCACTCTATATTAAAGTATTGATTCCTTATTAGACTTTGATTGCTAATGTCATCACTAGATTTACTTATTCAACATTGATTAAGACATGTCATCACTACAATAGAGTCATAATAAAATTGCACAGGGGATGCCTGTTCAGATTATTTTATAGTTATATATTCTATAACAGTATGGAAATCTATGCTTATACATACAGTAGCATCAAAATTTGCGCCTTTGGCGCAAATTTTTAATCCACAGGTTTATTATACTCACTTTGGTTGGCCGTGTCATTGTTATTGATGTGTATTTTAGTCACTTTGGTTGATCATGTCATCATTTTTAATGAGATTGTGTTTGTTATTACTTAAATGTATTTATCCTCTTAAATTCATACTCTGCAGATTACAATGGCAACCCACGTTATTACGGTTGTATGTGGTGGGAAATGGTTGTTTAATGATTCATGTCCAACCTTTGTTGGAGACACTACTTCAAAGATGTTTATGATTGATGAGACAATAACATTACAGGGTTTAACTGAAAAAATTCAAAACAGATTCAATATAGATAGTGCATTGGAATTGAAATTCAATCATTTACACCCTTTCAAACTATTGAGAGCTCCGCTTCTTGTTGAATGTAATGCTGATTTGAAAGAATTCTTAAGGTTGTCCGACCTAGAGAATGTTAAATTTGCTGTGGAGTTGTGTGTCAGCATTAAATCAAATAGTGAAGAAGTTGAAGATCAACAGGCATCCTCAGCTGAGAGTTTACAGTTGGTGGCATGCAATCCAACTATTAACAATATTGTTACAGGGGAAAATAACATCACATTGATCGGTGACACAAGGCTGAAAGGTGTATTGTTGGAAGATGTTGGAGATGACATGAATTCTCTAAACAGTGACACTGCAAGTGATGAAGATTCAGCAGGTGAAATATGGAGAGCATTCTATTCTACAGCACACAGGAGAGAAACTACACTAGAAGATTGGGATGCTGATAGCTCTCCTGTGTATAGTGTGAATCTCAATTCACAAAACTTGATTTGTGTAGGCAAAAACTTTGCATCAAGGAAAGCAGTTAAGCATGCTTTAGAGATGTTGTCAATAACTGAGATATTTGGTTTCCGCGTGGTAAAAGCAGATACAAAGTATTATAGAGTGCATTGTGTAAATCCTGACTGCAAATGGAAAGTGCATGTCAAAACTTTTGGTCCAACTTGGCATGAGGTGATAGTGTATGTCGAAACACTGCACATGGGATTTCAGGACAAAACACTGCAAACAGCCTTCATCTTCTGTGATTGCAAGTATGATCGAATCAAGGTGATAACTTTTTTAAAGAGATAGTATTTATATTTTAACTAGCTTTCTAATATATGATTTGTTCTAATTTGACTGTAATTACACAGTGTTGACGTTGGATACAGACCAGCACAGATAAAGGATAAAATGAGAACAGAAAAAAAGATGCAAATTAGCTACTGGAGAGCATGGAAGTCATCAAAAATAGCTCATGAAATGGTTAAGGGGACACCAGAATCAAATTATGCAGATTTACCATCATTTTGCCATATGCTCGTGGAGAGAAACAATGGGACTATAGCTTTGATTTCAAAAGACAAAGAAGATAGATTTCAGTACTTCTTTCTGTCATTTGGACAGTGCATCAGAGCATTCCCACTCTTAAAGAAGGTAAGTCTTAAACAGTGTCAGCGCAAATTCTGTTGTCATCGATTTCCTTAATTTTGATAACATAAGTAATTTTATTTGTTTATATATCAGGTTGTTGTTGTTGATGGAACATTCCTAACTGGCAAATACAGAGGGACGTTGCTTGGAGCAGTTGCACAAGATGCAAATAGATAAATCTTTCCACTTACTTTTGGTATTGTTGACTCCGAAAACAACAGCTCCTGGGAATGGTTTATGTATCAGCTGCTGCAGGTTGTGCCTCCTTCAAATGACTTAGTGTTTGTCTCTAATAGACATGCTAGCATTTCAAGGGCTCTCTCTTTAGCTTACCCAACAGCTACACATTGCATATGTATGTGGCACTTGAAATAAAACATCAAAGCAACGTTCAAGAAAAAAGAGCTGGGGAAAATGTTCAAAAAAGCAGCAGAAAGTTACACTATCCAAGAGTTCAACAACCACCTTGCACAAATCGAAGCAAACTGTCCAAAGCTATCAGAATATCTGGTGTCGGCAGGTTTTGATAAATGGGCCAGAGCACATTCAAGGTGTGATAGATACAACATGATGACATCCAACAATGCTTAGAGTTTGAACTCTGTTTTCAAAGGCAAAAAGGATTATCCCATTGTGGCACTTGTGGAGTTTGCTAGGGAAAAGCTCACATCATGGTTCCTGGACAGGAGAGAAAAAGCACTGGCAAATCCAGACAGACTAACTCCGGAGATCCTTAAGTTGATAAGAGAATCACAAGCGCAAGTTGGGGTATGCAGAGTAGAAAAGATGAATGAATCCCAATTTGAGATCAGTGGTCAAGGAGCTGTAGCTATAGTTGATTTATCAGCGAGGACATGTACGTGCAGAGTATTTGATGTCGAGAAAATACCTTGTGTACATGCTTTAGCAGCAATAACACACATAAAAGCAAATGTGTCTGATTTTGTTGCAAAATTTTACAGCAATGACGCTTGGTATATGACATATGCAGAAACAATATATCCAGTGTTGGATGAAGATGAAGGAAACATCCCTGATGTGGTCAAATCTATCAACTGTTACCCCCCGGTAGTAAGAAAAAGAGCAGGAAGACCACCTACAAATAGAAAGCTTTCATTGGGAGAGTACAAGAGGAGGATGAAGCATTCAAGATAAGGCTGTCAGCGAAAATTCTGTCATCAGTATTATATAAGAATAATGTTAGTAGAAAATACAGTTTATAAATTTGTAAATGACATTTCTTTTTGAAAATTAACATTAATTCAATAATATAGAATAAATTTTGAAATTTTAACATGTACTAATACAAATTTTACCATGCTGAGCAAGTTTTCCCCATTTGTAGTATATTGTGCAATTTGATTCTATTGATGAGCAAAAATAAGACAATGTTGAGCAACAACCTATTAAGCAACTATGAAGCCAAAATTAGATAAAACAAACATTTCGTTGCAAAACAAAGTATTGTTGAGCAATATATAAACAATCGTTGAGCAAAAATAAGGTGATGCTGAGCAAGTTTCCCCATTTGTAGTATGTTGTGCAATTTAATTCTATTGATGAGCAAAAAATAAGAGGATGTTGAGCAACAACCTATTAAGCAACTATGAAGCCATAATTAGATAAAACAAACGTTTTGTTCCAAACAAAGTGTTGTTGTGCAATATATGTACTATCGTTGAGCAAAAATAAAGTGATGTTGAGCAAGTTTTTCCCATTTGTAATATGTTGTGCAGTTTTATTCTATTGATGAGCAGAAATAAGAGCATGTTGAGCAATAATCTATAAAGCAACTTTGAAAACATAATTAGATAAAAATTAGATGTCGTCGCAAACAAAGTGTTGTTGTGCAATATATGTACTATCGTTGGGCAAAAATAAAGTGATGTTGAGCAAGTTTTCCCCATTTGTAATATGTTGTGCAGTTTTATTCTATTGATGAGCAGAAATAAGAGCATGTTGAGCAATAATATATAAAGCAACTTTGAAAACATAATTAGATAAAAATTAGATGTCATCGCAAACAAAGTGTTGTTGTGCAATATATGAACTATCGTTGAGCAAAAATAAAGTGATGTTGAGCAAGTTTTCCCCATTTGTAATATGTTGTGCAGTTTTATTCTATTGATGAGCAGAAATAAGAGCATGTTGAGCAATAATATATAAAGCAACTTTGAAAACATAATTAGATAAAAATTAGATGTCATCGCAAACAAAGTGTTGTTGTGCAATATATGAACTATCGTTGAGCAAAAATAAAGTGATGTTGAGCAAGTTTTCAAAAGGCATAATATGTTGTGCGCTTTTATTTCATTGATGAGCAAAAATAAGACAATGTTGAGCAATAATCTATTAAGCAACTATGAAAGCATGAATAGATAAAAATAAGATGTCGTTGCAAACAAAGTGTTGTTGTGCAATATATGTACTATTGTTGAGCAAAAATAAAGTGATGTTGAGCAAGTTTTCCAAAGGCATAATATGTTGTGCACTTTTATTCTATTGATGAGCAAAAAGAATACAATGTTGAGCAATAATCTATTAAGCAACTATGACAACGTAAATATATAAAAATAAGATGTTGTTTACAAGAGTCAAGCGTTGTAAAAATCTAAACTATTGTTGATCAAGAATAATACGATGTTGAGCAAATATAAGGTATGGAATTATATGAAAAATAATAACAAATAAATAAAGTCTCACAAAATTCCCAATTTATTGGCAAACAAAAAAAAAAGAAAACGGTGTTCCTAAAAAAAATATAAAATCCAAATATGTGTGAATGCGCAAAACGCTTTTCAGGTTCGAGAAGTTTTCCATCACCTTCTTTTAGTTTCTTCCTCGAGCTAAATCTACTCTATCCATTTCTCTGCGAGATTGCCTGAGGCTTGATTGTAGGCTTGTAAGGAGGAGATCTATCATATACATTCTTGTTCTATTGTGTTGGAAAGTTTGGTCGATGCAAAGAGAAGTTGGGAAAAGAACAAGAATGGCCATTTCAGAGGGCCTCTGTTATTCTTGGTTGTAAGTATTTTTTTCAAACCTTCGCTCTGACGTTAACTTAATTTCTTTACAATGTCAGCAGTGCAAACGTCACCCCCCATACTTTTATATACATGTCTATAGTATTCTTTATGTCAGCATTCCGTGCTCTATCGTAATACTCATATATGTTTATCCCCTTGGTGTGCCAGTTGTTTTACATGGACAGGGTGAAATTATTCACAAGCACAGCACTAAGAAGAATGACTCGTTCTTTCCCGGTTTTCGTTGGCATAAATTACTAAATCTTGCGCCAACGAGAAACTGATGATATAAGTACTGGAGGCTTTGGATGTGGCTTAGTCCAGACTCGCCAAGTTGTTCCTCAACATCAAGACGTACCATCTACAGCTTGTCCACAACCTACTGCACAAAACAATGAAGGCACCAGTCACCCTGCTGATCCAGAAAAAGAGACACCCCCAGTTGAGGTTTGTATGAATTATTTCAACCAATTCAATGTAATATTAGTACAGTATAGCAATGTTTTGGTATTTACTGATCACTTTTTATTCTTATTTTTTATGTGATGTTATCTTCTAGAGTTGGGTAAAGTTGTTTGTTCAAAAGACTTCTGCACTTGCGTCTGCTATTTCTGATTTTGCTGAGTGGTCTACGAAAGTCCCGATTGAACTACAACATGATGACAAGGTGAAAAGGCTTCTACAGGGAGCAAACCAGCTTTTAGGGGTGGAAAATGTCATTTCTGAGACACCTACGACTACGGATGCTGCTGACATGTCAAATATGAATGACCCTGTAAGCCCATATTTTACCGAATCACAAGAGAAATTCTGGGCAGATCCTGTTTTATTAGATTGCATTACTCAAATTGAAATGGCATATCAGAACAAGCAAAAAATGAAATCAAATATCAAAGTGGACGGGGAATTTTCCTTTGATATATTTCTAGATGACCCTGCTTTTAAGAAAGATGAAGGGACATCATTGAACACATCGGTTGAAATGAAGAATGCTAATGAAGCAGCCCAAGCTCCAGCAGACAGCCATGTGCAGTCTCCAATACAACAACATGGTGAAGCTACTTCTACTCCCCTACCCACTCCATTTAAAGCTGATACTCCACCAGTGAACCATTTGGGAGATACAATAAAATGCATTCCCCCTGCTGCCTTGCCACCAAGAAGGTCGCCGCGGATCAACATAGTTGATGGAAATGCTGCAGACCAAGTTAATAACATGAAGAGAGAAGAAGCTACAAGGAGAGCACATAAACCTTCTGCATCTTTGAGAAGCCCATATTACTCGCGTGTTGTTGACATTACAGATCCTATCTCTGAAATTGAGCGCACTGTTTCAGCCTATTTGGAAATGAAAACACCACACAGCAGGTAAGTTCATTTTAAACTTAATCTTCTTAAAGTATGTTCAGTTACAAGTAAACGGTTATTTTGATAGAATCCATCTTCAAAATGATTGACATTGCAGGGAAATTTTGTTTAAGCACAAGTCTGTTGAAATTGTTAGAACAGACATGGCTACGCTTGAGGATGAAACCCACTTGTCTAGTGTCGTTATTGGTGCATGGACAGCTATCCTCAACCACAAGGAACAGTATAAAAGTGCTCAATCACCAGCAAGACTTTTTGTCAATATCAACAAAACTGTAATATTCTTACAATTTTAACTTACAATTACACTCCATTGTTAGCCGTTATTACAATTCGTCTGTTTTTTTTACTAATTTCTATTCTTCAACCAGTTTAATGTAGAGAGTGTATCAGTACGAGCTTGTGATGAACAGTTCAAGAGGTTTAACCTCCACATGGATACTGTATTGTCATCGTCACCACACCTTTCTTTGAAGGATATAGACATGGTACTCCCTTGCAATTTAATAAATAAGGTTCTGATGTCACACCATCTTCCGGTGATACAATTTGCCCCTTCACATCGCCCTTTGAATGTTTGGTAAGTTTTACTACTGATATCTAATATTTCTTTCCTTGTCTTACTTTCATTTAAATATCAACTCATTTTATAATTAAAATTACATGAATTCTAATTCAATCCATGCAGGGGGATATGCTGATTGCTTATCTAACAGAGAAGGGACTCCTAGCAAAGATAGAAATAGTGTCAGATGCAGCAACATCAAAAGTCCCCATCACATGGGCTGGAGAGGAGAAAGTTCAATATTCTGGGGTATGCCTCATGCGCCACATGGAGACCTTCTTTGGGACAGAGAGATGGTACAAGTGTGGATTGGAAAAGGGCAATTTCAAGAATATTTCAAAGCTAGGTGTGAAGTATCTGACAGATATAGTATGTTCAGAGTTAAATGAAGTAAACGCAGATGTTGTGAAGGCAGCAAAATCCCATGCAAGAATGACTTCAAAAGGAATTCAGGGGCAGAGACTGAATCTTGGTTGAACAACCACAACGCAATTTCATGTTTTATTTTCAAACTTTGGAATGAATTTTGGTGTAGACAGTTATATACGCTACTTCTGAAAATTTTTCTCGTGCCAATTAAGACAGTTGTTGTCCGTGGGGTCAGTTTTCTCGTACCCGTTAAGACGTTTGTTGTCCATGTGGTTTTTTGATGGATAGTATTTGTCAAGATGCATACAACTATAACTGCTTCTAAACATTTGTGTTTGTTCTTCAATGTGTCAGCACAATTCTCTGCACTTATAATCAAGTGGTCTATGTTATTCAAACAGTTGATTTAGTAATATCCATTCGGTTGTTGTGCAATTATAAACTATTGTTTAGCAAAACTAAGATGATGTTGAGCAAATTACAAGTAACATAAAAACTTAGTTAAACAGTGTCAGCACTACTTTTACCAAAACAATCCACAAACTAATTAAATGTGTCCGCAGTATAACAAGGGATAGACGTAAAACTTCAGTCCCAATTTATAATTTGAAATATGATGAAGGAAATTACAAAATAATTATATGATTATTATGATATTAATATGTTGCATCATATGATTAGGATGGAACACATATAAACTAAAATAACAAAAAAAAAAATACATTCAACATATAAATAAGTACCAATGTTATTACTTATTAATATAGTAGAACTACATTCCTAAGAAGTCATCAATCTTCTTCCTCCTTTCCATTTCTGCATCTAAAACCTCTTTAACACACCCTATTAGATTGTCCTTTGCGTCTTCAAACAACTGTCTTTGATTGCCCAGTTCTCTTTCCATCTGTATAAAAGATAAAATACAAGACTCAATCACAGAATGGGGAAAAAATTTATGGATAAAACTTCAAATATCACCTTTGATAATGCTTCACCGTCTTCATCTTTGGACGCAATCCGAATGTGATGTTCAGTTACTATTATTGATCTTTGGTATTCCTCATATAATGTGTAATGAACAACGACGGCTTCCAACAACTCGGCCCTGCGAGCCTCTTTGTTAGTCTCGCATGCTTCATCAACTAGATTCATGTGATAACCAGGGTAAACAACACCATCCAACACGTCCATCAATTGATGGAAACTCGTGCAAAACCCGACAGTGTTACCATAGTTCATCTTTTTAGAGAGGGATGTATTTCTGTTAAAACCAGTTTTCAGGCGCCAATGGATAACAAAGAATGGAAAATGGATATATATAGGCAACAATTCAACAGTTTTCATCTTGTAACAGTTATTTGTGACAGTTTATTTCAGAGTAACTATAAAAAAAAACTGTCAAAACTGTAAAACTATAAACTGAAAACGGATTACAGTTATTTGAGTTACAGTTATCTTTGGTGGACATTAACTATCTCGTGTCAGCACTACTTTTGGTCTTATCCACATAGTGTCATCACAAAAAGTTCAAAAACAGAAACCAGCCAAAATTATAAGAATAGTTTCACAAATAGATCCAACTACTCTAACCAACGATGTAAATAATGTGACAAAAGACTTTGAACACTTGCCAATTCGGCCAAAAGCAT
The DNA here is from genome assembly GCA_963922045.1 of Persicaria maculosa. Lineage (NCBI taxonomy): Eukaryota > Viridiplantae > Streptophyta > Magnoliopsida > Caryophyllales > Polygonaceae > Persicaria > Persicaria maculosa. The sequence continues at coordinate 16,576,517 of OY998253.1, forward strand.
ACACTTGAAAATAACAAATAGAATACTAGCCCAGGGTCACAATTAAATGTACCTAATATCAGTGTCAGCGCTACTTTGGGACTTACCTTAATAGTGTCAAACACATAAGCTTCAATATCAGAAAATGTCAAGCCATAAACTTCAATGCCAGAAACCACCAATATGATGAACTAGTGTCACACCAAATGTCCTACTTAAATATCAAAGATTACTATAATTTGAATAGAAATCAGAAAGAAATGTGATCAAGGACAAATTTCATTCATAAAACGTATTTTCGGTTACATCAGTACCATACAAAATTACATACTGCACTTATATCATATACACCTAGAATTCTGCTCGGCAAAGAGGACAGTTGTTTTGAACTAAAAGCCAAGATCGTAAACAATTTGGATGAAAGTGATGTTGGCATGGCGTTTGAAGAACAGGATCTGACTCCAACATTGGAAGCAGGCAAATTGTACATTCATCATCATCAAGATCAAGGTGATATATCTCCCTTAATCCGTCAACATCCATAGGCTCTGGAGGTGCTGGAGGATCTGCTTGGTCAACCTCCATATGAATGTCATCATTTATGTCGGACTCATAGCTTGAATCAGACGAAGAGTCATCATAAAAATGTACATTGATGGTGATATTGGGGCAAAGGCCATACTCAACAAGATCAGCATCGGCATCAAACCAACTTCTAGTGTAATCCATTAGAAGCCGATTGGCTACCTGGGTTCTAACCTCAACAGTTACTCCTGCATCCTGTAGCACTTCGTTGCAGCGGGCTAGACTCAAAGGCAAACCATTCCAAGTAGACGTGTGATAGAATGTTAAGGGAATGCTGTCAGAGTGGATAGACACAACAAGTAGACCTGGTCCATACCAGTATGACTCAGATGCTGATATTTCAACTTCATAAGTACCAACGACGTAGTCGTAGTCTAGTTCAGTATATGTTGGGAATGCCATTGAAGGATAGAAAACCTAAACAGACAAAATCAAAATATACTCATACATTAGAAATTGACTTAAAAATAAAACATTACATCGATATTAATTTGAAATAAACATTTGAGAAAGACAAAGGAGTAAAAATGCCTGAAAAACTGGAAAAACCCTAACTGATGACTTTTAATGACAGTAAGAATCACATAACACCCACAGAATATAATGCAATAGGAAATAAGCAAGACAAACACCAATATATGAGCATTAATAGACTAAAAAGCAAGGGGAAGTTCAACGAAAATCGGAGATTACAACAATAAAAAAATTGCTGAAGCAGTACATCGAAATAACAGATAACGTTTTTTTTTAAAGGAAGAAAACAGAAAGGAGTACATGCCACAACAGGAATCGCAACTTGAAAGCAAGAAATCTGGATGAGAACGAGAGAGGATGAAGATGAACAAGAAGAAGAAGATGAAACGACTTGCAGACAATCTGAACAACGTTTAAGCACAGTATAAATAAGCGGGAAATGGGTCGGGCATCTCTAAACGAAGCCCAACAGTTATGTTGAAGGCAATATCAACAATTTAAACATTTGTGCAAAATTAATGTGTTGATAAGCAAAAATAAGATCATGTTTAGCAAATTTCCACCAATAGCCGGTGTTGTGAAATTTAAATCTGATGATGAGCAAAAATAATAACATGATGCAAAAAACAAAATTATTGCAAAATTTTAAAATTATATTGACAAAAAATATAATCATTATGATAACATTTTTACCATAAACTACTGTTGTGCAACTATAAACTACTGTTGAGCAAAAATAAGTTGATGTTGAGCAAAATTACACCAATCACCCCCCCACATTGTGCAACTTTGTTCTATCATTGAAAAAATTAAGACCACGTTGTGTAACACTATAGTAAGAAACTATAAAATTAGGTTGACAAGTAAAATTGAATCATAATGGACAAAATTTCACAAGTTTCAATTGTGGTGCAAAAATATTATATTGTTGAGCAAGTTTATCTTACACAACATACACTCACAAAACCATAGAATATAAGACTGGTATCACCACTAGTTGTAGCTAATACACGTCTGGTGGCAATACTATGTGCATTAAACACCTCTGGCAACCACATACACTTTGAAATTACTATATACAAGTGTAGTGTTACCACTATTTGTAACTAGTATCAGTGTCAGCACTACTTTGGGTCTAAAACACCTAGTGTCACCACATGAAATTCAAATATCAAAAACGATCAAACTGGTGACACCACAAATTCAAACTAATATAACCTACAATATCAACAATAATATGGTCATTAAACATCTCTTTCACCCCCATACACTTAATAATAAAAAAATACAACACTCGTGTCATCACTACTTGTAATATAATATGAGTGACACCAATACTTTGCGTCTCAAACACATAGTGCCCATCACATAGACTATAAAATGAAAAAAATATAAATACATACACTTCAAAAATCATAGAATACAAGACTTGAATAACAGGGGGGATGGGGGGAACCAGTGTCACCACTAATTGTAACTGATATCACTGTCAGCACTAATTGGGACACCAAACACCTAGTGTCCCCACACACACTGCAAAATCAAAAAATACAAGTATGGTGTCGGCATTACTTTAAACTAATCAGACAATAAATGTTAACAATACTTTGGGCATGAAAAACCTCTTTACAAAATATACACTTCAACAAGAACAAAAACTAGGCCACTGTCACCACCCGTAATATATAAGCATATTCATCAAAGATCAGGTGGGATTTCTTCCTAAAATAAAACACAGTATCATACACAACCAAATTTAACGGTGCATTAATTTCATTAATATTATACATTTCCAAACACCAGTTAGGACAAATAGTTACAAAATACATATGGTATGATTAGAATGGAAATCATATACAAAAAGGTGCCAAATACCAACTTCCATTCATACCATACATTCCATTAGCTTAACTACAACAAAATAGTTGCACCTACAATGTCTTTTCCAACAAAATATAGATTACAAATAAGCCTAAAAGGGTGCTCGACATAGTGGACAAATGGCTTCATACGACAACCACTCTAGAATACACTCTCTGTGGAAGGTATGAGGACACACTGACCGAAGGGTCGGCGTTGATGGCAGCATCGGCTCAAGACATATAGAGCACTGGTCCACATGCTCTGGAGAAGCTGGGGGATCCACATGCTCTGGAGAAGCGGGGGGATCCACATGCTCTGGAGAAGCTGGGGGGTCCACATCCTCTTCTTCATCGATGCTCATCTCAGATTGAGAGCTTGAATCAGAGCTCATGTCATCTTCAGATTCTTCAATATAAAGTACATCAATAATGAGATCAGGGCAGAGCCCATATTCAACGAACTCGGCATCGCCTGAAAACCACCTGTGTGTATAATCCATTAGCATCAGGTTGGCTACTTGAGTTCGAACCACTGCAGTGACCCCTGCTTCATGTAACAGTTGATCACACTGTTCATAAGTCATTGGCAACCCATTCCACTCAGTGAAATAGTCCAGGTACAGCTCAGGGATCCTTTCAGAATTGATAGACACGTACACAGTGTTAGGTCCATAAACAGGCGTCTGTCGTGGTGTGATTACCACTTCAAAAGACCCAACAGTGTAATGGTAACCCATTTGAACTTCAATTGGAAGTGCCATCTAAGGATACAAAACATACACAACACAAAATAAATATACACTCATATGAATTGGTGAAATCAAAACCCTAACCGACAGAAAGAGGATGAAAAAATCATCTAAAAATCAGGAAAAAACAAAAGAACACTTGCTGGAAAAATGTGAACACAATAACTGATTTTATAAGGTTTACAGGAAATCGAAAGGGAGAGAAATAGATGAGAAAGGACGCACCTTTTGGAAGAAGACTTCGGAAAGAGGAAGAGCTTGTGGAGGAAGACGAAAGGACTTCGAGAGAGGGTAAGGATGAAGAGAGTGGACATGGTTTGAATGACGTTGGACTTCTGAAGAAGCGAGGAAGAACACCGCTTTAAATAAAGTTACCGACTTGGGCCAACTCCTTTCATCAGTTAATGGGCCACAGTCTCATTTCTTGAGGTTTAAAATAAATCAACCACCAATTTGATCCAAATTCTATTGTTGTGCAAAATTTAACCTAGTGTTCAGCAAAAATAATATCATGTTGAGCAAATTTCCACAAATCGACCATGGTGTACAATTTAATTTTAATTATGGCCAAATAAAGGACAACATGAGGAGATAAATATGTTTGAAAAATCAAAAATTATATTAAGTAAAAATAATATCATATTGGGAACAAATTCACATAGATCAATTGTTGTGCAAAGTTTAACCTATTGTTCAACGAAAATATGATCATGTTGAGCAAATTTTCACTAATCGACCATTGTAGGCAATTTCATTCTAACGATGACAAAAAAAAAGGCAGCATCGTAAAAAAATATATATTTAAGGATTCAAAAATTATATTAAGCAAAAATAAGATGTTATTGGGCACAAATTCACAAAGATTAATTGTTTTGCAAAATTTAACCTGTTGTTCAGCAGAAATATGATCATGTTGAGCAAATTTTCACCAATCGACCACGGTATGAAATTTAATTCGAACGATGACCAAAAACAAGACAGCAACGTAAGAAAATATATATTTTAAAAGTATAAAATTATATTAACGAAAAATAGGATCATAATGAGCAAGAATTCACAAAGATCAATTTGTGTGCAAAATTTAACCTAATGTTCAGCAAAATACAACAACAGACTCAACGCTGCTTGAAATTAACATCAGTGTCACCACTATTTTCGTACTTAGGCAGCTAGTGTCAGCCCATAATGTTCTCTTATATATCTTGAGCACTTAATTTGTCAGATTACATCCAAATTCCCCACTTACACAACAACAACCTATCTAACTACTGGTTCTTTAAAATTTAAAACTCCAAGTTTCTTTGATCAGATCTGCACACATGAGTTCTCTGAAACGAAAGATCTTTTCGTTGTTGAAATTTTTAACGTCTCCCCCAAATACAGAAGCTTCAATCGCTTTTAATGTAAACACACCGCATGAAGCCCTGTAGACAAAGAAAAAAACAATGTAATGTAAGGACATAAATAACAAGTATCTAAACGTAACCAAAGAACAAAACAAGATAACAAATACATACCCAGTAGAATCATGCATTAACCCAGGAACCATGTATAGCTGGAAAGGAGAGGAATCGAAGTTTTCAAATAGCCCAGCCTTTGCTAAATGAATTGGGAGCCAAATAGCAAACGGTTGCAATTGTTCTTCAAGAACACCTTCCCTAACAGCAGGAACATTGCAATCGAACACATTGATGACCCTATCCTCAATTTTAATCTCCAACACCACCCAGTGCTTGTTTATAACATTGAAAATTGTGTAAATTTTCTTTACCGATGCCCATGGCTTCCCATAATCAGCAGGGCACGTACCGACAAAATAATCCTCAGTGCTGGATTCAAGATCTATGTCTATCCCATAACATGAAGCATAGTCGGGAAGGTACTTCAGATAAAATAGCCAATCAAGAACAAGAACATCTCGATACTTGACAGGGTCCTCATGAATGCGCTTCCTAATGTGAATCAAACCTGCTTCTAGATGCTAAACAAAGTAATAAAAAAGTGAATTCAACAATCAAATAATACAATAAAAAGTAATCCACAAATATATATATATAAATATATAATGTAGAAATACAACCAGTTATTACCTGACAATCAAACCACATATTCTTCAATAAAATACGCTGGAAAAACTTTCTATCAACCCTTGAGGTTGGACCAACAACGGAAAAATTCCTGCCAAAGAGTACACAGCATAAGATGTTGTAACTAATACAATAACAACAACATTTCATACAAAATACTAAACATAAAATTAAACAATACCTTTGCTTTTTTACGAGTTCATAAATAAATTCATGATCTTCTGAGCTGATCAGTGATTTCTTAGGGGCATGTTTTGGCATCCTCACTTTCTTCACTTCCACAACTGGACCATACAAGAATGTACTGTTTGATGGGATAAGTTTGGAAGCCTTTAGTTGGTCCACTTCGATTTGGATTGCAGGATCCTTGGCGAACGAATCCCAATCAACGCCTGCACCCTTGTCGTCCTCATTGTCAGACAGACAAATGTACTTTTCCAGGGATGGGTCAACCTAACTCCAGCAACTTTACCACCAACGCCTTCTTCGCCTTCACACTTTGTAGATTGAGGCACTTCAGCTGAAATTGCTGGAATCCCAACCTCATCTCCAAAAACCTTAAAATCAGTGTCAGCAACAACAGGTGGAGACTCCTTACCCACTCCTGGAACCTCAGTACTTAATGAAGGCAAAGACACGGGCACAACTTCACCAGAAGCGGGAGATGATTTGAACATTAACTCTTCATCAGGGAAAGACTGCTGAAGATCAGACACAACATCATTCAAAATTTTGTTCACATCTTCAACAACAGCCTTCACAGGTGTGGCCTGGGGTTCACCACCACTGACACGTTCATCATCGCCTCTCACAAGAGTGTCGTCGGGCTTGCCAGGAACGTGCTTATCATCAGCCTTCACGGGTGTTTCCTGGGGCTTACCAGACCTGACATGTTCAGCATCAACTATCGCAGGAGAGCTCGCAGACTTACGAGCAATGTGCTTATCATCAGCCTTCGCAGGTATGCCCTGGCACTTACCACCACTGGTGCTTTCATCATGTAATACCGCAGGAGAGCTCGCAGTCTTACCAGCAATGTGCTTATCACAAGCCTTCACAGGTGTGTAGTGACACTTAGCACCACTAACACTTTCGTCATCAACTTTTGCAAAAGTGTCCTTAACATCAGGCTTGACAGGGTTTGACTGCAACCTCTCAATCAAAGCTTCATAATTAGCAACCCTAACCTCAAGCTCATCGTACCTCTTCGCCATCTCACCAAACACTTGAAGGCTACCATTCAACTCAACAATCTTTGTTTCAATTGCATCTACCCTTGTAGACAACAGATGCATAATCTTAGGGACCTCTTCAAGCTTCGCAATCCTGCTATAAATCTCCTTCACCCAGTCAGGATCAGATGGGAGAGAAGAAGCAAAAGCATCACCATGGGATTGAGGAGGCAACTCACAAGTTGGATCATCGTTAGCATCCATTTGAGGAGAAACATCTTCAATATCAACCACTTTCTCTGATGACACAGCTATTTTGTCAGCTTCATCACTTGAAATGCAAACATATTCATTTTCACAAGCAGCAGATGTTTGCCCAGCACAGACTGCCCACCAACAGAATCATGTGCTTCAACACTCCCCAGAGGTGACCTCTGAACAGAAGGGGTCGGCACATCACCCTCTCCATCACTGTCAGCAGAAGGTGTCTCAACTCCTTCAACGGTGTCACCACAATCAATGCCATCTACAAGGTCGGCCAAAACATATAGCCTCACAGTTTGACAAGCATCCAATTTATCGGATTTAGGGGAATGGGTGTCAGAGTGCAAAACATCAACCTTGTCTTCGCAGACAGGAACTTCACCACAAGATTTGGAAGTATGGGTGTCAGCAGTAAAATCTTCACCCTTGTCATCACCAACACTGACTTCACACCCAGGTGTAGAGACTGCAACATGAATATCTACAGGCTTCACTACATGTGCACCCTCGGTCTCAACAACAGGAACTGGAGGAATAATAAAAGACTTGTCAACATTACTATCATATAATGGCCTACAACTACTTACACCATCGTTCTTCTTCATCTTATACCTCCGCTGAAAGACAATATTCAGCGGGACATCATCTTCTAAAAGGTCACATGAATCAGTACCCAACCGACATCGCTTGGAAGGTGAAGCAACCACATCAACCTTCTTGTGCAAATCTGTGTCAGCAGTAACTCTCTTAACTGCCTGAGAAGGAATAACTCTAGCACCTGTCCTCACTGCTGAAGCCTTCTGTCGAGGCGTCTTTACATCACTCTTGACAGATTTTTTACGGTCTAGAGCAATGTATGGATTGAATAGAACACGACTTGCATAACGACCCCTCCTCAGGGGAACCCGTTCCTCAGAGCTATCGCTGGACTGCACCTTCTGTTTCTTTTTATCACCCATCACTCCAGCGGAAGATTTCCTCTTCTTTGAGGTCCCTATATCTTCTTTATCCCCCTCTGGGAAAACTTCAAAAGCAGTTTCAAATGACTTACCATCCTGTTTCTTTCTAGCAGCCTTGCCTCTCTTCGCAGGTGTCTTCTTCTTTGACGTCTCGCCTTCATTATGTTTCTGCAACACATTAGCTTCTTCCTCCTCAACTTGGGGAGCCCTATTTGAAAACTTAGCTTCATATGCCCTTCTACGAACACGACGACTCTCATACAAAGTCGCATCAATAGGTGCAGAAACTATTTCTTCAACTGATGCAACAACTACTGCATCAACTACAGCATCAGCTTTTTCACCAGCAAACGCCATTCGTTCGGTGCGTGCAAACTCCCCATAAATAGGGAACAACGGACTCTGGACAAAACGCATGTATCAGAATAAAAACACAAAGATGAATCAAATAAAAATGTTATTTAAGAGAGAAAATATACAAATATTACCAAATCCCCATGAAAGAACTTCTCAGCTTCAGCGTATACTTGGCTATAATCACATTGCCAGTGCAATGAGTATGGATCTAGTTCAGGCATCTTAAAATTACAGTCAAAATTAACGGATATAGCTGGGAAAGCTTCTAATATCCAAGCCTGTTACAAAAGAAAACTCGTTATGAAACTACAAAACAATATTTAAATAATGCTCACATAAGCATTAAAGTTGTGCTGACACAGACAAAAAAATGATGACATAAGACAAGCAATAACTAAAGCGCAATACCTGGAATGCAAGGCAATACCCATACATTTGATAAGAACTCCTAACCCCATTCCGATCTGCAACAGAAGAACTCTTCAATGACTTCAACAAACGGGTATATGACTCTCTACCCCAAGGATATAGTTCAAACTCCTTCTCATTGCACGCAAGAGATAAGAATTGTGCACTTACAACTTTTGACCTCCTATAAACAATTAACCTCTCAATCAGCAACAACTTTGCCATAATCAACTTCTTCTTAGACATCTTTTTCTCAGATATGAAACGATCAAGTAACTCATCATGAGTCATTTTCTTCTGCCCAAAAAATTCAAATATTGACACTTTCTTTGGGATATTACAAACACGATCTTCACAAGGAAGGCCTGTAATAACATGAAACTCAGCAATTGAAAAACGTGCAAGATGTCCACCAACTCTAAACCACAACTCATGCTCTTTTTGTGTTTGTACTTGACGGAGCACCATTTGATGCATAAGCTGAAAATTCAAAACCATTTTGGTGCCTTGCGTCAGCACCCATCCAACGCAACTTTTTTGCAGAGTATTGTAGTGAGAAGGACACAAATGCTCCTTGATCAGATCACAGACAGAAGGATGTGAATATATGTTGGATCTACAACGAAATCGCTCAGAAACAGGAATGCAATATTCCAAACCCTGATCAATAACAGACAATTAAGCGAAAAAAACAACCATCAGATTAAGAAAAAACTACAACTTGCTCATCAAAATAAAAAATAACTTACATCAGAACCAGGATAAGAGGTGGATGAATCAGAAGATTGAGTTCCTGCAAGAAACAAAATACAGAAAAATGTAAAAAGACAATAACAGAATATGTGATGACATAAACAACAACAAACAATAACAATATAATGTTACACAGACATAGTAAAATAACATGAACATAACAAAACACACACAAAATACCAAATCCAAACACATACATTGTTGGAACTGCAACAAGCTAACACAAAAACAGACAGTGTCAGCGCCATACACTTGGACATAGCAGCAGATAAGTACAGTATCATCGACACAAACAATCAAAAGCATGGAAAACAGGTACACATACACGAAGAACACTAAATAGGCACTTACAAAGTGCCACAACGCAAATTTGACGAAAAGAAACAGTTCAAAAACACGAATTTACATATGCAACTTCCAAAAACGACGAAAAGTACTAATAACCGCACATAAGAATGCATATAAAGCATCGATTTACCATAGATTGTCAATAGTATAATGAACAAACAATAAAATCAACATAAACGAGCATATTCCAAAACCCTAGCACGACAAATTTCGCAAAAATCCGCCAAATTTATACCTGAGATACTAGATGACGACATTGAAGTAGACGATGCAAACTCGGAGCTTTACAGAAGCAAGGAAGAGCAATCGAGCCAGAAAAAGCACAAAACCGGAGATGGAAAGCAAGAAACGCAAGTTGACAATTTTCGAGCAAAGAGAGAGTTCGAATGAGGAAGAACGCGATTTTCTGGAAATAAGAGAAAATGTCCGTACAGAAAGTAAATTAGGTATATAAAGGGGCTATTTCGCAAATTTGTCCAAACCCGCGTCTATTCCGCAAATACGTTCAATTATTGTGCCCATTTCGCAAATTTTTTCGATTAAATATCATTGATTAATCATTAATGAAAATTCAAAATTTGTTTATGCTACATAGATGATGAAATAATTCATTCTAGATGTTGGGCCTAAATTTTGTACGGCCCAAAGTGTAAATCAATTTAATACGCCATCATCGCTGTCAAACCGTGGAGTCGAGAATCTCGAGATCTCTTTCTACCGATCCTCCCCTCTTGCTCCCCTTCGGAATTCACCTCCACCATAATACAAGCCGACATCGACAAAATTTTGGCGATTACCTCGCAACGATTGAGGTAGACTCTATTTATCTCTTTCACCTTGATCGGCTTTGCGTTCTATCGTTTTGTTTTGGAAAATTTTAAGCAGGCAGGTGCAATTGGGAAAGATTTCCAATGCATCTGAAGCCCTAAATTGGAGCTGTTTGCTTGCAAGTTTCTAGGGCTTCTGATTCATTCCTCCTTCCTCTGATGTTTACTTTGAATGTTGGAGGCTTTCCTGTAGTAGTTTTTTTTTGGGGGGTCAATTTTGGCGATTTATGTGATTCGTTCTTTGTGCTATTAGGAGAAGGAAATTCAAGGATTTGATTTATTAGTTGAATGTCGGAGATTTTCCTGTTGGTGGTGTTTTTAGTAAAAAGTTTTGATATTTCGGAATTCTAGTTTGATGCGTAGATGAAATTTGCAAGGAATAAATAACTCCAACTAGCAGCATTATGTCTAATATTCTTCAGATAATGAGAATTCGGAAATAGGAGGACAGTGTTCGATGTGAGTTTCTGTTACATCAAACAGGCAAACAGCCTAGACTACTTGATCCTGTTAGGTTCAATTTCGAATCTAATCATCTCAGTTTTGTTGGTTGTTTCAGCTGATTAAGAAGTCAGGATTGGGGAATTGAATGGCAATCCAAGGAGCTGTAGCTAATATGATGTGGACGGACTTGTTGGGAGCTGTGGGAACAGGCGTCTTACCTGGTGACCTAATGATTGAAATACTCGGGAGGCTTCCAGTTGAATCCATCCTCCGCTTCAAATCTGTTTGTAGGGCATGGTATGCTCTTTTCATGAGCCCAATCTTCATCCAGCACCATGTCCACATAGCTGGCTCCTCTGCAGTGATGAACAATCTGTTGTCTTTGATTGTCCATACCCGAACTCATGAGGGGAACGATGAGATCCTCTCTTTGGTGCTTGACCAATCGCACGGTAACCCCCACATGAAAAATCTCAACCTGCCATTTGGAGGCAGTGTGAGTGAAATCCAAGTAGTGGGTTCAATAAATGGATTGATTTGTTTAAGTCTCTGCGGCAATGCCTCATCCATTGTGCTATGGAATCCAGCAATAAGGGAGTATTTTCAGATCCCCGAACCTCCACTGGTGTTGGGAAGCGAAGAGCGTATTTCGTTGGGGTTTGCTTATGATCAGAAGAAAGAGAACTACATGGTCATCAGAATATTCTACTCCAAGCATTTCAATGCATCAATGCCCCCTGCCCGGGTTGAAATCTACAGTACCCGGACCAATGCTTGGAGAGAAATGAAGGAGGTTGGTTTCCCTTGGCTGTGTTTTCAGAAAACATGCAACACTGTTGTTGGCGGTGTTCCCTATTGGTATGCAGTCGAACTAGAGGAGGAGGGATCAATGTTTCAAGAACTAATGACATGGTTTGATGCAGCAGATGAGTGCTTCAGATATCATCGTTTACCATGCTGCCATGATATTTCTGGATTTCGCATGCGCCTGGGAGCTATGGGAGAGCATCCTGTTGTCATCATTTATTCCATTGAGATGCAGGAGAATGCGAAGGTTGAGATCTGGAAGCTGAACAAGCAATCTGATGGTGGCAAGGATGTGTTGTTTTGGAAGAAGAAATGGACCTTGGAGCCCATATCTGGCTTGGAAAGGGTTATTGGGTGTTGGAGAAATGGCGAGATCATTGCTGAAGACAGACACGGTGTGCTTTCTATATATAATCCTCATCCTAACCAAATTGAGGGTCTTCCTAGCCATGGATCCTCGGGTTTCATGGAGGTTTATGGCTACACAGAAAGCCTTGTTTCCCCTTCTAGGCTTGCTTGAGTCCTCGACTTTGCTCATGCCTTTTTTGCATAATGCCGATTGTGGGTTTATGGAAGTTTATGTGTAGTAAAAAAGGCAAGAATTAGTTCATGTAGTTGAATTAAAATGTTGTCTGTTTTTGTTTTGGTTTTGGTTTTGGTTTTGTGTTGTGTATTATCAAATAAACTCAGATTTTCACTCTTGGATCCAACTTTGGATGCTTCCTGTGTGCGAAAATTGGCAGATGTGAATCGAAAAGGCCAAAAAGGTGTTTTGTGGAGATATTGCAGGATTAAACAAATAAATGCTCAAAGATAGACGGTAGCTCTGGTTCTATGAGGATTCAACAAAAGTGTATTTGAAATCATACCCCATTCAGATTCAGGGGCTATATAAGGGGTGTGTGTATGGTAGTCGAAATAAACTGTTAAAAATAAAGTATTTGTGATTGTTTTTTTTTTAAACCGGTTTATGGTTGTTTGGACATCTAAAATTAACTAAAACAGGTTAAAAAAATGTGTTAAAAAAAAGCTTGAAAATCACCAAGACAAAAAAAAATTCTTTGGAAAGTCATGTCAGATGGCCTCCCAACGAAAGAACGCCTAAATAGATACTTTAATAGAGTTCCGAGTGTTGCCTATACAATCAAACAAGTGAAGAGTTACATCATCTCCTATTAGGATGTCAATATACAAGAGAAGTAATCGCCCATTATGAACAAATGACAAAAACCTATTTACAACTCCCTAACAGAAATGGTAACCTAATCAATCTAGAACAAGTCAAAGAGGACAACCGTAATTTTAATGATATAGTCTTCATATGGCTTGCCATTTGGGAGGCTAGAAACAATAACATCTTCAAAACAAAACATATAGCCCCTCCAAACATAATAGCTCAAACTGCTATCTCTGCCATTAAAGACTGGAATTATGCAAAACAAGAAAATATCAAGTCAGGAAGAAAGAACAAGAGATCAAGAGTAAAATGGACCAAACCCCATACATCTCTCTATAAAATTAATGTAGATGGCTCCGTGAAACCCACGGGCGCCTGTTAGGTGGGGGGAGTTATCCGAGACTCTCAGGGTCATATTAAGGATATTTTTTACAATTAAAAACGGAAAGAGGAAGTATCCTCCAAACCGAAGCATATGCTATTCAAATAGAAATGGAGCACGCCCGAAGATTAGGTATGAGGAGAATTGTCATTGAAGGAGATAACCAAGAGATTATAAAAGCAATCAAGGAAGGGAAGAACACAAAATGGGAAGTCTTACGTCAAGTACATCACATCAATCGGCTAAAAGAGCACTTTGATATGTCGAATTGAACCATTACTACAGAGAAGCTAACAAAGTTGCGGACTATATAGCTAGAACTGGTATCATTACGAATAGGAATACCATCCCTTTTAACAGGGACCTGTGTACCATCATCCGTCAGGATGATCCAGGGAGTGAATTACATTTGATGTAATCCTCCCTAATGTTTGCCTACTGTAAAAAAAAAAAGCTTGAAAATGGAGACTATTTTTGTGTTTACTTTGCAAAGCACTGATTCACCCCTTCCCTTTTATCTTATTTGGTTTAAAAGTACCACAATAACCCTACTAACAATCAAATAAACTCCATTTTTTTTAAAATAAACTGTCGTCCCATTTGAAGATTATCTTGTTGTTTAAATTTTTAACTACTTTTACCAACAGTTTATAAGATTATCATTGATCCTAATTTAAATTAAAAAATGTTAATATATGAAACAAAGTAATTGTAGGGGGAAATCATATTATTACCTTATCAATGAAAAACTAGCTAATAGAGATTATTTGTGCTAACTACTAAAGATATGGGTAACAATTTGGGAATTGGATATAATATTATAATATATTTAAACACTTATATAATGTTTGGTTAGTAAATTTAATACATATTTATAAAAGACCTTATAAATTGTGAAAATCATAAACCAAATATTACGTAACAATATAAACTAAGACATAATTTACAATGTATTTATTTAAAATTTATATTATTTTAACCATGCTATAAAATAATTATAACTATATGCAATGCATTAGAATCCAAACACACCCTTAGTGGAATAAAATTTATTAATATTTATAATTTTTTATACGGAAATTTCGCGAGGTGCCCCTGAGGTATTGCAATTTTCGCGAGGTATACAACTCTTTTACATATTTCGCGTGGTACCCCTAGGGTTTTCAATCTTTTCGCCTCGCGCCCTTCGTTGTTAAATCTAACAGTTTTTACTGACCCTCCGTTAGTTTACAATTTTGAAATTAAAAAAAAAAAAAAAAGAAAAGAAAGAAAGGACAGAGAGAGGTCGTGCGATTTCTCTTCCACCACTACCACCGCGTGCGGCGGCTCTCCCACCACTACCACCGCGTACGAGAAGTCGTGCGATTTCAGCACATCGCTATCTGGATTCTCACTGTACACGACCTCTGTCCCCTTATCTACCTCCGACATGATCGCGCTCAGGATCGTCGTTCCTGGAAATTCGATTTCGCAGAGTTAGGGTTTCAGAATTTTGAGGTGAATCAGTAGAAATCAGTGCGATTTAATTACCAACTGTGTGGTTGTTGCGGCTGACGCCCTGCCATTCTAAGGACCCGCCGCCGCATTGGTATCCCAGGGTGTCCTTCAAGAAAGGGTTATCTCTTGAACGCCTTTAGAAATTGTAGAGTTAGGGCTTGGATCCCATGAATACCTTTAGAAATTGCAAATGAAAGGGTTATCTCTTGAACATTTGCAGTTACGGTTTTACAGGTCTAAGGAAATATGATGAATTGAATGGCTCGTGGAGAGGATCTAAGTCACTCCAACTGCCTCTCTGATCCCTCATCTCCTTGATGCAAATGATTGCATCCTTTTTGTCGAGGGCACATTCAAACCAAGCTGATATGATCAAGCAGTTTCTACAAGTCTGTGAATGGGATATGACCTATGGAGCATAAAGCAAATGCAGATAATTCATAAATTTCATTCTCTGAGAGCACAAGTGACACTCTACAAACAATATTCTTCAAGCTTTGGAATTCAAGAGAAAATGTACAAAATACCGGTTATGTTCAGGGACCTAAGAATTCTACATATCTACATCAACATCTTATGCTGGAATTGTCAGTTCCTCTCTAAGGCTGGAGGAGAGGTGTCGATTAAGGTTGTGGCTCAATCTGTCCCAACATATGCTATGAGAATCAAGCTCGCTGACGACAGCAGCGACTTCCACACTGCTTCCCTCACCAAATCTGTGTTCCTGTTGCAATTGGCCAATTCATCGATTCTACTCATCGGAACATCTCCCTTGCTGACGAGATCTGCGTCGTAATGCGACACCATGACCGTCGAAATACCCCAACACGACTCCTCCTCCTCCTCCACCACCGCCAGACGTTTCCTCCCCGCCGTCGCCGCTAGAAACCGTCATCGTCTTCCGCTCCTGTACCCCTCTCCTCGTCGCCCTCGCCGACACCGCCTTCCACCACTAGCCCTCCCCTTCCCGGCTCACTTTCCTCTCCCTCCTCGTCATCCTCGCCAGCCAGATCTGGGCTCTCTCTCTGTCCGTTCTTTCTTCTTTTTTTCTTTTTTTTTTTAATTTCAAAATTGAAAACTAACGGAGAGATCACTAAGTTCGTTAGATTTAACAACGAAGGGCGCGAGACGAAAAGATTGAAAATCGTAGGGGTACCATGTGAAATATGTAAAAGAGTTGTATACCTCGCGAAAATTGCAATACCCCAGGGGTACCTCGCGAAATTTCCGTTTTTTATAACTCATCAATATAAACGTAGTGTCTAAGAATGAATATTGATTAAGCTTACAATTACAAATTTGATTTGGTTAGGTTATAGGTTAATTAATTAGAACAAATTAATTATAAATTATAATTGTTTATACTTTATAATACATTAATTATTGTTTTAAATGATATTTTATTTTCGGAAATTTCGCGAGGTACCCCTGAGGTATTGCAATTTTCGCGAGGTATACAACTCTTTTGCATATTTCGCGTGGTACCCCTAGGGTTTCTAATTTTTTCGCCTCGTGCCCTTCCCCGTTAATACTAACCTATCTCCGTTAGTTTTCAATTGTGAAATTAAAAAAAGAAAGGAAGAATGAACGGACTGTGAGAGAGAAGCGAAGAAAGAACGGACTGAGAAAGAAGGAAGAAAGAAAGAAAGAAAGAAAGAAAGAAGCAGAGAGGAAGGTCAGCCGGGAAGGGGAAGGCGGTGCCGGCGAGGGCGACGAGGAGAGGAGTATAGGAGCGGAAGACGATGACGGTGTCTAGCAGCGGCGGAGGCGGGGAGGAACCGTCTGGCGGTGGCGGAGGAGAAGGAGTCGTGGTGGAGGAGGTCGATTTTGTCGAGGAGGACGCTGGCGACTCGCGGTGGAGGAGATCCTAGCGGAGGACGTTGGCGACTCCGGCGTCTCCGATTCCGTCCTCCCCCAACACCTCGAGTCCCGCTTCCACCGCCTCAAGTCTCTCCCTTCCTCTCTCCCCCTACAACAACCGCCACCTCCCGCCTCCGCCGACTCGCCACCGAACTCAAATCCTCAGTCGAATCGGCCCCCAAATCCACCGATTCGGCCCCTGTTAAATCCAACTCGGCCCCCAAATCCACCGGAACTCAAACCGCCATCTCTCGCCTGATCTGATGATTTTTAGGGTTTTGGGATTGTTGATCGATTTTGATCTAATTATCCTTGTTTGGTGATTTCAAGAGTGTTGTAAGCTCATTGAGGAGAAATGTGAAACTAAGCAGGTCACGGCAATGGCGGATCGGCGATCGAGGGAGACAAAGAGGGAGGGAGATCTGGTGAGAAATCAATGGGATCTGGGGACGGGTAGTAGGGTGGATCTCTCTCTCTCTCTCTCTCTCTTTTTTTAATTTCACTATTGAAAACTAACGGAGATAGGTTAGTATTAACGGGGAAGGGCACGAGGCGAAAAAATTAGAAACCTCAGGGGTACCACGCGAAATATGCAAAAGAGTTGTACACCTCGCGAAAATTGCAATACCTCAGGGGTACCTCGCGAAATTTCCGTTTTATTTTTCATGAGATCCTATCATAATATATCACCATATACACAATTTCATTGATTATAATATGTTAATAAAAAAAACCTTATAACTTTGCGATTTTGATAAAATAGGGAGAAATACTTTATATATATATATATATATATATATATATATATATATATAGAGAGAGAGAGAGAGAGAGAGAGAGAGAGAGAGAGAGAGAGAGAGAGTAGGTAACTTGTGCACACCCCTTAGGGTGTACTTTGTGCACAATTATGGGCCTTTGATCTTATTATGATGGATGGTTTAGATTAAAAGGAGTTTTTTTCTTTTATTTTTAATCAAAAAAATATAGGACCCATTAAAAACCCTACTTATTCCCCACAAGAGGCCGTGTGTTTCAAACGCTTCTAATTCTCTTCATCTTCATCAGAGAACTCGAGCGATCGGCAGGCGAGGCGGAGGCGTGGAGATCAGCCCTGGCGAGGCGAAGGCGAAGGGGGAGGATGGTGGCCAGACGGCAACAGAGGGACGATGGCGGCGGCGATTGCGAGATTGCGAGGAGGAGATCCAACAATCGCTGAATCCGAGGAGGCGGTTATGGAGATCCAACCGTCGCTGAATCTGGGGACGAGATTGCGAGGCTGTGGTGGCGACGTCCGCAGCGAAGTCGTGGCGGTGGCGATTTGTGCTCGTCCACGAAGGTGGGTTGTGGAGATCCAGTAGGTTGAAGGGCTGCCGGCGAGATTGAATTGTGCTCGTCGACGAAGGCGGTGGCGATTTGTGCTCGTCGACGAAGGTGGATTTGCGAGGGTGCAGTGTTGCAGGGCTGCCGGCGAGAGATGGAGATCGATGAATCCACCGGTGAGCACCATCTCGCCGACACCATCCACCACCCCGACCACCAGCCGCCTCCTCCATTCTACTTTCCGATTTGGCCTCCGTTCTTCTAATTGACCTCCCTAGAATTCATTTGGTAATTTTTTTTTTGGGGTGGCGGGGGTGGGTGGGGTTGGGGGTTGTTTGTGATTGTGTTAGGGTCGGCGAAATCGATTGGGTGAGGGGTTTTCGAGATACATAATTTTGATTCATTATTCAGACATATGATTCGAATTTTGGTTAGTAGTGGCACTGAGTTGGTAAATTATTCGGTGAAATCTGATTTATTATTCGTTAGAATATAGACTTCGGTTTGGCAACAACATAAAACAAAACATTATTCAGTGAAATGTACGACATTATTCGGTGAAATATTAAGCATTATTCGTATAAATTGTAAGTATTGTTCCGAGAGTTGAGGTTTCTATTATCTGAAATTGATCGACAAAAAAAATAAAACATTATTCGGTAACATATGACAAATTATTCAGTGGAATCGGTAAATTTTGATCTGAATTGGATGGAAAAAGATAACATAACATTATTCGGTAGGATGTGAAACATTATTTAGTGGAATTGTCAAATTTTTAACCAAACGAAATTATATGAGTCCTGCCAATAAATCACCCATAATAATTTATTTTTCAAAAAATCATTAAAATTCTCTACATTTTTAAGAAAATCAGCAAAAAAAAATAAAATTAAGAAAGTGGAGTACACGTACAGCAAACAAGGGGAAAGGGAGATTGGGTGTTTTTTTTAGTGGGTCCCACAAGATTTTTCAGCAAAACAAAAAAAAAACTCTTTAAATCCTGGTCATTCATTCCATTAGATCAAGGGCCCATAATTGTGCACAAAGTACACCCTAAGGGGTGTGCACAAGGGAACCAATCCCTATATATATATAAATGAAACACGAGTACTTTATGTATAAATTAAAAAAATTATAAAAAAAAAACCATGCACGATGCGGGTAATAAAACTAGTTAACAATGAAAAATTAAGGCACAATTATTGATTAACAAATCCAATCACAACATACAATACTTGCATCAAGAGGATCATCAGCTAATTTGACAATAGATGTTTTTTCCCTCTTTGAGTCTGTTTGACATTAGAATTTCTGATGAAGCAGAACGAGTTCATCCAAAACCATACTCATCAATCACGAATTCATCGAAAACCATACTCGTCAATCATCACCAAGGCAAAACCCAATACAGTTTCAGAGTATCGTTGATCGCATCTAATTATAAAGATCAGTAACAAAACCCATTTGACAGATCTAAAATAAACAATTCAAATAACTGTATTAATCAATTCAATACCACATTGAAGATACATTTGCAACACACTGTTAATTTCGCCACAGACCCAACGCTCTAAGAAGAAACGCAGAGCCAGCGACAACCAGACCCGAAAACAGAGTAGGGATGAAGAGATCCACCGACGACCTCTTCACCATATACGTCGGAAAGCACAGCCTCTCTCCCGGCAACTCCATCGGAATCCTCACGTAACCGTTTCCGCAAGGCCTCGAGTACGCCGAAGACGGCGAAACCGCCCTTACGAAGGCCGTCTCCGGCGAGAACGACGCCACCGCCACTGTCACCGTTAGCAGCGCCGTCCATGTCCCGGCATAGCACAGCGCCGGCCGCCTCGTCGAAAACTGTAGGTACAGAGATTTGATCGCAGACAGATTCATTAAATTCTTCAGATGTACAGATTGAATAACTGCAAATTGATTTCTGAACATATATAACTGACAAAGGAGTGCGGGGAAGGTGAATTTGAACGTGATTGAAATTCACGGAAAATTTGCTTGCAGATTCGCCATCTTCGCGGCTAAATAGAAGGAGAAGTTCACACGATTTCACCTCGTTGAAATAAATCGATCTCGTTTTATAAAGTTAGAGGGTGGGACCCGTAGCGATTCATCCGGTTATTTACTTGAATGCAAGAAATTGGTAACTAGATCCAACCGTCCAGACAAGAACAAATCAAATCCGAAAACACGGAAACGAAAATAAACACAAATTGAAGCTATCAACAAGCTAATCATAACATTTCATTGAAAAACCACAAGTCAATTACACCAGATCTCCTAAAAGAGTCATTTCCGCCATTGATTTAAACCAGAAAACCTAAGAGCTAGTGAACTTGGTGACAGCCTTTGTCCCCTCGGAAACGGCGTGCTTAGCGAGCTCACCGGGAAGAACAAGGCGGACAGCGGTTTGGATCTCGCGAGATGTGATGGTTGGCTTCTTGTTGTAGCGAGCGAGCCGGGAGGATTCCTGCGCAAGCTTCTCGAAGATGTCGTTGATGAAGCTGTTCATGATCCCCATGGCCTTGCTGGAGATTCCGATATCAGGATGAACTTGCTTCAAGACCTTGAAGATGTAGATCTTGTAGGTCTCGACGCTCTTCTTCGACCGCTTCTTCTTCTTGTCGCCGGCGGCGCCTCCTTCCTTGGGAAGCTTTTTCCCGGCCTTTGGCTTCTTCTCCGCCGGAGCTTTCTCGGCAGCGGTCTTTTTCTCCTCCGCCGGTTTCTTCTCGGCGGGCTTCTTCTCGGCCTTTGGCGCCATTGGAATTGAAGGAAAAAGGTTAAGAGGGAATGGATTTGTGTGTTTGAAAGCAGAGTAGGAAGTTTCGATTGCTGTGAATGAAGAGGATGCTGCGTTTCCTTTTTATACGTAATGAAACTTTGCTGCTATTGGTTGGAAGTTGGGGGTCGGGATTGATGACATGGCTTTCTTTGGTTCGTTGGATATTTTGAAAAAGGTGGGGAGATCGGATGGCTGCAAAGTAAGCGGATTTTGAGTGGCGGATTGATGACCTGGCAAATTGGTCGCCTTTTAAAGCATTTTGGCGGGTAGTATGAAATACGGAATACCTTCTTTTAAAAAAAACTGATAATAATATAATAAAAAAATGAACAAAAATAATACTGGGAACTAAAAATAATACGAACTATGTAAATCATAAATAAAAGTATAGTCAAACTATTATCATACCAAAAATAACATATCGAGTCATTTTACGACAAGGGTGTACATAAGTACATTGTACACCGGAAATACACCTAGGCAAAAAAAAATTTGACATGTCATGTCATTACTAATGTATGTGTGTTTTTAAAGTAAATTAAATGGAATAAAGAGAATGGGAACTAACCGATTGTAGAGAAGAATAAAACCAGGAAGGGCGAGATCGAACAAGAAAGAGAACAAGCAAGAGCGAAGGGGTTCTAAGGATGACGGAGGGTTAGGGACAACGAAACTCATCCGTGAAATCAAACTCTTGGAGAAGATTGGTACCATGGCTTCCCCGTGAGATTGCAAACTTGCAAATACACTAGAAATTCGGGAAAACAATGTTATGTTTGTCCATTATATAAGGTATGATTCCATTCTTTAGTTTATGTCATCTGTCAGCTTGAATAAATGTAAAATGGACAACCTTTCTTACAACACACCCCAACCTTTAACATACGTTTGTCGCACACCCCAAATGTGAAACTGTATCCATTAAAAATACCATTCATTTTCACTACTTCCTTGAATATTTCAATATTTGGAAATCTCAATCCAACTTGATTTCAATATCCGCTTGATGCAGAATAATATAAATGAGAGCTTTAAGCAAGATACAAATGAAATTACCAAGACAAAATGCCAAGTTTCGACATAGCTTCAGAAGAGCTCTCTCCACCAGAAATCCCACCGCCACCCTTTGTCATGAATACTATGCTATTCCCAAATCCTAAATTTTATCATAGTGATTCAAATATAACCTTGTCAGATAAGCGTTCATATCCGCTTGATGTAGAATAGTATAAATGAGAGCTTTAAGTGAGATACAAACCAAATTACCAAGACAAAATGTCAAGTTTCGACATGGCTTCAGAAGAGCTCTCTCCACCAGAAATCCCACCGCCATCCTTTGTCATGAATACTATGCTATTCCCAAATCCTAAATTTGCCAGGATAATCCTTAGGGAAAGCCAACTACGCAGGCTTCCCCTACCATATATCTTTGTAGAATTCGGGGAAGAAATACTTGACCAAATCTTTCTATGCTCTCCCACGAACCAGTATTTCGTCGTACTAGTAGAACGAGATGAAGGAGATTGGTTCTCTCTTTCGGAAGGATGGAGGTCTTTCGCGAGCAGTAACAACCTTAGAATAGGTAGCCGCCTTACCTTCGAATATCAAGGAGAATCCCACTTTGATGTGGCGATAGAGGAACCAGGCCCAGACGAAAACAGAGATGTCTTGCCTGACTACCTTTGCTACGAAGAAATATAACTATAAAGAATGCAAGTTGTTCTCTGCTTTATTTCATCGCTAAGAAGTTTTCAGCTTTGCCTGTCATTCTGCATAACATCTAATAAATACGCGAACCCTACTTTTATGTCATTTCACGATTCATTTCATAAAACGATCAACGATAGGAGATGGGTAAGGGTATCGCGAATTTACCTTGCAAATAAAAACAATGGACATGTGAACATGTCAAGTTCTAGGCACGAGAAAACGTAAGTAAAATCGGCAAAGCAAACCATTAAGAAAAACCAACAAAAGGCATCAAAGAAAATGCGATGGATTCAAAAGATAAGGTATTCACAAAATACCATAACAAGACATCGCTTGTCATAGGTGGAAATATTCATCATCTCGAGGGCAACGACATCATCAATTGGAACGTCAAGGGGGAGAGGCAGCTCGCGTTGAGGGTCTTTAAGCTCCATATCCTCGTTTTCATAGCTAGGAGGAAACATCCTCACCTCATCGCCAAGATGAGCAAAGCGATTGACGCTCTGACCAATCCCACCTTCAACCCTCTCCATGTACGCGTCAGTAACCCTGTCGTAAAGGACATCCTGCCCGTCCGTCTCAAGGTAATGATTAAGCCAACCCCGACCAGCCTCCCCTAGGAAATCAGATAGCCACCCCTGATCGTCGTCACTAAGCATAAACTCGCGAAGCGTTTTCCTGGAAAGAACAGTGTCTTCCCCGCAAGTAAAGCGCTCCAACTGAATCTTCACGCCAACAAGCTCATCACGAACCACCCCTAACTCACGATCGATATCCCTGAGCTGACCCCTCAAGCACGTGGCCTCCGATACATGTCGAGCCCCCGTCTCTTGAGCCTTGTCTAGCTCGCTCCTCGCCGCCTCTACATCTTTCTGGGATTTCGTCAAAGCATCATTAAGACTCTCGATGGTTACCTCTCGGAGCTCCGCGTCTTTCAACTTTTCCACCTTCGCCTTAAGAGTGGCAATGATCGCCCTTAACTCCCACACCTTGTCATCATAATTTCTCAAACGCCCAGCCACATTTCAGACCATTGCAGATTATCCTACGACAACACATGGAGAATAATAAACACATGTAAAATAGGGAAAGAAGGAAAGAGGGAAAACAAAAATCACGAAGGAGGTTACCCAGCCTCTGCTTTTGTGACCATGCTCCACCAATTCTTCATCTGTCAAATGATGAAGGTAATCCCGTTCAGTTGGACAGCTCTTCTTGGGAATCTCCAGTTTTTTTATATCGATGGGGTCGAACCAAGGTAACCGGTAAGCCGTCATTGAAATCCCCGCCTGAGTAATCGGCTCGGAGCTTAAGAGCACGGTGGCCCCTGTCCCCTCCCTTGGTCGTTTTCGCCCGCGATAGGCCAATGGCTAGTCATCTGACGATATGCTCTCCCGATCGTCAACCGACTCTTTCCCTTTTGAACTCATGTTCGCAGAAGGAGACCCATGGGGAATATTCTGTCGACCACCACCCGGTCGCGGGGTAACGGTAAGGGCAGACCTAGATCCACCTCTGACGACACTTTTCTTCTTTGCAAGCGCATAAATCTTTGACTTATCAACTATCATATATGCGAAAGAATTAAAACAAGTAAAGACAAAAGAAAATCACGGTCAAAGTACCAAAGGACTTAAGAAAATCTTAGACACCGACCCGGTCGATGTGAAAGGCTAAGACCGGCCATCTCCAAACGAACTGGAGTCACAACTTTCCTATAGCCCCATACCGACGCAACCCCTTCCCCAAACGCAGCTCTCCATCCATCCGCCGCACACATGCTTGTCTTTGGGCGCGACATACTTGTCAGGTTTAGTCACAAAGTTCAGAATAGACTTGGTTGGATCGCGAACGAGAAACCATTTTCTCCTCCATCCTGGACTGTTGGACAACCTCTCAATAATCTTTCCAGCCAAAGAGGTGGACACCAATCCTTCACTATGCCTCAAGGAAAGAGTAGAGAAAAGGTGGTCTAATGACGGCGTTTGCTTGATGGTGGCACAACGCATAATGTATACCGCCAGGTACATCCATACATTAAAGGCAAGCTGGGCAGGGCATTGGTTTATGCATGCCAAAAAATATGAATAAAGTGGGGGGAGAGGGAGGCGGAAGCCCTGGAGCAAACTGTCGAGGTGGTCTTTATATTCATTCAAACATCCCTCGTTCTCGGTAGCTAGGCCTATCTCTACCCCGGCTGGCCATGGATAAAGCTTCGCCACCTCATACAGGTGCTCGACATTTAGAATCGACTCCTCACCCAGCGTTTTGGCTACGGTAGGATTTACGCTTTCCATAAATATTTTTGGGAGGGGAGGAGGCGCCACAAAAGCATAACCTTTACATAAGTTGCAGCTATCTACCTCTGTCCGGTTGTAAGGAGGCAGGGCGAAGTCACCCGGGACCACTCAGACAGGTTTTTTAGCTTCCTTGGGTACGCGAGACGACTCGACCTTTCCCAAATCGTTTATGGATTCCGAGGTGTGGCAGTACTCCGGGTTGTCCCTTTTCAAAGAACGCTTGATGGTTCCTGCCATCTTCCGTTTCTTCGCATTAGGACCGGCCCCAAGGTTCGCTCTTTTTCTTTTTTCCTCGCGAGGTTTTTTACTCGGTAGGGGAAGAGTTGGACTCGCTGTAGAATCCGAGCCGACATCTGCCCGGTAGGGCTGATACATGAGCCGAGTAGCTCGGGATCGACTCGGGCTCGGCTCGGTAAAAGCTCGACTCGAGATCGCTCGAATGTGTATATGAGCCGAGTTCGAGCCTATTCCTGAGCTCGATTCGAGCTCGAGCCGAGCTCGAGCTCGAGCTCGAGTATCTCGCGAGCTCGTATATATATATAAGGTAGAGAGCCTAGGGTTAGTGTAACCCTTCCGCAGTTCCGCTAGTCCCAACAATGGCCGCCTTCATCCAATCTTTCATCATCTCTCGTCTCTCAATCTCGCTTGGCCGCTCATGACCTCTTCTCCCTCCCATAGTCTCGTCGTCTCTCAGTCTCCGGCTTGTCGCCGGCGCCGCTCGCCAAGTCTCTCCTCTGGTCGCCGCCTCTCTAATCTCCCAAGTATTTGCTTTCATCTCTCTTCTCGGTAGGTTAGGGACCTCCATTGTCGATCTCGAACTCGAACCTCTTCTGTGTCTCTCCTCGATCTCTCTTTTGCTGCGCCGCTCCGCTCTCATCCCGTCGGTCTCCCTGCTCCGCTTTTCTCTCTTCGGTCTCCGCCCTCATCTCTCTAATCTCTCTCGCTTCTCATCTTCCCGCTCCTCCACTTCCAGATCTGGTCTCGAGTCGTCAGGTTTACTCTCAATTTCTTTGCTTCGTCGATTGCTGTTTGTTTCATCAATTCCTTTGCTTCCCTTGTTAAGATTTCTGTAAATGTAGAGAATCTGATTGCTTCGTCTGTTTAATTCTTTTTTGTTTTCGGTAACCGGTGATTGATGTTTTCAATTTCTTTTTGTGTGACTGCTTTCCATCTCCCATCAGGTAACTCCCTCCTTGCTGTATGGAATGTTGCTGGAGATGGATGTTGCTGCTGTTGGATTGCTAATGGGTGTGTTGTTGCTGTTGTAAGCTGTGTTGAAGGAGGCTGCTGATGGATGTGTGCCGCTGCTGATGGAGGCTACTGATGAATGTTGCTGCTGCTGAATGTTGCTGCTGTAAGCTGTGTTAAAGGAGGTTGCTGATGAATGTTGCTGCTACTGATGGATGTTTTTTGTTCATTTATGTGAACTTTATTTTATGTTTGTTGCTTCTGGATTGTTGGTTTCTCTCTAATTTAAAGTTAACTTTAATTTCAATTTCAATTGAATTGTTGTTCAAGTGAATTGTTGGATATATTGCTGTTCATTTCAAATGAATTGTTGTTCAAGTGAATTGAACTGTTGTTGCTGTGTTCGAGCCTTAACGAGCTCATCGAGCCCGAGTTCGAGCTCGTAACGAGCCCAATCGAGCTTATCGAGCTCGGGCTCGAGATCGGGCTCGAGGACAAACGAGCTCAACGAGCCGAGCTCGAGTCCTACACCAAGCTCGCGAGCCAAGCTTGAGCACATATATATACTCGAATAGAATTTGAGCTCGAGCTCGAGCTCGGCTCGTTTATAAACGAGCCGAGCTTGAACAACTAGTACTCGAGCTCGTAGGCTCGTATATCAGGCCTACTACCCGGGATCTGGTTCGCAAAGAACTAACCTCTTCATACTCATAGCTCACGCTATGGTTCTTGCTATCACTCTCTTGCGACATCTTAATTTTAAAAAACAAGAAGTAAACCCTCTGGAAAAAACGCAGCAAAAGGAAAAATCAATAAGGGGAAACTACCTTTTCAACATCGCGAGCGACTAAGCGAATTTGGCGCCAAAAAGCTCTCTTGGGGGCCCAAGTTGGCGCCTCACGCGCCCCCCAAAGGGACGTTGAAAAGACCTCTCCCTCCCGCAGGATGACGGTTAAAAGACGCCTTTTCGTCTCATCCACAAAGGTTTCTCGATTCTCGAGAAATCACCTCTGAGAAAGGCAAAAAGAGGAGACGAAAGGTTTCTTCCGCCCCTTGTCATCGAAGATTTTCCGCAAAATCCGAAAAGACCGACGGAGGCTTTTCGAAGAATTAAAAAGCAATTTTACCCCGTCCCGGCACCACCCCACTATTACTAAGTATCCGTCTACAACTCCATAAAAATCAGTTATGACTAAGGGAACAAAGGAGAAGGTAGGGGATGAAACGATAGAGCAGCGGAGGAGGCGGGGGATGAAGGCGCCAAGGCATACCCCGGTCCCTACCCCATAACCGTCGCGCACCTCACCGGAAGGGGGTAATTCCACCACTGGGTTTGGTTTTCCGACTGCCCTAAAAATCTCAAGAGGAAAACGCAAACCTAGAAATTAAAAAGGGCAAGAGAAAGATCGAAGAAAACTCACTTGAGAAATGTGAAAAAGAAGCGTCGATAAGCTTAGGAAACTGGGAATGGACCACCACCTAACTCCGATCTCGTTTCTTCGAAGAGCACAGGAAACCCTTGAACCTTCTCTCTCTTTCTTCTTCTCTTTGAGTGTTCAGAGACGTGGAATGAGGAGGAGTGAGGGCAAAAAATCCACTTATAGGTCTCTGTGGGACCACTCCGCCTAGTGGGCCGAAGTGCACGTTAGGCCCAACTAAGGCCCATCTAATAGACTGGTCTTTTGGCGGGAAGCGTCGTATTTGTCGAAACCCAATCGCGAACGATGTATCACTCGCGATCCAGTTACGAGGAGATATGACGATGCCATGGAAAATAAACCTATTAAACAACACAAATATTACATCATAAATGGGTCACCCAACGCAAAAAGGTATCTGGTCCCACCATCATATTCATCGCGAGCAAAGTATTGGATCAAAGTCATGACTAGACCCAGCGCCCCCAAGAACCTTGGCCCACATTCCCTCGCAACCTAAACCCCACATAGGAACTAGAGCAGGTCCTCCGAAATGTCTCGTAGCCATCCGGGATCCAGCAAGCAGCTCGCTGACCCAGACACCTCACCTCTAAATGGCGCCACGTGTATTGCCTATGCCCCTAAGCGTGTGGGCATGCGCTACACGTGTCCTATGAGGAAACACGAGGTCGCCAGTCAGCTGCTCGTTTAGTTTCCCTATAAATACCCCCTTTTACCCCAAAGAAGAGGTTCCAATTTGAAGATAAGAAAGGCAGAAGAGCTTTGATCGTCTCCCGGACCTAAAACCCTCGGAGCTGAGTTCTCGAGATCTGTGATCGGAGAAGAATATTCTTGGAATAAGAACATCACCTCCCACCCAAGTCCGCGACAGAACGAATCAAATCCTCGTGAGCCAAACATAACACCCCAATTGCTTGGACCAGTAAAATACGTAATCTAATCATAACCCCTCTCGGTCAAGGCTTGCAGGTATTTCTGGTTCTTTTTTTCGTCACAATGAGGTAATAAGTATAGGTGAAATTCCACGAGCGCTTCAAGACCAATTTGTAATGTTCAATATTACTCGATTGACAATCCCCCTTAAATGGTCCATTTGTTTATTGTTCAAAATTGTTGTTCCTACCCTCCCATATTCCTTGCCATAGCAAGCAAAGCTCTTTAAAGTAGAGGTTTTCGTTTTTTTTTTTTATGGTTGAGAGATTTTCCCGCGTATCATTTTTTATCCTATTTTAATAAAAGAGCGTCCAGCGGTTTGTGAGTAACTACATATAATTGATCTTGTTACTAGGCATATATGCTATGAAAAGATGGCGGGAGTCCTTCTCTGCAAAATCACAAAGACATCATTAGGTTGAGACCCTATTGAAATATCTATTCAGTCTTTCCTTGGTGGCTAACCCATCAATTGCAAGCTTCCATGTAAAGTTTTGTGTTCTTGGGGGTAGTTTTAAGTTCCAGATCCATTTATACTCTATATTGCTTATATGCATATTGTTTGTGTGTAGATTTGGTTGAAAAAATGTCATTTGAGTTTGATTTCCAAATCAGTTTATCCGGTGTGTCCCAGTTTGAAACTGGGAGTGTTTGTATTAGTTATACAATTTGTGGTGGAAACAACAAATTTAGAAGACTTATATTCCATTTTTTTTATATAAAATTGTCCAATAAATCAGCCATTTTTAAATTAGGGTTATTAATTTTGACCCATGGCAGAATCAAGAGGGGTGTCATTTATCCAAGGGTCGGTCCACACATTTATAGATTTTCCATTGTCAATGATATGCAAAAGTCCTTTCTTGAATCTTTCTTTTAGATTTAATAGCCGTCCAAATTGCCATGATATATTGTAATCGTTTTGTCCATAATTGTATCAGAATGAAGATATTTTTCTTTAATTACCTTTACCCATGGCTTATCTTGGTCAGTGCAAATTCTCCATAATAATTTCATTTGTATGTTGATATTCTCTTTCTCAGCTGTGCGGAAGCCTAAGCCCCCATTTTCTTTGGGAGTGCATAGTTTGTCCTGTCCCATCTAATGAGGGGAGTATAGCGTTGAGTTTGAAGTTTATTTCAAAAGAAGTCTTTATTTACTTTATCAATTCTCCCCAGAATCCCTTTGGGAAGTAAGAAACTTTGCATTAGATAGTTTGTTTTTTAGTTAAGATTTGTGCGAACTAACACCGTTCTTTCAGCTTGGGATAATGTGGAGGCTTTCCACTTTGAAAGTTGTTTAAAGAGATTTTGGATTACATCATCAAAAACACAAATTTTAATTCTACCGTTAATCATTAGAATGTCAAGATATTTTTTTGTAGTTTTAGAGACATGGATGTTCATTTGTTGTGCCATGCTTCTTGTCATTTGTTGGCTAATATTCTTGGAAACCTGTAGGGAACTCTTATTGAAGTTTATTATTAACCCTGAGATGTTAGAAAATGCGTTAATCATGTTTTGGATTGTATGAAGACTTTGATTTGAAGCCCTTGCAAAGATAAGTGTATCATCCGCAACGGTGAGGAAAGGAATCGGGCTCCCTTGAGGAGTCAATTTGATTCCCACTAAAAGATCATCTTGGATAGATTCCGGTGAAGGTCTCTAGAGAGGGATTCCATTACAAGAATGAATAAATAAGGTGCCAATGGATCACCTTGTCTGAGCCCTCTTTGGGCGATGAAAGTTTTGCCAAGCGTGTTACAAGAACCGAGAAAGTTGGAGTTGTGATACACTTCATGACCCAATTAATTCAAATTGGATTAAACCCGAATTTTGTTAGTGTAGCTTTGATAAAATCTCAGTCTACTTTGTCTTATGATTTCTCCATGTCTAACTTGATAGCCATCCATCCTTTCTTACCTTTTTGTTTATGGAAATTATGAAAAATCTCATGGGCTATCAAGATATTGTCTTTAATTGACATTCCTTCAACAAAGGCTCCTCGAAAAGGGTTAATTAGTGATGGGAGAATATATATGTTTTAATCTATTTGCTAGTATTTTCGTTATACCGTAGTTTTGTAGACGGTGTGGCATAAACTAATTGGTCTATAGTGGTTTATGTTTAAGGGGTTATCAACCTTTGGGATTAAAGCTATAAAGGTTTGGTTTATTTCTAAGAGCATTTTCCCAGATTGGAAAAAAGATTTGATTGCTTTACAAAAGGATTGCCCGACGATATGCTAGTATTTTGAATAAAATTCTGGTGGGGAACCATCAAGCCCCGGTGTTTTGTCTTCTACCATACTCAGAATCTTGTCTTTAATTTCATTGTTAGAGAGTGGTTTTATTAAAGGTGATAATATTTACACCCATAAATTTTACTATATGCACCACACCTACGCCTCTTGAATCACACCCCTGCTCCTCTTGAATCATACACCTGCCCCTCGAGAGGCGCAGGGTATTTTACATAAAAATATAAGAAGTTTTTGTTGACATTCCATTTTCACACAACTTCCATAAGAAGTTTTTAGCCTTTGGTTGAATGTCAACTTTTCATATCCAGGAGTTTTAGTCCCCTTGGTTAACATTGGATTTGTATGGGACGGAGTTAATAAACTGACTAAAATTATAAACATGGTAAAATTTATAAACTGTCGGTAAAAAGTAGTTAAAAATTTATGAAAAAATATAAACTCCGTATGGGACGAAAAAGTGTTTATTTGTAAAAAGTGGAGTTTATTTGGTTGTTATTAGGGGTATACTTGTCTTTTCAAATCAAATAAACCCCCAAAACCCAAAAAAAAAACTTCAAAAACAAGCTTTTTTTTTAACCCCCAATTTCAATAAAAAAAACCCCAATATAAACCTCTCCCATACAATGTTTTTATTTTCAACCCCCAAATTTACTAGTTTATTTCCATACACTTTTCAACCCCCAAGTTTACTAGTTTACAAGAATTACTTTGGCTAGAAATCGATCGGTGCTTGCCGTAGTGATTTAGCTCTCCTATGTATTTCTTTTACTTTTCTCTACCATATAAATTTTTTTTGATGAACCTCTACCATATAATTAGTTTGGTGTAAATATGCATATACCTCGATTCCTAACTTTACTTATGAGTTATGGTTCGTTAATTACCACACAAAATTTCCTTTAAACATTTATTTTTCATCGACCTTTATTTATTTATATTGTATATGTTAAATTTCAAGAAACCCCCGCTAAGTTATATAAAAACAGGAATTGTATCGTATTTATTTTGTTTTTATTTACAAGGACATACTTTACCCTTCTAAGGGCTCGTTTGGTTGAATGGGGAAGTACAATTCTTAGGAACTGGATTCAATTCCCATGAAATTAACTTCTCATGAATTGAAAAAAATATTTGGTTGAATTTTGATGTTTAAAAATATAAATAGAAAAACAACAAAAAATACATTAAAATGGGTGGAAGTTGAACTTATCTAGTAAGTGAACTACCTACAATTTGGAGGAATTGAAAATTCTGAGAAGTTGAATTTCTGTGTCTTTCTGTCAACCAAACACAGAAATATATCTACTTTCTGGGGTTTTAAAGTCAGGGTCGAACTATGCATCTTTGGGTACTACCCGCAAGTCCTTTCCGGCTAAACCATTTCAGAATGTTTGTATGGTTCTTTTCTATTCCAACCAAAATCGGATGATATCTGCCCCAACAGTATCTTATTTGTTCAATAATTGAATTTTGTTTGTTTCATGTGTCACAAGTTTCTGAAACAAAATACAGTAATACAATTGTGACAACCATTGAAAACTCAAAGGTCAAATGACCAGCTAATCATTTATGGGTGGATACTGGAGAAAGCAATAATATTAACGGATCGGATGACAAAATCACGGGTTATTTTATCCATCCGTTATTCCACCTGAGGTACCGAGGTAGTATGGCTCATACGGTGATACGGGTCACGCTGTAATTTACAATCCAATGCCCAATGACCCATTGCATCATATGATGGATTAACCAAAGGAAATCCGGCAAAAGTGTAGAAGTTGTGCATTAAAAGAAGAGGTACATGCTGTAAAAGGCCTACATATCCATTGAAACATAACGAATCCAACACTCAAAACACAAATCCACGACAGAGAAATTCCCCATTACAATTTCATGTGGCCATTCCACCAAATGCCATTCTTAAAGAAAGAAACCATATAATATGATCTAAGACATGACAGAAACCGTGATAGCAAGACCATAGGTGAACAAAATAAAACAGGCAAGGCAAGGAAACACAACCTG
Organism: Persicaria maculosa; assembly: GCA_963922045.1. Classification (NCBI taxonomy): domain Eukaryota; kingdom Viridiplantae; phylum Streptophyta; class Magnoliopsida; order Caryophyllales; family Polygonaceae; genus Persicaria; species Persicaria maculosa. The sequence goes on from OY998253.1 coordinate 16,609,482, forward strand.
AGCATCCAGCAAAGCTATTAACAACAAATTTCGGAAGTAACACGCACACAAGATACAATCTCTTCATCACAGGCTAGCATACAGTTTTTTTTTTATCAACTTCAGCGAACACGGCTATTGAAAACATCAAGATCCATCTCAGTACGATCGGTAGCTTGGAGCTCCACCTGAATGCCGTCAAGCTCCCTTTTGAACCTGTCCTTGGAACTCGCGTAGATCATCTTGCTCCTCACCCTTGATGTGTCGGGCGACCTTCAACGAAAACGGAGGAAATAAACCAAATTGGGTTACCAATAAAATATAGAGGAAATAAAAACCCTGCAGGAACAGCTTGTCTATACATATTTACCAGGCAACGAAAAAGATCCTGCTCTTGGGGACGTTTTCTTCAGTCATGAAGTCGAAATCATAAACAGCATAGCGGCATTCGTTTTCCGGAAGGCAGGCAGTGAAGTCATCATAGCTTTGGCCAGGTTCTCCGATCTTTTCAACAATAACCTGCTTTTGTTCCTCCTCAATCTTGAACACTATGTAGCGATGAGAACGCTTTGTTTTCAGCTCCAGGAATTTCAGCTTACAGTCATCGTGTACAGCCATCCCAGATGCTGCATTGGCCTAACATATATACACGAGGGGAGTACACTTAATACACAATTTCCCCCCAAAGAAGCAAGTAATATAATTCGATAATCTCACTTTCATCTTAAGATTGAACAAAAAGAGTTCATCATCGACTTAATATTGTACTAATCATCATTGAAGCAAAGACAATACTCCCTAGTCAAGAAGGAAGAGCATGCCAAACAACTAAGAGTTTTGAGTTTTGAGATTCGCAATAATTGGGGAATCAAACAACCCTATTTTCATATTAGACTAATCAAACACCAATTTATTTTTTAGAAAAATTGAATTTTTCTTCGATGACATGGTAAGATAATTTCAGATTTGGTCAAACAAACAATCCCCTTTCACACTGCAGCAACTGCCCAAGCAAGTCTCCCGGCAGCTGAAGCGAAGCAGGAAATATCCCACTACAAGAAATTCATACCAATCAGCAAGCAGCAAAACTAAACCAGGCATCCTTTCAGGTATACCAATTACCAACTCGATCATAATTCATAATTAGGGAAAGAGCTCACAGAATCGAAGCTAAACATAGGTTATCGAGTTCCAATTTACTGACAACAGATCAATCACAGAGAGAACACCGGAACGCTAAGCAATCATCGAATTTCCGTAAGCAAAATGAAGAATCATCGTCAAATTTCGGCAAGAAACCCGACGAGATCAGCACAGAGAGAAAAGCTAGACCAGATCTACGAGATAAGCACACGCGGCGAATCGAACTGCCGAACCTTATAACGAAATCAACTCGAAAAATCACCGAATTCCAACTTCAAAAAGCAATCAGATCAAGATCGAGAAGCGAAATGAAAAATAGTTCAAACATCCAACAAGCAGAGACATGAAAACCTAGCAGCCGCAAAGCGAGCAAGCAAAAAGAGAGGAAGATCGATACCATGGCTGCAAGAGAGGATCGGAGATGGCTCTGGAGAAAGATGTGAATAGGAGTATGGAAGAAGGTTAGATTAAAAGCTTCTTTTGCTCTCTATGTGTCTGGCTCTTTTGCAGTATGGGGTGGGGTGGAAGAGAGAGAAGGAGGAGGTAGTATGAGTCTCTCTCTCTGTCGCCAATGGCTTTCTGCAAGCAAAAGGAAAGTGGGGGAATAGGGTGGGATGGGCCTTAGGGGGAGGGGAGGGTGGTGGGCTGAATAATTATAATGATGGACGACATCCGTGACAACCGATAGACAACGCATATAAAGTGGGTCAATCGACTCGATCCACCACCAAAGCCAAAGGTATATAAAGCCCTACAATTTTTTTAAATGACTAATGCATTTTAAAATGATTTGATTAAAAATTTCCAATTATAAATGGAAGAGTGAACAGAAACACCTTCGACGACACAATCTGTAAAATTAGACAACAACTAATGAAGTGGAAATGAATGGAGATAAAAGATGACTTTTGTATTGGTTTGATTTGACAAGTAGGAAATGGCAAGACAGTCAGATTTTGGAAAGATAAGTAGCTAAAAAGTGGGATAATAAAAGGAAAGGAAATGACAGAGATCATAGACTAGGAAGAGGTTAAAATGGAAACGTTTATAAACAATAGAAAAGAATGGAAGAAGGAAGAATTAAGAAAAGTGCTCCCGATAGAGGCAGTAGAAGAAAAATATGTTGTATTCAAATCCCTATAAATTTGATTGAAGATAGATTATACTAGTAAGCCAACAAGAATGACTGGTTCTCCACGTAGAGTGCTAGAGAATTAATAAAAGGATACCGTCATAGTAGTCGTGAAAACCTGAGTTGGATCTGGAAAATAAATACACAATCGAAAATAAAGAATTTTGTATGGAGGTTAGCCATGATGGTGCTCCTACGAAAGCAAGATTGACTAACAAAAGAGTAGATGCACTAGAACAAATTTTGAATAAAATAGATACAATTAGGGGTGTTATGTGAACACGAGCTGCTCGAATTCGACTCGAAAAACTCGGCTCGAGCTCGTTCACATTTGAAAAACGAGCCGAGTTCGAGCGGGTTCCCGAGCTCGAGCTCGAGTAGCTCGTATAGCTCGAACAAATGTATCCTTGTGTTTTTTTTCCCTTTAGTTTTATGGTTTCTCTCAAATCAATCCCGTTCACTTCAGGCATTCGAACGAGCTCACGAGCTCGAGCTCAGAAACGAGCTAAAAACGAGCTCAGAAACGAGCTAAAAACGAGCTCAGAAACAAACTTCCAGCAAAAACAAGCTAAAACAATAACACGAGCTAAAAACGAGCTCAGAAACGGGCTCACGAGCTCGAGCTCGGCTCGACAAAAAACGAGCAAAACGAGCTCGAGCTTGTTCAAATACTCGCGAGCCGAGTTCGAGCTCACTTCTAAGCTCGACAACAATTCGAGCCGAGCTCGAGCTCGAGCTCGAACAAAAACGAGCCGAATATGAGCAGCCCCCTACTCGGCTCGTTCAACTCAAATAATACCCCTAGAAACAATTGTAGAACAAAAAATAAATAAAAATTGGACATCCAACACAAGATCGAAGTGGAGGGTACTAATGACAAAACTCTTTGAGAAGTTAGAAAAGGAAAAGAAAGCAACCCTATCGACCTCTTGGTGGACGATCTGGAATCAAAGGAACGAGGTTATATTATGTTTGAAGACCAAACCTTACCCAATATTGAAACTATGACACAAATGATAACTAACCATATAAGAAATTGAGAAAAAAACACCAGGAAAACAAAAACCGACTACACAAAAACCAGAAACGACAACTAGACCACGCTCAACGAGGAATAGAACACAAAAAGCATTGGAGAAACCACCTCGGGTAGTGTGAAAATTAAATTGGATGTCTCTAAACCTCCTGATGGTTGTGCCTTTGCAGGTTTCATTATTAGGAACTACGATGGTTGAGTTGTGTCTTTAGGCGGCGCACCGTGTGGTAAGGTTACAACACTAAAGGTTGAATCCAGGGCCATGTTCATTGGCATCCGACAGGCGCATGAGTTGTACTTGGGTTCGGTGTGCTGCGTGTGCATTGAAGGTGACCGTCTTACGATCATCAATTGCCTTACATGACTTTGGAAGCCTCTTTGGGGAGTGAAAATGTTAATTACAGACTGCATGCTTCTTTGTCAAAACTTTGTGGTTGACTATGTGAGACACATGTTTAGAGAAACCAACACGACTAACCACACACCTTCTTATTCTACAAATGGAGACAACCTTCTTTAAGATCCCATACTTCGAGATCTCATATGCAAAAAATGCCTTTAGATTGCAAGTCCATTGATTCGAACCCAAATCACTTACTTTTTAAAAATCTCAAACTCATGGAATCTATTTATTTATTTTTTTTAAAAAAAAAAACCGATGATCCTTAAAGATAAAGATAAGACTTCATTTGTATCTCTATACTAAGTACGACTTTCAATACCACTATTGATATTTGTGCTTGTTCCAAAAGGTGAAATTTGACTCAACCGACCATAGAGTCTAAAACCTGTGCTCACTGCGCACAAGGAATCCCCCTCATTTGAGAGGTTGCTCCCACACTGCTGCTGGTGAGACTCAATCCTTAATCTCTTCTTCCAAATATTACATCTGTGATCAGTTGAGCTAAACCCATGCGGGCAGTTGATATTTGTGCTAGGTGGACATATAGATGAGTATATATATACTCCCATAATTTTGGCCCAAATCCATGTTGACTTGTATGGGCCAATTCGAATGTGGCCCGGAATGTGTGTATATAAATTAATCATGGGGGTCTCCGCAACCCATTAAATTTTGATTCGAGCCGGTAAGAACTTTGGTGCACGGGCACCCAACCCAAGCGCGAACAAGGCATGAAATTGTGCCTTTTCAATGCTCCTTTCACTCCCTCCATTCTCAAGAATCAAGATATCCTCATGCTGGGAAAATGGGTACATAACACTCACTTACTTGTGTATGACTCGAATGGATAAACTCTACCTACAAATGAGATCTTGTATTAATCTACAAAAGTAATTTTACACAACCCACATAATACAAGACTCTGTCACAGTTTACACACCTTACTCGCAGTGGCGGATCCAGGAATTTTTGTAAGGGGGGGCTGAAATTTTTTTTCCAAGAATGACGGTTTGAAATGCTCAAGTCTAAGATTGTTCCTATATCCCGTTGACACCTTCAGTCGTACTTAGTTGTTGAATGACACAAAAAACGGCACTATATTATTTTGTGAATTCAGGAACCTACATCACCAACTGTAATATAAGTAGACCTGAGCAGACGACACTATGTTTTATCTACTTCGATCCAAAAAAAAAATAGTCATTGGGGTAATGAACAAACTGCTTGATGTTGTCTACTTAGAACAAAAAAATGTCATTTTGTTGAATTTTAATTAATATTGTATTAGTTATTATAAGTATTGATTATAAGGAATAAAGGGGGTTGGTTTTTTTTAAAAAAAACACAGATGCAACATTTAAAACAAAAAACAGATGCAACATTTACAAAAAAAACAGATGCAACATTTAAAAGAAAAAAAACAAATGCAACATTAAAAAAAACGGATGCAACATTTAAAAGAAAAAAAAAAGATGCAACATTTTAAAAAAAAAACAGATGCGGCAAAAAAAGGAAGGTTTAGTGTTTTTTTTTTAAAAACAAATGAACAAAGCACCAAAAAAAAGGGGTTAGTTTTTAAAAAAAATAAATGCAACAGGAAAAAACTAGGACGCGAGGGGATTCGAACCAAAGATCTCGCGCTCCCAACAATAATTTGCCCCATGTCCTATCCACTATGCCAACATAACTTTGTGATTATATATTACTTCACTTATATATAATACTCAATTAACAGATATATAAAAATATACGTATACCCTTATTTTAACCAGCGGGGGGCTTCAGCCATCCCGAACCCCCCAGATCCGCCACTGCTTACTCGAGATGGACCACTCACACTACTCACTCTTGTTGAAGACTCCACTTCACTCACACCACCACAAAATGCAACTACCCATGACCTATTTATAGGAGCCAATGTCGGTTGCATCGCCTCCATGCATCTCCTACAAAAGACTGAAAATTCTAGACTCACTAGGCCTCACCATTTTCCTAGATTATTCTAGACCTGCTCCTCCTAATTTCTCATGTGCACATTTTTGAATTCAAACTCCCACCAATTAATAGCTTCTAGGCTTTCTTTATGTCCACATTTTTGAATTTCATCATCCAAATGCACGAGCTCAACAAACTTGGACCATCACTGCCCGGATGGGATCACCGGTCCCTTTTCCCCCTGAATTTCCATCCCCATTCTCTAAAATTAAAGAAAAAGGAAAAACAATTAAAATTTAAAAAGAAAAAGAAAAATGATAAAAAGTGGAAAGTTTGTGAGAAGCGACAGGTTGACAAGAGTTTTTTTGTGACAACAGATCATCTTTGATCACTGCCGCCGATCTATATGTATGGCAGTGCTTTTTGCATTTAGCACTCACTATGATGAAAATATAAGTGTTGAATGCTGTTTATATATACAACAGGAGTATCTAATTCACCACTGGCATCAATTCACTAAGAAACACAGTACCCTACTGCATCAAGTCTAAAAAGTGTCTAACCATTTCATAAAATCAATGATAAAGAAACCCCCCAACCAAAATGATAAGATTGGCTATATATGGCTACAATACAGAGTTTCGACCGTTGGCAGTCTTGGTAAGTAATTCAAATGTGTTCAATGTGACCCGTCAGTACATGGAATGTACCATTTGACAATGGTTCTTTCCTTGTGCAATGCAGATGTGTACATATATATTCAGCTTTACACATATTTCTTTAAAAACAAATGACATTGCATAATTCAGGTTCCATATAAACTCATCACGTATATCATCTCTCAATTTGTTTGCTCCAAGTCTTTGGGTCTGTTTCAACCTACACAAAACCACACTTGTTCAATTACACAAGGGATCAGTGAATATTCTAGACAACTGATTCTTACATGGGGTTGAAACGCGCCACTGAAACGTACAGCCACGAGACAGCATATGGACAAGAACAGTTTGAGAAAGCAACAGTTTGAAAGCTGTATGAAATAAGACTTGACCAATTTCTCTCTAATACAAACAACTAGTATGACAAAAGATAGGGTCATAGGCTGATTCAAAAGCCAATGCAGCAAATTCATTTATTTTCTGTCATTCTGGAATATTTTGATTGGATTACATTTACAACATAGGTTACAGGGCACGGAACCAGGGGTGGGCTGAAGTAAAATAGTATTATAGCATAAAACATAAAAGTTTGATTGGCTTGGTGGTTGGGACTTGGGAGTCAATTTATATCAGACGAACTCTCCCGAAAGTTGATGCAATAGTATTGGAGCACCAAACTGGGGCTTCAGGGTGATATAAGAAGTCGGAGCATGTGCATATGACGGTGAGAGCTCAAAGGAGAAGCGCTGCAGGATCATTGCTAACGCTACTTTAGCCTCAATAAGAGCCATGTTTTGTCCCACACATGTGCGTGACCCCCATCCAAATGGGAAAAAAGCTGCACTCCCCGATGATGCCTTTGAAATCCCTTCAGAAAACCTCTCAGGCCTGAATTCTGTTGCATCTTCACCCCATTGTTGAGGATCATGATGAGTAATGATTATCGGCATGTATACAAATGTCCCGGCTGGCAGAAACAGCTCTCCAACTCTGGTATCCTTCTGAGTAGTCCGTGCAGTCGAAGGGATCGATGGATATAGTCTTAGAACCTCATATAGTATCATTGTCACCTAACAACAGATTTGTTTAGTTTAATGATTCCTTTATTTAACATGAACAGATAGCACAGATCTTAGAACTTACTGTTTTTAGGTGGTTTAGCCCATCAAAGTCGGGTGTATTTTGACCGAATGTCTTCAAGACCTCTACTCGTGCTCGTGCCTGCCAATCCGTATGCTTGCTTAGCATCACCATAGTATATGTAAGCAAAACGCTGGTGGTATCTTGCCCGGCAAGGTAAAACAGTTTGCACTCATCAATCACTTCTTCTGTTGTTATCTTATTCCCATCTTGCTGCATTTCGTCGCTATAGTGCATTAGCAATCCTAATAAGTCATCCTTAGTCGCCTCTCCTGCCTCTATCTTCTTCCTTCTTTTGTCGATGAGGCTTTCAATTATGCTTTGTATTCCTTTCTGAGCCGCGTAAAACTTCCTGTTTGTGTTCGTGGGCAAGTCTCTGTCCATCAAGAGAGGCCTATTTCACCACATGCTCCATTTGAACAATAGTGTGAACTGTTACATATATAGCAACAAGCTCACCTCAATATTGGGAGTGATAACTCCAATGTGTTGTTAGTAAAAAGTAGAAGTTGTTCTTGAATGAGTTCAAAGGCCTTTCTTCCTTCTTCATAGCCACTGCTAAATGCTGCCCGAGAGATAACATCGGCTGTCATAACGGTAAGGTCTGACCATACGTCTAGTTCCACTGAACCTGTTTGAGATACCTGTTTCTCCCATCTGCTGATCATCTCACTGCAGCTTGTGTGGAATGCTGGGACCATAAGCTGCATATACATCATGTACTCAATTCCTGATTAAATAGGCATACATTAAACATTTTTTAGTTGACAATTTTGATGATGTAATATAACCTTTAGTTTCTCCATGTGGAAACCTGGATTGATGAGTTTTCTATGCTTGGCCCATTTTTCGCCTTCATAACTTACTAACCCTGGAGCAATGTGTTTCGAAGCCTTGAAGTATAGCTTGTGGAAGTCGCTTGTCCTCGAGAAAACTTGTTTTACGAGTTCACCTTCTGTGAGCACCACCACTGGTATAGGACCCAACCAAGCGAACGAGTTTTTACCTTGATGAAACAACAACAACAACAGATCGACAAACCTCATTTGTAAGTACTTATCTTAAACCATCAAAAGCATGAGATTTGTGAGAGGGAGGCGAATAGCAATACCGTGTTTCTTGATGGTTTGATGCAAGAAAGGCTCAACATGAGACGAGATGTCGTTGGAGAACTCCATCGGGTTTGATCTAGCATGACTTGTCATCCGGAAAAAGTCTACTGCATCTCCAATCACAAGCCTGTAGGAATTACCCGAGAGACCTTGTTGTCGTAGGAGCCTCTCTATTTTCTTCGGCCTTAACCAGACCCAGTTCAGCAATCTCCAGGCTATTGCCAACACCACAGCAAAGATCACAGGACCAGCAATGGTGGCCATTCCTACTTCCATCTTCCTCTTTCTGTCTTTTCCTTCCTATGTGATTCGAATTTATGGGATCGATTCAAAGAATGAGATCTAAGATTAATCTTTGTATGTTTTGTTTCAAGTCAACCTATTTGATAAGTATTTCATTTGGTTGAATTCAATGATGCCGGCCACTTTGCCAGAATTTTATTCTTCCTGCCTGGAATCATTTTCATTTCAAGCAATAGAGTTGACATTTTGTTGGAAACATGCATAGACTATTTTGTAATACACATTAATTCAGTTTGGAACTTATATGTAGTTAGGGGGTTATTCGAGCCGAATGAGCCGAGCTTGGCATGTTCAAGCTTGGTTCGTTTGTTAAACGAGTTTGAGCTGAGCCGAGCCCAATTTTTAAACAAGCTTTATTTTTTTTATAAAGCTTGACTTGTTTAGAAAATGAATGAGCTCGAACCGAGTTTTTTTGTGAGTTTTAAGCAATTTTCCTTGGTCATAACATATTAATTTAAAGAAAATTTTAGAAATTCCATCAAATTCGAGCTATTCGAGCTTAAATCGCACGAGCCAAGCTTTCAGCCGAGCTTAAAATCTTGTTCATGCTCGACTTGTTTAGGTAAGTGAACAAGCTCGATTCGAGTTTTTTTCGAGTCGATCGCGAGCTGTTTAGTTCATATAACAACCCTATCTGCGGTTCCCCAACCTTCAAAATTCTTGCAGTTCAAGGTCTATTAACGGTCAATTTAGGGGCGTTCGGCCCACACCAGAAGTTTTTTAAATGTGCGGTTTTGAGGTTGTCGATTAATTTCTCCACGGAGTCGAGACTCAAACTGAAAAGTAGCCTAACGGCAACTCAGGGTTCAAACCAATTCAATGAAGGTTTGAACCTATTCAAATGATGCAATTTGTGAGTTGCATTTGCATGAGATAGTTTTTATTTGGGTCATTGATAAATATTTTTGATGATTTGAAACTCTTTTCTGTATTTGTCAGCACTAGATCGATCAACATTGGAAGCTTGGGAATGGATTATAAGCATTTGATGCTTAATGCTTATAATCCATTCCCAAGCATCCAATGTTGATCGATCTAGTGCTGACAAATACAGAAAAGAGTTTCAAATCATCAAAAATGTTTATAATCCATTTGGCCCAAATGCTTATGATTTGGGTGCACTTAAAACAATTTTACTGTGATCTCTAATTTATGTTTCACCTTGATGCTCATGAATCTGTGCTTGAACCTGATACTCTTGGCCGACCGTCGTCCATAATTTGTCTTATTTATGGGTATATTTCACTGGCAATGAATAGCTTGGCTAGCTCATTGTTTATGATACTCGTTGATCTATAATGACATAGCCTATTAGCTTGAACAGTAGAGCTATATATGTGTTTTTACATATGTTTGTGGGTTCGAATCCCACGTATGTTTCAAACACTTATACTATATGTAAACATTAAAACCCATCTTTCCTCCATATGCGTCCAACATTTCTATATATACACCATCTACTGAATCAAACACCATGCCTACTCTAGGAATCCACTCGATAGATGTCTCTAGCGTAGCAACTTAGTCGACAAATTCCTTCTTTTGGGTAAACTCCCTTATTGTGTAGTCATTGTTTTACAATACACAAAACATAAGGCTGCAATGCCTTAGTTCTTATTCCAAAGCAAACATAAAATAGTTGCATCTTCTATTATGGATGCAGTACTGTGAAAGGGAAGCCATAAGAGTACGACCCTAACGTCGATGCAACAGTATTTGAGCGCCGAATTGGGGTTTCAGGGTGATATAAGGAGTTGGAGCATGTACATAAGACGGCGAGAGCTCAAAGGAGAAGTGCTGCAGAATCATTGCTAATGCCACTTTTGCCTCAATAAGGCCAAAATTTTGCCCCAAACATATGCGAGCGCCCCATCCGAATGGAAGAAACGCTACACCTCCTTTTGATGCCTTTGAAATCCCTTCAGAAAACCTCTCTGGTCTGAATTCTGTTGCATCTTCACCCCAATGTTGAGTGTCATGATGAGTAAAGATTATCGGCATGTATACAAATGTCCCGGCTGGTAGAAAGAGGTTCCCAACTCTGGTGTCATTCTTAGTAGTTCGTGCAGTCGTAGGCAATGGTGGATATAATCTTAGAACCTCATACAGTATCATTGTCACCTTATAGCAAAAAATCGACAATGGAACTTTTTAAATCAGCACGAACAAATGGCACAAAATGAATTGATGGAACATATAACTTACTGTCTTTAGCTGGCTTAGCCCATCAAAACTCGGTGTGTTTTGACCAAACGTCTTTAAAACCTCTTCTCGTGCTCGTGCCTGCCAATCCGTATGCTTGCTTAACATAACCATAGCAAATGTGAGCAACGAGCTAGTGGTCTCTTGCCCGGCAAAGTAAAATATTTTGCACTCATCAATGAGTTCTTCTGTCGTTATCCCAAAATGTTGCTTCTTGTTCTCATTTTGTTGCATTTCGACATTGTAGTCCATCAACAATCCCAGTAAGTCACACTTGGCTGCCTCTCCTGCTGCTGTTTTCTTCCTCCTTTTGTCAATATCACTTAAAATTATGTTGTGGATTCCTCTCTGAGCGCTGTTAAACCTCCTGTTTGCGTTCGTTGGCAAGTATCTGTCCATCCCACTTCATTAGTTTGAGCACTACTTAAAGTTCATGTAACCTTTAGCTATACTTACCTCAGTACCGGGAGTGTTAACTCTAACGCGTTGTGTGTAAAAAGCTCAAGTTGTTCTTGAATGAGCTCAAAAATCTTCCTTCCTTCTTCATAGCTACTGCTGAAAGCTGCGCGGGAGATAACATCAGCTGTCATACCTGTAAGGCCTGCCCATACGTCGAGTTCTGCTGAACCTGTTTCAGAGACCAGCTCCTTCCATTTGCTGATCATCTCACTGCAGCTTGTGTGGAATGCTGGCAGCATAAGCTGCACATATATATATGTCAAAGATTTGTAATTAAGCAAAAGAAGTTGAACTATAAGTAGACATCAAAAACTGTTTAGTTGTTATAAGTTAACCTTTAGTTTCTCCATGTGGAAACCGGGATTGACGAGTTTTCTATGCTTGGCCCATTTTTGGCCCTCGTAGCTGGCTAGACCAGGAGCGATGAGTTGCGTCGCCCTGAAGGATGGTTTGTGAAAGTCGCTCATTCTTGAGAGAATTTCTTTTGCTAACAGAGGTTCAGTGATCACCACAAGTGGGATAGGACCAAACCATGCAAATGAATTCTTGCCTTTATGAAACAAGACACATATATACCTTGCTCATCAATTCAATATGGTGTATGAAGTAGAAATTAATCTATTATAGAGGACAAAAAATGTAATTAATCTAACATCAAGGGTCATGTATTAAAGGGAAAATTGCACTAAATAGCCCTGACTTTTAATTTAGTTGCGGAAAAAGACTTGAACTTTAAAGGTTATGAAAAATGGTATCTACTATGGGACTAGTTGCAACTAATGGCCCAAGCATCACTTTCAATGAGTTTTTTGTTCATCAAAATTGGTCTGAAAGGTGTAAAAAAGTATGAAAAGTTGTAGGTTACGGACCGATAGACCGGCAACTTTTCAGACTTATTTTTCTTGTTTTTTCTTTTAAAGAAATTTATCCGTCGGATCCATGACCAGATAGGCAAATAAACCTTACACCATAAAAGCATGGGATGTTGGAATAAGAGGCAATACCATGCTTCTTGATGTTTTGATGTAAGAAAGGCTCAACATGGCAGGAGAAGTCGTTGGAGAACTCGAGGGGCTTTGATGCTTGGCTGCGCATCCGGAGGAAGTCTATTGCATCTCCGATTAGAGGCCTGTAGGGATTGCCGGAGAGACCTTGTTGTCGAAGAAGCCTCTCTATTTTCTTGGGTCTCAGCCATACCCAGTTCAGCCCTCTCCAAGCTATTCCCAACACCACAGCAATGATCACTGCAACTGCAATGGTTGCCATGCCTACTTCTATCTTCTCCCTTTCCCTTTCTTTGTGAGTTTAATTTATGAGAGAGTGAATGAATGATGAGATCCAATCTTGTTGTTTCCTCTGTTTCAAGTCAACACAATGATGTAGCTAAAATAATTGCTCCATCTGTTTGAAGGCAACACAATAATGTGGTTCAATATTTAAATTAATTAACTAGTTTAATTTATACATGTATTTTTATATAGAAACAGTTAGTCATACGTTTAGTGTGGAACCTTTTGAATATATATATATAGAGAGAGAATTTTATAGGGTGTGGACATAAAATGTTCTTATAGCGTAAAAGGTAAAATTCTAATTATTGTATGGTTTTTAATAAACATTCGCTTCACATATTAGAAATTCACTGGCGAGTGAAACAGTTAACAACAACCACACCCAGTATATCCCGCGATTAAACAGAGTTTGAGTAGTCAGGGTGTATTTAAGCTTTTTTCAGAATTAGTCGATAGAGTGTTTCTGATAGACCCACAAATAACATAACAACTAACCGAATACATAAACAAAATGATACTCCCTCCGTATCAAAATATTTGTTGTTTTAGATTGGGCAAGTTTTTTAAAAACGATAAAAACTATATAAAATATCAATGATTTTATTAATTTACAAAAATAATTTCATACTTAATATAATTATCTATAAAATTATGAAAAAAAATTATGAAAAAAATTAATATTTTATAGACTTTTTCGCTTTAAAAAGCGTGCCAAAAAGTAAAAAGACAAGTATTTTGATACGGAGGTAGTAACAGACAGGACAATAAGGAAATTAAGAGCTAGAAAACAGTGAAATTGTTACCACACCATCGCCCAAGACACTATACGTCTTCTGTCCGGATGCATCCTATGTCAGAAAGCTCTGTTATGATGATCGATCGAAAACTTGAAGATTGATAATTTCAATTTTTTTTGACTATTTCATTACAATCTGATCGAAAAACGTTCACCTATAGTTGAGTGTCTTTAACATTTCTAATATTTTAACTTGGCACTCATGAGTTTTTTGCTACACGAGATTCCTGCCTCTTTGTGGGCTTTTCCCTTTAATCTTGGCAACTTACAGTTTGTTAAAGCATGCTAGCTAGAATGTCTTTTTTGCTGCAGTACTCTTGGCATTGCATGGTTAATTGGTTGAAGAATGCTGGGATGGTTGAGATCAATTTGTTATCCAAGGAATTGAGGTTTATGAGATAAAATTTAAGTGCAAAATTAAGATTATAAACTCCACAAATTAAATAAGATTATAAAGTGTTTTTAAACAAGGAATATATAACACAACCGGTAAGAGGATTTAAACAAGGAATATTAGCTAATACAGGAGTCTTAAGAGGTCAATTAACTAGTTTAATTTACAACAGTTGTATGTACCAAAATCAAGAGTATTGCTAAGATCAAACTTGGATGAATTCAAGTCCAGCTTCTCAGGGTACACATACACTGTGTAAATGGTTTGGCTCGTGTCCTTTACTCGATGCTTAATATATCTGAGAGATCGAAACTGATCTTGAATATCAAGATACCAATTTGAATTGAGCATATAGCAGATGGGAGCAAGAGGCCTGTATAAATGACTGCCTTAAGATGCTGTCTCAACTTCCAACACTTGATAATTATGAACTTTCTCCTAGGACTGTATTGGAGGAAGAATAGACATTCAAGCTACATTTTGGCAAGTTGATGAACTATCTACAGTTCCTCAAATTTTCATCTATATATAGTTCATACCTTCAAAATCTTGAGAGAAGCAAAATCAGTATAGGAATATTGTGTAGAAATTCTTGCAGCTTTTTGGTGTAACAACTGTCATTATAGGTGCATTCGGTGCACATCTGCATTTTCTTGCATTCTCATGTAGTCAAAACTATAATAGCATATAGTAGGCAAAACTAGAACTAGAGTTAACGTACTGTAGGCAGGCATTGAATGGAACCATTGAAGCTCCATGGTAAAAGGCCAATGACTTGCATTTGACCATTTCGGTCATGCCTGTTAATGTTATAGATTGGGTTAGGAAATGTATTCATACTAACCACAGGGGCGATGTGAGTAGGCAAAGTAAGGTACACTCCTCCCTTAACTAGAGATCTGAGTTTGGATTCTGTGAATGGAAAACCTTTCAAACTTGTTTTCACAAAGAAATGTTCATACTTGGCTACTGTGGACTACCTGCAAAGAACCACTGTATGGTTCAACATTTTAACCAGGACCATCAACAAACGGTTTCCAGAAACAAACTTTTAGGATGTAGTCATGTACAACAAAACATAAGGCTAGACTATGGTTAGTTTAAAGTACAACACAAACATAGAATGCGAAGAGAAATGACTCGACTCTGGCTGTGCACCATTGTGTTTTTAGAAGAAATTTTTAGTTTACCCCAATCTTCCCTAGAGTTGATGTAATATTACCTGAGCACCAAATTGGGGTTGAAGGGTGATGAAAGCAGATGGAGCATGGGCATAAGATGGTGAAAGCTCGAAAGAGAAGCGCTGCAGAATCATTGCTAGTGCCATTTTTGCCTCAATAAGGGCAAAGTTTTGCCCAACGCAAGTACGTGGACCCCATCCGAATGGAAAAAATGCTACACTCCCTCTTGATGCCTTTGATATCCCTTCAGAAAACCTCTCCGGTTTGAACTCCAGTGCATCCTCACCCCACTGTTGAGGATCATGGTGAGTAAATATTATTGGCAAAGATACCAATGTCCCGGCTGGTAGAAAGAGGCTTCCAACTCTGGTGTCATTCTTAGCAGTCCGTGCAGTTAATGGCACTGGCGGATATAACCTTAGAACTTCATATAGTATCATTGCCACCTTATAACAAACATTGAATAATTCAGTAATAGGACTTAAATAACATGACTAGAGTCCCTTCTGATTCTCTGAATTCTCAGGGTATTATATTTGACAATCTAAGTGATTTTTACCAGCCAAAGAACTTTCATCATAGCCTACTCACACTAAGCCTAATTGCACTTGAACATGATCAATCTTAGGGTATTATATATGAAAATCTAATTGATAGAAAGAATAAACAGCTTACTGTTTTGAGATGGTTTAGCCCATCGAAATCTGGTGTATTTTGACCAAATGTTTTCAGGACCTCTTCTCGTGCGCGTTCCTGCCAATTTGTATGCTTGCTTAACATAATCATAGTAAAGGTAATCAATACGGAGGTGGTCTCTTGCCCGGCAAAGTAGAATAGTTTGCACTCATCAATCAGTTCTTCTGTTGTTATCCCAAGATTTTGCTTCTTGTCCTCATTTTGTTGCATTTCGACACTGTACTTGATTAACAGCCCCAATAAGTCTTCCTTGGCTGCCTCTCCTCCCTCCATTTTCTTCCTTCGGTTATCAATGATGCTTTCAATTATGCTACGTATTCCTCTTTGGGCATTGTGAAGCCTCCTGTTCGCCCTTGTTGGCAAGTAACTGTCCATCAAGAGATTCGAATATTTAACTGTATGTACATTACTCCATTGTAAGATACCAAGTACATTGCAATTAACAAGTGTACCTCAATCCAGGAACTAGTAATTCCAATGTGTTTGTGGTAAAAAATTTAGATTGCTCCTGAATGAGCTCAAATGCCTTTCGTCCTTCTTCATAGCTACTGCTAAACGCTGCACGAGAGATCACATCGGCTGTCATACTAGTAAGATCTGACCATACATCTAGCTCCACTGAACTTGTTTGAGATAGCAGTTTCTCCCATTTGCTGATCATCTCACTGCAACTTGTATGGAATGCCGGGAGCATAAGCTGCAGATTATCATGTATCCTGACTTAGGGCTTGTTTGGCATGCTCACTATTAAATCTAGAATATTAAAAGACGGTGAAAGGTATTTCTGGATAGATAAGTAAAGGCAGAGAAGAACCTTTAGTTTCTCCATGTGGAAAGCTGGATTGACGAGTTTTCTATGCTTGGCCCATTTTTCGCCCTCATAACTGAGTAAACCTGGAGTAATCATTTTCGATGTCCTGAAGGATGGCTTGGGGAAGTCACTCATCCTTGAGAGAACTTCTTTTACAAGTTCAGCTTCAGTGAGCACCACCACGGGTATAGGGCCAAACCACAAGAATGTATTCTTACCTTTCATCAAACAAGGTCACACAACATTATCAGTTACTCTCACTCTGTTAATACATGTCGTTTACTGTTCATGTACGTTTTTTTATTCAACTGGTCATTTCATGTTAAGCAACAAGCCTTATTAAGCTAATTGAACAGGAAAGATTTAACTGGTAGGTAGGATGAGTTTGATACCATATTTCTTGATGGTTTGATGGTAGAAAGGCTCGACACGAGGGCAGATGTCGTTGGAGAATGCCATGGGCTCGGATCTTGATTGCCTGCGCATCCGGAACGTGTGTACTGCATCTCCGATGAGAAGCCGGTAGGAATTGCCCAAGAGACCACTTTGTCTTAGGAGCCTCTCTACTTTGTTGGGTCTCAACCATGCCCAGTTCAGCCCTCTCCAGGCCACTGCCAACGCCGCAACGATGATCACTGAAACCACAATGGTGGGTATGCTTGCTTCCATCTCCTCCCTTCCCTTCCTTCCTTGGTGATTGAATGGATGAGATTAAAGCTTCTGGTTTTGTTTTACAAAGTCAATTAACCTGTCTCTTTCTGTTTTCTTTTTCTTTTTTTTTGACCATGAAACATGGCGTGTGCAAAGAGGCAATTAAGCCTTGCGCGCCACGGTCAAAAATACCAGCAGCCGAGGAGGCTAATTATTAGCCCCAAACTTGTCATTTCAGAGTCTTAGTTTTGTTAAAAAAAATTTGTCATTATAGTTATTTTGCTCTTCACTTTTTGTCATGATTGATGGTTTATTAGTTGTAGTTTTAGATAAAGTAAAAAAAGAGGGTAATAATTAAGGGTAAATTAGTACATTTGGTAATTGCCTTAATACTTGTGAAATAAGCTAAAATGACAAGTTTTGCCGAACGGAGTAGTAATTTTTTTTTTAATTGTCCATGAAACCAGGCGTAGGAGGAAGAGATCCTCAGCCAATGATAGCCCACGCCAAGCCCGACGGTGGCCGGAGGCGGAATAGGAGACGTGGCGACCTGAGGCAGGACCGGCGAAGGTGAATCGGACGGATCGAGCCCAGCAGCCAAACGAGGAGAGGCGCAGGGACGAGATCGAAAGGAGGGTTTTCGAATTGGGGGTTTTCTGGGCACTCCATAGAACCAGGCCGGGAGCTCGACACTTCGTCCAACAACGATCAGAGAAGGAGAGAAGCACCATGGCTGAAGATGAAGCTAGATCAAAAGGCACGAGTGCCACACTAGCAAACGCAACCATGGATTGAAATCCGAGATATTTAGCACGACCAGGGATATTGAAGAAATGGAGAAAGGGACCAAGAAACAACCAAGCCCCAACCCAAAATCAGTTTTTGACGAACTCTGACAGAGGGAATTCAGATTTAGGCCGATCGATTTCAGATTTTGGGGAGTAGATTAAGAACTACGAAAGTCCCAAATCAAGTTTTGGTTTTGATCGAAATCAAAACGGATTATCGAGCCGGTGACACAACGGAGTTTTGATGTGGCGGAGCCACCGTAGTACGAGATGGCCGGAGCCGTGGTTGAATCTCCTCCTCTCTCTCTAGGTTCTTAGAGAGAGGAGAGAGCGTTTTTTCACATACTTTCTGTTTTCTTATGGACTAACTTGTCATTGTGTGAAATTATTTCTTATAGGAAATTACATAAAACCAACATACTTTTCACGAAACTACCTATAAATTAAAAAATTACAGAAAACTATCAATAAATCTGGTTTTCTTTCAAAGAAAACCCAGTAATCTATTTCTATTTTATATTTTTATGCGCAAAAATATTAAGAAAATGTTAAATAATCACTCTGCTCATTAAATAAATTTTACAGTAAAGCCCAGTTTGATAAATAAAGTGGTAATTTAACATTTTGTTAACATATGTTATACATAAAATTAAAATGTATGTCGGGTGATTCTTTGAAAGAAAATCAAATTTATGAGTGACTTTATGCAATTTCTTAACTTACAGTGATTCAACACTTGCTTAGTCTCTGTTTGTGGTGAAAAAGTCCCTCCCTACAACTCATCAAGCGAAAATACTCGTATTTTAAAAGCATTATTTTTCAATTTTTTCTTTCAGTAACTGGATTCAATGAAAAATAGAAACCAATACAAAATCTCAATGGATGTTTGCACATTCAATTACCATTTGCCGTCTGTAATCGAACAATTGGAAAGAAAATCACACCCCTATGGAATCACATAAAGTCGGTGAAAGAGACAAGAAAACCCTAGGAAATCAAGGAGCGCAGATATTTAACCGGAAACGCAAATTTTAACCGAACACCACAAGATAGAGCGAACACAAAGCACGATATTGAAACAAACAGTGAATACCTTAATCGCCGATTGCGACGAACCCCAGGTTTGGGGGAAAGGGCAACGAATTAGCGATCGATTGCATCCGGTGTTCTTCAGATCCGGCCGATTGGGAAGTCGTTTGAAAGTTGTACTATCCTTCGATCATCGAGTAAATTCGTGCTGATAATTAATGCATTGTAATAATTTAATCTTATTACATTACACGTTATCAGCACGAATTGGCTAGATGAGAAGGGGCGAAGAACAGACGATAGCCCAGAGATGGGGACGACGGCCGGTGAAAAGAGGAAGGGAGAAGAGGAGAGAAAAGAGACGGGGAAGAGAGGCAGACTGAATAAATGTACTCGTTAGGGTTCTCATATTAGCCATATACATGTTACAAGTAGAAGGGTAAAATAGGTATTTCATTAATATAAATAATACTCCCTCTGTTAGAGTAAGCTATTGGTTGGTAACTTGGTATCTATACCTAGATATTAAGTCTGTCGTCTTCGGCCACATCCTGCATGAATTAGGTCTTCTGATTTCGTTTTTTTTAAGTCGTTTATTTTAGGGGTGGTAAATGGTACGGAAATTACCATACCAACCACAAACCGACTGTGTTGGTAACCACACTTGTGGTAACCGACATGGTGTTAACCATTTTGGTGGTAACCACATAAAGATGGTACGGTAATGGTAATGAAATCTGAATATCATGGTTACCATGATTACCAAGTATATATATTAATTTTTTTTATTTAATGTTTTGTTGTTATTACCTTTAAGTTTTAAGTTTTTAATTTATATTTAGTTTTTTTATTTTGACCTAAATTGGTCATTTCTACATTTTCTACTAGAAACAGTAGGAACATTTTGAATGTTTGAAGACTTTGAACTTGTTTTGTTTGAACTTGCATGAACATTTTGAATGTTTGAAGACTTTGAACTTGTTTTGTTTGAACTTGTATGAACATTTTGAATGTTTGAACAATTGAACTTGGTTTGTTTCAAAACTTTGAACTTGGTTGGTTTGAATTGGTTTGTACTTTAGGTTATGAACTTGATTTATTTGAAGTTTTAATAGGTGGTAATCATATTATTTTTTGTAACCATATTTTTTCGTTCGATAACTTTGATGATTACCGGAAGCTAGCCAAGGGGTTTCAAAAAAATACAAACAGAATTACAGTTTGGTAACCATGGTAATGTACCGATGGTAACCACAAGTCGTGGTTACCACATATGTGGTAACCACGACTTGTGGTTGGTACGTGGTATGAAAATTTACGTACCACCAGTTTGTGGTTGGTACGTGGTAATCACCATTTTTTGGTGGTTACCGTACCATGCCAACCCTAGTTTATTTGTGTTTGCATCGGTTTGTTTTATTGTATGTTTTGTTTTAGATGGTTCTACCGTTGTCTGGCCTTCGAGTTTCAGATATGTCTGAACTCGAATTCTTACCTTATAAAAAAAAATCTAGATATCAAGATATCGATATTTATTGGTTGATATCAAGATATCGGTATTGGTATCGAGATATTGATATCGGGTGATATAGATATCAACTGATACGAATGAAAATCCTCTACAACCCTTTGTGTGACGTACACTAGGTGTAACACATAATTAGGTATGCTATAAATTTGCAATAAAAAAATTCCAAAAATTATATTTATGTTTTAAATACTTGCTAGTATATGTTTATAAAAAAAACTGATGGAAATACATGTTTTATAATTTTTAGAAAATCTTATGGCAAAATAAGTAATATTTAATTTATACGAATTTTAAATACATAATTTTTCATCAAATTTTTTTAGAAACATATACTAACAAGTGTTTAAAATATATAAATATAATTTTTGGAATTTTTTTATTGCAAATTTATATCATAATTAATTTTTAGTTACACCTAGTGTCACACAAAGTGTTGTAGAGGATCTTCATTCAAGTGATACCTCCCCTAAAACTAGTATATCAAATTAGGCTAAATTTGATATCTAGATATCAAGTGATATCGATATCTGGAAATACCAAACACTTGATATCTTAGGGATACCAAACGCTAGATATCGATATCACTTTTAAATGATATCGATATCTAATCATACCAAACACTAGATATTAGATATCGGGGGTTGATATCCGATATCTTATATATATCAATACCAAACGGGCCCTATTAGTATATCAAATTAGGCTAAATTTGATATCTAGATATCAAGTGATATCGATATCTGGAGATACCAAACACTTGATATCTTGGGGATACCAAACGCTAGATATCGATATCAATTTTAAGTGATATCGATATCTAATCATACCAAACACTAGATATCAGATATCGGGGGTTGATATCCGATATCTGATATATATCAATACCAAACGGGCCCTATTACATTTTCCATGTCTTATACGCTATACAGTATATAATTTCAATATTTATTTGATAAATTAATTATTATGTTATATACTCCGTATTGAAATGAATAAATTTAATTATTTGTTAGTATAATTTTTTATTGAAAATAGTAAACACTATAAATAAGACAATATACGTATAAAATTAAAAAAAACATATACAACACTGATAATGAATAATTAATTAATTTAATATAGAAATAAAATAATAATTAATCTATAATTTTTTATATTAAAAATTAGTATTTTATTAATTATCATTTACCATGTTTTTATTTTAGATTTATTATTATTATATATAATAGATATATCGGAAATTTCGTGTGGTATCCTCGTGGTATTTGATTTTTCGCGTGGTGTACAGAAGATTAGCAAATTTCACCAGATACCCTTGAGTTTTGATGGAATTTCATGTCATGTCCCTGCTCGGTTAATCGTAGACTTTAGATTTTTTTTTAAAAAAAGAAGAAACTAGGAAGGAAGGAAAGACCGATTCACATAGAAGAGTGAGGGGGTACCGTACAAAGGCGAAATAAAGTAGCAGGTCACCAGTAGAACGAGGAAGATGAACACGCCGACCGGCGACACGGACAGAGGAATTCGGAATCCTCCAGAGGGTGGTGTCACTCCCGGGTATATCTTTCGCAGATTCGAAATTTTGTGTGAAATTGGGTTCAAAATCCTCTTGTTATGTTAGAGTTTGTGATTGATAATCTCGTTAGGTTGTGATTTGTAATTGGGTTCAAAATCCTCTTGATGAAGTTGTTGTCATCTTAGGGTTAGGGTTGTTGTCATGCTCGAAATCCTCTTGTCATGTTTAGAGTTGTTATTCAAACTGAACGAGCCGAGTATTGCTTGTTCATATTCAGTTCATTTACGATATGAAAGAGCTTGAACCGAGCCTAAATTTTGACTCGAACTTAAAAATGTGCTTATACTCGGCTTGTTTAGAAAACGAACGAGCTCGAGCCGATCTTTTTTCGAGCTTTATGCAGTTCTACTTGCTCATTTTATAGTAATTAAAAGAAAATTTTAGAAATCCCATAAAATTCGAGCTATTTGAGCTTAATTCTAACGAGCCGAGCTTTGGACCGAGCTTAAAAATATGCTCATACTCGGCTAGTTTACAATTTTTTTTTATTAGAAAAGAATTCGGGTGAGCAGGCTCTACCCGATAGCATCCTTATGGATGAGGTCTAAAAGACCAAGATTGTTGTAAATATCGACACCCCGTGTAGAGTGGCAAAGGTGTGCAACCTTATCCGCCACTCTATTACCCAAACGGCGAATATGAAAGAAAGAAACTTCTTCCAAAGTCGATAAAAGTCGTTGTACATCTGACATGATTAATTATATCTCCCACGGACACTTTGTTGCTTGACGTAGGTGATTAATGATTATACTAGAATCTCCCTCAATGTGTAACTTGTCGATCCTGAGTTAAAGGGCGTTTTGGATACCTTGCTTTAAAGCAAGAGCTTCTGCAGTAATGGGGTTTTGCTTACCCAGCTTGCTATAGCATATACGAATTGGTCTTCCCTCCCAATCCCTGATAATGGCACCAACCGAGCTAATCGAGTTTTTTTAGCGTGGATCCGTCGAAATTTAGTTTAAAGGTCCTCATTGCTGGTTTACGTCATTTAGTCCTAGAAGGCTTATTTTTGATCTTCATATGGTTGGTTCTTTGATTACGAGGGGGTGGGTCCTCTTCTAGATAATCGTCTAGAAGAGAAGGTTTTTTTTTTCCAGTTTTCCCTATGAGTTCTAGCAATACGGACTAGAGTATTTTTGTTAGGGAAGGGAACTTGTCGAAACACAAATTGGTTCTGAGAGTACCAAACTGACCACCAGACGAAAGCTAGCTCAGCCTTGGAAGCAGAAGTGAGGTTGTTCCCAAAGACCGAAAGTATAGGTTTTATGTCTCGCGAGAGAGTAATCATATTGGATATTTTCGTTTTAGTGGTAGGAGGCAAGTCGAGTAGCGATTGCACATAGCCGCATTCAAATAACATGTGAACCTCATCTTCGGTCACGCAATTGCATAAACTACAGTTTGAAGGCACAGGAGTCCCCCGAGCTGCCAACTTGGAGGTAGTTGGAAGACCCTTCTGGCATACCTTCCAAAGAAAGTTCTTGATCTTTGGTGGGATGTCCAGTTTCCATATCCATGCATTTTCGTCCGAGTGTAGTGAAGATGGGAAGCAGGCCCGTGCATTGGGCGGTTCAGCCGACCCAACGGAACAGGGCCCCCAAAATTTTGGGGCCCATATCAGTTGCATTTGATATATAATAAATATCCATCATAAAATTTCAATTGTTCAAGATGGCTCACTGGTAGGCGCGTACACAATGTTTGGCCCCTCCTTTACCCGTGTTCGAATCTCACGCCCATCAAGATTTTTGCTCTTTTACCCAATTTTTATTTTCTTCAATACAAATGTTGATACCCGGGAGTTTATTCATTTGAGTTTTCTTTTTTCTCCCCTTTCAAGAGTTTCTCTTTTTTTTTAAAGGAAAAAATATATTAAATTATTGTGTTTATTCATTTCAGTTTTTTTTTTTTTTTTTGTTTTTCCTTCAAGAAGCTTCTCTTTTTTTTAAATGAAAAAATATATTACATTGTTGTTTATTCATTTGAGTTTCTAACGATTCTCCCTTTCTTTGAGGAAAAACTCACAACAAAATTATCATTATATAAATTAGTTCACTATTACTATTTTTTTTTTAATTGTGATAGAAAATTTCAAAATATAGAAGTTTTTGCAAAAATCATTTACAATATTTTTATCCAAAAAATAAAAAGTTATCATCTTATTCCTAAGTTGAGTTTATAACACATTTTATCAAACACATTTGTATAAAAAATTTAAGTTACTAACAATAGGGGTGGGCACGGGACGGGACGAGACGGGATTGGGCCGGGACGGGACTCGTCCCGCAAAATTTTTTCGGGACGGGATCGGGACGGGATTGACATTTTTTTTTCGGGACGGGATGGTGTCTGGACGGGACGGGATCGGGACGGGACGGGCCTTGTCCCGCATATAAAAATAATAAAATATTATACTGTATAAATTTGCAAAGTGAAAAATGCTTTCATAATTCATTATTTAGTATAATATGTTGAATACGGTATTATTCTCAACTATATTATTCAATAATAATAATAATAATAATAATAATATTAATATTAATATTAATATTATAATACTATTATTAATTCATACAATGATTCTATAATTAATTATAATGTTCAACATATTTGGCTACATTATCTTACTAGATCAGGACGGAAAGGAATTGAGACGAGATTTACCAATATTGTCTAATTATCGATTGATAGTTAGGAAGAATACCGTATTTAATTAGCTATTTGCCTCTTGTAACTCTAAATGGGCGGGATGTGTGTGTCGATCTGATGGGATCCTCTTTATTGACTCAGTCTGGAATTTCTGACTTTATGCCTGGTCGTGCTGTTGTTGATGCTGCTCGACGTAAGTGTGTCAAGTATCGAGATTTGTGTACGACGACTGGTTATGGTTTCCTACCCTTCTCATTCTCTTCATTGGGGGAGTTGGATACAGATGCGGTTGCATTGCTGAAGCGGATTCAGAAATTCTCGGTATCTCAGGATGCTGGGGCTCGTGCTGCACGTTATATTTTTACTAGACTTGGCTTTGTTATCGCTAAAGGAGTGGGTGCCCAGATAATATCTCGGTTGCCCACTAATTTCTTGTAATCTGTTTTTATTATTATTATTATTATTATTATTATTATTATTATTATTATTATTATAATAATAATAATAATAATAATAATAATCCCACGTTATAATTAAAAATAAAATAAAATAATATTACTTATTTTTATTGTTATTATTATAAAATAATTATACTTTACAAGAAAAAAATATAATATGATATAATAATAATAATAATAATTTTAATATAAATTAATATTATTATTAAATTATATTATAATATTATTATTATTATTATTATTATAAATTGAAAATTATTATTATAGTTATAAATAATATTTGCTCAAAATAATAATACTAATAATATATTATTATTATTCTATAATATTATAATATTATTATTATTATAAAAATTATTATTATTATTATTATTATTATTATTATTATTATTATTATTATTATTATTATTATTATATGCGGGACGGGACGGGATTTGCGGGATCCCACCGGGATCGTCCCGCGTTTCGTCCCGCATAATTTTTGCGAGACGGGATCGGGACGGGATTTGCTATTTTGTCCTAAATCCCACCGGGATCGGAACGGGATCGGGACGGGACCGGGACGGGATCGGGATTTGCGGGATTTGTGCCCACCCCTAACTAACAATATAAATCGAGCTTATATTTTTAGCACAGGGCCCCCGAAAAGATTGGCACAACCCTGATGGGAAGTAATCAATTTATACGCACTTGACGTGGTAAACCAACCCGCTCTATCTGGCCACCAATAGAGCCGATCCTCAAAGGTGGATATAGGGAGTGAACGAGCTCGAGCCGAGTTTTATCGAGCCAAGTACGAGTCAAATTCGAGCTACTCGTGTTCACATAACACCCTTATTCCTGTTAGGGTTTGTGATTGATAATCTAATTAGTTCGAAATCCTCTTCGACAGTGAGTGTTAGGGTTGTGGTCATGTTAGAGTTTATAATATTTTTTATTATTTTCCGTGAAACAAACATATGCCTTTTTTTAAAATTATTCATATACTTTCCTAGAAACAATATTATTTTATGCACTTGTAAATATATTAATCAAGTTTGCAATATTATTCACGTTCTTTAAAATATTATTCATATACTATTAAATACTCCATCCGTTAATTAAAAATTGTCATTTTAGAAATGTACACACTTATTAAGAAAACAAACAAAAATACACTTATAACCCTAATTATTACTCTATTTTTTTACTTTCTAAAAAACTACGTAGTACAACTAACAACTATCTAATCATTACAAGGGCAATTTCGTAAAGTGGATGACAAAATACCCAAAGTGACAAGTTTTTCTTAACCAGATTTCATTCCTAAAACGACAAGTTTTAATTAACGGAGGGAGTATTATATATCATTTTTTAAAAACTCAAATTAAGTGCACATTTATTAATATTAACTATAAAATTTGTAATATTATTCATGCACTTTACAATATTATTTATATACTTTATAATATCAAATATACACTATATAATATTATTTATGCACTTATAAATATTAATAATGAACTTTATAATATTATTCAATTCATGCACTTTAATTAGAACATTAAATATGTACATTATAATAATAAATTTAAACTTTATATCTTTGAAAAAGTGTAAATTTGCTTGTTTTATTTATGAATATAATAGTATTATTATGTAATTTATATTATTAAATATGCACTTTATAATATCATTTATACATTAACAATCTTATTTATACACCACTTAATTACGTACTTTCAATTTTTATTTATGCATTTTACAACATTATAGTTTTATTTTAGAAAAATGACTGAGTGTACGTTGTGATTAATTTTAAGTCTTTTAGCTCAAATGATAGAGTGTTTTTTTTATGACGAGGAACCCAACTTTGGTGGTATTTAATATTTATACACCACTTAATTATGCACTTTAAAATTTTATTTATGCATTTTACAACTGATGAATTGAAACCTGACGAAACATCCATCATGGATTCGGCCACGTCATTGGGTAGACCACCTTTAAAAAGATGGAAAAGGGGAAAACTTGGAATAAGAGTGTATGTGGCATAGGATTTCATCCGCGGACAAAACCAACCGAGTGCAGTGGACACGTGTCACGCATGCCCACTATTCACGAAACCTACAAATCTTACACGTGTAACCATTGTAACCACTGTTCGGACATTTGTCATGACCAAGCCCGTACAACTAGACTACTATAAAAGGACGACGAAGACATGAGAAGAGGGGCTTTTGGGAAAATCAGAGAGAATCTAGAGAGAGAGAGAGATAAGATCAAATAGAGCCAAAGTCGAGTGTGATAGCGAACCCAAGATTGTCTACGCGATCATACTACTTGACTGCTCTGTGGAAGAAGTTTCAATTGCTTTAGCGTCCATTAATAGAGTGATTTTGAAAGGCCCTCGAGGGAGCCGGTAAACTCTAAACTCTGTCCGCGATGCTTGATTGATACTACACTCCGCTCGCGTCACAGGTATGTTTCTGGTCCCTACGAGTTTAAGAGGTCGTTCATTAGGAGGATAAAGGAGACCCGTCTTTTCCGCGTCACCATGGCACAGGTCGGGCCACATGAATATTGATCGTGTGGGTCAGGTAAGTCCATATTAACCGCAGAAGTCCCCACAGGTTCCACCTAGATCCCATTAAAACGGGATTTTTAGGTGGGACATCGTCAACAACATTATAATTTTATTTTAGAAAAATGACCGAGTGTTGTGATTAATTTTAAGTCTTTTATTAGCTCAAATGAGAGAGTTTTTTTTTCTTCTTTTTGATGATGAGGAACCCAACTTAGGTGGTGAACCCCGAACACCTGTCACAACTGCAAGAGTCATGTACCATGTAAATCAGCTTGCGCCGACTGGCTCGGTCCGCTGGTAAGGAGCAAGGTAAACCCAGGATCTCTTTACCTCTCTCTTTGCTTCACACCACTAGGCCACCCCGACGACCTGCCACTGGGGCTAAAATGGTAGAGCTTTATGCGCGCACACAAAAATGCACAATTATCTCTTCTTTTGCCTCAGTTTAACTCGCAAATCATGCCAACAAATGTAAATGTATTTTATATTGGTGTATAGCAGATGTGAGCAAGAGGCCTGTATTAACGACTGCCTTAAGACATGTCTCAACTTCAACACTTGATAATTATGAACCTTCTCCGAATCTCTGGGGACTGAAATGCTGTTGTAATTGTTTTACAGATGTTGTAATGAAGGAGGAAGAATAAACATTCAACTGCTGCATTTTGGCAAGTTGATGACCTATCTGCAGTTCCTCAAATTTTCATACCATAAAAATCTAGAGAGAAGCAAATCAGTATAGGAATATTATCAGGGTCGGACCTGAGATTTTAAATGCCCGAGATGTAACGACCCAGAACTATGATTTCCGGGTTACGTTTCAAGGGATAAAACCCCTTGTTCGGATCTTGCAATCCAGATACGGGTCGAGGTTTCAAACTCATTTTTAAGGTCAGTAATAAAGAGGGATTTCGAACCCTAAAAGTATCGTTGGGTCGTTGGGTACCCTTAACCTATTCTAGGGGCTATGTCGCGAAAATCAATTCAAACGGAAGTAAGGTGGAGACAAAATTAAGATACAAGGTGCCACGACATACTCGAGTCAAAACCAAATCATAAGTGGGTGATTACCATTTATAACGAGTTAGTGAATTAGCTAGGTTATTCGATTCGCAAAAAGGGAACCCCGTCATATAGACATCGAGCACTCAAAATCTGTAGAAAATACCTTTAAAAGAAGAATGGGGAAAGGAGTCAGATCGAGCCACTCATGCGGGACCGGCAGTCCTCGTTGAGGCCACATAGTATGTGCTATATCTAATAAAGATGCTCTAATGCAGTACGAAAGTCAAACACACTAGCATGCTCCTAGTTATAATAATGTGTAAAAATACTGTAAAGGGCCCAAGACAATGCCAAGTGGCATATCCCTCTCCTACCTCCACCCCCTTCCGATAGGGCGGAGACTGGCCAGCTCGTGAATGCATTCCATCATAATCGGGCGGCACGCATGCCTAACCCGCTCCACAATAAAGCCCACAGGCATCTCATAATATAAGGAAGTTCATGACTCGATTGACTCAGTGTACCCGATGAGGTTGGGCTACCCTATGACTCTAGCAAAGACTCTAGGACTATCACAGATAACGACCGTTCTGTTTCAAACACACATAGTAACCACATGCTCAGTTCAATGCACTCCTAGCATGATACTACATGGCATGCTTTTATGCATATGCAACACCTAACATAAAATGCAACAACAGACATGAATGTCCAACCTGAGTAAGCCCCCTAGGGAACTTACCTGAAGATGCAGAACAACAGGATAATACAAGCAAGGGCCCAAATGCAAGTCCAAGGCAATCCAAAAGCAATACACACCTATCATCAAGTCATTTCAATAAGCTACTGAACCAACATTCACACACACACGGACCCAAGTTCTCAATATCCTCAAAACCATCGATGGTAAAACCATTTTTCAAAACCTTTCCGATTTGATCAACCCAAAGCATTCTTCCAATCAAAACCATTGATAAAACATACCAGCAATATTTCCAACTTCCTTCTCAAAACAACATCATCAAACCAAGACAAAGGATCCCGACATTAAACATTTAATCCTTAAAACCAATATCTCAAAATCATATTATAGAATTTATTCCGGCACTTTGGTTTCAACAATAAATCCTTTAAGAGGTATTTCCAAAAACTAGAATCTCTTTTTAGATAATTTACTAAGCAATATGTTAACTAAAAATACAATACCAACTTAAATCCTCTTACCATTCATGTTTATAGAGCAAGCCAATAAATCAATTCGAAATCCCAAAATCACATTTTAACATCATATGACAACCTTTTCCAAATAATAATATTTATAAAACAACATACCTATATATACATATAATAATTTCAGAATAATTTAATAAATATTAATTAAGCAATTATATAACAACTAAATAATAATTAAATTGGTAAATAAGATGGACAAGGTCTCAACCAACCCAAACCCAAAGAAAGAGAGAAAAGGCCCATGACCCGGATCCAGCCCACAACCCGAATCCATAGAAAAGAAAGGAAAGAAGGAGAACCGGATCTAGCTGAGCCCAACCCAAGGCTTAAATGACATAACCCGGAAAACCCGGATCCAGAAGTCCAAACCCGCCCAAAAGAAGGGAAAGAACCGGCCTCAACCCCGTCTCCCTCAACCTCTGGCTACTGACGATGGCAGAACGGAGGAAGAAGAAATTGGGAGTCTCGCCGGAGCTCCGTTCCCATCCCGACTCAATCCCAGTCCAGACAGATCGGAAATCCGACTCCGACCACAATCCAAGCAAGGAGACTCAAATGCGATTAAGAAAAGAGGGAGGAAAGCGAGCTCACCGAGACATCTCGAAGGTTCGGCGGTGGCGTCAAGGGGAATCTTCGTTTTGGACCTTGGGAGAGAGAGGAGTAAGTGAAAGGTGCTCTTTTACGAGATAATTAGTCGAGATTGAAAACGAGACGGAAAAGCGACCTTGCGAATCGGAAACGGGGACAAAGTGGCTCGCGGTTCCGAGGGCTCCGGGGTAGCTTCTGGCCGCCTGGCTTCACCTTCCTCTTCTTCTTCGATCTTCTGAAAAGGAAGGGAGCTGGGTAATGATGCTGCTCGAGCGGAAAGTGGAGGAGAGCTCTGCTCCTCTTCCATCTGCGGACAGGCGAACTCGGTGTCGGCGTGGCTTGGCTAGGCGTCGATGGCTGGAAGCTCCGGGAAGGCTTGGTTTGCCTGGAACGTCGGAGAGAAGGTTCTCTGGGCTTGGCTGCTTCTTGGAACCGGAGGAAGAGGAGGCCGTGGGTACTCAGCTCTCGGTAAAGCGCTCAGACCGCTCGGGGAAGGGAGGAAACGGAAGCAGTGGTGCTGCTGGTGCTCGTTGAGGACTGAACGCCGAGAAGGGGAACGATGGTCGATGGTGGTGGCTCGGCGGAGCTCTCAGAATCAAAACGGAGGGAGGTGGAGGCGCTGAGTAGCCTGAGTGTTGGTGCTGATGTTTGTTCATATCAAGAGGGATTGCTGATGGGTTATGGGTTTCACATAGAAAGGTGAGTCTTGTGTTTGTCATGGAAAAGGGGGATGGGGTTGAACTGATTTAAGAAACAAAATAAAGGGGATGCTGCTATTACCTGAAATGTTGATTGGCGTGAGTTCTGAATTGGGGCAAGGACCACTGAGTTTTTAGCATCAAGACAAACAAATGAAATCAGGAGGGAGTGCTACTTGGCTTGAGAGTTGCAAGGGAACAGAATGGTGAGCTGTTACTTGTAGAAATTGAAGGGAGCCAGGGGAAAGGAATACAAATTAGGATGGTCCCAAAACCCCAAATTTCAAATACCCGGAATATAACCTGGAAGTCGCTCACTCGACTTTATCCCGACGCGTTTAAAAAAACACTCTTTAATTTTCCAAATCCGAATTTAATAAATGAAATCCGAACATTATTTTAAATTTTCGCATATGAAAGCAGGATAAAACATAATTTAAATTTTCAATTAGATAATATCGTAACTCGTTTGGAAATATTTAGACTCAAACCAATAGCTTAAGGACGGAAATTCCAAACATATCATATCTTAGAAAGCGAAATGATTATAAATCACTATTTTAATAATTGAATATTATAAAATTTCCCGGTCTTTACACGAGACGAGATATAAAAATGGGGCTCTTTATTATTTTTTTTGGAAAATTTTCTTTATCATTTCGTAGCTTTATTTTAATTAATTAGCTATTTTATATTAAAAAGCTCAATATGGGTGGTTTTAAATATTTTTTTATTTGTGATTTTATTTAATTATTCTTTTAGAAAGGGTTTGTGGATCTAAATTTTATGTTTAAAATGTGAAGTTGCATAAGATAAAGGGAAATAAAATATTAAGAAAATTTTGTTTATTTTTCATAACCACATATAATGGATAATTTCTATTTTATTGGTGGTTTTTAGTGATTACTAAATGAAATTTTGAAGGAAAAAATGCAACAAAATTCATAGGTGACAAAGAGAATTAAACATTGGACTAATTAATGAGAAAGAGTGTAGGTTTTTAACTAATACTATGCTATAATGATTTTAATTAAACTTATTAATAAAAAAAAAATATATATACCTAAAAACTAATTGGGCCCCTATAAATTTTGGGCCTGAGGCGGAGGCCTGTTTCGCCTCCCCTCAGGTCCGGCTCTAAATATTGTACATCTTTGGTGTGTCAACTGTCATTATAGGTGCATTTGGTGCACATCTGCATTGCGTTACAGGTAATACCCAAAGGTCCCCAGTTCGAACCCCGGATATGACCGCTCTTTATTTACCAATTCAAGGTGCACATCTGCATTTTCTTGCATTCTCATGTAGTCAAAACCACAATGGCACATAGTAAGCAAAACTAGAACTATAGTTAGTAGTAAGCAGGCATTGAATTGAAACATTTAAGTTCCTTAGTAAAAGGCCAATGACTTGCATTTGACCATTTCTGTCATGCCTGTTAATGTTATAGATTGGGTTAGGAAATGTATTCATACTACCCACAGGGGCGATGTGAGTAGGCAAAGTAAGGTACTCTCCTCCCTTAACTAGAGATCCGAGTTTGGATTCTGTGAATGGAAAACCTTTAAAACTTGTGAGGGAGCACTTTACCTCCTTATTGGACCTACCCGGTATAAGTGGACTACACCACTAGTTTTTACAAAGAACCACTGTATGGTTCAACATTTTAACCAGGACCATCAACAAATGGTTTCCGAAACCAAATTTTTAGGATGTAGTCATGTACAAAATATAAGTGTGGAAAGGGAAATATAACCATCCTACATTGATTAGAAAGGGAATCCAAGCCTTGCATATAAGCCGGTGGGCTACCCTACCCAACACCAATTGATTTTAGGATGGAACCCCACTTGGCTTGTGTGCTCAGCTTGGTAAAACGTTTTTAGAAGAAGAAATTTTTAGTTTACCCAATCTTTTCTAGAGTTGATGTAATATTACCTGAGCACCAAATTGGGGTTGAAGGGTGATGAAAGCAGATGGAGCATGGGCATATGATCGTGAAAGCTCGAAAGAGAAGCGTTGCAGAATCATTGCTAGTGCCATTTTTGCCTCAATAAGGGCAAAGTTTTGTCCAACGCAAGTCTGTGGACCCCACCCGAATGGAAGAAACGCTACACTCCCTCTCGATGCCTTTGATATCCCTACAGAAAACCTCTCCGGTTTGAACTCCAGTGCATCCTCACCCCAGTGTTGAGGATCATGGTGAGTAAATATTATTGGCAAAGATACCAATGTTCCGGCTGGTAGAAAGAGGCTTCCAACTCTGGTGTCATTCTTAGCAGTCCGCGCAGTTACTGGCACTGGCGGATATAACCTTAGAACTTCATATAGTATCATTGCCACCTTATAACAAACATTGAATAATTCAGTGATAGGACTTAAATAACATGACTGGAGTCGCTTCTTATTCTATGAATTCTCAGGGTATTATATTTGACAATCTGTTTAACTTTTGAGCAATGGTTTGTATCAAAAACATTTTTAATATCTAAGTGATTTTTACCAGCCAAAGAACTTTCATCATAGCCTACTCACACTAAGCCTAATTGCACTTGAACATGATCAATCTTAGGGTATCATATATGAAAATCTAATTGATAGAAAGAATAGACAGCTTACTATTTTGAGATGGTTTAGCCCGTCGAAATCTGGTGTATTTTGACCAAATGTTTTCAGGACCTCTTCTCGTGCGCGTTCCTGCCAATTTGTATGCTTGCTTAACATAATCATAGTAAAGGTAATCAATACGTTGGTGGTCTCTTGCCCGGCAAAGTAGAATAGTTTGCACTCATCAATCAGTTCCTCCGTTGTTATCCCAATATGTTGCTTGTTGTCCTCATTTTGTTGCATTTCGACACTGTACTTGATTAACAACCCCATTAAGTCTTCCTTGGCTGCCTCTCCTCCCTCCATTTTCTTCCTTCGTTTGTCAATGATGCTTTCAATTATGCTTCGTATTCCTCTTTGGGCATTGTTAAGCCTCCTGTTCGCACTCGTTGGCAAGTAACTGTCCATGAAGAGATTTGAATATTTAACTGTACGTACATTACTCCATTGTATGATACCAAGTACATAGCAACAAGTGTACCTCAATCCAGGAACTAGTAATTCCAATGTGTTTGTGGTAAAAAATTTAGATTGCTCCTGAATGAGCTCAAATGCCTTTCGTCCTTCTTCATAGCTACTGCTAAATGCTGCATGAGAGATCACATCGGCTGTCATACTGGTAAGATCTGACCATACATCTAGCTCCACTGAACTTGTTTGAGATAGCAGTTTCTCCCATTTGCTGATCATCTCACTGCAACTTGTATGGAATGCCGGCA
The DNA here is from genome assembly GCA_963922045.1 of Persicaria maculosa. Classification (NCBI taxonomy): domain Eukaryota; kingdom Viridiplantae; phylum Streptophyta; class Magnoliopsida; order Caryophyllales; family Polygonaceae; genus Persicaria; species Persicaria maculosa. The sequence continues at coordinate 16,644,253 of OY998253.1, forward strand.
GCATAAGCTGCAGATTATCATGTATCCTGACTTAGGGCTTGTTTGGCATGCTAACTATTAAATCTAGCTAGATGAATTTTTTTTATGAAAATATAAAGTAGATTAAATTTAGGTGAAATGTTAAACGCCATAGACTGCCAAAAAACCAACAGGGAACGGTTTTCTTGGGACTTGTAAACAACTATATAAAACGCTCCAAAAAGCTTGTGCCAAACAGGAACAGACATCAATCAGTTATCTAGTTTTCTTCCAAGATTGACGCGTTTCAGCTCCAGAATATTAAAAGACGGTGAAAGGTATTTCTGGATAGATAAGTAAAGGCAGAGAAGAACCTTTAGTTTCTCCATGTGGAAAGCTGGATTGACGAGTTTTCTATGCTTGGCCCATTTTGCGCCCTCATAACTAGCTACCCCTGGAGTAATCATTTTCGATGTCCTGAAGGATGGCTTGGGGAAGTCACTCATCCTTGAGAGAACTTCTTTTACAAGTTCAGCTTCAGTGAGCACCACCACCGGTTTAGGGCCAAACCACAAGAATGTATTCTTACCTTTCATCAAACAACGCCACACAACCTAATCAGTCATAACATATGAATATATCATGACCGATGTCGAATCTTAAAGGTCACCCCGGAAAAAGTATGTATAGATATGAAGGTAAGTTGCAGTTTCCTAATTTATTCAACTGGTCATTTCATGTTAAGCAACAAGCCTTATTAAGCTAATTGAACAGGAAAGATTTAACTGGTAGGTAGGATGAGTTTGATACCATATTTCTTGATGGTTTGATGGTAGAAAGGCTCGACACGAGGGCAGATGTCGTTGGAGAATGCCATGGGCCCGGATCTTGCTTGACTGCGCATCCGGAACGTGTGTACTGTATCTCCGATGAGAAGCCGGTAGGAATTGCCCAAGAGACCACTTTGTCTTAGGAGCCTCTCTACTTTGTTGGGTCTCAACCATGCCCAGTTCAGCCCTCTCCAGGCTACTGCGAACGCCGCAACGATGATCACTGAAACCACAATGGTGGGTATGCTTGCTTCCATCTCCTCCCTTTCCTTCCTTCCTTGGTGATTGAATGAATGAGATTAAAGCTTCTGGTTTTGTTTTACAAAGTCAATTAACCTGTCTCTTTCTGTTTTCTTATGGACTCACTTATTAGACTGATGTCATTGTGTGAAATTATTTCTAATAGGAAATTACATAAAACCAACATACTTTTCACAAAACTACCCATAAATTAGAAAATCACAGAAAACTATCAATAAATCTGGTTTTCTTTCAAAGAAAACCCAGTAAACTATTTTATATTTTTATGTGCAAAAATATTAAGAAAATGTTAAATTATCACTCTGCTCATAAATATTTTATTAAATATATTTTACAGTAAAGCCCAGTTTGATAAATAAAGTGGTAATTTAACATTTTGTTAACATATGTTATACATAAAATGTACGTCGGGTGATTCTTTGAAAGAAAATCAAATTTATGAGTGACTTTATGCAATTCTTTGAAAGAAAATCAAATTTTGTGAAAATACTCCTATTTTAAAAGGATTATTTTACATTTTTTTTTTGTTTATTTATTTCAGTAACTGGATTCAATGAAAAATAGAAACCAATGCAAAATCTCAATGGAGGCTAAATATCTACACATTCAATTACCATTTGCAGTCTGTAATCGAACAATTGGAAAGAAAATCACAACCCTAGGGAATCAATTAAAGTCGGTGAATACCTAGGGAACCAGACCTTGGGAATCAAGAAGCGCAAGCGCAGATATTTAACCGGAAACGCAAATTTTCAGAACACAAAGCATGAGTAACAAACAGCGAATACCTTAATCGTCGATTGTTACATCCGGTGTCCTTCAGATCTGGCCCGCCGATTGGGAAGTCGGTTGTGTCGAAGTTGTACTACCTTTCGATCATAGAGTAAATTCGTGCTGATAACGCGTTGTAATAATTTGATCTTATTACACAACACGTTATCAGCACGAATTAGCTAGATGGGAAGGGGAGACGATCAGAAGAGAGACCAGAGATGGCGACTACAGGCGGGGAATAGAGGAAGGGAGAGAAGAGCAAAGAGACGGGGAAGTGAAGCAGAGTGGATAGAGATGTCATCGTTAGGGTTCTCACTTCTCATATACAAGGAGATTACAAAGAAAAGGGTAAAATAGGTATTTCATTGATATAAATAGGGTACTACTGTTTAGAAATCGTGTAAATTTAACCCTAAATTTTTTTTACTCGAACCTAAAAAATCGATATTTTTCTGGGTCAATTGGATTTCAATCCAGTGACCTAACTAAGCTAACCCAGTTTGTTAAAACAAAACTTTAACCAATTAAAATTTTTAAAGTAAAGAAAATCCCAAAGATATTTTGCATAAAATATTATATGACCCCCAATTAGGGCTGGAAATCACCCGTGGGTGACCGACTCACCCAACTCACCCGACCCGATTATATGGGTGAAAACCCGAAAAAAACCGGGTGATGGATGGTTAATGGGTGGGTGAAACGGGTGACGGGTCGGGTGATGGGTGATATGTTTTTCATCCATTACCCGACCCATCACCCGACCCATTACCCGACCTGCTTAACCACCCGTTAACCCACCCGATTATTTTAAAAAAATCCTAGTTTATAAAAAAAGTATAGTATGACATAACTATATATTTCTCCTTTTTCTAATTCTAGCTTCTCTATTCTCTAATTGTTTTTGTGCAAAAAAAATCTAAAAGAATATAAACTTATTTTATTTAACCTCACAACACATTTTTTTTAAAAATATATATTTTATTTGTTTTGCATACACTATTAGAGTGTTAGCAATTTCGTCGAATAAAAAAAAAAGAGTGTTAGCAATTTCGGTCGTTTCAGCAACTTGGTTAACATTTAGTGTGTTAAGGCATGATTTAGCCAAATTATTTTTTCTATTTTTAACTATGAATCTAGCAACAGACTAAAATTAATCTCATTTGATTTGATATTAAACTTTTAATACTAACATTTTAAGACGAGGATAGTGGTATAATGCATGAATAAACCTTTTATACATTTAATAATTTCCACGTTGACGTGATTTGTGAAATTATCGAATATGATCGATTTCTAAGTATTTATTTTGACTCACTTTCTTTTAATTTACTTCACCCGATTACCCACCCGACCCACCCGATTTACCCGACGGACGGGTGATGGGTGAAATATTAGATGGACGGGTGATGGGTCGGGTGAAATTTTTTTGTGACGGGTCGGGTGGAAAAATGGCTCCACCCACCCATCACCCGACCCATTTCCACCCCTACCCCCAATTATTTTTAAAGTAAAGAATAATTATCTATTCAAATTTGGAAACTAAAGATTTTGCATCCAAGAGTTTGCATATCCATGATAAAAAGGAAATGAATAATTCCATATCTTTAATGTATACTCAAAGAGTTAGATATGCAAAATTTTTAGTTTACAAATTTGAATAGATAATTAATCTTACTAATAATATAACGGTTTGTCTATTGTGTGTCCTAAAGGTATATGATAAGAATATTTTATTGGGAAAGAAACCCCTAAAAAGAAATGAGTGAAACCCATAATCTAATTTTAAAATGGCTACACCGAGTGTATCTAGGAGAAATATTTCTCAATTTAGCCTCTTATCCTATGCCCCGAGAGCATAGGATAGAAAATCCGATGATATTAATTAGAAGTCATATAATATTTTATGGATAAAAAATATTAATCTAATAATCTTACTAAGAATATATCAATGCAATAGTTTTGCTAGGAACATATGGAATACAAGTCCGCAAGATGGCATGATGTAGAATAATTAAAATTTGAAAAAAAAAAGTAAGAATTCGCGATGAATATAATGTATTTGCATCACTCTCTTATTTCCCATCCTACATTCCTACACAGCGTAATCAAAACACTTAAAACTTTGTTTCGGTAGGATGGGTTAACTAGGCCATGCTTTTGACGCACTAGATGTAGGCCTGGTTGTCTGTTGCAACATTTCGTCGATAGCACCTCTTTAAAAACCATTGTCCCTTGCAATTCAACTGTTTTGTGGGCTAGTTGCAATTGATGCATGAGTTTTGGTTAAAAACATGTGATTTCTATGTTCTTAACCATGTATGACGAATACACAGATCAAGATCTGCCATGGTAAGTCAATACAAGTTGTTGTGTGATTTCTCATTGTTTTTGTAGAATGTTAGAATTGATGTAAAGTCCTCCTTGAGGGTTTCATTCATTCGACAATGATATATATAGGTTACAAGGTATTGGGCCTTTGGGCCCACTATACAATATAAGACCTATGTAATCTATCAAACCCCCGCAGTCGAAAGTGGAGGGTCATGTACTGTGAGACTGGACCGAAAATCGAGGAACAACTGCCGAGGTAAACCCTTGGTGAAGATATCAGCGTACTGATAGGAGGACGGGACATGAAGAACACGAACTTGTCCAAGAGCAACCTTGTCCCGAACGAAGTGTAGATCGAGCTCAATGTGCTTCGTTCGCTGATGCTGGACTGGGTTGCTAGCTAGATAGACGGCGGAGATGTTGTCGGTGTAGACCAGGGTGACCTTCTAAAGAGGGCAGCGGAGCTCTAGAAGGAGATTGCGCAGCCAAGAGCACTCGGAGACAACGTTGGCGACACCTCTGTACTCTGCCTCGGCGCTAGAGCGAGACACCACAGATTGTCGCTTCGCGGACCACAACACAAGGGTGTCGTTGAGGAAGATACAGTAGCTAGACGTGGAGCGACGTGTGTCAGGGCAACCACCCCAATCCGCATCAGTGTAAGCAACAAGGTCAAGCCGAGAGGAAGGGGTGATTGCGGTGCCCAGCTCGAGGGTACCGCTGATGTACCGGATGATCCGCTTCAAGGCTTGGAAGTGCAGCTCCCTGGGCGCATGCATAAACAGGCAAATTTGCTGAACGGCATAACTGATGTCTAGCCGAGTAAACGTAAGATACTGCAACGCACCGACGAGACTCCGATAGAGCGTCGGATCATCAAACAGAGGACCAGAGTGAGCACTGAGCTTGTTGGAGGTATCCACTGGAGTGGCAACCGGCTTGCAGTTGCTCATCTTAACCCGAGCAACAATCTCGGCAACATACTTACTCTGAGAGAGAAACAACCCAGACGCATGACGCTGCACGGCGACTCCCAAGAAGTAAGACAACGGACCCAGATCGGACATGGCGAACTCGGCACTCAATTGAGAAATAATAGACGTCCGAAGAGCATCAAAAGAGGCGGTGAGGATGATGTCTTCGACGTATAGTAACAAAAAAGCCATATCGGTGCCTCTGCGATAGATGAACAATGACGTATTTGAGCGGCTGCCAACAAAGCCCAAGCGTAGCAGATGAGAAGCAAAGCGTTGGAACCAAGCCCGCGGAGCCTGTTTCAGACCATACAGAGAACGCTTCAGGAGACACACGTGCTTGGGGTGATCAGGATCAGTGAACCCCGACGGCTGAAACATGTAGACTGTCTCATTCAAATGGTCGTACAGAAAGGCGTTCTTGACATCCAGCTGATGAATAACCCAATGTCGCGACAATGCTAAGCTCAATACCACCCGGATAGTGGCAGGCTTGACCACGGGGCTGAATGTCTCATCACAATCAATACCGGCCTACTGAGATCGACCGTTGGCCACAAGACGAGCTTTCTAGAGCTCCAATGACCCATCGGAGCGGAACTTGTGGCGGAAGAGCCACATGCAGCGAATGACGTTTGCTTCAGGAGGGCAAGGAACTAGAACCCAAGTGTCATTCCTTGTAAGGGCCCCGTATTCGTCGAGCATAGCCACCTGCCAATTCGGGTCGAGGAGGGTTGTTTTGTGGGAGGTGGGGATAGGGGAAAGAGAGGTCGGATTCGAGGTAGGAGGTATGGGGGAATCGGCGGGGACGGCAGGGGAAGGGGCGGCGGCCGCTGCAAATTGCCGCGGCCACGACAAGGATTGATGGGCTGCGGCCGTGGCATGATGTTGCGGCTGCGGCATCGGGGGTGACGGGAGGGGTGTCCGGGAGTAAACAGGGAATGGTTGGGCGGGGTGATGGGCGATGTTCATGGAGACGATCTGACGAGGCCTGAAAACACCGGAGATGTTGCGGGTGTGTGGTCTGGTAGTAGGAGGAGGGGGTGGCGGTGGGGGTGGTGTAGGGGGGGAGGTAGGAGCACCAGGAGAGCTCTGAGGAAGGAGAAAGTGAGGGAAGGAAGATTCTGACTCAGGCTGAGACATAGGAGATGCCGCGGCCGCGACCGCAGCAGATGAGGTCGGAGGCCATTTTTTTTTCTTCTTCTTTCCTTCTTCTTCTCGGAAACGGGATCTGCTAAATTAGGACGAAAACGGTATCTGGAATTCTAGGAATCCAGATTGAAGACTTGGCGATTGCCTCTTGAAGAACGGAGAATTTAAAAATTGAAATTTGAGGGACAAATTGAAATCCGAAAGGGGTAGGCTTGGGGGCTAATTAGGACTTGAAATCTGAAAATTAAGGAAGAGAGGAAGGAGCAGTGGTGGCAACGGGCGTGGATGGGTGACTGCGGGCGCGAGGGGAAAGAGCGGAGGCCGGACTGGGTGGGTTGTAGCGGCGAGTCGGTGAGGAGCGAAGAGGAACGAGACTGGGGGAGGAAGGAGCAGTGGTTGTAGGGAAGGAGATGCGAGGTGGCGAGAGAGATAGAGGGAGGGGATGACCGGCAGTACTATTGTCGAGAACCTAGCGGCCGGCGGTACTGCGTAGGGAAGGAGACGGGGCGGGAGGATCAAATTAGGGTTCCGTGAGGAAGAAAAGGTTGTGATACCATGTAGAATGTTAGAATTGATGTAAAGTCCTCCTTGAGGGTTTCATTCATTAGACAATGATATATATATATATGTGTGTGTGTGTGTGTGTGTGTGTGTGTGTGTGTGTGTGTGTGTGTGTGTGTTACAAGGTATTGGGCCTTTAGACCCACTATACAATATAAGACCTATGTAATCTATCAGTTTTGTGTCTTTGAATTCAGGCCTATGATGCCTTGATGAAAGCTTGCCTTGACCAAAATAATTTATGAATCTTTCTGCACAGAAGATTTTACTTTGTGATTTGATTAGTTTGAAGTCAAAGTTTGTTTATGGCTATGCTTATGGACATCATGAGTAGAATTAAGTAGAATTAGTGCCGGATCTCCATTTCCCAAATCGTGAATTCTACCATACAATTGGTCACCCTTAGTAAAGACAGAGTTTGACAAACTACTATCCGATATCACCCAACGAAGCCTGCTAGTACATGATCAATTTCTGTTACTTGGGTAGCTGAGCATTTGAACAAATAAAAGTGAGGGCATTAAAGTCATTTTGCCCATAAATATATCTCCAAGACTCCAACCCCTTATACCCACCAAACACCAATTATGTTTTTTACAAGGTTATTTTTTAAACAAAAACTTCAACTCCCACGCATCCATAATACACCAAATAAACTCCACCTCCTAAAAAAATCCAACTCCTACAAAACCCCTTATTTGCCAAACACGCGCTAAATTGAGATTTTGTATTGGTTTCTATTTTTCATTGAATCCAGTTACTGAAATAAGTAAACTAGAAAATTGTAAAATAATCATTTTAAAATAGGAGTATTTTCACAAAATCACTATAAACTGAAAAATTGCATGAAAGCACTCATAACTTTGATTGATTTTCTTTCAAAGAATCACCCTGTGCATCGCTTGGCACATTCGATTGACTGCAAAGGAGACATCCGGCCTTGTGAAGGCCAAATATTGAAGACTCCCTATTGTGCTGCGATACAAATATGGATCATCGAAAGTTGCACCGTCAACTGGAGTGCTCAAAGCCATGGGAGTGCTGACAGGGCTGGAATTCAACATATTCGTTCGGATCAAGAGATCTTTAATATAGCGCTGTTGAGAAAGATTGAAGCCAGAAGCAGTCTTGGTATCCTTAATCCCTAAAAAATATTGTAAAGGGCCCAAATCTTTGATAGGAAACATCATAGCCTGATGATTATCGGATGAGATCACGAGAAGAACATCGACATACACAAGAATGTAAACATGAATTTCAGCTTGGTGATATATAATTAGACAAATAAGAAGGTGTCAGAGCGAGAGGGGTGAAACCGAGATAATAAGGGATGTGGTGAGTTTTGAAAACAAAGCTTGGAGAGTATTATTATAATCAGTGGCGGCCGCAGGATTTGTTAGAGGGGGTGGTGGAATTTTTCGTTGGAATTTTTTTTTCTCGGTATATATAATAAATAAATTTGTTAAAAATATATTGAAAGAAAACCATAAATAATGGTACATAAATATGATATTTTATTACAAAAATTTATACAATAATTTAATAACTTATATATATGTGTATTTGATTAAGATTTTTTTATATATATTGAAAGAAAATTATAAATTTTTTAAAGAATTTGTCATTGGTAAATGAAAAAAAAATGATAGGATTTGAAAAGTATGACAAAAAAAACCTCATAAATTGTTGTTTAAATATGACATTAATAGTAAAAAAAATTCATATGAATAAAAATTTGAAGATTTTTTAAAAATAAATGTGTAACATAATGAATTATCTTATGAAAATATTAAAAGAAAAATATAAAATTTGATTTAAATATGACATTTATAGTAGAAAAATTTGGTAAAAATAAAAAATAGTGCAATAGGGGAAGAAATGAGATTTGAACCCATGACCTCTTGGTAAATTAAATTTCCTTCCCTCCTTTTACCAACTAAGCTAGACAAGTTTTAACTTCTTTTTAACATATTTTTTTAAATGCTACGAAGTTCCTTCGCCAGAGGGTGGGGCGGCCACCCCCGCGCACCCCCCATGCGGCCGCCACTGATTATAATGCTTCGTATTAGTTTGAATATTAAATGACATGTTTACCTAACAGAGCGATTATTATTTAGGCAAAATTGCAGAAAATCACCCTTTAAATAGTGTTGTTTGTAGGAAACCACCTTTAAATTTAATTTTGCGACAAACCACCCTTTAAATATAGTAGTTTGCAGAAAACCACCCTTTAAAGTACATTCATTTAAAAACACCATCCATCAACATTTTTCATTAAAAATATATTAAATAAACCAAAATTACCCATTTACCCCCAAAATATATATTCTATTTCAAAGTTATTAGAAAGAAAACAAATTGTATTTGTATGCTTTTAATTGCAATCTAATGAATGTCATTACATTTGAAATCTTTTTTTTTCTTTTCTCAAACATTATGTTGTTTGAAATCTTTAAAATCTATGTTTAAATCTTTACATATTATATTAAATCTATATCTTTATAAGAATCTAAGATGACGCATCATTCATATCTACTATTAATATATAAGTCTTTATGATGATTTGTCATAAGCCACTTTTTTTTTTTTGAATATCATAACCAACTTATTTTTAGGTGTTTTAATGAATAAGCTTTAATTACAATTATATTTTTTTAAAAATCCTTAAGATATTCTACATTTTTAAAATCAATGAGTTTAATTCAATACATTGAATTAATATATAATCTATATCTATATGTAAATATTTATATATTACATTAAGTCAAAGTATTTTTATAATGTTTATTCTATCTTTGGATTGATATAAAATTATATTTCGTTAAATATTTGAAATAAGGTTACAATCACTATATTAATAACGTAAAAATATAACAAATTTTTTCTAACAAGCTTAAAATTAGAGGGAGAGAGAGAGGGGGGATTCACATCCTCTATCCCCCCTCCTTATCCCCCTCCACCGTCCCCCTCACAAACCTTAATTAAAAAGAAAAAGAAAACAAATATATAAAATAAAAAATAGATTAAAACAATAAAAAAATAAATAGAGTTTGTGAGAGGGGACAGTAGAGGAGGACAAATTCAGGGGACAGAAGATTCACACCCAGAGAGAGGGGGGTAAAAGGGTAATTCCAATTTGCTTAATTAGTAAATTTTTAATTAAAAGTGATGATGGGTGGTGTTTTTTTAAATGAGTGTATTGTAAAGGTTGGTTTTTCGCAAACTACTATATATTTAAAGGGTGGTTTTACGCAAACTACGATATTTAAAGGGTGGTTTGCTGCAAAATTAAATTTAAAGGGTGGTTTCTTGCAAACTACCTTATTTAAATGGCGGTTTCATGCAATTTTACCTATTATTTATACACGGTTTCTGTTTAGCGCAGGGTTAAATTTCCGTTTAGCGCAGGACAAAGTGGTCGCAACGACGAGATGAAACATGGTCGCAACGACCCTTTAGCATATTGGTCGCAATGACCATGTAATATGTTGGTCGCAGCGACCGTATTGTAAGTTGGGCGCAATGACCAAACCAATAAAGGCTGTCAAAACCTGATCGCAACGACCATAATATGGTCCGGTCGTTGCGGCCAATTTTTTATTTTATAAAAATAACTGTTTTTAGCTCGGTTCTATGATTGACCAGGCTAAAAAATCATCTCTTTTTACCTCGGTTCTGCATCTAACCGATCAAAAAGATGCCTGTAAAACTGAAAAATAAAAAAGACGATAGCGTATAGGAACTGCACACCATCTCCAATCCATGTTCTTGATGAAGGGTTTATTTTCAAACAAATAAATTTATAAGATCGAAACCCCGCTATAGTATAGTGGGGTCAAGTTCGTCCGCAGGGAGAAAGTCAGTGACTCAATTCTAGTTACCAAAGAGCAAGAAATAGCAAGAAGAGATGGAAAATTTTAGAATTTTGGGGGTTTGTGGGCTGCTAGAATTTTTAGGAAAAATCAATAATAATAAAAGTCTAGGGCATAGGGATCACCACAACGATAATCATACAAGCATTGCAATGGATCATATAAAAATCATGTTTTTATCTATTAAATAGGTCAACTTGCATCAACCCTAGCAAAGCAATCAATTTATTTTCACAAATTAATAAACTTTACTAACAATCTTAATTAGGTTATCAGACTTTCGTTTCAAAATCCTAATTACTATCCAATTCACAATTCAATCTTTCAATTTAATTGTAAAAAGGAATTTTCCCAATTTTCATTGAGTTCTTAAGCACATAAAATAGATAAAACCAATCAATTCATCAATTCATAGCAAAATTGCAAGTATAACTATCGTTGGGATCACCCCAACCCTAGAAAAGGCGACTACTCACGCATAAACATGGTAGACATTGCAAAATTCATGAAATAAATAAAAATCAGAAATTTAAATTGCATAAAAACCTGAGAATAATGTCAACAAAGCGTCCCAAAAGCCTCACAAAACGTTCTCCAACTTTCCCCGAAGAAATCGCTTCAAAAAGCTCTCAAATCCGCTCCCAAACGCTCTCTAAACGTGTGTTCCCAATTCTAAAAGTGCTGAAAAAGTGATGGAAGGAAGAAGCCCATCCTCCAAACCCTAAAAATCCTATTTATACTTAATAGCCCATAAACTAAATTAGGAAATAACAAATAAATGAATTTTATCTAAAGTCTATCTAAGGAAAAGGGGTAAAAATAATTAAATCCGGGTAAATAAGCTTCGCTGGAGCCCATACCGAGGCGGGTGACCTCGGTACCGACCCCCCTTAGGGTCGGTATGAGCACTGTTGCCTTTTCTTGCTTCGCACTTCCAGATTGAGCCTCGGTACCGACCCCCCTGAGGGTCGTTATGGGGTCGGTATGACGGTAGTCCATCTCGGACTTAGAGAAACGCCCGTATCTCCTTCGTTATAACTCCGATTGCTTCCGTTCTTTTTCCTATGCGCTCTAAATTCTCTTCCGCATCTTTTCCCTCTTGAAAATTTCTTCAAAAAAAGCTTCCAAAATTCTGTAAAACACACAAAAGCTAGTGAAGACATCTATTTCTCATGAAATATGAAAACTTATGCAAAAGACAATACACCCAATGCAAAACCTATGAAAATGACTCAAATTGACATCAAAACATATGGGAAAATATAATTAAAAACATGCACATCAGTTCTCAACTTCCATCGCTATTTGATTCGATTTTAATGCTTTAATAGTCTCATATGGAGTACAATTAAATCGCGGGAAAAAATAAAGCATACTCCATTCAACTCTTACATTTATGAGCACCAAAGTTTAAACCCAAAATATTCAGATCGGTGATTTTCAATTAATCATAAACACTCTTTAACACATCCAACGATTTTCAATTTGTTTGCAAAATTAATAATTAGAAGATCATCAAGCCTAAAGTATGAAACACAAGAGAAACCCACAAACCCTAGCCACGTTTTGGGGGAAACGAAACGAAACTCCGGTCGTACAGAGAGAGAGGGGGGGGCAAGGTAGGAGAGAGAGGAAAAGGGTATTTTGTAAATAAGTTAAGTTAGAAGGGTAATTATTCTGGGTTCTAAAAAAATAATTTTACCTTGTTCTAAACAGTAGTACCCTAAATTTATGGGTCTTGACCCATAATTTTCCAGGCATTTGAGTCGGTTGGATCGGGTTGAGTTTTGATAGCTCTAATTTTAACCATGTAAATTCATAATAATTGTTTTCTTACTCTTTTCAAGTTATATCTAATATAATACTAAAGCAGATGTAACTTCCGCCACGTGGCGCCCTCACGTTTAATATGTCACGTGTCGTTCTAATATTTAATCTACATCCCCTATAATTAATCATTCAATTGATCCATAATTTTATTTAACCATCTTTCATACAAATCTGAAGATAAAGTCTCAACTTTACAAAACTCATACTCCGTATTAACTACTGTAATATTTAATCTCCTACATGTCGAGCTTCATTTTGGAACTTCATAATCAAAAATCATGGCCACTCTAAATCTCTAATCTTCACCGTTGTAGTATGAAATTCAGCATTAGTATGAAATTCAGCATTGTAGTCATCATCATAAATCATGGCGGCATCTATTTCCTTCCGAAAAGATATTCACGATGACCTAATAACCTGCAAATGGATGGTAGCTAATAAGATTCATCCATACCCAATTACACACTGTTTCGAAATGTATGCAATCATAGAAGATGAGATCGATTCCACTTATTATGATTTTCCTTTTCATTTATGGTGTCCTTGATCTTCAAATTAACTTATTCATTGCTGTCATACCTGAACATCATTCAAGAAACCCACTTCAAACTGCCTCTGATGGTATCGTAAATCATAATCTGCCAAAAATACAAAGTAACCCACTTTTAAACTTCTTCTTTAGTTCATACTCATTGAAGAAACTTAAAAAGAAAAAGAAAAATCAATAGGAGAAAGTAAAATTTCATAATTTTCGAACACCTGATCGATTAACATAAAAAAAAGGCATATAATTGGCTGAACGCAAGGCATATAATTGGGTGAAAGGCATAGAATTTCATTCATCATTGGTTGCTTTGTTTGTTAAAGTGTGAAGCCAGCCAACATGACTTTTTTTTTTTGAGAGAAAGTTGCGCTTTTTATAGTTAAACAAGATCAAGTTCCGCAAGGTCGCAGAAACCCTACGGAAAGTGATCAAATAAAGTACAATCAACACCATTTGGTGGAACTATTCTAGCCACCGAGTGTGCTAACGTGTTGCCCGATCTACACACATGGTTACAAGTAAATGATTCAAAAGAAGAGCCAATTGTGCATATATCCTCACCCACTACGCCACTGTATGATAGACTGTGAAGATTTGTCTTCACACATTGCACTACATGGACTGCATCAGTCTCCAATACCACATTCCTTTCACCGTACGCCCTGGCCAATTCACTCCCAAAGAGAGCAGCTTTGAGCTCGGCAATCTCGATTCCCCATGTTGCACGAACGCGGTTGACAGCTGCCCACACCATGTGCCCCTCGTGATCACGAGCGACAGCACCCATCCACACAAAGCCTTTCAGCACTAATGCAGCATCAGTGTTAACCTTGATCACTCCATGAGGCGGTTTGCTCCATGATCGTTGGCCCACCTCACTGTGCTGTCGGGTTCTGTCGGGCTCCATCAGTCGGTAATCTGTCACCAGCTTCCGGAAACCCACTCGCATCAAGGGGATATTTGGAGGTTCCTCCCGGAACAGTCGGTGGTTCCGGGCTGTCCAAGCAATCCAGGCGTTTGTGAAAAACTCTAGCAGCCCTATCGAGCCCTCCTTTCCCCTGATATCACGGACCAAGGCTTCCAAACTTTGGCCTGCACCTCTGCAAATTCGGTTTCCTACTTCCGAGCCTTCCCAAGCCGACTGTATTAGAGGACACTCCACAAGGGCATGGGTCACCGTCTCCACCTCAGCCCCACACCCAGCACATCCCGGCGTTGCTACTACATGGCGGATGTAAAGGCCCGGATTTTTAAATAATAAATTTCCACAAATAATATAAAATGGAATTAAGTCCAAAAAAAAAATATAAATAAATAAAAATAAAAATTCGGATTTTTTTTAAAGGAAAACTCATCTTTAAATTATTAAATTGAAATTGAAACTCTTAAAGCGAATTCCGGCCCAATTTTTAACTTTGAAGGACAATTCTATCGTTTTGCCTCGGAATTTGAAATAAACTTTGGGATGTCGACATCCTCATAATTTTGAAGCGTTATTTTAATAGAGTCGGATTTTGGTTCGAGCGAATGGGTTTCGAGATGTAATTCCGGGTATTCAAACTTTACCTTCGGGACCGCAACTTCCGTCTCATATCACCAATTCTTATCAAATCTTTAGACTTGGTCTCCTTGCTTGACCAATTCCAACCCATCTATTCATCTTTTGGGTAAATTCTATCCTATCCTCTACTCCCTCTTTTCTGGATTCCCCATCCTTGGTAAAAAGACAACCCAATAGCTCTCTCTCTGAAATTTTCCAAGACCCACTGCACCCCTCTTGAATTAGGCTAGTCAGCCTAGTAGTCTACCTCACTTACCTCTTCAAAGATTGGGATCTCAGCCCATCCCCCACATTTCAATTTCAAATCCCCTCCTTTCTCTCCCCTTTAGCCTTACCGTGAGCAAGCTCCATCACCGTCCTCCTTGTTCAGCTGCCGACAGCCCACATCTCACCACCCTTCCGCCACCACCTCACTTCTCTGGCCACCAGAGCGCCGCCACCATCAGCCTCGCTCCCCTTCTCGCCCTGTTTTGCCGAGGAAAAGGGGCCCAACGCACCCATCCTCCTCCTTCAACCTCCTTCTTCAATCCACCAGCGAGTAGCAGTCAGGGGTTCCTCTACACCTTCTCCGACGTCCCAGGTCAGACGAGCAGCAACCAGGAGCCGACGTCGAGCTTGTTCCCTTTCCTCTGTTCTCGCCGGGTTTCGCTCGGTAAGCTCACCCTCACTCCTCTCGCTCTCAAACTCGATGAAAGAATCCACCTTTAACCCTCTTTCTTCTTCCCTAGGACATCCCCGGCAGGTATTCGACTCCGATGAGCCTCGAGGATCTCCGATCGAGTTTTCCGGCGAATCTTCGAGCCCTCGGTGAGCTTTCTTCTTTTTCTTTGTGGGTCGGTTTGGGGTCGGGGGTGAGCGATGATTGCCGGGAGAGAGAGCGGGTGGCCGGGCGTGGCAAGGCCGCCGCCGGCGAGGCCCTTCTACCTCCTCTTTCCCCATCGACTACTCCAACGCAGAGAGCTTTGCTCTCCCTTTCTTTCATTCGGTCAGAATAAGGAAGAAGAAGACTGGTGGGCCCACTTTCCACCTCACCGCCAAGTCACCTCCCTGGGCCCTCCTTTTTTTTCTTCTTTCCACTTCGGATTACAGAAGGAATGGGAGAATGATGTTGTTGGGCCTAATTTTTGGGCCCCAACATTTCAGTTTTAAAAAGGAGAAAGATATTGGGCCTAATTTCTTTTGCTGGGCCGGGTCCCTCTTTCAGATTTCGGGTTGGGCTTGGGTGTTTTAAATTAAGATTTTGTTGACTATGTATTATTTATGTGGTTATGTTAGTATATAGTTTCATATAAATTTTGTTGGTTAGATTGTTATTATGAATATATTCTGTTTTTGTGATAAAATATCCCCTGGAAATTGTTATTATATTATAAAATTATTTAAAAGTGTTACTAATTGGAAGATGTATTTTGTGATGTTTTAATATGAGAATTTAGGAATTATAAAATGACTTATTGATTTTGATCTATAAATATGATTTGCAAGGAGGATTTAAATTTGGTATTGTATTTTAGTAAGTATTGTTTGGTAATTTAATTAGAAAGGATTTTCAAGTTTCGGAAATATCTCCTTAAGGATTTATGGCTTTGAAACCGAGATGCCGGAATTATCATTATAATATGAATTTGAGAAATTGGTTTTAAGGTTTAAATGTTTAATGTCGGGATTCTTTGTCTTGGTTTGATGATGTCGGTTTTGAGAAGGAAGTTTGGAAAATATGGTTGGTATGCTTTTATCGATGGGGTTGATTGGAAGTAAATGATTTGGGTTGATATTGATCATATCGGAAAGGTTTTGGAAATGGTTTTACTATCGGTTGGTTTTGAGTATGTTGAGAACTTGGGTTTCATGTGTATGAATGATGGTCCGGTAGCTTACGGAAATAGCTTCATGATAGGTGTGTATTGCTTTTGGACTGCTTTGGACTTGCATTGGGCCCGTGCTTGTATTATCCTGCTGTTCTGCATCTTCAGGTAAGTTCCCTAGGGGGCTTACTCAGGTTGGACATTCATGCCTGTTGTTGCATTTTATGTTAGGTGTTGCATATGCATAAAAGCATGCCATGTAGTATCCTGTTTAGGTTGCACTAATTGAATGAGCATCTGCTTACTTATTGCGTTTGAAACAGAACGGCCGTTATCTGTGATAGTCCTAGAGTCTTTGCTAGGGTCATAGGGTAGCCCAGCCTTATCGGGTAGCCTGAGTCAATCGAGTCATGAACTTCCTTATATTATGAGATGCCTGCGGGCTTTATTGTGGAGCGGGTTAGGCATGCGTGCCGCCCGATTATGATGGAATGCATTCACGAGCTGGCTAGTCTCCACCCTATCGGAAGGGAGTGGAGGTAGGAGAGGGATATGCCACTTGGCATTTTCTTGGGCCCTTCACAATATTTTTACACATTATCATGACTAGGAGCATGCTAGTGTGTTTAACTTTCGTACTGCATTAGAGCATCTTTATTAGGTATAGCACATACTATGTGGCCTCAGCGAGGACTGCCGGTCCCGCATGAGTGGCTCGATCTGACTCCTTTCCCCGTTCTTCTTTTAAAGGTATTTTCTGCAGATTTTGAGTGCTCGATGTCTATATGACAGGGTTTCCTTTTGGCGAATCGGAGAATCTGGCTAACATTCTAAGTTGGTAAAATGGTAATCACTCACTTATGATTTGGTTTTGACCCGGCTTTGCCATGGCATTTGTATCTTAACTTTGCTTCCGCTTTACTTTCGTTTGAATTGGATTTCGCGACATAGTCTTAGGACAGGTTAAGGGTACCCAACGGCCCTTCGAGGTTTTAGGGTTCGAAATCCCTCTTTCTACTAATCTTAAAATGAGTTTGAAACCTCGACCCGTACCTGGATTGCAAGATCCGAACAAGGGGTTTTATCCCTTGAAACATAACCCGGAAATCATAATTTTGGGCCGTTACAAAGATGGTATCAGAGCTGAGGTTGTGCAATTCGGGTACACAAGGGTCGAGTGTATGTTTTGAAAATTGCCCACAAATTTCAAGGACTTTTAAAAAGGATTTAAAGGGGCAAAATGAACTTAAGATGCCTAACCCAGATTGGACTAAGTAAAGAACTTGGCTTGTTATAAATGAGGAAAACCGACTAAAGAGGGACCGAGTGGGTAGAAAGGCGTT
Source organism: Persicaria maculosa (assembly GCA_963922045.1). NCBI lineage: Eukaryota > Viridiplantae > Streptophyta > Magnoliopsida > Caryophyllales > Polygonaceae > Persicaria > Persicaria maculosa. Next base: position 16,662,049 of record OY998253.1, read on the forward strand.
AGATCATCCCATTGGATGTAGTTGGGAATGGGTAGGCAAATATCAGCTTGTTCTTTACAGATGGGTTGGGAGACTCAAATGAGATCATTTTGAGTGTTATTAATTGATTCTATGCTGAGTGCTTGCTATGCTAGAGATCTGATTTGGTATGCCTAACAATGAGTTGTGTACTGACTGATCTGTGCAAACGGGATAGTGGGAGTACCCTTATTTCCGTGTGGTCAAACTCAGCTTGTGTGAAACAGCCCATTCCACTATGTTGTTAACCCCTGACTGGTCTATCAAGCCTTTCTCCCGGATGTCAGTGTCTTCCACGGGGAATTGGGTTGGTAAACACATTGTGTCGGGAATCATGTATGGATGTGAATGTTGTCTGAGCGAGTATTGGAAGGTGGTTCTTTATGTCCCTTTAAGTCAAAAGTAAGGTGTTTCTGGGCCGTATTTCTTGATTCTTGTGACGATCAACCCGTGTCTTCTTGCCACAAAGAGTCATACCAGAGTCCCACGGGAAAGAGAGGTGAGAAGTCAGTCGGGAAAAGTCAATGGTTTCCCTTAGGGATCTCTGTCCGGTTGTAATGGTGACTCTCTCTGAATTGCATGACATGATTTTGTAGTCTCTAACACGTGCCTTATGAATAACCATTGGTCCCTAGTTGTTGTGTTATATTTACATGTGTGACTAGTTACATTGGTTAAGTCTTGTGTTATGTATTGTCTTCTATCATGATGAATGTTGTTTATAGCATGCCTACTTGACATATTGTATTAATTGCGCTAATGATCAATTGAAAGCATGAACCACATGATATGAACCTATATGCTTGTTGTTTTGCCTGGGTTAGGTGCATGATAGTGTGATCAACTCCTCTTCGTATGAATGCTGATAGATGATCGTCTTAGCATGTTGGATGATGATGTGTCAATGCTTATTATCCTTTGGTAACAAGAATCTATAGTATTCCCATCTGTTCTGTATCCGTCAGATTAATTAACGTTGATTGTTTTGCAATTTGTGTTGTTGCGTGATTACTTGCGTTGGATGGAGAATATGTGGTATAATTGAGTCTTGAGAAATGCCTGTTTTATCTTAGTATGTGTTGGTTTGAGCTCATGTCCCCGTATTCTAGTCATATTGTCATTACTTAAACTCGTGTTATACATTGTAAAACCTTCCTCATGTTTCTATGTTGTTGGAATGTGATTGAATTGATTTCTTACGTGTCGCCATGATTAGTTGAATGCATGTATCGTATGCCAAGTAGAGCCTTTAGTATCATGTAGGATCCTTGGTTGTGACTCGTGTAAATTATATCTTGGTTGCATTATTGCTGATTCTTTCTCGAGCTAGGTTCCTGATAGTGTGGTTCTTCCCTCTTCCTATTACCATAACATGTCTTACTTATCCTGGCTAGATGATGTTAAATTCGATGACCGACTTGCTTTCTGCAATGGTAGGCCCTAGCATTCTTACATGATCTCACTCGGTGGTATTCCTCTATTACTATATGACATCTTCTCGTATTTGCATGAGCGTATGACTTGACACCTCGCATGATCACACACCATGTTAGATTATGATTTTGCACACACATGACACCTGAATGTTAGAATGAATCTGATCGAGTTATCTTGATTGTGCTCATGTTCGATATGTGCTAGTAGTGTCTTGTAGGGCTTATGATTTCCAATGTAACTCGCTAAATGATTACATGTCGTACTTGTTCTACAATGTGATAGCTATTTGACCATTTATGTGCTCTATGACGGTTTATTCCTAGCATTATTATAATATATCGCCCAGGATTGTTACTTTTGATGATGCCTCATATTTCGTGAATATTATGTTGAACTCCTTTAAATGACTCTTGATTATGCCCATGCCTTATCATGTATCACTAGCATCATGTAGGACCCATGCTTTCTAAATGTATCTCGTCATATGATTACATGCCATTCTTAACCTATTATATGATCCTTTTTGTTAAATGTGATGATTACTATGCCGCCCTTATGCATTCTCGTATGATGCTTAGTTGACTATTATTATGTACCTCGCCATCCTATGTTTGGTCTCATTTGTGATATGTATACCATGCTCGTTCATTTTTCATATACATGATACTTGCCATCCTCGTTAAACCCCGCATGACCATTACTGGCTCTGCATATAATATGCTTGAAATTAGTAGGCATCTCTGCTTTCATGGAATAATAAACTGTTAGCTCGTCTCACATGCATGAGTGTAGGACTTGATTGTGTCTTTTGGAATGAATACGCATGTTATTCTCCTTGAGATAGGTACATGTTAGTATGAGTTATTGTAATTGATATGCTCCATAATGAATTTATGTTACTTGTCGCGATTATAACCTAATAGACTTTCATAAGGGCATTGTTGTTATTCCCGGGTCGAAGTCTTGTCTTTAGTCTTGTCGTTCTTAGTCATGGTCTATGTTTGGTTCTGAAAGGAACATTAGGTTGTCCGCTCTTGTCCCTCCCCTACCTTTGCTAACTTGGAGTCATGCGCGATACATTGGGTGAACGACTGCTTCAAAGAGAAAGGAAGCTGCATAGCAATAGAGCAGTGTGGCAGAAGCGTGGGCCCATAACCCATAAGCCTCATGATCGGCGGTGTTGGTGGGACAGGTATGTTTCGAGGATTGCGGCTATCGAGTACGATATGACTTGCAGGCGGGAGTGTCATCCGTTTGAATTGCTAACCTTTCTGAATATGTTGATAACTATGTTGCATTACTTTGATGGTGACATTTATGTGTTGATGTGCTGACTTGGTAATAATTGTTGTCTGATTGCCTATTGTTTACGATGATATGATTCGGTGCCTTACAGTTCTAATGTGCATGATGTCTTGATGCGTCGATGCTTGAGTTGCTAAGCATGATCTAAATTCGTTACCTATAAAATATGAACTGCAAATGCTGAGAAACCTAAACTGTCTATTAGATAAGGTTATGATGAAACTTGCTAGCTTGAATTGATTATGTGCATATATGATGATTTGTAATAATGAGTGAGCATGACGGTGAATTGAGATTTATCGACGCAGTTGCAATGTTTAATGCTGAACTAATGATGCTATTGATATAAATGCTAGTTGATATGATGTAGACCTTATGTTTGATGATTTGCATGATTGCTCCTTCCTTAAACCTGTGGGTGAGGTCAATTAGTAGCGTGGTTGGAGAGTGGTGAAAGAATCTTGGGTAGTTGGGATGATCGATGGTATTAGGAGGTGAGTCGCGAGAAAGGGATGTTGGCTTAGGTAAGACTGAGAGAGCTTTGGGATTTATGAAAAGCAATGTTGGTGGTTCTGATGAGCTTCTAGGTGATGCTGGTAATACATCGGGTAGTACGAGAAGTGTAAGGAAGGGCTCGTGAATATTGAGGACATGGTATTAGAGGGTACTTGGGTGTGAAGTTAGAGATAAAAGTTGGATTCTTAGAGATGGATGGTGTGGTAGTGCTTGGCGGAAGGAGGGGCGAGATTTGAGCATCGAGATGAATTGGGATTCTTTGAGGAATTTTTGTCGGGGTTGACGTTGGCGAGTCTAGAAGAGGATTAGTCTTGGCTTGAGATTGGAGACGGGCGAGTGGTTGTGTTTTATTTTGACTGGTATGATGTGAGGATTGCCTTGATCATGTGATTTATTTATATTTGCTGGCATGATGTTAGATAACGACCATGATAAACCTGATATGAAATTACATGTTGTTATGCAATATTAAAATCTAGTTGGTAGTGACAAGTGTTACCATGATATATTACTGCTTTGCTATCTTGTTATGTTATTTTAGAAGCATGTTACGACGTGTTGTGATATGATGTATGAAATAATGATGAGTATGAACTATGAGATAATGATGTGTTACTATATGGAAGCATGATGTTGTAGCATGCGGTTGACTAGCATGATTATTGATTATGTAAATGCTTAATATGACTTGAAGTATGGACATGACTTGTATATATGAGATAATGGTGCATGATTTCTAAATGGTTGTTATATGAATTGTGACGAGTTAAGGAGATGTCTTTTAGGGCATATTGACATTTTGATGACTTATATACTGCTTGATCTTCCTTTTCTGAATCTTAATAGCATGACTTTGTTGTGTTGATATGTTAACGTGATGAATCTGTTCTACTTGTGTTGCAATATCGATATGCGATAGTGAGATTTGATGTGTACTGACGTACTAACCCCATAACATCTAACCCGTTGATTTCTGGACATGTGTGCTTACGTGATGAGTGATGAGCATCCGATTATGCACTTGTGATGACTTCAATATGATGTAGATATACCTTATGATTTGTAGTTGTTGTGAGCGGAATCTGCTATGTTTTACACTTAAGTTTATATCAATTTCTGCATACATCGCATGCATTTGGGCTAAGATAGTACAGAATCTGTGTAGTTTATGTTTATTTGCCAAATTATGGAATCTACACCAGTTTCTGTTTAATTTCACAGAATTCGAGGCATTTTACAGCAACTCTAAGGAAGGTCAGAAAAGCTCGGAAAACAACTACAAAAATCCAGAATCCGAGAGTACAGAACCAGGACAAACCGAGCCGAAGCCAGAGCTACTCTATGTCGAGTACACCTTACTCGATCTCGAGTAGAGAGCCCGGGCAGACTTGGTCGACAGTGCCTGGTCGAGAAAGCTGAGCCAGACCAACCCAGCTCCGGAAGACAACTCGATCTCGACAAACACTAGTCGAGATCGACGAAGCCTAGACGCCACACCCGGAGTCGAGAAGAAGAGCTGATCGAGAAGCCGAGGACGAAGACGCTGAGCACCCCTAGTCGATCTCGAGGACGCCTTGTCGAGATCGACGAGCCACCATGCCCTAGTCCGAGTCCATGCCGAGGAGCCCTAGTCGACATCACCAGAGATCCATCTTCGACCACACCCCTAGTCGATCTCGAGGAGACCTAGTCGAGATCGACGAGCGCCAGGAATCCAGATCCGAGCCTGTCGAGCAGAGTCACCCGAGAAGTCCAGTCGACGATGCATCCTAGTCGAGATCGACAAGCCCTTGTCGAGATCGAGTAGACCAGATTCCAGAAACGCGTCGACGTGAGCAGTCCGAGTAGACTTGGAGTTGCTTGGGCACGAAGGAAGTCGGTTTGGCCGAAGATTCTATCCAAATTTGATCAAGTCTATCTATGGAAGGAAGATCTATCAACATGAAGACATATTACCTAGTTTAGATTTATCTTTTCCTTTAAAGATTTATTTCGCTTAAGCATTTTATTTATCATTAAGCATTTAAGATATAATTTTAGACATAGATAGGAGATTCTATCCTTGATTAGCAAGGAATAGAAGGCTATAAATAAAGCCCTAGGGGCTGGTTTTTCATTCATTCCAATTCAAAAACACAATCAATTCCATTCAAGTAAGTAGGAGTAGAGAGAGAGAGAGTTTGTAGCAAGCAAGGTGGAAAGGCGAAAGCGGATTTGTCTTGTGGGTTGTAAGCTTTCTTTATTTAATTTAATGCAAGTTAGTTTCTTTTGTTATTTGATGTCTTTCTTGATGATGAAGAGCGAGTAGTCCACCCACTTCTGGGGCTGGGGTGAGCCCGACGGTGGCCATGTGAGGTGATGCGGTAAAGGTCAGATCTTGTTATGCAATTCGTCTTCTATCCCTATGAGCATGATTCTTTTGCGAGAGTTGAAGGTGATCCTTGTTTGTGTTATTGAAACGAAAGTGATCTTAATGCAACTTGGATTAATTATGTGAAAAGGGTTAGTAACAATTAGGGTTTATGCGAAAGCCTCTATATGCCTATTTGTTAATAATGAAAGTTATTTGATGGAAAGCATGATCTTTTATGCCTTTATGTGTCACTTTGCATGGTTATCGTTGTGGTGTTGATACCTTAGCCTTGGAAGTCCTTATTATATTGATTTATTTCGTCGGAAATCTGAGTTTTGGGTTCGAAATTTGCAATTTAAAGTTTTCCGTCTTTCTAGTCGATACAGAGGAGGAGCTTGTCGAGATCGAGTACACCCTTAGTCGATCTCGAGTAGGGTTTTGTCTAGGTCGAGTAGAGTTTCTGCTGTTGTTGTCGATTTCCAGTTTCTGTCTTCACTACCTTTGTCGATCTCGAGTAGGCTTAGTCGAGATCGAGTGAGCTTTTGTCTTGCTTTGTTCTTTCCTTTCTTTCGCTATTTTCTGTCTTTGCTTTTGTTTCTGTTTTGCTTTGTCTTTTCTGCTTTTATTTCTGTCTTTCTGCTGCTTGTCTGTGAGATCTGTTGCTACCTAAGAACTGCTGACGTGCTTCCTCGTGGATTCGATCCTGATTTTCTCTTACTACAACGGGAGGAAGTCTTGTATTTATTTGCTGAGACAGGGAAGTCAGTCTGATCTATACTTTATATTTATTTCATACTTGACCATCCTCATGCAACAACAAATTGGCGCCGTTGCCGGGGAAGCTATCAATCGCGCCTTAGGTAGTCAGTTCTCACTTTTTCTTTGAGTTAATTTACAGGTGTATGCGCCGTTCTGGTCAACCACCTGAGTTTGACGGCTTAGACGATCCAGAGCGCCTTGTACAAATCAGGGCTAAACTGCAAAGAGCCATGGCAGCTGCGGAGACACAGGAACAGCTGATCGCAAGGCTTACAAGGGAATTGGCCGCTAAAGATGCTGCTATCGCCATTGAGAAAGCAGCAAGGGAACAAGCACATGCTGAGCTTGCCCAATACCCAACCACGGCAGAGGACTATATGCACCCAACTCTCGTCGTACCTGAATCGGCGATTCTTATCCCTGAAAACTCTTTTGAAATTCGCACTCAATTTCTTATAGAGCTTAAAAATAATGCCTTTTTTGGTAGATTTAATGAGTGTCCTCTTGAACATATTACAAACTTTTCTGACATGTGCCGCACTCTTGCTGAAGGTACAACCCTGGAATATGTCAAGATGAAATCTTTTCGCTGGTCTCTCGCTGGGCCTGCACTGAAATGGCTTGAAGGGCTGAAACCAAGACCACTCACAACCTGGGTCCAAGTAGAGCAAGAGTTTCTGAACAAATTCTTCCCACCCGCCAAAACAGCACATCTCCGCCAGAAAATCACCGCCTTCAAACAGAAGCAAGGGGAACCGCTGGCAAAGGCATGGGAGCGCTACAAGGAACTTCTGCGATCTTGCCCTACTCATGGACAGCCACCCTACGTCATTCAGGAGATCTTCTTCAACTCTCTTGATCAAGTCACCAAGGACAGAATCAACCATTATACTCGCTATGAGTATCTGACAATGCCGCCAAGTGACGCGAAGGGTGTGCTAGAGAAGCTCACCACCTATGACAACAAGTATGGGTCTACTGCAACCTATGAAGAGAACCCGTACGCCAGGCCAGCACCATCCATGCCCCTCTATGATCCTCCTAAAGAGATCGATCCTGATGTAAGGGAGCAGTACTACAGAGACCAGAATAAGAAGCTCCTTAAGCAAGTGAAGTATCTCTCTGTCAACCAGCCTTGCATAGAATGCGGATCGCAACGGCACACCACTCCTGAGTGCCCACACACAGAGCAAGTCAGGATGGCAGAGCATCATGAGGAGGTAGCTTACGCAGGGGGTCCCAATCGCTACATGGGGGACCAAAGGTTTCAGCAACCACAATGGAACCAAGGTGTCCTTAGGAACCCCCCGCCCTACAGAGCTCCAGGACATCCGGAAAGGGACCAGAAAAGGATGATATACAGACAGTCCTGGAGGAAATACGGAGGAACCACTCAGAAACTAGGCAGTCCTTCAACTCCGTCTATACTCAGATGCAAGGTGTAAACTCTAGGCTTGGGGAGATTGATATATGGCGAAAATTAGTTGATACACAGATTGGTCAGCTAGCAGCGGGAATCCCCAGACAGTCAGGTGCGCTCCCTAGATCTTCAGAACCAAATCCTAAGGGAAAGACTGGACACATCGCTGCTATAAAACTCAGAAGCGGCCATCAACTGCAAGAGCCAGAGGTCGAAAAGCAGCAAAGCAACGAAGAACAGCAAGCCGACATCGACAACACTGTAGTCGATCTCGACAAAGGCCTCGTCGATCTCGAGGAGAAACTGCAAAGGCCCTCATCTGCACTGCACAACAACTCGACTGCACCCAACCTAGTCGAGATCGACAAGAATCTAGTCGAGATCGAGGAGTCCCCAGTCGACATAGAGCAGCCTGCAGCACCTCCGACATCTGTTCTGGCTCCGAATCAGAAAAAGAAGCTACCTTTCCCCACAAAATCTCCAAAGGACCCAGCAGAAAAGAAATTTCAGCGCTTCATCAAGATGCTTCAGAAACTCAACGTCACCATCCCTTTTACGGAAGCTCTCAATGAAATGCCGTCCTATGTCAAGTTCCTGAAGGAGATTCTGAGCAAAAAACGATCAATGACAGAGATTACAGAGAAGTGCAGCCATTTGGACATACTGGAGAAGAGGCCGGATCCAGGTAAGTTTGCTATAACTATTGGATTTGGTCCATACAAAATTAATGCTTTATGTGATCTTGGAGCTAGTGTGACTATAATGCCTTTAACAATTTGGTCCAAGATTAAGATAGGTGCCCTAGAGCCTGTGGATGCTAGACTTTACATGGCCAACAATACTGTGGTCATTCCAACAGGCATGGTGGACAATGTGCCAGTACAAGTAGGTAAATTCTTTGTCCCTGCTGATTTCCTAGTTGTTGATATGCAAGAAGATCCTGCTTGTCCAATTATTCTAGGGAGACCCTTCTTGGCGACGGTGGATGCCAACATAAGCGTAAGGAAAGGAGTGCTCACCTTCAACATCAGCGATGAGGTAATTGAGTATTCCTTTAATAAAACTGAAAGGCATACAGGTCCAATGGAAGAGGTCAAATCTATCTCAGCTGGCTACATCACCTGCGGGGAACCCAAGGTCAGAAATATGACCCCAGAGGAGCTGGAAAAGAGGGACATGGAGGCCAGGTGGAGGAGATCATGGCAATCTTAAATGAGGACGCAGAAAATCCAATCGACACAAACCAAGGTACATCGTTATGGATTAATCATTTTTCGGATGCCTTGACAGGAACCAAGTATGGGGTCAAGATCGACCAAGGCTCCTCGACATCGAGGACCCTAGTCGACCTCGACCAAAAACAGAAAACTCCACCAGCACCAGTATCGACGAGCAACAACTCTGAAGTGCCAGGCTTCTCGATCTCGGGTAGGGTACTCGAGATCGACCACCCCTTCTCTTCCTCGACTGCGCCTTCCTCGACGCAGACGACACCAGAGCCAGGATCCTCCTCGATCTCGACTAGGCTTGTCGAGATCGACCACCACTCGGCCACCCCAGATCCTGTTTCCTCGACGCTGCAGTCGCCAGGAGGAGAACCCTACTCGAGATCGAGTAGGCCACTCGAGGTCGACAAGCCTTGCCCTTCATCGACTTCTGCATCTTCGAGTAGACCACCACCAGAACCAGCATCCTCGTCGAGATCGACTAGCCCTAGTCGAGATCGACCAAACACTTTGGTCCCCGATCCCGTCTCTGCGAAGGTAAGCCAAGGTATGGATTTTTCTTCTCCTATTTCCATTAAAGATCTATCTATACATGGGAGAGGTTTGCCTTGGTATGTGCGCTTATGTAGGATATCCAATGATGAGCCTAAGGAGTATGAAGTTGGAGACAAGCTCTATGTCTCTAAATCAAAGGATCATTGGTTCCCTAATAAATTCAACAAGAAGCGGATGGGACCATTCGTGGTGAACAAGATCCATTCTGGAGGATTGCAGCTGATGGACAAGAATGGAGTCTTATTTGAGGCCCAAGCTACATGGGCCCTGCAAATGCCACCTTGAGCTAAATGGAAAGTCGGCCTAGCGACTATAAAATCTAGAGCTTGTACATAGACTTTTTAGGACTTTTGAGACTTTGTTTTGCTTGTGTTTGGTTTTGAACACTTTTGGTTTTGTTTTTGTGGGTATATGTCTTCTACACTTTTCAGGTCCATGGATAAGATGCAAGCTAAAAACGGACCCGGCTCAGGCATTCCATTCGATATTTAGAGGCCCTGCACACTTGTCTTGTGAGTTTCTTTCTTTACCCTTGTTTTTATACAGTGAGGACACTGAAATGTTTAAGTATGGGGTGGGGGAAGGGCTTACTTTATGCATATTTGCCATATTTGACATTATGTGTGCATATTTAGAATTTATTTCTTTGAATTGCTACATGGCTATTTTGGAATGCATTATTGATCTATGCGCTTATATGCATGTTTTCCAAAATTTGAGAAAAATGACCCCCATTGAAATTTTTTTGAAATAATGTCATGGAAGCTTATATTGAACTCGACGATGCAAAATTAGATTCATTAGAGATATAGCATGAAATTGCCTAGTAAAGGGAAGTCACAATGAAGTGCATATTTTGATGAAAACCATGAAAGGAGGTAAAATTTGAAGTTGCTTCTGACATGTTGCATGATAAGATGATGGAGGACTCTATATTTCCATATATGCTCATATTGTTTATAATCCTAGCCTTACCTATGCTTATGCATCACAAAAGCCATAATATGCCTTATTTCATATATTGCTCCACATGATCTAAAAATTGCCATTCTTTACCTTATCCGGGGATTATGTTGAGAATGATGTTACATTATGGAAATGTTATATGGTGTTTGTGTTGTTATTATTATCATTATTGGAGTTTGGCGGAATTGTTTGAAATATATGGAAAATTTAATGAGTGAAAGAAAATCCGATCAAAGATCGACCCTGCTCGCTGAGACAATAGTTTGGCGAGATGGGACACCAGGTGAGGAGTCCGACGCACTAAGTATCCGGGGCCATTCATGACACCCATGTTTGCGACTCGCGAGAAGGCAGTGCTGAGGTCAGAGAGGTAAAAGAATTATTATTGAAAAAAAGCATTATGAAAGGTGATGAATCAAAGGAAGAATGTGGTATGAAATTCAGTTTGGAAAGTACTCCATTTCCCCGGATCAGAAGCACCACATTGCCAAAAACTGCCCACCTTTAGCCTTTTACCAATTCTACTCCTTATTTGAGCTTAAATTAAAGTCCTCTTGATTATTAATGCTTTGTCACGAATGAATGTTTTGCATAACCCTCCTTTTGTGAGTAAGATGTTGCTTTTATATATTTGCACATGCATGGATCTGTGACACTAGTAACTTTTCGAGGATGGTAATTGATTGCAGGGTCATATGAGAATGAATCTAAGATGTTGAGATCGAGTTTTGAATTCTTCCCCTGAATGACAATTAAAGGTATTGCTTGAGGACAAGCAAGCTTAAGTATGGGGTGTTTGTTGTGAGCTGAATATGCTATGTTTTACATTTAAGTTTATATCAATTTCTGCATACATCGCATGCATTTGGGCTAAGATAGTACAGAATCTGTGTAGTTTATGTTTATTTGCCAAATTATGGAATCTACACCAGTTTCTGTTTAATTTCACAGAATTCGAGGCATTTTACAGCAACTCTAAGGAAGGTCAGAAAAGCTCAGAAAACAACTACAGAAATCCAGAATCCGAGAGTACAGAACCAGGACAAACCGAGCCGAAGCCAGAGCTACTCTATGTCGAGTACACCTTACTCGATCTCGAGTAGAAAGCCCGGGCAGACTTGGTCGACAGTGCCTGGTCGAGAAAGCTGAGCCAGACCAACCCAGCTCCGGAATACAACTCGATCTCGACAAACACTAGTCGAGATCGACGAAGCCTAGACGCCACACCCGGAGTCGAGAAGAAGAGCTGATCGAGAAGCCGAGGACGAAGACGCTGAGCACCCCTAGTCGATCTCGAGGACGCCTTGTCGAGATCGACGAGCCACCATGCCCTAGTCCGAGTCCATGCCGAGGAGCCCTAGTCGACATCACCAGAGAGCCATCTTCGACCACACCCCTAGTCGATCTCGAGGAGACCTAGTCGAGATCGACGAGCGCCAGGAACCCAGATCCGAGCCTGTCGAGCAGAGTCACCCGAGAAGTCCAGTCGACGATGCATCCTAGTCGAGATCGATAAGCCCTTGTCGAGATCGAGTAGACCAGATTCCAGAAACGCGTCGACGTGAGCAGTCCGAGTAGACTTGGAGTTGCTTGGGCACGAAGGAAGTCGGTTTGGCCGAAGATTCTATCCAAATTTGATCAAGTCTATCTATGGAAGGAAGATCTATCAACATGAAGACATATTACCTAGTTTAGATTTATCTTTTCCTTTAAAGATTTATTTCGCTTAAGCATTTTATTTATCATTAAGCATTTAAGATATAATTTTAGACATAGATAGGAGATTCTATCCTTGATTAGCAAGGAATAGAAGGCTATAAATAAAGCCCTAGGGGCTGGTTTTTCATTCATTCCAATTCAAAAACACAATCAATTCCATTCAAGTAAGTAGGAGTAGAGAGAGAGAGAGTTTGTAGCAAGCAAGGTGGAAAGGCGAAAGCGGATTTGTCTTGTGGGTTGTAAGCTTTCTTTATTTAATTTAATGCAAGTTAGTTTCTTTTGTTATTTGATGTCTTTCTTGATGATGAAGAGCGAGTAGTCCACCCACTTCTGGGGCTGGGGTGAGCCCGACGGTGGCCATGTGAGGTGATGCGGTAAAGGTCAGATCTTGTTATGCAATTCGTCTTCTATCCCTATGAGCATGATTCTTTTGCGAGAGTTGAAGGTGATCCTTGTTTGTGTTATTGAAACGAAAGTGATCTTAATGCAACTTGGATTAATTATGTGAAAAGGGTTAGTAACAATTAGGGTTTATGCGAAAGCCTCTATATGCCTATTTGTTAATAATGAAAGTTATTTGATGGAAAGCATGATCTTTTATGCCTTTATGTGTCACTTTGCATGGTTATCGTTGTGGTGTTGATACCTTAGCCTTGGAAGTCCTTATTATATTGATTTATTTCGTCGGAAATCTGAGTTTTGGGTTCGAAATTTGCAATTTAAAGTTTTCCGTCTTTCTAGTCGATACAGAGGAGGAGCTTGTCGAGATCGAGTACACCCTTAGTCGATCTCGAGTAGGGTTTTGTCTAGGTCGAGTAGAGTTTCTGCTGTTGTTGTCGATTTCCAGTTTCTGTCTTCACTACCTTTGTCGATCTCGAGTAGGCTTAGTCGAGATCGAGTGAGCTTTTGTCTTGCTTTGTTCTTTCCTTTCTTTCGCTATTTTCTGTCTTTGCTTTTGTTTCTGTTTTGCTTTGTCTTTTCTGCTTTTATTTCTGTCTTTCTGCTGCTTGTCTGTGAGATCTGTTGCTACCTAAGAACTGCTGACGTGCTTCCTCGTGGATTCGATCCTGATTTTCTCTTACTACAACGGGAGGAAGTCTTGTATTTATTTGCTGAGACAGGGAAGTCAGTCTGATCTATACTTTATATTTATTTCATACTTGACCATCCTCCTGCAACAACAGTAGTATGCTGAGGTTTGTTGTTCCTTTGTTACTTGAGACTTGTTGGCATGTTATATTTATGTTAAACGGTTATGTGATGTTCTGTCACTATGATATGATGTGAGACTTGCCATGTGTGAGATAGCTTATGGTATTATGCTTATGTAAGAGTTGATGAGACTCCTGGTTATGGTACTTGTTGAATTGTGAATGATGTTGCACGATCTGGAAACTAGGAAGAGAATATGGGATTAGCCCTTAGGGGTGGATGATTCCACCTCCGAGCTTCTGAATTTGATTGATGGTGATGCGAGAAAATTGTTTTGGTTGTTGGAAGATTTTGACGGAATCTTGATTTGAGATGATTTGATTTGTTTTGGTGTAAAGTTGCTTGGTTAAACGTCTTATTTGAAGATTTTGAGCGGTTTGAAAAGGAATTACTTGGAATTTTAAAGAATAAACGTTACCGAAAATTTCCACGATTTGACGTCAATCTTTTTCAATTGCGGAGTCCCTTTGAAGCTTTTCAAACCCGGGCAACTCTATGATATTTCACGAAGTGGATACAAGCATTTTATGAGGGCGCTTGTAGGGTGCTTGCTAAGACCTAGTGATGATATTGTAGAACTGTTAGAGTTGTGGTACTTCCGAAAAGTCGAAGCGAGGATGTGATAGGGGCGCTTATCGCATACTTGTCAAGGCCAATTGGAGATGTCACGACCGTGACTAGGATGTTGTGAGAATCCCGGAAGACGCAACCGAGATGATTACAAGATTCTTGGACATGGTCCTTTGACTCATCAATTTCAAACTTCCTCCCCTATTTTATTTTGGTTTTAGTCTCGGGGACGAGACTTGTTTTTAGAGGTGGATGATGTAAAGGCCCGGATTTTTAAATAATAAATTTCCACAAATAATATAAAATGGATTTAAGTCCAAAAAAAAATATAAATAAATAAAAATAAAAATTCGGATTTTTTTTAAGGAAAACTCATCTTTAAATTATTAAATTGAAATTGAAACTCTTAAAGCGAATTCCGGCCCAATTTTTAACTTTGAAGGACAATTCTATCGTTTTGCCTCAGAATTTGAAATAAACTTTGGGATGTCGATATCCTCATAATTTTGAAGCGTTATTTTAATAGAGTCGGATTTTGGTTCGAGCGAACGGGTTTCGAGATGTAATTCCGGGTATTCAAACTTTACCTTCGGGACCGCAACTTCCGTCTCATATCACCAATTCTTATCAAATCTTTAGACTTGGTCTCCTTGCTTGACCAATTCCAACTCATCTATTCATCTTTTGGGTGAATTCTATCCTATCCTCTACTCCCTCTTTTCTGGATTCCCCATCCTTGGTAAAAAGACAACCCAATAGCTCTCTCTCTGAAATTTTCCAAGACCCACTGCACCCCTCTTGAATTAGGCTAGTCAGCCTAGTAGTCTACCTCACTTACCTCTTCAAAGATTGGGAACTCAGCCCATCCCCCACATTTCAATTTCAAATCCCCTCCTTGCTCTCCCCTTTAGCCTTACCGTGAGCAAGCTCCATCACCGTCCTCCTTGTTCAGCTGCCGACAGCCCACATCTCACCACCCTTCCGCCACCACCTCACTTCTCTGGCCATCAGAGCGCCGCCACCGACGGTGGCTGGAAATCACCCGTGGGTGACCGACTCACCCGACCCACCCGACCCGATTATACGGGTGAAAACCCGAAAAAAAACCGGGTGAGCCTCACTCCTCTCGCTCCCCTTCTCGCCCTGTTTTGCCGAGGTAAAGGGGCCCAATGCACCCATCCTCCTCCTTCAACCTCCTTCTTCAATCCACCAGCGAGCAGCAGTCAGGGGTTCCTCTACACCTTCTCCGACGTCCCAGGTTAGACGAGCAGCAACCAGGAGCCGACGTCGAGCTTGTTCCCTTTCCTCTGTTCTCGCCGGGTTTCGCTCGGTAAGCTCACCCTCACTCCTCTCGCTCTCAAACCCAATGAAAGAATCCACCTTTAACCCTCCTTCTTCTTCCCTAGGACATCCCCGGCAGGTATTCGACTCCGATGAGCCTCGAGGATCTCCGATCGAGTTTTCCGGCGAATCTTCGAGCCCTCGGTGAGCTTTCTTCTTTTTCTTTGTGGGTCGGTTTGGGGTCGGGGGTGAGCGATGATTGCCGGGAGAGAGAGCGGGTGGCCGGGCGTGGCAAGGCCGCCGCCGGTGAGGCCCTTCTACCTCCTCTTTCCCCATCGACTACTCCAACGCAGAGAGCTTTGCTCTCCCTTTCTTTCATTCGGTCAGAATAAGGAAGAAGAAGACTGGTGGGCCCACTTTCCACCTCACCGCCAAGTCACCTTCCTGGGCCCTCCTTTTTTTTCTTCTTTCCACTTCGGATTACAGAAGGAATGGGAGAATGATGTTGTTGGGCCTAATTTTTGGGCCCCAACATTTCAGTTTTAAAAAGGAGAAAGATATTGGGCCTAATTTCTTTTGCTGGGCCGGGTCCCTCTTTCAGATTTCGGGTTGGGCTTGGGTGTTTTAAATTAAGATTTTGTTGACTATGTATTATTTATGTGGTTATGTTAGTATATAGTTTCATATAAATTTTATTGGTTAGATTGTTATTATGAATATATTCTGTTTTTGTGATAAAATATCCCCTGGAAATTGTTATTATATTATAAAATTATTTAAAAGTGTTACTAATTGGAAGATGTATTTTGTGATGTTTTAATATGAGAATTTAGGAATTATAAAATGACTTATTGATTTTGATCTATAAATATGATTTGCAAGGAGGATTTAAATTTGGTATTGTATTTTAGTAAGTATTGTTTGGTAATTTAATTAGAAAGGATTTTCAAGTTTCGGAAATATCTCCTTAAGGATTTATGGCTTTGAAACCGAGATGCCGGAATTATCATTATAATATGAATTTGAGAAATTGGTTTTAAGGTTTAAATGTTTAATGTCGGGATTCTTTGTCTTGGTTTGATGATGTCGGTTTTGAGAAGGAAGTTTGGAAAATATGGTTGGTATGCTTTTATCGATGGGGTTGATTGGAAGTAAATGATTTGGGTTGATATTGATCATATCGGAAAGGTTTTGGAAATGGTTTTACTATCGGTTGGTTTTGAGTATGTTGAGAACTTGGGTTTCATGTGTATGAATGATGGTCCGGTAGCTTACGGAAATAGCTTCATGATAGGTGTGTATTGCTTTTGGACTGCTTTGGACTTGCATTGGGCCCTTGCTTGTATTATCCTGCTGTTCTGCATCTTCAGGTAAGTTCCCTAGGGCTTACTCAGGTTGGACATTCATGCCTGTTGTTGCATTTTATGTTAGGTGTTGCATATGCATAAAAGCATGCCATGTAGTATCCTGTTTAGGTTGCACTAATTGAATGAGCATCTGCTTACTTATTGCGTTTGAAACAGAACGACCGTTATCTGTGATAGTCCTAGAGTCTTTGCTAGGGTCATAGGGTAGCCCAGCCTCATCGGGGAGCCTGAGTCAATCGAGTCATGAACTTCCTTATATTATGAGATGCCTGCGGGCTTTATTGTGGAGCGGGTTAGGCATGCGTGCCGCCCGATTATGATGGAATGCATTCACGAGCTGGCTAGTCTCCACCCTATCGGAAGGGAGTGGAGGTAGGAGAGGGATATGCCACTTGGCATTTTCTTGGGCCCTTTACAATATTTTTACACATTATCAGGACTAGGAGCATGCTAGTGTGTTTAACTTTCGTACTGCATTAGAGCATCTTTATTAGGTATAGCACATACTATGTGGCCTCAGCGAGGACTGCCGGTCCCGCATGAGTGGCTCGATCTGACTCCTTTCCCCGTTCTTCTTTTAAAGGTATTTTCTGCAAATTTTGAGTGCTCGATGTCTATATGACGAGGTTTCCTTTTGGCGAATCGGAGAATCTGGCTAACATTCTAAGTTGGTAAAATGGTAATCACTCACTTATGATTTGGTTTTGACCCGGCTTTGCCATGGCATTTGTATCTTAACTTTGCTTCCGCTTTACTTTCGTTTGAATTGGATTTCGCGACATAGTCTTAGGACAGGTTAAGGGTACCCAACGGCCCTTCGAGGTTTTAGGGTTCGAAATCCCTCTTTCTACTAATCTTAAAATGAGTTTGAAACCTCGACCCATACCTGGATTGCAAGATCCGAACAAGGGGTTTTATCCCTTGAAACGTAACCCGAAAATCATAATTCTGGGCCGTTACAGCGGATGACCAATTTAGATTGCACTGCCAATGAGTCCGATAGAGCTCGCCAAGCAAATAAAAGAACTTTCGGAGGAGCACGCATCTTCCAGAGCCATCCCCAAGTATCCTCCGATATCCCGTTAAGCCGATTGAACCATCCCTGACTGTGGCCGCAACATCCTAGCCAGTAGGCTGACTTCACTGTATAATTTCCATCACGGCTAGGACACCAAAGACGCCTATCCTCTGGCAGCCTGGTACTGAGCGGAATTGCCAAAATACTTTCAATATCTTCTTCACAACAATTCTGGCGCAGCACATCCAAACTCCAACAGTTGTTGTCATGGTTTATGAAATCACTCACCATAAGGCTCAGATTTGACTGATCTTGGATTACCGGGGCTGTCGGCTTCCCGTCTCGAATAATCCACTTAGTTTCCCACGCACCTAATTGATCTCCCGAACCAATTCTCCAACCAATGCCCTCAACAAGCTAGGAGTGACTTAGCACCCTATATACTTCGCCATGAATAACTGGGATTATCCCCTAGCCTAGATTGGAGGAAAGAGCCTCCTCGATAATATCGGGAGCCTAAGACCCGAGCCACCAATGATGACGGTTGCTGAATCAGTTTCCATCCTTGCTTTGCCAGGAGTGCATCATTGAAGATCCTTAGGTCCTTGAAACCCATACCACCCATCTGTTTTGGAATACACATCTTCTCCCATCGGTGCCAATGTACTTTGCGTTCTTGCTTAGTTGAGCCCCACCAGAATCGCGCCAAACAACCATGAATCTCCTCAATCAGGCAATCCGGTAATCGAAAAACCTGCATCACATAGGTCGGGATACTCTGTAAGACTGACTTTATCAAGATCTCCTTACCCGCCTGAGACAACAACTTCTCCTTCCATCCCACTGTTTTCTACCAGATTCGGTCCTTAATACTCCCAAAGACAACCCTTTTCGATCTTCCAATTTTTGCATAAAAAAAAATTCAAATAAATAATAAATCCAAAAATAATTCATAAATCTCAATCTTTAAGTTAATCCTAATCGTAGCACCAAAAACAAAAACTGAATCCTAATCTGATTTGATGGTATTCTTAATAAAAAAAATTATTATTTTCCTAATACTGATTTTAAATATCGCTTTTAATATTTTTGGGGATTTTTTATTTGAGAGCAATCCGGGATTTTTTCAAACAAACTATAATCTTGAATCTAATGTTTATCTATTGACACAGGGATTTCTTTAACGCATGGATTTTTAATATTTTTTGGGATTTTTACATACAAAAAATATTTGTTAAAATCAATGTTTTGTTAAAATAAAATCTAATGTTTACCTGCTTAAGGGGGATTGCTGAGAAGATAAAATCAGGTTTTTTTCCTTAGAAAATAAAATCCAGAAATAAAATCTAATTTTTTCTGAGATGTTAAACAACCATTTTAATATTTTCTAGGATTTTTCTAACAAATTATAATCTTGAATCTAATGTTTATCTATTGACGCAGGGGTTTTTAATATTTTCTGGGATTCTTACAAACAAAAAAGATTTGTTAAAATCCAATATTTTGTTAAAATAAAATATAATGTTTATTCGTATGAGGGGGAATTGCTGAGAAAATATAATCAGGTTTATTTCCTCATAAATTAAAATCCAAAAATAAAATCTACTGTTTTCTGGGATTTTAAACATCACTTTTAATATTTTCTGGGATTTTTTCTAACAAATTATAATCTTGAATCTAATGTTTATCTATTGACGTAGGGATTTTTAATATTTTCTGAGATTTTTACCAACAAAAAAGATTTGTTAAAATCCATTGTTTTGTTAAAATTCATTCTGATGTTTACCGGTTTGAGGGGGAATTGCTGAGAAAATAATATGAGGTCCAACGTTTATTTGTTTTTCTAGGATTTTATCACGACTGCTGAATTATTTACCTAAGATGTTATCCATTCACTTTATCATATTTGCTCATCTATATATTGATAAAGAAAGATAACAAGTAATTCACCTATTTTCATCCACCTCCAACGGTTTACAATCTTCTTATTCCTACTTCATCTTCATTCTTTTTCTACTTCTTCTCAACCCACTTTTACTCATTAATGGTTTACATTTGTGTTTAAAGAACGTTGGCAATCTCCATTACTTTCCCCTTCTTGCACCCTCTCGGTATCACCTTCCCCACCGAATCAAAACCCTTACCTTAATCTTAAATCCATTTAGTCTTTTCATGTCTTTGAAATCACCTTCTTCATGTGATGACGAAAATCATTCCACCAGATTGGTTCTTTACAAAAAAATATGCTCTTCATTCTTTTTCTACTTCTTCTCAACCCACTTTTACTCATTAATGGTTTACATTTGTGTTTCGGGAACATTGACAATCTCCATTGCTTTCCCCTTCTTGCACCCTCTCGGTATCACCTTCCCCACCGAATCAAAACCCTTACCTTAATCTTAAATCCATTTAGTCTTTTCATGTCTTTGAAATCACATTCATGTGTTAGTATTGATTCAGTTTCCAATTGTTATTTTAAGTACAAATGACGAAGATCATTCCTCCAGATTGGTTCTTTACAAAAAAAAAAAAACTGAGCAAGAAGCAAAACCGGCATCAAAGTTGAGGCAACACTCATGAAAAATTCCAACCAGATTGGTTCTTTGCAAAAAAGTGTGAATTAATACCTAATAATCTGGCGTTTAAGCTAGACATCAACCAAAGAAAAAAAAATCAGACATGAGCAACAACAAAAGTAGCAGCAGCAGTAGCAATTTGAAGAGGGCAAAGTCACGCCTAAACGAAGCAGTCCTAAAAAATAAATCAGCCCTGGGTTTTCCCAAATCCCAAATCACTCAAATCAGATCGGAAAATCCCAAATCACTCAAATCAGATCAAAGTGAGGACAAATTTGAGGGAAAAGAAGGGGAAAACCTGACTGTTCTTCAAGTTTCTGAAGCTCTTGATTCCCCGTTTCAAGTCCTTTCCAGGCCTTCTTTCGGCATCTTCTCAGCCTCCTCTCCCAACTGTCAAAAACATCTGAATTATCACCCAAATTTTATAACGAACACATCAGCACAGATTGCATAAGTGAAGTTGAAATCCCAAATTACAAATCAGCAGCCTTGGTTAAATTTTCATACAGTAAAATCCCAATTCGTCATAATCAACCGAAAATTGAGGGGAAATTAACAGAAAAGAAAGAGGGCAAACTTGGCGGTCTTTAGGTCGCAACGAGCTTTCGTCTCTCTTTGATTTTCAGATCAAAATTGAGGACTTTTTCAAATCAAAATTGACAAAGGTTAATTGAAGAATAATGTCGATTCTTTGGATTTTATGAAAGATTTAGGGGAACAGACCATGGAAATAGATTTTAGGGCTTCGACCGGAGGAGGATGACTGAATTGGGGCTGGGGAGAAAGAGGCCGTCTCTTTTTGATTTTCAGATCGACTTAGTAGAATGATCGATTTGAAATCAAGCTTGAGGAAGGATCTCTCTGATTGTTCAGAATGAAATAGAAACGAAGAAGATGAGTGCTGGGAGCTGAGGGGCAAGCCAGCACCTTGAAAGATCTTGAAAGATGGTGCTGCTTTTCCATGCTCTCTCTTTTTATTTTATTATGTTTTTTAATAAATTCCTAACACCAGATGATAAAGTCTGATCCATTAACACATGGAAGAAAAAAGAAATGATTTTCATAATTTTTTTTTGGAAATTCATTCGTATCTAATTAAATCGACCTAATAAAAAAATATCTAATTGAACCGAATCTTTCATAAAAAATAAATAAATAACAAAGCAATCTAATTAAACCGAATCTTTCATAAAAAAAAACAAATCAGTATAATTAAACCTATCCTTTATGGCTTTATCTTTTCAAATTAAATTAAATTTGTGATTATAGGTTGTTTCTTTTATTGCTAATTTAGTTAATTAAGATTATAATACTGTATCCATACATGCTTTGCACAATTACTATAGTATAGCTCGCCCAATTGATAACATGACTTTTTTTTATTGCAAAATTACTGTATTTTAGCATTTATTTCTTATAATATCTACGATTTATAATATATGATATTGTTTGCCGTTTGTAGCGTGACATGACACATTATGACATCATCACTTTTGGACAAATTAACGAAGCCATAGTATATAATTCTCACATCATATTTCGAATTATTCGATTGTGTCGTGTTACCAACTTTTTTTACGATCGTTATATTTTCATGTACCTATTGGATGACCAGGTTATTCTCTTTCTGAATAATTACACAACATTATTTTCTTTCAACTTATATTTTTCCTCTATTAAATAACACAATTATACGTGACTACTGCTTAATTTTCGATTGTTTGCATTCCAGGGTATGAAAATAGAGGCAATGGTTAGTCTTCGGTGGAAAGTCAATGATATATTACATGAAGGATCAATTTACATGGTTTTTTCATTTCAATCTTAATAGAAGATTGGATTTACAAAATTAGCGACCACAGATTTTCAATTAATTTCTTGCCTACAACGGTTGTTTATAGTCCTAATTTTGATCGCGAAATTCCTAATTTTGGGTTCTAATACTTCTACCTTATACTTTGTTATAGATGTCATGAGAGAAGTTCATCAAATATCTCCAACAATTGATGGTAGATTTGATCTTATCTTGAAGATTGATATACAAGTTCATGTTTATATGTATTGATTTGTATATTTTGTTAAAATTTATTTACGTTATCACCTTTGATCAACTATATACCATCGATCCGGAGCTGAAAAGACAATTCATTGTCATATTTCAATTTGTTGATGTAAAAGATGTTAAAGGTAAGTTTCAACTCATTTTCACCTTATTTCTAAATATTGCCAATAATTATAATTTCTTTTATTTTACCTCGTGAACGTGCATTCTTTACTTTTATGTGTTTAACTTTTGTTGTGTATAGATGAGATAATGTTATCAACTTTAGCCGATGTGACAAAGTCGTATGTAAATCCGACTTTTTTAGAAAGTAACGCATATCTAAGAAAGTCATTCCTTATTTCACTTATTTGTTGTATCTATTATTACATAATATACCTATATTAATATGAACTATATTTATTTAACAGGTTTCTTAGACCCGACGATACCTCCAACACCAAAATTGTGCAACGACACCTTGAATTCTCCAACATTATGGATTAATGAAATTGTTGTATCAATATATATATAGCACCTTTAATTGTCAATCAAATATTTGAATCGAGTGAGCGGAACCAGTTTATTAGATTTATCATTTGGATTTGATTTATTTTTAAGATTATTTGGATTTGGATGTTTGGATTTAATAGTATTTCGCTATAGACTTTTCATATTATCATAATATTATAATATATATATATATATTAGATAAATTATGATAATATCTTCTAAAATATATAATATATTTTACAAATCCCGGGCGTAACGCACGGATACTACGCTAGTTTTACAACTAAAACTCTTGCATCAACAATTAATAACTGGTTTCTTCATATTAATATTAGATAAATCTTATATAATTAAGAAAATAGTATCTATCTATATCTAACTATTAAACGTGAAGCATTTTTGATGAGGTGTCACTCTCTCCTTAAAAGTAGATTATTCAACCAATTTAAAAAAAAAATTCAATTAATCCATTATCTTAGAGCTCGTTTGGTAGGCAACCCAAAAACCCAGGAAGTTGAACTTCTCAGGAAGTAGGAGAAATTCATGTGTTTGGTTGGTATTTTTGAAAAACAAAACGCAGGAATTCAACTTCTCATGAAGTTGAATTCCCCCAAAATGGAGGAAGTTCACTTACCTAGTCCCCCCCTAGGTAAGTTCAACTTCCCCCATTTTTAACTTGGAAATTTTCATTTCCTTCATTTAATCTCCTAGAATAAAAAATCAACCAAACATATTTTTAGAATTCCCGTCAATTGGATTTCCCGGGAATTCAATTCCCATGAAGTAACTTCCCGGGAATTTCAATTCCCACATTGAACCAAACGAACCCTTAGCCTAAATCATAATTTTAGTAGTTTTTTAAATTAACAAACAATCTATATCTAACTATTAAAAGAGAAGCATTTTTGATGAGGTGTCACTCTCTCCTTAAATCTTAGGCAACCCAAAAACCTAGGAAGTAGAACTTCTCAGGAAGTAGGAGAAATTCATGTGTTTGGTTGGTATTTTTGAAAAAAAACGCAGGAATTCAACTTCTCATCACTACTAGATTAATAGTAAATCCCCATAGTGATTAACGTTGGAACTTCCAAGACTTTTAGATAAAACCTTGGAAATTCCAACAGTTTGTCCACTGTTGCTAAAATCGTCATTGGAAATCTTTCCAAGGGTTTTTAACGTGGTAGTTTCCAATCACTTCAAGTGTTGGAAAGCAACTTCCGTTGGAAATTTCTTTTTATTGACAACCGGTAGCAGTGCCTAGCTTTCCAGGGGTGGCGACTAACTTTCCAAGGGTAAAAAGTGGGGGTGATTCCAATGGTATACAACGTTGGAATTCAATATTATTTTTTAAAACATTTAAAAGAAATATATGTACATTATTCATAAATTATAATTATTTATATACGTTTGAATTAATTAATTAATTAATTAATAATAATAATAATAATATATTATTAAGATCAATGAAACTAGCAAAAATACAATATTTCATTTATCATCTTACAAGTGTCATACAATATGGTCAGATGATCCCAAAGTGCAATAATTAACTAGTAACATAACCATAAATAGAAATACAATTTGAACTAACAAAGATAAACTACCAACAAGCAAGATTTAATCTAATAATTTATACACCACGAGCGTTGCCTAACCTTCTTGACCTAACTGCAACATTATCGAGGCCACCACTGGCACCACCTATCACACTTGAGCCATTGCCGAACCCAACTGCAGCCCTCCCAAACGCACTTCCAGCGCCGCCAAGCCCAACTGTGGCCCCATCCGAATGCACTTCCAACACCACCAAACCCTGCTGCAGTACACCGACACTGGCTTTTCCACATCGATGCGCTCTTTCTGTCAAGAAAAATGATATCAACAATGACATGATCGCAATATTACCTGCCTCTGCATTATACATTTAGATATTAACTTCTTGCAATTTTTTTTACCAACTCTCTGCTACATAATATCAAGAAAAAAAAAGAGGAAACATGACTAGATAAAGAAAGTTGTCTTACCAAGCACTTCACAGTCTGCACCAGATAGGCAGATATAGAAACAAGTTAATCACAAAGAAGGGCTTAGATTGGTTCAAAGTTCTGCTTGCCACTGTAAATTGAAAAGAAAAGGCGTTAAACGGAGAATAATACTCTTATCTTATACCGCCCTTGCACCGAAATATAGAAGATGATCCATACATAAAACAGACATGCTCAAATACTGAGAACAAACCGTTTTCATTTGGAACCTGCTTGAAAACTTCGGTAACCATTTCTTGAACAGATTTCCCTTCTGTATGTAGTAAAAAAAAATATTAGTCAGACTAACCACTTTTCAATAGCCTATGATGTGATGAATTCGTTTTTCGTAGTTGCCTAAGAAACCATTAAAGATTGTGCTAGCTAGTTGGAAAATTAGAAATATTTCCAATGGAACATACCAAGAAAATCTCGCTGTATTAGCTATAAAAGCTTAGCAGGCTCAAAGGTAACATCTTGATTCTTGAACCTACCAAAAAAATGTATATCAGCGATATAGACGCAAAAAAAAAGTTGGTCCGGTAACGGTTGAGCTATAAAGATATAAAGGGACCTTAAACTTCAGTACTGACCTTAACTCTGATCAGTGAGCCATTTTGGAGTGGAGGAGAAAACGTAATAAGGAGTTAGAAAACATAATCAGGAGAAAAAAGCTGGCATGGCTCCTTTTACAGTTCTGTGGCATGAATCAAGTGAAATAGTTAGAAAAACAAAAAAAAAATGCTTTGTCATAACCAAAGCATGTAAATATAACTTACTAGCAGTCAGCCCCATGGTTTAGGACAAATGTTTCGAGTATTCAAAGAGTTCTTGAAACATTCTTATTCAAAGGCTTTGCTCTAGCCACCATAAAGTGCAATCGAACAGCAACATGAACAACAACTGAATAACATATATTGAATAGCAAAACAAATAACATAAAATAAAATCAGTGAAATAGCATAAAAATAGAAATCAGCCAGCAGGGGCATACAAAGCAACAAAACAACTGAATAATATTGAAGAACAAAACAAATAGCAATCAGCCAGCAATCAATATAGCAATAGCCATCGAACAACATAAAATCGAATTCGAATGAACATTGGGAGTACTATCGAACAAGAATCAAAAGAACAGCAACATGATCTTTTGCAACAAGTTACTTTTACGCTTTTGACATCAGAACTAGTTGAATCAAGATGTACAAATTTTCCAAGACAATACAAATTTCTATAGACTGCCTAGCCAAAAATCAAAGGCTTCCCTGGACAACACAAATTTCTCCTTTCATAGCAACTACATGACAGCAACTACGTACTACTCATATATTGAATTGGGATCAAAATCGAATACCAATAACTACAAATCAAGCCTAGAAACGAAAATTTGAATGCTAGAAACCATAAATTTGAATGGAAATTGAATTTTGAGGGATAAAAATCGAAATGGGAACAAACCCTACAAAATCGAATTCGAGTGAACATTGAAATCGGATCAAAATTGAATGCCTACAACTACAAATTTTGACGAAAATCGAACTACAAAAAAAAAACGGGAGATTAGTTACCTTTCTCGGTTGAGCAACAACCAGATAATCGATCTGAATAGGAGAAGGGCAAGATGAAATCCAAACAGTCGCTATCCTCAAACAGAAAGAGACCTGCGACATATAACTCGTTGAAGACAGAGAGCGCGAAAAACCCACGACCATGACTGGCCCGATCGAACGATTACGCGCATAGATAACCCTGATCACTTTAGCGATTTAATCGAAGATAAAGAGATGTTGTAGAAGGTTTTGGTTAGTTTTGATCTGGAGAAACTAATTGAACCCTAAATCCAACAAAAGCTAAGCAAATCGTCGACCTTCCGATAACTCAATTGGAGGAGATGGTTGAAATCGGCCTATACAACCGTCAAACGGAGAGGATGAACCACCGTCGATTAGATAGAGAGGACGGACGAACGAGGGTTGAGAAAGAGGACGGGAGATTCTTCACCTGCACAACTTTCGGAACTAATTAATTGTTTGTTTTTTATTATATATTTAACAACATTTCCGCTAAGTACTATTGGAATAATTTTCCAACAGTATAGACCCTTGGAAGTATTTATGAGAATCCCCCCAACGATCATGACTCTTGGAAATAGGTTTCCAACCCTTTTCACAATTAGAAAATATTTCAGCATATTCCACTCTTGGAACATGATGGTTGGAATACCTTGCGTTTCTAGTAGTGCATGAAGTTGAATTCCCCCAAAATGGAGGAAGTTCACTTACCTAGTCCCCCCTAGGTAAGTTCAACTTCCCCTATTTTTAACTTGGAAATTTTCATTTCCTTCATTTAATCTCCTAGAATAAAAAATCAACCAAACATATTTTTAGAATTCCCGTCAATTGGATTTCCCGGAAATTCAATTCCCATGAAGTAACTTCCCGGGAATTTCAATTCCCACATTGAACCAAACGAACCCTTAGCCTAAATTATAATTTTAGTAGTTTTTTAAATTAACAAACAATCTATATCTAACTATTAAAAGAGAAGCATTTTTTATGAGGTGTCACTCTCTCCTTAAAAGTATGTTATTCAACCAATTTTTTTAAAAAATCAATTAATCCATTATCTTAGCCTAAATTATAATTTTAGTAGTTTTTTAAATTGACAAACAATCTATATCTAACTATTAAAAGAGAAGCATTTTTGATGAGGTGTCACTCTCTCCTTAAAAGTATGTTATTCAACCAATTTTAAAAAAAAAAATCAATTAATCCATTATCTTAGCCTAAATTATAATTTTAGTAGTTTTTTAAATTAACAAACAATGGGATTAATTCAAAATATAAAATTAATAATAAGGAAACATAAAATTAATATTAGTAATCTGTATCTATATCTATTACTTTAATTGCTTTTTCAACCAATGGGTTTAATTCAAAACATATAATTATCTAAACTTTTATTATTATTTTATAGTATTAATTTAATATATTACTAAGAATTTATTTATAAAAAAATCGCGCTATGGAGCGGAGATCATACTAGTATATTAGAAAACTAATTAAAATACCCACACATTTGGGGGTATGGTAAAAATATATCCTCAACTTTCAAATGTACGTAATAAAAATATCCCGACCTTTGAGGGTAGTGGTAATATATTACCTCGGGTTTTCTCACGGGTCAAAAATGCTGACAAGGCAGCCTATGTGGATTTTTTTTCACATGAGTTTTCTTGAACGATTTCCACAGGAAAAAAAATAAAGATTTAGACCAGGTTCATATCCAACGTCTTTTCCTCCCTCCTATCTTCTTCTGTGGTCGCCTCTTGAACTGTCATCCATGTCTTTTTAGACAACTCATGGTTCCTCTTCAATGATATTCTTCCTTGCTCGTGGTCGCCTATCTTGAGCTGTCTCTCTCACATCTTCTTCCTCTTCGATTCATTGACGGGCTTGGCTGAGTCAGTTTTGTCTTTTCCCCCTTCGTTGTTTCTTTTATTGTCGGTTTTGTTTTGTTGTCGGTTTGGGTTAGCAATAGTCGTGTTTTGTTAATTTGAGGCAATTTTGACCAGATTAGTTGCTTGGTTGAATCGAATTTGTTTTTCAGGTTTAATTTTGTTGTCGGTTTATTTTTATCCTAAGAAAACCGTTAAAAAACCCAATTTTAGTGTTACTTTGTAAAAAGACTTCCACGCAGGATGCCTTGTCAAAAAAAATCCATGTAGGTTGTCTTGTCATCATGTTTGACCCATGAGAAAAACCGTGGTAATATATTACCGCTACAATCAAAGGTCAGGATATTTTTATTACATATATTTTTACCATACCCTCAAATGTGGGGTATTTTAACTAGTTTTCCCTATTAATTATTAGTAAAATTAATAGATAATTAGAAAATAGTATATATTAATTATTAATAGTGTCTATCTATACATTCCCACTAGTGTATTACCCCGTGCTACGCACGGGATTATCAATTTTTGCATCAATGAATATATACATTCATATATTAATGCAAATAAAAATAAATCAAAATTAAAAATTAATTAAATATAAAATCGGTCTAATCTATTTGATTTTTTTAGACTCTTTCATTTCATATTTTAGTTATTCCTTAAATTAAGTATGTATGGTTTTAATTTTTCATCTAGATTATACTAAAACTATTTTAGTTTTATTTTTCTATACACTATTTTTTTTCTTGTTGGAAACTAAAATTATAGTAGAGCATGCATCTTACTATTATAGGGAGTACTTATTTATAAATGAAAATTTTATAGCATTAGATGTTTCAAAATATATTGTTGTATTTAATTATATATATATATATATATATATATATATATATATATATATATATATATATATATATATATATATATATATATATATATATATATATATATGGAGTCTATTTTTGGTAATTTGCAATTTAAAAATATTTGGCAAAGCATATGAATATAACTTAATTTAAAAATATTTACAATTTCAAATATTATATAAATAATTGATTAGATAAAATAAAATTAGTCTCTTTAGCTTCTTATAAAGGTTATTTATTTTCTTTTTAGTGTCTTTAATTTCTTATAAAGATGATTTATTTTCGCGTTCCCTATATACACCGCAAATGACACGTCGAATTGGACGTTGCAGCAATGTTGGATTAGACGTTGCCAAAACGTCCAATTTGACGTTTCATTTGTTGGGGAAATTGCCCAAGTGAAGGGGATCCGACGTTGTAACAACGTTGGATCGGACGTTGTTGCAACGTCGGATCGGACGTTGCACCCTGGATCCCAACGGGCTCCGTCGGGCTTAGCAACGTTTATTTGGACGTTGCTACAACGTTAAATTTAACGTTGCTGCTACCTCCAAATCCCAGAGGCAAACTAGGGGCGGGCTTAGAAACGTCGGATTCGGCGTTGTCACAACGTCAGATTTGACGTTGTGACTACTTCCAGGTAACCAACCACTCCTATAAAAGGGAATGAGGACCTTGAATAACTCAACACAACAATTCCACATTCTCATTCCTTCCACATTTTCAATCATTCCATGGAGCCGGTTACATCTGGAGTAGTAGGCTCCACGGGCAGAATTGATTATGCAATCGAAAGGGTTCGGTGCCCAATGCCCCCGGAGGAGTCCAAATGTGCTTGCAGCAGTCCAGAATACAGAGGCATGCATCCATGCGCACTGTTTCAGGTCGTTTGTGAAAAAGAGAATCACATTTCTGCACCCTTGCGGGTCGGGTGTCTGGAGTGCAATGATTTTCATCCGGGCATTCGTGGAGCCTACGAGTGGAAGGTTGGTGATCTTCTACTTCAACATATCCGGTCATTCTTCGCCGATGTAAACAGATGTG